>OX422144.1:30374559-31681869 GCA_949129095.1 Volucella bombylans
AAGCTAATACACCAACAATTAGCACTCGATAATGGACTCATCACTGATCACCTGCCATATTACAAATACCAACCAGCCACTGTGCTTGAAAGCTCCACCAAAAAACTTTATTGGGATAGAACCATAACAACAGACCAGCACATACCAGCTAATAGGCCTGACATAATCTTGTTCCATAAAACGGAAAGAAGGATAGAGATCATTGATGTGGCAGTAACCTTAAACAGAAACCTACAATCAACGCACTCCACAAAGATTTCAAAATACGCGGCGTTAGCAATAGAACTAAGAGCAATGCATAATGCGTCAATAAGCACTACTCCAATAGTTATATCTGCAACTGGATTAATACCGAAGCACCTATGCCATAACTTGGAAAAATTTCAACTTGGACATCTTCTGTCAGAAATTCAAAAGACAGTTTTGTTGGATACGTGCAGCATCGTCCGTAGATTCATAAACCTTCAAAATTAACTTCACTACAATAGCGCAAGGGCGTAGAACTTGGACTACGCTCCACCAGAGCATAATCCCTTGGTATCTTATACCCGGGATATGTAATCTCCGGCTGAAGCCGAGATGTGAAAAATTCGATAATAATAATAATAATAATAATAATAATAATAATAAAAATAATAATAATAATAATAATAATAATAATAATAATAATAATAATAATAATAATAATAATAATAATAATAATAATAATAATAATAAAAATAATAATAGTAATAATAATAATAATAATAATAATAATAATAATAATAATAATAATAATAATAATAATAATAATAATAATAATAATAATAATAATAATAATAATAATAATAATAATAATAATAATAATAATAATAATAATAATAATAATAATAATAATAATAATAATAATAATGATAATAATAATAATAATAATAATAATAATAATAATAATAATAATAATTATAATAATAATAATAATAACCCGCTGTCTACACTCCTAGACTCTACAGGATATGGCTACAAAATCAAATACAGTACTAATACCTCATTCAAACTAACACATCTGTTGTATATAGATGACCTTAAGCTCTACGCAAGCACATCAGCCAACTTCAAAAATCTGTTGAAGATAACAGAAGATTTCTCTTCTGATATACACATGGAGTTTGGAATTGACAAGTGCAAAACGCAAACGATAATACGAGGGAAAATAACAACAGGAACAAGCTATAGTACAAGAAGAGGAGCACATCTAGTTACACCGATGCAGCCAACAGAGCTATATAAATACCTCGGAATGAGTCAAAATACAAACCTGGCGCAAAGTACAATAAAAAGGGAACTAAGGCTAGAGTTCGCTCAACGGCTTAAGGCCATAATGAAAACTGGCCTTAACTCTAAAAACATAACAAATGCGATTAATGCCTACGCAATTCCTATACTTACTTACTCTTTCGGAGTTATAAACTGGACAGAAACTGACATTGACGCTATGGAAAGACTTATAAGAACATCCCTAACAAAGTATAGGTTTCATCATCCAAAATCGGCCATAGAAAGGATATCTCTACCACGATACATCGGAGGCAGAGGTATACTCAACCTCAGTAGACTTATTAAGATCCAAACAAAAAAACTGAGGGACTATTTCTTACAAAAACGTATTTCCTCACCACTCCACGCAGCAATAACTGAAGCTGACGTAAACTCAACACCCTGTAAGCTCAGTGAAACAAATATGAACACACGAGTACCGTCACTTCTCGAAGGTATCGATAATTGGAAAAGAAAGCCCCTACACGGGCAGTTTATAGCGAAGTTGTTAAAGGAAAATGTTGACGAAAAGGCTTCTCTCATTTGGCTCAAACAAGGAACTTTATACCCTGAGACAGAAGGACTTTTCTTCGCGATTCAAGACCGCGTCATTCCAACGAGACATTACCTAAAATATATAGCAAATGACCCGGCGCAGTCAATAGACTCGTGCCGTAAATGTAACCAAGCTTTGGAAACTGTAGAGCACATACTCAATGGTTGCAGAAGCTTGGCACAGACGAAATACAAGATCAGACATGACAACGTTGGAAAAATTATCTATCAGAACTTGCTAAAAAAGCTTAAAATTGAAATAGCATACCAAACATATTTCGAGTTCACAACACCCCCAATAATACAAACCGATAGGTACACTGTATATTGGGATAGAACCATTCTAACGGACAGAATGGTAACACATAATAGGCCAGACCTAGTGATATGGGACAGAGAGAAATCTAAGGTTCAAATAATTGACTTCGCTATTACAACCACCTCTAAAATGGAAACAACTATCAATGAAAAAGTTGAAAAATATACCGAACTATCAAACGAAATCAAAAGACAATGGCATACCGAAGAAGTGACGATAGTCCCCATGGTGCTATCCTCAACTGCCCTTATTACAAAAACAACCGTAAAACAACTTAAAGCCCTCAAGATTTTGTACACAATTGGGTACATCCAAAAAGCAATAATAATAGAAAACTGTGGAATCGTAAGACATTTTTTAAGCTGTATCTAACGGCCGTAGAACAAGGACTACGACCCAACTGAGCCCAACCTTTGGCCTATACCCGGGTGGGTGCAGCCCGTCGCAGTAGTGACGTGAGCAATTCAATAATAATAATAATAATAATAATAATAATAATAATAATAATAATAATAATAATAATAATAATAATAATAATAATAATAATAATAATAATAATAATAATAATAATAATAATAATAGTGGCGCTATAGCCGCCACTAGAACAATCGGGCTCAGTGTCAGAGCGCATACAGACATCCCACGCAACGATACAAAACCGAGGTGGCAACGACGAATTGAGACCAAGATCGTAGTTTTACGAGCGCAGATTGGTCGCCTTATTCAATTCAAGCACGGTGTGAGATCGCGTCGATTATTCCTAAAAGTTCGTAAGATTGTGCATCCACGACAACCGGATGAACTAACACACCTCGAGATGGACGTTCTGATCGACAGACTCACACAGAGATTACAGGTTTTGAGCTCTAGACTGAAGCGATACTTGATCAGTCACAAAAGGAAAATGGATAACAAACATTTTCAAACTAACCAAAGAAAATTTTATGCTGATCTGTTCAAGACCGGGGAGAACTACTCCCAACAAGTATACGATGTGCGTCTTTTTGAAACATTCTGGAGGAACGTATGGGGCAACCCCAAAACCCACAATCTTCAATCGACTTGGTTAAGCTCTATGCCCGAATATCCCCAAATGAACACCAACCCGATAAATATTAATGAACTTAGCAATTCGTTGGCTCACTGCAAAAACTGGACAGCACCTGGACCGGATGAAGTACAGAACTTTTGGTTGAAGAAGTTCACAGCTGCACATAAACATATTGTCAGGAATTTCAATAAAATTATTGACAAGCAGCAAGAGCTACCGGCATTTTTCACGAAGGGAAATACTTTCTTAATTCCGAAGGATGGAGATGTGGATAACCCCGCAAACTACAGACCTATAACTTGTTTGTCAACCATGTACAAGACCCTGACATCCATAATTAGCGATCGAATTTGGCAGCACTGTGAGTCTAACCATATTATTCCAACTGAACAAAAAGGATGTGCAAAGAAATCGAGAAGTTGTAAGGAGTTGCTCACCATAGATGCTATAATTACCAACAATGCAACTCATAACCAACGCAACCTTAGTGTAGCATACATAGATTACCAAAAAGCATTTGATAGCATCCCCCATTCCTATTTATTGGAAACACTAAAGATGCATGGTGTTGAAACGAAATTGGTGGACTTTTTCGGAAATGCGATGAGGCGATGGAAAACCATTGTGCATGTAGGAACGACAAAAACTGGAGAAATCAACATCGAGACAGGGATATTTCAAGGGGATTCGTTCAGTCCTCTTTGGTTTTGCCTATGTTCAGCGCCACTCAGTAGAATCCTAAATCAGTCATCGGATGGGTATTGCCTCGAAACTGGGAACCAAGAAGTTAGCATAACTCACTTGCTATATATGGATGACCTAAAGTTATTCGCAAGATACAGACAACATCTGGCTAGTCTACTCAATATTGTCCGAAGGTTCAGCAATGACGTGCACATGAATTTTGGATTCGACAAATGCAAAGCAGTGGAACTGGTTAGAGGAAAAGTGGTGCGGACGGAAGGAGGATTTTCATTCAGTGATGGTTTGATAGAGATCATAAGCGACGAAGATTGCTATAAGTATCTAGGTCTCAATGAAATGCGGGGTATTCAACACACCAAGATGAAAAGTGAGATTAGAACCCGCTTTTGTCAAAGAGTAAAAAGGCTATGCAGAACCAAGCTAAACAGCGGAAATCTTGCGAAAGCGATTAACACGTATGCTGTGCCAGTCCTTATATACTCGTTTGGACTTGTAAAGTGGAGTCAGACAGATCTTGAAGAAATTGAAAGAAATCTCAGGTCTTTGATGTGTACATATTGCTATCATCATCCTAGAGCTGCAGTAGAACGAACCTATCTACCGAGGAACGAGGGTGGTCAGGGTATAGCGGATATATGCAGCCAACACTATATTCAAGTTGACAAGCTCAGACAATTTTTCATAGACAGCAGTGAGAATAATCACAGATACCAAGTCTATATGCAGCTAGACAATAATTTTACTCCGCTTAAGTTAGGCAACTTAGAGTTTTACCCGAGCAATAGCATCCGCTCTGCTAATACTACCACTGAACAATGGAAAAGCAAAGCAATCCATGGGAAATACCCACACCAGCTTGGTGGTACTGAGATCAGCAAACAAGCTTCAACAGTCTGGTTGCAGCGAGGCCAATTGTTTTCTGAAACGGAAGGATTTGCCATGGCAATTCAAGACGGTATCATTGCGACACGCCAATACCGGCGTGCTATTCTACATGAGAACATAGAGAACGCTTGCCGCCGATGTAGACACAGCCCAGAATCCATTGAGCATATTATGAAGGGCTGGGCATCACTAGCGAATAGCGATTATCTGCATAGGCACAACAACGTAGCTAAGATTGTTCACCAGGAATTAGCATTAAGGTCCAGACTGATCGAATCGAAGCAACCATACTACAAATATAAACCCAATGAAGATTTGCTAAGCTCCGGCTATAAGTTGTACTGGGATAGACCGATGACAACTGACCATACAATAATGGCTAATAGACCTGACATCGTATATATAGACAAAGCGAAGAGAAAGGGATATCTGATAGACGTAGCAGTTCCATTAACGGATAATATAATTCAAACCTTTGCCGAAAAAATTGCAAAATATGTTGAACTTGCTCACGAAATCAAGCAACGGGAAAGACTAACATCAATAGGCGTGGTCCCAATTGTTATATCCAGCACAGGAATTATTACAAAAACTGCATTCGAAGAGTTAAAGAACATGAAGTGCGAACATCTACTACCCCAAATTTCGAAAGCAGTTATCTTGAGTACATGTAGGATTGTGCGTAAATTCCTGCAGCAACCGTAGTGCTATAAACAATTAAGAAATAAATAAATATCAGTACCGATACGACTTGCAGTCTCAACTGCCGTCGTGCCCGGTGAAAATGGACCCCAGCTCGCGCGGTATCTGGGGGGGAAAGAGGCGTGGGAACATAATAATAATAATAATAATAATAATAATAATAATAATAATAATAATAATAATAATAATAATAATAATAATAATAATAATAATAATAATAAATGGTAAATTTTTTAAAAGTGTTGGTATTAACACAGATTTAGAATACTTTGTTCTACCTCGCTTAAGGTCTTCCGATGGTATAATTGGAGTTGATGTATTAAAAGATTTAGAAGCCGTTATAGACAGGAAGAAAATATATAATACTCACCATGAAAGAAGTGCAATCCACTTAGTTAATAATATAGAAATTAGATCATAATAGATAATAATCATTTGACTGAAAAAACTAAAAAGTTTCTCCAATCCATAATGAAGAAACATAGAAAATTCTTTATACCGATCAAGAAGTGATTGAGACAAGCGTGAGAGCAGAAATAAAAACAACCACAAGTGAATCTATATATACAAAACCATATCCTTACCCAGTAAATTTACGGAATGAAGTAGAGAGACAAATAAAAAAGTTGCTAAAAGACCAGCTAAAAGCCCCTACAACTCTCCTCTATGGATTGTCCTGAAAAAGATGAATGCTTCGGGAGAAAGGGAGTTCGGAATTGTGATTGATTACAAACGTTTCAACGCCGTTGCAATACCTGACACACATCCGGTTACGAATATTTCAAACACAATAGCCAGCCTAGGAAAATCGAAATTTTTTTGCAACTCTCGACTTAACTTCAGGGTTTCACCAAATTAAAATGAATAACACAGATATAGCAAAGACAGCATCCTCCACAATGAATGGAAAATATGTGCTCACAAGACTTCCGTTTGAACTGAAGAATGCTCCAGCCATTTTTCAACCTTCAATAGACGATATTTTGCGTGAGGAAATAGGGAAAATTTGTTTTGTATATATAGACGATATTGTCATAATAGGAGAAACCGAAGAAGAACATATGAAAAATATTGAAAAAATATTTCCAAACTGGAACAACCCAACCTTAGAGTTAACTATACTCTGTCCAACATAAATTGGCAGTACACGTCTTATGGGGAAGCTTTTCTAAAATCAGTAACGTGCAATATTTGAAAGAAACCCCCCATACCCGCCAGTGAATTTCCAATTGCATCTGACATAAATCCAACACGTCTTATTCAGTGAACATCTAAGTGTGGCTGTGGCCTGTGGCTATGGCCTGTGGCTGCTGCTATTCAACCGCTATTGAACTGATGTGCATTCAGAGTTAACAGTGTCCAGTCACCATTTTTTTTTCCTTGGGTTTCTGTTGAGGAGCTTTTGGTTTTAGAGCTTTGAAAAAAGTTCTGAATGATGAGTGTTATCGTGGAGATCTTGTTTTGATCTTTTTAATTTCTTTTAATGTGATAAATTTTTTATTCATGTTTTTTTTTTTTAAAGAGACTAGGCCTACTGGGGATACCCTTCAAAAACGCGCTTTTTATCTTACCTCTTGGTGGTGTGGAAAAAGATAAATTTGCTTTATTTTTTATAAATAAATAAAATTATTATTTATAAAAAATAAACAAATTATGTAAATGAAAATTTCAATCTAAATAAAAGGACGGGTTACATACTATTCTTTCAGCATTTTGTTAATTTGAAATGCTTACTACGGAAACCATGTAAGAGCTTTTGTTGGAATAGCACCTAACGGAAAACAAATGAGTATGATTGAGAGCGAAATATCCGTAATTCCCTGAACTGCCAATATATGTTGGACAGGGTATATAGGACAAAACAGAATTTTTGAAAGAAGAAACCGAATTCCTTGGATATCTTATAAAGAATAAAGGTATTATTCCAGATCTGAGGAAAATACAGGCATTGAAAAAAAAAAGATCTTCTGAAAACCTTATAGAGTTAAAAGGATTTATTGGCCTTGTCTCTTACTACAGAAGAATTATCAGAGCCTTTGCGTGAAACTTCTGTGAAAAAATCACTGGATTTATTTGAAATACATTCGAAATCAAATATAAGAACTCCATCAACTTCTATACCATTTATTTCTATAACTTGCCTATGCTTTAAATAATATCATTAACCGTCTAAGCAAGATGACAATCAAGTCGATTTTAGCTCGTCAAATCTTTGACTCCCGTGGCAACCCAACCGTGGAAGTAGATCTTACCACTAAATTGGGCCTTTTTCGTGCAGCTGTACCATCTGGAGCATCCACTGGTGTGCATGAGGCATTGGAACTCCGTGATGAGGAGAAGAATAACTACCATGGCAAGAGTGTCAAGAAGGCTGTGGATAACATCAACAAGTCGTTGGCCCTAGAAGTCTTGAAGGCTAACTTGGAAGTTACCCAACAGGAGGAGATCGATAACTTCATGATTAAGCTCGATGGTACCGAGAACAAGTCAAAGTTCGGAGCTAATGTTATCTACCGTTGTACAAGCACTTGCCCGATTTGGCTGGCAACAATAACATCATTCTGCCAGTTCCAGCTTTTAATGTCATCAACGGTGGCAGTCATGCAGGCAACAAATTGGCCATGCAGGAATTCATGATTTTGCCAACTGGTGCCAGCTCCTTCACTGAGACCATGAAAATCGGCTCTGAAGTGTACCAACACTTGAAGAAGGTCATCAAGGACAAGTTCGGTTTGGATGCCACCGCTGTCGGTGATGAGGGGGGTTTCGCTCCCAACATTCAGAACAACAAGGAAGTTTTGATTTTGATTCAGAATGCCATCGCCAAGGGTGGATACACCGGTAAAGTCGAAATCGACATGGATGTTGCTGCTTCTGAATTCCACAAGGACGGTCTATATGATTTGGACTTCAAGAACCCCAACAGCGACAAGTCATTGTGGTTGACCCCCGACAAATTGACCAATTTGTACCAAGAATTCATCAAGGAATTCCCCATCACCAGCATTGAAGATCCCTTCAATCAGGATCATTGGGATGCCTGGACCAACATGACTGCCAATACACCAATTCAAATTGTCGGCGATGATTTGGCTGTCACCAATCCCAAGCGCATTGCCACCGCTGTCGAGAAGAAGGTCTGCAATTGCCTGTTGTTGAAGGTCAACCAAACCGGTACCGTCACCGAATCGATTAAGCCACATTTGCTTGCCAAGAGTAACGGCTGGGGCATCATGGTATCGCACAGGTCCGGCGAAACTGAGGACACATTCATTGCTGACTTGGTCGTCGGTCTTAGCACCGAACAAATTAAGACTGGAGTTCCATGCCGTTCAGAACGTTTGGCCAAGTACAATCAAATTCTTCGTATCGAAAAGGAGCTCGGCGCTGCTGCTAAATACGCCGGCAAGTCTTTCCGCAAGCCACAGTAAGGGAGTAACAATACACTAATCCCCCGTTATCACCAACACAACGCATCTCTCTCTCTTTTAAGTTTTATTTTTAATAATTAATGCGATTATGTATGAGTATGTATGCATGTATGTTCGTTTATTGTTGTTGCTATTAGACTTAAGCCTTTGAATCCACAGATATAAAAATATGCAAAACAAAATTACAAAATTAGAAATTCCCTAAAATGCTATCTATGATCCTCCATTCCTCTCTACTATTTCCATTTGATTTTTCAAACATATTCGAATAATAATTGTTACGAGTTTCTATAACCTTTATGTGAATCTTTTTGCACAGAGTGTTGTAGTACCTTTTCAGTTTTTTGTTAAGACGATGTTTTGAAGATTTAATCGCCCAACGATTTTTCCTTTTTATTTCTTTTAAGAGAGAGTTAGTCATCCAGGGTTTCAAATAAATTTTTTTATTAGAGACTAAGAACTCACTGGTGCAGGATTTAACATGCTTCTGTAAGATCGACAGAAATGTATCAAAAGCAAATGAAGCATTATTTTGAGAATATACCGGTTCCCAGAACTCATATGTTAGTCTTTCTTTCAGCATCCTATATGATTAGTTTTTATCTTTGGGGTATAAAACAATTTTGTTGACTTGTATTTTTATGTATGCTTAGAATTATCATATGATGTTCGGTAATTCTGTGGTCATAAATTGAACCATTTAGAATATTAGCAAACTCAGCATATACCCTAGTAAAAGTATGGTCAATACAACTCGAAGAAGAATCTGTAACACGGGTTAGATCATTGATAATACGTTTTAGTCCATACGGTGCCATTAAAAATAGATAGTACTCTGTGAAATTATCAGTTTGCGTTAAAATGTCGATTTTTATATCACCTACACAAATCACGTTTTTTTCTTTCTAAACACCCTCTACATCATTTTTAAAAATTGCTTTACTAATTTCCTGTAGTCTATATATGCATAGCAATGTATAGATATCTTTCTGATATTCAAATGACAACTTGATAATTTTAAGTATATAACTATCTCAAAAAACAAAATTTGTTTTAGCCCTGCTCAATTCGGATTTAGAGAAGGCCTTTTTACAGATGATGCCCTCTTGGAGTTTAGTTCATTTATTTATAAATCTTCAGATAATAAAATGTGTTGCTAATTTTAGTTGGTTTTAAATACATTTTATTTTCTTAATCATTAACTCTTACAAACTAACAAAAAATGCTTAAATGCTAGCTTAGAATTACTTAACAATCTTATACTAACTTACTGGCCCCACACAGGCACCATAAGCTACTCTAAATTCTTATATATAAGTCTTTCGATTTTATTTACATTTTATTTATAAATATTTATTTCGAATATTTAAAGCTAAGAAAAAACAATTTTTAAACAAAAAATTTAGCATATGGACATTTTTTTATTTTTTATAAAAACTTTATATCTAAATTAAAATAAACCTCAGCCTAACTAACCTACATACACAATGCACACACACACACACATAGACATTATATACAATTATGTACATATATTAGTATATAGCTTTGTATATACTAATATATGTATATATTTCTTAAATGCTAACCTAAACCTGTGTAAGCTGGCCATCACTATTAACAGAGATTGGTCAGCTCTGCCTCATTAGTGAGGCTGGTCCGTAAGTGACGGAAACGACGACGGAACATCTTCTCAATCATTCAACCACCAGAAATACTGGTGCTGCCGAACGACATCCCTATTATCGCGATTCCCCACCGCCCGACTGAACCTGAGACGATCCACACTGCCGTGTGCCTGTCTCCAGAGGAATGCTTCCGGTGGAACGAAGCCGTCAGGGCGCACACTCTCGTGGTAAAGGTAATTGGGGTAGAAAGCCCCCGATATCAGGTTATTCGTCGAGGTCATTGCTCTTTTTTTTATAATTTACGCACGCCTAAGGGGTTAGATACCCTTTTACTGTTGCCAGGGCGCGGGCGGAAAGGTAGAAAGGAGGAGAAAGGAAAATTGTTTTGTAGTGGTTTGAAACTCAGGTGTGTTTGGTTTCTATGTTTGCTCTCCAGGGGTGGGAGTCCGAATAGGACGGAGAGGTTTTCTTCACTCAGAGTGATTCGAGACATAATTCCCAGTATTTTTTTTCATTGCTTGAAACTCTTATAACAGCCAAATCTACGTGTCAGTGTTATCCCTTCACACGCAGAATTTTTTTGTCTGAGTTCCAATTACACAATGAAAAACTGATTTGCCATTCGAACCTGGACCCTCCGAGTGAGAAGCGTTTGCTACTACCACTACACCACGGCCACCCCTCTTGCAATGTGCCTTCGATTCAGCTTAATAACGAAGTTGTCCGCTCGTATTAGGTTCGCCCTATTGTAAAGGACCTCATTAGGATAACATTTTTTGTACTCCGACTCTGGTGTTCTGTACAAGAGAACCTTTTCCATTAAGCTTGCTCGTACATTGAACCACACGGGACACTCAAATACCAGCATGGGCCTGAAAAGGGCCATGTAGCAGATTACCTTTATACCTTACCCAATACCTGCTATTGTCAGGCTGATGCTTACAGCCCGAGCCTTGTTGTTCCAATACAAACTTATAGAAATTCTGTAATTCTCTTTTATTAACGTTTGAATATTTTTAATCGACGACTTCAGTGTCCTAATCTCCGGGACTTGTCTGTCAGTTAACTGTCTGTACAAGTTTTTGAGTCTTGACAGAAGTCTACTTTTCTGTCGGTGCAGTGCGTCAATAGTAGGATTGCGGAACAGGTCTTCGTTAGTTGTACGTCGATTCCGCGGTATTGTAGTCTCCATAGTTTGTTTAATTGTCTCGTCCATTTATTTTAGGTAATTGTCGATCTCCTCGTTTGACAAATTCCTATTGGACGGTGGGTGGAGCGTGTTCGAGGAAAGCGCTCTCTTCAAGTTTACGGAGAAGCGTTTCCATCGAGTCTTACTGTAGTTGTAAGAATATCTTTGGACAAACTCCTCCAATTCCGTAATTTCGTTGGGAGCTGTAATTTCGGTGCTAAAACCGCAATGGTCACTGTCATACATGAATGTGCGCCGACAGTTTAGCGTTTGTAAATTCGTACCTGTCAGTCGTATACGTTCGTCGTACAGCAGTAGATCCAAATAAGACCCGCCTCTGGGAAACGACGGGTTATCCGTCGCTTTAAGATCGAGTCTGTACATGACATCGTGCTGACCCCACCAATCGAGTAGTAAGTTCCCTCTAGTATTTGGCAAATTATTTCCCCAATCTCTGTGTCTAGCGTTAAAATCCCCGCCGATTATAAAATAATTCTCCCCCGATTCCAGCCTCAGAAGTCGAAAAAGCGTGTCGAGCTCTATAATGAATAGGGTGGATTGTGAAGCCTCAGGTGCATAAACAGAGGCCAAGTACAGCCGCTTTCCCCTTGTACACTCTTTGAAATTTTATACCTTCTTTAATGAAGATCGCGACACCGCCTCCATGTTTTTATCTGGGCCGGTTTCTTCTTCTAACAATATAATTATTGGACTGCAGTTTGTGCTTATCGGTTAGCTTGGTTTCGCCAGCGAAAAGCAAATCAGGAGTTTGGTCTTGTAGAAATTTAAACATCGCGGCATTTCGTTCGATTCTAATCAGTGAATTAACATTCACCGCAAGGACCTTCAAAGTTTGCTCCACCATGTGCGTACCCATTACGATATGAGTTGCGTTAGGCCCGGCAGCAGCGCGTAGATCTGGTCCACACGCTTGGCCTTTTCTTGCACCTGCTTTTGCAGCTGAGCCATCTGCCCTTGGATTGCGGGCAAGATGGCCAGCATGTTAGGTGCAGCTTCCGTTGTTCTCGGCATAGGCGCCGGAGAAGCATCAGTCGCTTGCTGTACCATAGCCCCCCCTACCTGACGCCATTTGGGCGTAGGAAATTTGGGACGTGACGGCTGGTGTTTGAAACCGAACAGGTGAACGTTTTACCTCCACCTTCTGCTGCCAAGCCAGTTTTGCTTTCTTAATGTCAGCGAAGTTAGACAACCCCGATAGTTTGCGGTGCGTCCCACGTTTCCACGTAAAACGCACGAGAGCTGCGACCTATCGGATGCTCCGTCAACACCCAGAGCATACTCCTAGGAACTGTGGTTCTTAGCGCACTTCACGCATCGAGGCTGAATTTGGCAGTTCGACGCGGAGTGCCCGAACCTCTGGCCGCATTGTATAACGCCTTCGCTCCTTTTTAGTTTTTCCCAGTGAACCACCTGGTAGTCTAGGACATTGATACTCCTCAGACTATCCAGACGGCTTTCGAGTCTGAGCTGCACCAGGAAGAACAGCAGACTCCGTTTCTCCCGCTTCGCTCTAACTGTGGTAAATGGCTTTACACCCACAAACTTGAGTTCTTCGCACTCCTTCATCATCATCATCAGCATCGATTGCCGTTTTTCACACTTTGGTGTGAACGAGTATTGCTCCGTCGTCGTTTCCTTTAGGAGCTCCTTCACTTTCGCTTAGCCCTCCACTGTATTACAGTGGATGGCATGGCGACCGTTCCCCAATCTCATAATTTTAAAATTATTACCAATAGCCAACTTAGAACGGCCCTTGGTTTACCTCTAATTTATAGGTGTTGATATATGGTGAACTACTTGAGTAATATAACTCAAAAGGTCTTAATAGACAATTTTGCAAGTAGTCCAAAAGTACTCAACCTAGGTATCCCCAAGGTTCAGTCCTAGGACCATTATTATTTCTTATTTACATCAACTCGTTTTTCAGCCAACCGTTTTTAGGCAAAATCACAGCCTTTGGAGATGATCTTGGTATTGTCTATGGTTCAAAAAGTCCTCTAGATTTAACTGCTGACCTAAGGATTTGGTTTGGGCTGCATAAGCTGGTTGCAAGTAATAAAACAAAAGTAATGAACTTTATGACTGGTACACAACATTATTTAGACTTTGAAATCTGGTTTCATTCAAACGAATGCCCCATACCTATCTAATGAGTTAGCCTGTAACTGTAATTTGGTAAATACTTATTTTACACAAACGACATGTGATGCGAATTGTTTCAAGATTGAACCAGTGAATCAATATAAATACCTGGGTTTAAATTTTGATTTTAAAATGAGGTGGTCTGACCATATTTCACCCTTAAAAAAACTATTTACGTCCTGCTATCCATGTCCTGTTTCGCCTTAGAAAGTACTGTAGTAATAAAACCTTGAGGTCAGTGTAATTTGAATTGGTTGATTCAAAACTATAATATACTATTAGAAAGATTTGTGGGGCAAATCGTTTGGTACGATCTACGATCTTGTTCAGAACATTGAATATTCTCCCACATAATAAAAGTGTTTAATGTAAAGTATCCAATTTTTTTTCAAAAGAAGTAGTTACATGCAAAGTCCAATTTCAAATATACATAACTTACGAAGCGGATCTAGCAATTATATTCCAGTGCCGTTGTTCCGAACAACTTTATACAAAAACTTCTTTACTGTAGTGTCCTGCAAACTGTTTAACAGACTTCCAGAAGATATTCATACTCATACACTTTCGAGTGAAAGTCGTTGTGGGGTACACTTGTGTTCTTGAGCTTTATTAATTTAAAACATATTTAAAATTATATACATTTACAATGTTGTGCAGAATTTGTAAGAAGAAGGTTCAGAGACCAGACCATAAAGTGATGTGTGGGGATTGTGGTGTTTATTTCCACGGAAATTGTGTGAAAATCACAGCCATTGATACTCATTTTATAAAAAAAAAGTAAATGTGTTTGGAGGTGTCAAGCATGTTCGATATACCGTCGAACAACGTAGCACAACAGAACTGTCAGCCACCAACATCAGCACCATCGCCACGGTCATCGTCTCCCTCACCGCCCTTACCCCTTCCATCGTCTGCTACTTTGTGTTCAACATCGGATGTACTTTTGTTATCCACCAAACAACTTGAAGGTACTTATATAACATTAGAGATGATTTATGCCAAAGGTGTTGCAATAGAAGAGAATCAAAAACAACAAACCTCAACGTTCAACGTTCCTGCCATCAAATCAGACATGTCTCTAAATGATGTTGCACATAAAGTGTTCCGTTAAGGTTTGAGCGTAAACATGGATGAGAGAGATATTGATCAATGTTACTTGAAGAAAATTAAATTGTCCAAACCGACAACAAATGGCAATACGACCAACAAAAATATTCTTCAAGTAAGACTATACATTATCCAACAAAACATGTCAGTACAGGGCTTATGGGAACGCTTTTTTTCTAACAGTGGTGCCTGTAGGTGGACTCAATGGCACATTACCACTGAAACTTTGTGCACAATTGTTGTTGTAATTATTTTCAGATTTAACCACAACCACCCTATGACTTGCTTGCCCGATAGCCGTTGGCAGAATGATCATAAAATCACCATTCGCCATTACTGCTTGGCTGTGCATTGAAAATAATCTCATCAAAGCAGTGTTACCATTCTCAAATGTTAGCACATCGTTACTGATTTTTCAGTGTTATTTTACAAAGCATATGGGATTTGAAGCTTTTGAGAACACAAAAATGAATTTGTGTGTAATAATATGTGTGGTGGTGTTGTCATTTGCGTTTTTTTCTCCTCTTTTTGAGAAACCGTTAAAATGTAGTCAAACCATTTTTTTCGACTTTGTATTTTAAATTTTATTCGCGCGCCATTTTAATGCATTGCAACAAAGCAGTGCAATAAGTGATCATACTCGTATTATTGTTGGACTATTTGCGTTTTAGTGATATTGTGTTAAATAATAGTGGTTCAAATTACTCTGTGTCGGTGTTAATGTTGTGTTTAAGAAAAAAAAGATTATTTTCGCGGTGTTTCGAAACTAGCATTCATTGACTGTGCAATTAGTGATCATATTGTGATAACCACTTAAATGTGAGCAGCGACATCTGGATTTACAGAGCAGAAGATGTCGATACTCGAAGAGCAGAAGATTTCGATTCATGAATAGCAAAGTCTCAACCGTTGATGACTGGAGAGTGGAATCGAATTTTCTAGCAAAATGGAAATTATATGGGACGCTGGATGGCGAGAAAAAAGATAAATGAAATTTATATCGTTCAGTAATATTTTATTTGTTTATTTTAAATGGGGAGATGGTAACCCTAAGCGAAATGCTCTTTCTCTTTGTGATGATTCATCATATACACCATGGCAACCCTATGAGAGCTTTAAAGAGGGACACATTTATGCATGTTATTGCAACCAGACTAAGAGGCAAATGTCCTATCTTCCCTAACTATGTAAAGAAAAAATACTCATAGCAAAGAAAGAAAATAGAGAGAAACTAACCACGAACCTACTCAATACCGAAGGAAGAAAAGAGAAGATGTACGCTAATGAGTGTTTAACTTATGAAACAAGGAAATATTAAAAACTGCAAAAACAATGATAACAACGAAAGGATATAGATATGTATGGACGAGGAATGGGACTGTGTACATGCGGAAAGAAGAGGGTGATAATTATGTAAGAATAAATTGTGTTGCTGATCTTCTTAGATTATGAATATTAGTAGTTCTATCCCAATCTCTCATTCAAATTTATGTACGCACATTCCCAATTCACTCCATTAGTACTGTAAAATATTGTTTTTGTCTTCATCAAAATATACGAAACATGAGAAAAAATGTTTCGATTTTCTTAGCTCATCTTGAGTCTATGTCGAATTTACCTGTTGTTGTTGTCTTGAGTGAAATTTGGATTTATGAAAATGAAGTACTCGTAGATTCCTATAAAATAAAAGGTTACACTTTATCCTCAAAATGTAATGAGTCTTATTTTGCTGGAGGTGTTGCCGTTTATGTGAGAAATGGATTAATGTGTGATTGTTCGTTCATTAATTTATCAAGTGCTGACGTACTAAAGTTATCGCTTACGTTTGAAGATATTGATTATACTTTCCTGTGTATTTACCGATTACACGTTTTTGCGAAGAGCGCGTCTATTGATGATCTTAGCATCATTCTCAGCTCAACTTCGTCTAGAAACTTAATTGCTTTAGGAGATATCAATATTGATATTCTTAATGAATCTAACATTGATACGGAAAATTACTTGTTGACTATGGCTTCGAATGGCCTTAAGAGTTTGATAAATGAACCTACCCGCTTGACAGATTCTTCTAAGAGTTGCATTGATCACTTATTTCTTAGATCTCACAAAAATAATAAAAGACATTTTAGCGGCAAAGTATATGACTTGAAGCTGACAGATCATAATATGATAACACTAAATTATACTTCGTTATGCAATAGTTCTGAAAATATTGAATCTGCTTCTGAAATAGTAAAATATTCTGTGGATTTCAATAAATTAAAATAACTTTTAACTTTTGAATGTTTGGAATCGGTTTACTGTGAAGATAATCCTTCCAATGCTTTTGATTTATTTATTGAAACTATTCTACTATAAAAAATCGTGCAGGTAAACAGAAATATTTAAAACCTTGGATGACTAATAGTCTTCTTAATAAGATAAGGAAAAATAGAAAATTGCATTCAAAATGTAAAAAACATCAAAGTAACTTAAGACTTAAGAGACATTATGTAAATTTTTGTAAATATGTAAATAAAGAAATCGAGGACGCTCGCAACAACTTCTATGGTGATATGTTTACGAAAGCTAAAGTTAATGTACGCGAAGAGTGGAGAGTAGTAGATAATATTTTAGGAAAGGTTAAAAGCGGCGTTATGATTGATAGCATTGAAGTGGGGGAATTATGGAGCCAGGTCTTGGGAATATTACTAATATTTTTAACGAATATTTTACTGAAGTTTCTGAGAAATTAAAACCAAGTTTTGAACCCTGTATATCCTGCAACTGTTCCTCTTCGTCCGATGTCTCTTTTATGGACGATGCTCAATGTAATAGTTTTGTTTATAATCCGATTACACCAATTGAAGTTGATAAAACTGTCTTGTGCCTTAAAAATAAAACCTTTTGCACAAATGATGGTGTTTCGAGCAAATTATTAAAAAATGTCGCCTGATATGTCGTTGATGTTCTGTCCTTTTTATTTACCAAAATTATTGAAATGGGTTGCTTTTCTGACCATCTTAAAAGTGCCGAAATGCTGATGCTCGGCACGTCGACCGTGCGGGTAAAATATGTACACTGCAACCGTAAAGAAGCGAAAGAACAGGCCACTATCCAAATGATCAGGACTGTGCCAATAGAGGGTTGGAGTATAGACGAAATCCGTTCCCCCAACAGGCAGACAATGACATCGAACCAATATACCGGAGCCAAATTCTGAAGGCATATTGGGCACAGTGGGACTCGCTTTGTGTGCAAGATAGATAGCTGAAGAGAAAATGGGAAAGTGCATATGGGACAACATCTCGTATGCAACTAATCGTGCCACGGTCCAGAGTCAACCAAGTACTCCATGAAATACATGACGGAATCTCATTAGGCCTTTTGGGAATAAACAAGACGGAAAAGGTAAAGGAACGTTTCTATTGGCTACCGCTAAACAAAATGTTGAGCATTGGTGCAAAAAGTGCATAAGGTGTGCGACTACCAAGGGTCCAAAAGTTAAGCCACATGAACAAATGCAATTCGAACGAATAGCCATCGACATCGCTGGACCACTTCCCGAAACATTTAATGGTAACCGATACGCCCTCGTGGTCATGGATTACTTTTGTAAGTGGCCAGAAGTGTTTGTCATCCCAAATCAAGGGGCTAAGACCGTAGCCGAACCGATGGTAAACAACTGGGTGAGCAGATTTGGAGTCCCAATGGAACTACATTCTGAACAAGGGCGAAACTTTGAATCAAAAGCATTCGAGGAAGTGTGCCAGTATTTGGGAATAAGAAAGACAAGGAAAACGTCGCTACACCCTTAATCTGATGAAATGGTAGAGCGATTCAATCGGGCCTTGAATGAGCATTTATCTAATGTCGTCAGCAACTGCCAGCAGGATTGGGATCAACACAGACCCCTCTTCTTAATGGCCTACCGAAACGCGGTCCATAGTTTAATAGGACACACACCATCCGAGGTCTTATTTGGTCAAACAATTCGGCTGCCAAGTGAAGCAAAATTCGGATCCCCACCTACGGAGCCCAAAGAGGTGAACGACTACTCGTATGTGGATGACTTGTGCAACAGGATTCGTAAATTGCATGAAGCCACCGACATCCAAAGCGTGGGGATCGAGGAAAATTGAAGGTGGGCCATTCGGATAGAATGTGCCATTTCAACAGAACGATGAATGACGGAGTTGTTCGGGACGAACAACTGTAGGGAGGAAGCAGTGTGATATCCATTTAAATTTGAGCAGAGTCATCTATATTTACATAGTAGAAGTACTCAAGTACTTGTACTTGAGAGGACTGAAGTCCTGAAATACTTATGTACATTACAAGTCTGCTTCTAATCCAATATGTTCCTTTGCTGACGACAATACTCTCTGCTCGCAAGAGCAGATGTAGAGCGAAAACCTCAGCGTATTTGAAACTCATTCAATTTCTCAGTTAATTGTCTAGACTAAAATGTTGCGAAATGTGGGAATGTAGAATACTCCCTCTGGTTTAGCCTATATATTCATAGAAGGAATAATTTGTATGCCCGAAATTATAGTACTCGTACAATGGTCAAATGCGCCATGTCGATAGTACCTGCTAGATGGAATTCAACACCCGGAGTTAAAGTGCATAGGATATCCAAACGCGATACAGTGTATTGAATCATCACAACATCACTTGCTTATCGCTCTTTAAATCTTCAACGGTTACACGCTTCCTCTATGCTATTATATTTTCAATCATTAAAAGCCAATATGCGTCTATACTTCATATTCTGTTACCCTAATTTTGCTTTTACCGCACTCCACGCATCATTTTTAGGGTGCTATTTAAGAGCAGGCAATTATATAAATTCAATATTAAAGAAACGATTTTTAAACCTTTAATAATTAAATCAAAATGCTAGCAAAGAATAAACAAGTCTGAAATGGTCGCAATGTTGATACTTAATATAATTTATACGCTGTGCACCAAAGGAATACTAAAATCTAAAGGAGACACGAGCCATACCAGAATCCTATTTTCTTATTTGTGAATGAAAAAAATAGCAAAAGAATTGAATATCACAAAATGTCCAATGAAATCATTTTGGAAATTGTAAATGATATCAGAGCGTGCAACATTTTCCCCATCTGAATTAAAGGGGATTTGCTCTTTTGAGATGAAACTAGCTGACAATTTCAGCAGCATCACCGTTGGTCTATCCTCTGAAATTCTTTTCATAGGATTTTTAAAAACCCAGAGGGCCATTTTGTGTGCGACACTATTCCCATTGAGATGAATCGTAGCTTCTGGTTAGAATCTTTGGTCTGTCGCCTCCAGATTGGAAAATGTCGATTGCGAAACATTCGTACTCGTACTCGTACTCGTGCTCGTATCATCCTCATGAATATTCATTTATACCAAAACATTACTTCGACATTGGATAGCAAGAACTTCAGTTGCTTGATGGCTTCATTCCGCCCTCTATGCTTGTTCCAAATTAAGGATATAGAAGAATATTCTAGACTTGATCCTTTCGTTTTCTTTTTTCAATTTCAAATTAAAAAAAACGGCCTACCCGTCTTCAGACTGAAATCAATACAATATGAGAAAAACTCCAATAATATGCGGTGTGAGTACGAGTAAAGTTTTGCGCAGAAAAATTAGGGTAATTTAAGGGTTTTAAAGTACATCTTACCTATAAAATAAATTTTGTAATTGTTTAGCATATTCTTTGCTATACTCGTACAAATGCACGAAACGCGACTATTCGTTGAGTGAACGCAAACAAAAAAAACAAGTTTCAGTCATTGAATTCATTGCAAATTTATGTATTAAAGTCAATACTATAGTTGGCAATGTTTGAATAGTATTAATTTTTCAAACATTATGTCTACCTACATGTACAGGCAGGAGTAAATGCACATGTAACTAGTTAAGTATGTATATATCTATAAACATCCGGCAGTGGCGTCAGATTGAATTTAAATAAAGGCCATGTTGTCGAATGCCTAATTAAATTAACGTTTTGTGTATTTACATTTCTATTATAAGGGCGCCTACATAGGAGTATAGAGAGGCCATTGCTAGTTTTGATAGTTAAAATTAATTAAACCGGCATCTTTTTTATGTTCCTTATTTCTTTGACTCGACCTTGCATCATACTGCAAATGACAGTTTTATTTCTAATGTCTCATGTGACAGTTAAGAAATAAAATTTTTTTTAAAGAAATTTAATATAAATTTGTAGAATACAAGTATTGGTATTGATCAAATCGTTCTCGGAATAACCATAATGTCATAGCTTGACATTTGCACAGTTACATCTATCTCTGTGTGTGTTGGCGATTTTTTACGATTTTAAAAATTAAATTTGCAACAACGAACTTGTATTAAATTTTGCTTTAAAAACGTTGGAAATGTTGGAAAAGTGTTTCGGCAACGATTCTCTAAAGAAAACGGTCATTTACCAGTGACACGAGCGGTTCAAAAGTGGTCGTGAGTCAATCAAAGATGATGAACGCAGTGGCAGACCATCGACATCGAAAACCGACGAAAACAGTGATCAAGTAAAAGAAATGTTGGTCAATAACCTCAAATTAACCATCAGAGAGATAGCGGAGGACTTGAACATTGCCTATGGATCCGTCCAAGACACTTTGGTTAATGATTTGGTCTTCCGTCGTGTAGCAGCAAAGTTGGTGCCAAAAGACCTCAATTTCATGCAAAAAAGAGACCGTGTTGACGTCGCAAAAGAGATGATTTGCGAGGCTGAATCTGATCCCACATTCATCCAAAGGTTTATTACTGGAGACAAGACGTGGGCTTATGAGTACGACATGCAATCCAGACATCAGGCCAGTGAGTGGCGTTCACCAAATAAGCCGAGACCAAAAAAACCACGTCGTTTTCAGTCAAAAAAGAAGGCAATGCTCACGGTTTTCATGGATAACAACGGTGTAGTGTATCATGAATTTTTGCCAGAAGGCCAGCCAGTAAACAAGGAGTATTATTTGGGCGTTATGAGACGTTTGCGTGAAGCAATTCACCGAAAGAGACCAGAATTGTGGGCAGAAAACTCGTGGATTTTGCACCATGATAAAGCACCGTCGCACAGCGAAATTCGTAAAATTCGTAATTTTTTGACGAAAAATGCAACAAATACCCTACAACAGCCACCGAATTCGCCTGATTTGGCTAGCTATGACTTCTTTCTGTTCAATCGAGTTAAAAAAATGTTTCGAGGATTGGATCAAGCGCTGGCATAAGTGTGTTGCAGTCGATGGGGATTACTTCGAAGGGGACAATATAGATTTAGATGAATAAGCTTGTATTTTTAATTTTCTGAATAAATTTCGGGAACACTTTGATCATCATTTTTGGTATATCATTATTTGTTAAGGAGGAATAGAATTGATTTTTTCTCAATTACCCATACGAATATATATTGTAATATCTAGCGATAGATTCATTTATTTAAGTTTTGACTCGTTATTATTTTGTACTCCATAAGCTTTTATATTTTTTCATTCCTTTCAGCCTGTGGGAGATTAATTAGTAACAATGGTAAACGATGCCGCCAAATGCACCTAATCAACCCCAAGTCACACCAGAGTTACGAATGGTTATAGAGGGTGTTGAGGAACGATGTGCACATAACATCAAAAAAAAAATCTAGAACGAAGAAGGGAATTCATCTCACTTAGCCAAACATCCTAAATATCACGTAATATTTAAAAGAAAATTATTATGATAATATAAGAAATAACTGTAATTCTAAACTCTTTCTAATTCAGCAATGTATTGCATATACACGATTCTCTCTTTTGTCTCTTTTTAAAATTCATTTTAATGGATATTGTTACACTTGTTCTAACTATTAGTCGATATGCGGCAGTCTGGTCTTGACCATCAACCGCATCAGATCGTCATATATTCATTTGACAAACACATGTACTCGTACACACATACAAATTAAATTAATTGTTGCAATATAATAAGATTTTATTGTAGTTGAGAGTTTTATTCACTTTTTTAATTAAATTGCTTGCTAACTTAAAAACACTTAAAATACAAACAATACACAGCCACCTACACATCATTCCACATTTTGCACAATACACAAGGAAAACACAGCAAGGAAAGGAAACGGATTACGAGTATATACACATAGATTCATAACACGCATTTACACTTCTTTCAAACACATTTACACAAACATTTATTTTGAACAAATTAACATATACATACATAACATACATATCTAACAACATATTTTTTGGTATATATATTTAACGACACATTATATCTAATTGCTATGTAATCATAATCATAATCGTAATATGATCATAGCCAACAAAATTGAAAATTGTTAGTAATAATTTTTATAAACAATCTAATTAGAAATAGAAGTGCATTCTTATCTCATGTTGCTGTCAAATTTCGCACACTAAACATTCGTCGCCAGCTATACTGATAGAAATTCTGCATATATATTTGTTATACAAAAAAAATAACGGACTTAAAGTGCCGTTCATGATTCATCACATGTCATACGATTATTGAATCCACTCTAACGGTACAAGCTTGCGGAATTATCATACGAACTAACGCGTTATACCATAGATGTACATGTGTTCACTTTTAAACAGTATTCCAACCCTGATTTACGTGTTAAGTCTAATATCCAATTATTCATTTTACTCTCTCTATCGTGAATCCACCTCTTTTGGTTTCGATATAACAACATAAAACAAAAAATATAAAGTATCAAGAAAACTTGAAAACTACCAGAGTAGACAGGTGATCGAGCGCGGTATAGTACAAGTGAAGTTTTTGCAAAAGAAAGAACAGTAATCCTCCAAACCAAGTAAATAACTTTTATATTTCAATTTTATTTTTCTCGTTCCAATTTCAAATCTAAAGTATAAACTTAATCATCTAAAACAAATATAACTTACCGCCTATATGGCGGTAAAAACCGGTTTGATGGGTTGAATGCAAACGGTCATCCAATAAAACCGGTCATCCAGAAAAAAAAAAGTGTAACGATTCACAAGGTCAGTGGTCAACGCTAATTACTCCGCACCAAACAACAACTGATATTTCACGCTTCCTAATAAAAACAACGATAAAACACAGAAATCCAATTATTATAGGAAAAGGAATTGATGGCGTTACAACTAATAAAAAAGGCACTTAGAAATGGTGATTTGTTAATACAGGTTGATAACAAGACAATCGCAGATAAGCTTGCTAAATGCAAAATTCTTGGACATATCCCAGTTGAAATCAAATATCATCAGTATCTTAATTCTAGCCAAGGTCGTGTTTATGCATTGATATTGTAAAATGTTTGTGTGGGTACAAATAATAGAACTTATTCTTTTCAATACAAATCCCTTTATTCAGTACAGTTACAATTCACTATTTAATTCTTTCTCTCAGTACAATTCAATTCCTCAACCACTTATACTTTTCTTATCTTTTACTTAAACCACTTAATCACTTCTTCAAATTCAACTTTGGAACTGATTTGCATACCATGGGGATGCTGGTATTTATACTCGAATGACATACTTCGAGAACAATCCTCGCCATCCAGCGTCCCATACAATTTCCAATTTGCTAGAAAATTCGATTCCACTCTCCAGTCGAGACTTTGTTATTCCAGTATCGAAATCTTTTGGTCTTTGCATCTAGATGTCGCTGCTCACATTTAAGTGGTTATCACATTGCTCCCTCCCTACAGTTGTTCGTCCGGAACAACTTCGTCATTCAGCATCCCGTTGAAATGACACATTCTATCCAAATGGACCACTTTCAATTTTCCTCGATCCCCACGCTGGATCCGGTAGACAACGTCATTAATGCGGGTTATCACCTTGTATGGACCTTCCCAGTCCTGTTGCAATTTTGGTGATTTGCCTTCCTTACGCTGAGGATTATACAGCCAAACCAGATCTCCTTCGTTGAAACCGGAAGATTTCGCCTTGATATCGTACTTAGTTTTCATGCGGCTGCTTGCTAGCTTCATCTCTTCTCTGGTGTCTTCATGCAATTTACGAATCCTGCTGCGTAAGTCATTCACGTACTCGTTCACCTCTTTGGGTTCCGTCGGTGGGGATCCGAATTTTGCTTCACTTGGCAACCGAATTGTTTGACCAAATAATATCTCGGATGGTGAGTGCCCTGTTGAACTATGGACAGCGTTTAGGTAGGCCATTAAGAAGAGGGGTATGTGTCGATCCCAATCCCGCTGGCAGTTGCTGACAACCTTAGATAGATGCTCATTCAAGGTCCGATTGAATCGCTCGACCATTCCATCAGATTGAGGGTGTAGTGGCGTTGTCCTTGTCTTTCTTATTCCCAAATATTGACATATTTCTTGGAAGACTTTTGATTCAAAGTTTCGCCCTTGATCAGAGTGCAGCTCCATTGGGACCCCAAATCTGCTCACCCAGTTGTTGACTATCTGTTCGGCTACAGTCTTAGCCTCTTGATTTGGGATAGCAAACACTTCCGGCCACTTACTGAAGTAATCCATGACTACGAGAGTATATCGGTTTCCATTAAAGGTTTCGGGAAACGGCCCAGCGATGTCGATGGCTATTCGTTCGAAAGGTGCTCCGATATTGTATTGTTGCATTTGTCCATGTGGCTTTACTTTTGGACCCTTGGTAGCTGCACATCTTATGCACTTTTTGCACCAATTCTCGACATCTTGTTTAGCGCTTAGCCAATAGAAACGTTCCCTTACCTTTTCCAACGTCTTGTTTATTCCCAAATGGCCTCCTGAGATTCCGTCATGTATTTCATGGAGCACTTGGTTGACTCTGGACCGTGGCACAATTAGCTGCATACGAGATGTTCTCCTATCTGCACTTTCCCATTTTCTTTTCAGCAATCCATCTTGCACAAAAAGCGAGTCCCACTGTGCCCAGTATGCCTTCAGAGTTTGGCTCCGATCTGATATCTGCTGCCAGCTTGGTCTTTCCTCGTGTTCCTTCCAGGCCAATATTGGTTCGATGTCATTGTCTGCCTGTTGGGAGGAACGGATTTCGTCTATACTCCAACCCTCTATTGGCTCAGTCCTGATCATTTGGATAGTTGCCTCTTCTTTTGCTTCTTTACGATTGCAGTGTTCGCATTTTACTCCGCACGGTCGACGAGAGAGAGCATCAGCATTTGAGTGGAGTGTTCCCTTGTGGTGCTGCACTTCAAAGTCGTAGCCCTGCAACTGCTCGATCCATCTTGCAACTTGGCCTTCAGGGTTCTTAAATTGGAGTAGCCATTTCAGAGCTGCGTGGTCTGTCCGGAGAATGAACTTTTGTCCGTAGAGGTACTTATGGAAATGCTTCGTAGCCAGAATTAAAGCCAGAAGCTCGCGCCGGGTTACACAGTACTTCCGTTCAGGTCTGGAGAGTAGTTTGCTGTAATATGCGACCACTTTCTCTTGACCATCATGAACTTGGGAGATCACAGCTCCGACCCCAACATTGCTAGCGTCTGCGTCCACGATGAACATTTTTCCGGGCGTGGGGTAACCCAAGATGGGGGCTTTGCACAGCTGTCGCTTCAGTTCTTGAAATGCTTTTTCGCATTCTCCAGACCACCTGAACTGTCGGCGTTTTTCTGTAAGTTGTCAAGTCCCTATTGGAAAACCCTTTACATGTATCTTGTTAGTGGAAAAAAAAGAAGTAAATTTATAAATAATGAATTCAGTTTAAAAAGGGAGATGTGCAGTGTTTATCACTCTCATTATATATATATACATACGATATAGTATGAATTAATATGTAATGACAAACCAGTCAATAAACTAAGCTTGTGAAGAACCGTTGTCTTTCATTTAATCGTGGGATACTATATTTTCGCCCTTTGATACAAGCCGAATACTATCAGCGAACAATTCTTGTTGGACGATGGCAATTGAACGAGTTCTTGCTGCTAAAATTGCATGTACTGATAGTGATGAAATGATTCGTAATGGTTGTTTCAATGCGTTATTAATAAACAGCAGCCAGCTAGCCGTTGCTCGCACTAACGCTGTAAAAATTACTAAAAGTAATTAAACAAAAAATACTTTTTAGCCGATTACCGTTTACGATGAATTTATTTTTGTTCTACTTCTTTTTTTCTAAGTCTGTATTAAGTATATCAACTGATGGATGACAAGCTGAGTCAAGCGTTTGTAAAAAATATGGACCATGACACCACTAGCTGTCTGCTAGGGACAATTATCTCGATCCGATATCTGCTGGATTGTTCCTGGATGACACGTAGTTCCAACAGTTCTGCACCGTCCATGAAACATCTCATGTAATATGTTATACGAGTATGTATGAATGCAATCAAGTCAAAAAAGTATACGAAAAAATGATTCAAAATAGATCCTTATTAGACCTTCTTAAAATTTCCTCAGAAAAAAAATATTGAATACGTTTACCAATTATTAACCGAACTGAATATTGTAAAATATAAATTCTCTAGATTTCTTAATCCTTCTAGCCGAAAGCCCTGGTAGTTAGTGCTAACCTTTTTAGATTAACATTATAATTTATTCCATGTTAATAAAGTTATGATGATAATAATAATGAAAAAAAATCTATGAACGTGATCTTATTATTTAGCCCTGATACATTATATGACAATATTTTACAAACATTAATACTACTCGTAAATGAGCTGACGGCGACTATATCTCAATTCCTTAATGAACTACTGTTACTGCTACTACTGTCGTTCACAGGTGGTTGGCGATCAATTGTTGTTAATCTAGTACGTTGGTTGTGTATTTTACTGGTTCAATTGGCAAGTTGATTTTTTTGACAGCATCAAATTTAATGTAACCTAGCATGTGTTGTAGTTCGAGTTCACCATCAATGTTGTTGTAAATAAGATTATTATTATGATTTAAATAAAATAGTTTGTTTTCAATTAAAATGGAGTTATTATTTGTTCGAACTATGATATTTGGTTGATAGTTTCTTATTATTTTTCTGTAGTGAAGGAGTGTTCGTTGCTTTAATTGCATTTGCTTTGAAAGATCGCGTTGCAGAAACACACCTGTATTTTTTAGCTTGAATGCGTTTTTGAACATTTTTAAAGCAATTTCACTTTAACCTGTGTTCATTTTTATTTTATTTGAAGTGCCATTTTCACTTATTTTAAAGGACTCTGAGTATTGTTAAGTACATTCATTGCCAAGTAAAAACCGTTAGTGCAAAATTGGATTCCCCCAATAGTGCAAAACAATTATTTCCACAAAAACTCAACATATACTGCTGACAACGCATACAAGTAATGAGATCAGCTGCTATCCACCGTTTCCACCCTGTCATAGGTGGTCATAACATAACTTTTGTAATATCTAGATTTTAGTCAAAATTGTTCCTGGAGTAAATAAAAAGTTTTTTTTTAAATAAATCTTTTTATAAAGGGTCCGCCATCTAAAGTTTTTTTTTCAACTAGTGCTTATTTCGTGAATGGTAACACGTAGCTCATGTCTGATTTAATTAGTTTTATTCTTCCGGTTAATAATGGAAAATAATTTCATTCAAATGGCTGCCTCGGCTGGCCATGCAGTAGCCTACACGACCGGTCCAATTTTTAAGCACATTATCGATTACGTGCAGCTGTATTTCACCAATGGCTTCACGAATATTGTCCTTTAAAGCGTCAATTGTCTCTGGCTTGTCGGCGTAACACTTATCTTTTACGGTACCGCACAAATAATAGTCCAACGGTGTCAAATCGCAGCTCCGAGGTGGCCAAACGACATCAGCTCTGCGGCTGATAATGCGATCTTCAAAAACAGGGCGCAAAACATGGAGTGTAGCTTCGGCTGTGTGGCACGTAGCGCTGTCCTATTGAAACCAAATGTTGCCAATATCCTCCTCTTCAATTTTTGTGAACAAAAATTCGTTCAACCTGGCCCCATAACGATCGCCATTAACTGTAACGGCCACTCCTTGCTCATTTTCGAAGAAAAATGGCCCAATTATGCCTCTGGACCAAAATCCGCACCAAACAGTGACTCGTTTTGGATGTATCGGCTTTTCAATGTATGCGTGCGGGTTTTCTGTCCTCCAAATGCGACAATTTTGCTTGTTTATATAACCGCCAAGATCAAAATGAGCTTCATCTGAAAAGATGATTTTTTTGGCAAAATCGGCATCTTCTCTAAGTCGATCGCAGGCCCACTTAGCGAAGCGAAAACGCATTGGATGGTCAGTTGGCTTCAACTCCTGAACAAATCGGACTTTGTATGGCGTCATACCAAGGTCTTTATGCAAAATTCGTCTCAATGATGTCTCCGAAATGTTCAATTGTTGAGAACGACGGTGAATTGATGTTGATGGCGCTTCACGCACACTTTCTGCCACAGCAGCAATATTCTCGGGTGTACGCACTGTTTTTGGCTTTTCACGCTCTGGTTTATCGATGAGGATGCCAGTTTCTTTCACTTACTTTTTTCACAAGATAACGAACATACGGAGCTGACGGTGCTTCTCTTCTTCCAAAATCCGTACGCAATTTTCGCACACATTCTGCAACATTACCATGATTCTCAAAGTAATGTCGCAATATTTCCCAGCATTATTCAAGCGTATACACAACCATATTCGTTCAGCGGAAGGATAAAACTAATTATCTGTCAAATCAGACATGAGCTAAGTGTTACCATTCACGAAATAAGCACTAGTTGAAAAAAAAAACGTTCGATGGCGGACCCTTTATTTAATTTACTGTAAAGACATATACAGTACCTACTGAACACAAAAATAGCATTAGGCAAAATATAAAAGGAAAAATCAAAAAGAAAATTAAAGTTCTATTCATTTTGTGTCGCGAGGACACTAGCAAAAATTATTTATAATTTTTATTCCCGATCATTTATCAACTGTTACAATTCCACTAAGAAAAAAATTAATAAAAAAAAGACTGTTTATATAAAAAGGTTTTTTTTTTATTTGTTCGACAACGTAATATAGTGTACTCGACTGTGTACACATTGACTGTGGTTCTGATTTCCGTGTTTGCTATTATGTATTCTCGTCTAAGGTTGCCCTTGATAACGTTCCCAGGTCGTTGAACCATCTTTTGCGGATCTACAACTGATACGGAACGGAACTATCAGCTCCCGATGGTCTAGCATGGTGTTTAGATTTGCTAATATGCGTTAACTGTCAACACACATGCATACAAATTCTGCTCTTTGTTGTGTGAGTACCGTAGTGGACAGTTTGAGATGACAATGGAAAACAGAACTTTTTATGTATGAACTTCACCATCTGGTCACTCATTCTCTGCATGCAATATAGTGGCTCTCTGGTTTGCCGTGATTGCCTTCGGGCCATATTGTTGTTGTTTGTTTTATGCTTATGTGTTGTTGCATTTCGTCGAAGACACACTACATTTTACCGACGGCTTTTTGCATTTTCCCAATTTTCAGAAATCATGACATTTTTGCGAGTGGTCTTGATGGAAATGAAATTCATTGTCATTGTCATTGTTGCGCTACAACATCCTGCCGGGCTACGGGTGAACGTAAATAATGTTGTCTTGATGATCGATAGTCAGCGGTTACTGCATCTTTACAAACGTTTTGCATATTCTTCATTTGTTGATGATTTTTTTTTTCTGTTCTCGCTCCCAAGTATATTACGAGATTACATTCTCTGGTGATACGCTCGTTGAAGTGTACACCTATGTGGATTAGTGCATGAAAGAAAAAGAAGGTGTGGTAAATGGGGTGTGGCAATAATCTTTTATAGTGAACAATTGAAGCAGCCAATGCAACAACCGGATAAATCCACTTTTTGAAATGTTGAGAAAATTAAAAAAAACTATCTCAAAAATAAGAAATCAAAATAATTGTATTAAATATTAATTAATTTTGAAAATAAATCAGCAAAACTAATCTATTTAATTGAAAGACATATCAAAAAATTGTACATTAAAGTAAAAAATAAATAAATTTGTTATGGGACTTGTCCTGTTTTTGCATCGATTTTGGAGAGAACTAAGGGGGGCTCTCGTTGTCATCTTCGTAGTCTGAGTTTTCAGCTTCTTAAACAGACTGCTGCAAGATCAAATTATTTTAAAAAGGCATATCCGCTGGAGGAACATACCTTTGAGCCAAGTGTATGACATCCTCATATTTCTTGGGGTTGAGTGAAAGATTGTTTGTAAATATATAACAGTTTTGGCTTATAGGGGTCACCATGTAGGTTTGCTTTTATTTCTTTGTCGTATGTCGTTAATGGCCCATGGTGACTAATGGAAGCTGTAATGCTTGCGATATTTTCTTCTTTCCTATAGCAAAATCTTCGATACTTCGAGATGGTCCACTTAATACAAACTCTGTTGGTCACAGCTTTCTTGTAAAACGAAGACAAGTTTGTTTTAAAATCAAATATGTCCTTATTTCTCACTGATATCACATTAAACTTATTTGAACATTTTTCCCACTAAATGCCGCCAGTCTTTTGGTAGATAAAGACGTTCTACTCGTCGTTTTTGTTTTTCTATAACGCCAAAAGGGCGATTTTCATATTCGGAGCCCGATATGGAAAAATCTGATATACTTTCACTAATTTTTTTAAATTGTTTAAACACGTACCCTCGCACCAAGAAATAACTGAACCAACTGATACATTTCAAAACAGTACAGTAGATTCTAAGCAAAAACTTCGTTATACCTATGCTCATACCTGTAAAGCTCGTTTACTGTTATTAGTGCTTGAAAAGCGGTGCAAAAACAGGACAACTCCATGAGATATCTTCTTCTTGCTCCGTTTTGGAAACAGTGATAAATCCAAAAGTGAGTTTCCTTATCCAAGAGTCAACATAAATGTCTTTTTTGTACACACAGCGACGCAGGTTTTTTTTTTTTTTTTTTTTTTTTTTTTTTTTTGTATTTCTGGATTAAAAAACATAATTCGCAAAAAAATGGAGTTATCTGGTTGTTGCATTGGTGCTTCAATTTTAGATTTGCTACATGTTTATAACATAAATTTTATGGTATAAGATAATTAAAATAGTTATTGTGTATTTGTATATATGGAATAGCTATTTGAAACTCCATTGAAAGTAAGAAATGCTTTGTGATTGGCCGCTTTAAAGTTGTGGTTGCTATCTTAATTCTTACAACGCGGATTCTTCCCTCAGCTCCAGTATATGCTTCTTCAATTATGCCAAATCCCCAAGTGTTGGTGGTGTTTGGTCATTAGTGAGGGTTACCATATCGCCTATTTTGAATTGACAGTTTGCACCAAGCGATTTCACACCTCCTTCCTGCTGCGAAGTTAGGAGCCGCAGCAGGGTCAAAGTGCCACGTGGTACCATTTATCTGTAACTGATTTACGATGTCTTTAGTCCAATGCTTCGAAAGCTGTGATCGATCTTGCTCGGTGATGCGTGCCGCTCCCTTAAAATTGGTCTCACAATCACTATAAGGGTTCGTGCCAATCCCCTGACAAGCAGCGAAGAGTTTGAAGACTGCAAGAAATGCAAATGTACTATAATCACTGACCAGTTCCAGATGGATTGCGTTTGTGCAAAAGTAGATGAAAATGCAATGTAAGCCTTGGTTATTATGTTACAATGACCTCTCCATGCCTTTAGTTGTACAGGGTCTGCGTAATCCAATCCTGAAGTCTGAGCATTTAAGACATTTGTGAATGCATTTTCTAACGTTGAAATTCAGATTTAAAATCGAATACTGTGTTCGAAGAGTAGTCATCACGAGTTCCTGACCTCCGTGTAATGTCTTCATATGTGCTTCGTGAATTATCAAGGCTGTTAAAGTGTTATTCGATGTTAAAATTATAGGGTGACGATCGGCATTTTCCAGTCGACCCCCGACTCGCAGTATACCTTTTTCGTTTATTACGGCTAAAGGTCATGCAGATCTAGGATACGGACATGGTTGCTGTAAATCACATATTTATATTGCAAATAATTTAAAATCACCACTTCGCCAATTATGAAACGCATTAATGCCCCAAATACTGTTTCTAGGAAAGATCAAAAGTCAAGTGTACAATTCGAAAAAGAGCCTCCAACGTTATTTAAGAAATTCGTTGTCTAAAGGAAGAATATAAAATTAAATTACAATGGAATGTGAAGCCATATGCAATCCTGACGGCGAGGAGTGTTCCTTTACCTTTAAAAACAAAACTAAAAGAAAAAATCGATGAAATGCTGTGATTGGGGGTGATAAAACGAGTAGTGAAATGATGGATTGGTGTGCTCTTAGAAATCCCAAGGGCGACATTCGCCCCTGTATGGATCTAGCAAAGCTTAATAGGGCGATTCAAAGGGGTATCCATCCGATGCCGATAGCAGATTATTCATTGGCAGAATTAGGAGTGCATAATACTATACAAGGCTGGACGCAAAATATGGATTCTGGCAGATAAAGTTATCATTCAAATCACAACCCCTTACAACCTTTCTAACACCATTTGGGAGGTTTTGTTTTCAGAGGCTTCCATTTGGCACTTGTACAGCTTCAGAAGTGTATCAAAAACAAATGCAGGTCGTTCTGGAAGGACCATATGCCAAATGGATGACATTTTAGTAAGAGAACATAATATTCTAGAACACGACCAAAACTTGCATGCAGTGCTAAAAAGGCTGGAACATAATATAGTCACACTAAATAAAGCAAAAGGTCACGCTAAATAAAGCGAAACGTCTGTTACGTTTTTGGGACATAAAATCGATGTGGAAGGAATACATCCCAGTGAATCTAAAAGCCGGGTATTTGATAAGTTCCCACTGCCACAAAAGGTAATGGAATTACGACAGTTTCTAGGTTTGGTTAATTACCTGGGTTAATTATTCCATGTTTGTCCTATACTAACTATAAAATATGTAAACTATACTCTAAACGAGCTTTTAAAATCCCAAACGGATTTTATTTTGTCGCCAATGCAACAAAAGACGTTTACTGAATTAATGAGGCCATTGACATCAGCACCAGTTCTAAAACCATATGACCCAACATATAATACCCTGTCTTATGATGACTCGTCCTTTGGATTTGGACTGGGAGCAGTTCTTCTTCAAATGTGTGCAAATGGAATCCTGAAACCCATAGCATATGCTTCTCGGACATTATCAGAAATTGAGAAAAAGTATGCAAATCGATAAGGAGGCTTTGGGCATCAAGTGGGCCTGCGAAATGTTTCAGGATTATATTACCGGCATTCACTTCACGATTTAAATGGACCACAAACCACTGATCACCATTTTCGCGTCTAAGAATCTCGACGATTTGACACCTAGAATTCAACAATTCAGGATGAAAATGATGGCTCTTACTTTCACCATTATGTACACCTCGGGTAAATACTTAGTAGCTGCTGATGCATTATCGCGTCATACCATTCAGGAAGGAGGGCAAAATGGTGAAGATGAAGAAATCGATTCATTTATTAATAGCATCATGAAGAAGTACCAGCGTCAACTGACAAGTTAAATGCTATTAGAAGAGCACAGCAAGAAGACAAAATTATCAAACAGGTTGTAGAATTCTGTGAAAAATGATGGCCACTTCATTTAAAAATATCTCGAGAAGGAAGGCAGTATTATAAACATCGCCAATATCTATCAGTTAATAGCCAATTGCTGATGCATGGAAATCGGCTAGTTATTCCACCGATTATGCGGAAGGAGATTTTAACGACGATTCATACCGAACATTTAGGCATAGTTGGCAGCAGGTTGAGTGCTGCCTCTTTCGGCTGCTCAGCTGGAGGTGGGTTTGTGGTTAAAAAAGAAAACAATACACGGAAGTAGCAAATCTCAAAACAAGAATACACAAATATGTCTGTAGTCGCCAGGCAATCTTGGATGGAAAAAAAACCAACAAAGGTCGAAAGTTACGTTATAACGAGTATTTTATTGATCGGATCTTTTTTTTATGGACAAAGGAATTGAGCGGTATAAACTGTTTACGGAACATGACAAGCGGCAGTTAAAACTATCGTAGTAGCAACCGCTTAAGAGTTGGCCGCTATCGACCGTCTTCCCGAACGATTGAAAATGGTTTTTTTCTCTAGCGGGTCGCGTGTCCCGCTTGCCTTTTTTTGTACGGGGAAATAATAATTTTTTTTCACGTTGGCGAAAGCCTATCGGGATCTCACTATAAACTCTCACTACATAATACTTAACTTTGCCTGGTATCCTTCTTTCCTCGTCTTCCCAGTTCTCCCTGTTGTTCCCTGATCCTGTCCTATTTTCCTTTGACCTTCCACTTCATTTTTTTCTTTTGTTTCACTTTTTATTTTCTCCTTTCTCTATTTCTTCTCTTCTGTCACTTTGATCTAGATCTCTTTTTTTCTCTTTTTTTTATAAACCTCTGTATTGCGTTGTGGTCAACCAAGAATTGGCTGCCCCGATTCGACTTATGTTCACTCAGGCCATTGGTCACTCACCCACACATTCGTGCATTACATCTACTCGGTTAGCGGGCCCAATGTCTCGTATATGTGCACAGCGCTCCGCTACTTAACTGGAGCGTGTAACCATGGCTTGGAGCACCGCTAGACCGCTCTTTCATATACTTAAGTGTGTCACTTTGACTACCCAGATCCTCGGGGAAATTTCCCAGTTCTGGGAATTTCTTTTGGCCTGAGTGAACATTTCCCCTGAATTGCCTTGGGTTCAAATAACCCCTTTTTTCCGAATTTGATCCCTGAAGTAAGTCGAAGTGACAAAGAAAGTTCATTTTCTATTCTTTTATGATTACGAAAGGGGAACCAAGTAAGGATCTAGGGATCTTAGGTTAAACTTTTGAAAAGTGACGAAGGAAGAAGGAAGCTTTTCTCAAATTAAATTCCCTTATAAAAGGTGGACCCGATGGGTTTCCGTGCAGATTTTGGGGGAAAAAGGGAATATCAGATAGCGTCCAACTCTTTACACTGGTTAGGTTTTTTTTGTACAATTTGTTATTATTTTTGTTACTGTTGGTTTCTGTCTTGTGTTTCGGTTGCTCCTATGCTTTAGTGGGTGCGTTGCGTAGTGTGTATTGCAGAGACTTGCAGACCGTCCGCCTGGCTCTAGGCAACTGGTGTAGGTTGCAGGTGTTTCATTTACATAGAGGGTTCCAGACCGTCCATCTGGCTCTATGCGTATAGTCCAAATAACGTGAACGTCCGCCACATGCTCAGAGTGTTCCAGGCCGTCCGCCTAGCTTTCGCTTTCCAGGGTGGACCTACTGGTTGTCACCTCCGAGGAGCGTAAAGGCAGATGTACGGGATTGGAAAAATCTACAGCGGATTGTGGAAGACTTCCACAAATACGTTCCTCCAAAGCGACAACGGACACAACCGAAAAGGCGTATAAAAAATTGAAGGGGTTAGGAGCTGGAAGGATGGAACGGATGCCTTAGCTCTACTTAAGGCGGGAGACTACCCATTAGGGGGACAAAACAACATTTGGGACAAGGGTCAAATATTTCGTCTTGGACCCTTGCACAACACCCAAAACCTATAGCGCTTTCCTTGCGCTCTTGTAGCAGACCGTCCGCCTGCTCTGCGGGGTTCTTCCTAGAGGCTTTGACCGTCCGTCGTACCTATTTATGTTGTCCTTCTAAGATGCTGAGAAAGTGCGCCGATGGCTGATACGTCCATGGCTGCCCATCACTCTCTCATAATGTTGGATGAACAACTGTAAAAAGGGAAAGTTTTGAAGGAGTGAAGCGAAGGTTTCAAGGAAAAAGGGTCCAGCTTGTTGTGCTAAATTTTACAGTAAGAGATAATTTTAACAAGCGACACGGAGTTTGCAATACGAAAAATTTCAAAGTTAGAAATGTAGTCTGGAAGGAAGAGCAGAATCGGTGCCCCACCGTTGGACTTATTCGACCATGTAATTTATTATAAGCAAGCTAATTTGAAATTTAATTTTTTTTTATATTCTTATTTTTCATTTATGGAAGCTAAATCAGAAGTAATTGTTATTAATATAGGATTTTCCAATAAGGACTTGACAACTTTTTTTTTTTAAATAAAACGCAAACCATTTGAGATATTTCAAAAACTTTGTTATCGGCTTGAAATACAATCTAAACATTTATGAATGGGACTCGACTTCGTTCATATAGCCACCGCGGGCACGTTTGCAGCGGTCGATTCGTTGGACCCAATTTTCAACGAATAGGCCACACATTTCGGCCGAAACGGCCGCTATTTCGCGTTCAATGTTGGCTCTGAGCTCTTCCAACGTCGTCGGCGTGTTGGCATAAACCAATGACTTAACGTAGCCCCACAGAAAACAGTTAAGCGGCGTTAAATCGCAGGAATGAGGCTGCCAATTGACTGGCCCATGTCTTGAGATGACACGCTCACCATACTTACTCTTCAATAAATCAATTGTAGCGTGTGCTGTGTGGCTTGTGGCACCATCCTGTTGAAACCACATGTCGTCCAAGTCCATATCTTCAAATTCGCGCCAAAAATAATCGATGATAAGGGCGCGATAACGCTGATCATTCACAGTAACGTTAACACCGTTATCGTCGACGAAGAAATATGGCCCAATAACGCCGCCGATATGCAAACCGCACCAAACAGTTATTTTTTGTGGATGAAGTGGTGATTCATGAAGCACATGTGGATTTTCACCCGACCAGTAACGCATATTTTGCTTATTGACGAACCCATTGAGCCAAAAATGAGCTTCATCACTGAAGATGATTTTGCGATGAAATTCATCATCTTGGGGGATCTTCTCCAGAACCCAATCGGAGAACGTACGTCGCTTCAAATGGTCCATCGATCTTTACGCAAAATACGCCATAATGTTGTTTGAGCAATGCCCAATTCTTGAGAACGCCGTGGAATTGATTGATTTGGATCGTTTGCTATGGACGTCTGAACGGCAGCTATATTTTCGACACTTCGACCAACCCGTTGTCTCACTGACACGGCAACATCACACAACGAATATGTAGACTCAAACTTTTGCACTAAACTTGTTATTGCCTGTCTACGAGTACTAGGCCGAGAATTACGACCGAAAATTGGAGTTAACGCTCTTAAAGTTGCAGTCACCGACTCCGAATTTCGGTAGAAAATTTGTAGACGTTGCTCGTTCGTGTACTTTACCATGATGAATGTGTTGAGTTTACTGAATAAATTGACAGTGACAGTTTGATGATATTGAAAGAGTGCGTTCACAAATTAAATTCAAAGTTGTCAAGTCCCTATTGGAAAACCCTTTAGATGTATCTTGTTAGTGGAAAAAAAAGAAGTAAATTTATAAATAATGAATTCAGTTTAAAAAGGGAGATGTGCAGTGTTTGTGTTTGTGTTTATCACTCTCATTATATATATATACGATATAGTATGAATTAATATGTAATGACAAACCAGTCAATAAACTAAGCTTGTGAAGAACCACTGTCTTTCATTTAATCGTGGGATACAATATTTTCGCCCTTTGATACAAGCCGAATATTATCAGTGAACAATTCTTGTTGGACGATGGCAATTGAACGAGTTCTTGCTGCTAAAATTTCATGTACTGATAGTGATGAAATGATTCGTAATGGTTGTTTCAATGCGTTATTAATAAACCGCAGCCAGCTAGCCGTTGCTCGCACTAACGCTGTAAAAATTACTAAAAGTAATTAAACAAAAAAATACTCTGTATTAAGTATACCAACTGATGGATGACAAGCTGAGTCAAGCGTTTGTAAAAAATATGGACCATGCCTCCACTAGCTGTTTTTGACGAGGTCTGCTAGGGACAATTCTCTCGATCCGATATCTGCTGGATTGTCCTTGGATGACACGTAGTTCCAACAGTTCTGCACCGTTAGATCCTGAATTTCAGCCACTCTATTGGCTGCAAATGTGTTACGAATGTGAGGTGGTCTCCTAATCCAACGTTATTTACGAGTCGCATCAAGCAAATACTGGCTGCTAGACTGTTTTTGTAAGTATAATATATGTATAAGAATATTGTGTATTGTATACAAACTAAGCCAAGCAGCGCGATTAAAAGATAAGACCTCGGTTTGGAAGAGGGTACTGTATGTGAGGAATTTGTGTATGCAGAGGTCTTTAAAGAAAACCCCTACCTTAGTGTGGTGTGGGTTGGTTGATTGGGGAAAACCGCGATCTAGCGCAAGTAGGCTGTTATATCTGTTACACTTAGCTCTTTCCATTAGCGAGTGTTTCTCAACCCGTCGGCAGATTTAATAGCAGCCTACATTTGTAGTCTTTCTAACAGTTGGGGAAATTACGTGGAGAGTTGGAGACTTTTCCGAGTATTTTCCTCCCGGCACAAAATAATCAATTTATTGAATTTTAAGTTAATAAAAATACAAATTTAGCAAAAATATAAAAAAAGTTTTCAAATGTTTGAGTGTCAGTGATAAAAAAAGTTTGATCTCCATTGACATACTCGTGATCGCAAAGTTGGTACTTCTGCTTCGTGTGCGGACATTTTCATTTATGTTGTAGGTCAGCAGCGGTGGTCAGCTGTAAGTTTGTTGACAAGTTATTTTTGTTTTGCGGCCGGCAAATTGAAATTGTACATTATGTATATATAACGAGCGGCAAAATGGTAACAATTATGTATGTTCTATCTGTAAGTTATGTATGTATATACTCGTAAATTTGTGTGATAGTGTGAATGTGTTGTGTTCGAGGGCATGGGACATAGTTAAGATATTAGTCGTTTAAATTCTGAGTGCTGTGTCTTAAACGTAACTACGCGAGTGTGTTAATCTGGTCCTGGATGTTTGTCAACAACGCGTACTAATATCCACTTAAGTTGTGGAAGGCGTTCATCCTTGTCTAGTATTAAGTCTCCTATTTGATTTAAATGTTGTAGGCTCGATAGGTATTCGGAACTCCTCTGCTTCCAGAATATTTGATATAATCGTTGGATCCGTTGCCATCTACCCAAGTGATCGACTTTTATGTCGCTGATATTCGGCTGTGGTATACTTGTTAGTGCTTGTCCAACATGTTTCTAACTGCCAGAGAAGCGTATCGAGTTCTTCAAATGTGAAGACCTCTTGTGCAATGATGCGTTAAGGGGGTACTTGACAGACTTAACGCCTGTTTCCCATAATCCACCGAAGTAAGGGGATGCAGGTGGAATAAATTTCCATTTTGTGCCATCATCCGCTAAGTTTTCTGCGATCTCCTTCCAATCTATAAGTGCTTCTCAAAAGAGTTTCTGTAGCTCTTTATTGGCTCCCACAAAATTGGTACCACAGTCGCTAAACATTTGTGACCACAGGCCTCTCCCTGCTGTGAACCTCCTTAATACTTGGTTAGACATATCGCTTACCAACTCGATATGTATTGCCTTCGTAGCCAAACATATGAACACTGCAAAATACGCCTTGAAGGTCTTAGAACATCGGCCTTTCCATGCTTTTACATCGATGGGGCCAGCATAATCGACTCCCGTTTTAGTAATAGCTAGCGCAATTGGACTCTTGCTGCTGGCAGATTACCCATTTTCTGTTGGAATGGTTTGGCTCTGAATGAATGTGCTTCTTAACACTACTTTTTAATTTTAAAATCCAGTTTTGTTAGGCAGGTAAGATATGGTTTGCTGGATCCCTTTATGTTATGTCGCGATGATTTAGCTTCCATATGACGCGCATGTGACGTCATATATCAAGAGTTTGGTTAGATGATGGTTACTGTGTAGGATAATTGGGTGCTGCTGTTCAAATATGAGAGTGGAATTTTGTAACCTGCTTTCAACCCTTAGGAGGCCTTCAGAATCTATAAAAGGGTTTAAGGATCTCAATGTTTTTAGCGTTGCTCTAGTCTTAATTGCTGCAAGTTCTTCAGAGAACATTTCGTATTGGGATATACTTATCGCTATGGACATGGCTGTGTCCAATTCTTCCGAACACAGTGTTGAAAAGTTTCTGAAAACAGGTAATTTTTTCGAAGTTGATATATGTATATCTTAAACAAAATGCTATTATTTTTAATATTTTCTCTAATTTAGATATGGAATGAATAAGAGTACTTGTGAGTACTTAAGCGATTTTCTTGTAGTTGAGAACAGTGTGTTCTAATGAACATTTCTTCCTCATCCGTCGTAAGGTGTAATGCTTGAAGTGGGCAGTTATAGTTCCATGCACTTTGCAAAAACTCTGGTACATTCCACCAAAGCTTATTTATTTGCTTCCTAAGCTGACGTGCCTTGCATGTATAGTCGATCATTTTAGGTATAGGGACTGCTCCACATAACTCGAGTTGTTGCAGAGATATTGTTTTGAAAGAAGCTACTTTGGTTTTAGAAATCAATAGGTACATATGAGTGTTGCCTTGGCCATGTAACACCCGTGAGTATAAAACCGCTCCGTATGCTCTTTGAGACGCGTCGCTAAAGCCATGTATTTTCAGATCCTTTTGCGTGTCAATTGTGCAGATCCACCGTGGAATTTTGATGCGCTCGATGAGGGGATGCTCATGGCGAAATATGTTCCAAGCCTTTTTGATCTCCGGTGGTATTTGACTACCTATCCCAGTTAATGCCAAGTTTCCATAACTGCTGCATCATAATCTTCGCTTTAACGATACAGGGGCAATTTAGCAGTTGTCGATAAAACTGTTCATTTTGTGATTGTCGAATCGTCGAGTTGAACATTTTGAAAAGAAAACGAACTCTTCAATGGTTACCATTTCATACCTAAGGACTTGATATGTTCGGATGACCCTAAAGGCAAATCGAAATCAACATATCGTTGGTTTTGTGGTATCAGATCTAGAACCTGATCCGAGTTGCTTATCCATTTTCGTAAGTGAGGACCTGCTGACAACAAAAGATTTCTTACCTTATCTCTTTTCAGTAAAGCTACCTCAACCGAATTTGCTCCCGATATTAAGTCATCGACGTACATGTCGTCTTGAATCATCTTGGAACCTAGGGGATACTTGTGATGTTCATCGTCAGCTAACTTATGGCAAGGAACGGTGCAGAACTTGTGTCAAATGTGACTGTTTTGAGCCGAAATACCTTCAGTGCGTCCTGAATCCTGTCGCGTCAATATATAAGTTGTTAGTACGAGTCTCTGTGATTCATCCACATCTGTCTGTACATCTTCTTTATATCAGCTACAAAGGTAAATTTGTGTGTTCTCCATCTCAGAATAATGTCTGCTATGTTGTTTTGTATTTTAGGTTCTGTTAGACGGATGTTCATTCAAAAACTTCCATCCAAAGTTTCTGCCGCTGCATCAAAAACTACTGTAAGCTTGGTAGTCGAACTGGACTCCTTGAAGACAGTGGTGTCTTCAAGACTTCGTCCGAGAAAACATCGACTTCCTCCATGTGATGGAGCAGTGAGTAGTGTTTGACGCATTTTTTATATTCGGCTTGTAGTTTAGGGTTGTGTTGAAATCGTCTCCCCAGTTGCAGAAACCTACGCAAGGCGCCCCCTTTCGAGGATCCAAGCCCAGTGCAACTTCCTTCCTTAAACATGAGCACTACTTCGTAGCGTCAATCTCGCATGCGTTTGGTGTTTCTTCTAAACTATTGTTCGCAGGCTTCATCTTCATCCATTTTGGGTGTATTAAATTAAGTTTCTTCGATTTCCCAAAATCTTCTCAGCTGATTGTCGAGATCGAGTTTCGAAACGAAGCTCCTAACACCTCCTGTTGCATTTGAAGGGACTCTAAATGGTAAAATCCAGCTGGATCTTTTGAGCAATTGGTAAAGTCGCACTGTCCCTTCGACGTATCTCCGGCGTTACGAGATCAGCGAATACATAGCTGCCTAGAACTAAATCGACTGTTGATAGTTCCTTAATGTGGTTCCACTTGTTGAGTAGCAAGTCGTTGGCCGGAATAATACCTGTCAATGATTTAAGAACGAATGCACGAGTGTCTGTTTCAAATTGTGAGTATAGTGAACCAATTGTAATGTTTACGTAATTGTGGAAAGTTCCATTTTTAATTTTACCTAGCCCTAATACTTCAACAAACCTGCGGTGGTATTTCGAATGGAGCAGCTGTGCGCCAGATTCAGTGATGAACGATGCCTCGGAACCAGGATTTATTAATTCTCGAAATTCGCAGGATCGTGCCGATGCTGTCCTGATCTTAATAATTGCTGTAGCTAAAAGAACCAGTGTATTATGGTGAGTCGCATGGAAACTGTTAACCAGTACTATTATTTTACTTTGGTTGTCCACCCCGAGGGAGCTGGGATAAAAAACTGGAGCATTAGGAGATATTTGAAAAGAATTTGTTAGGGTACTTATAGATTGAGATGATTGTGTGTGTCTGATTTTATTGTCCTAAATCTAGATTCTATTAACTCAGAGAATTCCTTGAACGAAGGTTAATCTTTTCTATTGCCGGGAGGACCGCGGCCTTCCTGCTTTGCTTCAGTAGGAAGGAGGCTGCATACTGGCCTCGTGATGCGGCAGTATATTTTTTTAAGCTCTTAAATGTGCTGGGCATAGGTTATAAAACAGCCTGTGACGCTTGCTGTGAGAGCGATGACGACACCGCGCAGCACTATCTCTAACAATATCCGGCTTACGCTTGCATCTGCAGGTGCTCGGCGTTGACGTAGTGGGTTCTTTAACTGAAGGGCTTAATCGTCTTTCTTCGGAAGACAGAGAAATTCCATTAAAAGGAACTTACAAGGAGTACAATGGACTACAATGGAGTGCTCAAAAAAAAAAAAAAAACCATCGCGAGCGTGTTAAAATATTTTCAGTGCAGTGCAGTGACAAAAAAGAAGAAGAAAAAACCACAGTGCGCGTATCCCACTTCTTCCACCCCGTAGTACATCAGTGCAGTGCAGTGACAAAAAAGAAGAAGAAAAAAACACAGTGCGCGTATCCCACTTCTTCCACCCCGTAGTACATTTTCATGCACCCGGTTACTACTGTTGCGGTATCACTTTGTAATACCATAAGGGCGAACTGAGTCTATGTAAAAACCGACGGAAAGCTTGTTGTGAGTGTGAATTTTGTTAGTGCACTGTTTTCTATTCTTGTAAGGGCATAACACCTACAATAATTTTACGCGGTAAAAGAACGTGAGAATTTTCACTTCGTAGCCTTGCTTAGCATCATTGCATCGTGTCGGTGTTTGTTTCTGATTATGACTCGAAAATTCAGATTGGTCATAGCACGTAAGTTGAAGCTCCAGAATATTTCAAGTTAGCCTCCAGAATGTCAGTACATCATTGCATTCATTCTGTCATCAACAACATGAAAGTTTCCCACGCCAAAGCAAGAAACACATCAAAAAACTATTGTAGTGATCGTCGTCTAAAGAACATCAAACAGTTTGCCTCCAATGGTTTGCAGATATCTCAAACATAGGCTCGCAGCTAAAGATTATTATTTTCCAAAATTCGTTTTAATATTTTTTGCCAATACCTATGCGGCGCTCTCTGTGAACTTTAATTTCCTCCTTGCAACCTGGTCAGTTAGCATGGCGTCATGAAGTCATGTTTTTGCGTTGGTTTGGTTGTATTACAAGAAACACTTAACCTTAGATTTCGCTTACATCTCTCAATGACGTTACCCTGGGTCATGCGGATTAAGGTTTATTGACCAATGTAGTAGTTTTTCTCCTTTAAATTATACTTTGTTGACTCCTTCAGGGTAATTTAGAAATGTCTTCAAACAGCAATGTTATTTTTAAGCTTTCGGTACTCAAAAACCAACTTTAGTCCTTTCTCCACACAGTTCGAATACATTTAGAACATAAAACCCCAAAGCAAGATTATTTCACACAAGTTTTCAATTTTTACTTAATAAAAACGAATACCAAAGAGAAGCAGAAACACAAATTTAAAATTATTGATCACTAAAATCAATCGCAGGAATAATAAAAGACTACATTTCATTTGATTTTGGGAAGATTATTATGTATAGTAGCTAATTTGAACAAACTTTTAGAGGGCACTGAAAGTATCCCCTTTTTACATATTATATGTAAATACAATTACATTGTATTTTCTATTGAACTACTCTTTCGATTTATCTAACTTTTTTCAAATATTGCCGTTCCACTAGGACTTCTCTAATGCTCGTGTATGCAGGAAACGGACGCTTAAATGTCAGTTGAAGTTAATAAATCTATAATAATAAATCAATTATATAACAAGATGAATGGGGAATTGCTCAGTAATTCATCTATACAAATTGTAGTCTTGATAACCAAAAATAAATATTCAAATATTTAGGTATTTCAGATATATATATGAAAAACAAGAGTTTGTTTTCAATCGAAATAGCAGTTAAAATAGGTATCCTAGAAATGTATTCTAGACCACATTCGAATAACTTTCAGGAATATGACAAGTGTTATTTTAAGGTTACATGTCTGAAATGCACACTTTTTTAGCTCTTGCAAATGTGCTACTGTGTACACAAGAGACAGTGTTTTGACTGCTCTTTTGAATTTGAATTTTTGTTTATTTAAATGAGAATACAAGCACATATTCAATTTCCTCTCTGTGGATCAAAACTTGTATATCAAATCAAGCAACGACTGATAGTACATGTATCTCCAGCATCAGTTTTGGTGGATTGTATTTTTCAGTAGGCGACATACCCATGCATAAACGGATACTCATGGCCAAATGAAAAAGAGGCCGGGATCCCGTGGTTTTATGAATGAGGTCACTAGCCACAAATGAGTGTGAATGGGTTTTGTGTTTAAGTAATAATGTGGAAATTCGATGTGGTTTTGTGTATTGTACTGTGGTGAATCGGTATTTAATCGATTGAACCAAAATGCATGTACGGGAATATACATATGTATGCATGTAATGTATGCGTAGTATTTGCATGTCAATGATAATGGTTGTTAAAGAATATGAAAATATATAATATCATAACTTCTACTGAAAATGCTGCTTTAAGTTTCAAAACAAACAGATGGTTTAAACAAGAAGTCGTCGCTTTATAACTTAAAAAAAATAAAGAAATTCATATTAGTTTTCTATTTTTACGCTTTGTTTTATTAAAGATACTTTACAAATAATACTTGACAAATTAATCGACATAACGGAGAGAAATAAACATGTCTCGCCAATGAAAAGGAAGGCCTTCAATACTGAGCAATACATACATACATATGTATATTATAAATCCAACTGATGAAGGCTGATTTTTGATATTTATGTTGATTACATTGATTGTTACTGATTGTTTTTTATTGTTAGTGTTGTCTTGAAAAACGTTTATGCTACTCGTAGGTTTTTTTTTAATATCACTTTGGCTACTTTTAAAGTTGTTAATATGACTCTTAGCTGATCCAGGATTCCATTGCTATGTGGTGTTAGATAAGTAGAAATACTCATATAAGAAATATAATTCATTGTTCTAATGTGCAAATCTTTTCAGACCGCCGATGTATCAATTTTATTTGTTCACGATTTCAATGTACAGTCGGTCACCGTCCTCACTTCATCGCATTCCAAGGGGATCATATTCCTAACTGATAAAGAACTCACCTGGCGATCCAACGTAATGAGGTGGGTGTAATGATAGCAGTGCGATGTTTTTGACCCAACAGCATAAAAGCGACGAAGCAATTGCGCCCAAGCAGTGACACCCAAGAAATGCAGTGGAGGAAACTGATACTGTTTGTCGCCAGGGCATGTGGAGCGGGTGTCATGTTGGCGTGGGCTTGTACCAAGTTCTAGATCAGCTTAACCTGTGGTCGCTGTGGTGAAGCAAGATAATATATGGAGGATGGTGGCGAGATCTACAGTTCATGTTCTAGAGTTGTGGCGGTCTGGTCGGAAAATATCTAGTAGTTAAATTTAAAGTCGTAAAGTTGTTTATAATTAATTGTTTCTTTAATTCAAATTGGTAAAGTTGTTTATAATTAATTCTACCCTTGTTTCTTTCATTTAAATTTGTATAGTCCTTTATAATTAATTGTACCCTGTTGCGATAATTTTTTCTTTACAAATAAAAATTATATCGAAACCCTGTTCGTTTGCATTTGCGTGTTTCTACATTTGCGGTCACATTTTGCGAAGACCTGCCAGATAAGGAAAAGGGGACACGGTGTTTTAAGTGTAACCAGTTTGGGCACACATCGCCCAACTGTCCAGTTAAAAACGAAGCACTTCCATCAGCAAGGGGAATAAGTCAAGTGAAGCGTATCGAGCTCGATGGAAATCACATCTTAATCAGCATAGAAGGTAAACCTTATCACGCGTTTATCGACAATGCGAGTGATGTCTCAATCATCCACCAGCCGCTAAGTAAGGGGCTAAAAGAAGCAAGACTTGAGCAGCCAGCAATGAAGCTAAAGGGATTCGGTAACCAGCCACAAACTACTCTAGGGTCATGCCTATTAGAAGTACAGATGGAAGCAGAAAAGCATTGGGTCCGTTTCCAGATAGTATCCGACTAATGGATTCCTGATAAGCCACGAAAAAGTCAAACTAGTAAAGAGTGCAGATGCAAGGGCAACCAAAGCAGAGGAAACATACGAACTGATGGAGAATGATGTCTTTAAGATCGAGGTGTGAAGAAAAGAGTAAGGAGATACGCATGGATAACGAGGAGTTTAGAGTGCGGGTGGAAAGCATCATCAATTCGTACTCGGGAGTTGAATGTAAAGATGATCAAGGGCAAGTATCCGCTGACAGTGATGGAGGACGTGTTGGAACAGCTACACGAAGCCAAGGTGTTTATAACTTTAGACCTTAGGAATGGCTTTTTTCACGTCGATGTCGCGGAAATTAGTAGAAAGTACACCGCATTTGTATCGCCGGACTTCCAGTAATAGTTCCGCAAAGTTCCTTTGGCTTGTGTAATGTAAGGTGTAAGGTGTTTACAACTTTAGACCTTAGGAATGGCTTCTTTTACGTAGATATCGCGGAAATTAGTAGAAAGTACACCGCATTCGTATCGCTGGACTTCCAGTAATAGTTCCGCAAAGTTCCTTTGGCTTGTGTAATGTAAGGTGTAAGGTGTTTACAACTTTAGACCTTAGGAATGGCTTCTTTTACGTAGATGTCGCGAAAATTAGTAGAAAGTACATCGCATTCGTAATAGTTCCGCAAAGTTCCTTTTAGCTTGTGTAATTCGCCTGCTAGTTTTGGCGAGGTCATCAGCCCTACAGTTACCTGGAATGTCCCTGCGGCCCGGCACCCAGCAAAGGCGAATATTGAACTGCTCTGCCATCTCCATAAGAGATTTAATGATACTGAGTCCAAGAACTTGATAGCGGCCTGACTATCCGAAAAGATGCGGATATCTTTTGCAGATTTCACGTTTTTCTTCACCCTGAACAGTTCTTTAGTAATCGCCAAAATTTCCGCCTGGAAAACGCTACAGTGATTTGGAAGACGGAAAAAGAGGCTTTAGTTGAACTGTGAAAACACCGCCACCAACCCCGCTATCGGTTTTATATCCATCTGTGTAGAAGTGGATTGACTTATCCTCCATGAAAGCATCTTCCTTCCAGAAGTGTCTAGAGAGGATGTTTACTTGAAAGTCTTTGTCAAAACAACGTTCAGGTATGGTGTAATCGATGTTTTCAGTGAGGATTTCTAATGTATTAAGCATGTTAGCGTGGCCAAATGAATTATTTATCTACTGTGAAGTCGCTTTAAGGTGAATAGCTGGAGTCGCAGCTACTTGCTTGTTGAAGATATCGAGGGGTGTCAAGTGAAACAGAATGCCTAATGCCGCACAGGGAGAAGACCGTAAGGATCCGCTTATGCATAGACATGCTGTTCTTCGGACTCTTCCTAGTTTGCTGCAGTTGACTGCATTGTCTAAGGCCGTCCACCAGACGACAACCCCGTAGGTAAGTATCGGGCTTGTGACCGAGATGTATAGCCAGTGGGTTATGCGAGGTTGAAGGCTCCATTTATTCCCAATGGCTTTTTGCAAGAGAATAAAGCTATAGTGGCTGTATTGACTCTTTCTTGAATGTTACGTTTCCTGTCAAAAATGAGACCCAGATATTCTGCTGCATCGGAAAAGACTAAACTGGTACCGTTTATTGAGTGATTCGAATTTTGAATTTCCTGGAAAAGAGGACAAAATCAGTTTTATGGGGGTTTACTTCCAATCCACAGCGATATGCCCAACGGGTTAATCTAATAAGATTTAGGTGAATGAGTTCTTTAATGGTATGAAGATGCTCACCTGAGACGGCTATAGCAACGTCATGCGTTTATGCAATCACCCTGCTACCACCCAATTCCAGGTATATCAGCAGTTCATGAACTACTAAGTTCCAGATAAGGGGAGAGAGGACACCGCCTGAGTTTTAGCATGAGACTGATGTACTCCCCAAGTGAGTCATCTACCTGCAGAGTTGACAACGCAGTCGTGATTGCGGATGTGTTCACGTTGTTAAAGGCACCCTCTATGTCCAGGAAAGCAATCATTGTGTACTCTTTAGGATCGATGTGGCTAATCAGTGAGTGCAGGGCCGTTTCCGCCGACTTTCCATTACAGTACGCATGTAGAGCCGTTGACAGAAGTCTTGGATCAATTTTAGCTCGTATGTGGATATCAATCAGTCATTCTAGAATTCTCAGAAGGAAAGATGATAGACTTATAGGTCTGACGTCCTTTGGGACAATATGGGAACTTTTTCCACCTTTGTGAGTGAAAACTACATTGGCTTCTCTCCATGACAGTGGAATGCGAATCAGTTGTACACAGCACCTCATGATATTCTCTAGCGTACTCAGGATAATATCTGAGGACGTTTGTAGCTCGGCAGGTATTATACCATCCGGACCAGTAGACTGGTATGGTTTGAAGCTATACAGCGCCCAGAGCAGTTTGTCTTTTGTAATCAGACCATGAATTTTAGTCACGGTTGCAGTAGTCCTGTTTGGGTTGCTGCTGGCCGCGAAATGGGAGCTACCTGGAAAGTGGGTGTCCAGTAGCAGGTTAAGTGATTCATCACTTGAGGTTGTCCAAGAGCCATCGGTTTTTTTTCAAACAGCTGGGCTTTATAGAATTTGTAGGGGATTTTTCTTAGCTGTGATGCCTCAGATGTTTCTGTCATTTTGTCACAGAATGATCACCAGGATTGTCGTTCTGCCTTCCTCAGTTCTTTTTATATAATTTGAGGTATTCTTTGTATGAGTCCCAGGCATTCACTTTTCTTGTGATTTTTGCTAGTTTGAAAAGTTTTCTACAAGAATTTCTGAGCAATCCCAGTGCTGATGTCCACCAATGTGGCTTTTTCTTGCCTCTAGGTTGAATAAGAGGGCAGGAAGCGGCCATAGCCTGATTGAGAGCCAGGGTTAATTCCTTGACTTTCATGTCAAGCTAGTTGGGGTCACGCGGGGGACATAAGTGTTCAGAGGATAGTGTTTCGGACAGTATTCCTTTGTATTTTGGGCAATCAGTTTTTCTATAATTCCGGAATGATGGTTGGCTGGGAGGAGCATCACTTAGGCTGAATTGGATGTATTTGTGGTCTGAAAATAAGTTTTCAGAGGATACCATCCCGTTCGTTAGCATTTGAATGATGTTGTCGGAGACAAGAGTGATATCTAGCATTTATTGTCGGTTTCGTGATATAAAAGTGGCCCAATGTTGCAAGCAATGAGGTTAGTAAGTTATTGTTAGTATAATACATATAATCAAAAAGTTACTCACCTCTATCGTTGATGCCGAATACCGTGCGATGAGTGTTAGCGTCGCATCCGATGATGAGGCCAGTTTTTAGCCTTCCTTTGTAGGTTATCACCAGGGAGAGGGCCCACATGATCGTGGCCAAGATATGCCGATGCCAGCCAGCCTTTGGCAGTCTCTAGTTTTTCATCGGTTCAGTCGGGGTCGCTGAGATTAGAAAGTAAAAATGCATTAAGGCTACGTTTCACTAATATACAAATTCTAATCTTACATTTGTCTTTTGTATAGAGCAGAGAGTATACAGGTATCCTAAGTCCACGAACCACTCCTTCTACAATTCATGGTTCCTGGATAGGATAATGTCTTCTGCGTTTTTGGAGAGATGCAGAATGAGTGCGGCTGAAGCCTTTTTAAGTGATGGAGTTTAGTCTGGAGAAACCGTATCATTGCTACAATTTACAAAAGTAGACTCCACCACGGTGCTGCTCAAGTATATATGTATCTTTTTTTGCTTCGTCATTGGTTTCCGTTAAAGGAGGAGGAGGTTGCTTAGCATGCCTTTAATCTGCTCTAGCGGGTTAAAAATTTTCCTTATTGATCCTGATCAACGCGCATCTATAAAAGCCCCTTAGTTCTTCCAGTTTCGCTACTTTCCAGTTAAGGGTCGGGCTGCTGAGCCTGATGATCTCCAGAATGCTTTGATACGACCTCGAGTCTTCAACATGGCCAAATCTCCCCTAATCCACCTATGGCTTTGGTGAAAAGATCAGGTTAAGGTTTGGTTGGCACATGCCATAAGCTTGACTTGGCCTTGGTGCCAGCTAGCGTCGTTTGTGGTGGGAGGTGGTCCGGGGTTTTCCTGCATGATGGCCAAGAAGTTTCTTGATAGCTTTAACTTGATCAACTGCCACAGGATCCGTCGGTGTCGTTCCTGTCGATTATCGCGATAATTAATGCGTCCGGGACTTCGAAAGACCTCAGAGATGTACTGCTTGATGGCCCAGGAGTTTTGGTGTTGTAAGTTTTGGGCCTCTCCTCACGATCTCCGGCGCTTGGAGGAGTCTTTTAGTGTTTTGGGAGCAGGAGCAGTGGAAGAAGTGGGTAATCCGTCATCCTTTAGTTTCAGGACTCGTTTTGGGGAATGTCTCGAAATTTATTGACCCTACTCAGCCTCTACAACTCAGCAAGTTCGATGCTCACGGTAGAGGAAATATGTACGTTAAATGTTTAAGATAGGAATTATTGTGGATTCAAAGTGGAGGTTAAACATGTAAAATCTTTCCGAATAACTAAACCAGTATATGTACATATAAACAAACGTATGTAAAAGCTTTATGTAAGAGCTTTCACAATTTTGGTATAAAAAGAACTAGCAGTTGCAGTTTCGCTCGATCGGTCGATTTGATACTCAGTTCAGCAGTACACTATTGCCTTCTGAATTGAATACGCTAAAAATATCCCTTACTGTTCCCCTCGTTTATTGTGTATGGTGCTCGCAAAACAGCAGAAGCGCGGCCAAGGACTACCATGGCGTTTTTTTTAGACATTCAAAGAAGCCAGAATTACCAATGGATTTTCGGAATTTAATGTAATTGATTTTATTTGATAAAATTTTATAATAAAATCGAAGAAAAACACAACGTCTTTGAATTGAAATCCCGAGCTCCGACAGAGATCCGAGTACAATACGAGTTGTTTTACCTTTAAACTTAATGGCTTTGATATTGTGTGAATGATATGTATTATGGCAGTATCTTACCTTGATCTAATATCTGAGTTAGGGTTTACTTTATTTACTTGTTTAGATGGCGCTACAATCCGGGGTGGACGAGGGACTCTTTTCTCTCGAAACGTCAGACAGAATTTTCATCCACTTGTCAGTATCCAAGCTCCTGCGCCGTGAAGCAGGACTGGGATGATCAGGCTACTGTACAAAGTTGTTGGTTGGTAAGCTCAATTGCCTAAATAAGTAGTGATAAGCAAGAGTGATCCTTTACATGATTTCCGAGCTGAGGTTGTTTCGGAATTGATACACGGAGCAGAGACAGATGGGATCCCTTACTACCTCAAAGTTGTGGATGCTTATCGTGACGTTTTGTCCTTGTCGTCAATGTCCCTCTTTGTTGATAGCACATACTTTGTCTTTCTCCCGTTGACAGCGGTTATGTTTAGTTCCCGGCACCGATACGGCGATGCGCCGAACCAAACAATATCTTCTCTGGGATCCCGCTATACCAGCTGTGGGTTCCTCCAGGTAGCGCTTGGACGTCAGCTAGACCTGAGTACAAAAAAATGGAGTTGAGCGCCACGTGATTTTTCACCGGAATCTCGAAACCAAAAACCTCAAAGGAAAATCTTCCCCGATAAAAGAAAGAAAAAAATAAAAACTAAAATTCCACTACGTTATAAAGCTCCGTTGTAGCTCGACGATCTATGTTTGTGGTTTTAGCCGTACACTCGCCGATAGAGTGACCCGCTATTTTCACAGTCCGAAACAAAAAAAAGGCCTTAGACAACGGGTCGCGTGTCCCGTCTATTCTCGGGATTTTTCGCATGCGTGGCCCACCGGGGTCTCAACTTTCCCAAACGAACAACAAACGAATTTCTAATTTTTTTTCTACACTACCACTATACTTACCTTCGTTTGTGTCCTAGCGGTGCTGCGCCCCTGATTAGTTCCCTAATCCTTCCGTCCCGCTATTCCCATTATCCAGTCCCTCGTTCTTGTCTCATTTCCTCTCCCCCCTTTCTTTTCCTTTTTTCTTGTTTTGGTAAAAGCCCGAACTCGTGACTATATTAAAAAAAATCTACTCCACTTTGAAAGAAAAGAAAAAGAATTGCTCATCGCAATAAATAATAACATAATAAAAAACAAGCGCGAAGGAGAAATGAAATGCGATGGGACCGTAGCTGGAGTGTTGTGACATCACCGGGATGTGATGCCGGTGCTCGTACCCACATCGGTAGCAGGATGGGGTGTTTATTAACCTCTTATATTTGGCTTTTGTTGGGTTGTTGGTTCCAGGGATCGTCTTCCATCCGGGACCATCCGTCGCCACCCGTCGGCGACTTTCAGACGTCCTGTCTGATGCAGCCCGTTGCGAGTCTCCCATCTATCCATGGACTCCGACAATGGTGTTCCTGGTGGACCTCTTGTCGCACCTTGGGGTTCCTGGTTCGTCGTGAGTCTCTCTACTATCCTTAGGGCTTCACCGACCGAACCTCCTCGTTTTCCTCTGCAGGGAAAACTACCCGTGAAACCTATGTGGGTTGTCTTCCGAGGTCTGGGGTTGGTGGGCCACTGGCTGATGGGACCATGGCTGCCCTCCACCTCCGCTAGAGATGGACTTGCAAGGAACCTGCAAGGAACTTGCAAAGACCGAACGGACTTGCAAGGAGGGCCAAACTTGTTGCGGGAAAATTTACCGCAATACCGCTAAACCCATCCCTGCCGTTTCTGCTCCAACAGAGGAAAAGTCTCCATTGACTCCCTTTAGGATCCGACAAACAATGTTGAAGAGCCATCTCGCAATTACTTTTACTAACAATAGCTGCTAAAATAAAATTATTGTGAGGTGAGATAATGAAGCGAATTCAATCACAACGAATTAGAAATAAAAACGACTTCTTCCAACTTGTCCATCCTCGTGGAATAATGCAATTAAAAGTTTGTAAAGAAATATATGTATATGAATGTACATACAAAATTTAAATTAATTTATAATTTGATGCATGTGAGAGATGAAACAGCTTATTTTATGTTGTCCGTAATATAATCTCCTTTCTGCATCATACGAACCTTACGAAAAATGAATTTAACTATTTATTTATATTTGAACAACATGCAGAATGATGTGGATTTATTTTTCTAATATGTATCTAGTACTTAGCAAACAAATTTAATGCAATATTTACATATTTTGTGGAAAAGATAAGAAAAACGGTGCTATTTGTATTTTAGCTTCCATATTTATTCACCCATGGAATATTGTCGAAATCTTAGCTGAGTGGGATAATATAAGTATAAGAAATAGTTTCATGATTTATTCGCATGAAATTATACTTTCAGGATATGAGCTAAATGTGTATTCGAAATATTATACTCGTACATTACATAAAAGTAACCTCACTACTACGTAACTTCGTTGAACTTATATTTAGCTTACGAGTATTAATGTTTTTAAAAAAATCTACGTTTTAAGAACATTTTTTCTACGTTTATATACCAGAATGTTAGAAGATGAGAGAAAATCGAGTCCCTCTGGAATTTTCTTGGAGACTTTTGTTTACATTGCAAAATTTATTCCTGTATCCTTAAGATACGGAAGTTTATTTATGGATTTGAAGCAAGTGATTTTACCTAACTGGATTTTACTTTCCCTGAAAACAGGTATGAGAATTACTTACCTGCTGGCAAAATTATATAAACGCTTAAAAGTGTTAATCCATATTTTCTAAAAATGTGAGTAATGAACGTTCAAAATATTTTCTGTATTATAAAACATAACAGATATAACTATGTGATAAAGTATTGCGAAAATTTACCGAAATGACCGATTTTTACCTGTTGGGTACTGAAGACCTTTATACAAAGATTCAGTTCGTGTATGCTCGGGTGGGTAAATCAACATGGGCGAAGTTATTAAAGTTCAAGAATGAAAATATCCTTAAAGAAGTACGCTTGCAATTATTTAGTGTACTACACTGTAATTCCTGTAATGACTCCAAAAGCTACTGATGTGGCGCAGAGTGAGATACATTCAAATACACACCTACTGCAATATCTGAAGCATATAATATTTTAAAACTTATTTTGCTAAGTTACAAGCAATTTTTGATTCGATTTCGTTCAATATCAGTACTTTCGATAGATAAAATACTTTATATTTATTATACCGTGTCTTATTCCCAAGATGAAAATTTACCAATCGTTATTGGTATGTAACAAACTCGAACGGTAAAAGTCCGATAAATCAGATTTTTTAAGCTATTGTAGAATGTTTGTGTGGGTACAAATAATAGAACTTATTCTTTTCAATACAAATCCCTTTATTCAGTACAGTTACAATTCACTATTTAATTCTTTCTCTCAGTACAATTCAATTCCTCAACCACTTATACTTTTCTTATCTTTTACTTAAACCACTTAATCACTTCTTCTAATTAACACTTCAAATTCAACTTTGGAACTGATTTGCATACCTTTGGGATGCTGGTATTTATACTCGAATGACATACTTCGAGAACAATCCTCGCCACTCAGCGTCCCATACAATTTCCAATTTGCTAGAAAATTCGATTCCACTCTCCAGTCGAGACTTTGCTAATCCAGTATCGAAATCTTCTAGTCTTCGAGTTTCGACATTTTCTGCTAGATGTCGCTGCTCACATTTAAGTGGTTATCACATTGCTCCCTCCCTACAGTTGTTCGTCCCGAACAACTTCGTCATTCAGCATCCCGTTGAAATGACACATTCTATCCAAATGGACCACTTTAAATTTTCCTCGATCCCCACGCTGGATCCGGTAGACAACGTCATTAATGCGGGTTATCACCTTGTATGGACCTTCCCAGTCCTGTTGCAATTTCGGTGATTTGCCTTTCTTACGCTGAGGATTATACAGCCAAACCAGATCTCCTTCGTTGAAACCGGAAGATTTCGCCTTGATATCGTACCTAGTTTTCATGCGGCTGCTTGCTAGCTTCATCTTTTCTCTGGTGTCTTCATGCAATTTACGAATCCTCCTGCGTAAGTCATTCACGTATTCGTTCACCTCTTTGGGCTCCGTCGGTGGGGATCCGAATTTTGCTTCACTTGGCAACCGAATTGTTTGACCAAATAAGATCTCGGATGGTGTGTGCCCTGTTGAGCTATAGACCGCGTTTCGGTAGGCCATTAAGAAGAGGGGTATGTGTCGATCCCAATCCCGCTGGCAGTTGCTGACAACCTTAGATAGATGCTCACTCAAGGTCCGATTGAATCGTTCGACCATTCCATCAGATTGAGGGTGTAGTGGCGTGGTCCTTGTCTTTCTTATTCCCAAATATTGGCATATTTCCTGGAAGACTTTTGATTCAAAGTTTCGCCCTTGATCAGAGTGCAGCTCCATTGGGACCCCAAATCTGCTCACCCAGTTGTTGACTATCTGTTCGGCTACGGTCTTAGCCTCTTGATTTGGGATGGCAAACACTTCCGGCCACTTACTGAAGTAATCCATGACTACGAGGGTATATCTTTTTCCATTAAAGGTTTCGGGAAACGGCCCAGCGATGTCGATGGCTATTCGTTCGAAAAGTGCTCCGACATTGTATTGTTGCATTTGTCCATGTGGCTTTACTTTTGGACCCTTGGTAGCTGCACATCTTATGCACTTTTTGCACCAATTCTCGACATCTTGTTTAGCGCTTAGCCAATAGAAATGTTCCCTTACCTTTTCCAACGTCTTGTTTATTCCCAAATGGCCTCCTGAGATTCCGTCATGTATTTCATGGAGCACTTGGTTGACTCTGGACCGTGGCACAATTAGCTGCATACGAGATGTTGTCCCATCTGCACTTTCCCATTTTCTCTTCAGCAATCCATCTTGCACAAAAAGCGAGTCCCACTGTGCCCAGTATGCCTTCAGAGTTTGGCTCCGATCTGATATCTGCTGCCAGCTTGGTCTTTCCTCGTGTTCTTTCCAGGCCAATATTGGTTCGATGTCATTGTCTGCCTGTTGGGAGGAACGGATTTCGTCTATACTCCAACCCTCTATTGGCTCAGTCCTGATCATTTGGATAGTTGCCTGTTCTTTTGCTTCTTTACGATTGCAGTGTTCGCATTTTACTCCGCACGGTCGACGAGAGAGAGCATCAGCATTTGAGTGGAGTGTTCCCTTGCGGTGTTGCACTTCAAAGTCGTAGCCCTGCAACTGCTCGATCCATCTTGCAACTTGTCCTTCAGGGTTCTTAAATTGGAGTAGCCATTTCAGAGCTGCGTGGTCTGTCCGGAGAATGAACTTTTGTCCGTAGAGGTACTTATGGAAATGCTTCGTAGCCAGAATTAAAGCCAGAAGCTCGCGCCGGGTTACACAGTAGTTCCGTTCAGGTCTGGAGAGTACTTTGCTGTAATATGAGACCACTTTCTCTTGACCGTCATGAACTTGGGAGATCACAGCTCCGACCCCAACATTGCTAGCGTCTGCGTCCACGATGAACATTTTTCCGGGCGTGGGGTCGCTTCAGTTCTTGAAATGCTTTTTCGCATTCTCCAGACCACCTGAACTGTCGGCCTTTTTCCGTAAGTTGATGCAGGCTCTTTGCAATGCCAGCAAAATCCTTTACGAACCTTCTGTAATACGTGGCGAGTCCCAAGAAGCTTCTCAGTTGGTGTTTATCTTTTGGAGAAGGCCAAATTTTCACGGCTTCGATTTTGTCAGGATCCGTTCTTACTCCTTCCGCTGATATAATGTGACCCAGATATTTTACTTCCGGACGAAACAAGGCGCACTTTTCCGGGTTGAGCTTTAAATGAGCACTTCGTAGCCTCTCAAACACTTCTTTTAGATTTTCGCGGTGCTCCTCGTACGTCTTACCTATGACGATAACGTCGTCCAAATATACTAGGCAGGTTTTCCAGGTGAGTCCTTGCAATGTTCGTTCCATTAGTCGCTCGAAGGTGGCCGGAGCGTTGCACAGTCCAAACGGCATCACTGCAAACTGCCAAAGACCGCTTCCTGTAGTGAAGGCACTTTTCTCACGATCCGCACGATTTATCTCTACCTGCCAGTAACCGCTCTTCAAGTCAAGTGTTGAAAACCATTTCGCTCCAGAAAGCATATCCAAAGTGTCATCGATTCTCGGAAGTGGGTAGCTGTCCTTTTTAGTGACATCATTGAGACGTCGGTAGTCTACACAAAATCTCGTGCTGCCATCTTTCTTCTTCACGAGGACCACTGGAGATGCCCACGGACTTTGCGATTCTTCAATCACTCCCTCAGCTTTCATCTTCGACATCATTTCGGCAACTTCTGTTTGCTTTGCCAATGGAAGACGCCTTGCAGGTTGACGGATTAGTCGAGCGTCTCCGGTGTCAATGTGGTGTTGAACAATATGCGTACGTCCATATTCTCCGTCTTGTGTAGCAAATATATCAGCGTACTCACCGATTAGTTTTTCTGCCAGGATTCGCTGATCTTCGTCCAGATTACAGAGGCTGAGAATTTTGTTCTTGATTTTAATGCTCTGAACGGTTGTGACCGGTTTTGCACCCTTTTTTTCCGTTGTGCTCGATATAGCCTCAACAGGTACGAATTTTCCCACTATCTCCCCCTTTTTCACCTTTACACTGAATGTCTTTGGATTTAGAATCCTTACAGGGACCATGTTGTTCTTTGGCTCCACTAAGGTCTTTCCCACCATGAAGTCTCTTTTCTTTTCTGGCTCCATCAAATAGAATCGGTGGCTACCAGGACCACCTTCCACTTTTGCCCACAAAATTGCTTCTGACGAAGGCTCTAGACTCTGATTGCTGCAGATAACGACATTTGAGACTGAGGTATTGGCGTTTCCGTATATCATTGGTATCTCCATGTTTCCGTATTTCAGGGTTTGTGCCCCCAAGTCGACTATAAGTCCATGTTCTCTCATGAAGTCTGTACCAATGATGCACTCGTCACATATGTCAGCTACCAGAAACGCGTGAGTGAATGTTATTCCGGCCAGTTGGATTTTTATGCGGACTTCACCATATACCTTAATCGTTGCTCCTGTAGCTGTTCGCAAGCTGCAACTGCTAGTGTTATGCAGCCAAGACTTCTGCACAAGATTCCTCCTGATGATTGAGGCCGCGGCACCGGTGTCTATTGTTGCCATCTATTTTTCTTTTCCACTGACTACTTCTACTAGAAGGCTTTCGCTGCATCGTTTTGCCAGCGAGACTTGGATGATGGTCCTGTGGTCGTCGACTCCTGCTACCAACTTCTGCCCCGCGAAGTTGGTGCTTAAGCATTTCCCGACTGATGACTTCGGGAAGGGTGACCGGCTTCTTGATAGCTGTTTCTGCGGGTTTCTTCCTCTATTTGCTTGTCACCACAGTCAGGGCAGTCTTTTCGTCGCACCGGTTCTTTACACTGCCTTTGAAGGTGCCCTATTTTATTGCAATTCCAGCAGCGCATTATTCGTCTATCCCGTCGAGTGTCTCGTTCCTCGGCACTAATTCTTGTGCAGGAGCATTCGACAGATGCTACTTCCCTGACGAAATGTGTTCCCCTGGAAGGCTGCTTCCATCGCCAGAGCGAAGGCAAGTGCTTCAGCAAGGGTTCTTTTCCCGGCCATCCTTACTGCTGATTGTAGCTTCGAATCTGCAATTCCCCAGATAAATGCATCTTTTACCATTTCGTCGATAATTTCCTGGCCTGCGGTGGGGTATGACAGATGTGCCAGTCTACTCACGTCTGCTTGGAGCTGCTGGAGTGTTTCTCCTCGTTGCTGCGTTCGGCTTTGAAATTGGACCTTGTGGACCTCCTGCATGTGGCTATCCCCAAACCGTTTCTCGATAGCCTGTACTAAAGTCACATAATCTTTATGCTTTTCGATGTCTACTGTTTGCAACAATTCTGCTGCAGGACCGTGCAAGGCCATTGTTAGGGCAAAGCACTTTTCCTCATTGTCCCAGTCGTTTGCACAGGCAGCCAATTCAAACTGCTTCTTATAAGTAGACCATGAGGTCTGACCATCGAATGAGGGAGGCTTCAAATCTTTTCTCCTTGGACCGCTTAAAGAACATTCTCGCAGTTTCTATTTTCGCACTGTGTCGAGCTCTTTTGCCAGTTGTTCAACTTTGCTGTCCATTTCCTCGAATTTTTCGCCAACATTCTTCTCTATTCTATCAAATTTGTCATCAACTTTCTTCTCTATTCTTTCAAATTTGTCATCGATTTCTTCGAATTTTTGCTGGAGAATGTTCTTTTGTTCTTCCAGATTATTCTTTTGTTCATCCATTCTCTGTTGAAGACCGTGCAGATTGTTGGTTTGTTCGTTGAATTTTTGTTCAATGCTGTTCTTCTGCTCGTCTAGATTTTTCTTTTGTTCATCCAGCTTTTGTTCGAGGCTATTCTTTTGTTCATCCAGCTTTTGTTCGAGGCTATTCTTTTGTTCTTCCAGATTTTTCTTTTGTTGGTCGAGACTGTTTTTCTGTTCGTCCATTTTTTTGTTTTGTTCGTCCATTTTTTTGTTTTGTTCGTCCATTTTTAATAAGAGGAGTTGCATCATTGCAGCCATGTCATTGCCGGTACTTGTCTGTTCATCCTCGTCTACCTCAAAGGAATATGCATCAGGATCATGTCCCTCGTTGTTCAAAGCCTCCTGAAGTCAGAGCACCAGGTCACTTTTTCCTCCACTGGCGCTGAGGCTTCTCTTGTTCAACTCGGATTTGAGTTGAACGAGGGTCAACTGCAATAGTTTTCGACCCATTCTAGCTTTTTCAAATAGTCAGAAAACACTTTTTTTTTTTTTTTTTTTAACACAATAAGTCCTATCCCACTTCTGACACCAATGTAGAATGTTTGTGTGGGTACAAATAATAGAACTTATTCTTTTCAATACAAATCCCTTTATTCAGTACAGTTACAATTCACTATTTAATTCTTTCTCTCAGTACAATTCAATTCCTCAACCACTTATACTTTTCTTATCTTTTACTTAAACCACTTAATCACTTCTTCTAATTAACACTTCAAATTCAACTTTGGAACTGATTTGCATACCTTTGGGATGCTGGTATTTATACTCGAATGACATACTTCGAGAACAATCCTCGCCACTCAGCGTCCCATACAATTTCCAATTTGCTAGAAAATTCGATTCCACTCTCCAGTCGAGACTTTGCTAATCCAGTATCGAAATCTTCTAGTCTTCGAGTTTCGACATTTTCTGCTAGATGTCGCTGCTCACATTTAAGTGGTTATCACACTATTAATCTAATTTACCGATTCATTTGCATTCCGCAGAGTTTCTAGCAGCACATGTTTTGGTTTCATTTAATTATGAGCTAACATGAGTGTTATTACTGAGTCAAAAATAGTTCAAAAATAAAATATACGAGTAAGTTTATTCAGTGAAATTGATTTAAAATCAGAATCGTTCTATGATTTGGTTAATTCTCAATACAAGTATAACGAGAAATAAAAGTTAGATTCAAAATTGTAATATATGTATATATAGGGTCCGCCATCTAACGCTTTTTTTTCAACTAGTGCTTATTTCGTGAATGGTAACACTTAGCTCATGTCTGATTGGACAGATAATTACGAGGGGCGTTCAATATATTCTCGGTATCGATATGAAGGAAAATGCGAATTCAATTTAAATTTTTTTTATTTTTCAATATAATCTCCCCTAACATCAATGCATTTGTTACATCTTGAGATAAGCTTTTTTAAACCCTCAAAAAAATAAATTTCCTCTTTCTCTGCAAAATACCCATTTATTGCCGACTTGAGTTCTTCATCATCCGAAAATCTTTTTCCACGAAGACATTTTTTCAAATCCGGAAACAGGAAATAATCACTAGGGGCAAGGTCTGGACTATAGGGTGGGTGTTGGATTTCTTCGAAACCACAATCTCGCGCAGCAGCCTTGGAAACTCGCGCCGTGTGAACAGGAGCGTTGTCATGAAGAAGCAACACACCCGCTGCGAGTTTACCCCGTCTTTTCTTTTTAATTTCCTCCCGCAAATTATGCAAAGTGGAAGCGTAGGATGTCGCGTTGATGGTTACACCTTTTTTTTTGTACTCAATGAGCAAGATTCCCTTTGAGTCCCAAAAAACTGTGGCCATGAGCTTCCCGGCAGACGGAGTGACTTTGAACTTCTTCGGGGGTCTGTTCCTTTTTTATGCCACTGCATGGACTCTTGTTTGCTTTCAGGGTCATAGTGGTGGACCCATGTTTCGTCCCCAGTAACAATTCGATCCATAACACCGTCCGCGTTCTCACTACACATCTCCAAAAGCTCTCTACAGCATGCGATTCTCACTTTTTTCTGAGGCGCTGTGAGCATTCGTGGCACCCACCTTGCACTGACCTTTGAAAGGTTAAGATGGTCATGAAGAATGGTGTGAATGGTACCAATTGAAAGCTTGGTGATCTCTGCCATCATTTTCACCTTTATTCGGGCATCCTCAAGAACAAGTTTTTCGACTTCTTTGATGCTTTCTCCCGTACAAGCAGTAGCCGGGGCGCCGGAGCGGGGGTCGTCTTCAATGCTCTCTCTGCCTCTCTTGAACTCACTTGACTACTTTTGCACAGTTGATAATGAAGGTGCGGAACCCTGGTAAACAGCCACCATCTCTTCATGAATAGTTTTTTGACTTTTTCCTTGCTTAGTGAGAAATTTAATTACAGCGCGATGCTCAATTTTCACCATCATCGTCTCAGTTGCCATTATGATTCTGTTTAACTAGAGATAAAACGCGAATTAATAATCACATATATATGAAATTTTACATGAATGCACTAAAATAATTGTACTACTTGATAAATAAGTCAATTTATATATACAACCACAGCTTCACCCTGATACCGAGAATATATTGAACGCCCCTCGTAGTTCTATCCTTCCGCTGAACGAATATGGTTGTGTATACGCTTGAACAAAGCTGGGAAATATTGCGACATTACTTTGAAAATCATGGTAATGTTGCAGAATGTGTGCGAAAATTGCTTACGGATTTTGGAAGAAGAGAAGCACCGTCCGCTCCGTATGTTCGTTATCTTGTGAAAAAAGTGAAAGAAACTGGCATCCTCATCGATAAACCAGAGCGTGAAAAGCCAAAAACAGTGCGTACACCCGAGAATATTGCTGCTGTGGCAGAAAGTTTGCGTGAAGCCCCATCAACATCAATTCATCGTCGTTCTCAACAATTGAACATTTCGGAAACATCATTGAGACGAATTTTGCATAAAGATCTTGGTATGACGCCATACAAAGTCCAATTGGTTCAGGAATTGAAGCCAACTGACCATCCAATGCGTTTTCGCTTCGCTAAGTGGGCCTGCGATCGACTTAGAGAAGATACCGATTTTGCCAAAAAAATCATCTTTTCAGATGAAGCTCATTTTGATCTTGGCGGGTATGTAACCAACAAAATTGTCGCATTTGGGGCACAGAAAACCCACACGCATACATTGAAAAGCCGATACACCCAAAACGAGTCACTGTTTGGTGCGGATTTTGGTCCAGAGGCATAATTGGGCCATTTTTCTTCGAAAATGAGCAAGGAGTGGCAGTTACAGTCAATGGCGATCGTTATCAGGCCATGTTGAACGAATTTTTGTTCACAAAAATTGAAGAGGAGGATATTGGCAACATTTGGTTTCAACAGGACGGCGCTACGTGTCACACAGCCGAAGCTACACTCGATGTTTTGCGCCCTGTTTTTGAAGATCGCATTATCAGCCGCAGAGCTGATGTCGTTTGGCCACCTCGGAGCTGCGATTTGACACCGTTGGACTATTATTTGTAGGGTGCCGTAAAAGACGAGTGTTACGCCGACAAGCCAGAGACAATTGACGCTTTAAAGGACAATATTCGTGAAGCCATTGGTGAAATACAGCTGCACACAATCGATAATGTGCTAAAAAATTGGACCGATCGTGTAGGCTACTGCATGGTCAGCCGAGGCAGCCATTTGAATGAAATTATTTTCCATTATTAACCGGAAGGATAAAACTAATTATCTGTCAAATCAGACATGAGCTAAGTGTTACCATTCACGAAATAAGCACTAGTTGAAAAAAAACGTTAGATGGCGGACCCTTTATGTAAAATACTAAATGTCGATAAAATAGTAGAATTTAGCAGCGCCCTCTAGTAATGAATTATGTAATGTAATGTATGATTATAAAGTAGATTTGTAAAGGAGGACTTCTGTTTTTGCTTTTGAATCGCGATGAAAAGCAGAGAAGTTCAAACAAACAAGCTTTAAAAATCCAAAATTTTAATTTGCATCTTTTCGTTAATCTTATAAAATAGCGCAAACATAAACTAAGATTATTTTCACCAAATTAAATAAAAGTGGTGGGGTGTGCAGGGTTTTTCACTTTGTGTAATGTGTTTGGGGTTAAGAAAATGGGTTGAAAAATACGGATTAAAATAAAACACGTCTTTTCTTGTTTAATTGGCACCCGGTAAAGTGCTTTCAGCGCACCTTGGTGGCATTTTTTTTTACCTCCACGGCTAGTCAGATTTTGGCCAGGAGCAAATTCATATGTAAAGTTTAGTTTCGGTGTGAAACAAAATAAATAAATTATTTAAAGAATTTATTTTTGTCTGATAAGAATAAAGTTGAAATGTCGAGAAAGACACTATATTACACAGTATTCACTAAATATTTAATGGAAAAGTAACAACACAACAATTTCTTCGTGTTTCGCAAGTGCTTTGTTTACATTTTTTAAAACACGATTCTATTTAAACTATCCCATCTAAACACTTCACAAGCACTTATTTCGAAACTCGCGTATCTTTTCTCGACATTTTAACCCAACACGTATTTGAAAACAAAAATTTCTTTAACAAATTTATTAATCTTGTTCCGTACCGAATTTTAACTTCCCATACGAATTTGTTTCAACCAACGAATTCTCAGAAATTGACATAGGGGTTGAAGTACAAAAAATATCCGCCAGAATTTTCGTTCCGAGTCTCAATAGTTACAGGAAAGAAAAGTTTATTTTGACCGAAAATTACATCCATATTTAACTTTTAACTGTCATACATTTCTACTACAAATTTACAATCTTACATTACGTTTATTTGTTTACATAAGAATTTAGTTAATACATTTAAATTAAGTTTTAAATAGATATGATAATTTCAACAAAGAAAATAATTATATGAAATTAAATGCAATTGTTTTCGATCATGCTCCCGCCCGGTGGACGGATTTCGTCCGCAAGTGTCGTCAATCATGTACCTTAAGGTGGCCCTAAACGACGAGCATGCTCGCCGAACATGCTCGTGCTCGCTATATTTTTCTCGTGTAGGGGCTGGTTCGCGAGCCGCTCGCTGTTGGCGAAAAATTTCGATTTTTTCGTGCTCGTTGGCTTCGATGTTCGCCGTGTAGTGCCATGTTGGCGAGCAAACCTCATTTTTGCTGTGAACTGGCAGCAGAAAATAAATAAATCACCATAAGCGCAACCATTTGCGCTTCTTTATCGCACATGTTCACAGTATGAGGAATCAACACGAAATGAATGCTCGCCAAATGTGTTCGTCGTGTAGGGGATAACGCAAACGATCGCAGTCGTTACACATCTCGCATAGAGAACGGTCGGCTTTTCATAGTGCACAACAAAGTGAAAAAATAATGAAGTGGTGAAGAAGCAAGTTATTGCTAAGTAACATTGTGGTTCAGTGGAATAGAGGCTGACTCGAGACGTGGAGGATCTGGGTTCGAGCCCCACAGTAGAAAATTCACTTTTTTTTCATTTCTTAGTGCTAAAACTAAAAAAAAATAAAAAGTGGTAGTAGTGCCGATCAGCAATGGATACCGGGCAGCCGGAGGTCCCGCATGTAGAACCGGTGTCAAATCGAATGACTACAAGAGCATGTGATATGCAGCAAGCAACAACAACTAAGGCAACAACAGCATCAAGGCAGAAATCAGGTGATGACATGAAAGTAGAAAAGAGGCGGAGAAAAAATAAAACGTCATCGAAATTGTCCTCAAAGAAAAAAATCAGAGAAGATGAAGACATTAAAGCAGCGGAAAAGGAGTACTCTTAAGAGTCTGAAGGGGGTGAGTGCCACTACATTGGAGAGGGGAACTCATTTAACGAGTTGTCTGATGCTGATACCTCAGCAGAAGAGGAACAGGATGATGAGGCAAAGCTCGACAAGCTTATAAAAGAGCTCCTTGAGAAAAGAGAGAAGTTGCGGCAGCAAAAGCAACGACAACAACAACAACAGCAAATTATGAAAGAGTTTTGCCGATACAACAAAATCAGAAAAAAGTACCAAACCAGAGGCAACAACAGCAGCAAAAACAACAACAAGAACAGCAAGTACAACAGAACAAGCAACCGCAAAAACAACTGCAACGTACACCGCAGAAATTGCAAATAGGAGTACAACAGCAAACATCGCAGCAGCAACTACAGCAGCAGCAACAACAACAACAACAACAGCAACAACGAAAACAACAGCACGACAACAATGGGAGGGAAAGGGTACTTCCCATTAAAGTAAGTAACTTAGAAATCAATGATAGTATTAAGTTATGTAAGCTAGCAACTAAGAATTTTTATGTCAAAAGATTAAGTGCTAATAAGCACATTATTATGTGTAGTAGCATGGAGGAATACAGGAAGGTACGTACCGCTCTAGGAAAAGCAGATACGGAATATTATACATACACCCATAAGGGTGAAAAACTTCAAACGGTGCTGTTGAAAGGCATCGATCCAGTAATAAAGACGGAGGAGCTCGAAGAAGAGCTTAAAAGGTTGGAGAGCGACGACCTTAAGTTCGTATGGGTCAAGCCGTTTCCTACGGTCGCGCCAATGGATGGTAACCGCAAATTACCATTCTTCTTAGTACAGTTAACGCCCAACAGCAAAATCGATAGTCTGCGAAAAATCAAATTCCTGTATTATCATGCTGTAAGTTGGGAAAAATTAAAGAGATCAGATCGTGTACTGCAATGTATGCGGTGCCAGAGGTTCGGGCATGCCGCAGATAATTGCAACATACAATTTAGGTGCGTTAAGTGCGACAAGGACCACAAACATGGAGAATGTCCTTTAGGCAACGATAGAGTAGTGGATAGGGGTCAACTCTTTTTCGTACTCTGCAGGAAGTCGGGGCATCCTGCTAGTTTCAGGGGTTGTCCTAGGTTCCAGGAGCTGAAAAAGAAAGTTCAGGCTCGAAAACAGTTGCTCGAAGAAGAGAAGCGTCAAAAGAGTCGTGCTTTCTCTAATTTTGTGGCACCCAATGTATCCTTTGCCCAAATGGTATCTGGATCGGATAAGGCCACAATGACAGCAAAAAATACGTCAAAGGTAGCCGAAAAAGCGCCGGAAGCGGATCTGGATTTGAAAGCGATCCTTCTGTCCTTGCACGGAAAAATCGATCATTTTCAGAAACAATTAAATGAACAAGCGGCTCGAATTGACGTCATCTATTCGACCCTGTTTGACAAGACTGGCACGCCGATATAATGTCTACTACGTTGAATGAGGTTAATCTGAAGATCCTTGCGTTAAACGTTAACTCACTAATCAGGATCGAGAGAAGGGCCAACCTACAAAATCTGTTGTTAAGTGAATGCCCAGATGTGCTTTTGGTAAGCGAAACTAAGCTTAACCAGAATCACAAAATTGGGTACAGTGGCTACAATATTTATAGAAGGGACCGTCCACACTCCTCACAAGGGGGTGGGGTTGGTATCTTATTACGTAAAGGCATGCGCCATAGGGTCATATATAGCGCGAATTTAATGAGGTTCCGGGTGTTGGAAGCATGCATCGTATGCATTCCTCTTCATAGTCGAAAGCGAGTGTATGTGGTGTCGCTTTATGCACCCGAAGCACCTAATCCCATTCAATTTATAACTGAGCTCGAATTACTTTTTCGTTGCCTTCAGCTCCAATCGGAGGAAAATTATTATTTTTTGGCCGGAGATCTTAATGCTAGACATGCGGCATGGGGAATTCTCTGAATGGACACGAACTCGATGCAAAATGTCTTCTGACATGTTATCCTTGTACTTGTCCCACAATTTACGTGTATTCGATGGAAAACATGTATAAATAATGGGCGTATCTGAATTGGAGATGCGGATACAGTTGCTTCAGCGATTGTCGTGTCCCAATGCATATCATTTTCAAGCAAACTGAGCTCCTGACATGCAGCACGAAATGTTGGCAACACTCCACCATTGATAGGTCGAAGTGATTCAAATGATGTCGGCCCGCGAACATTCACCAGCAATAGTCGCAAGTAAAAGCATTCATCATTCTTCGGATGAACTGTATAAATACGGCCAATAGCTTCAGTAGAACAAACATCCGGATGACCAGGAACTACATCGCCCTGCTTTCGACATTGAAATTTCTTCGATAAAGCATTCCAAGTGTAATAACGCGGTATCTCTGAGTAAAGTAACGTACATACAAACGGATCACTTTGGTAAATCGAGAAGAAACTGGTCAATGCTGTCGCTGGTGGGTTTTGATCACGTTGGGCGGCATTTGCTGCAGTGAAATAAATTCGTTGACCGTTCTCCAGATGCACTGCCAAATGTGTAACAATCGGATAGCGTTCGTGAATGGGAAATGAGAATATACGCCAAATCCGCTCATTGCAGCTTACGTATCGACCAACTTAATAGCACGTGATTTCATCATTGGGATCATGAGTTTGAAGACTAAAAGCCGCTATACCACTGCCTTTCATAACATATTTGCAGATGTACTTGATGGACTTCACTGAATTGCAATACTCTACGCTGCAATGCACCTTAAATGTTTTGGAAAGAAGTGGCGAATATGGAACAATCCAAGACTTGTCGACCACGAAATCATTGCCTTTCACTTTGACAGTGATTGTCCTACCGCCATCATCAGATTATCGACGCCGATACAGTGGATAACCATCGTTGCCAGTAATGGTCTCATTAGTCACATCTCGTGTATAACGCTTGGAACACTTGCGGTCGACCATGCACGGTGATTGTGGGTTAATGGCTCCACACGGTCCATGAATCATGTTTGGAATTACGACATCATGCAGGTCTGGATCGGTTTCGGGATTAGGAAACTCGGCACATATGATGCCATCAATTTGGGTTGGTTGCATTCTTTCGACTAACCAAATGAGAATGCGGGAATCAATTTAAAAAACTGGCTTTTCAATACTACCTGGATGCAGACTGAAGTTTCCGATACTAAAGATGACTAGACTTCATTATCTTAGAATTCTTCTTTACTATTTTCATCTTTCTCTATCTTTCTCTTCCTTCCCTGAATTTCTTGGTGGTTTCCTCACATAAAATAATATCAGTGACATTAATATCATATTGAAATGAGAATTATTATGATATCGATACTCACCGGTCAATGGATTTATCATCTTGACGTTGATATAATATCCATCGTCTCGTTGCCAAAACATTGCAATGCATCGTATGAACGATGTGTTTCGGATATTCGTTGCATTTGCCCAGAGTCCCGATGTGTGAGCACAATATCGCGTGATTCCATATTTTCGCCAACAATCACAACTGCAATCTATTGTTGAAGCGTTAAATTGGCGTTCGTGCGTTCCGGCAGGTCGTTCAACCGCTCTGATCACGACTTTATAGTCATCACTTGGCATGCGATCGAACGCAGTTTTGAATAACCGAACCAATGCATGATGTTCATGCTGCAGATCTGGTGTTTCACCAAGAAGAAAAGAATGCAATGTCTCTGGTTGCAAGGGCAATGGCGGTAATATAACCTTGCCACTGAGACAGCACAATCCAGGCGTTTCTCTAGCGAACTTCAATGCACCGCAGTGGTTGCACACAACCTCCATTGGGCCAATTTGAACGGAAGGATGCGAGCTGCAGTCAATTGTGCAATCGTAATAAACGCTACTCGATTCAAATCAACACTTGAAGCACTTCTTCTTACGCGTTGATTTCGATTTTCACGTTGTTGAGTTGTTTGATTTGCTCAACGATTTCTCATTGCTAACTGAGCCGTTTCATCTGCTGCCTGTCTTTCTTCTTGCGTTTGTGATGCACGAAGTCGGGCCATACTAACACGGCGCTGTTCTCGTGCGATTTCTTGTTCATCCGTATTCAATTGATTGGCGTTATTCCGAAATGCGAAAGATTAGATTTTCTGGCTCGCGGCATTGTGGATAACACTGAGAAATGAATGTCACAAAAGCAATTAAGGAATTATCAATGCAAACATGTGCTCAACTGTCATAACCTCACAAAATAAACATCTTCGTCGGCAACTTACAGTTTGAAAATAGAATTCCACACCAGAATGAAATGAACAGCGAATTCGAATTGATTTTCAAAGTAATCCACCTAAAAATTAATTGCACAATCCCAAATTAAAGTTTTAATTGATTGTGGATGCGCACGCAATCACAAAGAACATAACCGTTCACAATGTCCACTTCACGAAACTGAACACACCTCTATGAAATCACTTTTCGCTGATAATTTTCACAAAAAATCGTTTCAAAACAATGTATTAAATCAAATTGAATTATAATAACTGTCGAAAACTGATAAAAATCTAATAAAACTTGAAAAAATGCTGATAAATCGCAACACACTGGCAATACCGGAATCAGCATTTGAAATCATGTTCGTTTTTAATGTGTGACAAAAAAAATTGCTACAAAAACAATTGTCACAACGTCATCTACTCGTATCATGAAGATAGCGTCGTAAAATCGCTCCATACAAAATGTATGGGAAAATTAATTTTTTTTCGGGGATTTTTCGGGAATTTTCTTGGGTATTTTTCTTGTTTGGCCGGAGACCAGTCCGAATTGGTGCCAATCATCGAAATTCGTCCAGGCATTCTTGAGTTATAAGCGTAGTAACTAACGTCACTCTCTTTTATATATTAAGATTAATTAAATATTTGTATACATATTAGATACTATTTAATATTATATTTGAGTGTTTTATGTTGAAATGTTTTAAAAAAGGGATACTTGTTAAAGTGTTCTGTTGTGTTTTGAGTGGATAACGTTGAGTGTTCACTAAAAAGCTTCAAATGCCGTCTGGGTTTTGAATCTCCAATTGCCGTCGGCATTTTGGAATTTCGGAACTCCGCAAGGTTGTCTGGTATGAATGATTTTGTGTGGTTTAAAGTGGACTGTATGTATGTGTGTTGTGCTGTGTAGGGATGAAATTTCATTATATTTTGTGTACATTTATTTAGTGTTGACTGAGAAATTTTTAATGATTGATTGAGAAAAAAAAGAGGAAACGGGGTAAAATGTATTTGTGTTGTGTTGTGTAGAAATAAAAGAAAAATAGTATATGTTTATCATTATTTTAGTGTTCGAAATCCGTGTTGTGTGTTGTTTAAGTATTTTGTATTTCCGTAGTGTTGCTTGGTAAACAGCATATTTTCCCAACTGATCCTGTAAGTTCTCCGGTACTTGTTTTCATAGTGACCACACGAATTAGTCCGTCGTTTCCGGGATGTGTAGCGATGATTCGTCCGAGTCGCCATTGCAACCGTGGTAGTCTTTCGTCCATGAAAAGAACTAAGCCTCCGCCTTTTGATCCCGGTTTTCATATTGTCCCCTTCAGTCGCTGTTTCATCGTGGACATATATGCTTTTCTCCGCTTGCGGCAAAAGTAGTTGGTCATAAATTGGTAGATCCATTGCTCTAGGTACGACACGTGTCTCCTTGAGGAAATTCAAATATTCTTTTGCCGATTGCATCTACTCCTATTGGACTTCCGTATTTTTTTCTAGCTTGTGCCCGGCAGGTTCTCACAAAACGTTTGAAGTACGCTGGACTGGGACGAAGCTTCGTAGTTGTACTTGACGCATTGAATACATGGTGGGGAATAAATAAATGGTGTGGTGTATCCAGTAAAGTATTCTTTTTGTCAACTACTGCCATCTGACAAAGCTCCTTGCATTTATTTAAACACTTGGAATGCTCCTTGTGCTGTGTGGGGTTTTCCTGGAATTTTCCTTCCAGTTGCTGAAACCTACATAAGGCACCTAATTTCGAGACACCAAACTCAGGCTTACATCTATTTTTATATGGTAACGATACCTCATATCGACCATCAGTCAATCTTCTTATTGTGTTGATATTATTCTTTTCACAACTTTTCCCTCCCGTAGTTTCCTTAGAGTTCAAAGGCAAGTCGTCCAGTTCCCTGAATATTGGCAGCTGAATGTCGTTATCGAGTACCTGTAAGTAGCTATGGACAGGTTCTTTATTTTGCGAAATTGCCTTCCCAAGGAGAAGCCAACCTAGCTCTGACTCCTGTGCAATTGGCGATCCTTCATCATCACCGCGTATAATGGATCCTACAATAAATTCAGAGTAAACGTCAGCTGCCAGGAAAATATCAACAGTCGCAGGCTTACCAAATTGTGGATCAGCTAACTTCAACCCCTGAATATGTTCCCAATTTTGCACAGCTAAAGGTTTGGATAGCAGAAGACCAGTCAGGGAGTTTAACACATAGGCTGGAGTATTTGTCTCGAAAGGTGTTACCAGAGACCCAAAGGTAAGACTTACATACCGCTGACATGAACCACTGCTAATTTTTCACAATCCAGATACCTTAATGAGTGTTCGCTGTTGATGAAGCCCTAGCAGTTGAACAGCTGAAACAGAAATAAAAGTTGCTTCAGAGCCAGGATCGACTAATGCCCTCAGATTAAAATATTTACCATTTGACGACCTGACTCGAACAACTGCTGTTGCCAGAAGAACACTTGGCTGATGTACTTCAGGAGAGACTACTTTAGACTACAGTTGACATGCAGCAGAGAGTGGTGTTTCTGTTTGCAGTTATAGTAGCGCACACTGCTTTGACATTAAGTAATCCTGTGACTGTATGCTAGACAGTTCCGGCAAACCCCAATTCTGTCCACTGCCTTAGATCGTTCACAGATCTCCATGGCAATAAACTTCTGACAAGTTTGAAGGGATTGCTAACACCGGTTTCTTCTCGACCGCAACAGCTTTGTGTGCAGAAGAACCGCTGACCTTTATGCCACTCGTTACAGCTGCTCCTTCCACGGTTCAAAAAACGTGTTTCCATGAACTCTTTAAATTGTGTCAATGTTGGCAACTCCTTTGAATTACGTAACACTTCCTCCCACAGACGCTGAATGAAAGCAGGTAATTGTTGTACTAATATATAAATTAATATGTCATCCCATGAACTAACCGGCAATCCTAAATTTTCCAGAGCATGGAAACATTTCTGGGACGTGTCCAGTAGAGACTTGATATTACTTGCAGTCTCCTTTGTCAACTGCTGCTGTTCGAAAAAAAGTTGGAAATGAGCGTTAACCAACACTCGCTTGTGGTCGTATCTGGCGAGAAGCAGTTCCCATACTTTGTCATAATTGCCAGAATAGAACCCTAAATGCTGCTACAAACGAGAAGCTTCACCTGTAAGAGATGATTTTAAATAGTGAAGCTTTTGAATTTCACCCAGCTTCTTATTTGTGTGGGCTAAAGACAAAAATACATCATGGAAAGCCCGCTATTTTGTGTACGAGCCCACGAAGTGCGGAATTTGAATTTGGAGTAACGCAAGCTCATTACAAGAAGCACCTGTGGATTCACTTTCCACATTCTTCTCCTTAGATGCTGACTTGGCATTGTCGATAGCATCGACCAATTCCCCACGGTAAGTGAAATATGTTTCTGGTAGCAGATCAAAAATTTCATCAAAGTCTTCCTCTTCCAGGCCTTCTTCAATTTCTCTTCGTCGAATCTCCGCTTGAAAACCAAGCGCGTTCTTGAAGTTCAGTTCTAAAATAAGAAAACGACCTGAAAGGTAGCTGGCTGTACGACGTGTTGTTCCAGTCTTTTTGAAGTTGGAGTGGTTACGAAGAATCTGCTCCAGAACACCTTTTTGATCTGCACCCGTTGACAATTTTAACATTTTAGAAGGTTTTTATTTGAAAATAAATTATAAAGAAATGTGTGTATGTATCAAATACAATATTTATTAAATTATTAGATACAGTGTTTTGTTATTAAATCATATTAATGAAATTTCTTATTGCAGCAACTTATGACCTTTGGTTAGCTTTGCCCAGCTGATGACAGTTGTGGTTAAAGTTGACAAATTTAATTTTTACACGGCGCGGGAATTCGAATTTATGTACAACTACCGAAAGAGTCCTTAAGGGGAACAAGACAAGGGGCAAGACACCGACCGCAAGGGAATATATTTATGTACTTAGACTGTAAATATATATTATATATATTTATTTTTTTGTGTATGTGCACTTGCACTTTGCACTTGAACTTGCACTTTCTATTTTAAATGTTTAAAATGTTTAATGTTTCTGTTAACTATTAATATCTACAGAGACCAAATTCCCTTTGACTATTTTCTGCTGCAAGAAGACCTAAACAGGATTTCCAATTTGTACAGGAAAGATTTCTTTCAGGTTAACGTAAACAAATTATGAGTACCATATGTATATACTTGAAAATATATTACAATGCTACCTCTATACTTTCGTTAAAACTATATTTCCATAGTGACAAAAATTAACGATGTATGTTTTATCTGTGCCAAAGAACTGAGCTTTCCTGCCCACATATATTTTATAACATTATAAGTCAAACCCCAAAGTTTTAATCTATACTTGACTTTCATGAACCGAAACTCATATTTTTAACTTCTCACCCTGATAAGTACACCGTTGACGTGCTCTCCTCTCTAGACTATTGTATCATATCAGCCAATTACTCGTACACTGACCATCCAGTTAGAAAAAAAATTCGTCAAAGAACGGTACGGCAGCACGAGAGAGACAATTGGAACGAACTTAACACCTCCGACGTGGATGCCGCTGCTGATATGATCCCAGAAACTATTCTCTTTGGAGTGATATCCTTTATCGCTCATCGGATTAAGAGTATCAGACCAAAAGAAAAGTCATGGTACGACTCGAGCTGTAATGAGGCTGTCAGATTTAGAGAAATACTTTTTTCGGTCCTAAAAGATCATCTCGACAGAGGAAAACTGAAAAAAGTTAAATTAAGCCAGGAATGGTTGCAACGATAGTAAAAGCTTTTGGTCGTTTGTCAAGAACATCAGCAATTCTATCCCAAGGCTCATTTACAATGAAATAACTTACTTCACATTTTGCGGCCAGCTCGACACTTCCAGATTTTGTTTTGTCTCCGCCCCTATTTGAGTGCATCAAATTTGCAATGGGACGAATCCACTTTTGCACTCGGGTATCAGCAAAAGTACTTAAAGATATTATCATACATAAATCCGCTGATCCAGATGGTGTATATACCCTTCTTCTGTAGAGGTGTTCCTCCACACTGGCAAAACCACTGCGTAAGCTTTTCCATCGATCCCACTCTTTAGGACTCTTTCCGGGGAGATGGAAAATAGCATTTGTTCAGCGCTTTCCTATAAAAGGCGAACCTTCCTCCCACTCCTTCAACAGACCCATTGCACTTACGTTCCTTCTTCGAAACACGAAAACTTCTCAATGACCGGCAATACGGTTTTCGTAGCAACAGGTCCACATGTGATTTGATGAAGTGGACCCAGAGCGTATATCAATCTGACGAAAGCAAGTGTCCCCGACACTCTGCTTAGTTTTCATCAATGATCTCTTGTCTATTACTTCTAATCTAATATATTCCTTGCTGGTGACAGTACTCTCTACTTTTCATATTCATTCCCGGACTCACGTCCCGGTTCTTCGGCTGTAGAACGGGAACGGCAACGTATGCTAAGCACTTTGAATTCCGATCTAAACAGCATCACTAAATGGGGAACCTCAAACAGGGTGGAATTTAATGCTTCCAAGAAACAATGCTGTCCGCTATCGTTAAAGCTATGTAAATCCAAACACCCAGCCATTGGCACTAGCATCTTTGAAAACGAAAAACTTTCCATTCTCGGTGTGTGGGTCAATGACAACCTACGTTGGAATCAGCATATATTTAATGTCGCCAAAAATGCTGCGAAATGTCTAGGTTTCCTCAAAGGATGTAAGATATATTTTGTTCCCCTCCTGTGATCTGGCCTAAATATATAAGGCTTTCAACCACCCAAAATTGAGGTACAGTGCCCACATCTGATCAAGTAATTCTAAAATCTCTCTGCACCTACTAGATAGGGTTCAAAACGGTGCGATAAGGCTCATAGGCGATGCTAGTTGTCAATTGTCAACCTGGAACACTGACGAAATTTCTCCTGTCTCATCTTGCTCTTTCGCTATTTTCATCACCAGTGTACCATTGAAATTGCCAGTAGCATTCCGTCCTTTCATATCTTCAACTGTAATGTCCGTCTCGCTATAAATGCTCACCAGTATACGTGATTCGTTCCGAAACCGTACAACCCACATATGGAATGCCATGCGGAGCTCTATATTTACTGATCATTATAGCCAAACATTCAAAACGAACGTACATTTATATCTCTTTCTTTCTGTCTGTATCTTTCCTATGTGCAAACATTTTAAGGGTAAACAAATATTCCAAGACTGCTTTAAAATTATTAGTTTTTTTTTTTTTAATTTGGTGTATGTCCAGGGTTGACCGGGGCAAATATAATACATATACCGCACGATTTTACTCATTCTTCTAAATCGTTTTCAAAAATTTCCCAATTAATACATTTAACTTAAGTCGATTTGAGATATAAAAGTAGGACATAAACCAGTGAACGTAATATTGACCATTTTAAATGCATTTCTGGAAGCTAGTCAAATTTTTGTCAAATTAGTTCAGAGAGAATAGTGCATATCTGCAGTAAAGGTACGACATTTTTCTATTTAAAAAAAATATTAAATTTATGTATGTACAATGCACATATATTCGTACACTTTGTTCATTATTTACAGTCTGATGGAAACATAGAGACTAGAATAGATTTTTGATGAATACATTTTTTGAAATACTCGTAGTTTTACAAAAATAGATCAAAATGCTGAGTCTAGAAATGTTCATGAATACTCCATTATACATACATACTTGTACAATATAAGTGAGAGAAACGAATAAAAGTAGAATACATTATTTCAAGATAAACTGAGTATCCTTCCGTGGAAAAAAAAGAAGACAGCCGAAATTTGAATGTCGGTTAAGTTAAATAGCTATACGATGATTTATTCGTACGAAATTATACTTTTAGATGAAGATGAAGAGTAAAACACAGAATATTAAATCAAAATGATGTAGATCCATAAACTTTAGGTAGAAGGGAAGCGAGAGCCACTGTGGATGTTTAAAAGTATTGGATGATTTTGTTTTAGTTTTTTGTTCTTACCAAAAGATTCATAAAGTGAATGTAGGACTCCCTAAATGGAATAAATCAGCTGAATCACAGTTAGTCAAATCTCAAGAGAAGTCCTGTATTTAAACTGCCTTTTTATAGTCGCTCCACATTTTATACATATTTTATATATATAAATTTTATACACATGTTTTTATATATATTTATTTTTGTGCTTTCTACTGGCTCAAGACGCTTGATGATGTAAAAAAAATAAAAAAATTTTCTACATCTTTTTCGAAATATGTCTTTTGGTTATAGGTATCTGGATATCGTATTTTAGCAATTTATAATTTATTACCTTTAAACTCAATCGTGAATGTTAGACTTTTAAATGTGACAATTATTTTATATTATTAAACCTGATATTATCAAAATTGAAAGCAACAAGTAGGAGGTAGTTTTTGGAGAATTCTCAAGAGAATAGTTGACGAATAACTATAATAATATAAAGAAGATTTACTTTACTTTTTTGTTGGTATGTCACAAAAAGAAAACGAAAGCTACCATATCAAATGAAAAACCCTGAATTAATTCGAATAAGAACCCTCTAGGGTGTGTGGATGGATGGTACGAGAAACGGAAATTGAAAATATAAGTATATGTACTATTACTATACAACCTTGGCCCAAAATGTGTATGAGGCATCCTCTATTTTCCGTTCTAATCTAATTTAATATTCATAATTAATATAATTTTTTTGATAATTGCAATTGTTTTTTTACCCTTTATGTAACCTTTGTCAGGCGAAAAACTGAGGAAAACTGTTACACAGAATATTTTCAAAAAGTTTTTTTTGTTTTTTGTTGTTTATAATTTCAGGGAAAACACAAAAAGAAGTAAACCGAAACGAAATTACAATTTTATTTGATGCGATGTTGTTTACTTGACTTCTAACAAACAAGTGAGAACTGCTTGCAGTCTATAAAAGTGCATACGGTTAAAAAAGCTATAAATGCGCAAAATTATTCGTACCATATTCAATTTAAGTTTTTAAATCTAGTAACTGAATTCTTAACATCCACCCGACGTTGAAGGCTTATCGTTAAAGACAAAGTGTTTTCGTTGTCAAGGGGAAGTTTGTTATGCCCCTTTTTAACACACCATTTAACGCTTTGACACCAACAGCTGGCACAAGGCCATCAGCTCCTGGGAAGACTTCTTACTGACCATTTTAATGGGGAAATATTGTCGTCCTAAGCAGCACTAGCGTTCCAACTGAGATATTCGTTCCTATTTTCGGCGTTGTTGAAGTGAAGTTATATATTCTTTTAACCACCTTTTCCAAAAATGTTGCATTGTAAAACGTACAATCTGCCATCTCGTTAATCGATTTGGATTCGAATCTGTAATATTCGGTTCTAAAGTTGCAGTAAGTTGCCCAGAGGGATCATCTGAAATGGGACTTAAAGGTCGAAAGTTAATAATGGCTTCAATTTGACAAGATACCGTATGCAATTCTTCAAACGATAACGAAGCAAAGCCAGCAACATGGAAATTATATTTAGCAGTTTTACTTGAGGATCCCATAACCCTCCGAAATGTGGAGAACGGGCTAGTATGAATTTTCATTGAATACCATCATTAAGACAAGTTTGGTATACCGAGTCAATGTGTGCTTGAGAATGAAATAAATGTTGCATCCTTCAATTCAGTGTTTGCTCGCACAAAATTTGTAGCATTGTCGGAAAAAATTGTTTTCGGCTTGCCACGTCTGGCAATAAATAAAGTCGCTATTGTTGAACGCGGTGAGATTGTAAATGTAGTTGTAACTGCTGCATGACCAATATACGAGCCTTGTAGCAACGAATGCATTTGCTGATAACCTTCCTTATGGTGTCTTTGCTTCCAATTGGCCAGATCTCCATTCTGAGTGCAGCTAATAAGGCATGATTACCAGCATGAATATTCTTAATATGAAAATGATTAATTACGAAGAATAATCGTATATTTGCTTACAAACGATAAGGAATAATTTTGAAGGTGTTCACGAACTCGCTTAACTCCAAATTCATCCAGGAAATGTGTTAAGGAGTCAGGAACCTCCTGAGCAACTACCTTAACTAAATTGATTTGGTTTGTGTGACTTCAGCTTTCCTGCAACAACCCAGCCCAGAAGCGTTTTCTGCAGAATGGGTAAATTCTACCCAAGCGAATTTACCCCGCTGACAACTGATCAAAAAATAATTCTGCGCCAATCAGTAAATTAATTCTCTGGGATTAGTTAAAATAAGGATCCGCTAACTTTTCATTTGCTGATAGATTAAAGTCATCTGTATCACGTTTCTGGTCAGGTTGGTTAGATATAATTTCAAATACAATATATGCTCGTTTGTTATTATTTTTACAAAAGCAACAGTTTATTATAAAAAAATATCATAGCTAAGTTTGGATGATGAGTTAACAAATATTTTCCTTTTTTTTTTGTTGTTTGAAAAAAAAAAATAATAAAAATTAAAAACATAAATAAATAAACACCTTAAGTATTTTCTGTGATAAAGTTTAAATAAAAGCATGCAATCCTTATCCCTCTGCAGCTTATGTAGAACAAAAAGTCGTGTTCATCTCATATTTGAGGTAGTTATGAACAGGATATTCGTTTTCTTTAGTTTTTTTTTTCAATAAAACAAAAAGTGATTTAAATTTTCACTGGAATAGGCATACAGCAGCAAGGAGAATAGTTTGTTAATAAAGTGTGCTGTACGAGGAATATAGAATTTTTGGTTGCATCACCTTATTTCGATTATAAGGTCATGGATATAAAAGAGCTACGATTCTATAATGTGCGTATGAAAGCATTCTGTCGTTTAAGTTTTATGATCCTGTTCGCAGTGATTCCATTAGATTTGCTAGATATTCACGACGTGCTCGTTGAGGTATAGATACCACTTTACGCAGAGCTTCAGATGATGAGAAAATGCGCATTTTTCTTGCCTCTTTCTTAAGGATTATTTCCAGTCCACGATCAGAAGGGAATATCGATGTTATTTCATTCCATAGATATGCCCAATTGATTGTCCAATTGCCGAACAAATCGTTCCTCGTTGCGTAGATTACACGATGATTTGAAACTAGAAGAATCTCTTGCTTCTTAATAACATCTTCATGGTGGACAAATGAATCGGTGCTGGCGTATTTTCCTTTCTCAATTTCCTTTAGCAGTTTGTTTCCCTTTGCTTCTGAGAGGCTGTATGGTCGGAGGACATTGTCCATATGCATAAAGCGCGGAGGTCTTAGTCTTTGAGCGTCTTCTTGACTTTCGGTGGCTCGTTTGACTGCTTCGAAACTGCCACTGGCAAAATCAACTACCCCAGCAGTTGGACGAGCAACTAAACCGATTGCACCTTTACTCAAACCCTAGAAGAAACCTTCGACGCCTTCTTCTTTAGCCCCGGAAATGGGTTTTGTAAAAACTCCATTTACACCATCAACAACGCCCATAACTAAGCCTTTTCCACTTCTTACGATACCTTCTTGAAAGTTTGACGGTTTTTTGTTTAGAGCTTGTCGTCGTTTCTTTTGATAATCTTCATCGAAAGTTAAGGCAGCCAACCCTTTGCCCATAGCACCGGTAATTTTCGAAACTGCTCCAGCAGCACCACCGACTGTATGACCAAACAATGATTTCACACCAAGTACAAGACCTTCAGCAAACTCGCCAGGTCCTTGAATGGCTCCCTGGAATGGCTCGTAGAACAAATCTTGCACTCCAGTTTTTAGACCAACAGCCAATCCATATGGGTTACCCAAAACATCAAGACCCAATACAAGCACATAAAGTTGCTTCAAAGCTTGTCCCACATAGTGAGCAGTAATTTCCGACTGCAATTGTCTTTGAGTAAAGAAACCATATTCACGTTCGAAGAAGGCCAGCTTGAAAACGACATCATTGACATCAGTCAAAGTAACACCAACACCTTGTACGACTGTTGAGAGAAAGCCTGGGAGAGCTGTTGTATCTGAACCAGCCATTGAAAAGGAAACATGAATTTTTAATGGACCTAAATGCAAGTTGTCGTAGAAGTTCTTTTGTTCCTGTGCTGAATGTATTTCCACTAAGGCTGTGAGCGGCTTTTCAATAGCATTGACGTCATCACTGAATAATTTTGCTTCTTGTTCATCATTAAGATCGGCTGTGAACATATCGGCAATAGCACTCAGGAACAATATGTCGACTTTGAAGTGGAATTCTTGGATCAGCATGCTACAGTATTTGAACTGATTGATAATCGAGTTGGGGACAACATGTTTAACCACACTACATTCGATGAATGGTTTCAGAGTTGAAGAGGCAGCAATGCTCTTTGGCGGCGGAATTGGTGCAAGTACAACCGGGAAGATGCAGTCAGTTAACTGATTATCGATTTGTATTTTATTGATTTTAGCATGCAGTTGCATTTGGAATGGTGATGTTTTCAAATTAAACCATAAGCCGGGATGGAAACTTCTTCTTATTAGACGATCAGTAGATTTGTGCAAGATCATGTTATCGAAATCAATCTCATATTTCTGGTCAATATAATATTTTCTCTCTTCGTTAACTTGCTTTGCCAATAGATACGCTTGATATTGTTCCTCCATTCTGCTGGAATGCTCCATGTTGAATTGTTTAAAACGTCTTTTTCCGTCTTTCTTTGATTCCCATATAATGCCAGAGCTTGTCATACCCAAATATAAGATGTCAACACCTGTTACATTGTTCAAAACAGAAAGACCAATGCCATGGATACGTATTTCAATTTCTTGATTGACCTTCTGCATATGGGAGCTACCAATGACCTTCTCAGCTATGCTACCCACTTCAGTGAAAAGAATAACACGCTGAAGTCCATCGAGGAATGAAATCCAAAAGCCTTTGGTATCTCCTTCCAAAATTAGTTCACCAATTCCATCGCGTCGCAAATCATATAACAGAAGGTAGAATGTGGACGTCTAGACTAACGGTATACTCACTAAGGCGACATCTCATAACAATATTGGACTTAAATGTATATACTGTGCTAACTTCTCCAATATCGTCAATCGAATTGGTAGCTTTCGTGCGTCTTAAATTGAGGTGGGTCAGTATGAGTGGTCGGAAAGATGCTGAACACTATTGGTAAAATATTTGTTTGGAAATTCCTATTGATAATGGGACTCATATGTATCAACGTACTATGCCGTTGGGAGCAATGTTTCCAATTATTTGAACTACAATGCGAGCTTTGTGTCCAACTCGAAGGTAATTTGCAAAGCTTTTGCTTCACAATAGCGATTTTCAGATGAAAGCTAAGCGAATATCTCACAAAGGTAAATAGTATGATCATTAGACCCACAAAAGCGACAACCAGCTAATGGTGTATTTGATGTGATAAAAGTTGTATGAATTGTTGTTTTGTTAGTCAGTTCTTGACTATGATTGTGTGATTGCTTAAATCCAAAACTGGAGTCTTTGACATAGTTTTCAGATGAAGAGTGAGAATTGATTCCATTTGGGCAAGGCATTGACAGGCGTATCTTCCTCCCACTTCGTTCGATTTTTACATCCAACTTGCTTAGAACAAGATGTATCAGGATAATTTTCAGCTGTAACTTCAAGAGACTGGATTGTTCTGAATGCGAGATAGGACAAGCGGGAACGAAGATACTGGAACTTTTCTATGGTGGTAATTTCTTCATCTTCATGTACTAACGTCTCAAACATTAACTAAAAGTCCGGTCATTCTGCGTATTTGACAGAGAATCTCGTCAACTTCAATTTAGGCAATCGACAAATTTTAGGCTTTATATATTATAGTGTAGACTCATTAGCCACTGTAGATCCTCCTGCAAATGAAGAACTCTGTTTAGAATCCATAAAGATCGATATACGTATTTTTAAATCAGAGTAAATATGCTCAAAGTTGCCTCTTCTATCACCTTCCAGATCTACTCATCCATGATTTCATTGATAGTCTGAGTTTGATTTATTAAGGTTTGCCTCCAAAATTCCAATTCATGCAAATAAATAGCCCTATCAGCAGAATCTTCAAACTTTTTCAACTTGGTAAGTTGTCCCGTAACTGAGGCTCGTTTTATTTTGAAGGCAGACAGCGACGCAATACCAGAAACAGCACCATCTCCAGTGAAGATTGGACAGCGAATTTATTTGGACATCCAATTCGTAAACCAAAGTATCAGTATAAGTATTTTATTTATTTATTTATTTTTATGCTTTCACCAATTGAATTCAAATTGCACGATAAATTAATTATAAAACAATAAATGGAAAATATAATTTAATCAAGTTTCGTGTCCTGCTCTGGCGCCATTTATAGTATATTCAGACAGTTATGTTTAATTCCCGGTACCGATAGAGCGTTACCCCGAACAAAACAATAACTTCTTCTCGGATCTACCTATCCCCGCGCTGGGTTCCTCCAGGTAACGCTTTGACGGCAGCTAAAACTGGATAAAAATAAGGCGCCATATGATTTTCCGTAGGAATCACGAGAACTTTCACGAGAAAGCGAAAGGAAAATCAAAAAACGATAAAAAAAAGCTATACAGAATCAGATTTTACACAACGCTATAAAGGCTCGACGATTTATTTTTTGTTGGACTAGCGGTACACTCGTCGGTAGAATGACCCGCTATTTAACAGCCCCGAAAAAAGCGCTATCTAACGGGTCGTGCATCCCGTCTATTCTCGGGAATTTTAACGCACGCGCAGCCTACCGGAGTCGCAATTTTCAAAATTACAAAACGAGTTTCTACCCTTTTTTTTTTGCACTGCACTATCACTATACTACACTGTACTTATCTGTTGTTCCTGGCGGTGATGTGCCCCTTTCTGGCACAATCTAGCGTCCTGCTACTCCGCTCCGCCATCCTTCCACTTGCTTATCGCAATAAAAAAATCGTCACCAAAGCGACTTCCAGATCGTTTTTGTTCCACAGCTCTCCCCAGACACACATACACATTCATTCAGCTCTAGCGGACCCCACGACGGGATTACTAGCTACAACACTAGCAAGCGTTGCTAGTGTGCGCACCCGTGTCCCACTAGGCCTCTCATTCATACCAATTTTCCACATACACACTAAACTCCTCAGTCCCGGAGTTCGCTTCCACTTTGAGTAATAACTGGGAGCTCACCGAGAAAGTTTATGGAAGCTGGGGGTCCTAGCTATGCCTACTGTTTCCCCTACCATTGAATTCTGCGTAAAGCAGAGTTTCTTTTCTGTCTGCTGGCCGAGTACTTCTCCCCCATCGAATTACGTTAATAATTTTTTTTTTCTAAATAAACAAACGCAAATGAGAAAGGAAATTCGATGGAATTATTATGGGGGGCAAAAGGCACACGTGGCTACATGCCGTTTCCAGCTAGCATGAGCTGCGGGTTCATAATGTCCGACTCTCACCTCGACGATCCGGTGCCCCCTGGACACCCGAGCAACCCATTGTGAGACGCAGTAACCAACCTGTGTGGATCGTGGGTCGGGGCCAACGAGAGCGGGAGACCTCATTGGAATAGATACCTGATGAGGGTTATGAAACTGATGACGACCTGGAATACGAAACCGGTACACGATCTCGATGAAACATTTGGAATAGATTGCCGAGAGCTGGTGGATGCAGTATTCTGTTACCTTAATAACCAAGAGTGACATCTTGGAGCAACGGCTTTCAGGCAAATGCTGCATCCGCCCCCGTCCCATTAAAACTGTGGCTAGGCTTTGAGTACGTTCCGAGTCCGTCGCCGTTAAGTTGGTGGTACAGGTTCAGTTGAGAATAACTCCTGGTTTTGCGCTTAGATCCCGGCTCTGAACATAGACTCTCATAAGGACCTATGTCATCCCTTGCGTGGCCTCCCTGCTTGCATAGATAACCACGGGGATTATTAGAAGCGACTGTACAACGGTACGAGGATAGCGGCTCAAAGCGGGGACCCAATAGAAAAAAAATGATCAAAACACCACCAAAACATAAACAAACACCAAACAAACAACAACAAAAGCAAACACAGAGCTCTGTAGAATACGCTGAAATCTTCAGAGGAAGCAGAAAGGTCAGTCGATCGCCAGTAGCAGCAGCTACGACTACAGGCGTAGCAAAACCGAGCGAACCGCCAAAAGAGTTAGCGAACGCTTTTAAACCCGCTCTTGCCGAAGATCCCACCTTTGAAGTACCCAAGAAGTGCGATCAAGACAAGGAAATCACGCACGCGCCTGGAACTCCTACAAAGGTAGACATCTCCCCACGGCAGCAGTTTATAGATAAGATGAGAACTGCAGAGCATGAGACTCTAAACAAATGTAAAGCAGTAATACAAAAAATGAAGGTGGCCATGGCAAGGCAAAAAAACGTTAGCATGGACGTAAAAAATGGCATCTCCGAGCTTGACGAACTTTTTGACGTAATAGAGGATTATAGGCGGAACTGGATCACGTCAGAAAAACAGATTAGGTGCGAAAAGCCACCACTGGGTAACACAAAACACAAACTAAACGCAGTAACAGTTGATACACCAACAACTCCGAAAAACAAAAGGGTGGCAACTAGCCCTGCAGAAAAGATGGCGGAAAAGAAACAAGAAACGTGGTATACAGTTACGCGTAAAAAACCTCGAACACACGAAGCACAGGCAAATGAGAATCCCTCGAAAACGGTTCAACGACGAGAACCAAAAGAGAAACCGCCGCGTAACAAGAGAGAGCATACAGAAGCGGTCTTGGTAAGACCAGGAAATGGCCACAGTTACGCAGATGTGCTCAAAAACCTCTGACAAAAGGTCAAGCCTGAGGCAGCCGAAGTGGTGATTCGCTCAATACGGAAAACAAAGGCAGGAGCTATTCTCTTAGAAATTCAAAAAGGAGGCAAAAAGGCTGAATTCTGCAATGCCATCAAGAGCACACTCAAAGATGCGGGAACAGTTACAGAACTGAAACAAAAGGCCACCATTGAAACCCGAGACCTAGACGCACTCTCGGACAAGGATGAAGTAGCAACGGCTGTAAAGGCGGCTCTCCAAAATAACGATGAAGATCTTAGTGTCACCATAACACGAACCGATAGCAGAGAACAACGGCCGGCATACGTTACGTTGAGCACCGAAGGAGCATCGTTTATACATAAATCACAACACCTGCGGATAGGATGGACCAGGTGCAGAGTGAGGCAACTAGAAGATATCAAACGTTGCTACAGGTGCTTCGGCGCTGGTCACCTACAATATGACTGCAAGGGGCCAGACAGAAAAGGACAAGGAATATGCATACGATGCGGAGAAAGCGGACACAAAAAGAAGGAATGTGAAAAGCCCGCAAAATGCTGCCTATGTCTGCATGAGGGACATGCCTCGGTCGATCACCTGCCGGGCTCCCGCAGATGTAAAGCTTATATTAAATGAAGTTCCTTCAAGCTAACCTGCACAGGAGTAGAACGGCCGATGCTCTCCTTTCCCAGCTTGTCCTCGAACATCAGATTGACTTCGTCATCATCAGCGAGCAGTACACGAAAAGAGACAGTGGTACATGGCTAGAAGACACAACGGCAACAGCAGCAATCTGGGTACCAAGCACAGCGAGTACAACACTAACCTACAGTGGCTCAGGAACAGGTTACACTTATGCACACACTAAAGGCGTTACAGTCGTTAGCTGCTACCTAACGCCGAGCGAAAACGTCCAGGATTTCCAAGATAAGCTGGATGCAATTGAAAACAAAATACTCCAGCTCGAAGGCGTGTTCATTGTAGCAGGAGACTTTAACTCCAGAGCCGTGGAATGGGGGATGCCAACAACAAACTCTAAAGGACGGAGAGTACTTGATATGGCTGCAAGACTTGGGCTCATCGTTGCAAATACTGGAAGCGTACCGACTTTCAGAAGACCCGGATGTGAGGGTACCATCCCCGACATCACAAATGGTCTCGGTGGAATGGTAGCTAAAGTGTTGGGACGAAAGGAAAGAAGTGTAGATACAATCCAAAAGGGATTGTATCTCGATCCAGCCATACGTTGGATCACCGCTCCTAACAAAAGCTAAATACAGTGCCTGTGCAATTTGTGAATAGGCGTTCAGGCTTGAGGGGAATGGGGACTGACCAATAGCGCGTCAGCCCTTACAATTATTTATTTATTTTTTAGTTTTGGTGGTGGGCCCTTCTGCCTTCTGGCCTATGTGCCCTCGGGCCACGGCCATGTTCCAGTTTGTAATTTTGTTCTTTGCACAATAGTTGTTTGTTGTTGTTACTTGTTGTGTGTTTGTTGGTTGTGGTACTCGTATGTTCGATTTTGTTTGTAGGTTTGTGTGATTGTATGTTCTCTCGTTGGAGGCTGTCTTGTTCCTTGGCCGTCCACTACACGCCTCTGCTGCTCCTTCGGTGCTCCATCGGTGGGGTGCTGGCTTAAAAGGGGTCGTCATCCCTTCACCCAACGAACTTGACTTTGAAAGCAGGAGCGTCTTTGAGGTGTGCTCGATTGTGTTGGCCGTCCGACTCCCCATCACTGTTACTCCCTCGTTGGGGTGTTTCGATTTTCTTTCGGTGCTACCTGAGCTAGCTGCATCCACATCAGTTGTGGGATGTGATTCCGGTGCTCGTACGCACATCGGTTGCAGGATGGGGGGTTCCCTTATCCTCCTGTTACTTGGTGTATGTTCCAGGGATTATCTTCCTCTACCCGTCATCGTCGTGTTGGGGTGTCTGGATTGAATGAACCGTCCGTCCCCACCCGTCGGCGACTTTCAGACCTCCTGTCTTATGCAGCCCGTTGCGAGTCTCCCGTCTATCTATAGGCTCCGACAACGATGTTCCTGGTGGACATCCTATCGCACCCTGTGGTTCCTGGTTCGCCGTGAGTCTCCCTACTGTCCCAAGGGCTTCACCGACCGAACCCCTCCTTTTCTACACATCTACACATCTTGGAACTCATAAAAATTCGAAATATGCACAGACGAAACTGGCAGAGATATAGGCAACCCTTTTCTCAAAGTATTGCAAATACTTTGGCAAACTTATAGGCAAATCCATTCAAGAAATACGGAATGAGGAATGGAACACAAAACTTAGCTCTCTCGATAAGGCATCTAAACCTTTCTGGAACATCACCAAAGTTATCAAAAATAAAAAAAGGCAAATTCCGTATCTTGAGGCCAATGGTGATATTTATACAACTGATGTCGATAAAGCTAATGTTCTCGTTCAGAATTTCGCGCAAAACCACCTTGTCTCACAACAACTGGGAGACAGAAATACTGACGACGGGGTATCTCGAGCCATACAGACCTTGGACGCTTCAGAATCTGATACACCATTAAGTGCATTTGTATCCGAGGCTGATGTTAAACATATTATAAAAAACATAAGAATAAGGAAAACTAGTGGTATTGACAGTATACAGACTGTCTATCGTAGGAATTTACCCAAAATTGGCATCCAATTCTTAGCATTTTTAATTAATGCCTGTCTAAAAATGCAGTACTTCCCAACAGTATGAATGGAAGCAAAAGTTGTCCCTATCCCAAAAGCAGGCAAGCCGCTCAACGAGCCTAATAGTTACAGGCCTATTAGTTTGTTAAGTAGTCTGAGTAAAGTCTACGAAAAAATATTGAAGGAAAAAATGCTAAAAATTATTGATGAATGTAGTATCTTCCCGCATGAACAATTTGGCTTTAGATACGATAGCACGAGCCACCAAATTTTAAGAATTTGCAATAGTGTTAAAAAAAAATCGTGCTCTTAGCAAATCTACAGGAATGATACTTCTGGGTATTGAGAAGGCGTTCGATACCGTGTGGCACAACGGCTTGTTATTTAAAATGATTCAATTTAATTTTCTAATTTTTCTTACCAAAATTGTTCAGAGTTTTTTGTCAAATCGTACGCAGAAAGTATTCGTTAATAATACGAGTATTCCCTCACGTGTAGTAAATGTTACAGCAGGTGTTCCCCAAGGTTCGGTCCTTGCACCAATCTTGTTCAATTTGTATATGTCTGACATCCCACACTTACCGGATTGTGAATTTGCTCTTTATACTGATGATTCTATCATGTTTTCGTCGCATACGTATGGTCTCAACATTGTGACTAATTTACAGTATGCGACAGAAAAATTTATCGCTCATCTAAGCAAATGGAGAATTAAAGTAAATGTGGTATAGATACACGCTATCTTTTTCACAAGAAAAAGAAAGCCTTGTTTTTTACCGCCAAACCAAATTATAATAAGCGGCCAACAAATCAAATGGGAGGCACATGTGAAGTACCTAGGGGTATATCTTGACAAAAGACTTACGTTTAAGGAACATCTTTCAAAGATGTTACATAAAACTAGTGTAGCGATTAAGATGCTTTATCTCTTCATAAATAGAAGGTCCTCACTGTCAAATGAAAATAAATTTTTGATCCACAAAGTCATTTTTCAAGCTATCTTGCTGTATGGTTGTCAAGTATGGGGTGCTTGTGCCAAATGCCATATAAAACTGCAAATACAGCAAAACAAGTTGCTGAAAATGATGCTCAATCTCCCCTGGCATCACTCAACATATGATCTCCATAAAAAGGCTAATGTTAAATTGATCTCTGATAGAATACGCAAGCTCACTGAAACATTTCTGATCAGATTTAGCCTCCCTGAAAACCCCTTAATAAATGAACTGAGTACTACTCACTTAAATCCAGATTCAACTTTTTTTTTTTGATTATCTCTTCTGTACTTTTTAGGTATGAATTTTCTTCTTTGTTAAAACCGAAATGTTATTATTTATATTAATTTATACACATACATTGTTTTGACGTTGTCCTTAACTGAGTTGAGCGGGATTTAAAAGTTGGCTTGGAATGGACGATTCACAAGCGGTGGCTACCCTTTCAGTTAGATGAACTGAAGAGAAGAAAAAACCGATAACTTCTTCAGTTAAATGAACTGAAGCAAGTAAAATAAAAATACGAGTAATTAAATAAAACTCGTGACCTTTGGTTTTTAACTTAAAACTTTATTTGTTGGCTGAAGAGTGGTTTAACATATGCATTTCTTCCTCCCTCGAAGCTGCTGATGGCTTATGTACCACTCAGCTGTTTCTTTTAAGGTCAATCACCCTGGCTTATTTACCTTAGTGTAATATGTGAACAACACACCAGCACCAACAATGCCCCCATATTTTCGGAGTAGGTGTTGGAGGGCATTGTGTGCAGTGCATCTCACTAACATGCAATTCGGCCATCCTGGAATTTCGTTGCCTTTGGTCAGAAATTATGACCATATTCTTCAAGTGGCGTTGAAATTCGTCAAAGCGAGATCGATGTTCTTCGTAGCTCGATATATTGACAGCTTGATAGTTCTGAGTTTTGTCCCGCGTCAAATCGTTTTGTGGTGCGGTTAAGTTTGTATTCGATTCGTTGGCTTGTGTTCATTTTTGTTATTTGTGTTGTGTGCATCAAAGCCAATTATTCGCGATGTTTTCAATTTTTATTTCATACGATTAATTAGCTTCCTGCAAACACAGAATCTCCCATTCTTCCAGCGCTCCGTAGATGTTGTTGGGAAGCAACAGGCGTTTTATTATCTATTGTTTTAGTATTGTTAATCTCTATACAATGAGAGCTTGTTTATTTGTTTGTTATTTATGAATTTCTTATTAATTTGTTGCTTATTTATTCCAAGTTTATTTATCCTTTATTTATTTTACTTATCAAACTACTTATTAATATATTTATTTATTTATCTATTTATTTATTTTCAATTCATATTATTATTATTATTTTTTTTTTGTTTTTTTTTACCTAAATGAAGGGTTTTGTTGTTGTTTCCCTTCAGAAAATTTTTTTGATTGTTCAACCTTTTAATTTATAAATAAATTTATTCCAGTTGAAAGATATATATAGTACATATCACATCTCTGAACTGTAAATTGTGCGGTGGCATACCATTGTAATATTTAAGAACTAAATAAAAGTATTTGATTTGATTTGATTTGATCTGGGGCTGCATGGTTGCGGACGAAATTGGGAAAATGTTTGCATGTGTCACAAGTGTTCTCTTTCAATAAGACAACATGCCGAAATGAAATTGAATTGGTCCCACGGCCAGCGCAGTCTCAGGAACTCCACCCAATTGAGCACCTTCGAGGTATTCTGAAGTGTAATATCCGGGTCGCTTGAATTCGTTTTTGAGCAAGAGTGGAACGAAGCCGCAAGATTATAAGTTATAACATTGATGTCAAAAAGAATAACACTAGTCATTAAAACCAAAGTTGGTAACACAAAATATTAATTTTTATTTAATAAAACCTCATTAATAAGTTAACTGGATGTAATTATTTGTTTTGCAGATATGACGATTTTTCAAGGGTGCCTCATACTTTTGGCCAAAATTGTAAAGGGTCCGCCATCTAACGTTTTTTTTTTCAACTAGTGCTTATTTCGTGAATGGTAACACTTAGCTCATGTCTGATTTGACAGATAATTAGTTTTATCCTTCCGCTGAACGAATATGGTTGAAACCAACTGACCATCCAATGCGTTTTCGCTTCACTAAGTGGGCCTGCGGGTATGTAAACAAGCAAAATTGTCGCATTTGGGGCACAGAAAACCCGCACGCATACATTGAAAAGCCGATATACCCAAAACGAGTCACTGTTTGGTGCGCATTTTGGTCCAGAGGCATAATTGGGCCATTTTTCTTCAAAAATGAGCAAGGAGTGGCCGTTACAGTCATTGGAGATCGTTATCGGGCCATGTTGAACGAATTTTTGTTCATAAAAATTGAAGAGGAGGATATTGGCAACATTTGGTTTCAACAGGACGGCGCTACGTGCCACACAGCCGAAGCTACACTCGATGTTTTGCGCCCTGTTTTTGAAGATCGCATTATCAGCCGCAGAGCTGATGTCGTTTGGCCACCTCGGAGCTCCGATTTGACACCGTTGGACTATTATTTGTGGGGTGCCGTAAAAGATAAGTATTACGCCGACAAGCCAGAGACAATTGACGCTTTAAAGGACAATATTCGTGAACCCATTGCTGAAATACAGCTGCACACAATCGATAATGTGCTTAAAAATTGGACCGATCGTGTAGGCTACTGCATGGTCAGCCGAGGCAGCCATTTGAATGAAATTATTTTCCATTATTAACCGGAAGGATAAAACTAATTATCAGACATGAGCTAAGTGTTACCATTCACGAAATAAGCACTAGTTGAAAAAAAAACGTTAGATGGCGGACCCTATATATCAGCGTTTAAGAATAATTATGCGCAATATATGATTATACAAACATGTTCAACTAGGCTCTGTTTATCAAACTTCGCTAAGTTACTCTTTTGTAAATGTATCTGACGCATCAACCGTTGGAAAGGCTTTAAAATGTAGTTTCGTAATTTAGAAACAAAAAGGTACCTTGATACGAGTACAATTGTTTTTGAAAAATAAAACCATTTTCCCCTAAAATATGAGCACATTTTCCAAATCTTGATTATATCGCTCATTAAAAAGAACAACGTCATAACTCAAAAATTGACAAATTTGGCCTAGTGATGCAGTTGAAATACATGTTTATTAAACTTTATTCTGGAAGAACCTCATATGTATCTGTAACTTACAAATTGACTCCTAAATAAAAGTTAATGTCAATAACGTCACAAGTAAAAATGTTAACTGGTTTGTTATTTTTGGTAAGCCTTACCGTCAGAAAAATAAAACTCAAATAATCTTAAAAATAACGATACTTGATAGTACTACCAAGGAAAAAATACAAAATCTGCCATAAGATAAAATGGTTATAAAGTAAAACAATTTTAATATTTAATAACGTTTTCTATGGAATGACGTTTTTTGAGTTATGACGGTATTCTTTTTAATGAGCGATATCTTGAAAAATTTTAAATGGATTACAAAGATTTTTATTTCAGTTGGAGGTTCTTAATTGTGGCTTTAGTCTGCGGTATCATTTATATATATACATGTTATAGTTTTGAAGATATTTGAGGTTTTTTTGCTCCACGTTTTTCAAACTTTGTATGTCTTTTTAGTCCTTTCCAATAGTTTGCGCCAAAAATCGCTTTCGATTTTCACTTCTGACGTACAAAAAAATTGAAAAAAATTAGAGATGAATACTTTTCGGAACTTTATCCCCAAATTTTAATGGGGAGACAAAATTATTAGTGCAATTGGACATGTTGTTGCATTCAAGGCAATCAGTCATCTTACGTGATTTTAGTCGCCTGAAAAATTAATGTCTTTTGAACGCGTTTGGGAATGAACGCCTAACCGTCGGATTTAGAAGCTCCTATACTATCACTTGAGAAGGGCTTACGCTTGCCCTACATCATAAATGGTAAATGTTAGAACGCCTAACGTCGGATTTAGAAGCCCCTATACTACCACTTGAGAAAGGCTTACGCTTGCCCTACATTCTAAATGTTAAATGTTAGTATCGCTTAGACTTCTTAAAACAAATAAATATTACAAAAAGTACACCGAAAGCTTAGGATAGGAAATAATTTGTTTAATAACTCTACAAATAAAAGTAATGGATTATCGGTTCAAAGATTGTACGTAGAATATGCGGTCATTTAAAAGCAAAATTTACATTCAAGCCATATAGGACACACATTATTGAAACAGAATAAATATATTAGAAAATCTACGGATCATAATAGACGACTTTAATCCACAAACTAAAATTAACTAATATAAGTGAACTGCAGTTTGTATTGTGTTCTGTGTAGGGATTAAGACACATTTTGATTCAGTTAATGTTATGTCACTCACTAAAACCTTTAATATTTCCGATGTCCACTTTGAATTTGAAACAATACAAGAAAAATAAATTTTATTTTAGAATGTAGATTTTTATTTGAACAACACTAAACATCGGACAGTAATACCAGAGTTTCAATTATTGGGTTCTAAAATTGTTCAATCTCACTCTGTGACGAAATTTTCTGGGGTTTTATGATTTACTTTCAGATCCTTAATTTCTTCTATTGGGGCTGCTATTTCTTTCGAAAAGTGTACGACCTATGTATTGTACTTTAGATGCATGTCAAAAGATAAAGATGTCTATCTTCCATTTCAGTTTCTAGCAGATGTGAGTATTTGGATGTGAAATTAGGTAATCGCAGTATCCTTTTAATGATATATCTTTTCAACAAGCGTGTGACTCCAAACTTGTGCTCCATATATATAGCTCTGCACGCTGTTTGTTTTTTGGCTATTAGATTTTACAGTAGTAATAAACTTTAATTATTTATATTCAGTATTGTCGAAAAATCATGATGAACAGACTTACACCCGAAAAACTCAGCCATATCATTGAAACTATTTTTTTTTTTTGAAAATCGGTTTTAAATTAGCGGATCGTATAGAAGAATACATACTCGTACATGATGTTTTTGGTGAAAAAATGTCGATTTTCGCCGTGTTGTGTTTTAGCTTCGTACCGTATACAGTTCTTATGATGCAAACACAAAAATACGTTAACGTTATATGCGTACAGAAGAAACTGTAGTCACTTCGAGTAAAAGCGCTGCGAGTGATCCGGAGTTGTCAATTCGCAACAATTCGGGCTCTGTCCGCTTACTGTTGTATATAAACAATTTTTCAAGCGGATCTTGAACTTTTGAACAGCTTAAAGTCGATCCTTAATAATGTTTCGTGACGAGGCTCACTTTTTATTCAATGGGCTTGTGAACAAGCTAAATTTCAGTTTCTGTTCTGAGGGAAATTCCACCCACGAAAGTGCACAATTTGATCTGGCCATCACGGAGGCAATAAAAAATTTTGGCGTGTGCTGATAGGTCGCAAATTATTGAGGCCTAAAACTTCAATATTCAGCACCTTCAAAACTTCAAGCTATAAACGTTCGAAAAACTAGCCCATAATTGGACCAACAGGTTGAATTTTGTTAAAAACAGCCTAGAAGGCCATATTCCTTGATCTATATTCAAGACATACTATAATGTCATAAACCATTCTTCATAAAGAAAATGAAGGTTTGATTCAAACTCTATTCCTGTTGTTATTACTTATAAAAAGAGTTCTATACCTCTTAAAAAACGCGCTTTAAAAAGCACAGTCCAAAATTTACTGTTTGTACGAGCTTGAGGGAGCACCTGAGTCCACTAGTAATTATAAATCTGATGTGATAAGATTAAATTCAGATTCAGCCCTTCACAAATCTTCGAAGCATAACCCGGTTTCTGGTCTAAAGGTTGGCTAAAATGTTTATGGACAATTTTTATTTATAACACAGGGTGGTGCGGTTTGGGATATAAATATTTTGGGATCTGATTCATTGGTTTGTGTTATGAAAAGAATCGTATGGAAGGGGGGTCTATCTTCAACATCAACTGAGTTACAGGGTGTTTAAGAAAGTTCCTTCATAGAAGTAGGTATCAACAATTATTTAGTTATAAATTCTGGTGTATAGCAGCTAAGCTGAGCTCGTTTGATAGCCAATTGACTAGTGGTGTGGTTAATTCATAATACATTATTCATTTTATATAACACATGTATAATACTTTTCATAAAATTTTAAAGCAAGTTAAGGGGATAAAACAAAGATATTTCTTGGAATTTAAATATAAAAAATATTTTAATATTTTTCTGTTTTAAGTAAATTTTTTCGTAAAAAATATAATTTTTTTTATTTCAAATAAGCGAACAAAAATGAGTGTTTATTAGCAAATTCAAAAAAAAATATTAACATTCTCATAGATTTGTTGGAAATACATAAATAGAAAACTTTGTACTGAAGCTGTTGTTTTTTTAATAAAGGGTTTTCCAATAGGCACTTGACAACTTTGAATTTAATTTGTGAACGCACTCTTTCACTAATCATCAAACCGTCACTGTCAATTTATTCAGTAAACCCAACATTTTCATCATGGTAAAGTACACGAACGAGCAACGTCTGCAAATTATAAAATTTTTCTACCGAAATTCGGAGTCGGTGACTGCAATTTTAAGAGTATTAACTCCAATTCTCGGTCGTAATTCTCGCCCTAGTAGACAGGCAATAACAAGTTTAGTGCAAGAATTTGAGTCTACATATTCGTTGTGGTTGGTTTACACCCATACAAAATCAAGCTAACTCAGGAATTGAAGCCGATGGACCATTTGAAGCGATGTACGTTCTCCGATTGGGTTCTGGAGAAGATGTGCCAAGATGATGAATTTCATCGCAAAATCATCTTCAGTGACGAAGCTCATTTTTGGCTCAATGGGTTCGTCAATAAGCAACATTGAAGCGTTATTGGTCGGGTCAAAATCCATATGTGCTTCATGAATCACCACTTCATCCACAAAAAATAACTGGTTGGTGCGGTTTGCATGCCGGCGGCGTTATTGGGCCATATTTTTTCGTCGACGATAACGATCGTCACGTTACTGTGAATGATCAGCGTTATCGCGCCCTGATCATCGATTATTTTTGGCGCAAATTGGAAGATATGGACTTGGACGACATGTGGTTTCAACAGGATGGTGCCACACAGCACACGCAACAATTGATTTATTGAAGAGTAAGCATGGTGAGCGTGTTAGCTCAAGACATGGGCCAGTCAATTGGCAGCCTCATTCGTGCTATTTAACGCCGCTTGACTATTTTCTGTGGGGCTACGTTAAGTCATTGGTTTATATCAACATGACGACGACGTTGGAAGAGCTCAGATCCAACATTGAACGCGAAATAGCGGCCGTTTCGGCCGAAATGTGTGGCCGAGTCGTTGAAAATTGGGTCCAACGAATCGACCGCTGCAAACGTGCCCGCGGTCTCCATATGAACGAAGTCGAGTTCCATTCATAAATGTTTTGATTGTACTTCAAGCCGATAATACAGTTTTTGAAATATCTCAAATGGTTTGCGTTTTATTTAAAAAAAAGTTGTCAAGTTCCTTATTGGAAAACCCGATAGATTGTAACATATTTTTGGTAAAAAAATGTTACCGATTTGATAGATTATTTAAAAAATGCATCAATATCTTAATGTAAAAAGATTAGTTTACCATAAATAAATATTAAAAATTGCTTCAAATTACAAAAAATTCCTAAACTTGTTACTAAATTTTATGCGAAGTAAAATTCTCATTTGATTGAAAGAAAAATTGTAAAATTTGGTAATGAATCAATTTCGGTATTATTTTTGAAAATGCAAACCAATTTCTGGGGAGGAAATATGAGTTAAACAACCCATTTTTTTGCCTCACATCAACTTATTTTTCCATTACCATCCTCATCTGGAACACCCTGTATAATCCAGTCACGTGGTTGATGACGATGTTCTCGAATAGTATTATAGATGCTCTTATACAGAGGTATCGGTGACTAGGCTACAAAGGCTGTTGTCCACCTTTACTATTCACCGATCTGGGGTCATAACTTGAAATTAACATTGACATGCATTATGAACTTGCCGATTCTTATTCTTCGAAAAATTTTCACTCTTGGATTATTTAAGAGTCGTTGACCTTAAGTATACTTCTTTCCATAAGGTTGAAACTGTGTATGAAATAGGATAGGCACAGTCTTATAAATTGAATATGTAAACTTTTCTTCTTCCGATTGAGAAAACACAAGTGATTCATGCTTTGGGAAATTTAACTCGCCTCTTATACAAGGTGATATTTGCAGACTTTCGATATTATTTTAAGACCTATATAATTCTTTTTTCTGGTTGACTTTGAAATGACTTTGATATGTTTATATCATATTAAAATTTTGGATACCATCATGATATTATTAATATCCAAGTTTGAAAGCTAAATATTTTTCTTTCGCAAATAACATAATCTATAATCTATATATGATTGCGTTATAAATTTATTTGCTTTCATACGAATGCATATAATATAGAATGTATAAAGAAAATAATGTCGGGTCTTCACGGAAGGATCAAAACCTAAAGGGCTAAAAAGATATGCGACTAGAACTTTTTGGTGGCTCATAACCATAGACTTAGTTCTAGTAATTTGTTTCGCTACAATTCCAGGTAGGCATTTCAGTTAAGCCCTGGAAGAAGCCTGCCCACACATTGATGTTGGATTTATGTTAAAAGGATCTTTGGAACTCATCCGGCTAAAAAGTTGTGTTCCGCAAAGTATATTTCCAGAATGTAATTGCACAGTTCCGAACGCTTCTCTGAATCCCCGGATTGACACTCCTATACTGTTATGTATATGACGGAATCCATGTATGCCTTTCTTCAGACGAAATTCATGCGTAGATTCAAATGTCTGCTTAGTTGCTTAAAACTAGTATTTGGATGGCTTCTGACCTACTAAAGCAGGATGTGAGTCTGACGATGATTTCCGCTTTGTTCCTATCTCGCTAAACCTGGATAATGTACTAATAAGTGTCCTGCCATTTTCGGCAGTCCTAGCACTATTACTCGTACCATCAATGCTTTCATTTTCGAGATATTCGTCTTCAAAAAAAAAACAAAATTTTTTTTAATTATTTTAATAAATCTTTGGGAACCTCATTGCAAAGTGCTTATAATTTTTTTTTCTGTTTTTTTTATATGTTTCACTAAATAATTTTGCGCCATAATGTTACCTAAAAATTCACGGTTTCACCTGGTGCTTACAGTTTTGCAGGTACTCGTACGTATAAGCTTAAATAAATTAATCCCCAATATGACTATTTGTTATTATTACTAAAAAATAACTCTAAAATAAGTGCACTTTCGTTTACCGTTATCAGTTGTTTATCCATACAAAATCACATTGTAGCTGAAGTGTTATAAGTATTATTTTAAATGAAAAAATATTCGAGTGAAGAATATGCAGACATCCATTTCGTCGATAGTTTTTGTAATGGCAGTGACAGCACTGACAGCATCAATGAAGATTCCCTACACGACGTGCCCCTAATTAAAGAAAGGGTGTGTACATATACTCTCAGAAAATTGCTAGAGACGGGCACAACTACTTACCGTCGAGCGAAACCACATGCGGTAGCTGTGTGAGATGCAGAATTAGAGAAACGAATCCTGAATATGATAGCAATAGGGGTCATCAATTAGTACACGTTGGATGTATGTATGCCTAAATATGTTCCGCATAGAGAGAAACATCCTTATTATGCAACACCAGCTCAGAAGCTATTACCAGCAGATCTACCTTGACGATCGGAATTTTGCAATTGGTATGGAAAACGAAAGTGTAAACCTTTGGACTAGTGTAATTGGTAATAAGTTAATTGGGCCTTTCATACGTCCACAAACAATAAATAGTGAAACTTATCTGCAATTTTGGCAAAATGAAATGCCAGGGTTGCTAGAAGATGTTTCGCTTGCTCAAAGAAAAACTAATTTTTACCAACATGTTGGTGCTCCAAGACACTATGGCAGAATAGTTAAGGACTACTTGAATAATAAATTATGAAAGCGATGGAAAGTAAGGAATGGTCCAATACATTGGCCTGCAAGATCACCACAATTGACAGTTTTGGTTTCCTACATATGGGGAACGATAAAGGAACGCGTATATTCATCTGAAATAAGAAAATTTTCTTAATTCTAAGAACGGCTAGCAGGAGCGGCACAACATATGAGGGAGTCAGAGCACAAGCGGACTAACTAACAATAGCATAGTTTTGAGAAATCGTTGTTTATTTTAAAACGAAAACTACTAAATGATGAGAAGTTATCTTTTTTCCCGGTAGATTTCACTAGCAATCAAGCCTACACTTGTTTCCTTTGTGCACCATAGAAATAATGTCATTCATGTGGTTATTTACGCACTTATCTCCATTTTTATAAAATTTGCACTTAACCCCCTTGTGCTCTGACCCCCTCATAAAAAGAAAGAGACTTTACTGTTAGGGTTTGGAGTATCCCCGGCTGGTTGTCCGTTGTTGTAGAGGTGTTGAACCAGAAAAAAAAATGAAAAATCGGGTTGATATCTTGTAAAGTACTTTATTGGTTGAAAAACGTCTTACCTCGTTGAGGTCGGTAACAAGAAGGCCGGAAATATTTAAAGAAAATATCGATGAGTGATTTCCGAATAAGTCGAAGATATGCTATTGCAGCGCCATCTAAATTTTGCAACTAGATAAACTACAATAATTTCTACAGCTTTGTTCAATTTGACCTGAACATTATCAACTATTAATATTATTATAAGAGCCATTCAAAAACGAGCATTAGTTTGCATTCAGTCTGATGGAGGACACTTTGAGCAACTATTGTAATTTTAGGATTATCTAAACTACGATTAGCAATAAAATTACTTATTTGTTTATAATAGTTTATTATAATAATATTATTTTATAATTTTTATAACGAATGATTATTATAAGGAAAGTGCACTTATTTTAGAGTATTTTTTCAGTAATAATAAAAAATAATCATATCGAGCCCAACTGTAAGCCCAAGGGAAAAGCTTTGAATGGGGAATTTGTAGGCAACATTACGGTCCACGAAAATAATAAAAAGTAAAAAAAAATATAATCACAATTTTCCAAGATAAATGCGAATTTCCACAAGGATTTATTTAAAAAAAAAATTGTGTTTGAAGACCAATATCTCGATAATGGATTCCAATAGCCTTTAAATATGAATTAACTGTTAATCACTTGGCTATCAAACGAGCCGAGCTCACTTGCTCTAGGTTTAATATACTAGAATCTATAACTAAATAATTGTTGGTACATACTTTTCTGAAGGAACTTTTTTAAATAGCCTGCAACTCACTGCGTGTTGAAGGTAGATCCGCCTTCGATACGATTTTTTTCCATAATATAAGCCAGTGAATCAGATGCTTCATATAGTTATAACAAACTGTAGAAACAGAAACCAACAAAAGCAAACCATTCTCTGACCGAAACAATGCCCTGCCTTTTAACTGCAGCAGAGTTGTAAGAAACCATTCTTGATCCTTTAATGCTCTTAGCCCTTGTCATCATATTCATGTGTTCACTTATAAATCCATATATGTATGTATATATAAGCATTCTGCACACTCCAGTGTATATCTCCTGTGTCTAGCATACTTGTGGTGCCAATGTGTTTTCTCATGTAAACTTCAACTCTGACATACGGTTTCTTATGTCGAGAAGTACTCGTATAATTCTGTTGAGTCGATAGTCTGTTGACACATTGCGCCCACATATTATTTCATAGGTGAAATGCTTCATTCAAGGAACCTGTGTCGTCTTTTCGTTTTACCAGGCATTACACCCTCACCTCGGTATGTGTAATGTCGGGTGCATTTTAAAAGAAGAAATTTCCTTCGTATGTACAGTTTTTTTACTTTTCTGTAGATACGAGTACAACCGTTTTCGTATGCTTATATCAAACTATAAGGCACTTCATGGCAACGCCTGTGTGAGTACTTATATGGGTGTATGTACGAGTATATGCGAGTTTCACTGAGTCATGTTTAATTGTGTAACTAATTTGCTCCCGAACAAAACATGGAACTATGCCAGAAATATATTATGATTTTACGCTCGACGGAGCGGTTCCTTTATTTGTCTTGAATGTCCTTTGGCTTTTCCCGCGAGGTTGGTGCTGAATAATTGAGTGAACGAAAGAAGATAAATGATTGTTTTTGTTCGTCCTCTCGACATACTTTAGGAAAAATTGCTTCAGCGGCAATGCCTAATTTTCTCGACGAGTGATTTTGTTTTGTTTTCGATTAATTAATATTATTTAACTCATGTTTTAGTGACATGCTCAAATTATGGAGTTTTTTTTTTATATTCATGTCCGTACATAAACGTACTAGTATATGTATTTTTTGTAAGAATTCGCGTTGGTGATTTATTACCAAAGATATTCCATCTGTATTATCCGTATCGATGCTGGAGAAAAACAGAGAAGTTTTTTGCTTAACTCTGATCGATATAAGAATGTCGTGATACTGAAAGTATCGAATTCGATGTTTTTGTTAAAATATTTAGCTGTAAAGAATATGCACTTTTTGTCTGCTAAATCTAAATCTAGGCATTTGAAATGTGTAATCTATTAGGCGATTTCTTCTCTTCAAGGTTCATTCATTCTGCTTGTAAACCAGAAACTAAGCCTTGATCTTAAAAATCATTTTAACCCATTTGCATCTTACTTAGTTGTCTTTTATCCCATCTGATCTTGGGCATGACGCTTTCAGTTATTCAGATACATCTGAGTATCAATTGTCTCTCTTACAAGTACACTATATAGAGAATCTCACACATTTTGCGAACAAGTGTCCTGTACGAAACCTATCTTATGTTTTAATGTATATACGTACATCTATATGTTAATGGCCAAGCATTAACGCTGTTGACAATTCATAGGAATTTACAGACAGCAATTAGTGGAAAGTCATTGTTGAAGGGACGAACTCTTACTATACAAGTTTTTTATCTACGTTAGTTAATTTATGTTCAGGGTTTAACAGCCGAAGTATACCCATTTGAAGTATTCTGTGGCAAGACATCGTCCACCCAAGTTTCTTTGGTAAATATAGCAACCGCGATTACTGCTTCTATTTTTATTGATAACCTGTATTTGGTACTTAGTTTTCAAACCGCATATGGCTGTACGTTAGCGGTGAACGTTGTTTCGGCTTGGAAAACTATGCAAACGAATGCATTTAATTGGTCTTTTCTGGCATAATACCAGGGCCAGTAGCTTTGTTATGATAGAACGTTTAGATAATTGAGCAACGTTTGTAGCTAAGTAGCACAGATTGTAAATGTTCGAATACATGCTCGTTTATCATCGTTTATCTTCCTTGATGTCTGCCGTTTCGGTGGAGGAATTCTCAAGATCCAGTCAAGGAAACTCAGCATATTCGATGAGTAAACTGCTGACTTTTCTATATCTTGCCAGGGGGCGAAATGATATAAGAACTAGCTCTCATTTCCAACGCCTAAACATCCAAAAAGAGAGTCTGATCGATTACATTGCGATGGGAGCAATGGGGTGTCCGAAATCTTCATAAAACCAAAATTAATCTAAATTGTTGTAGCCAAGTGAAAATTCGGATATCCCGAATGCCAAAAAATCGACGAACAACTAAAATCAAAGAGACTGCTTGAACCTTGTCTGCTCTAACCATGGAAAGTTCTATCCTGTCAATATTAATGGTGGAAGAACAATGACAACATTGTCAGTAAGCACTCAGAGAGATCGCATCTGATGTATATATTTTTCACCATCATGGACAAGCATCTGTTTTGATGAAGATGGCGCAAAAAAGGAAAAGAGCAGCTGGCAAATTCTTTGAGTAAAAGCAATGTGACTCTCTCAAAAATAAAAGAAAGAGATAAAGAAGCGCTTGATTGATACCACGAAGTGTTGATACTGCAGAATCTACGTTCGAAAGTTTTACTTGAATGTGAAAAGGATATAAAAGGGATGCAAGCCTCGAACAGAAATATGCACTGGTGCGAAGGATTACTTCTGCATATCATTTAACGGTGAAGACGATTAACATTAACTTGTAATACAGACTGAACTATTCAAAGCTGACTGTGAGTGATAGAATCTCCGTCCACCCGACCAAGTGTAGATTTGGGAAGCGATATTAAAAATAGAGACCAATTAATTTGTGTAATTATTTAAACTGCGGGGTTGATTCTGTAGAAGGCATATACTAACTAGTCTCTAAAATATGGTCGAATGAAAGCAGTGAATTCCCAATAAATTTATTTTACATCTGATAAGGTCCTATTACAGACCATAGATACATCCAATTTAGTCTGAGTGATGCTCCCCCCCGCAAACCAGCTTTCCGGTACTACCGGAAAACTGATTGGACAAAATACAGAGGAATACTGTCGAAAACGATATCCTCTGAACTATCAAGTCCCCCGCGTGACACCAATGAGCTCGACATGAAAGTCAGAGAAATTACTCTGACTCTCAATAAGGCTATGGCCGCTTCCTGCCCTCTTATTCAACCAAGAGGCAAGAAAAAGCCACATTGGTGGACATCGGCACTGGGACTGCTCAGAAACGCCTGCAGAAAACTTTTCAACGCAGCAAAAAGCACAAGAAAAGTGACTGACTGGGACTCATATAAATAATCCCTCAAATTATACAAAAAAGAACTGAGGAAAGCAAAGCGACAATCCTGGAGGTCATTCTGCGACAAAATCACAGAAACCTTTGAGGCATTGCCGTTTTTTTTTTTTTCTTTGTTTATATAATTTACGCGCGCCTAAGGGGTTAGAAACCCTTTTACTGTTGCCAGGGCGCGGGCGGAAAGGTAGAAGAAAGAGAAAGGAAAATTGTTTTTGTAGTGGTTTGAAACTCATGTGCGTTTGGTTTCGATATTCGCTCTCCAGGGGTGGGAGTCCGAATAGGGCGGAGAGATTTTGCTTCACTCAGAGTGATTGGAGTTATAATTCACAGTATTTTTTTCTGTGCTTGAAACTCTACAACAGCCAAATCTACGTGTCAGTGTTATGCTTTCACACGCATAATTTTTCTGTCTGAGTTCCAATTACAAATGAAAAACTGACTTGGCATGGGCAGGAGTCGAACCTAGACCCTCCGAGTGAGAAGCGATTGCTAGTACCACTACACCACGTCCACCCCTAAGAAAAATCCTCTCCACAAATCCTATGATGGCCAGCTGTTTGAAAAAAACCGATGGCTCTTGGACAACCTTAAGTGATGAATCACTCAACCTGCTTCTGGACACCCACTTTCCAGGTAGCTCCCAACTCGCGGCCAGTAGAAGCCCAATCAGGCCTACTGCAACCGTGACCAAAATTCATGGTTTGATTACGAGAGACAAACTGCTCTGGGCGCTGCATGGCTTCAAACCATTCAAGTCTGCTGGTCCGGACGGTATTATACCTGCCGAGCTACAGAGGTTCTCAGATATTATTCTACCAGTGTTGGAGCACAGAAAACATAGACAAATGTTCCCGTCCTTTGGTTTTCCGGCTCCGCCCAGATGCGATGTTTTTTTTTTTCTAACAACCTATGAGTCAGCTGCGCATGTGTGGGTGACTTCCCCAGCCGACATAGCACACTAAGCGAATGCAGCTAATCAACCTGAAAGGAAAAAACCGGAAGAGGTCGTTCATCTGCCGATGAGAAACATCAAGTTTATTAACTGGAATCATATCCAAAATCTTGAACTGGCCGATCCTACGTTTTACAGACGAAGCGAAATAGATGTTTTACTCGGTGCAGACATTTATCCATCAATCATTCTTGAGGGTATTATCAAAGGAGTACCAGGCTCACCCATGGCTCAAAGAACCGAGTTAGGATGGGTGCTGTCTGGGGGTGTGTCTTCAAATAACAAAACAACATCTCTTCACATAACTACCAACGATCTTAATATAGATAAAATTTTGTTGAAATTTTGGGAACTTGAGGAAATAGGAACCAAAAAATGCTGTCTCCCGAAGATAAACAGTGCGAAAGGCACTTTTGTCTCACTCACCAACGACAGAAGGATGGAAGATATGTGGTTCGACTCCCTTTCAGAGACGGCAAACAATCTTTATTGGGCTTGTCATTAAATTTAGCCAAGAATAGATTCTTTCAACTGGAGAAGAAATTAAATTCTAATAGTTCATTTCGTCAAGAATATAAAAGGGTTCTCGAAGAATATAGGATATTGGGCCATATGACAGAAGTAGATACAACCACATTAACGGCTCACTATTACGTTCCCCATCACGCAGTAATAAAAGAATCCAGCACTACCACCAAACTGCGAAACGTATTCGATGCATCTTGCAAATCGTCGAATGGTACTTCGTTAAACGATCACCTACTAGTTGGTCCTAGATTGCAAGATGACATATTTGATCACATCACTCGTTTTAGGAAGCATAAGATATCATTTGTAGCTGACATTAATAAAATGTATAGGCAAATTTGGGTCGCTCCAAAGGATTCTGTTTATCAACTCATTTTATGGAGAGATAAAGAGGATGAAGAGCTGAAGGCCTATCAGTTAAATACCGTCACTTTTGGTACTGCCGCAGCTCCATATTTAGCGGTTCGCACCCTTCAACAGTTGGCCTCAGATGAACGCGACGATTTTCCACTTGCCTCGAAAATAGCAAAACAAAATTTCTATGTGGACGATGTTATGCACGGAACTGGAACTGCAACAACAACTTATTGCCATGCTGAAACGTGGAGGTTTCCCATTGAGGAAATGGGCTAGCAATAGTCAAGCATTGATAGAAGCCGTTCCAGAAGCAGATAGAGAAGTGTCAACATCACTAGCCTTCGATGATCCGACAGCCATAAAAACGTTAGGAATCCAGTGGCACCCGGGAAGGGACACATTTTCTTTCAAACTAAGTCTGCCGGAACAAAGGCAAACAACAAAAAGGACAATTCTGTCTGACATAGCGAGTTTTTACGATCCAATGGGATGGATATCGCCTTGTGTTCTCCTAGGTAAAATCTTGATGCAAGACGTCTGGAAGGAGCATCAATCATGGGACAGTGAACTTCCAACCCCCATTATCGCGAGGTGGCATTACTTAAAGACTGAACTTACAGCTCTAAACAATATAGAAATTCCTCGATACATTATTCCAACAAGTCATGCATCGAAATTCACGGGTTTTGCGATGCATCGGAGAAAGCATACGCTGCCGCCCTGTACGTCCGGGTAATAAACGGTGGAACAACATTTACAAATTTGCTACTTTCGAAAACCAGAATCGCACCCCTTAAAACAAAATCTCTAGCTCGTTTAGAACTTTGCGGAGCGTTATTACTAGCACACTTGTTGGTGCACACTATAAATACCATGAACCTTCAAGATGCACGGATACATGCGCGGTCTGATTCGCAAATCACGCTTGCGTGGATCAAATCACCACCACATACCAGAACTACGTTCGTTGCCAACAGAGTTGCAGAAATTCAAGAGCTGACAAATCCCAAGTGGTGGAAACATGTTATTTCGAAAGATAACCCAGCGGACATTGCTTCAAGAGGACTGACACCAAGAGAACTAGTCAAAAATAGACAGTGGTGGCATGGGCCTGACTTTCTGCAGCTTTTTGAGGAACAAGCTCATCTAGAATATGAAATACCAAATACAGATTTAGAATCCAAACCATCAAACATTTCTAAGGTCAAAAATAAGTTTATTGCATCTGGGTACCCCATCAAAAATATTTTTCAGCTCTGCATATATACAACCTCCTTTGAGGCTAATGTACTTCTTTCCAGGTTTTCATCTCTACAGCGATTAGTTCGAGTAACTGCATATTGGCTACGCTTTATCAACAACGCTCGAAAGAACTCAACACGTATGTCTGGACCACTGTCGCTCGAGGAAATCGAATTAGGTCAAAGGCGTTTGGTAACTATTGTACAACAAGAATTCTTTTCTGAAGAAATCAGACAAATCTTGAAGAACAAGGAGATCCATAAAGGAAGTAAACTGGCAAGACTTGTACAATTCATTGACACAAATGGGATATTGAGAGTTGGTGGACGACTGGAAAATGCCGATTTACCATATGATCAACGTCACCCCATCATATTGCCTTCCCAGAATATATTAACCTCTCTCATAGTACATGATGCTCACATGAAATCACTCCACGGTGGACAACAACTGATGATGGCAACACTCAGGACTAAATATTGGATTATCCGCTTAAAATCAAATGTAAAAAAATGCATTCGTAATTGTCTTCGTTGCTTCCGACACAATGCTCCCCAAATGCATCAAAAAATGGGCAACCTACCCGCATCAAGAGTTACACAGACTCGGCCGTTTCACACAACAGGGGTTGATTATGCTGGACCAGTACAACTGAAGGCGTGGAAGGGACGATGCAATAAGGTTTCAAAGGCATTCATTGCAATATTTATTTGCTTTACAACGAAGGCTGTGCATCTCGAACTTGTATGCGATTATAGTTCGCCAGCATTTCTAGCCGCATTTAAACGCTTCACTGCACGTCGAGGAATATGCGAAAATCTATACAGCGACTGTGGAACAAACTTTCAGGGAGCTGCTAAAATTTTGGACAAAGAAAGAACACAGCTGTCAAAGCAATGCACAGAAGATATTGCCAAGGAATTACTGATGAGTGGAACTAAGTGGCATTTCAATCCTCCAGGTGCACCGCACTTTGGAGGGTTGTGGGAAGCGGGTGTTAAGTCAATGAAACACCATCTAAAACGAGTAATCGGCCATCACACGCTTACGTTTGAGGAATATGCAACTGTGTTAGCTCAAGTAGAGGCATGTTTAAATTCCCGCCCACTCTGTCCGATGACCGAAGATCCTGAGGATTTGTCGATCTTAACACCCGGACACTTCCTGATTGGTACGGCGTTAAGCACAACACCGGAAAGGGATCTTGCAGAAATCAAGGAAAATCAATTGGATAGATGGCATCTCCTGCAAAGGATCCAACAAAACTTCTGGAGGAAATGGAAATCAGAGTACCTTGCGCGACTTCAACAGCGTACAAAGTGGTTGACATCGAATGACCAATTTAAGGTAGGACAACTCGTAATTCTTCCTGACGAGCAAATGCCTCCTACTCGGTGGCGACTTGGGAGGATCGAAGCAACTCATCCGGGAACCGACGGCAAGGTCCGTGTGGTCACAATCAAGACGGCAACTACTACATTGAAGCGCCCAATAGTAAAGATATGCCTCCTACCAATAGAGAATTAGAACAGATATCTTAAATTAACTTACATACACTCACACAGATGAACACTGTACAAACTATAGAATAAGAAAATTTCATTTTTGTATATAATTACACAAATTGAATTATAACATAAAATTATTATTATAAGCTAAATGAATTATAACTAACTTATAAACATTTATAACCAAATATTGCCACACACCTCTACTGAATCCACCTTTAATCTTTTCATGTATCCACCTTGGGGAGGACAACGTCATCAGCACAGAAACAAGTGGAAGTAGCAAAGACAACATTCAAGACATCAGATTCAATTTCGGTGGCCCGGCAGGATGTTGCAACGCAACAAACATTACATTTTCATTTTTGCCGAAGGCAACTCAATTGTGGAATCCCCGGCGGCAAAACACATGCACATCGCTCTACAAAATTGGGAGCACAGAAAACATAGACAAATGCTCTCGGCCTTTGGTTTTCCGGCTCCGCCCAGATGCGATGTTGGAGCACAGAAAACATAGACAAATGTTCCCGTCCTTTGGTTTTCCGGCTCCGCCCAGATGCGATGTTTTTTTTTTTTTTTCTAACAACCTATGAGTCAGCTGCGCATGTGTGGGTGACTTCCCCAGCCGACATAGCACACTAAGCGAATGCAGCTAATCAACCTGAAAGGAAAAAACCGGAAGAGGTCGTTGACCACCGAACTAGAGGAACACCGAAGGTTTCGTGATGACGTACACGGTCCATGGTGACCACAAGAAATTTGTCTTGAAAAAAAAAAGGGAAGAAATTAGTTTTTCATTAGTTTATTTGCTAAGTTTTTTTTTTATGCAAAGTGTCCTAGCGACACAGATATCCATATTCGAGCTAAAGTTGATCCAAGACTTCTGTCTACGGCTCAACATGCCTACTGTAAAGGAAAGTCGGTGGAAACGGCTTTGCACTCTCTGACTAGCCACATCGAACGATCCCTACAATATGAGGAGTACACAATGGTTGCTTTCCTAGACATAGAGGGCGCCTTTAACAACGTCAACAGTTCAACAGATCAACTGGGGACGAAACATGGGTCCACCACTATGACCCTGAAAGCAAACAAGAGTCCATGCAGTGGCATAAAAAAGGAACAGACCCCCCGAAGTAGTTCAAAGTCCTTTTAGATAGGAAACATCTCAGCGCCATAATAGGTGTCATTACCGGACACTGCCTCATAGGCAAGCACGCAAGAAGGCTTGGCGCTTTTACTAACGATTTCTGGAGGAGACAATCCCCCACCTACTCTGCACATGCCCAGCTCTCTCTCAGAGAAGGAAGCTTCATCTAGGAGCTTTCTTCTACAACGACCTAAACGATCTAGAAAAAATAGACGTTAACAGTCTCCTACGCTTTATTATAAGCTCAACCTGGTTCCAGTAGTAAGAAGATCATAGATCCACGTGGCATCACAATGGGCCAATAGGCCTAAGTGGGTTGGTATTTCCAACAGCCACTCTTACCTAACCTATCCTAACCTAAGGTCCTATTAGTGTGACTTTAAGCCCATCATCGATCAGATATAACATTGGTTTTTCAAAAAAACAACAGGGATATTTAATCGATTTCCACCACCTACGTCGGACTTAAGTCTGAATATGAAACCAGTTATAGAGACAGCTATATGAAGCCAAGTCTAAGCCAAGTCTGATTGCTAAACTCGTACGATGAAACGCACTCAAAAGGAGAGCTTGAAATTCACTGTACAACATCAGAGGCACCATTTTTCAAAAGTTCAGTTATCGGGCTGCCACTGTTGCGTCTGAAACTATTGAAATAGAAGCGGGATAGATGGGCTAAAACATATTTTATACGTATTTTTGATCCGGTTCTAATAATAACAAGTTACTGGTACAATGAAAAAAAAACCGATATAATGACTAACGGAATACAATCAACAAGAAAACAAATAGATAGCTTCAATCTAATAAAAAATGTGTTGATAAATCAAGTTATAAATTATAAATTAAGAGCAGCAATATTTACGAGGTTTTCAATTTGCAACAAAAATGCACTATCATCTATAATCTCTTTATCATAAATACTCGTAATATAAATGTGCTAGGGAAATAGAAACTTTCCCATTGATTAAGTGAGAAGCTTTTTAGTGAAGGTGTGTAAGGTGACTGGATTTGGGACATTTCCATATGTTAAAAGATCAAAAGCTATAAGGATAGAATTGAATTAACTTTATTTTTACGAACATATACATATGCACATGCACGTTATTTTTTAGTAATTTTGCTGGTGTCCGTATAATGAGTATAACATCATTTACTTGTTTTGTCATAATCCAGCTTCTTTTTGAATACAATATTTTATCAACTTGGTCGCAGACTTAAGCAATATTTCCTGCCAATTGCTACCAAAATCTGCTTCAATGCTTCAGGAACGTATGTACTGAGGTACATTTTGAAATTTTTCTAGAATAAATTTATTCTGCAGGCTTGTGTAGTACACATACAAAGTTTAGTTGTGCTCCTATATATATACGAGTAATCGTAAATACCTATAGTTAAAAGCTGGAAATATTTTAAGAATCGTTCGAAGGATAGCTATTTTTGAGGTAGAGAAAATATGAAATGATATCTTTATATGCTCATATATATGATAATCATATTTAGATAAATAACACATTGAGAATTAAACAAAAACATTAGCTTAAGAATAGAATAAAATAGGTCGATTAATCTATGTCACGTTTAATGACAGAAAAATAATGTTAAATTTAGCTCAGACCGCCCGCAAACATCCAGTAACTTATAGTAAGTTAGTTAAGTTCAGTTCTGCTCTGTTTTTTTTTATTTTAATTAAAATGCATTCAAAATAAAACAACAAAATCTCATTATCCACTGACTTGATATCAAGCATTCCCTTGAAATGCATCTCTTCTGAAATATACTTGTTATAAGGAAAATCTTGGTTTGCACGGTTCGCTATTGTACTATATGTTTAGAATGTATGCTTATGAAGTATAAAGTGAAGAACACTGGAACTCGTAGATACGAGTAGGACAAAAGTAAATAATTTTTTTTTTTTAAATCGAAATTTGGACTTCATTGCTTTTTCTTTCGAAAAACAAAAATATAGGGTTTTCCTATAAGGATTTGACAAATTTTTTTTAAAATAAAAACCATTTGAGATATTTCAAAAACTTTATTATCGGCGGAAGTACAATCAAAACATTTATGAATGGAACTCGGCTTCGTTCATATGGCCACCGCGGGCACGTTTGCAGCGGTCCATTCGTTGGACCCAATTTTCAACGACTCGGCCACACATTTCGGCCGAAACGGCCGCTATTTCGCGTTCAATGTTGGCTCGGAGCTCTTCCAACGTGTTGGCATAAACCAATGACTTAACGTAGCCCCACAGAAAATAGTCAAGCGGGGTTAAATCGCACGAACGGCGTTAATCGACTGGCCCATTCCTTGAGATAACACGCTCACTGTTGAAACCACATGTCGTTCAAGTCCATATCTTCCAATTCGGGCCAAAAATAATCGGTGATCATGGCGCGATAACGCTCACCATTCACAATAACGTCACGATCGTTATCGTCGACGAAAAAATATGGCCCAATAACGCCGCTGGCATGCAAACCGCACCAAACAGTTATTTTTTGTGGATGAAGTGGTGATTCATGAAGCACATGTGGATTTTCACCCGACCAATAACGCATATTTTGCTTATTGACGAACCCATTGAGCCAAAAATGAGCTTCGTCACAGAAGATGATTTTGCGATGAAATTCATCATCTTGGCGCATCTTCTCCAGAACCCAATCGGAGAACGTACGTCGCTTCAAATGGTCCATCGGCTTCAATTCTTGAGTCAGCTTGATCTTGTATTCTTAAGAACGCCGTTGAATTGATTGATTTCGATCGTTTGCTACGGACGCCTGAACGGCAGCGATATGTTCGACACTTCGACCAATACGTTGTCTCACTGACACGGCAACATCACACAACGAATATGTAGACTCAAATTGTAAACTTGTTAAATTGCCTGTCTACTAGGCGAGAATTACGACCGAAAGTTGGAGTTAACGCTCTTAAAGTTGCAGTCATCGACTCCGAATTTCGGTAGAAAAATTTTATAATTTGCAGACGTTGCTCGTTCGTGTACTTTACCATGATGAAAATGTTGGGTTTACTGAATAAATTGACAGTGACGGTTTGATGAATAGTGAAAGAGTACATTCACAAATTAAATTCAAAGTTGTCAAGTCCCTATTGGAAAACCCTTTATATATTGTACATTTGACGAAGATCTGGGATTGACCGAAAATGGCATTTCATTGAGTGAAGCGTAGTGATCGCAGAACCTAGTGCATCACCAAAAACTGGACCAGGTTCCTTAAACGGTAAAGAGACGACATATTATCCATTAGACGAACGGCTAAAGGTCTCCTTAAAATGTTGCTTGGCTGGATCTTCAACGGCTGTATTGGGACCTGGTGGAGAAACTCTTCAACTTCCCAAAAACTTTTAAGCAAATCGTCAACAAACATTTTTAAGCGAAATGATTCGAAAGAACGAATATCCAACTGAACACTGTTAGAAAACTTCCCTAAAACTACCCATCCAAATGATGTATTTTGCGCTACATGCGAACCTTCATCTCTTACCCATTGGAGAAGTTAGGTAGGTAACTAAAATAGGATGGATCTGGTACAAAGGAGTCGTTGGTGAAGGATTGTTTAAAAAAGGTGGCAAATAGGTTGGCAATGGTGAGTGGATCGGTTGATGACCTGTTGTTGAAAGAGAGGGAAGGAGGGTAACCATCGGACTTTCTTTTGTAGTTAACAAATTGGAAAAAGGACTTAAGGTGGTTTATAAGGTTGACTTGCGCATTGTTAAGGTAGCGCTGGTAAAGGGAATCGTAAAGTTCGGTGAAATGAAGATAAGCACCAAGATAGTTGGAATAGTTGGTAAAGGATCTGGTACGCAGGAAAACAGCCCATAACTTATTTCTCTGATTTCGTAAGGAACGAAGCTTGTGATTATACCAGGGAGGACTAGTAGATGATGTTTTAAGGCGGGAAAACGGAACATAAAGGGAAAAAGAATTAAATATTTCTTTATAAAAAATGGATAACGCGTCATTTATACTTAGGTTGTGAAAGTTAAAGAGGGATCTGCTGAGATATTCACTGATTTTGTGAAAGTTTGCTTTATGAAAGTCGTGGGATGAGAGACTGGGACTGGAATGAAGAGTTATGAAAAAATGAAAGTAGAAGAAAGTAGAAAGTAGTTATCGATTGTTGAGAGAGATAGGGGACAAAGTGAGACTGAGGAGTTAATTGGGTCTGTTGTGAAAATAAGGTCTAATTGCCTGCCCATATAATTGGATATACCACTGACTTGGCATAGACTTGAGTCTGTTAAGCGATCTAAGAAGAGGCATTCCTTAGCTGAGTTGGCTTTTGAAGCGATGAAAAACGATTGATCATCTGATGGAGTCCACTGTAGCTGAGGAAGATTAAAGTCGCCGAAAATAAGGATATCATCAATAGTGTCTGACAGGTCAATTAAATGATCGATCGCATCAATAACAAATTGTTAAGATTCGATAGGTTGAGCTGGCAGGATGTAGCAACATATAACGTAAAGGGACTTGAGAGGCAGTGATATTTTTATTGCGACAACGTCGGCTTTAGAGGATGAACAAATTGTAATGGGGGAAGAGTTAAGGCTGTTGTCCATCGCCAGTAGGACGCCTCGACAGGGGGAACCTTTATTTGTGCGGGTAGGATCGTCGTCGCGGAAAACATTAAAATTAGGAGGGAACAATTCCTGGTTCTTTATGTCGGGAATCAAATTAGTTTCGGTCAAGACGTAAATATCAAAGGGAAGAGCATGTGATTGACGTAGGACAGCATTGGTTTTAGAGCGAAGACCTCTTACATTCTGGTAGTAAAATGTAAGAGGGATGTTGTGGGGTGGAGGTGTGAGGCAGGATGGTTTAAGCGCTGGCAGGGGAGGCACGTTATGGACGAAACAATTTGTCGTGGTCGGCTCGGCTTCGCTGTAGGTGTGATACTCGTTTAGAGTGAACATAGTTGCCGAATGCAGCAAGGTCGTCTGCTACTTTCTGAGGGGACATGTTAAAAATCTCGTGGTACCTGACATAAAGGTTCCTGAGACTGATAGGGTCGGTAGGGAGCCCTTCCTGCTGGATGAAAACCATGACGCTGGTTTTGGTTTTCCCTTCGTAGCAGATCGAGTCAGATTTGTCGTGTAGATAGGCTAGAAAGAGACGAATGTTTTCATATGTCTTTCTTTCTCTGAGCCTAGAGAGAGCATATCGACTTTCTGTAGTGCCATTGGTTTGCTGTGTTAGTTTAACAGTGGGGGGAAAAAGGGGATCAAGAATAGGAGCATTGGAGGAGGGAGATAGAGATAAATGATTGGATATGGAGTTGGACGAGGAATGAGATGTGGGGTTTAGGGTATGGGAGTTAATGAAATTAGGGTACTTAGCTCCAGTTTTAAGGTCGAAGTTGGGAATTGGGTTGTTAGCTGGGTTTGGTGACGTAGAATGTTGAGAAGGAATAATATGGGTGGTTGGGGTTAAGTTGAAAGAGACGCTTTGGCGAGATGGCTTCGGTAGAAAGGGGGGAATTGGGGGATTAGAAGATTGGTGTGTAAGGGCTTTGTGTTGGATAAGTGATTAGGGAGGACTAAAATTGGGGAATAAGTTTGTTTTAAAGCTCCAGTTGGGATCGAGATTAGAGCTTCGTTTTTTGGAAGCATGTTTTTTATTTGGAAGGGAGTTAGAGAGGGGTCTTTTTTTAAGTTGTTTGTTATTTTTAAAACTTTCATTACTCTCGAGATGTGCGATTTCTCGTTCCTTAGAGCATTTAGAAATTCTTATCTTTCCAGGTTTAGTTGTCTTAACAGGAGGAGTAGGGAACAACCACGAATATTTGGTTGGGATGTTGACTTTGAAGCTGCAGGAACTGTTGGAGTCAGCGGGGGAAATCATCTGACACTCGCTAATGGTGATAGTTACCCAGACTCTTAAGCATAAGAGAACCCGCGGATCTCCTTCAAGCGCTGCATCTGTGTCTTAAGTTGCAAAATGTCGATTTTAGAGCACAACACGCTAATAATTCGCATTCGACTATTAGGAAAACCATCCAACATATTCAACCAGCAGTTGCTCCCAGAAAGTTTGGTCCAACTAATCCTGCACCTATTCCTGCTCCTAGGCGAGAATTTTATCCCCAACTACTCCATAATCCTCGGCTTACTCAGCCACCACAGGTTACTAGAACACAAGGTCAACCCTACATGTCATATCAACAACAACAGCTACCACCAAATCAGCGCCCGCTCCCTCCAAAACCAATGGATATTGAGCACACTATAAGATCAGCAAAACTCAACTACCAGAATAGACCCCAAAACATAGCCCGAAAACGTCAGCAAATACAACAGATTCATCAACCACAAAAAATGCAACGCATCTACCACACAGATGAAACCAAGGTAGACGAGAAAGAACTGGAAGAATACCAACAAACAGCAACCAAGAACCATGAAGACTACGAACAGCCTGTTGAAGACCACGGTGTTAACCAACACGAAGAGGAATAAATTAACCAACCTCAAGAATTAGAGGACATCCATTTTTTAGATTGAAAAGCTCTTCTCTTCCATACTTTGAGCATGTGGAAAGGCCAAGTACTTTAATTCCCCGTAGACACAGGATCAAGCAAAAACTACGTACAACCACGGCATATCCGAAACCCTATCCCTAATGAAAAAAACTTTTTTGCCAACTCAGTTGCGGGTAATATCAAAATCACCCACAACTGTTCTATTCAGTTATTCGGCCCCAATACAGAAAAATTACAATTTTTAATTCTTCCCAGCCTTATTACTTTCGACGGTATAATCGGTAACGACACGTTGAAATACTTAAACGCTGTCATTTATACCCAAGGAAACAATATGACAATCTACCCTAACCTAATCGTACCCCTAAAGCAACATTTCACAAACTATGCCAATAATATATATATTAGGACCTCCCACATAAGTCAAGAAGAAACCACTAACCTAACTACTCGTAACATTATTAAAAAATTTTCTAATCTTTTCTCCGATCCGGACGAGAAATTAACTTATGCGACATCAGTTAAGGGAGAAATTCGAACTACAAATAACGACCCAGTTTATTCAAAATAATTCCCCTATCCAAGAGCACTAAAGAAGAAGTCGAGCAACAAATCAACAAACTATTAGAGGAAAACATTATTAGGCCATCCAAATCGCCGTATAATTCTCCGGCTTGGATAGTACCTAAGAAATTAGATGCCTCCGGGGAAAAGAAATTTCGGATCGAAAATTAAACTCCGTTACCATCGCTGGCAGATACCTTATCCCCGAAATTAATGAGGTTCTCGCTAACCTCGGTAACAATAAACTATTTATAATAATAGATTTAAAAAGTGGATTTCATCAAATAAAGCTCAAAGAGTCGGATGCCGAAAAAACTGCGTTCTCTGTCAACAATGGAAAGTTAGAGTTTACTCGTCTTCCATTTAGCCTAAAAAACGCTCCGGCTATGTTCCAAAGAGCTCTCGATGAGATCCTAAGAGAGCATATTGGAAAACGATGTTATGTCTATATCGACGACATAGTCATCTTCGGTAAAAACGAAACCGAACATCTCGAAAATCTAAAAGCTGTATTTGAAACACTTGAGCGCGCCAACATGAAAATCCAGATGGACAAGTGCGAATTTTCCCAAAAATAGGTCGAATTTTTAGGATATGTTATAGGCACCGATGGAATTAAAACCAACCCTAAAATGGTTCAGGCCATTTCCGAGTTATCACCTCCCAAAACTCTTAAGGACTTACGATCATTTCTAGGTATGTCAGGCTATTATCACCGATTTATTAAAGATTACGCGAAAATAGCGAAACTCCTGACATCCCTTTTAAGAGGGGAAGACGGACGAGTGTCCAAACATATCTCAAAAAATAAATCCATCAGGCTCGGTGCAAAAGCTTTAGAATTCTTTAAGAAAATTAAACAATCCCTAGTAGTAACCCTCACTTACCCAACCTTCGACAAAGACTTCGAACTCACAACCGACGCTTCAGACTTTGCGATTGGTGCTGTACTTCCTCAAGACGGCAAGCCAATAACATTTTTATCCAGGACATTAACAAAAACAGAAGAAATATATGCCACTAATGAGAAGGAGATGCTTGCCATAATTTGGGCTCTCAACTCGCTCAGGAATTTCCTTTACGGAACAAAAAAGTAAAAATCTACACAGACCACCAGCCATTAACATATGCGCTGAGTAACAAAAATACAAACCACAAGATGAAGCGTTGGAAAGCAATCCTGGAAGAGTATGACTACAAACTAACGTATAAGCCAGGAAAATCTAATGTAGTTGCCGATGCCTTATCACGACTTCCTCAGACACGGACACAAATTAACTCAATGACAATGTCACAACATAATGACGAGAGCTCTTCATATAACCTGATCCCAGCCGTAGAATCACCTATAAACACCTTCCGCAACTAACTCATTCTTGAAATCGGTAACGGAACTAGCCACCAGTTTGTAATTACATTTCCTACATATCACAGACACATCTTCATACAACCCAATTATACTGATACTGATATCATAAACTTATTTCAGAAATCCCTCAACCCTAGTACAATAAACGGTCTACTCACAAGCGAAGAGATTATGGGACGAATACAAAACATTTATCTATTACATTTTTCTAACTACAAAGTAAGATTCACGAAAACAAAGGTAGAAGACGTAACAGACGAAGCCGAACAAGAGGACAAAATTTTGAAAATTCATCGTAGAGCTCATCGAAGTCTAGAAGAAAACTGAAAGCAATTGTTAGAAGCTTTCTATTTTCCCAGAATGGCATCCAAAATCAAAAGACTAGTCAAAAATTGCCAGACATGTAAGGAAAACAAATATGACCGACATCTAAACAAATCTTTCATTGAACCAACCCCTATTCCAAATTATCCCGGCCACACAGTACACTTTGACAACTTTTCAACTTACCAAATTTGCAAAAACTCATATAATCCAATCAAGAGCAATAACCGATATTAGGCAACCTTTGAGGGAAATTTTATTCTCATTTTGCATTCCTGAAAATGTTGTCATCGGCAACGAAAAAGCTCTAAACTCTGCATCAATAACTTCTATGATGGAAGACGAATTGAGGATACATATTTACAAGACCAATCCATATAAAAACGAGGTCAACGGACAGATTGAGCGGTTCCATTCCACTCTTTCTGAAATCATGCGATGCCTCAAGGTAGAACAAACTCACCGCTCTTTTGAAGAACTGCTCGAAAGAGCTACTAACGAGTATAATTTCACAATTCATTCTACCACTGGCAAAAAACCAGTCGAACTCTTTTTCGGTCGATCGCCCAAAATAACTCCCGAAGAATTCGAAAAAAGCCGCCAACAGAATATAGAAAAGATTACAAAAAAGCAACGAAAGGACATAGAATATCACAATAAAAAATGAAAAACCAAATAAAACATACAACCCAGGAAATATTATTTTCGTCAAGCACAACAAAAGATTAGGTTCCAAACTGACGTTCCGACACAAAAAGGAAATAGTCAAAGAAAAGAAAAGTACAATAGTGAAGACAGAATCAGGAAGGACTATTCACAAAAGCCACATTAGGAACTGACTAACACTTCTACTACTTTCTTTTCAGACTTGCACTCTATTCTGCGACAGGAGAAATCCAAACCTTAGATTTCTCTAACTCACGATTTGTTTGCACACATACCGGACAGGCAAAACTACAAGACGGATACTTAAAACTGATACACGAAATCGACCTTGACCAATACGAACGATTAATGACAACAATTTCTCCAACACTTGAACTCAACTCGACTAGAAAGGATCCCCTATTCCCTTACCTGTCTCACGAATTCCAACAAATTCAAAATTTACTTTTTAATCTCAAGCCAAGAAAATTTAAAAGATCTCTAAACTTTATAGGGTCATTGTGGAAGTGGATTGCTGGTAATCCAGACCACGAAGTTATTGTAACAATAAAACATAAATTAAATAATATGCTGGTAAACTCTAACAGTCAAATTGTCATTAGTAAACTACACAGCGAAAGAATAAATAATCTTACTGAAATAACAACTGAAATTGAAGCAATGCTAAAAGAAGATAATTATGTCAATAAAGAAATTATATCCGAACTCCATATAAATTCAAAATTGTAAAAGAAGAACTACAAAATATAAATTCAGCCATTCATTGGTCAAAAATAGGAATTGTAAACTCAGTAATATTGTCAAAAGAAGAAATAAGATTAGCTATTGATACATTAAATAAAGAAAAAATTCCATTTCCCACTATAGAAGAAGGTTTAGGTTTTGCCGATATTAAAATTATAACCAATTTTGTTTCAATTCTATACATTGTTAATATTCCAATAACTGATCCTTATAATTATGAAAAACTATTAATAAAACCTGTCAAACGAAATGCGATTTGATGAATAGCCAGCACATCCCCACAATTGAGGAAGTATCACCCGGAGTAATACTGCTGAATGACTTCAATGGACCTCTTGAGGTTGAATTCACTCATCACAACCTCACTGGCACTTTCCTGATCAAATTTGATAAAACCAACATTACCATCAACAACAGAGTATTTATCTCACAAGAAGTATCCACACATCAAATCCTCCCACCAATCCTACAGCATACTCTTCAGGAGAACAAATTTCACAAACCATTATCCCTTGAGATGATAAGCGAATTACACATCAACAACACAAAAAAAATCCAATTGCTGCAATTAGACCACGAGTCGCAAACTCTTATCAGCTATGGGCTATGGGATAATCATATCAATTGGAATCGTGCTCATAGTCCTAGCAGCCTACAAAATCTTGGATAAGGATAAAAATACAAAGGTAATCATTCAACAGCAAAAAATGGAAAATGCATAAATCCTGTTACACATGAAAATCACACTAAAATCAGATGACCCCCTCATTTCCCGAACAAAGTTTACGACCTTCCGTACTTTTAAGTGATAGAGGACTATCGCATTTAGAGGGGGAAGAGTTAACGACAAATAAATCAAAATCAACACATCGACCACCGGATGTTCCCACAACCTGAATTCTGCCAGACGAAATTCCCAGAAACAATTGCAACAGAACACCTCAACAAATATTTCCAGTGCACCTTCATCGAAACGCATATTGCTGATTAGACAAAATTAATCCTATACTCGTAAATACATGTCGAGTAGCCGATAATTCTTTAGTCTAAGTTATTACGAATAAAGGGTCAGGCTTATACAGAAACAAATATAGATATTGTTATAGATATATAGACATACATTTAAATATATATATATTTTATTTAAACAATTACTTTCATTTTGTTTTTGATTTGACTTTGTTTTGATTTCGATTTGATTAATCGATACAACGGATTTAGTTACCAAATAAATACATTCATTCACAATATCCAAATACATATCCACATTAAGTTATTTGGCTATATAAACATACATATGTATATGTATATATATATAACTCTATGGGCCTAAATGTCTCTGCAGATAATCTCTCCAAATATTTCAAAATTCTTCTTCAAAACAATCCAACAACAACTTTCTTATACGCACAACCGCTCGTTTGTTATGAAATATTAGATTTTGTAATATCAGCTAATGAAATACAATTCGTTTTCCAAAAAGCCAGCGACGAAAAAGCAGGTGAAAACGGGATACCCTACGAGTTCTTTAAAAATGCATCGCCTACTTTCTATAACGATCTACTTACACTTTTTTACAAAATTTTTGAAAATGCTGAAATACCCTTCTCATTTAAGAAATCTATAATTGTCCCAATCCATAAGAAAGGAGATTTAAATGCAGTTAAAAACGAACGAGGCATATCCTTAATGAATGTCAATGCAAAGATATTTTGTGGTGTTCTCATTAACAGACTTGAAAAGTAGGTGAATATAAACAACGTTCTTACGGAGCTTCAAGCATCATCTTCTATCCGAAGATGCCCAGAAAAGATTAAATTTTCCAGTGAAATCGAGAAGGCCCAGATATTCGGTAGGGGTGCTGTGGTTGCATCAACTTCTTCTAAACTGTGTTCATTGTGCATAGGTTTTAAATATGCTCCATCGTTCACAACCATAGCTAACGCAATAATTTTGAAACGGCTTACCGGTGACTTGCCCTCTTGTTTAACACGGCGTGAAGAAGTTTCAGAACAAATCGATTTTGAGCTTGCAGATCCTTACTTCTACGAAAGTTCAAAAATAGACATTGTAATCGGTTCTGATTTATATCCATCGATTTTTAAAGAAGGCATTAAATCCATTTTCTATACGCTCGTAGCACAGAATACAATATTTGGCTGGATACTTGCAGGTTAATTTTCTCAAGAAATTCGAAGTTCTTATTCAACAATCTTGTCACATTTTAGTGAGTTTTCAATCGACGAACAAATCACAAATCGCCCCTATCTCAGGAAAATATATTCTGTGAGCAGCTGTATTCCAAAACAACTCTAAGAGATGACATAGGCCGTTACATTGTCCATCTTCCATTCAAAAATCCTCTTCCCCTTCTTTCAAGACATTGAGACAATTTAGGCAATATCATCGCATAGAGAAAACTTTGATGAAAAAGCCAGAACTCCATTCGTGATATAATTAGGTTCTTGCGGAATATGCGTCTCTGAGGCACATGCAATTCATTTCTTCTAAGAAGATAATTCGAAATCATACAATTCAAACAGACACAAAACTTGTGCCGCTAACGTGCCACCGCTGGAAAACTTTCTTTGCTGCTCTTCCCGATATACGGCATATCCACGTGATATTTGTGATGCCTCAGAGCGAGCTTATGCGGTACCATTTTATTTGCGAATTCCGCACAGTGACAACGACTGGTCTTGTCATATTTTATGCGCAAAAAGCAATGTAGTTCCGGTAAAACAGTTTGCGCTACCCAGACTTGAACCTTGTGGTGCTGTTTTGTTATCAAAACTGCTTCATAAAGTCATAACACATCTTAAGTGCCCGATTCATGAACTATTTGTTGGGACAAATAGTTCTATAGTCTTGGCTTGGTTGAGTAAGCCTCCATGTATGTGGGAAACGTTTGTAGACAACCATGTCTCGCAGATACAATCTAATGTATCTACCAGCAGATGGTACCATGTTCGATCAGGGGACAACCCAGCCGATTTGGTAAAGAGAGGCCTATCGCCAATGGATCTAAAAGCGAATGGTTTATGGGGGCATGGTCCGGCTTGGCCTTGCTAAGCTCAGTCATCATGGCTTCAAACTATTTTACAAGGCACTGATAATATTATGCTTGAGCAGAGGCCAGTTTGATCTAATTTTACAGCCGTAGTTCCTAATATATGTAGAAACTATCGTAGAGAGATTTTCCTCGTGGTCTAAAGCCTTACATGTGATTTGTTACATTTTGCGTTTCTTTTATAGGACCCATCCTCGATTTACACACCAATTTTCCTATTCCTCAAACCAATTGAAAGAACAACTGGTCTAGATTTCGCTGGCCTATTTGCAGTAAAAAGCTTTTCAGGGAGAAACTATCGGATCACTAAGGGATACGTCTGTCTTTTCGTATACGTCGCTACTAAGGCAATACATTTGGAGGCAACGAGCGATTTGACTATCCAATGCTTTTTAGCAGCCTTAAGTAGATTCGTCGCCCGAAGGGGAATACCTTAAACACTATTTTCTGATAATAGCAGTAATTTAGTAGGAGCCAGTAAAGTAATTTCTAAAGATTTCAAGCAGTTTCTGACAACTTTCTCCAAGGATGTACTCGTATCTAAAAGATACAAGGACTATAACCTGGAGTGGAAATTCATTCCACCAGGTGCACAAAATATGGGCGGGTTGTGGGAGGCTGGATTTAAGAGTTTTAAGCTTCATTTTAGAAAGATAGCCGGAACTCATAAACTTACTTTCGAAGAGTTCTCCACTCTTCTTTCAAAAATCGAAGGGTTTTATATACTCTCGACCAATTTTTCCCACATTCGTCACTTTCTTCGTGGTGGCCCTCTGTTAGCTCCTCTCGAACCTGCTGTTGACGAAAAATCCCTAAGTTATGTTGAACGATGGGAAAGGATTGTATCATCAATTTTGTCGCTGATGGAAGGATGAGTACCTCAACGAACTGTATAAGAGATACAATTATATTATTTTATAAATCTTAGTAAGGGTGGAGTGAAGACGTTCGACCGGGGAATTAATTAATTATTTATAATTAATAAGCTATATCGATTTGATAGGGTTTACGAACATTTTTGAAAATATTCACTGTAAATTTTGTGCTCTGATCACAGACAATTTAGTTTGGAATCCCATTTAAGCTTATGTAGCATTTTAAAGATTTCAACACAGATATACTATTGCGGGAAGATAGTGAGAAGCCTGCAAATTTAGAGAATTTATCTAAAATAATAACTATAGGTATATGTCGATGTGTAGGATTTCAGGGGGTTTACATAAGTAGAGTTTCAGGTTTCAGGGTAGTTTTATTTTTCATATAGGGAACTACTGTATAGTAACGTTTAAGGGGAAGATGTGTTTTTTTCTATTTATTTCGTAATTCGTGATAAGTTTTTCTTGTTCTTCAGTTTGTCTAATGTCTGTCAAAGTGCCCACACAACGTATTAAGCGGAAAGATTTATCATTAGGGAAGTATTGTGAGTAAAAATATTGAACAACATCGTCATCAGTATAAATCGCGTTCAGTTCATTGGGTGCTAAATATTTTTTGAATATGTCTGTTATCATGCCTTCGTTAATGTTTGGGTTTCTGGTCGTTGTGTATTTTTAAATACAGTCCCGACTGTTATTGGGAAAACTTTGATTGATTTTTGAAGAACTGTTTGCAAGTTAAACTCGTTAAGAGGTCCTTCGGAAATTGGAATGCCGTCATTTGAATTTTCGATTGCCGAATAGATAGTGGAACCCCTCGTGCCTTGAATTGAAAGGAAGTCATTTAGGTTAAATTCTATATTTTGTATTATTGTTTAGTGGGGGCCGGATAGTATATGGATTAGGTATATTTGGTTTAAATGAGTAAGGATTAGACTTGTGATTAACTGATTGATTGAAACGGTTAGTATTGATTAGTTATGCTATGTGTATGAGATTGTCTTGGGATGTAACTAAAATAAATTTGGTCCGTTTTGCGTCTTATAACTTGAGAATTATAACTTAGGAAATTGGTTTGTGAATGTCCTGTCCTGTATTTAGGTTGGCTGGTTTCTCGGGTTGAACTGGTTGGTTCGGTGCCGTGAAATAAGGCCAATTTTTGAAACCTGGTCTTATTGCGCCTTATTGATCAAATCAAACTTCATTTTTAATTCCCACCTTGTTTCTTTATTGTTATAATAGCAAAATTTATAATGACAAGTAATAATAACAATAACTGTAATAATAATTCCCAAAAAAGAAAGTAACATTAATTCTAAAAAGAAAAAAGTCATTTAACAATAAATCCGTGAGTTTTGGACTTTATTTCATTTTTAAAAGTGCAATAAAGTCCAAATCGAAGTGGAAATAAAATCCAAACAAGAAGTATGGGCCGCTTAAGGTATGTGTACGTATGTATGTGATGTGTATGGCGGAAAGCGACATATGTATGTATGGGCCGCTTAAGGTAAGTGTAAAGCGGCCCATATACACCACACTTGTGTGCACACTTCGGTGTGAACAACGGTGTCGTTTTCCGCCATACACATCACACAATATTCGTACACATTAGCTCTTTATCGAACTTGGACGTAGAAGGAACAGTGCTAGTAGCAGTCGCAGTCCCTAATTGACATTTTGAAACATTTTTTACCCGATCTTATCACTACTGCGATCAAACAAAGACTGATATTTTGTACGAGCGTGCGCGCACCAACCCATCCACAGCACACTTGTAGGAACACCGACACAAAAAATTAAAATGTTTTGATTTTGCTCACACAGTGTGGCACACCGCAAAATCGGTGCGCGGACTGCCCCATACACACCACACATTTCAGCACACCGACACAAGTATGCACACAAATGCGGTGTGTATGGGCCGCTTAAGGGTATGAGAGCTCAATACTTTATTGAATTGACTAACACTACAATTTCCAAATAACGGTTAATTTAAATCTGTTATCGGAACAAAGACAGAGATTATACTAAAAGTCAGAATGTAAGCAGTTACGGTCTAATACTCGTATAAAGTTCAGAATCTTTTTTTATGTAATCATGCCTACATACTTTGTTCGTTATCTACTGTGAGTTAATGGAATATATGAGCAAATTATTCTTCAAAAATTTTATCTAATAAAATGTTTTCAAAGTTCATTTATTACCGCCTTTTTTACGAGAAACATCCCTCCATAGAGGAGCCAACTCAAATGTTTGTTTAGATATTAGGAATTCGACTCAATGAAAACTTATCCGGTGGAGAGAAACGAAAAATGCTTTCAATTAATGTCAATATTAGTTTTAAGGTTTTGTGGAACTAGTGGAAACCGGGTGCGTTCGTTTGTTAAGTAAACTAGTCATCATGTCAACAGCTCTATGGCCAACAACCCTTTTAAGGGATTTTCAGCTTAAGCAAATTGATTCGACCCCAACGGAAATCAATTTCCTTTCACCCTAAGCTAAATATCTAGAAGTGTAACTGATTTACCTTTTGCATCTCAATCTCAAACACCAGCAGTGAGAGACCAAATAAAATAATGAAGCTAGGAGAATGATGACACAGTATTTTGCCTGAGTGTGGAAAGTTGAATTTCTATGGACGTATACTTCTATTGATTAAAGTTGAACTTTATTAAGGTATTCCTAGCACGTAACACGTTTATAAAATTTAAATCTGCCTAATTTTGTCTTTACCTAATACTGCGGCATAAAGTAGAGACATTGTCCAAAGGTAAAAGGGTGTTCGAACAAAAATAGACCCGACCCTTTCCCATAGAATTTAGTTATCATTATAATGTTGATTTTGAGCAGCTTTCCAAACAATACCGAACAAATAATAGAAAGGTGAACGCGACTATTAAGATTTGCAAAGGTAATGGTGTTTGCCTTTGTTGCATGATTCGTTAATTGGACAGGGACACACATAAATATACATACTCGTGTTGATATTTATGTTATTTAACGAGAAATTTAAATTGTCAACCCAGCAATTCTATATAAATTAATTTTACACGTTTTTGAGCATCAGGGAAATATTTAACGATGTGTGTGTGTGTTTTTTTTTTAAGAACTTAACACTCAAGTGGGTTTTACTATACTTAAAATGCCTGAGTACGTGTTAAGTTTTTAGGAAAATGGGACAGAGAGAGAAACAAAGATTTGTGGGCCTAATGGCTATTTCGCTCCATGGGCGGCATCCGGCATTTAATGGAGAGACTAAATTAATGGTGTATGTAATTGGACTTACAGTTGTATTCTAGGTAACAACTCATCTTACGTGAATTTAGTTGCTTGAAAAAAAGAATGTCTTTCGGGCGCGTCTAGTATTGAACCCCGAACCGTCCGATTTGGAACCAAATACACTACCACTTGAGCCACGGCCACCCACTCTGTTGATGAGATAAACAAAATAAATAAAGATTATGGTGAATTTTATCTTTCATTGTCCACTTTTAATAACCCTTGAATAATGTTACGCATATAAATGAAATTAATGCTGAATGTTTCTACTTGTACTTCGTATCGTATTTCTCCTACATGTGTTACATTTTTATTCTGCTCTTTGTCATCGCATAGTCATCGATATGTACTCGTACATCTTCCGATGTTTTTCCTAATATCCGTAAGCTTTAAATCGCGTTAAATGTCGATCTGACTCTCATAAAGCAGCATTGACAGCCATATAGTTTAATATCTGTTTAGGATTTAAACATTCCGTGATAGGAGAAAGGAAATGACCAAATATATTGAAAAGAAATAAGCACAAATTTCAAATACTTTATAATTTATTTCTACTTATCTGAGTGTCCAGTGTGTCTAACAGTGTACAAAAAAGTAAAATTGCATTTCAGCAGCAACAGCCACCCACCAATGCTTGTGCGCCTTATCTCTGATTGTACGTATGTACGAAAGGCGAAGAATAAATACAAAAACTATAAATGGATTTAGTGTACACTATATGGTTCGATGTCTGCTGCCGAGCGAATTGTTTTTGTAAAGCACGGCAAAAGCATCAGCCGATCGTGTGAAGAAAAATCAATATGTTTGTATGTATTATGTTAGTATTCATGTACGAGGGGCGTTCAATATATTCTCGGTATCGATATGAAGGAAAATGCGAATTTAATTTAAATTGTTTTTGTTTTTCAATATAATCTCCCCTAACATCAATGCATTTGTTACATCTTGAGATAAGCTTTTTTAAACCCTCAAAAAAATAAATTTCCTCTTTCTCTGCAAAATACCCATTTATTGCCGACATGAGTTCTTCATCATCCGAAAATCTTTTTCCACGAAGACATTTTTTCAAATCCGGAAACAGGAAATAATCACTAGGGGCAAGGTCTAGACTATAGAGTGGGTGTTGGATTTCTTCGAAACCACAATCTCGCGCAGCAGCCTTGGAAACTCGCGCCGTGTGAACAGGAGCGTTGTCATGAAGAAGCAACACACCCGCTGCGAGTTTACCCCGTCTTTTCTTTTTAATTTCCTCCCGCAAATTATGCAAAGTGGAAGCGTAGAATGTGGCGTTGATGGTTTCACCTTTTTTTTTGTACTCAATGAGCAAGATTCCCTTTGAGTCCCACAAAACTGTGGCCATGAGCTTCCCTGCAGACGGAGTGACTTTGAACTTCTTCGTGGGGTCTGTTCCTCTTTTATGCCACTGCATGGACTCTTGTTTGCTTTCAAGGTCATAGTGGTGGACCCATGTTTCGTCCCCAGTAACAATTCGATCCATAACACCGTCCGCGTTCTCACTACACATCTCCAAAAGCTCTCTACAGCATGCGATTCTCACTTTTTTCCGAGGCGCTGTGAGCATTCGTGGCACCCACCTTGCACTGACCTTGGAAAGGTTAAGATGGTCATGAAGAATGGTGTGAATGGTACCAATTGAAAGCTTGGTGACCTCTGCCATCATTTTCACCTTTATTCGGACATCCTCAAGAACAACTTTTTCGACTTCTTTGATGCTTTCTCCCGTACAAGCAGTAGCCGGGGCACCGGAGCGGGGGTCGTCTTCAATGCTCTCTCTGCTTCTCTTGAACTCACTTTTGACCACTTTTGCACAGTTGATAATGAAGGTGCAGAACCCTGGTAAACAGCCACCATCTCTTCATGAATAGTTTTTTGACTTTTTCCTTGCTTAGTGAGAAATTTAATTACAGCGCGATGCTCAATTTTCACCACTAAAATAATGTATTACTTGATAAATAAGTCAAATTATATATACAACCACAGCTTCACCCCGATACCGAGAATATGTTGAACGCCCCTCGTACGTAAATATATAAGATAGTGCAAGACCAAAAAATCACTATCAATTGCTGGTGCTTGTGCGATGAGACAGAAGATTATGGTTGAATGTTTTATAAAAATGTTTTAATTTGTGAGTAGTCAACTAGGTAATATGTGTGAGTTTAAAACATTCCACGCTTCCTGATCGATGTCTGACGTCTTTACTGTCGCAGACAACGACGGGCTCCATGGAAGTTGGTATCATTATCGGAATAGATATTGCTGCATTTTCCGCGACGAGATATGAAGCGATGAAAAGCGGCAAGGAAGGCGTCTGCCGTGATGTCGCAGACCAACTCGAGATGAATGTCTTTCTAGCCATACGAGTACATATGAACAGTGCGATGTAAGCCTTAGACAGTTTTGGTTTCAGCGGCCGCGACAGCTTGATAGTGATTAGCCCCGCATAGTCACAAGCTGAAAATCTCCCATTAGTTGCTGCGACGTTTGTCTTCGTTGTATGAAACAGGACTTGCACTGGAATATGATGTTGCGAATTAGGTTTGGAGACCCTAAGACTCAATACATTTGGCGAACGATGACAAACGCTTACGAGATTCCAGGATTCAGGTAGCATTGATATACATCTCTTACGGCAAGTCTGGAAATAGGATGACTCGATACCAAAAGAATTGGATGTTTAAGGTTAAATGAAGAAATACACGCAGAACTCCCTCGTTGTCGACAAACTGGGAACATTTTATCGATCATGAGTTTTTGAACCATGATATCTTGTGCAAGAATTATTTCCGATAAAGATAACGCTAGTTTTCGACGATTGTTTGTTCCAACGCGGCTATTGAATCGAAAGTGAATACAGTATACTACTACAGAATACTACCCGTTTCCTTCGAGACCAAGAGGAAAATTTATTCACAAGAAGATCCAGAAAGGTGTTTGTCTTCGATGTAATCAAAACCTTTGATTTGGCGCCTTTTCTTCAAAATTTTCGAACCCTCTTAATTTCACGCTTGGTTTGGGTCATTTTGAAGAGTTGATGGAAAGCCAGGATGGACCGTCAAATGATATAAGAAGCGCAGGAGTAAGACTCCGTGAGGCACAATCCACAGGATTATGCTCAGAAGCGACGTGTTGCCAGACATTGGACATAATCCAGAATAGTAGCAGTACGATTTTCCACAAAGGTGGCCCGGCGACATGGTGGTGACAACAACCAATGAAGAACAACTTCAGAATCGCAGCATGCGAAAATTTTAGTAGGTTTTTGACGACAAAGAGGAAGTAACAAGCTGGAATAACCAGCAAGCAGAAACGCACCACGAAGCTCGAGTCGGGGGATGGAGACCAACTTTAGCGGAGCTACCTTCGTTTTGGCCGCGATAATATTTACCCGATGTCTTCCATTTTGATGTTTGCAACAACTTTATATAATGGCTGCACAGGCTACTGAAGGGCCATCGAAGAAACCGTGTAGTTCAAAATCTTCCGGCGATGAAAACGCGTAACGCGGAAAAGCTGCTCGAACAGATAGAGTTCCATTCTTAAACCGTAACGACAAGGGACTGGGTAATGGATCGTCCCAATGAAGATTTGAGTCAGAAGACCACAACTCTTGAAACAAAACCCTGTACAAGAAAACCGATGGTGCGAGGAAACCCAGAGGTTCGAATATACGCGATACTTCCGAGAGCAAAGACTGTCTTGTAGGTGGATTAACGAAGACAAGGTTCGAAATTTTGTGGGAAAATTGATCTCGGACTGGATCCCAAAATATCCCGAGAACATTAATAAAACAGATAGAATGCTCAGGGTCAAACATCGAGATATTACGATCTCTTTTGGGTAAGATTTTGAGCAGTGACATACAGTTTGGATTTGGAGCTTAGCAATACAATAGTGACACTAATTCTGTCTGTCATCAGGGTTTGCTCATCACACGACATGTAATGCGGATCATATGCAAGCACGCCCCTGGATTGTTGGACCGGCTAATACGGAACTATTTAAGGACTCTAAATGCGAATCCTTTATAGACCCATTGAACACGACACGTATTTTTTTTTGTCGAAAGGTCTTGTTTTATGACCGCGTTATGTGGGAGATAAAACTGTTTGCTAGGAATCGTTCTATACACAGCGACAGGAATGCGCGTCATATGACAAAGTTGAATATATTCAGCCATAAAATCTATATATATATATACATTTGACGAAGATATGGGCTTGACCGAAAATGGCGTTCCATGGAGTGAAGTGTAGTGATCGCAGAACCTAATGCATCGCCAAAAACTGGACCAGGGGCCTTAAACGGTAAAGAGACGACATATTATTCATTAGACGAACGGCTAAAGGTCTTCCTAAAATGTTGCTGGGCTGGATCTTCAACGGATGTATTGGGGCCTGGTGGAGAAACTCTTCAACTTCCCAAAAACTTTTAAGCAAATAGTCAACATCCATTGTTAAGCGAAATGATTCGAACGAACGAATATCCAACTGAACACTGTTAGAAAACTCCCCTAAAACTACCCATCCAAATGACGTATTTTGCGCTACATGCGAACCTTCATCTCTTTAGATTTGTCCTGCCCTTATGACCCACCACAGTTTATCAGCACCAAGAAGTGTATCGATGTAGGATCAGCGAGCTGCAGTCCAGCAAGATGTGGCCCAAATAGAATTATCAAAAATCTGACACACACGATTTAAACAAAGGAATCTACCCCTATGATAGCGGAGGTAATTAAAGAAGAAACCGTCATCTAACGACGAAAGTTCATGAGCGGGAATACGGGCATGGTGAACGAGGAAGGCCTAATGTTTTGCGAAGGACTCAACGAAGAATGATAACTGCGACCCGGAATCCAATAACACTCGGCACACAATTGGATTGCCTTGTATATCCCTAACAGTTGCCGAAATAGTTGGAGGAATTTTCTGTTTGCTACGAGACGGTTCAAGCTATACGTTACTGACGAGTGGAGAAAGATGTGCCGGCGAGTTAATCGCTTTAGAGTGATTGGCTAAAGATAAAGAGTACGATGCAGGTTTGGAAGAGCAAATCTTCGACGACGATTGCTTGGTTGGTGCATTTTCCAAATGAAATAGTGCATGGTGTGACGACTTACGTACCCGGCATCTAAAGGCAGATCGACATTATTGGCTGAGTGACCGACGCGAAGGCAATTGAAATAAGCGGATGGGTGTGTACGAATTCGCGCACCTACTGCGGATACTGAGATAACGAATAGGCGGCAAAGCACTTGGGACACTTGGGCGTTGCGGAATTAGTTTCGGACACTTGGCAGCGTAACGGTGGAGTAGATTTCATGTGAGAACGATTTAGTGGCTGACATGACTCAAGGTAATTTCATCTTATTTGAAGGAAAATCTAAGAGTTAATCAATGGTACAATCGTATCTTGACCCAATAAACTCGGCCCAAGGCTTGCAAAAATTCGAATCTATCTTGCTAACCAACAGATAAATTAGCCAAGGTTCGCAACCGGTTTATCCAAGGCATTAAGTCCTCGCACCACCTCATCGGCGACGTCAGTTATCTTATTAAATTGAATAAAAGACCTCATAATTAGATTCACTTTGTCATACCGGGCTTCAAGACGTTCCCATGCTTCGGTGTAATTTGTTTCGGATATGGGTATATGCTGCACTAAGTTTGCGGTGTCGATACGAAGGAATGACTTTCAATATTGGGATTTTTGAGTGGACGTGAGGTTTAACCGACTCTCCACGGAACCAAGAAACAAGAAGCGGAACGAAGACCAATCTTTATAACATCCTCCGAATGATGGAATTCGGCAAATGCACATTCGAGGTTACCAAGCCTTTCCAGAAATGTTGCACTGACGACGATCTTGTATCGCACGCGACAATTCCTCGTAGGCCCTAAAATATTTGCTCTCGTAATCAGTAAATTACGCGTTCATCTCCCCGTAAAGCGATGTTCTAGCGATATCGCACTATCGATTATCCCAACGAAAATCATCGCGGGCGTTATATGTCCCTTGGCACTTGCTCTTTTTACCTTTACACTCATAATGAAAAAGAAAGGTCTTCAAATTCAAGCGATTCGCGTACCACTTGTTATTTAATCCAAATAGAAAAAATGTCCGCGAAATGTCCAAATTAATATTGTTAATCAGGATAAGAATTTACATTCGGCTCGGAAGTAACAGTAAGGATAAGAAAGGGACTGAACAAATATATTGAAAAGAAATAAGCACAAATTTCAAATACTTTATAATTTATTTCTACTTATCTGAGTGTCCGATGTGTCCAACAGTGTACAAAAAAGTAAGATTTCTGATTGTATGTATCTGAGTGTACACTACATGGTTCGAAGACAAATCAATATGTTTGTATGTATTACGTTTTTATGCATTACGTTAGTATAGATGTTCCTAAATATACATACGAGGGGCGTTCAACATATTCTCGGTATCGGGATGAAGGTGTGGTTGTATATATAAATTGACTTATTTATCAAGTAATACTATTATTTTAGTGCATTCATGTAAAATTTCATATAAATGTGATTATTAGTTCGCGTTTTATCTCTAGTTAAACAGAACCATAATGGCAACTGAGACGATGATGGTGAAAATTGAGCATCGCGCTGTAATTAAATTTCTCACTAAGCAAGGAAAAAGTCAAAAAACTATTCATGAAGAGATGGTGGCTGTTTACCAGGGTTCCGCACCTTCATTATCAACTGTGCAAAAGTGGTCAAAAGTGAGTTCAAGAGAAGCAGAGAGAGCATTGAAGACGACCCCCGCTCCGGCGCCCCGGCTACTGCTTGTACGGGAGAAAGCATCAAAGAAGTCGAAAAACTTGTTCTGGAGGATGCCCGAATAAAGGTGAAAATGATGGCAGAGATCACCAAGCTTTCAATTGGTACCATTCACACCATTCTTCATGACCATCTAAACCTTTCAAAGGTCAGTGCAAGGTGGGTGCCACGAATGCTCACAGCGCCTCAGAAAAAAGTGAGAATCGCATGCTGTAGAGAGCTTTTGGAGATGTGTAGAACGCGGACGGTGTTATGGATCGAATTGTTACTGGGGACGAAACATGGGTCCACCACTATGACCCTGAGAGCAAACAAGAGTCCATGCAGTGGCATAAAAAAGGAACAGACCCCCCGAAGAAGTCCAAAGTCACTCCGTCTGCCGGGAAACTCATGGCCACAGTTTTTTGGGACTCAAAGGGAATCTTGCTCATTGAGTACAAAAAAAAAGTGAAACCATCAACGCCACATCCTATGCTTCCACTTTGCATAATTTGCGGGAGGAAATTAAAAAGAAAAGACGGGATAAACTCGCAGCGGGTGTGTTGCTTCTTCATGACAACGCTCCTGTTCACACGGCGCGAGTTTCCAAGGCTGCTGCGCGAGATTGTGGTTTCGAAGAAATCCGAATTTCGAAGAAGTCCAGACCTTGCCCCTAGTGATTATTTCCTGTTTCCGGATTTGAAAAAATGTCTTCGTGGAAAAAGATTTTCGGATGATGAAGAACTCAAGTCGGCAATAAATGGGTATTTTGCAGAGAAATAGGAAATTTATTTTTTTGAGGGTTTAAAAAAGCTTATCTCAAGATGTAACAAATGCATTGATGTTAGGGGAGATTATATTGAAAAATAAAAACAATTTAAATTGAATTCGCATTTTCCTTCATATCGATACCGAGAATATATTGAACGCCCCTCGTATATGATAGTGCACAACCAAAGAAACACTATCATAATTAAATATCGGCTGGCGCTTGTGTAGTGAAATATAAGATTACGGTTGAATGTTTTACAAAAATGATTTACTTTTAATTTGTGAGCTAATAGTCAACTAATGTGTGTGAGTGTAAAACAATATCATTGTAAACATTTGCTAAAAAGCTATTCTTCGGCTGGATAACAGCCAATCGTCTCTCATCACCACTTAAATCTAAGATTTCCGGTTGTCGATCATAATTCGGAAGCTATGAACCGCGCTTTTTGAATATACCCGGTTCGTTATCCCCGGGTAAAATCTGCTAAGTCCTTCTTGTGTGAGGCTATATAGGGAATGTAACCTATAATGTAATGCGTTTAAATTCTTTTTTTATATTTTGCAATTCAAATTTCGTTACTATCCGCGGGCAGTGCAAATACTGCCAACACTGCATCAATTTCCCGGGTTCCCACATTTAGAAAATTAAAGACAAAAAGTCGAATAATATTCAAAAAGATTTACACAGCAAACAACCTACCCCGCTTAATCTCAGGTAGCTACCGCCCATCTTCAATCTACATCCGGAGACTGTTATTAATCAAGGTAGATGAAGGTTCCGAATAGATTTTGTTAACAGAAACAGTAAAATTTATTTTTTCGTAGCACGGTATAATTTACATCTACTCGTATTTTCATGCCGCCCGATATCGCACATTTTTTAACATAAGGGAGTTTTTGATGACAAACTCAATATCTTCTGGATTGATTTGACAAACAAGAACTAGGTGCTATAGTATCTGTACGTCGTCAGGTAAAATGATGATAGAAAATGTTTTGACTGCAAATTGTCTATAAGAACGTTTGTCTCCTCGTATATTTTCAGGAGGTAATAAGAAAGCTCGTTTTCACGGGTAATTCCGAATTTCCTTCTTCTAATACCTTGAATAGGGAAATCTTTAGACAAAAAAACACCAAATGTACAAGATACCTGATATATATCCAAGACATATGATCGCAATGATATGGAAAATTAAATAACTTATTTTTGATAAATAATTCAATAGTAAAATGTAATTGTAATTTTTTGAGCGAGGTGGGGGACAGTAGGTCTGATTGGGTGAATTTCCATTTTTCTTTATTATGAAACCCATCACGTTGCCTTTTAATTGCATTAGTACCTAGAGATCCTATTCCTCACATAAAAAGCCGAAATGGGTGCGACCGATGGGTCAAGCCAACTTTCTGATAACACGAACCTGTAGTATTCTCTAATAGTTTTTGGTACTTCATATCCTATTAGAATTTAGTTAATCTTACAAGTTAATCCGAAAATGATCGAATATTGTCTTCTTTTAAAAAAAAAACCGTAATTTTGAGAGCGTTTCAATATGTCATGTAATTTCTTATTTTTGTCTCACCAAATCCTATCACTCATAAAATTTTGGCAGATGTCAGATGTGAGATTAACGAAATCGTAGTCAGTACAGAATTGTTGGTTCAGTAAAAGCACGATCATGCGGAATGGTTGGGGGGAAGGTCAGTGGGAATAAACAAAATTTTCGAATTATTATGTTGTGGCGACATGAGTTTTTATTGTTCGCCTTTCTTCTTCCGTGTTGATGTTTTTTGGTTGCTCTGGGACTGGGAAGTTCCATTGTTCTTTCATGAAGGATGGGCCACTCCGCCATGATTCATTGCCCCTTAGCTCTGATGGCAAAAGTCCACGCGAAGCCAGATCAGCTGGGTTATGTTTTGTTGGTATGTGCCTCCACATCTGCGAATCTGTCAGTCATTGGATACCGGAAACTCTGTTGCTGACGATCGTAGTCCAGCTGGAAGATGGAGCGCGAATCCAGGCAATAGCTATGGTGGAATCTGACCACGCATACCAATGCTGACGTGGTATCTTGAAAACCTTTGCTGTGTGATCCATCAATGTCGCCAACAGAACTGCTCCACAGAGTTCGAGACGGGGTAGGCTTACCGTTTTTAGTGGAGCTACTTTGGTCTTTGACATCAAAAGATGCATATGTGTTTCATCTCATTCATCCCATACGCTAATATACACTGCTGCTCCATACTCCTTGATAGATGCATCGCTGATCCGTGCAGCTCGATGATTCTACAGCTTCTGTGACTGTGGACCCACCTAGGAATCTGTAATTGCTCCAGTACTAGGAGATCGTTACGTAGAGTCTTCCATTGGATTTGTATGTCCCCAGGCACTGGTTGATCTCATTCTGTTCCTCTTCCCCGCAGTTGTTGCATAATTAATTTGGCTTTGATCACGCATGGCGAAATCCAGAAATCAAACAACTTGGCTATAGCTGAGATGATGTTTCTTTTGGTCATTTCTTCTATGCCTAGATGGGTTACCTGAAATGAGAAGCAATCTTTAGCTGGAAACCATTTTATGTCCAAGGTTTTGACATGCACTGATTATTCAAATGGAAGTTGGTTATCCATTTCGCGGTCTTGTGGTGGTAAGTCTTTAAGTAAGGCTCTTGTGTTGCTTGTCCACTTTCTTAACTAGAACCCGGCGGAGGAAAGAAGTTTACGGACTTCTTCTCGTTTGGTTCTAGCATCCTCAACAGTGTCATCTCCACTAGTTAGGTCGTCGACATACATTTCTTCAAGAACCGTTTATGCGCCGATCGGATAGGTAGCCATTTCGTCTTTGGCTGCCTTTTGCAGGACCCTTATGGCTAAGTATGGAGAGCTTGCGGTGCTAAAGGTTACCGTCTTCAGCCTAAAGGTTTCTAATTGGCCACTGGAATCCCTCCAAAAGATCACTTGGTAATAACTGTCCGCTTTTTTAACAAAGATCTGACGATACATTTTTTCGATATCCGCCTTGAAGGTGTGTTGATATCTTCTCCATCCTAAAATGATATCTACTATATTTCTTAGTAATATGGGACCTACCAGTAAATGCTCATTCAGCGACGTTCCATCAGACGTTTTGAATGCCGCGTCGAATACGACTCGTAGTTTGGTTGTGGAGCTGGCTGCCTTAAAAACAGCAAGATGTGGTAAAAAATAGTGGTGTGGTGTGGTGAAGGTAAGCTCCCTCTAAACATTAACTTCTTCCATATGGTTGAGTGTTAAGTACTCTCTAATACACTCGGTGTAGCTTTCTTTCAGTTCTGCATCTCTCTGCAAAGTCTTTTAAGATATGAAAATCGTCGTAAAGCTCCTTCCTTACTTGACCCCAAAGCTGGATGTCTCCCTATCTTGAAAGGTAATGCCACTTCATAGCGGACGTCAGCTCGTCTAGTGGTGTTTGCTAGAAAGTGCTTTTCGCACGTGGTATCTTCCTTTGAGGCTTGAGTGGGAAACGGTAGCTCTTCGATTTCCCAGAACTTTCTTAAAGTCTTATCGAGACTTACATTTTGAGTGAAGGTCCGGAGTTTTAGAGACGTCTTCGAGACCTTTCCCAAAATAACCTAGCTGAGTCTTTTGGGCTATTGGCATACCGGATGCGGTACTCCGAATGATGTCCGGCATGATTATGTCTGCAGAAACGTCGCTACCAAGCAGCAGATCGATGGGTGCCGGAATATGGAACAAAGTATCTGCTAATTCCAGATTCTTTAAGTGGCTACATTCGTGCAGTGTTGTTCGTTGGGAAGAAGCCCAGTCAACGACTTGAAGACGAAAGCTTTGGTGAAACCTTCAAACATCGAATGTCGAGATGCGAATTTGATATCGACGTATTTGTTGATAGTGCCGCTGCTGACCTTCCCCAACCCTGATATCTGCACGAACGTGTTTTTCCTTGGCAGCTTTAGCATTTGTGTAGCAGACTCTGAAATAAACGTACGTTCAACGTACCTACCATTGGCTGATGATAACTTCACTACCGCAGTTCCCAACAAAACCCTTGTATTATATGTGTATGAGTGTGAAGTGTGGAAAGTGTTTAGAACTTGTCCGGATCCAGAGAGATGGTCCTCTTGCGTGGGATTAAAGGAGTTTGCGTTTGGGTTGATTGGCACCTCTTTGTGTTGTTTATTTATGTTGTGTTGTTGAAACTGTCGTATTGTTTCTGTGTTGTTTGAAAAAATTTTGTGTAGTAAAGAGTGGTGCCGTTGATGACAGGAGTAATAATTTTTATTACTAGGACAATTTTGAGTAGTATGGCTGTAAGCTAGACAGTAGTGGCAGACCTTTGTTTGCCGCACAGTCTGTTGCCTCCTCGTTACGTCCATGCCCAGAAATCACTTACATTTTCTTAAAGAGTGTTGTCCGTTGTTGCATACCTTGCACTGGAATTGATTGAGATTTGTTACAGTGAGGTATGCCTTAGCTGCTGGTTGCGATTTCGGACATGGCTTGGCGATAGGCCCAGATGCCCCTTTTTGTACTACAGCTTCTAGTGTCTGGAACCGTGCTTCTAAAAACTCGGTTAAGTCCTTTGAAGTAGGGAGATCCTTGCTGTTGCCTAGTTTTTCTTCCCATAGTTGTTGCGTTGAGGTCGGGAGCTTTTGTACTATCACATAAATGATGATGACGTCCCACGAATCCACTGATATCTCAAGATTTTTTGAGTGCGTATATACTCTCTAAAGAAGTGTCCATGAGTGATTTAAGACCTTTCGCTGTTTACTTCGTTTATGCTGCTTGATTGAAAAAGAGTTACAGCTGTGAACTCACTAGAACACGTTTGTGGTCGTACCTTGCCTTCAAAAGTTCCCATGCCTTCTCATACGTCTAGTGTGAAATGTTACAGAAGTCTCGCCGCTTCTCCTGAGAGACTTGATTTTAGGTAGTGGAGCTTCTGGATACCTCCGAGAGACGTGTTGCAATGAATGAGCGATACAAAAATATCGTGAAACGAGCGCCACAGAACTCAGGAATATTAATTTTAGGGAGACGTATATCTTTGCTGTGAGGAATATTTGTAGCCAACGTTGAGTCTGAAAGAGAACCTTGGGTACTAGAATACCTATCTAGTCCATCAAGCAATTCACACCTGTACTCAAGGTAAATTTCCCGAGTTTGTTCAATAATTGAAAAGAATTCTTGCTTTTTCTTTTCTTCTCGGTCGGTCGTAGTGCCGTTGTGCACTTTCAGTTCAGTTTCAACAACGAAAGTCTGGTTGAGAGATAATTTTTAGAACGCCCGGAAACTCAATCCATAAGTGATGGTATTTATCTCATAAACAACAATTGGATCTAATGCGTCTATCTTCCTTCCTAACCCAGATCTGTCGAAAAATTTTTTCGATATCGACCATTAGAACAATATTGTGGGTGTGAAAACGGATGATAATGTTAACGAGCAAATCTTGAGATAGACGACCTACCAATAGAATCTCGTTCAATGATATTCCCGTAGCAGTTTTAGCAGAACCATCGAACTGCCAAACACCATGATGTGGCAAATAGTACACATCTTCGTTGACTCCTTTCTATAGAGGGCCTAATAGAGCCATGTGTCCGAGGGTAATATATTCACGGAAAACTTGGGTATATTCACCCTTTAGATTCGAGTCACAAGTGAAAATATAAATCTGCCGTCTGCAGCACGAATTGTGTTTTCTAGAAACTGGTGTTCACATAGTGTTTCTTCTCTTGATACAAGTCTGCTTGCCAACCGGACGATTGTCTTGGCTGAAGGCATATTTCCCAGTGACAAGCCAGCCTAGTAAGGAGTTTTGCAGAGCAGGCTTGTCAGTACTCAGATTTAATCCATCAGGCAACAAAAGATTGTAAAAATATTCGGCGCCTATTAACAAATGGATAGTGTCTAGAACACTAAAACATGGATCAGCTAAACGCAGATTAGGGGGAATATATAATTGAGTTATGTTCAATTAGAATTGAGGAATATCACTTGCAGTGTGGTTGAGTATAAGAAATTCGATCTTGCTACTAAAAGTCAGTGCAGGAGAACGAACTGTAATCTTCGATTTTTTTGTAATAGTCTGCGAAAATTGTCCAATTCCTTGTTCGGAAAATTTGATGTCTCTTATAAGTAATCCCAATTTCGTAACGAGGGACCTTGCCACGAAGTTAGATTGCGAAGCAGAGACCAACAACGCACGATGAGCAATTGGCGATCCTTGACTGTCAAAAACTAAAACAATCGCGGTGGATAAAAGGATATGAGTTCGTGACGTACTGGGAAACGTAGCAGCTGCTGTAATAGTATTCGACTTATGATTCTGTTTTGTAGCTGGAAGGGGTCGTGTTTTGCGAAAAACAGAGAAGTCTATTATGTCGTTTGTCACAGTATTTGCAATTTCGAGAGCTACAGATACTAACACTATGTGACTCTTGTAGGCAGTTGAGGCATAAATTAAGTTTCTTAACATGTTGAACAGTGGTATATTCCATGAAGCTCCTGGCAGCTCATTTTGCATTTCGAAGGTTGACTTAAAAATGACCTTCCTGCAACAGCCTTCTGAGCGCCAGCTTGTGCATAAAAAGAATTAATATAATGATATCGCCTACCTCTATACTGCTGTGACGATTGTAGTGTAACGCAATGTTTTTTCAAAAATTCTGTAAATGCTTGCCAGTCGTATCTCCGTTATTCTAAGCCCACAGATGGTTTTTGTCATTATCCAGCTTTTGTAAAGCAATATGAACCAACCACGGATAGCGACCTTCGGAATTTGACGACCGTAAAGCTCTCACGACCTCGTCCGACGTATCGTACAAAAGGTTAATCGCAGCTTCGTTATTAGAGTCTGTAATGACTGGTTGGTTCAAAAAACGTTGGATATACTTCGAGACAATTGGAATACCTTTGCTTCAGCTTTTTCCACGCTTCACTATAATTCGCGTCCGACACTAATGTATGTTTTAATAGCGCCGCTGCATCGTCCCTTAAAAGCGTTTTTAAATATTGAAACTTTTCAATGTTCGATAACTTATCGTTGTTATGCACTAAACTCATATATGTATAAATCATGAAATGAGATCCAATCTTTATATCTACCGCTAAAGATTGGGATATGTATCGCAGGTAGTTTATATTCTATGTCCGAATTAGGAAAATTTTAAATTTGTGACACCGTTTCATTAAATTGTTCAAGGATTCGATTTTGTTGTTCCACGATTCGCGAAAATTGATTATTCGAGTCGAGCATTGTATGAATATCTGCAGAAGAACGTTGGCGAGGCGAGGACGTGAACTTAGAGTTAATCGCGTTAACCCGAGTCAACAAATCACTTTTTAATTCCATTTATTTAGCTTCAAAATTCTCTTCGTGAGTAAAGTCATCCGAAACCGTAGGATTTTCAGCAACGTTTACAATTTTCAACTGTAAGTGTCCGTATTTCCGTTTATTTTCATCGAGTTGCTGCAAAAATACTTGAACTTCTTCCTTAGAAAATTGTCGAGAATCGTTGTCAGCTTGTACGAGGGTATTTTGGAAGAGTGTAGATTTTCGTAGTATCTGAACACGTTGTTGACGAATATTCGGTAATAACTCCATTGTGATTAATAAAAATTCTATAAATTTTATATGTGAAACTTACTAAAAACGAACTTATTAATCAGTACTAACTTTTTCACAGTTGACTCTAACGAAGAATAATTTAAAAACCGAAAGTTATAGTTCTGTCTCTTTCACATTAGCTGTCTAAAAAAAAAATGTCTTATCACGCCGAATGTTAAGTTATATATACATATGTACGAGTATATGTACTTAATACTGTTATAGATGCCCGTTATACAAAATCCGCACTCCTCCAACAAACCAATGCACTGCAACACTGCACCGAAACCCGCACAAAACAATGTATTTTCCTTCAATTTGTTCTGTAACACGATTGAGACTCGGAACAAAAATTCTGGCGGAAATTTTTTGTACTATATCGACTATATAAATTTTTGACAGATCATTGGCTGGAATAAATTCGTATGAAAAGTGAAAATTCGGTACGGGATAATATTATTAATTTTGTTAAAGAAATTTTTGTTTTCAAATACGTGTTGGGTTAAAATGTCGAGAAAAGATACGCGAGTTTCGAAATAAGTGCTCGTAAAGTGTTTAGATGGGATAGTTTAAATAGAATCGTGCTTTAAAAAATGTAAACAAAGCATTTGTTAAACGCGAAGAAATTGTTTTTCTTGTTATTTCTTTATTCAATATTAAGTTCGTAGTGAATAATATAAAGTGTTTCTTTAATATATTGTTAAACAAGTCAATAAAGACAGTGAAATGCAACTTAAAATTTGAATAGATGGAATCCTATTAATGTTACAGCAATATTATTTCAAGGGGAATATTTCAGTTGGTGAACCCGAAAAGTTGGTGCAAATTGGCTTGGTTTTTAAGTTACAATTGAAGCACGATCAAGAGGGTAATTGCAACCAGCTTTCAGTATTCTTTCACTTTCACCAAACGAAATAGTCCTTTTAAAATATTCTGCTATGAGTATATGCATATACATATACATGTGTAGTATTCCAACTATGCGAATTTTCAGCAGCATTTCACTGTTTTATTGATTTGTTTAACCATATATTTAACAAAAAGATACTATATTACACAGTATTCACTAAATATTTAACGGAAAAATAACAACACAACAACTTCTTCGTGTTACACAAGTGCTTTGTTTACATTTTTTTGAGCACGATTCTATTTAAATTAACCCATCTAAACACTTCACAAGCACTTATTTCGAAACTCGCGTATTTTTTCTGGACATTTCAACTTTATGCTTATCAGACAAAAATAAATTCTTTAACTAATTTATTTATTTTGTTCCACACCGAAATTAAACTTTACATATGATTTTGCTCCCAGCCAAAATCTGTCCAGTCGTGGAGGTAAAAAAAAATGCCACCAAGGGGCGCTGAAAGCACTTTACCGGGTGTCAATAACAATTTTATTAAATTTACTAGGTGGGGTGAAAAGTAACCTTCCTGACCGCCAGAATGCGATGTTACAGACATGCCAAATTTCAATGCGATACTGTCTTTAGTTTTGTTTTGACAGCTGATTGTTGTTGACGTGTTTGGCACCATGTTGAGTATGGACAAAAACGATTTTCGTTCTCTCATAAAACATTATTTTTTGAGAGGCAAAACGGCGAAGGAAACAAAAGAAAAGTTGGATAAATATTACGGGGCTAATGCTCCGTCAAATTATACCATCAAATATTGGTTTCGAGAGTTTCGTGGTGGCCGCAACTCCACTACCGATCAAGTCCGCAGCGGCAGGCCCTCCGATGCGGTTACAGAGGGCAATGTCAAAAAAATACATGAAATGGTGTTGGCTAACCGGAAAGTGAAGGTGCGCGAGCTAGCACATACCACAAAGATTAGTACTGAGCGCACATGCCATATTTTGGGCAATATTCTGCATATGAAAAAGTTATCCTGCTGCTGGGTACCGCGCATGTCACTCCTGACCAAAAACACGAACGCGAGAGCATTTCGAAAGAGTATTTGGACTTGCTGATGCGGAATCGGGCAGACTTTTGGCGTCGATTGGTGACTGTGGATGAAACATGGATCCACTATTACACACCAAAGAACAGAGTGAGTGCCAGGCAATGGACTGAAGCCGGCACGACTGTTCGGAAGTGGCCGAGGGAGGCTCGATGGGTCGGAAAGGTTATGGCGTCGGTTTTCTGGGATTGTCATGGCATACCCTTCGTGGACTACCTCGAACAAGGAAAACCCATCAACGGCGAGTATTACTGTGCATTATTGGAGCGACTGAAGGCCAAAATCGCTGCAAAACCGTCTCACATGAAACAAAAAAAATTTTGCTTTTGCAAGACAATGCCCCGGCGCACATCGCAACCACGGCTAAGATCAATGACTTACGGCTCCAATTGCTGTCGCATCCACCGTATTCGCCTGATTTAGCTCCCTCGGACTATTATCTCTTCCCTAACCTCAAAAGATGGCTCATCAATAAAAAATTCAGCTCACGCAAGGAGTATTTTGCAGACCTTCCGGAAAATTACTTTTCGGACGGGATCAAGAAGTTGGAAAATCGCTGTATAATAAGTGTATCAAGCTAAAAGGGGACTATATTGAATAAAATAAAATAAAAAACATTTAAAAAAACAATTTTTTTCATTCCCAAGGAGGATACTTTTCACCCCACCTAGTAACTTCTTGTAGAAATCCGCGAGAAGTGAAAAAAGAAATGTGCGCAAACGAGCGAAGCGCTGACTCCTTTTCTGCAAGGGTAAAAAAAAAACGCATTAGATACGAGTATATTGCTCTAGGTATAATACCGAGTTATTTATTTTATTCAAAGTATTTATTTAATTAGGAAGTTATTTATTTAATTACGACTTAGTAACGTGTTGATAGGTTGAGCGCGCGAATGGACTGTACATATGTATGTATATCAGTTTGACCACTGACAGCAACGAATGTAATAGATTATGCGTCTGAAAGTATTCGAGGTAGTAAATTATGTTGCACAGATTTGAAGAATGCAGCGCCCTAACAATTCGTTTAAAAAATTGTTCAATATGACTTTGTTTAATGTTAGTTGTTTGCTCGTGTAAATGTTTAGTTCTAACTTTTTAACGGAACCTCGTGTTTTCGGTTCACTGAATCTTGTTTCTAAATAACTAATGGTTTTGTCCAAACATTGTAGCACTTCCTTTCGAGTTATCTTACATGTTTCTGTTTCTACGTCATCTTCAGATGTTTAATTTTTTTAATTCTTTTAAATATTCACACTTGTTCTCAAAAAAAAAGAAACACCAAACAATTTTCCAGCTGTCGACGTCTGTATAATTGTTTAAAAGCCATAATTATACCCTAGTCCATTGGTTGCAGTATGGAGGTTGTATTGGTGGAAAAAATTTGCACTTTGTGCTTCCATCGGCACTCTCTAGATCGGTGGGATGAGCAGGAGCATTGTCTACTAGCAATAGTACCCTAACTTCATTTTTTGGTATTTTTAAGACATTTTCCTGGTACCACCTTACTTGACAGACAATTTTTTTTTGAGAAAAATTCATTAAAACTCCGTTGCTCGAACAAAGCTTATAATAATGTACCGGTAACTTGTCCATAATAACCTCCAGTAGTCTTGGTTACTTCGATTTTCCTATAACTGCAAACGTGTGTCTGTGAGAACAATTCGCATTTGCGAAACTATAAACGATCTATTGGCTGTTTATGACCAGAAATGTTTTTGTCCGGTTTATCTGGTATTGTTTTCCAAAAAATTCCTGTCTCATCAGCGTTATATATTTGGAAATCAGAAAGATTTTGCTCCTGAAGAAATATTTTAAAATCACTTTTAAATAATTCTGCACTTTCAGTATCAGTACTTAGGGCTTCTCCAACCATTTCTATTTAAAATACCATGTCTGTTTCTAAAACGTGATAACCAGTCACCGTTAGCTTTGAAATCGGGTTCTCCAAGGGTCTGTGCAAAATCTATGGGAGCAATTTGAATTTCAATTCCACGAACTAAACGGCACTGTCAATTTTTTTAAAGTTTGACTCTCTCAATCTAATTATATTTCTATTCGATTTTGTTTCAGATTCAACAAAGCTTTTTAATTTGTCTTTATGTTTCTTTATGTCGTAAAATGTAGATTTACTTATGTTAAACTTTCTAAAATTTTCTTGTAATTCATTCCACTTTTTAGACATTTAAGAACTTCTAATTTAATGATTTTTTTCATTGTTTAGCTGGAATTTTCACGTGAATTATAATTATTTTTTATTTATGCAGAAATGTGTATCAGCTTTGTGCTTAAGGACTACGATTTACATTTATCGCCAACTTAAACTGTACTGGTGTTTTCCCAAGCAACATCTAAACGTAGATTATCGGGGTTTCCCCAATACAATTTTTTTATGGTTTTTCCCGACTTCTAAATGTGAAATACCGGACTCCCTATATAGACATATTGCTACCTATACGTGTTCAATCATTGCGTTATTTAATTTTTGCTAATTTAATTTAATTTTTACATAAAAAAAATGAAAACCGACTCTCATTTATTCGGAAAAATTTCTTTTACTCGGAAAATTTTTATTTTCAAATCAACGAGTTTTCCGAATTAAACGGCTTTTACTGTTCTAAAATTTCTGCTGTTCCTTGAATAACGCAGATAATTCTAGCCCGATTGATGTATGCTATGCGAGTACATTTGGACTACTACTAAACGATTTTCACGGTGAATGCAAGAACTTTTCTATCAGGAAGTTAATAAAATCACGGCGAAACCTTCGAGTTCCTACAATATACTGGATAAAATCAATCACAAGCAACACAAAGTGCAAATATAAATATGGACCTTTTGTGCGAGCATTGAAAATACAACATCTAAGATACAAAATTTCCTGATCGCCAAAGACAACTGGGGTCATAGAGAATGAAAGAGTTTTTATAAAAACAATTTTAAATATTAAACAGAGAGACTTATAAGAAAAAAAAGATGAATTTATTTTTTTTTTTAAATACGAGTACAGTCTCCCGGTTTCTTTAAAGATGTACGAGTTTAGAGTATAAAGAAAATGGTACTTTAAGATATGAGTATATGACCAACTGACAGAGGAAAACAAAGGAAAGTTCAAACGAGCCAGGAATGACAGCATGACTTTAACTTCAATGGAACGAAAGCGTACATCAATCTGGGGAAAGTAAGATGTTTGCATTTGGTATTTTTAAGGCATATCACAGAATGAATCTTTTCTTCAATTGATTAGAAACCACCTTTCACAAAGCTCAATTCAAGTTGTCTTGGATGGTTTCTAGTCTGATATTTACAAAAATAATTGCTGGTGTGCCCCAGGACTTTTTGAATCCTATCTAGCAGGTGCAGAGATGTCTTAGGAGCACCTGACCCGATGTGAGCAATGTACTCCAATTTTGGGCGGATGAATGCCTTATACATTGAGGCCAAATCAGATTGGGTAAAATATTTCTTACGTCGCTTGAGGAAACCTAGACATTTCGCAGCATTTTTGGCGATATCAAATATGTGATCATTCCAACGTAAGTTGTCATTGATGCACATACCGAGAATGGAAAGTTTTTCGGTTTCGACGATGTACGTGCCATTCATGGATAATGGCTGGGAGTTCGCTTTAACAGACTCCGTTCTGTCTGCGATAATCTTTTTAATTTTCATCAATGATCTCTTGTCTGCTACTTCTAACAATATATATTCCTTTGCTGATGACAGACTCACGTCCCTGCTCTTCGGCTGTAGAAAGGGAATGCCAGTGCATGTTAAGCTCATTAAATTCCGATATTAACAACATAGCTAATTGGGGAACCACTGACAGAATTGAATTTAATGCTTCCAAAACACAATGCTGTTTGCTGTCGTTAAAGCGAAATATAAACACCCAGCCATTGTCCATGTCGAAACCGAAAAATTTCCCATTCTCGGTATTTGTGTCAATGACAACCTACGTTGGAATGACCACATACTCCGTGTCGTCAAAAATGCTGCGAAATATCTTGGTTTCTGTTGTATGAAGTTTAGGTCTCTCTCACACTCTTCGAGTTAAGTAACGTAGTTACAGTCAAGTGTTGTCATTCAATCAATAAACATCAAATTGTTCACAGATAATGGCCTTGTCTTTCATTGCAAATACCACATGGTGTCAGGTGTGCTCAGTAATCAATTAGAACAAAAAAAAACGGGTGCAGGCAAATCATCTGATAGTATATTAAATAAAGATGTCAAAGATTTTACAACAATACAACAATAATGACGTCAACATTCACACCGGCTATTTTGCAGTTGGATTTAAAGTCAACGAATATGCCATTCGCGTGGAAAAACTGGTACCTATGCACAATTCCAAATGTACCTTCGTGCTTCGAGCTTGGATCCTCAGCCCGACCAGAAAAAAGTGGCTCTTCTTTACACCACATGGGTCTAGAGTCCCTGGAAATTTTTTAATTCTTTCGATATAAACCTTGATACGGTAACATTTGAAGAACTTGTGTTAAAATTAAAATCATATAAATTTTAAATCATAAAATCATAATCATAAAGTCAACATTGGAGTAGAAAGGCATAAGTTTTTCACGATGACACAGCAAATTGGCGAATCAATCGATGAATATGTAACGGCACTTAAGAATTTAAGTCTCTCTTGTGATTTTGAAACAATTCGAGAAGATTTGATAAGAGGCATTTTTGTGTGTGGATTAAATAATAATTGGTCAATCATAAAGGAACGTGTATTGAATGAAGGCGCAATATAACTTGCAAGGGCAATTGAAATAGCAAAGACAATAGAAATAGCAAAAGATCACACAAAACGGTTGCAACAAGGCGATTCAAGTAATGCAATTAATGTCATGAATCGTCATCCCGCCAAAATACATGCTGATTATCAGACCACAAATCATCACACTTACAATAGCCACACACATAAAAGACAAAAATCAAAACCACTTCCCCAATACAATAAAAAGCCAGACAGTCGTATTTCTAATTCAAAAAACAAAATTTGTTCACGTTGGGGAGAAATCCACCGTTCAAATGCCCTCCAATGGGAGCAATATGCAACACATGCAAAGAACAGAATCATTTTTCTAAGATGTGTGGTTATAACAAAGCAACTAATTCTAAAAGTGTGTATGTGCGCAATGTCGATGTTGATGATGACGACAATGATTATTCAAACGCATTGTTTTCGGGTTCTATAGAGCAAGGTATAGTCACATCGAAAAACAGTTGGGTAATTTCGCTGAATATAATGGACCACGAAATAAATTGTCAAATCGATACAGGCGTTCAGGCAAATATTATGTCATCATATTAGTTTTATCAGATACGGTTCCCCTCTACACAGTTAAGCGTTTACAAATTTTCGTTTTATAAACAGAAATGAATGATTGTGTGGTGTTTATATGATTGTATTGAACCAATGCGCATTGCGTCAATGAACATTAAGTTGTCATATATACTAGGTTAGTGTGGAACGTCTACCTGTTATCGGCTGCACTACATTGGAGTGTTACTATAAGGGTCAACCACTTTGGATTCAATTCCATTTTCTGGTCTTACACTGCCATGCAGTTATTGGATTATCATCTTGCATTTAACTTAGGCTATTTAAAAAAGTAGATGAAATTAAACTTGCGTACATTAATAAAAGTAATTCTAAAATGTTAGCTAGTTCTCTAGATAACAATTTATTAAATGAAAATCTACTTAAAGTATAAATAGTGCTAAAAGTTGCAAATCAATTTTAGTACTTAATAGCGACGTATTTCACGGCCTCTCTTTATTAAAAAATAAGTCTCATTTAAGGTTTATTTCTCAAGTGTCACATACAATAGAAATCTCCGGAAAATTCCGTTTGCACAATTTTTTAAAGGAAGGATTAGACCGAATGGAAAATTTGAAAGTGATACTAAAAGTTGAAGAGCCCACTGAGTGGGTCAACGCTATAGTTTTGGTCAAAAAAGCTAACGGGAAATTAAGAATTTGTCTTGACCCGAGGAACCTAAATAAAGCCATTCCCAGAGCGCATTATTAATTTCCCAACTGTTGACGAGATCAAATCTAAATTAAATGGTTCTAAATACTTTAGCACGTTAGATGCGAACTCCGGTTTCTGGGTTATTCCATTAGACGACGAATCTTCCAAGCTACATACATTTATCACACCATTTGGAAGATATCGTTTCTTGTGTCTTTTTTTGGATTAAACGCAGCCCCCGAAATCTTTCATGCTGAGATGGTTAAGCATTTTAGTGATATATGGTAAAGGGTGTAGAATTTATATTGATGATTTTTTTTTGCATGCTAATACATTGGCAGAACACAATTTGATTTAAAAAAAAGTATTAGAAGGAGCTCGTAAGATTGATCTTAAATTAAATGAGAAAAATATAAAATTTCTCTAAATGAAGTTAAATTTATTGGCAACGTTTTTAATCAAAATAGAGTCCGTCCAGATGAGTCAAAAATTAAAGTAATGTGTGAAATGCCCCGTCCTACGTCTGTCAATGAAGTACAAAGATTTGTAGGCATGGTAAACTATTTAGGTAGTTTCGTGAAAGATTTGTCAATTCAAAACAGTAATCTTCGTCAGCTATTAAAGAAAGAGGTAGCATGGCATTGGAATGATATTTGTGAAAAAAATTTACCAATTTAAAGTATCCCATATCAAGTGCACAAAATTTAACTTTTATGACCCGAATAAAACTATAACACTTTCAGTCGATGCGTCCAAAAGTGCAGTAGGCGCTGTTATATCGTAGGAGTTTAGCCTTTCCAATCGAACGGACGTGCACTACTCTATTTCTTACCTTCGCTTTTTCAGATTATTTTTAATTTCTCCCAATACCAATTTTCAACGCTCGCGTTCGTATTCACAATCTAAGCCAATTGCATTTTGTTTTTTACTAACCTAACATTTTTGTTTTGTTTCCGTCTTTTTTGTTCGACCCATATACATTTAGACCTACAATGTCTAAATTCTGCAGTAACCCCAATTGTGTAATTATCAGTGAAACAAATGCCGAATCAATGAATTGCAGTGGCCTCTGTGGGAAATCCTATCACGCGCTTTGTGTTGGATTGAGTAAAAGATCGATTGTATATCTGAAAGACTACAGATGCAACTTTCTCTTTTTTGTGATGAGTGTAAAGATATCTCGACATCGCACATTATGCTCGCCATAAAATGTCTCAGTGACTCAATAAACAATATTGGCAATGAAAACGTACTCTGCTTCAAGAGACTACAAAACCAATTCTCCAAACTTGATGACGTTATGAGAAGTGTTGAAGATCTTTCTGGTGTCGTAGAACAATCAACCAACCTCTTCAAAACAAAGTGTAAATCTCTAGAAAATCAGTTGACAAATACCCTCGAACTTCCAAAACCCACAGACACCATTAATATTAACACAATTAAAAGCGTTATTGAAAACAGTGTGAAATCTGCCCTTAAGACCTATTTACCGTCTATTGCTGATACTCTCTCTACCTTAAGATCCGACCTTGATATCTATTTCCAAGGTTCATCAACCCCAAGTGCTCTTCCACCAGACCCATCATTAGCTCACGTCATAACTACAATAAATAAAGTAGGTAACGATGTTGCCGCATCCCATCTACTTCTTGGTGATATCGTTGATGACATTAGAACGACGCTTAACAAAATTGACGATCTTCCTGTATAACTCCAGCCCCAATCTAACGCAATGTATAATACGTCCCTACTAACTGAAATGCTCGAGAACGCTGTCATCGAACCTTCTGAGACACTATTACAAATACCTCAATCTCCATCTCCAACTCAGGCAATCACAGTCGATCCACCGGAAATCGAGGCGACAATTTCTCGTTTTGGTACTTCCTGGACATCCTCGGAATGGAAACAACGTCTTCAAAAACTCGAAAACCACAACAAGTCTGAGGGCGTAACATTCACTCTCGACTGTTTAGCTGGAACCGCAGACTCAGTCTGGCTTGTGAACTTTTTTAGGCGCAGATTTAAAATCACCATAGACAACTGCCAGAAAATCACATCGCCCAATAAATCAAAGTCTTGTCGTTTCAAATTCAACATTCCCCATAAATACGAATGGCTTTTTCGAAATCCAACTTCAGAGATTTTTCAACTCGACGGGATAAAGATGCAGATTTTTAAGGATAACAAGATCAAGCACAAAAGAACTCTTAGGTCTAGAATTAATTCCGCTCATACCTCTAAGTCACCCAACCAACCCAAGCTACCTGAGAACCGCAATCCTACGGATAAGCCTAAGCGCAATATACAATCCAAGCCTTCCCATCGAGACCCCAACTGAAGTTTTAAGGTTGGCTTATTTCCCCCGTTTTCTCCACGGAATCACTTGCTTTCCCCTCCTGATGTCATCCAACCAAAAGAACATAAAGATGTCTCCCTCCCCACAAAATCTGTCCCACCCAAACGTGTCTCTTTTAATATTACACCCAATCAATCTCCTACAAAACTCCAAGCCTCACACCCTAAACCCCCCTCACTTTCCGCCCCCTATCCGAATTTCATCCGCTCCCACACACTTAATCCTCCGTCATCCACGTTGACTGTTGACCATAGCTCCTCCAATACTCTCCAAATCCCAACCTCCACAATTCTTGACCCCTTGCTTCCTCCCGCAGTTAAACTAACCAAGAAGCTAGCCGACGTGGGAAATGACGGCCGCTATGTCCTTTCCCGCCTGAGGGACCGTCGGCTATATCAACACGTGCGACTCTACCTTGCTTACTTGCACGATAAACCCGATTCTATCTGCATCGATGGTACCACTCGTACAAATCTCATGGTTTCAATGCAACAGGAAAGACTCCCCACTGATCCCAAAGATCTTCGACGAATTTTTATCGATTTTCACAACAATTTCAATATCTCTTCTGCAAACGTCGATAACGATCTCTCCTCATACGCCTCTCATGTCTCTTCCAAACGTCTCTTGCATCTCCAAAAAACGCGCTCTAGTTTTAAAAACTACTATCGTCCCTAACATGCCCCACAATCCAGCAAACAATCGTCTATCACTCTACTACCAAAATGTGAGGGGGTTGCGTTCAAAAACATCTTCTATATATCTCAACTCTCAAAAGCTGCCTTATGATATTTTTGCCTTAAACGAAACTAATCTAATATCTAATATCAAGGATTCGGAACTATTCACACCATTCCGTTTATTTCGCGACGATGGACGTGATAATAATGACGATTCTATAGGACGAGGTGTCCTTCTGGCAAACAAAATTCGGTTGAACCCTGAGCTCGTCAAAAAGTCATCTACAGCCGATTTCGAATTTATCTGTGTTAAAGTTACTTCCTCCAAACACAAACTCTATATCCTCTGTTTGCTATGTTCGCCCCTCCCAACCAATACACAGTTATCAGCTCGCGACTAATGCGGTTGATTCCCTCTTCGAAATCACAGATCCCTGTGATGAAATCATTGTTCTCTTTCAAATAAACTCAATTTCTAACTTCATGGGTCGGAAACTAGATTTGATCTTTACATCCGACACCACGAACTGTCTTGCTCTCGAGTGTGAACTTCTTCTTTCGAAATTAGACCGTCTCCACCCACCTCTCCTCGTTATTTACTCATATGATAACAATAATTCCTTGAGCCTTTCAGAAACTCCCTTCCATTTCGATTTCCGTAAAACCAATTACACTAAGCTCAACAATCTTCTCAAAAATGTTGACTTTAGTTTTCTTCAAAATAGTAATTTAACCGCAGATTCTGCTGTAGCTATCTTCTACGATAAGATTTTCCACTGTATAAGGCAAACTACTCCTTTTATTCGACGCAGAAATCCTTCGTCATCTCCTCCCTGGTATAATAAAGAACTTCGTACACCTCGTAATAAGAGAAACAGGTTATGGCAACAATACGTTAAATCTGGTTCTGACTTTGACAAACAAAACTACCTCCTAGCTTACAATCACTTCTCCCAACTTGCTGAATATCGTTACCAAAGATATCTCACCCAAATGCAATCTTCCATCATCTCAGACAATAAAAGATTTTACCAATTTATTAACACAACAAAAAAATCCGATTGCTATCCATCAACTCTCAAATTTTCTAATATGTCTTCCGATGACCCAACAACCATCGCTAATCTATTTGCGAACTTCTTCAGTCAATCGTTTTCGGCCCAATCTGATGACATCGATCCTGAATACTTTTCTTACATGAACAAGGAGAATAGTCATATCGCTTTTGCTTCTGCGACTTTGACATCGAGTCAACAAAACTATGCTCAGATTCAGAAAGATTTATTTGCCATTCCCTTTGGGTGTTTGAAATTCCACCAATATGTTTATAAAAGGATATGGTTTTTTGGTCCAATATAAATAATGATATTCAGAATATAGTCACCGGTTGTGAAACTTGCCTGCGTCATCGTTCATCACAGCCCAAAGAACCTTTACAGCCTTATGAAATTCCTCCAATTCCGTGATACAAAATAGGTACAGATTTGTTTGAATTTAGCAAACAAATGTATTTACTAGTGGTCAAAGTACATTGAAATAGAGCATTTAAGCACTGGTTATAGCGGGCAGGTTGTCGTCAATAAACTAAAAGCTATTTTCGCCCGTTATGGAATTCCCCAAATAATGATTTCAGAAAACGGACCTCCGTATAACTCCGAAGTTTTTAAAAAAATTTACCAAGATTGGCAGATTGATCGCATAACCTCTAGTCCTTACCATCCCCGTTCTAATGGTTTGGCCAAACGCTCAATACGGACCATTAAAAAACCACTAATTAAAAGTAAAGAATCTGGATCAGACCCATACATGCCATTATTGCACTATAGAACTGTTTCAAGAGGAAACATTCTGTAACCTTCGGAGCTTTTTATGTCAAGAAAGCTTCGAAAAAAAATACCGGCTATGTCAAAAAATTATGTTTTGAAACCAATAGGCTGTCAAAAAGTGAAAAAAGAAATACTGAACAAAAATAAGAAATCAAAGGTATGCTACGATAAAACAGCTAGATCACTAAAACCCTTAATTAAAGGACAAAAAATACATTACACGAAAAAACCCTACGTCATATTGGTATTCTGGTACCATTATAGAAAAATGCCAGGAGCCAAAATCGTATATTATCAAAGATAAGGACGGCAGTACTTACAGACGAAATAGGCAATTCATAATGGACTCTTACTCTAAAAAAATACCGATTCCGCGTCAGAGCACTCGGGTCCAAGAAATGAAAACCACACACGGTCCGGCAGAAAGATTACTCCGCCTAAACAATTAACATATTCGTATCACATAAAATAACTGAAATAACTGAACTTGATTTGCTACTAGATTTGCAATTTAATTGATGATATGGCTTTAAAATAAAGTATTGTTTTCTTGAATCCAATATGTGAGATTTAATAAGTTTTTGAAAGTTTGTGAAGTTTTTTCATCGTATTACATAATAGTATTTGAGTAAGTTTAATTTAATTTTGTTAAATCTTATGACAAATAGAAAAAAGATAAAAAGGAATTTGATCATGAATTCTTGAATTTGATTTTTATGAGTTTGGAAAATTTTACAGATTTATATATGTAGATATATATTTATACTATAAATACCATAGATTTAAGCTTCTGAATGGGAGATTTTGTATGAAGTTTACGTCTCTCTCACACTCTTTTAGTTGAGTAAAGTAGTTTAGCAAGCAGTCAAGTGTTGTCACTCAATCAATAAACATCGAATTGTTCACAGATAATAGTCTTGTCTTTGACTTGAAGGAGCGCATTTTGTCTGCTGCATACGCTAAGAAGTCGCGAATTAATGCTGGCAAAATTTTTCCTGGAAGCAAGGCAAACATTTACGTCAACGACTGGCTGTCAAGCGAAACTAAGGCTCTACTAAAGGAGGCGAAAAAGGCGAAAAAGAACCATGGCTATGGGTTTCTATGGGTACGATACGGAAAAATCATGATGAGAAAAGCGAATGGTATGGAGATCAAATTTATCAAGTGCTCTGATGATCTGAATCATTTATGATTAAATCATATTTTTTTCTAAACAAAAATAATACATTCATGTTATCACATAAGGAATTAATTGATATTGATAGTACTAGTACAAGTAGTGATACGTATATCGGTTTAGATTTTTGCTCTTCTATTTATGATTGTACATTATGCCATCTGAATATAAGAAATATGAGAATGAACTTTGATAGATTTTATTCGTATTTGTGTAGTTCTTTCACAATATTACCACAATTAATTATATTATCTGAAGTGTGGATTTTTAACCATGAATTAGGTAATTATTCTATTCCGGGCTATACTCCTTACCCAGCGTTCAATGAAAATTACCCTGCTGGGGGAATAATTGCTTTTGTTAATAACAATATTGAAGTCTCAGAAGTCTCTGTACTCGATCAGGATAGTGCAGATTGATATTTTCTGCATATATCGACTGCAGGTTGTTCACAGGGATATATTCTTAACCGAACTCGAAGGCCTTCTCAACTCAATCAAAAGTCAAAATGTCTGCCTTGTTGGTGACATAAACATTGACATATTGGATTTTCCTCTGAGCTGTGATAACTATTTACTACTTCTGTCTTCCTTATGTTATGAATCACTCATAAACGTTCCAACTAGGGTAACTGATGCAACGAAAACATGTATTGACCATTTATTTTTTCGAGCGAAAAATCTATCCAATGTCTGCCCGTTTGTACCTCAATGGGATACAACAGACCATTTTGCTACTTGTTTATATCGGTTTCAAATCTACTCAGGAAAAATAATACTAACATTAATAAAAATAACTTCTATGTTTTGAATAAAAACAACTTGCATCTACCCTCCATAAAAATTACTTACTGTAAGATGCGAAAGGACATTTTCGAAAAAATAAAAAAGCAAAAAGAGGTATATTATCAAAACAAATTTTAGCAAAATAGGTCTAATCCAAAACGACAATGGGATATTTTAAATGATTTGCTAGGTAAAAGCAGTAAAATAAATACTATAAGATGTTTAAAATTTGAAGAAGAGGAAATCACTTCGGATATTGAAATGGGAAACAATTTCAATTTGTTCTTTAAAAATGCTGCTGAAAATGCAAAACCCACTCATTCAAACCCTACAAGTACTGCCTCTAATAATTCCCTCCTTGATGATATAGTAATCTCGTCATTTTTCTTTGGAACGGTGCCCGAAACTGAAGTGTCCGATATCATATCGAAATTAAAAGTTAAAGGCTCTTGTGGGATGGACGGTATTAGTAGTTCACTGTTAAAAAAAATTAGTAGCCTAATTATTAAGCCGTTAACGTACCCTTTCAACAAAAGCTTCGAAAGGGGGATATTTCCAAAGTGCCTAAAAACATCCATTATAGTACCAATTTATAAAAAAGATAACAAAAGGGATCCTAACAATTATACTTATTGTCAATTTTTTCAAAAATTATGGAAAAATTGATTGCGAAAAGAATGTACAAGTTTTTAGATAAATACAAGCTCTTAAATGCATCCCAATTTGGCTTTATGAAAGGTAAATCCACCGAAGATGCTCTTGTTTCATTCTTGGAGGATATTCATGACGCGTTGCATAAAAACAACAAATCTGCTGGTCTCTTTTTAGATCTGACTAAGGCATTTGGCTGAGTTAATCGAAAGTTATAAATGGAACTTTGAGTGAACCTTTACTAAGTCAAAATGCTGGCGCCCCCAAGGATCAGTCCTTGGACCTTTGCTGTTCCTTATTTATATAAATTCAATTTTTAAATTGCCTTTAAAGGGTAAAATTCGTGCTTTTGCTGATGATCTGGCGATCTCATATAAAGCGTCTTGTGTTGACACTATACGACGTCAAATGAATGCTGACCTAGCTATACTTAATAATTGGTTTATTTTTCATCAAATGGTGCTAAGTAACAAATCGAAAGTCATGCCTATCTCCCTCGCAAATAAATACTGCATTGATGGAGTAGGTCTTCATGTCTTAAATTGTACACATGCTAACTGCAGTGATGCTTGCATAAAATTAGAATCTGTCTTCGAATTTAAATATCTAGGTATAACCTTAGACAGCAAGTTAAACTGGAAAGCACATATGTATAACAAACATTAGAAAATGTGTGTATATAGCTTTAAATAAAATATTTCATCTAAAAAATTTAGTACCTCTTAGCTTAATGTCTACTATATATTACGCACTGGTTAATTCTCGGCTAAAATATGGGATTTGCTGTTGGGGTGGTGCTTTCAAGAGTAACCTCCAGCCCCTTATAACAGCTCAGAAAAAGATAATCAGGGTTACTCTTTTTAAGCCAAGATTGGAATATTCATTCACCTTATTCCAATATCTCAATGCCTTACCACTCAGACATCTATACGTTTTTAAAGTATTAAGGCTATTCTACTTGCGAAGCGGTTACACTACTCAAAGTAGAAATACAACCTATTCACTGAAACCAACGTCCACGGTAGTAGTTCCGCGAGTATGTAAGGAACACTGCAGACGCTTTGCTACGAATATAGCTCCCTTTATTTATAACAAACTTCTCCCTGATGTATTAAGTCATGTTCAATCCAAATCTAGATTCATAAAGAACTTAAGAATCTTCTTACTATCCAGATCGAGTGTAGAGGATTTAATGCAGGTCTTAATTTAATAAGCTCTTTGCCTATTCTTGCTTGTCATCATTAAATGTATTTTCCCATCTATGTATTCCATATTTATCCCTTTACTTCCTCCTCTTTACCCGTTTACTATTTTAAATAATAATGTTTTTCTCGTTTGCTTCACATATCATGACTTCTTTTCTCAGCGCGGCTTTCAAAACCTTTAAACAATTATATAAGCAGTGCACTTGTTACTGGTATTTCTTTTACTACAAAGTGTGTAAGAACAACCATTCCAACTTAGTATAATTACTTAATTCATGGGTCTAGAATTCTTGCGCCTTAAAGTTTCTCAAATAACAAATCATATGTATAACTGTATTAAATAAAGTTTGTAAAAACCATATAAACTAGTAGAACTGAAACTTTTCCAACTACTGAATTTTATATCATTAATACCCACCAATTAATATTGTAAAGAAATGTAACATATTTGTATTGAAATGGAATAAATCTAATCTAATCTAATCTAAATACCATGTTTTTACAAGGGATGTAAGAAATACTTCACTCTCTTTGATATGTCCTCAATATACTCGTATAAGGCATTTATCCACCCGAAATTGGAGTATAAAGCGCACAATTGGTCGGGTGCGCCAAAATCATCTCTGCACCTGCTCGATAGGATTCAAAACAGTGCGATAAAACTCATAGTTGATACTAATATCAATCAGACAATGGACTGCCTCGAACAAGGACGTGTCTCACTGTGTTTTACTTTATTTCCACGACCATCCCCAGTATCATTCCGCCGCTTCAAACTTATAACCGTCTTGTTATGAATGCTCATATGTATACCATCAAGCCCACTTCCGGATGTACTCTAAAATATCGTGATTCGTTTCTAAGCCGTATAACTCGCTTATGGAATGCCATGCCTAGCTCCTTATTTCCTAGTCATTATAACATTCAAACATTGAAAATCTACGTTTATCGGTAACTCCCTTTCTTTCCTCACTGATTTTCCTTCGTCCGTGCCGTCTGAAAGCATTTTAAGAGTACTTAAATCCCTTGAACGCGCTAATAATAAAAAAAGTAATATGAAAAGACATCAAGTAAACTAAATTATTCCAGAGATATTATCGTCTTCACGATAAATTCAGTAATTATTTCGAGTACGATTATTTTTTTATAACCAAAACTATCTAATTATCACAATTTTGCTTTAGTATGAGTGGTCAAGAGTGTCCCTTAATTCGTCAAGGATAAGTTGCGAAATTATTCTTGGGTATATTCTAAAAAAAATCCGTTAGGGGTATATATACCCAGTAAGGATATATCTCTAATGTTGAAATCATTTATCGAGGATTTAAGAAAATGCTTACTTGATGTACGCTGACCAAGTTAACGGAAGTTGCTCTGTTCGTACTAATGGTAGAAACTTCGTTTGGGACATTGTTTTTAGAAGAAGTGCTAGCCTTTGCAACTGGGTTTAAGTAAATTTGATATCTTGTTGGAGTCTTTATAGTCTGCATTAAACTAAACAGAGTCCAAAGAACAGCATCTCTACATTCTGACATTCTGTTTTTTTTTGACACCCCTCGGCAAGTAGCTACAACTGCAGCTATTTGCCTTAAAGCGACTAAACAATGGACAACTAATGCATTTGGCCACGCCAATATTCTTAATACATTAGGAATCCTCACAGAGAACACCGATTACACCATACCAGAACTTTGGTTTGACAAAAACTTCCATGTAAGCTTCCCCTCTAGATCATTCTGGGAGGAGGATGCTTTCATGGAGGACAAGTCAATCCATCTCTACACAAATGGATCTAAAACCGACAGCGGAGTTGGTGGCGGTGTTTTCTCAGATAAGCTAAATCTAAGCCTCTCTTTCCGCCTTCCAAATCACTGTAGCGTGTTCCAGGCGGAAATTTTGGGATTAAAGAAGCTCTGTTCTGGCTAAAGAAAAACGTGATATCTGCAAAGGATATCCGCATATTTTCGGATAGTCAGGCCGCCATCAAGTCCCTGGACTCGGTGTCATTATATTCTAAAACCGCCCTTGACCTTGAATGACGATCATCTCTCATGGAGATGGCAGAGCAGTTCAACATTCACCTTTGTTGAATGCCGGGCCACACAGACATTCCAGGAAACTGCAGAGAAGATGAACTCGCCAAAATTGGAACCACTCTGCCTATTCTACCGGTAAAGGGTAGCATAGGTATACCAATCACTAAGTGCAAACTAACATTAAATCTGGATGCCAATAAAAGAGCAGACCTTAGGTGGACTGTTGGACAAACATGTCTAGCGCCCAAAAAGATCCTGCCAAAGCTTGATCTGAATCGCTCTAAGTGTTTGATGCTTCTAAATAGGAAACATCTCAGCGCCACAATAGGTGTCATCACTGGACACTACCCCAGAAGGCTTGGCGCTTGTACAAATGATTTCTGCAGAAGCTACATGGATGAGGAAGAGGAGGAGATAATTCTCCACCTACTCTGTACATGTCCAACTCTCTCACAGAGAAGAAAACTTCATCTAGGAGCTTTCTTCTACAACGACCTAAACGATCTAGATAGACGATATAGACGTTAAGAGTCTCCTACGCTTTATCATAAGCTCAAACTGGTTCCATTAGTAAGAGGATCATAGATCCACGTGGCATCAAAATGGGCCAATAGGCTCAAGTGGGTGGGTATTTCCCACAGCCACTCTTACCTAACCTAACCTAACCTGAAGTCTTCAGATATTTAATTTCAAAGCCAGTTTCATTTTTATTGCCAGTGATAATTTTTGATTTTAAGGTTCCTTTTTTCCAGAAAATGCGTAATAAACATAACGTTTCACAATTTTTTTCTTATGAACGTAACAATAATAAAACGAAAACCATCAACAAGATTGCAGGAAAACGCATAGATTTTATCATACCTTCAGCAGGTAATATAAGGAATTTATGATTTTTGACCTACGTTTCAACAGTTGACAGTAAGAGCGGTTTCCAAGGAATTAATAATTTTCGAAGATTGCATAGTTATTACAAAGTTTTAAAACGTGCTCGTCTATATGATTATCTGTCAAAATCCTCACTTCCTTACCCTGTGCCTTAAAAATTCTCAGAAAGATGTTCGGTGTATGATGTCTTATTTAAAAAATCTATCTAAAAATCTAAATAGTCAGTTCACTACCACTTGAGCCACTGCCACGGCTATGTACTGCATAGAGAAAATCTTTTTGCATACCACCAAACATCTGTATAAGAACTTGAGATTTCTAACTGGTTGCTGGAGCGGAGCTTGGATGACAAGGAATTTATTAGCAGAAATCTTTGGACGGACGAGTTTCAATTTGCAAGAGATGGAATCACAAATTATCATAATGTTCATATATGGGCTGCGGACATTCCACATACAAGGAGACATAAATCATTTCAACACATTTAGTGTCAATATGTGGGCAGGTGTAATCGGAAACAAGTTAATCAAACTACCACCTAGGCTGAATTCTACAAACTGTCTGGAGTTTTTGCAAAATGATTTACCAGGACATTCCACTGATTCAAATAGCTTCATCATATTTCCAACAGGCTTGCGCTCCAGTCCACTAAGGTCGTGAGGTTAAGAATTAACTAGATTAATAGTACCGTAATCGTTGGATAGCAAGAAATGGACTAGTTTACTGGCCCGCAATATCTCCTGACCTTACAGTTTTGAATTTTTTTTTGTATGGGGTGGAATAAGAGAACTTGTTTCTTCAACAGAAAGAGCAACTTTAAGTGAACTGGAAGAGCATATTCTCGAACCGTCATCAAAAGTGAGGCAGCAGTTATCATCAATAAATCTTCGCAGTGCAATCCAAAAATGGGCTCTAGCATACATACAAAACCAAGGAGGACACTCTGAGCACCTGCTATAACAGTATTTAGTACACACGTAAAATAAAAATTAGCTAAGGCCACACAATATCATTTTTTATTGTAGCCTAAAGCAAAGAAAAAACTTTTTTTTATAAATTTTACCTGCTGCAGGTTTATCCAAGTATCATAAAATCTGTGGGTTTTTCTACAGTCTTATTCACGATTTTTTTTGTTATTACTGTTACTTTCATAAGATATTAAGTGTAAAACGTTATGTTAATTAGGCATTTTCCGGGGGAAAGTGTCCTCAAAGTCAAAAATTAGAATGGACAGGAAAAATGGAATAGGATTAGAAGTTGGATATCTGAAGACTCCAATAAGATATCAACTTTATTTAAACGCAGTTACAGGGCTAGAATTTCTGCAAAAAATAAAAAAAGATCTAAACGAAGTTTCTACCATTAGTATTAACAGAGCAATTCCCGTTAAAATTGATCTGAGGACAACAAAGTAAGCATTTTCCTATATCCTCGATAAATGATTTCAACATTCTAGATTGTCCCTTACTGTGAAACGGTTTTTTTCTTAGAATACACACTATATAAAATATTTAATGGGTGGCCGTGGCTTAAGTGGTAGTGTATTGGCTTTCAAACTGGAAGCTTCAGGGTTAAATACCAGCCGCGCCCGAAAGACATTCTTTTTTTCAGGCAACTAAATTCAAGTAAGATGAGTGATTGCCTAGAATACAACAACAAGTCCAATTACACTAATAATTTAGTCTCCCCATTAAATGTTGAATGCCACTCATGGAGCGAAATAACCACTGAGCGCAAAAATATTTCTTTCTCTCTCTTTTCCAATCTCATAAAAATTTAACACTTTCTCAAGCATTTTAAGTGCAGTAATACCCACTTGAGTGTTATGATCTGTAAAAAAAAAAGACTTCTACATGAAATACAAATACTCGTATAGTAGCTAAAATAGGCATACAATTTTTAATTAAATTTAAAATTTAAAGTAAAAAGCCATATCATACAGTTGGTGTTCGAAATACAACGAAAGATGAACAATATATGTAATTATAAGGAAGTCTAACTGAAACTGAACTAAACCAAATAAATTCATCGCTCCTGAGGATTAACATTATTGTCAATACCGTGAAAAAAATATATAATATACTGTAGAGTGGAATGTTTTTGCTCTTCTTTAATTGTATTCAATTAAAAATCGTTTTTTTTTTTTTGCTCGAGGTGAAAATACAGGAGTCCTGTCAGCTAACTGTGATATTTCTACTATTTTGTAAATTTTAATTAAGCAAAGCTTTGCAAAGTAGAAATAAGAGTTGATTCGAAATCGTATATAAATCCATACTTATAAACACCTACTAACATACATACATTGCTGAATAATTAAGCTTGTGATTACTTGGAACAACACTAAGCCTGTAATATTGTATCCCGATTTCGCTGTTATATTGTAAAGGAATAACTTAAGTAAACAAATAAAAAAGAAATGTTATAAAAACTAACATAAATTTAAATGTGAAATACTGGGGTACGTGTGTACACGAGTACATGGGTACACTCAAAAAGATTAATGAAAAGGTTGGAGAAGAGGTATTCGTACAATACGAATTAAATTCTCAAATGGATTAAGCAAAACAAATTCGATTCATAAACCGAAGGAAATTAAGAAGAAAGAAAAAATCAGCTGCAACACACGTTGTCGTAATAAAATGGTACATTTTTTAATGCGTGTTTCAACCAAAATCCAATTAAGCCAAAAAGATGGGAAAACATTTTCGGAATTTACAAAATTCTACTGCTTCTGCCACTGGTGCTCTGCTCTTCTTAGGCATGAATTGAATTTGTGTATCCCAGCCCGACATTCCGTAACGATCTCACTTTTATTCGTCGTTGGCCTTACGGAGAAAATTTCATTAATATTACTGAAAGCATAGCACTGCTTGGAAGCCAGATTAGAAGGGAGTTAGGGATGGTATGGAGTATTTTCTAGTAAATTCACGTCAGATTCCTGAACTGAACGAGTACCATATTATTGTAAGCATGTGTACGCATGCTTGTGTTTGAAAGAAATCCTTTTTGTGCACAAGCATTTCACCAAAATGCTTCGTGGTTGACAAAGGCAGACGAAGAAATGGAGGCTTTTTATCAATTTATTCAACTCACGTTTCTGTCAAACAAAAGTAATTTTTACCTACTTCAAGTGTGTTTTTTTGTGTGAGTAGGCTTTTACTTTGTCTTAGCCTCACAGAACAATAATGTTCATCGTCACAGGTGGAAGATACGAAAATACAATTGCCTTTGAAAAAGGAAATAAATATTTCCAGATACTCGTAGAATAGAAAAAGGTAGTGTTGGTAGATGTTTCTTCTAGGCCGCATAATGTTCAGATGTAATTTCTTTAAGTTAATTCTTGAGGTCCATACACAGTAGTCGTCATGGAAATAAATCCATTGAGAATTATGTAAAATAAGTTAATTCTGAACCGCAATATAATAGGAATCTAAAATTGCTGGTGAATTAAAAGAGTTAATTAAAGAAAATAGCTGTAAGGAAATCTAATAGTAGTGCGAGTAAAGCTTTCTTGTACACCGATCGTACAGGTGAATATTTCTTATTGTGCTAAATCAAACGAGTTCAGTCGTCTAGAACTTGATATATAGGATTATTTTAATGGGGTTTATCTTTCAATGTACAATAGCAATTCGAAATTCTGTCGATATCATCACACCTTTTTTTTGTTTAGTTTTTAAAAACTGAACTGAAGAGAGAGGTTTTTGAGCTCTGTTGTTATTTCGCGCTAAATTAAATGTTAAGTATAATTGTACTTGTTCTTGTATCCTATGCAACTACTCAGTTTTTAAGTGACTTTAGTTGCCTGACAGAAGAATGTCTTTCGATCGCGGTTGGGTTTTGAACGCTGAAACGACCGTTCTCGAAGCCAATGCACTACTACTTGAACCACAGCCGCTACGGTAATATGCAATGAATCCTTCAACATTGCTCTAAGACCTAAATTTTATAGGATTCCAGTTTATTCCTATTGAAAAGTTGGATACCATACAGTCATGCAGGTTTGAATATTTGCCGACTCGATTAAGTTGACTTGTTACCAGCATAGGCTTATTGTTCACGAATTGGACGAAAACTGTTACTTTTTTATATGTACTCGTATATACCAAGAATGCACAAGTGTGCAAGAAGACCGGTCAAATAACTATTCCTCGTGAATGCGGAAGAGTCCTAAAAGCTGGATTCTAGAAACTTGCACCGCTCTTTCACAAGAACTTGTCAATTGCTTAAGAGACGACATAAAACGGAGTAAAACAAATATTTTTCTCTTCTAAACATTTCTCAGTGTAATTGGTTATTCTATAGCCTGGGTCAGTAGTTGAATATATATTTTTCTGAAGCCAAGTCGATGATCAGAAATTCGTATGTCTTCAATAGCTGGATGGAGTCGCTTTTAAGTAGCTTGGAGATTACCAGCATTAGAGATATTGGTTCCACGATAAAATTAAATAAGTAATAAATATACCATGCACAGAAAAATGCAAAACCATGTAGCAGATGGCTTTGCTTTATTTGTAATCAGATTGAATGCACTTCAAAGTCCCCTACCCTTTAATGCCCAAGTTTTTTTTTCGGGAAAAGAATTATATTTTGTAGAGGAGATAATTCTGAACAACTTTTGTTCTACGGCTTTTCATATAACTCATCTGGGTATGTTACAAGTAATTTCAGGTAATGCGTGCCCAATTAATTCACAAAAAAATTCAAAAGGTGTGTAATATAAAGATAAAAGTTGTATGCAAATGATTTAAAAAAAACAACAAATTTTGATCAAAAAGCATCGTCGGCGCATCTCAGGTCGTGTGAAATTCCATGAAATAGTTCTTTTCACTACTGAGGCATAGACTTGACATTTCTGGCAAACAAACCGAGTTCGTGAGTCGCAGCCAGGTTTTTTTTGCATCGATGTCGAGTTGTAGCGGGCTCCGGCCGATTGTGTCTAGCCGTACATCCTTTGGTGGTAAAAGAGCAACATTCACTCGACCCCGCTTTTCTGCGGTTTCCGATTCCAAATTCGATGGACGAACAGGTTTTCGTGCCAACGCTATGCCGGATTTCGTAAGATAAGTGGCCACTTCCATGATAAATTCGTACAATTTTAGTGGCTTCGTAGTTTGTACCGTACAATCGAAGTGCCGTCGATATAACATCCAAGAGTTGATGATGGCCATATCGCACATGTGCTAGAAAAAGCGGTGTGTCAATTTGCGTGATGTGATGCAAATGAGACATCGACTCAAGCACGAGTCCATTAGATCGACGCCGCCCATGTATTTGTTGTATTCGTGTATGACGTTGGGGCACTCAACAATGCGTGGTATGTCGCGAGCCAAACGAACCACTATATTGGCTGAAGCGCCTAAATTGGGTTCACCATCACGACGGTGATCGTCATCACCCGAATATATCTCAAAATAATAACAAAAGCCGCTGTTGTCACATAGTAGGAAGACCTTATCGCCCCATGGGTGAGGATTATCTGGCATGTATTGTTTGAGAAAATAGACAATCTTGGTGGTACACATCTCCTCATCAACGCATAGCCTTCCTTCCAACGCATCTATCGACGAGCGCAATTTGTATAGCCGGTCGCCTCGTTTTGTGGAATTGGACCGAGCGTTTCGATGTTATGTTGTCGCATCTCAAGACGGTTTCTCAATCGCTGGTTTCGCGCAATCGGCTCTATTGATGTCGACGGCTCTGCGCTCGAAGTCGTTGCCTGTTCATTCGATGCCTGTTATGCACTCGATGGCGCGATTTCGATTTCTCGGTTGATTCGCATTGTCATTGAAGTGAAGCTCGTGACGAATCTTTTCATATCGATTTCGTTACATGCTTTCGCTTATCGGTTTGAAAAAGATAGCATTACTCCAGTACATCCGTGAGCTAAGATATCTGACCACCGACATGAAATAGTTGATTCCGAGCAATCGTTTCATTTGATCTGGTGTTGTTTTCAGCCCTTCGGATTGTATTCAATCGAAATAACCCATTGCCGCTGTTTCTTGAACCGAATACAAATTGTTTTGTTGAACCGGATTTGAAATGATATCATCGGTCATAAAAAACGAAAAAAACTCGAACGGTGTGCTCAACGCCATGATTTGAGGGGTTTCACTATCGGACCATGTTTGTTGATTCACGTATGTTGCCAACTCTTCTTCGTTGTGAAAATCGATTTTACGCTGCATTATAAATAATAAACCAAGAAAAAAGCAAAATTAACGAAAACAAACTTTTTGACATATGTGCACATAGGTATATACTCGTAGTAACACATTTTATAGCCTGAGTGACCAACGTGCCATTTTGGGCACGAACAAAAAATGATTAAATTTTTTTTAAATTTTTTATTTTGAACAATTTCTAGACACAATAATAAACACGAAAATAATTCTTCCAGCGTCGGATTCGACCGATTTACACAAATATTTATGTGTGAAAATCGCAAAAAAAATTACAGAAAATGCGTACCGTTGTGCGGCGCAAACTCAACTGAATTTCAAACTTTCGAATGCAGTTGGTTTCAAGCGGCAACCGGTGCAAACTGTGTCGCTTGTATCGTAGAACATATTAAAATTATCTGTACGGAGTTTGAAACATTTTCGTTGGACAAACTTTTTGTTCAAAATGTGTGTACCCAAAATAGACATGTGGGCATTTAAGAGTTAAATCTGCCAAGAAATAGCCATATAGATGTACCGAAGTTTTGTGCTTAAAGGCGTAAAATTATTGTCATAAGTCGGGGCTTATCTGGCATACAAAACACCAGTTGAACTGCAAAGTTTAATTGGTAAACGAAAAAGAAACCGCACTGAACTTAGGGGCTAGACAAGACCACCTTGGTGATCATGATCGGTTACCATTCAGGATACATATAAGATCTCAAGTTTAGAAACAATCGCTTCATCCTTCCTTTTGCAAACGCCAGAATTACTGGTATATATTGCACTGAAATCCACACCACAGTGGACTAGTCTTCAAACAAGTGATTTTTCCATAGTTGAATCACCTAAATACAACAGCTTTCTTTCAATAGATTTCTTCAATTACGTAGATATCTTATTACTCCCAGTTCAAAGGTAAACGCAGTAAGAAGCAATAACCTCAATAAATCTGCAGACAATATTCCTTTCAGTTTGCCATGAAAAGTTAGTTCCCTTTGCAATTCAGGAACAGCTAATTACTACAATAGTTAAGTGTTAATGCAGAGCTATACGCAATAAGACATCGATTATCGATTATCTCTATATAATAGCTATAACAAGTACAACTAGTAGGGTAGCGTGTACAGGACCGATGAGGACGAAAGACTACTGTGTCTAAACACAAAAAAATTAAGGGGTACTAAGATAATCCAAAAATGTTCCTTAATATTCAGTGATTTTATTGCCTATCTAATAAATAAAGGTAAAAAATGTTTTTAGTTTTTATATGTATTGTATATGTTATGCTATCAACAATGATGTTCTCAATGTCTCGATATCTATCATTAAATCTATACTTTACGGCGTTTTCTTTAATGAATATTCCGGTTGTTAATTAAAGCTTAATGGGTCTATTTCAATATCCAGCACTGTACAAAAGTACTCTGGCAGAAATTGGCACGAATATGCTCTAAAAGCGGAGAACCATTATGCGCGGTTGAATAAAAAAGGTTTAAAATTACAGTAACTTGTCTTTATGCAGGGCAATCAAGGAGCGAGAACCTTTTAACAGGAAAAAGAGAAATTGCTTTGCTTGGAGTAAAGCTGAATTTCTTTTCCCAGTTTTGGTGTATTTTTTTCAATATTTCTTTCAAAAACAGTCGAACTTGTAGCTAAAAGAGGCAATTAGCATTAGAATGTACATATTTGTATAGAACCTATGAACGTTTATTATGTTTTGTTAGGAGGGAAAAATTAATAACAAATGTTTGTAAATGGTTGTGAATTGCTTCTGAAATAGTCGTTACGGACTCTTTTTAATTAGGAGCCATAATCAAATGCTACAATTTGAGGTTTCGAGTTTTAAAAGGCAACAGAAGTATATAATCTATCCTCGTATTTTGGTAAAAGGCCTACTTCACTAAACAGTACGAATACAAATATTATTGTGATTTAAATAGTTGTGCTTGGATATGAGGATTATGATGGAATAATCTTATTTTCAGAGGCACAATATCGCCAAATACCAGAAAAATTAAATAAAGAAAAACATGCATAAGAAAAAAAATTCGTCCACGTCATATGAATATCACCATGGTTTCAGTGTACAGGCAATTCTTCGCACAGTGGAAAAGTTTGAACGTGAGTACACTCTCTTGGATCTTAAGCCACCAACTAGACAGAGATTGGTGCGAAATGAAGAAAAGAAAACAAAGCCGTCGTAGTGGCCAGTATCGAAGAAGACCCAGAAATGTCGTGGCCAATACAACAAGTATATTGTGTTGTTCGAGTTAAGGAAGTTAAAGTCTCTTGTTGATAACAGTAGATGCCTCTTATGTCCGTTCGATCCACTTACAGATAAGTAAACTTAATTTAACGGCCCAAGTGTCCTTTGGTAATACTATAGTCATTCGTTGATCTTCATCGATCATTCAGCCTTATCCTCCGCCCCAACATTCATTCCCAGCGACATTCCAACTGTCAGCTCTTTGGACACAGCCAAAGCTAAAGGCTTCCAGATTATGTCGTGTCCACACATATATATATGTACTTAAACGCGTCTACACCCACAGTTCAGTATTACCATTCGCAATCGTGTGGTAGTAAGAGTTATTTAGTACATTATTCGTTGGTACAGATTGGCTATCTCTCTTCTTCTGAAGAGGTATTTTTTAACGCTGGCAAAGCACTGATGATTTTTTTTCAACCCTTCCCTTTAGGACTCTTTCGAAAAGATAGAAAATAGTATTTGTGCAGTCCGTCCGTCCTCCTACATTGCATTTAAGAAGGTCATAGAAAAACATCAGCTCTTAAAATGATTTGATGATATTTCTCACCGAAAGGCAAAACTAGAAATCGGTCGGAAGAAAGATCCAAGAGCTTTTGAAATACTTTGCAACAGGCTCTTTTGCCAAAAAGGCGTACGTTTGGAACAGTGAAATTATTCGTCAATGGATTTGTATCTTCTACTCTCTTGTTCTTTCGTAACCTAAAATCGCAAATCTCTTTAATATGGTACATAATTTGCAACAGCACATGAGTCCTGATTCAAACAGGTCTATTAGCACCATCCATTTTTTTTAAGTCTAATATAAATATGATATATGTTTCTAATACAATAGAATTAATATAGTTAGTTGACTTTTATTTTCAATAAATGTTTTACAATGTAACGATTAAGCTAAGTCTTTAATGGTTTGGCCTGTGGCCGTCTACCAGATTGACAAAATACATACAATACAAATAAATACATACCTAATATATGTAAATATTTATCATTCAGAAGGCTCATTCTGACTTCGAGGTACTCTTCACTTATAAGTGAATTCCACTGTCAAAGGAGACAAGTAGAATTAAAGGAGTAAGATACCTAATTCTGTAGTAGGCCTTTGAATTGCACTGTCCTTGGAAACAAACAAGAGAGCTCCTAAACAAAAAGACGAACTCAAAGGAAGACGCATATTTGCTTTTTCACGAAGAGATAGCGACACTAAACCATATAAGACGATTGGTTTAGAGTATATCCTCAAACGAACTAAACCGGTGAAATCATAGTCAGGTCAGATTGTCTGATTGTGCCTTTATTAAGGCAAACGCAGAGAGCTTCAGCAGAATTTGCCAACTAACCAAGCATAACAATTCAGCAAAGTATCAGACTTATTAAAACCAAAGTAGGGAAAGAAATTGGTTCTTATAACTTCTTTAGTAAAATGGTGCTGACTGGGCTTTACCAACATGCCCTCCAGCGCAGTGAAGAGATCTTCAAGTCATTTGAGATTATTTCATACCTTCTTGCACCACCTAAGATTAGGATTTTCTCTGCTGTTTTTCCCTGTGAGTTGGAAATTTGTTGCAGTCTAAAAGGTAGTTTATACGAGCTACGTATGTTACTTTTTCGGTCGGATATTCAATAGACCTTAAAGTGATTTTTCTCCTAATATGTCCATCAAACTCATTATTATAAATAGCAAGCTATCATCATTTATCGTAGCCATATTTCTCTGTCTGCTTGAATCGGCTATCTAATTATGGTACATCTTTGCATAATGTTAGACTTAAATAAAGCTCCTTGGAAACTAAGGCGTTAAGTAAAAACAGATTTTATTGTCAATGGTGCATACTTTTATTGTTTTTGTATGGCCTATCTTTCTTCGATTAAGCTGAAATTTTGTTTTGCCAATCCAATAATTTCATTGGTTGTTTTGCGGCACGTCTACGATGCTTCTTACATCTGCAGATATATTCATTGTTCTTAAATTATGCTGTAGTCGTATACTTAAATTGAGAAAAATCAATAATTTTCCTAAACAGTTGTATTTGAAATCTCTTCTAATTTTCCAAAGCACATAAAACGCAATTAACGAAATTTCTATTTAAATCCTCTTTAGCTAGTCCTCTGTAAGTGAGGCATTTTAAATAAAATATTTACTGTTTTGCTTGTGATTTAGTGTAAACTACATAGTGAAAAGGAATAGAAAAATCTCTTCGACTTTTGAAACTATCCCATGCCGAAATTGCTATGACGTCAGGAGTTTTTTTTTATTTATGTCATTTATATTCCTAATAAATTCGTACATTAGATACATATTTCAAACAGTGTTTGCCGTGCTGAGCTATTACTCTTCAGTTGATCATTAATCACTTATTCATTTTCTGGTTGAGGCAACAATAATTGGAAAATCACTTTTCGGACTCTATTAAATATTCATCAAATTCTTTTTGATGCAATGGATATTAATCAAAAAATATATTTTATATTATCAAAAAGGGAAAACTACAGCCTTATCTCCCTTGTAATGAATGGGTAAATGAAGTCGTATGTATGTTAGGCGGTTGATGTATGCGTTGCAATATTCTGCGGCAACAGCTTAAATAATACTGCAGCAGTTAATTTTTCTACTTGTCGTTAATGAAGACTAAATGGAAAAAAATCTTATGCGGGAACATTGATATTATTATAAGGTGAGCCGAAAGTGCATTCAAATTTAACTATCAGAAATCTGTAGGCTTGATCGGGGTCCCACAGCTGAAATCTACCGGTTGGGTAAAAGAAAAGTCGGATATACTCGTATTTTCAGACATTTACGTATACCAATGGTGCACTAATGAAAGGAGAGCAGTATGAAAGTCAGTCGTTCATAGACCTCAGCGGAGATCAGACGCATTTCGCATTTCGTGCGCGGCTTTACAAGTGTGGAAAAATAATATAGTGTTAAACAACAAACTTTGAAGTGTTCGGTAGCCGAAGTGGTAGAGGCCCGGACAATAAATCTCGAGGTTGTGGGTTCGCTTCCCGGTCTCTGCGAAAGTTTTTTTCGTTTATTTATTTAATTCATTTGCAAAGACAATTTTAATAAAAAAAAGTGTTTGTTTTGTATTACAAATTCACGTGATGGATTGCGGAGAGCGGTCCGCTATGCCAAAAGCGGGATCTGCGGAGATATCAGGCGAGGCTTTGAGTGGTTCGAGCCAAACGCCAAGGCCAAAGAGAAAGAGGAAGCTAAAGCCAACCTCTAACTTGGTACAACGTTCCACCATACCAACGTCCACTGTAACGCTTGGTGGAGTGAGAGTAGGAAACCATTTTGCTTCATTGGCAGCAAGCGAATCGGACGATGAAGAGGAGAAAATCGAGTCGATAAGTAGCAGTATCAAAATGCTACAGCAAAGGGTACAGGCCATAAAAGAACAGCAAATGGTCAGAAGGAAGAGGGAAGAGCATGAGCAATGCCAACAACAACAGCAGTCGCAGCTTGCTCAAAAGCAGTTCCAACAAAAACAACAGACAAATGCAATAGCACAAGTGCACCAACAACACCAACAAAAGCAAATGAAACACCAGCAACGACAACAAGAGCAGCCACAACAACGGCAGCAGCTAAAACATCAGCAGCAGCAACAACAACAACAACAACAACAGCAGCAGCAGTAGCAGACGAAGAAAAAGGAGAAGGTGTCTCCTATCAACACCTATAAATTGGAGGTGAATGCAACCAAGGACCTATGTAAGTTGGTAATTGGTAATAATTTTAATATTAAGTGATTGGGGAACGATCACTATGCCATCCACTGTAATACAGTGGAGAGCTACGCGAAAGTGAAAGAGCTCCTAAAGGAAACGACGACGGAACACAAGAGTCAGAGTACAAGAAATTTTATCCTAATGAGGTCCTTTAAAACAGGGCGAACCTAATACGAGTGGACAATTTTGTAATTAAGCTGACTCGAAGGCACATTGCAAGAGCAATGACCTCGACGAATAACCTGATATCTGGGGCTTACTAGCCCAATTACATTTACCACGAGAGTGTGCTTCCACCGGAAGCATTCCTCTACCTAGATCAGATAGGGTTGATCCAGGATAGATTAGCGGTGCCGTTAACCTTCCATGTCGCTCGGACAGCTGGGGACAGGCGACTCAACTACAACAGAGACGTCGCACACGGCAGTGTGGATCTCCTCAGGTTCAGTAGGACGGTGGGGAATCGGGATAAGAGGGATGTTGTTCGGCAGCACCAGCATTTCTGGTGGTTGAATGACGGAGAAGATGTTTCGTCGTCGTTTCCGTCAATTACGGAACAGCCTCACTAATAAGGCAGAGCCGGCCAATCTGTTTTCTCTGTAAATAGCGATGGCCAGCTTACATAGGTTTAGGTTAGCATCTAAGAAATATATACATGGATTAGTGTATACAAAGGTATATACTAATATATGTATATAATTGTGTATAATGTCTATATGTGTGCATGTGTGTATTGTGCATTTAGGTTAGGTAGGCTAAGGTTTATTTTAAGTTAGATACTAAGTTTTTATAAAAAATAAAAAAAATGTCCATATGATAAGTTTTTGTATGCAAATTTTTTTCTTAGCCTTAAGTATAGAAAATAAGTATTCCTAAATAAAATATAAATGAAGTCGAAAGACATAGATATAAGTATTCAGAGTAGCTTAGAGTGCCTGTGTGGGGTAAGTTAGTAAGTTAGCATTTAAGCATTTTTTGTTAGAATGTAAAAGTTAGTGTTAAGAAAATAAAATGCATTTAAAACTGAAACTGAAGCAGTATGAAAGTGCGTCATCATGAAAGTGATCATGTTGTATATGAGAGTACATTAACTCGCTGGGTACTTCTTTTGAACAGCGGAGGAGTGATCTTGGCCGAATAAAAATGTTTGTGTCAGAGAACCGTAGAGCTCGAGGCGACCAATATAATCGTAATAATTTCTCATTCAGATCATTTTGGCTCATTTTGACTTTTTTGCTTGCAAAAATCATAACTTTTAAACAAATAAAGATATTGCGACTGTTTTTTTTCTGCTCAAAGGAAATTCCCAGGGCTGTGAAATTAGTGAATCTTGAGAAAAATTATTGATAGGGTGTTCCAGAATTTTCGTCTGAAAAATGACTTTTTTACCACAGGGGATAAACATAATATTTTACTTTAAAAATATTCAAAACTGCTTGATTGAAGTAATAACAGGGTTTCTAAAATGTAGTCCGAAAAAACAGTAGTGAATTAAAGTAAACGAACAATTTTTTGATATGTTGTTTTTAGGTGTGGTAAAAGAGCATTGATTTAATTTTGTGGCACATCAGAGTGCATAATACAATATTTCAATGATTCATTTGAAGTCAAACAGCGGAGAAAAAAAGTAAACGGATCAAAAATTTAAATAAAAAAAGATAAAATTTCGTCAACATACGGGCTAGTGTCTAACAAACTTATCATTTCTAAAGAGGATTGTGCTTTGAGATCTTTTTCGGTTCTGATATGCCTTAACGAATAAATGAGTACGTCCAATGAGGCTGCAAGCAGCGTGTTGAAAAAGTCTTCACTCTGCCGCATCTTTGAAACCTTGTACGTGTTTTGATATCTATATTTATTGCAGTCTTTATTTTTGGATTCCTAAGCACCTTCTGACAATTCTCCAAGTGGCAACGATTAATACTCGATTATATTTTGATTATGAAGCGAAGGTATGATTTATTTTTCGGTATATTTCTACTTTAAAAACTCTGCTGTTTTCTTGGCATACTTCACAAACTTTACAGTATTAACCTTTTCCCTGCAATTAAAAAACATTAAGTATTACCTCGAGCATCAATATTACCTCTCTATTGATCCCAGTTATAAAAGCTTTTGCCTCTGATTCTTGAAAAAAACACCTCGAAGTACTTCCACCATTGGTATTTCCACATTCTTGTTTTGGTCCGTCCACATCGAGCCCAATCTCATCTCGAAAGGTCTTTGGATCTCTTGTCTTATTATTTGTTCTGACTTCTTGATTTCAATAGATTCTTCAATATCCTCTCCTTTCTTCTAAAGTTTGCAATTTATCCAGACTTTCGGCGTATGACCATCAATCGATGTGAAAAGTTCCGCAACTATTGACAGCTATATAGGATTTTTTTTCGCGTAGATATGGCACATTACGACTAGCACTCTTGCCGTATTTCGATGTGAAAATTTGTTATCTTATTTTATAAACTGTAGCAGAAGTCACATGATACCGCATATGTCTTATTTGTATTATTGTGACCCAAACAGTAATTAACATTTGCCTAAGAGTGCAACTAAATGGAAGTGTAAAACTTTAGTTATATTGTACCACAGATTATCGCAGATTGAGGTTTCGATACTATCACCTTCGTAAGCAAGTTCATCATACTTCTTTTAGCAAAGTTTAATTTCCAATAGTATTTGTTTTGGTTCTATTTTTATATCAAATTGAGAATACTTCATCGACGTTATTAAGAGCAATGTTATACATTTTTGCACAATATTTGATGAAAAAAGGTATGTTTCGTATTTGACAACTAATTAATAATGTCGTATTTGCGCATACAAAAGGTTTTAATAGAAGAGATTTGATTTGATTTTTACTTAAGTTAATGGAAGAAGAATTGCTATAAATTAGGAAACAAAATTCAGCTAAATTATCGTCACGGGCGTTGGCCCGTTGTCTTCAGTTGTCTTTATCGCCAATAACATCAACTTTCGACCATACAAAATCATTAACCATTTTTCCATAGCACAATGCATGGTAGCACAGTAGCATATACGCTTCATTTTTCAAAAAATAAAGTTCAATAATACCTCTCGCCCAAAAACTGCGCCAAACTAAACAGTAATACGTTGTGGATTGACAGGCTTCTCAACAATCATTTTTGTATTTTCTAAGACTCAAAAGCGGAAATCAATTGCTGGAAAGGGGTACTTCACGTCGAGCGAGGAAACTTTTAACATTTCGAATAGTTTTAGTGAATTTCAATAATTTCATTGTATTGTTGAAGCATGTATCGTTATATTTTTATTAAAGGCATAGTTTTTTGCTTGTCTTTTGTCAAAAAATGGCACCACACTTTTGGAAAAGCGGCAAAATAACTGACTATTCCATATGAAACCTATGTATTATTGAAAAACTTTGATAACATAATCTACAAGTATACAAAACAAAATTTTGAAAATAATCCTTTGAATAATTATTATAAAGAATCAGATAGTTTTCTTGAATTTTAATCCACAAATGCATTACTAACGGCTGACCAAATAGCAATGATAGTTTTTCCAATTATTATATTTCAGCAGCTGTCAAGGTCACCAATGACATCCAGCTGTCAAAATATTCAGTATGCTTTACCATTTCATAATGCATCGTTTTAAGCTTGCTGAACGTGTGGAAATTAATAAAAAATATTGTCAAAATATGTAACGTGAATTTCGTCGTGAGGTTGGTCGTTATCATGGCTTCAGTATGCAGGCAATTCGACGCACAGTGAAAAAGTTTCAGCGTGAGTACACTTTTTTGGATGTGTACTCACCAGGTGAACAGACACAGGTGCGACTGTCCAATATCGAAGAAGACCCAGAAATGTTGACTGGCGCTTGGACTTGGGCGTACATCCATATAAGATTGTGCTAACGCAAGAATTGAAGCCGGACGACAATAGACGGCGCCGTGAGTTTGCTAATTGGTTGCTGGAAATGTTGGCCGGAGATGTGGATTTTGGCCAAAAAAGCAAAATTGCCATTATTGGAGAGAGTACAATCCACAAGTGTTCGACCAACCATCAATGCATCCACAAGGATTGAATGTTTGGTGCGGTTTATGGCATGGCGGCATCATCAGACATTATTTCTTTCGAAATGGGGAAGAAGACACCGTTACCGTCAATTGTCTCAGGTATAGAACGATATTAACCGACGTTCTGTGATCAGAGGCCGACAACATCGATATATCCGAGCTGTGGTTCCAACAAGATGGCCTATATGCCATACAAGCGACACAACGGATGAAGTTGTGAAGGAGAAATTTGGCGACTGATTCACCCCACGGCGAGCGTTCATCAATTAGCCGCCGCGATAATGCGATTTGACACCACTCGATTATTTTCTCTGGGGCTACGTCAAGTCCTTAGTCTACGCTAACAAGCCAACTACTTTGGATTGTCGGAATAACGCTGCACATACTGGACCGACCGCTTGAAGCACTGCCAGCAAAGCCGAGGTGGCCATTTAAATGATGTGCTATTCCACACATAATGGCATGAACGTAACTTCAAAATAAAGCCAGAATCAATTTTATATCTCACACCGTTGATGTTTTACTTAATTTTTTCTTCGTAGCGTACTTATCTGGTCACCATATAGTTTAAATATTTTTTATCACGGCATGGAAAAATTAGTTGAGATGTTATTCGACTAAAAGATATATGGATATTCGTTATAGTTTTTGAAAAACACTTTTACGGTTATTCCAGAAAGGGTTCCAACGGATGATGGAATAACACAGGTGGTAAGTAATTCCACGCGATTGAGCCATAGCTTTCATAACACCAAGTGCTTTCAATGCGACTATCTTAATAATCAAATCTTATAAGATTCCAGACGCAATTTATTTTTCTGTAATAAAAAAAGGAGTGTAAGATCCTATTCTCATACTAGCGGGCTCTAGCGGATCATATTGCATGTGCGAACTTTCAATCCTACAAAATAGATTATGCAACGATATCTAAGCCATTACAACATCTACTCTAGATCACAGATTTAAATTGAATGAGAAAATGGTGGTGTTCCCGGATAAAAAATTCTTATGATTTAGAATAATAAAATGGTATAAATAAATGGTATTTCTTCTTAATTTTTTTCCATCAAATATGTTCTTCTGAAAAATGAAACAGATTTCCTTTTTTTATGTTTTATAATATTTATGAATTTTTTGAACCATATCAACACATTTTGGACGTGCTGATTTTGTAAAATAAAGATAAAAATCATTAACTTTCCCAAATTCAATTAAACCAAAATAAATCATCACATAGTTATGTATGTTCGTGTACATTATCCTAAATCCAATTAATTCTGAGGACCTTTAATTTCAAAAGAACTGTCAAAACCAAAAGCACGGATAAATTCTATGGTATCTAAAACGATTTCTTTTACCCAGAAGAAAGAAATCTATATCGGTCATCCATTTTGGCGTAATGCCATGTTATGATACTTTTTGTCAATGGCCAGCAAGCGAAGAATTCACTAAGATGCCAAGGACTATCTGTATTCGACATAATAATTCCGACCGAGTAAAAATTGTTTGTTTGTTTGCGTCAGATTGATACATCAAAGCATTGATTACATGCCATATTTCCTCTCATTTTTCGATTTCAGTTCTGGACTATAGGGGGTATATTTAATTGGGAAAGTAAAGATGTAAACAATGCTTTCATGGGACGAATCTATTGAATATATACACAATTTCAAAAATATATTTGTAATTTAACTAATGAAATTGGATTAATGGGTTAGAAGTCCTAGCCATATCTCTGATAAAAGGTTCAGATATTATTTTATATAGTTATTGAGAACAATGATTTTATATTTGAACGCATAAATAATGAAGAGAACGGATATAAGTGGACATAAACCGGAATTCATCCACAAGTTACATTTTGTAAGTTTTTTGCATAGCAGCGACTTGAATTAGCCCCATGCTAAGGTGGGTGGTGGTTCACCAATTCTGGAAAGAGATTCTGCAGTGAATTGCCTTGCAACACCATTGCAAAAGTTTTTCTAAGGAATCCACACAAACCACCTGCGCCAAAAATATACAATAGATGGCCTCTTTAGTGGAGATTGCAACCGTGATTAAAGCACTCAAGAAAAACATTGCCTTGGGGATTGATGATATCTCTGAATTTTTCCAAGTAATCGGCAGATTAAAGAAGCCCTGCATAGCATATGAGTTAATGCGCATTGCTCGGAATAAAAGATGATAATCCAATTATGGAAGAAGTGCAACAAAATACCATAGGGTTTATGTGTTATACTCGTAGGTACGCAGATCTCAAGTAGAATTATCGGACATTCTACATAAGTATTTTAGAAGATGATAATAACACCCGAATGACAAAATCTTATTGGAGGTATTAAAAAATTGTCTTAAAATACACTTAATAACACTAACAGCCTAAAATTGCCCCATGGTGCCCAGACTTGGAAAATGTGTCGGAATTTAGATCTGTATTAATTTGTAATTAATTTGTAGTAAAGTAGTAATTTCAGAGGAATATATACACAGTATACTACAATACGGCCACGAACTTCTTGTTAACCAACTTTTATAAACTTTACTATAAATAACAGTTTATCAAAGATACAGGGTGGTCCGGTTTGGGATACAGATAGTTTTTGATTGATTCATTGGTTTATTTATGTTGTGAAAAAAATCGTATGGGAGGTAGGTTTTATCTTCACTGAGTTACATGGTGTTTAAAATAAAACCTTCAGAAAAGTAATTACCAATAATTATTTAGTTATAACTTCTGGTGTATTAACCCTGCAGCAACCAAGCAGAGCTCGTTTGATAACCAATTCTTTAATGATTAATTTATACATTTATACATCATTACTATCCATGCTTTCATTTTCGAGATATTGGTCTTGAAACACATTTTTTTTTTAAATAAACTTTTGGGAAAATAGCAATTATCTCGGAAAAGTGTGCAAATAATTTTTTTCCTTTTTTATCATTTTGGTGCCCTATAATGTTATTACATATTCGTCATATAAAGTTTTTACCTGGAGTTTACAGTGTTCCTATTATGTATGATTCTCTGATTAGGGACACGTCGCACAGTGTTTCGATTATATGGGATTAGGTGGAAAAAAGTCAAAACCAACTAAAAGTGTTTCAAATTCAACTCTTGTTGCGAGTGCTCGAAAAAAATGGGCTATGGAGGAAATGAAAACCATTTTAGCGCATAATGAGTGTCTTTAGTTTTGTGATGAAATAAGATATTAACTAATATCAACTATGTAAATATTATTAGCTCAACGAATTCATTTTAATGTTTTTATTGGGTATTTTATTATTTTTATTATAAGTTTGTATTTTGCACAGTATTATATATTATTTATATTCACTCTATTTATATACATACGCATGTATATAGTTGCATATGTGTATTGGTTAGGTATCTGCCAGTTTAATCTGTTAACATATCTTCATGGCTGGATCCATCAGAAGAATGAAGCATCACACCACTTATCATAGCTGAATTCTCCGCCTCAGTGGATAAGGAAGTAGAGGCATGCATAACCAATAACTTTCTAACTTCTTGTGGTAAAGGGCTGTTTTTCTTTTCAATTACATTTCTAAATTCATTGATTTTTGGATCTGATGAGATTAGCAACATTGTAAGTAAGTCTCTATTGGTGACATACCGAGAACACTTACGGGTATTAAATTCTCGAAATCCTCGGCAATCTTTATTCCGAGCATTTTGAGCCTCTTCCGATAAGTTTCCAATCGGTAAAATCATGTGCTGGATTATATCAACACTATGAAATAAAATTTTGTGTACTGTAACGGGCATGTAATACCACGGATACAGACTGAGATACGATGCTGCTTGTACTGGCTATGCCCTGAACTCCCATGAAATCAGCATTTACTTATCAACGTTGCTGATTGTATTTTGTCTATCCCTGAAAAGTGCAATGCTTCTAAAATCCGCTGGGTAGTTATATCCAGCAAGGACTGTAGTGTAAAACTAGCAGAAACCCCATCAACTTGAATACATTCTTCAGGTGGAAATCATTTTTTCTTGGCTTTCGTCAAACGGTAAAATGAAGGAACCAGTTCGTGGCCTACACCAAGAGCTATATTCCTCAATAGTTTGTAACTATTGGTGGTCAATTTTGCATCAAGATAAAGGCCTAGTGCCTCATCACCGGAAAGGCATTTCTCTTTTGAAGTTAACAACTGAGCATTTTTTATTTGTTTAGCGCCATCTAGGTCATCACTCAAGCATTTTATTATCTTTCTTTCTTGCGAGCCTGAGAGAATGTTCAGCAACAAACAAAATTTCTTCCAAGGTAAAATTATTGAATATCCTTTGTACCCTTTGTATTTTAGTTTTTTGGCAAAGATCATTAAATGATTTTGGAGGACGACCAAAATATTAAGGTGTTTGTGGAGCTTGTTCATCGACAAGATAAAGATCCTTGGAATCACGCGTTAATAAAATAATATCCTAAGCTAAATAATATCCTAATAATATCCATTGTTCAAAAAATTCTGTTCGCGAAATCACGCAAAGTGAATCTGAAAATTAAAAACTAAAAATATTTGCAAAGTCGTGCGCAAAATTCAGTTCGAATTTTCGGAAAGAGGATTAAATTCTCTAAAAGATGGATATAATTTTAAGTCCTGATAAACTGATACTCATGCCTTTTTTACTAATGACATAAATTAAAACTGATAAATTCAAAACAATTGTTTTTCTATAGCATGTTTTTTTTATGAAAAAGAGAAAAATTACGAAGTAAACCATAAATACCTTCAGAAGAAATGTCCATGATTAAGGAACAATTGATTAAAGTTGAAAAAAATTAGACTCAATATTACAACGTCAACCACAAATGCTACTTGTCAAATGAGTCATCGGCAAACAAAATGCTACTGCTTCATTGGAAACGTCCCGTTAGTTTAGACAAAGAGCGAGAAAACCATGGAAATATTATAGATTTGAAATCTTTGCCTTCTTCTCTGGAAGCTCAATAAAAGGTTTTTACTAGGCTGTGGCAAGACTTTTTTCCACATAAATACATATAGTCGAAACACTGTGCGTCGTGCAGGAAATCTCCGTTAATACTATACTGTGCTGCCTCAACACTGCCATTATAAAATCCATAGGCAAAATGGATGTCTGCATGTTGTTCACTTAAATACTCTGCCATTTAAAAATAATACTTATAACATTTCAATGTCATGCTATCAAAATGCAATCAACTACTGGTAAAGTTATCACAGAGAAACCAGCTGCGTCAGCACAAGCGCCAACCACTTGCATGCATATCCAGCGGATATGGATCAGATATGTATCTGTCTGGAAATTTTTTTGGTATTTTATGTATTAATGCTGACTTCATGTAACTATGAACAATTTTATTTTCCCACAGTAGAATGTTATAAATAGTACTATAAGAAGAAATTGTATGCAGATTGTTAAGTCGAGTAAATAAATCGACACATCTGTATAAAAATAACTTTTTATTTATTTAACTTAATAACTGGCGCCCGAGCAGTGTAAACGTAAGAACAACGTATATGAAATACAAATGTATATATTATATAAATATAAATATAAATAGCTTAACGTAAGAACAACTAAGAACTAAAAAAATAAAGAATTCTTTCGCTGGTGTTAATTGTTAGAACTACAGTTAAAAAACTCTTAAATGCATGATTTTTTATTTTGTTTGGAAAAAATAATATGGGGTTGGAAACTATTCATAAGTGACGGAAAAAAATATTTAAAAAATCCTAAGCATGTACTAACGGTTTTTTACGAAAAACTACAGTTGTATCATTTTTGATAAAATGTGAAGCTTCTGCATTTATTTATTTATTTATTTATTTATCATTATAAACATCTATCACAGTAAGAATTCACTTATAATATTGTGGGAGATAACAACTTAAATAAAATTAACAATTTACAGAAAGAAAAAAAAAATGTGTATTTAAAATTCAAAATTTAAAATTAAAAATTCAGGTAAATAAAAGAAAATAAAATTGAGTTGAGATCGCTTGAGACAAAAAAAGGAAGGAATTGGGAAGTTAAAAACTAAGTGCTTTGATTCGAGAAAAAGAGATGTAACTCGCTCCTAAATCTGCGTGTATCATTCAGCTCTCTTAGTTTGCGCGGAAGTGAATTTCAAAGGCGAATGGAAGCAATGAAAAATTGTCTCTCAGATGTTAGGCTAGAGAATTGTGGTAGAATTAAACAAACAGATCTATTAGATGCCGAAAACTGGATTTTATTGTAGTGATATGAAGATTGTCTCGTTTTTATTATGTTAAAAAGAGAATTGAGGGTACGAAATTTAACATAGTTCTGAAAAGACATATCCAACACGTTTTTTGCCAAATGTGATATGTGATCATAACTTTTGAGACCGTAAATTTAACGTATAGTGCTGTTAAAAGCTAACTGAAGCTTTCTATTACTTTCAACATCACAATTATAGAAGATTTCACACCCATAAATTAATACAGGAATAACCAAAACTTTAGCAAGCATAAGCCTTGTTCTCAGTGGTGTAAACTTTTGGGCTATCCACAATGTTCGGAGAACACCATACGCTTTATCCACTATAGCATTAATATGGTTATTCCATGTCAGTACTCTGTTGAATACCATGCCTAGGTTTTTGGACGATTCGACTAAATCTATTGGTAAATTGCTCAGCAATATGGATAGGAAATAAGATAAATCCAAACGTTTTTTTGAAATAACTAAAAATTTACATTTATTTGCGTTCAGTGCTAGGGTATTTTCCAATGCCCATTTCGAAATTCGTTGAAGATCTTCATTTATATCATTAGCACAGTTTTCTATTAATCCAAGGGCACAACTTCTATAAATTTGAATATCGTCCGCATAAAGGTGATTTGACGAATTCATAATAACGGATCCTATGTCATTAACATACATTGAGAACAGGAGAGGTCCCAAAATCGACCCTTGGGGAACACCTCGTTGCAAGGAAGAAATTCTGATAGAACGCCTTCCAGAGACACGGCCTGCTTTCTTTCTGTAAGGTATGACGAGAGTAAATTTCTAGCAGAAGAAGACATATTAAAAAAGTAATTTAATTTATAAATAAGAGTGGAGTGGTCAACCATATCAAAAGCTTTCGAGAAATCTAGAAGGACCAAGAAGGTGACATGGTCCTTATCCAGATTTTCTCTTATATCCTTTACCACGCTCATTAATGCAGTTGTACAGCTATGCTTGGCACGAAATCCGGACTGAACAGAAACCAGTAGATTATAGCGTTTAATATAGGTATTTATTTGATTATGCATAACTCTTTCACAAACTTTAGAGAGGAAGGGTAAAATTGATATAGGTATAAAATCCTCACATGCCGAGTTTTTAGGGATTGGTACTACTTTGGCCATTTTCCACTGGTGGAGAAAAATGCCGATTGTAAAAATGGTGTTGATCACGTACGTAATATATCGAAGGAGTATGTTGAGGTTACAGGATGTGGTATAGATATTCGAAATCTACGATTAAGTTCATTTCCATCGATATTACTTCCACACTTAAGTTTTTGTTTACCAATCCCTAATTCACGGAGGTTACTCCACAGTTTTCGACCATCAGAATTAGTAGCTAGGCGATTTGAATAAAACCGTGTTTTAGCAAATCTTATTTCGCGAACCACGCTGTTTCTTAGTTGTTTGTAGACTTGGTGGAGCTCGTTTATCCTAAAGCGTTTCCATTGACGGTAAGCATGATCACGTTGCATCATTAACACCCTGATCTCATTAGTAAACCAAGCCCTTGTCTATTCTCTTACCGTTCCAGTAGTTACTGGGACGTGTGTATCAAAAAGATGATTTACATTTTTATGAATGTACTCAACTTGGTCTTCGGGTGAGGGCATACTATACTATGCCATGGAATGCAATATATGTGGTGTTCTAAGGCAGACCTGTCTATATTTTTAAAATTTCTAAATGAATAGCTGGATGACCTTGTAGAACCATTTATGTCAAAATCAAAGGTGAGAAAAATGAGGTCATGTTTAGAAAATACAGGTGCTGAAATTTGGTCATACAGAACAACTTTGTCTATGCTATTGACAAAAAACAGATCTAACAAGGTACTGCAAGTACTTGTGAAATGAGTAGGGAGCTAGGTATTTACTGGATGTAGACCTAAGGCATTCATGTTTTCAATTAGGTGACTTTCCTCTAAAATATTACTGGTAAAGTCATCGCAAACAATTACATTAATGGCACTGTTTGAACTTTCCTCCATGAAATCATAAACAGGTGTTAAATTAACATTCCTATTTGGTCTATACACATTGCATAAACGAACAGGATTTTCACCACAGATTATATCTATGCAAAGATACTGAATGGCGCTCTCAAAAGATGACTGCCATTTTAGTTTAGAAGTTAGTCCTTCTCGTACATAAATCGCTACACCGCCGCCAATACGATTACTCCTATCAGAACGAAAAATTTTGTAACCACTCAAAGCATATACTACATCATTCACATATGGGAAAAACTAAGTTTCCGACACACAGATCGCATCGACTTGGGAATTTACAAAAATTTCTCTAAATTCATCTATTTTGGGTTGCAAACTTTGTGCATTTAGATGGAAAACTTTAAGTCCTTGCCTATGACAACAAAAAACCCTAATCATATCGCAATATAACATCATTACCGTCACTAATGGAATCCACCCCGCCATCATTTAAATTCATTTTTATTATTTTGTATCAGAACCAAACGGCACACACAGATCACACCAAAAGCCGCATCAATTTCCCCAAAGCAACGACATTGACCTACTAGGACAGGGATATAAAAAGGAATCAAGCAAAAACAATACAAAAAGAGAAAGAAAATAATGTAAACATAAATTAACACTTGCTGAATGGTGACTTCGATCATCGTTTTATGTGTCTTCTCCTGCTTCCTTGGTCTGACAACTCGCGGCTATGGCATTGATCACTCGGTCATTCTCCACTAAAATCCCTTTAGCGTGTACACTCTTCTTTACGTAGACAGAACCACGGTGAGTAAAAACAGAAAACAGCTGTTTATTATGCTTTAGACGCATTGCCCTGTGGTAAAGAGTACAATTTTTTCTGGTCATACTCCCGAACACATAATACTTTTTCTTTTATCTGCTTCGATGCCCACGTCTTGGAAACAAAGCTGTCTTTCGTTTTTGCAAAAGAGAGCAACTGCAAGAAACGGTGTTTCTTTCGTGGGGAGAGCTGAATTTGACAATGATGGGTGTGTCCATTTTATCGGTGATGTCCGGATGGTTATTAAGTCGTTGACACTGAGAACGAAATATTGCTTTCAAAGTTGGCGGCATACACTCAATGCTGTGACAAAGGTGATGAAAGATAGTTTTTAGATTTTCGTTCGGCAACTGTGGGATTCCTAATATAATTGCGTCGGCTGCAATTTCACGTCGCTCGAAAACATCACATCGTTTTTGAAGTTCAGCTATTTCCCCATCGAGAGTCTGCGATTCAGCTAAGTGTGACTTTATCCCTGTATGCGCATTTTCTAGTTCTTGAATCTTAAGCTCAGCTTTTTCTTGGCGGCTTTGCAAGCTTTTGAGAGATACTTCGACATCTGTTGTGTGTGTATTTAGTCTGTCGTCTATCAGCGATATACGGCTAAGTACATCATTTCGCAAAAGATTCATTTCCGTAGAAATTCGACTTACAATGTCATCTGTGAATTTAGCAAGTCTGTCCTCGATGTGTGCAAGAGTTACAGCTGGGGCAGGATTGTAGGCAGCTGGTGTAGATTTATTTACAGTTCCTATTCGTCCGACTGGGGTAAAGTTTTGCTTCGGTGTTGGTGCAGACTCTTTAGCCAGGCTTTGTGTTGGTCGTATAGTTGCCTCCAGTGTTTGTGTTGACTGCTTCTCTTTCTCCGTAGAACTCGACGATCGTGTTTTCCCCGCCATTTTATTTCTAGGAGTACGCTTACAAAGAAAAAACAAAAACAAGCAAGAGCGTTTGAAAAGTCAAAAAGAAAAGTAAAAAATTAAAATATTGTCTGGCTGATGTTAAAGTTATGACGTCATTTATGTCAAGAAAAGCGAAATTGTATGCGGGAATATTTTTAAATCTCACACTTAGCTTTGGATTTAGTATTCTGTCAGAAAATCGAATATATAGCCGAACGAGATTATCAACACGTCTATTCACAATGAATCATTCCCTTTTCTTCATTTATACCTGGAAATTTGTAAAATGAAAAATAATGAAAAAATTTATGATTATTTCATTTATTACGGAAAATTAAAAATGAAATTTATTAAAACAATCCTCTTTGCAAAGACTTTGCCATCAGCTGTTGCTTTGTTGGACGCTTACAAGCTTCCCCAAGCCTTGTAATACATAAGTTGTAAGGAGCTATAGAAGTTATCAAAATATACTATATTACCAACCGCTCCGACGTCCATCTGATTTTCTATCATAGGATCGTTGTTCTTTCTTGAATAGATGATAAACTTATAAGCATATCCCATCAACGAGCAAAGAATGAATAGTTTGAATCCCCACGTATGTGGCTTCAAGGGCAAATATTGCTTCATAAAGTGGCCTATTTTTGTTGCCCACATTTGTTCATCCACAGAGAGTCGCTGATCCATTGGTACACTTGAAAATCGTTAAGATGGTCCATTATCGGAAGAAGTTTATAGACTTGTTGGGATTGGGAAAGTTTACCGGCCTGTGCATACTTTTATCATTAAAATGAAGCATTCGTCTTATCTTCTCAAACCAATTTAGCGTCATGGTTTCTTTTATGGCCTGAAAGCCATGTTTGATATTCCAGTAATATTATAATATTCCTATGCACAAAAAAATGCACTTATTTATCACATGTAGTCAAAAATAAAAGGGAAACTATTATGAGTTTATATAAATAAACTACTCACCTTTGTTGATTTTATTTTTTCAACACAATTTTTCCAAGGATGTAATTTATAACAAAAAACGAAAACTTTCGATTTGGTCATACAAATAACTGATAACGGAACAATCATGATGCTTTTTTTTTACTTCGTTTTGGTTAAGAGAATATAGTTCTCTCAAATAAAAATGTTCGTTTGTTGGTAATCAAAGCAAAAATATTTCTGGAGCTGGGAAAAATTGTTGTATAATATATAATATAATAATAACACAACTAATATATATAATAACACAACTCTTTCGCGAGTATTAACCGTAAGCAAAATCAAGCGTTGTCGCGAGTAAATCCGAAAGTGCAAAGAGGGCACTAGATGTGCTTATAAGGGGACTAAACGGTGATCTGAGTAAAATGCTAATAACAGATACAGAAACCGCAAACATTACCAGGCGCCTACACATCTTGCCTGGAGATACAAAACTTAAGTTTCAGGATAATTCATAAAAAAGAACGTAACTAATACCATCTCAGCTACTATCATATACCTTCAAGGCCACTTCCAATAAAACAACAAAAACTTGGGTGGCCCCGGCTCAAGTGGTAGTGTATTGGCTTCTCAATTGGACGGTTCGGGGTTAAAAACCAGCCGTGACCAAACGACTTTTTTCATGCAACTAAAATCTTGTGAAATGAATGGTTGCCTACATACAATATCAAGTCAATTTACACTAATAATTTAGTCTCCCCATTAAATGTTGGATGCCACCCATCTAGCGAAATAGCTACTGAGCCCAAACATCTTTCTTGGTAAGGAACATACACTAACTCATTTGTAAGATATTGTCAGACGAAAGTATGTAAGCCCATTGAATGGAGTCTCAGCATTGTTTGTTCGATCGTCAAGAAAGGGCAACCTCTGAACCTCGCCAACTACAGACGCATCACTGATCATAACATCGCCTGGAAGATCCTATCTGCCGTATTGTGTGAACGCCTAAAGCCGTTCGTCAAAAACCTGAATTTTCCATATCAGTGTGGCTTCAGGCTAGGAAAGTCCACCAAATATTCACACTTCGACAGATCTTGGAAAAAAAACCATGAGCTCCAAATTGATACACTCCACCTATTCATCGATTTCGAGGCCGCGTATGACAGGATAGAGGCAAGGTATACAGGGCAATGTCTGGCTTTGGCATCCCCGCCAAACTCGTCGCTTGTGAAGGATGATGATGGAGAATACACGCTGCTCTCTCAAGGTCGGTAAAGAACTCACCGAGACCTTTGATGTCAAAAAAGGATTTAGGCAAGGCGGTGCGCTGTCATGTAATGTTCTTTAACATCATTCTTGAAAGAGTAGTGCAAAACTCACGAGCCAACACAAAAGGTACAATCTTTCAAAAGTCCGTCCAATTACTCGCATACGTCGATGATATTGACATAATCGGAAGAAAGGACCGTGATGTCAGTGGCGCTTTTACGAGTGTTGAGACCTCAGCGGCGAAGATGGAACGGTCAACGAAGGCAAGACCAAGTATATGTTGTCAACCAGAAAGGACACCCAACTTCGTCGTTTCGAATAGAACATCACCCTAGACAGATATAACTTTAAGATAGTTGAGGACTTTGTCTACCTAGGCTCAAATTGGGGCATAATACTTGTCTTTTATTAAGCGATCCAGAGGATGGCTGGATCGAAATATAATCCCTTAATGGATTATATCTACACCTTCCTTCTTTCGTCCCAACACTTCAGCTGCCTTTCAATCGAGTTTCCTTTCTACTTCGCGTTTGTTTTGTTTTGCAAAAAATTTATTAATTTAAAAAGTGAAAAGTTCCCGGGTAACACAAAGCAAAGAAATACTGCTTTTCGCCAGTTCCACTAAGAATCTAATGTGAGGGGAAATTGACAGTTAGGATCCACAACTTTCATAAACTCTGTCAGTGGAGTTCCCAGTTATTACTGAAAGTGCGAGCGACCTCCGAGATTAAGGAGTTCAGTATGAATGTGTACAATGAAATGATTGAGTTGGACACGGGCGAACACACTAGCAAAGTCTGCTAGTGTTGTAGCTAATAACCCCGTAATTAGGTGTGCTATAGCCAAATTAATGTGTGAGTGAATATGTATGTGAATGTGTGTGAGAGTCCGGCGGGAGTTTGAGAAACACACAAGATCAGGAAGTCACTTTGGTGACGACCAGCAGATATAGAGGATCAGCCTGGTTTTTATGCAATTGAATTTATTCAGGACTTTTAAAATAGCGGGTCACTTTGCCAACGAAACTGTTTACAAAGACAATAAATCGTCGAGCTGTAACGGAGCTTTATAACACGGAGCTTTATTTACGTTCATAAAATTCAGTATATGAAGCAACCAATGTAATGTATTCAAATAACATTTTTCCCTAGATTAAATTATTCTTAAAAATTATTAGATCCTGTAGTCTTTGTTTTACCTGATTTTATTTCTACTTTGAAAAATTAAAAAAACAAATACCATAGAAATTTAAGAAAGGTCACCAGCGGAAAGGCCTTCCTATTGTCATGGCCACCATAGGCCACTTGTTTTTTGCTTTCCATTATCTTCTTTTTTATGAATTCGTTGTACAATGACCAACGGCAAAACTCAGATAAACTTAAAGAATAAAGAAACGATTTCGGAGAAAACGCACTGACACCACGTCCATATTGTGACAAAAAGGATTCGTTCTTCTCTTTACCTTTTAACCGTTGGTTGGTGGGTATCATCAATTTCATTCAAGTTTTTTAGTTGCTGAGCTGTAAATTCAAATGGTCAACACATTTTTTTCGTTTCCTCTTTATCACTTTCTTTTAGAGGAGGGTGTCTGTTTCTATCCGCCTTTTAAATGTCCTTCTTCTTAAAAGTAAGTAATTCTGTTTAAGGATATTTACTTCTAGTGATTTATATATAAACCAGCCGTAATGGGTGCGACCGATGTGTAACGCCAAGAACTTCTTGATAAACACAATTTGTAGTGCTTACCGATGAATTTTGATATATCAGTCATATCATTAGAATATTTGACAATTTAATCCGAAAATGACTAAAATGTTCATCAGTTCAAGGTACTACCACTTTTACGGTTCTAAAAAGTTTAGTATTCCTTAAATAAATCAGATGATTCTGGCACGATTTTATTTTTCATTTTCGTAAAATGTGTGCTATGGTAAGTGATTTCGATTAGAATTAGAATTGAAAGAGTCATTTGTTTTTGAGAAAAAATTAATTTTATTTTTTGTATCTTATTTTTTTTACATTTTCCGTTCGGAAATTTGAAAAAAAGACACCCGTCGCACGAAGCTCCAAATCATTTAAAGCAATTGTTAGTTTTTTTTAAACTGGCACCTCTTTTATGAGAGAATATTTATTTGTATTAAGATTTATGTGCAATGAAGTTACAAATTAATTAAAAAAAAAAGCCAAAGCTGATTACACAAAGGAAACCATGATGCCAAGAACAGAAAATTTGAAAGTATTTTAAACAAGTAAATTATGATGGTGGTACATTTGTAAAATATTTAAAAATGGAAAAACTACATTTCAGGGTTCTCTGGAAAATTGTTCAATCACAATTATATCGTTAAGTGATATAACATAGGAAAAATAGAAGCATGGGAAAGGTGCGTGTTTGTTTTTCCGTATCTGAGCACACCAGTTCCGAAATTTGTGTAACATTTTCATTAAAAAGAGGTTTTAGTAAGACTTATTTACAATATTTAATAATTTATAAAAAATAAAGTTGTCAGTTTGCTAATTAACTATGGAAGAAGAGCTTATCGAATTCGTGAGCGACCGTAAGGAAGGGCGAACACCATACACAATAGAAAAACAGAAAAACGGTGGTAGCATATAAGTAGTAATAATAAAACTGTGATTTTCTTTACGATACTACGTGTTTCTAAATCCATTTTGAAGAAATATTACAGCACAAAGTTAAATTAAATTCTTAAGTGCACGTCCTTATTATTAACTGATGCGAAAAGTTTAAAATGTTACTGCACATCAATCTCATATGAGTTGCTGCACGCATTACTGTGTACACACCTATGTAAACAACTGTTACAGGTATAAGTCGCTCGTTATTTTGGAAGAGTGACAATTATATAAAAAAGTGAAAATTTCACTGCTATCGACTATGGTTAAAAAATTACTTTGGGATTAAGTTGGCAAATAAATATTCATACATGTGCAATATTCTAGCTCGAGTTGGCGAGTGCCTGTGTAGATATATTTAAGTTAACGTAACATCAGTATATTTCTCAACCAAACCTTCCCACTGCCAAAATAAAGTTCTTTACCCACAGACAGCTAACCGGATGCCCAGTTCATTCAACACCTATGAACACTTGATGATAGTGCAAACATGCCAGAAAACGAAATGCCACCTGATATGCGTCGATCTAATTAACGTAGAATAACTTAGGTATGATGTAGGGGTAAGAATAATTTTGTATTTGTTGTATTTGTTGTTGAGAATTTATTAATTTGCGCACGAGCAGGGACAGTAGAAGTGTACGCGTGCAAGTAGTGCAAGTGATAGATTAAGGAAAATGAGAAATCGCTTAAGCAGTGCAAAAACAAAAGTGCCCTAAAGTAGTACAAAAACTAAAGTGCCCTAAAGAAGTACAAAAATAAAATTGCCCAAAACAGTGCAAAAATAATATATAACCCTTTTTCTCTCTCCGCGTACGAGATTATTCTACTGAAAGTGCCCAAGGAGAAATTCTAGGCCCCTGAGTAACTGTTCAAACAACAGAGGAAAAGGAGGTGGAAGATCTACCAATACCCAAGGAAAGGAAATTATACGAGTCTTACTTAACCCAAACGCAATTCGAAGCAATGAAATAGATCAATGGATAATCTCCGAACTTCTGAGAGATCTAAAAGAATTAAAAAACCAAACCAAAAGACCCCAAAATGTACCCCTAATACGTCGTTTTACAGAATATTGGGAAACGATAGTCTCAAAAATCTATCAGCAGTAATACACACTAAACATAATAATTATGATTATAAGGAACCGTATAGAAATACGAATAAAATAATACACGGCATAAGCGGTAAACGCCATCGACATCCTATCAAAAACAGTCCATCCATCCATAGTCAAAGAATTTTCAGATTTATTTAATGAACCGGAGGAAAAATTGACTTACACTGCCACCATAAAAGGGGAAACACGCACAACTTCTAACTCCCCACTCTACACCCCCATTCCCATGGCTTTGAAGGACGAAGTAGAAATACAAATCGAGAAGCTGTTGAATGACGGAATAATTAGACCTGTTCTAAAATGCAGATGCCTCAGGCGAAAAAAAGTATCGATAAACAGCGTAACGATTTCTGATCGCTACCCAATAACAGAAATGAACGAAGTTCTGGCACAATTGGAAAAAAATAAGTATTTTACCGTAATTGATCTACAAAGCGGTTTTCATCAGATCCCGCTAAAAGAATCATATAGAGAAAACAGCTCCTTAAATTTTCCAAAGAGCTCTTCATCACATCCTTAGCGAGCATATCGGTAAGATATTCTACATCTACATACTCCTAGACGTTATTATTACTCGTATGTTCATTAAGAATGATGAAATACATTAAGAAAACGTCCGCAAAGTTTTTGCGACCTTACCTTCCGATAATATGAAAGTGCAACTCTGCAAATGCGAGTTCTGTAAAAATTAGGTAGACTTTTTAGGCAAAACAAATATTGTAGCCGATGCGCTTTCTAGACCTCCAACCACAGACCAAATCAATTCTATGACAGGTTCCCAACAGAGTGATGAAAGCCCCTAACACGAGTTAATCCCAGCTGTGGAAGCACCGATTAACGCTTTTAGAAACCAGTTTTTTAGTTTTAAACGCATTTTATTTTCTAATCAATAACTCTTACATACTAACAAAAAATGCTTAAATGCTAGCTTAAAATTACTTAACAAACTTATACTAACTTACTGGCCCCACACAGGCACTCTAAGCTACTCTAAATTCTTATACTATGTCTTTCGACTTTATTAACATTTTCTTTATGGATATTTATTTACTATACTTAAAGCTAAGAAAAAATATTGTTAACAAAAAACTTAGCCTATGGATGTAATTTTTTATTTTTTATAAAACTTAATATCTAACTTAAAATAAACCTTAGTCTACTTAACCTATATACACAATACACACATACAGACACAAAGACATTATGCACAATAATATACATATACTAGTATATACCTTTATATACACCAGTACATGTATATATTTCCTAAATGCTAACCTAAACCTATGTAAGCTGGCCATCGTTATTTACTGGGCAAATAGATTGGTCAGCTCTGCCTCATTAGTGAGGCTGGTCCGTAATTGACGGAAACGACGACGAAGCATCTTCTCCATCATTCAACCACCAGAAATGCTGGTGCTGCCGAACGACATCCCTCTTATCGCGATTCCCCACCGCCCTACTGAACCTGAGGCGATCCACACTGCCGTGCGCGACGTCTCTGTTGTAGTTGAGTCGCCTGTCCCCAGCTGTCCGAGCGACATGGAAGATTGACGGCACCGCTGATATATCCTTTCTCAACCCTAACTGATCTAGGTAGATAAATGCTTCCGGTGGAACGAAGCCGTCAGGGCGCACACTCTCGTGGTAAAGGTAATTGGGGTAGTAAGCCCCAGATATCAGGTTATTCGTCGACGTCATTGCTCTTGCAATGTGCCTTCGAGTCAGCTTAATTACGAAGTTGTCCACTCGTATTAGGTTCGCCCTATTGTAAAGGACCTCATTAGGATAAAATTTCTTGTACTCCGATTCTGGTGTTCTGTACAAGCGAAGACAAGCCCTAAGGCAAGCCCTCTCAAACACCCGAATCTTTTCCATTAAGCTTGCTCGTACATTGAACCACACGGGACAACCAAATACCAGCATGGGCCTAATAAGGGCCATGTAGCAGATTACCTTTACCCTCACATCGAGTTGGCTGCTATAAAACAGTCTCTTTGTAAGGGCAAAAGCACCTCTAGCTCTGGCCAGAGCAGCATCTACATTTTTGCCAAAATACAGAAACTGATCTAGCCAGATTCCAAGGTATCTGACTACATTTCGACAGGCAAGAGGCTGTCCGTGCTGTCCAATGATTGAGAACTTTCGCCAATTTTTTCTGGTATCCCTAGAGGCTCCAGACAACGGCGTCCTAAAGAGAATGGTTTCCGACTTCTGAAAGTTGATTTTCAACTTCCAGTCATCGCAAAATCGTCTTATCTTATCGAAGTCACTCTGCAAGAGAGTATTAATGACCTCGATTTTTGGACCTGTTCTGTACGCTACCAAATCGTCTGCGTACGCAATAGTATGGGGAAGTGAACCTATCAAGTCGCTTGTATAAATGTTAAATAGGATCGGCAAATTGACCGCGCCCTGCTGAAGACCATTTTTAATTTGAAATATTCCAACAGAAGTCACATCGCCATTTTTCACGATGAACTGTCTGTTGGTTAGCATATTATAAAGAATGTACAAGAGAGGTTTGCTGATCCCCAGCCTAGTCAGCTTATAGAAAAGACCCTCTAACCATACGGTGTCGAAGGCCTTCTCCAAGTCAACAAGGCAGGCACCAGTGCACTGTTTCTTGCCTTTGTTCCATTGGATATCAGAAACCAGTTTAGACGCGGCATGTGAGATATCATGTCCCGCCTTAAAACCGAATTGATTATCCGGAACTATATGTTTGTCCTCAACCCACCTAGACAGAGCTCTATTGATTACTTTTTCAAAAACCTTACTGATATTCGGAAGGAGACTTATCGACCGGAGATTCGCCGGATTGGATATATCCTTTCCCTTTTTGGGGATAGGTTGAACCACCGCCGTTTTCCAATGCGCTGGATAATGTGCATTATTCATTGCATTATTAAACAGGGTGGTGTAAATGTCCACCGCTTCTAGAGGAAGATGTCGAAGCACGATGTTTGGAATACCATCGGTCCCCACTGACTTCTTAGCCCTGATTGTGTCGAAGATCTCACGGAGTTTTTGCTTCGAAATGAACGGGGGTAGGTCACCTTCTCTGGCAATGACGTTATTTGCCATATTTTCGTCGCTAAACCGGGTGAAACCAGAGCCCTCGGATCGCCAGCTCCCTATTTCATTTCGAATGCAGAAGTCGTGCACCAAGACGCGACTGTCCAGGTCGCAATTAGGGCCAATGGTATCAATGGCCTTGTATACTTCCTGGAAAGTCGCCCCTATGGTCTCAACCTTCTCCTGCGGATCCTCGATCACAAAGAAGTCGTCATCATCAGCGGCTTCATTTGGATCAATACCTGCTATTGTCAGTAACCGTTCGTTTTCTGTTGTCCGGGCTATTTTAAGACACTGAAGGTCGTTTTGTTTTTTTCTCCGAAATAGTTTATTGATTTGCGGAAACATGTTCGGGTTGCTGGTGTTTACAGCCCGAACCTTGTTGTTCCAATATGAGCTTACAGCAATTCTGTAATTTTCTTTTATTAACTTTTGCACATTTTTAATCGACGACTTCAGCGTCCTAATCTCCGGATCTTGTCTGTCAGTTAACTGTCTGTACAAGTTTTTGAGTCTTGACAGAAGTCTACTTTTCTGTCGGTGCAGTGCGTCAATAGTAGGATTGCGGAACAGGTCTTCGTTAGTTGTACGTCGATACCGCGGTATTGTAGTGTCCATAGTTTGTTTAATTGTCTCGTCCATCTGTATTAGGTAATTGTCGATCTCCTCGTTTGACAAATTCCTATTGGACGGTGGGTGGAGCGTGTTCGAGGAGAGCGCTCTGTTCAAGGTTGCGGAGAAGCGCGTCCATCGAGTCTTACTGTAGTTGTAAGAATATCTTTGGACAAACTCCTCCAATTCCGCAATTTCGTTGGGAACTGTAATTTCGGTGCTAAAACCGCAATGGTCGCTGTCATACACGAATGTGCGCAGACAGTTTAGCGTTTGTAAATTCGTACCTGTCAGTCGTATACGTTCGTCGTACAGCAGTAGATCCAAATAAGACCCGCCTCTGGGAAACGACGGGTTATCCGTCGCTTTAAGACCGAGTCTGTACATGACATCGTGCTGACCCCACCAATCGAGTAGTAGGTTCCCCCTAGTATTTGGCAAATTATTTCCCCAATCTCTGTGTCTAGCGTTGAAATCCCCGCCGATTATAAAATAATTCTCCCCCGATTCCAGCCTCAGAAGTCGAAAAAGCGTGTCGAGCTCTGTAATGAATAGGGCGGATTGTGAAGCCTCAGGTGCATAAACAGAGGCCAAGTACAGCCGCTTTCCACTGCGAAGCGGGATGTAAATGACAACTGCCTCCAACACCCGGAACCTGCGCAACACTCCCTTGTACACTCTGTGAAATTTTATACCTTCTTTAATGAAGATCGCGACACCACCTCCACGTTTGGATCTGGGCCGGTTTCTTCTTCTAACAATATAATTATTGTACTCCAGTTTGTGATTATCGGTTAGCTTGGTTTCGCTAGCGAAAAGCACATCAGGAGTTTGGTCTTGTAGCAATTTAAACATCGCGGCTCTTCGTTCGATCCTAATCAGTGAATTAACATTCACCGCAAGGACCTTCAAAGTTTGCTCCACCATGTGCGTACCCATTACGACATGTGTTGCGTTAGGCCCGGCAGCAGCGCGTAAATCTGGTCCACCCGCTTGGCCTGTTCTTGCACCTGCTTTTGCAGCTGAGCCATCTGCCCTTGGATTGCGAGCAAGATGGCTAGCATGTTAGGTGCAGCTTCCGTTGTTCTCAGCATTGGCGCCGGAGAAGCAACAGTCGCTTGCTGTACCGTAGCCCCCCTACCTGACGCCATTTGGGCGTAGAAAATTTGGGACGTGACGGCTGGTGTTTGAAATCTAAGAGGTGAACATTTGACCTCCACCTTCTGCTGCCGAGCCAGTTTTGCTTTCTTAATGTCAGCGAACTTAGGACAACCCCGATAGTTTGCGGTGTGTCCCATGTTTCCACATAACACGCACGAGAGCTTCGATCTATCGGATGCTCCGTCAACACCCAGAGGACACTCCTCGGAACTGTGGTTCTTAGCGCACTTCACGCATCGAGGCTGCATTTGGCAGTTCGACGCGGCGTGCCCGATCCTTTGGCAGCGAACGCATTGTATAACGCCTTCGCTCCTTTTTAGTTTTTCCCAGTGAACCACCTGGTAGTCTAGGACATTGATACTCCTTAGACTATGCAGACGGCTTTCGGGACTGAGCTGCACCAGGAAGAACGGCAGACTCCATTTCTCCCGCCTGGCTCTAGCTGTGGTAAATGGCTTTACCCCCACAAACTTGAGTCCTTCGCACTCCTTCTCTTTGAGCAGTGCCAGGATCTCCTCAGGATCAGAAGACAGTTCCAACCCCTTCAGCAGCATCGATTGCCGCTTTTCACACTTCGGTGTGTATGAGTAGTGCTCCGTCGTCGTTTTTTTTAGGAGCTCTTTCACTTTTGCGTAGCCCTCCACTGTATTACAGTGGATGGCATGGCGATCGTTCCCCAATCTCTTTATATTAAAATTATTACCAATGACCAACTTACACAGGTCCTTGGTTGCACTTACCTCCATTTTGTAGGTGTTGATCGGAGGCACCTTCTCTTTCTTCTTCTTTTGCTGCTGCTGCTGTTGTTGTTGTTGTTGGTGTTGCTGCTGCTGCTGTTGTTGATTTTGTTGTTGGTGGTGTTCTTGCCGCTGTTGCTTTCGCTGCGGTTGTTGCTTCGGCTGCTGATGTTTTTGTTGTTGCTGCAGTTGCTGTTTCTGCTCTTGTTGTTGTTGATTTAGGGAGCTCTCTACTTCTGATTGCTCCCTCTGCCATCGTGCAATTTGCCGCTGTTTAATAGCAAGCATGTCTTGCTCCAGCTTTTGTATGCTGCTTTTTATGGGATTAATTGCGTCATCTTCGTCTTCCGACTCAGATGACGCCAGAGAGGCGAAGCTGTTGGAGCCCCCCTCCTCTTTACCTTCTTCAGCTGTGGAAACAGCACTTATTTTTTTCTTTGAGAGATTAGGAGGGGTATTCAACCTCTTCCTCCTTTTGCTGGCTTTCGCCACGGTTATGGGAAGAGCGGGGCGCTCTTCACCATCCATCACGTGGTTTTTGCTTTTTGTTTTTTCTTATTGTTTGTTGGTTTTGCAATTACACAATTTTATGAGAAAAAAAAAGTAAAAACAAGAAAAAAAAAAAAAAGTTCCAAGTTTCACTCGGGATTCGAACCCGCGTCCCACGATTTGTTAACTGGCGCCCTTAACCGATGGGCTACCGAGTCAATTGATAACGTTGTAACTAATTGTGTTTATCACTAATTTATTGTTTTTTTTTTTTTACTTTATGAGAAGCCGAAAGACGTCTACTCTCACCAGAGATTTGCGAACGACTGAATTTTTTTAGAAACCAGTTGATACTCCTGATGGGCAATGAGGTAAAACAACAACTGCATTACCCCTTCCCGCACTTTCGCGGACACACGCTAATACAACACACTTACACAAAAAAGAACCATATATTTATATTCAAACGATTTCTAGTCCCTATTGTAATTAATGGTCTGATGACAGATAAAACGACGACAACACAGGAAATTTATCCATTATATAATGCTTTAAAAATTACAAGGCAAGGTTCACCCAAACTAGAGTATATGACTTAACGGTCGAAACAAGCCAAAAGTTTACCCCGTCTTTTCTTTTTAATTTCCTCCCGAAAATTATGCAAAGTGGAAGCGTAGGATGTGGCGTTGATGGTTTCACCTTTTTTTTTTGTACTCAATGAGCAAGATTCCCTTTGAGTCCCAAAAAACTGTGGCCATGAGCTTCCCGGCAAACGGAGTGACTTTGAACTTCTTCGGGGGGTCTGTTCCTTTTTTATGCCACTGCATGCACTCTTGTTTGCTTTCAGGGTCATAGTGGTGGACCCATGTTTCGTCCCCAGTAACAATTCGATCCATAACACCGTCCGCGTTCTCACTACACATCTCCAAAGCTCTCTACAGCATGCGATTCTCACTTTTTTTTGAGGCGCGGTGAGCATTCGTGGCACCCACCTTGCACTGACCTTTGAAAGGTTAAGATGGTCATGAAGAATGGTGTGAATGGTACCAATTGAAAGCTTGGTGATCTCTGCCATCATTTTCACCTTTATTCGGGCATCCTCAAGAACAAGTTTTTCGACTTCTTTGATGCTTTCTCCCGTACAAGCAGTAGCCGGGGCGCCGGAGCGGGGGTCGTCTTCAATGCTCTCTCTGTCTCTCTTGAACTCACTTGACCACTTTTGCACAGTTGATAATGAAGGTGCGGAACCCTGGTAAACAGCCACCTTCATGAATAGGTTTTTGACTTTTTCCTTGCTTAGTGAGAAATTTAATTACAGCGCGATGCTCAATTTTCACCATCATCGTCTCAGTTGCCATTATGATTCTGTTTAACTAGAGATAAAACGCGAATTAATAATCACATTTATATGAAGTTTTACATGAATGCACTAAAATAATAGTATTACTTGATAAATAAGTCAATTTATATATACTCGTACATATATTCCACACAAAAAAAGTTTGTATTGACAGCACTTGATACATTTTCTAAGTACGCGCAGGTTAAAGTAATGAGGTCCAACTCCTTAGAGAACTAATTTTCTTTCGGTTTTTTTTATAGTGTATATGCATTTTTATTTATATTACTTAATTTACTCTTACATGCTAGACAAAAAAGGCTTAAAAAATAGTTTAAATTACTTAAAATTATCTTAAACTAACTTAATGGCACCATGCAGGCACTCTAAGTTAAACATAATACTTAAAAATTATGTCTTTCGACGTTTATGACGGATTTTATAACTTAGTGACTTAACTAGAGCTTAAACTAAGAAAACATGTTCAAAAACTTAGCACGTGGACTATTTTAATTTTATTATAAAACTTAAAACTAAAAGCCTACATACTACCTAAAACTAAATCTTAATCTACTTAACCTACTAACATCTACATGCATATATATATATACATAATATATATATATACTTCATTTTATATTTTTATTTATTTATTTTTTTTTGTTTTTATATATTTTTGAACCGGAGACGCTCCGCACTGCCATGTGCGACGTCTATGTCGTAGTCGAGTCGCCTGTCCGCAGCTGTTCGAGCGACGTGGAAGATTAGCGGCACCGCCAAACTGTCCTGGATCAGACCGTTGCTATCTAGATAGAGGAACGCTTCTGAGGAATAAAGCCGTCAAAGCGAAATCTCTCGTTATATATATAATTATGGTAGTAAGCCCCGGCGATCAGGTTGTTCGATGAGGTCATTGCTCTTGCAACGTGCCTTCGAGTCAATTTAATGACGAAATTGTCCACTCTTATTAGGTTCGCCCTATTGTATAAGACCTCATTAGGATAGAATTGTATGTGCTCAGAATCTGGTGTTCTGTACAAGCGAAGACAAGTCCTAAGACAATCCCCCTCAAACACCAGCATCTTTTCCAATAAACTTGCTCTCACGTTGAACCACACGGGACATCCAAATACAGGCATGGGCCTGATAAGGGCCATGTAGCAGATCACCTTCACCCTCGCATCGAATTCGCTGTTATAAAACGGTCTCTTTGTAAGGGCAAAAGCACCTTTGGCTCTGGCTAGAGCAACACCTATATGTTTCTTAAAACACAGAAATTGATCTAGCCAGATCCCAAGGTATCTGACTACATTTCGACAAGCTAGTGGCTGCCCGTTCTGCCCAATATCGAGAACTTTCGCCCATTCTTTCTGGTATCCCTAGAGGCCCCAGACAAAGGCGTCCTAAACAGAATGGTTTCCGACTTCTGAAAGTTGATTTTCAACTTCAAGTCATCGCAATATCGCTTAATTTTGTCGAAGTCACGCTGCAAAATCAATTAATGACCTCAATCTTTGGACCTGATCTGTACGCGATTAAGTCGTCTGCATACGCTATGGCATGGTGAAGTAAACCCAGCAGATCACTCGTGTAAATGTTGAATAGGATCGGCGAATTTACAGCACCTTGTTGCAGACCGTTTTTAATGTTAAATGTTCCAGCAGAAGTCACATCGCCATTCTTCACGATGAACTGTCTACTGGAGAGCATATCAAAAAGAATATACAGCAGGGGTTTACTAATGCCCAACCTGTCCAGCTTGAAAAAGAGTCCTTCTAACCATACGGTATCGAAGGCTTTCTCTAAGTCAATCAGGCAGGCAACAGTGCACTGGTTCTTGCCTTTGTTCCATTGGATATCAGAAACCAGTTTAGACGCAGCATGAATGATATCATGCCCCGCCCTGAATCCGAATTGACTATCCGGAACTATATTCTTGTCCTCAACCCACTTAGTCAGGACTCTATTAATCATCTTCTCGAAAAACTTACTGATGCTTTAAAGAAAACTGATCGAGCGGAGATTCGCCGGATGGAAGCGTCTTTATCCCTTTTGGGGATGGGATGTACCACCGCAGTTTTCCAATGCACTGGATAATGTGCATTATTCATTGCATTATTAAACAGGGTGGAATAAATATCCACCGCTTGTAGTGGGAGATGTCGATGCACAATGTTCGGTATTTCATCGGTTCAAACTGATTTCTTACTTCTAAGTGATTCGAAGATCGTTTGGAGCTCTTCCTTCGAAATGAACGGGGGTAGTACCTTATTGTTGGTGATGACATTATTTGCCATATTCTCGTCACTGAACTGGGTGAAACCCGAGCTCTCGAATCGCCAATTCACAATTTCATTTCGAAGGTAGAAATTGTGTACAAGGACTCGATTCTCCAGATCGTGGTTCGGGCCAATGATAACATTCGCCTTGTACACTTCCTGGAAAGTCGCTCCTATAGCCTCTTCCTGCTCCTGCGGATCCTCGATCACAAAGAAGTTGTCATCAGCAACAGCCTCATTAAGATATATGCCCGATGCTACCAATATTTGTTCGTTGTTCGTCGTTCGGGCGATTTTAAGACATGGAAGGTCCTTTTGATTATTTCTCCGAAATATTTTATTTATTTGCGGGAACATATTCGGGTTGCTGGTGTTTACAGCCCGAATTTTATTGCTCCAATACAAACTTAGAGATTTTCTGTAATTTTCTTTTATAACTGTTTGAAGTTTTTAATCGACGACTTCAGTGTCATGATCTCCGGGCTATGTCTGTCAGTAAACTGTCTGTACAAGGTTTTTAGTCTTGACAGCAGTCTACTTTTATGTCGGTGCAGTGCGTCAATGGTTACGTTGCGGAATAAGTCTTCATCGTCAGTATGTTGGTACCAAGGTATCGTTTTGTCCATTGTTCGTTTGATTGTCTCGTCCATTAGTCTTAGATACCTGTCAATCTCCTCGTTTGACAGATTTCTGTTGGACGGTGGTTAGAGCGAATTCGAAGAGAGTGGTCTAGTCAGTGTTCTGGTGAAGTGTGTCCAACGCACCCTACTATAATTGTAGGAATGCCTTTGAACAAACTCATCCAATTCCGCAATTTCGTTGGGAACAGTTATTTCGGTGCTGAGACCGCAATGGTCACTGTCATACACGAAAGTGCGTAGACAGTTTGTACTTTGTTGGTTAGTACACGTCAGTTGTATTCGTGAGTCGAACAGCAGAAGATCCAAATAGGACCCGTGTCTGGGAAACGACGTACTATCCGTCGCCGTAAGCCCAAGTCGATACATTATACTGTGCTAACCCCACCAATTGAATAGTAGGTTTCCTCTAGTATTTGGAGTATTATTTCCCCAATCAATATGTTTGGCTTTGAAATCTCCGCCGATAATAAAATAGTTGTCTTTCAATTCCAGCCTCAATAATCGGAAAAGAGTATCGAGCTCTGAGATGAATAAGGTGGATTGAGTAGCCTTAGGCGCATAGACAGACACCATGTACAACCGCTTTCCACTATGGAGAGGGATATACACGATGCATGCTTCCAGCACCTGGAACCTACGTACTACACGACTGTATACTCTTTTAAACCGTATACCTTTTCACATTCACTGCAAGGACCTTCAGGGTTTGCTCCGCCATATACGTATCCATTACGGCAAAAGGTGCATTAGGCCAAGCAGCAGCGCGTAAACTTGATCCATCCGCGCGGTCTGTTTAGTTAAATGACGTTGTGGCTGAGCCATCTGCCCCTGGATAGAGAGCAAGATAGCTAGCATGCCAGGTGCTGCTTTCGGTGCCCTGGGCGCTGGGGCCTGAGAAGCCACCTTTGGTTGTTGTACCGTATTTCCCCTACCTGACGCCATTTGGGCGTAGGTAACGTGGGGAGTGACGGCTGGTGTTTGTGCCTGCACGAGTGGACGTTTAACTTCCACTTTCTGCTGCCGAGCCAGATTTACTCTTTTGATGTACTGGAATTTGGGACAACTCCGATAATTTGCGGTGTGTCCCGTGTTCCTACATAAAGCACAAGAGAGTTGGCTTTTTTCAGATGCTCCGTCCTTACCCAGAGCACATTTCTCGGACTTGTGGTTCTTTCCGCACTTCACGCATCGAGGCTGCATTTCGCAGTTCGACGCGGCGTGAGCGAACCTTTGTCAGCGAACAGATTGTAAAATGTTTTCGCTCCTCTTTAATTTCTCCCAATGTACAACCTGGTAGTCCAGGACTTTAATACTCCTTATACCATCCAGATTGCTGGCGGGACTTAGTTGAAGTAGGAAAATCGGCAGTTGCCGCTTCTCCCTTTTGACTGATCTAATCCCCTCAGCGTCATTGTTTGCAGTTTGTCCCCCTTCGGTGTGTAGGAGAAGAACTCCGTTTCAATAAACTTTTAATTTTATGGTAGCGCTCCACTGTGTTACAGTGGATTGCATGCCTATCTACGCTAAGTCTTTTAATATAAAAATGATTGCCTATGGCCGACTTACATAGTTCTATCGTTTCCTTGAGTTCCATCTTATAAGTGTTTATTGGTGGAACCCTTGTTTTTGCTTTTGTTGTGGTTGTTGTTGTTGTGGTTGCTGTTGTTTCCATTGTTGTTGTTGCTGGCTCTTCTGTTGCTGTTGTTGTTGTTGCGGTGTCTGCTGATTGATTTTTTGAGCCTGTGTGTGATTAGGCTGCTGTTTTGGTTTTTGTTGTTGCTGCTGAGTAGCTACGTGCTGCCTTTGTTTTTGCTTCTAGTTGTTGCTGTTGTTGTTGCTGTTGAGACACGAGAAGTTCTCCTAGCTGCTCTTTCTCCCTCCTTGTTATTTGTTTAGCCTTAATAGCTAACACTCTTTCCTGGAGAAGCTTAATATTATTTTTTATGCTCTCTACATCCTCCTCTTCGTCGTCTGACTCAGAGACCGCCAGAGATGCGAACATATTTTCGTCTTCCATATGTTGGCTTTCTCCACCATCAGCCACATATGGGAAGTTATCTTACGATGCCATTTGTTGTACTGCTGCCCTTTTTGATGTTGTTGGTACCCCTTCCCTCGCTCCGCTAGACAGCTTTTCGGTAGATGCTGACAGGGAAGGACACTTTATTAGGTTCGGAGTAGGCCTTTGCTTCCTCATCCTCTTCATCTTTGGTTCGACCACTGCTGCTAGTTGGCTTGAACCACTTGATATATCACCTGTATTTTCAGCTGGTCCCGCTATTGGCTTAACGGACCGCTCTCCAGAATACATCGCGTGATGTTGTTTCCCTCTTTTTATTATTTATTTTTAAATTAAATGAATAAAAAATAAAAAAGTTTGTTATTCCACTCGGATTCGAACCCACGACCTATGGTCTGTCGGGCGAACACACTCATTTTCATTTCATTTTAAATGCATTTTTATTTTTTTTTCAATTCAGTAACACTTATACGCTATACAAAAAAATGCTTAAAAGTGAGCTTAATTAACTTAAAGTTATCTTATTCTAACTTACTGGCCCCATGCGGGCACTCTAAATTAAACATAATACTTAATCTATGTCTTTCGACGTTTCGTATGATTACGTTATTTTTATATTTCTATATTTATTTAAACTATAACTAAGAAAACAATTTTATTTACTGCAAAAACTTAGTATACGGACTTTCTTTTTTATAAAATCTTAAAAACTAAAACTTATAAACTATCTACATATAAAAAAATCTTAACCTACTTAATCTACTTAACCTACTTAAACTAACATATTGTATATATCATACAATTTAATTTTTTTTTTTTTTTTCCTAGATGTGTTACCCCTTCTTTTAGAGAAGTTGTTACCCATCTAAGTTCTTATATAATTTTTTTTGTTTTTTTTTTCATTTTAAAATTTTTTTTTTTATTTTTATTTTTTTTTTTTTTTTCTCTTATATCTACCTTAATCCTACTTAAATCTATGTAAGCCGGCCATGACTAAAAAAAATTAGGCTAACCGACTTTGCTTCCGAGTGAAGCTATGTTGTACTAGAGGAATTCGACGAAGATACTTCCTCTCCTCCCATAAGCCACCAAAATTGCTGGTGCTGCCGTGCAACATCCCTTATGTCGCGACTCCCTACCGCCCTACTGAACCGGAGACGCTCCGCACTGCCATGTGCGACGTCTCTGTCGTAGTTGAGTCGCCTGTCCGCAGCTGTTCGAGCAACGTGGAAGATTAGCGGCACCGCCAATCTGTCCTGGATCAGACCTTTCATATCTAGGTAGAGGAACGCTTCTGGAGGAACAAAGCCGTCAAAGCGAACTCTCTCATGATACATATAGTTAGGGTAGTAAGCCCCGGAGATCAGGTTGTTCGATGAGGTCATTGCTCTTGCAATGTGCCTTCGAGTCAACTTAATGACGAAATTGTCCACTCTTATTAGGTTCGCCCTATTGTACAAAACCTCATTAGGATAGAATTTTATGTACTCAGACTCTGGTGTTCTGTATAAGCGAAGACAAGTCCTGAGACAAGCCCTCTCAAACACCCGAATCTTTTCCAATAAACTTGCTCTTACGTTGAACCACACGGGACATCCAAACACAAGCATAGGCCGGATAAGGGCCATGTAGCAGATAACCTTTACCCCCGCATCGAGTTGGCTGTTATAAAACAGTCTCTTTGTAAGGGCAAAAGCACCTTTGGCTCTGGCCAGAGCAACATCTATATGTTTGTTAAAATATAGATATTGATCTAGCCAGATCCCAAGGTATCTGACTACATTTCGACAAGCAAGTGGCTGCCCGTGCTGTCCCACGATCGAGAACTTTCGCCAATTCTTTCTGGTATCCCTAGAGGCCCCAGACAAAATCGTCCTAAACAAAATGGTTTCCGACTTCTGAAAGTTGATTTTCAACTTCCAGTCATCGCAATATCGCTTAATTTTATCGAAGTCGCGTTGCAAGAGTATATTAATAACCTCAATCTTTGGACCTGATCTGTACGCGATTCAGTCGTCTGCGTACGCTATGGCATGGTGAAGTGAACCTATCAGATCACTTGTGTAAATGTTGAATTGGATCGGCGAATTTACCGCACCTTGTTGCAGACCGTTTTTAATGTTAAATGTTCCAGCAGAAGTCACATCGCCATTCTTCACGATGAACTGTCTACTGGAGAGCATATCAAAAAGAATATACAGTAATGGTTTACTAATGCCCAACCTGTCCAGCTTGAAAAAGAGTCCCTCTAACTATACGGTATCGAAGGCTTTTTCCAAGTCAATCAGGCAGGCACCAGTGCACTGATTCTTGCCTTTGTTCCATTGGATATCAGAAACCAGTTTAGACGCAGCATGAATAACATCATGCCCCGCCTTGAAACCGAATTGATTATCCGGAACTATATGTTTGTCCTCAACCCACTTAGTCAGGACTCTATTGATCACCTTCTCGAACACCTTACTGATGTTTGAAAGAAGACTTATAGAGCGGAGATTCGCCGGATTGGAAGTGTCTTTATCCCTTTTGGGGACCGGATGTACCACCGCAGTTTTCCAATGCGCTGGATAATGTGCATTATTCATTGCATTATTAAACAGGGTGGTATAAATGTCCACCGCTTCTAGAGGGAGATGTCGAAGCACAATGTTCGGTATTTCATCGGTTCCCACTGATTTCTTACTTCTAAGTGATTCGAAGATCGTTTGGAGCTCTTCCTTCGAAATGAACGGAGGTAGTACCCTATCGTTGGTGATGACATTATTTGCCATATTCTCGTCATTGAACTGGGTGAAACCCGAGCTCTCGAATCGCCAATTCATTATTTCATTTAGAAGGTAGAAATTGTGCACAAGAACTCGATTGTCCAGGTCGTTGTTCGGGCCAATGATGTCATTCGCCTTATATACTTCCTGGAAAGTCGCTCCTATAGCCTCTACCTTCTCCTGCGGATCCTCGATCACAAAGAAGTTGTCATCATCAACAGCCTCATTTGGATCGATGCCTGCTGCTATAAGTATATTCTCGTTGTTCGTCGTTCGGGCGATTTTAAGACACGAAAGGTCGTTGTGATTTTTCCTCCGAAATATTTTATTTATTTGCGGGAACATATTCGGTTTGCTGGTGTTTACAGCCCGAATTTTGTTGTTCCAATACAAACTTACAGATGCTCTGTAATTTTCTTTTATTAATACTTGGAGGTTTTTGATCGACGACTTTAGCGTCATAATCTCCGGGTTATGTCTGTCAGTAAACTGTCTGTACAAGGTTTTTAGCCTTGACAGCAGTCTACTTTTATGTCGGTGCAGTGCGTCAATGGTTGCGTTGCGGAATAAGTCTTCGTTGTCAGTGTATTGATACCGAGGTATCGTTTTGTCCATTGTTCGTTTAATTGTCTCGTCCATTAGTTTTAGATACCTGTCAATCTCCTCGTTTGACAGATTTCTATTGGACGGTGGGTAGAGCGAATTCGAGGAGAGTGCTCTCGTCAGTGTTCTGGAGAAGTGTGTCCAACGCACCCTACTATAGTTGTAGGCATGCCTTTGAACACACTCGTCCAATTCCGCAGCTTCGTTCGGAACGGTTATTTCGGTACTAAGCCCGCAATGGCCACTGTCATACACAAAAGTGCGTAGACAGTTTATGGTTTGTTGGTTTGTGCATGTCAGGCGTATTCGTGTGTCGAACAGCAGGAGATCCAAATAGGACCCGTGTCTAGGAAACGACGGACTATACGTCGCCTTAAGGCCGAGTCGATACATTATACTGTGCTGACCCCACCAATTGAATAGTAGGTTCCCTCTAGTATTTGGAGTATTATTTCCCCAATCACTATGTTTGGCGTTGAAATCTCCGCCGATAATAAAGTAGTTCTCCTCCAATTCCAGTCTGAGGAATCGAAAAAGTGTCTCGAGCTCTGATATGAATAAAGTGGATTGAGTAGCCTTGGGTGCATAAACAGACACCATGTATAACCGCTTTCCACTACGGAGAGGGATATACACGATGCATGCTTCCAGCACCTGGAACCTACGTACTACACGACTGTATACTCTTTTAAAACGTATACCTTCTTTTCGTACGAAAATCGCAACGCCTCCTCCCTGAATGGAGTTGGGTCGGTTTCTCCGTACTATTTTATATCTTTTGTGCCTCATTTTGTGTCTCTTGGTGAGCTTAGTTTCGCTAACCAAAAGCACATCAGGGGCTTGGTCTTTAAACAACTTAAATAGTGCGGCTCGTCGTTCGAACCTAATCAGTGAATTAACATTCACTGCAAGGACCTTCAGAGTTTGCTCCGCCATGTACGTACCCATTACGACTGGAGGTGCGTTAGGCCCGGCAGCAGCGCGTATATTTGATCTACCCGCTTAGCCTGTTCCTGAATTTGACGCTGAAGCTGAGCCATCTGCCCCTGAATAGAGAGCAAGATAGCCAGCATGTCAGGTACAGGTTCCGGTGCTCTAGGCGCTGGGGCCTGAGAAGCTACCTTTGGTTGCTGTACCGTATTTCCCCTACCTGCCCAATTTGGGACAACCCCGATAATTTGCGGTGTGTCCCGTGTTCCTACATAACGCGCAAGAGAGTTGGCTTTTTTCTGACGCTCCGTCCTTGCCTAGAGCGCATTCCTCGGACTTGTGGTTCTTTCCGCACTTCACGCATCGAGGCTGCATTTCGCAGTTCGACGCGGCGTGCCCGAACATTTGGCAGCGAACACATTGTAAAATATTTTCGCTCCTCTTTAATTTTTCCCATTGTACAACCTGGTAGTCTAGGACTTTGATGCTCCTTAGACCATCCAGTTTGCTGGTGGGACTTAGCTGAACCAGGAAGAACGGTAGTTTCCGCTTCTCCCTTTTGGCTCTAGCCGTGACGAATGGCTTAACCCCTACGAATTTGAGCTCTTCGCACTCCTTCTCTTTGAGCAGTGCAAGGAGCTCCTCCGGATCAGTTGACGGTTCAATCCCCCTCAGCAGCATTGTTTGCAGCTTGTCCCCCTTCGGGGTGTAGGAGAAGAACTCCGTCGTCGATTCCTTCAATAAGTTTTTTATTTTAGTATAGCGCTCCACTGTGTTACAGTGGATCGCATGCCTATCTTGACTTAGTCTTTTAATAAAAAAGTTGTTACCAATGGCCGACTTACATAGTTCAATGGTGTCCTTCAGCTCCAATTTGAAAGTGTTAATTGGAGGCACTTTCTGCTTAGTGTGTTTCTGCCCTTGCTGTTGCTGTTGTTTCTGCTGCTGTTTCTTCTGCGGTTGTTGCGGCTGCTGTTGTTGCTGCTGCTGTTGTTTTTGTTGCTGCTGATGTTGCTGTTGTTGCTGCTGCGATTTTTGTTGCTGTTGTTGTTTTTGCTGCTGATGCTTTAGTTGTGGTTGCACATGTTTCTTTGTAAGTTCTTGTGCAGATTTCTGTATTTGTTGTTGTTTAACCGACTGTTTCTGTTTTTGTGGTAGCTCCCCGCTTACGTTTGGTTGTTTCTGAGGGCTCTGGATTTGTTGTAGTTTTTCCAACTTCCTCCTTGCCTCTTGCTTTGCCTTAATAGCAAGCACTTTCTGCTCTAGCTGTTTAATTGTACTATTAATAGCTTCCACCTCATCATCTTCGTCATCTGACTCAGATGCAGCTAGGGATGCGAAGCTATTGTCTGCTCCCATGTAGTGGATTACCCGATACGTACGGGTAATCGTTAGTATCCAACACTTGTCTTGGCTTTAATGTTGCCCTTGCTGTTGTTGTTGCCGTCGTTTCCCTCGCTCCACCATGCAGCATTTCTGTGGAAGCTGATAGGGAAAGGCGCTTTACGAGATTCGGAGTCGGCCTCAGCTTTCTCCTCCTCTTTGTAGCAATTTCTGTTGTTGTTGTTGTTTCTGATCTTTGGGCTGGCTGTACGGCCTGATCATCAGATGACATCATGCCATCTGCGGACCCCGCTATTGGAATAGCGGGCCGCTCACTTCCACTCATCACACGATCGATCGATCACACTTTCTGTTTGTGCCGTTGTATATCGATTTAAACTTTTTTTTTAAAAATAAAAATTCGATGTGGTTTTTTCGGGAATCGAACCCACGACCCCTGCTTTGTCGGCCGACACCACTACCGCTGCGCCACCGAATCACTTGGTCAAAATGTTCTTAATTGTTCTTTTATTTTTTTTTACACTATTTCACTTGTGAGAAAAAGCCGAAAATACGTCTGTTCCCGATCGAGGTCTATGAACGACTGAGGCGAACACACTGCTACTGTGCTAATTGGTGCCTGTAAAAAGACCCTCAAGTGTCTCTTCTTATTGATTTATTTTATACACTATACTCTATTCACAATTCACTCGGAAGCCGAAACACGTTAAAACTCCACGGAGATCAATGAACGACTACTTTTCTTACGGTCTTCCAGAGATAATTGTAATATATAGATAATGAAAAGTCGTTAAGCTCATTGTAAATTCCTTTTATGTTAGAAGACCAACTTGGAATTAGAGTGTTTAAAACTCTACCCTACACCATCATGGTTAATGCTCAAATGGAACGAGTCCACCCTACCCTTACCGAAATCATGCGATGTTTAAAACTGACCAAATTCATGGAAACTTTGAAGAGCTCTTTGAAAAATCTGTATATGGATATATTGTTCGATCCATTTCACTGCAGGCTGTAAACCCATTGGCAGAAAAATAACTATCGACCGTGCACAATTTGAAAAAGTTAGGCAGGAAAATATTCAAAAATTAAGGTGGATACCAGAAATTGAACTTAGAAATCAGAATAAGCGTAGAGACCCAATACAAAACTATTCAGCCGGAGATATTATATACGTTCGCATCAATAAACGACTAGGTTCTAAACTATCTTAAAAATATAAAAAGGAGATTGTAAATCAATCGATTACAGTACCTACAGAATCAGAAAATAGAATAGAACACAGGAGCCACATTAAAAGTTAACTTTCTCTACAGGAATTTCATCGCTCTAGTCTGCGTGAATGTTCAAGTACTCGAATATACAGATTCCCGAATAACCTTAAAGTAGCAACAACCAGAATACAGAATGGGCAACTGCAGTTTATTCACATAATTGAGATGTCCCCATATAGAAGCTTTGTGTAGTACTATGTTTTTAGGACTAATACTAGCCTTTGTAACGTCGTTCAAATAAAGTTGATATCATGTTTGAGGTTTTAGATATCTAATTTCTAAGCCTGTTCCATTTTCCTTGCCCATGGTAATTCTTGACTTTGATGTAACTTTTCTCCAGAAAATGCCTAATTACATAACGTAACAATAGTTAAAAAATCATCAATAAGTTTGCAGAAAAACCCACAGAAAAACCTGTAGTAGGTCAAATATAATAAAGGATTTTTTTACTTTAAACTCCAAGGGCTATGAATAAAAAATGATTTTGTGTGGTTTTAGGTAACTTTTATTTTATGTGTGTACTAAAACAGTTATAACAGGTGCTCAAAGAATCCTCCTTAGTTTTGTATGTATGCCAGCGCCCGTTTTTGGATTTCACTGCGAATGTTTGTTGATGCTGACTGCTGCCCCACTTTTGATGATGCTTCGAAAATAAGCTCTTCCAGTTCACTTAAAGGTGCTTTTTTGGTTGAATAAACAAGTTCTTTTATTCTTTTCCATACAAAAAAATCCAATACTGTAAAGTCAGAAGATCTTGTCGGCCAGTGAACTGGTCCATTTCTCTCTATCCAACGATTACCGTACTCTTCATCTAGCCAATTCTTAACCTCACGACCATAATAGGCTAGAGCCATCGTGTTGGAAATATCGTGTTGGAAATATTATGAAGCTACTTGAACAGTGGAATGCTCTCCAATAGTTCTGGTAAATCATTTCGCAAAAAACTCCAGATAGTTTGTAGAATTCTGCCTAGGTGGTAATTTGAAAGGGCAGATTAACTTGTCTCCAAGTACGCCTGCCCACATATTGACTCTGAATTTGTATTGAAATGATTTATTTCTAATTGTATGTGGATTGTCCGAAGCCCACGTATGAAGATTATGAAAATTGTTGATCTCATCTCTTGTAAATTGAGATTCGTCCGTCCAAAGAATTCTGCTAATAAACTCGTTGTCATACAAGCTCCGCTCCAACAACCAGTTAGGAAACTCCAAAGTCTCTTTTCCAAATCATTGGGAAGCAATCTTTGTACAGGTGTATGGTGGTATGAATAAAGATTTTCTCCATGCAGTACATTGACATCAATGTACATCATTGACAGACATCATGTCTGGAAGCATTGAATTGCAAAGCTAAGCGCCTGATGCTGTTTGATAAATCATTTGTAACAGCTTCCAGTATTCTTTTGTCAACCGAAATCCTTCTTACGTATAGAGCTCTCGCATTCGGTCGTGTATTTGAAACTGATCCCGTTTCTCGAACCCTTCGATACGTATTTCCAAATATTCCTTTACTAGGAGCTCGTTGGTCAGGACAAAGTTCAAGGTATCCTTGTGGCGCATAAGTTGAACTTCCATTACACTGCCAATGAACGTAAATAATGCCTGCGTAATCTTGGTTTGTAAATGCAGACATTTCATATAGCGTTTCTAAGCAACTGTAACCTTAGCATAAAAAATTAAACTGATGAATTATTATTTTTTCTAATCCTTTATACCATTTTTGTTTGGAACATTTTCGAAATATGCCTTCAAATCCCAAACCTACCTCTTTTTGAGAACTTTTAAGCAACAAGGTAAGGAAAGGAGGGTTTTGACAAGTAGTCCAATAAAAGAGCACGCTTTCAAACTCTTTAATAGCTATTCAATTTTCAAAATATTTTGGAAAATTAGTAATTCTTGGAAAACCACTCTTACGAGTATTGTCAACTGTTGTTAGAAACGTTGGTAAAAAATCAAAAATTCCTTTTTTTACCTGCTGCATGTTTTCCCAAGTTTTGTGCAAACTTGATGTTGTTTGTTTTTTATTATTGTTACTTTCATAAGAAAAAAAATAATAAACCGTTATGTTAATTAGCCATTTTCTGGAGAAAGGTCACATCAAAATTAAAAATTAACATGGGCTATGAAAATATGACAGGCTTAAAAATTGGATATCTAAAAACTCAAAATAGATATGAACTTTATTTAAACGCCGTTACAAAGGCTAGTATTTCTTCAAAAAAAAGTCCTACGCGAAGTTTGTACCATTATTAGAGAGCAATTTCCAAAGTTTCTACCAGAGCAATTTCCGTTAACATGGGTCAGGGTACACCAGAGCAAGCCTTTTCTTAAATCCTCGATAAATGCTGTCAACATTGAAGATAGACCATTACTGTAGAACGAACGATTTTCCATAGAATATACCCAGGTATCATTTCCCAAATTATCGTTGACGCATTAGAGGACACCATGCATATTGGGTGTCCCACTTTAGGTTTTCGTCAGATAAAATACCACTTATTTACTTACGAGTATTACTAACTTATTAAAAAAAACTTTTCCCTATTTATCAGCAAAAACTTGACTAATTGCTAACGACGTGAAACAAAAGAGGGCGAAGTCCTGTACAACAATTTCATACATAATTAACTACATATACGTATGTACGAGTATATGTATATGCAGACTCAAATACATATATAGGTTGTCCCCTAATTCGTCAATGATAATTTGGGAGTTGATTGTTTGGGATACTCTAAGAAAAAAAACGGCTACAGTAAGGGTATATCTCCAGTGTTGACATCATTTATCAAGGATTTAAGAAAAGGCTTACTTTGGTGTACCCTAACCCATGTTAACGGAAATTGCTCTGTTAGTACTAACGGTAGAAACTTCGTGTTAGACTTTGTTTTTAGAAGAGGTGCCAGCCTTTGTAACGGTGTTTAAATAAAATTTATATCTTCTTTGAGTCTTCAAATATCCAATTTCTAAGCCTGTTCCATTTTTCTTGCCCGTGCTAATTTTTGACTTTGAGGACACTTTCCCCCAGAAAATGCGTAATTAACATAACGTTTTACAATTATTATCTTATGAAAGTAACAATAATAACAAAAAAAAATCGTCAATAAGACTGTAGAAAAACCCACAGATTTTATGATACTTGGATAAATCTGCAGCAGGTAAAATTTATAAAAAAAGTTTTTTTTGCTTTAAGGTAGAAAGGCTATGAATAAAAAATGATATTGTGTGGTCTTAGCTAAATTTACTTTTACGTGTGTACTAAAACAGTTATAACAGGTGCTCAAAGTGTCCTCCTTCGTTTTCTCTGCGTGCTTGAGCCCATTTTTGGATTTCACTGCGAATGTTTATTGATGTTAACTGCTCTTCCAATACAATTAAAGTTGCTATTTCGGTCGAATAAACAAGTTCTTTCATTTTTCCTCATACAAAAAAATCCAATACTGTAAGGCCAGGAGATTTTGCAGGACAATGAACTGGTTAATTTCTTCCTATCCAACAGTTACCGTTCTCTTCATCTAGCCAATTCTTAACCTCACGACTATAGTGGGCTGGAGCACAGTCCTATTGAAAATATGATTAAGCTAGCTGAAACAGTGGAATGTCCTCTAATAGTTCTGGTAAATTATTTCGCAAAAACTCCAGATAGTTTGTAGAATTCAGCCTAGGTGGTAGGTTGAAGGGGTCGATTAACTTGTTTCCAAGTACAACTGCCCACATATTGATGCTGAATTTGTGTTGAAATGATTTATGTCTAATTGTATGTGAACTGCCGCAGCCCACGTATGAAGATTATTAAAATTTGTGATCCCATCTTTTGTAAATTGACATTCGTCTGTCCAAAGAATTCTTCTAATAAGCTCATTGTCATCCCAGCTGCGCTCCAGCAATCAGTTAGAAAACTCAAGTCTATTTTCCAAATCATTGGGTAGTAGTTCTTATACAGGTGTATGGTCTTATGGATAAAGATTTTCTCCATGCAGTACATTAGAAATGATATGTCTGGAAATATTGAATTGCAAACTAAGCGTCTGATGCTGATTGATGGATCAGTTGTAACAGCTTCCAGTATTCTTTCATCAGCTGAAATCCTTCTTACTTGTGAAAATCCGCATTCGGTCGTGTATTTGAAACTGATTCCGTTTCTCGAACCCTTCGATACGTATTTCCAAATACTTCTTTACTAGAAAGTCGTCGGTTAGGATAGAGTACGTGGTATCTTTGTCGCGCACTAGCTGAACTTCCATTGCACAGCCCATAAACGTACATAATATCTGCGTATTTTTGGTAAATGCAGACATTTCAAATAGCGTTGCTAAGCAACTGTATCCTTAGCGTAAAAAATTAAACTGATGAATTATTTTTTTTTTCTAATCTTTTATACCATTTTTGTTTGGTAAATTTTCGAAATAGGCCTTCAAATCGAAAAATTAACTGTAAGAACTTTTAGGAACAAGGTAAGGAAATGAGAATTTTGACATGTAGTCAAATAAAAGAGCATGCTTGAAAACTCTTTAATAGCGATGCAATTTTAAAAAAATATTGGAAAATTAGTAATACTTAGAAAACCACTCTTACGAGTAGTATTGTCAATTGTTGTTAGAAGCCTTGTTAAAAAATCATAAATTTTTTTTTTTACCTGCTGCATGTTTTCCCAAGTATCATAAAATTATTGTTACTTTCATAGGGAAAAAAATTGTAAAACGTTGTGTAATTAGGCATTTTCTGGAGAAAAGTGACCTCAAAGTCAAAAATGGGCAAGAAAAATGGAACAGGGTTAGAAATTGGATATCTAAAGACTCAAGCATGATATCAACTTTAAAAACAAAATTCCTACACGAAGTTTCTACCGTTAATACTAAGGGAGCAATTTCTGTAAGCATGGGTCAGGGTACACCAAAGTAAGCCTTTTCTTAAATCCTCGATAAATGCTGTCAACATTGGAGATAGACCCTAACTGTAGAACGAGTTTTTTCATATAATATACCCAGGAATCATTTCCCAAATTATCGTTGATGAATTAGGGGACACCCTGTATAAAACAAAGATAATTAAAGAAGAACTTGCTAACACGATTTACTCTATTGAACTCGCTAGATCTAATACTGTAAATACAAATATTTTGTCAAAAACTGAAATAAATATAATAACAGAAAACGTAGATAGAAATCAAATACCTTACGAAAATGTAGAAGATGCTTTCAAAATCGCCAATATTGATATAAGATATAAGAATATAAGAATATAAGAATATAAGAATATAAGAATATAAGAATATAAGAATATAAGAATATAAGAATATAAGAATATAAGAATATAAGAATATAAGAACATAAGAATATAAGAATATAAGAATATAAGAATATAAGAATATAAGAATATAAGAATACAAGAATATAAGAATATAAGAATATAAGAATATAAGAATATAAGAATATAAGAATATAAGAATATAAGAATATAAGAATATAAGAATATAAGAATACAAGAATATAAGAATATAAGAATATAAGAATATAAGAATATGAGAATATAAGAATACAAGAATATAAGAATATAAGAATATAAGAATATAAGAATATAAGAATATAAGAATATAAGAATATAAGAATATAAGAATACAAGAATATAAGAATATAAGAATATAAGAATATAAGAATACAAGAATATAAGAATATAAGAATATAAGAATATAAGAATATAAGAATATAAGAATACAAGAATATAAGAATATAAGAATATAAGAATATAAGAATATAAGAATATAAGAATATAAGAATATAAGAATATAAGAATATAAGAATATAAGAATATAAGAATATAAGAATACAAGAATATAAGAATATAAGAATATAAGAATATAAGAATATAAGAATATAAGAATATAAGAATATAAAAATATAAGAATATAAGAATATAAGAATATAAGAATATAAGAATATAAGAATATAAGAATATAAGAATATAAGAATATAAGAATATAAGAATATAAGAATATAAGAATATAAGAATATAAGAATATAAGAATATAAGAATATAAGAATATAAGAATATAAGAATATAAGAATATAAGAATATAAGAATATAAGAATATAAGAATATAAGAATATAAGAATATAAGAATATAAGAATATAAGAATATAAGAATATAAGAATATAAGAATATAAGAATATAAGAATATAAGAATATAAGAATATAAGAATATAAGAATATAAGAATATAAGAATATAAGAATATAAGAATATAAGAATATAAGAATATAAGAATATAAGAATATAAGAATATAAGAATATAAGAATATAAGAATATAAGAATATAAGAATATAAAAATATAAGAATATAAGAATATAAGAATATAAGAATATAAGAATATAAGAATATAAGAATATAAGAATATAAGAATATAAGAATATAAGAATATAAGAATATAAGAATATAAGAATATAAGAATATAAGAATATAAGAATATAAGAATATAAGAATATAAGAATATAAGAATATAAGAATATAAGAATATAAGAATATAAGAATATAAGAATATAAGAATATAAGAATATAAGAATATAAGAATATAAGAATATAAGAATATAAGAATATAAGAATATAAGAATATAAGAATATAAGAATATAAGAATATAAGAATATAAGAATATAAGAATATAAGAATATAAGAATATAAGAATATAAGAATATAAGAATATAAGAATATAAGAATATAAGAATATAAGAATATAAGAATATAAGAATATAAGAATATAAGAATATAAGAATATAAGAATATAAGAATATAAGAATATAAGAATATAAGAATATAAGAACATAAGAATATAAGAATATAAGAATATAAGAATATAAGAATATAAGAATATATTAAGAAAACGCGAAACTCTTTTTGAAATTAAGAATGAATGTAGAATATTAAACGAATTATCATTATGTAGAAAGGAAAATTTAGTAGACATAAGCAATGACACATGCATACCATATATTTTAGAAGGTAAGAACGCATCGTGCACTTTAACCAACAATCGTCATGTACCAACAGTAAATAGAAGAAATCATGACAGGCACTGTTCGGAAACAATCACATTTATATTTATATAATTATTTCTTTTGTGGAAATTGTCATAAGTATTTAAAACTTAATTTATATGTAACAAATAAATTATTATGTAAACAAGGAAACATAACGTAATTACGAATTGTAAATTTTTGTTACAAATGTATTACAGTTAAATGTTAAAATATGGAAGTGATTTCCGGACAAATAAACGTTCTCTTTGCTGTAACAATTGAAGAAGAAAAGACGTGTTTCATTAAACCGCGTTTTTTTCTACCCTATTAACCCCACACAAAGTATAAAGTATAAAACCCTACACACCCCAACATTTGGTCCTTACGAACCAGATAACATTTTCCCAAATAAATTTAACATTTTTAAAACAAAAAAAATATTCAAGTCCGCAAGTGAAAGATCTCCTTCGTTTAACCGGAAGATTTCGCTTTGATATCGTACCTAGTCTTCATGCGGCTGCTTGCTATCTTCATCTTTTCTCTGGTGTCTTCATGCAATTTACGAATCCTGCTGCGCAAGTCATTCACGTAGTCGTTCACCTCTTTGGGCTTCGTCGGTGGGGATCCGAATTTTGCTTCACTTGGCAACCGAATTGTTTGACCAAATAAGATCTCGGATGGGGTGTGCCCTGTTGAGCTATGGACCGCGTTTCGATAGGCCATTAAGAAGAGGGGTATGTGTCGATCCCAATCCCGCTGGCAGTTGCTGACAACCTTAGATAGATGCTCATTCAAGGTCCGATTGAATCGCTCGACCATTCCATCGGATTGAAGGTGTAGTGGCGTTGTCCTTGTCTTTCTTATTCCCAAATATTGGCATATTTCCTGGAAGTCTTTTGATTCAAAGTTTCGCCCTTTATCAGAGTGCAGCTCCATTGGGACCCCAAATCTGCTCACAGAGTTGTTGACTATCTGTTCGCCTACGGTCTTAGCCTCTTGATTTGGGATGGAAAACACTTCCGGCCACTTACTGAAGTAATCCATGGCCACGAGGGTATATCGGTTACCATTAAAGGTTTCGGGAAACGGCCCAGCGATGTGGAAAGGTGTTCCGACATTTTTTTTGTTGCATTTGTCCATGTGGCTTTACTTTTGGACCCTTGGGAGCCGCACACCTTATGCACTTTTTGCACCAATTATCGACATCTTGTTTATCGCTTAGCCAATAGAAACGTTCGCTTACCTTTTCCAACGTCTTGTTTATTCCCAAATGGCCTCCTGAGATTCCGTCATGTATTTAATGGAGTAATTGGCTGACTCTGGACCGTGGCACTATTAGCTGCATACGGGATGTTGTCCCACCTGCACTTTCCTTTCTCTTGAGGCATTCCATCATGCATACAAAGCGAATCCCACTGTGTCCAGTATGCCTTCAGAGTTTGGCTCCGATCTGATATCTGTTGCCAGCTTGGTCTTTCACCGTGTTCCTTCCAGGCCAATATTGGTTCGATGTCATTGTCTGCCTGTTGGGAGGAACGGATTTCGTCTACACTCCAACTCTCTATTGGTACAGTCCTGATCATTTGGATAGTGGCCTGTTCTTTCGCTTCTTTACTGTTACGGTGTTCACATTTTATTCCACACGGTCGACGAGAGAGAGCATCATCATTTAAGTGGAGTTTTCCCTTGAGGTATTGCACTTCAAACTCGTAGCCCTGCAACTGCTCGATCCATCTTGCAACTTGGCCTTCAGGGTTCTTAAATTGGAGTAGCCATTTCAGAGCTGCGTGGTCTGTCCGGAGAATGAACTTTTGTCCGTAGAGGTACATATGGAAATGCTTCGTAGCCAGAATTAAAGCCAGAAGCTCGCGCCGGGTTACACAGTAGTTCCTTTCAGGTCTGGAGAGTACTTTGCTGTAATATGCGACCACTTTCTCTTGACCATCATGAACCTGGGAAATCACAGCTCCGACCCCAACATTGCTAGCGTCTGCGTCCACGATGAACATTTTTCCGGGCGTCGGGTAACCCAAGATGGGGGCATTGCACAGCTGTTGCCTCAGTTCTTGAAATGCTTTTTCGCATTCTCCAGACCACCTGAACTGTCGGCCTTTTTCTGTAAGTTGATGCAGGCTCTTTGCAATGCCAGCAAAATCCTTTACGAATCTTCTATAATACGTGGCGAGTCCCAAAAAGCTTCTCAGTTGGTGTTTATCTTTTGGAGAGGGCCAACTTTTCACGGCTTTGATTTTATCAGGATCCGTTCTTACTCCTTCCGCTGATATAATGTGACCCAGATATTTTTACTTCCGGACGGAACAAGGCGCACTTTTCTGGGTTGAGCTTTAAATGAGCACTTCGCAGCCCTCTCAAACACTTCTTTTAGATTTTCGCGGTGCTCCTCGAACGTCTTACCTATGACGATAACGTCGTCCAAATATACTAGACAGGTTTTCCAGGTGAGTGACATCATTGAGACGTCGATAGTCTACACAAAATCTCGTGCTGCCATCTTTCTTCTTCACGAGGACCACTGGAGATGCCCACGGACTTTGCGATTCTTCAATCACTCCCTCAGCTTTCAATCTTCGACATCATTTCGGCAACTTCTGTTTGCTTTGCCAATGGAAGACGCCTTGCAGGGTTGACGGATTGGTCGAGCATCTCCGGTGTCAATGTGGTGTTGAACAATATGCGTACGTCCATATTCTCCGTCTTGCGTAGCAAATATATCAGCGTACTCACCGATTAGTTTTTCTGCCAGGATTCGCTGATCTTCGTCCAGATTACAGAGGCTGAGAATTTTGTTCTTGATTTTTATGCTCTGAACTGTTGTGACCGGTTTTGCACCCTTTTTTTCCGTTGTGGTCGATATAGCCTCAACAGGACGCATTTTTCCACTATCTCTCCCCTTTTTCACCTTTACACTGAATGTCTTTGGATTTAGAATCCTTACAGGGACCATGTTGTTCTTTGGCTCCACTAAGGTCTTTCCCACCATGAAGTCTCTTCTCTTTTCTGGCTCCATCAAATAGAATCGGTGGCTACCAGGACCACCTTCCACTTTTGCCCACAAAATTGCTTCTGACGAAGGCTCTAGACTCTGATTGCTGCAGATGACGACATTTGAGACTGTGGTATTGGCGTTTCCGTATATCATTGGTATCTCCATGTTTCCGTATTTCAGGGTTTGTGCCCCCAAGTCGACTATAAGTCCATGTTCTCGTCATGAAGTCTGTACCAATGATGCACTCGTCACATATGTCAGCTACCAGAAACGCGTGAGTGAATGTTATTCCGGCCAATTGGATTTTTATGCGGACTTCACCATATACCTTAATCGTTGCTCCTGTAGCTGTTCGCAACGCTGCAACTGCCAGTATTATGCAGCCAAGACTTCTGCACAAGATTCCTCCTGATGATTGAGGCCGTGGCACCGGTGTCTATTGTTGCCATCCATTTTTCTTTTCCACTGACTACTTCTACTAGAAGGCTTTCGCTGCATCGTTTTGCCAGCGAGACTTGGATGATGGTCCTGGGGCCGTCGACTCCTGCTACCAACTTCTGCCCCGCGAAGTTGGTGCTTAAGCATCTCCCGACTGATGGCTTCGGGAAGGTTGACCGGCTTCTTGATAGCTGTTTCTGCTGGTTTCATCCTCTATTTGCTTGTCACCACAGTGAGGGCAGTCTTTTCGTCGCACCGGTTCTTTACACTGCCTTTGAAGGTGTCCTATTTTATTGCAATTCCAGCAGTGCATTATCCGTCTATCCCGTCGAGTATCTCGTTCCTCGGCACTAATTCTTGTGCAGGAGCATTCGATAGATGTTACTTCCCTGACGAAATGTGTTCCCCTGGAAGCCTGATTGGCTGCTTCCATCGCTAGGGCGAAGACAAGTGCTTCAGCAAGGGTTCTTTTCCCGGCCATCCTTACTGCTGACTGTAGCTTCGAATCTGCAATTCCCCTGATAAATGCATCTTTTGCCATTTCGTCGATAATTTCCTGGCCTGCGGTGGGGTATGACAGATGTGCAAGTCTACTCACGTCTGCTTGGAGCTGCTGCAGTGTTTCTCCTCTTTGCTGCGTTCGGCTTTGCAATTGGACCTTGTAGACCTCCTGCATGTGGCTGTCCCCAAACCGTTTCTCGAGAGCCTGTATTAAAGTCACATAATCTTTATGCTTTTCGATGTCTACTGTTTGCAACAATTCTGCTGCAGGACCGTGCAAGGCCATTGTTAGGGCAAAGCACTTTTCCTCATTGTCCCAGTCGTTTGCACAGGCAGCCATTTCAAACTGCTTCTTATAGGTAGACCATGAGGTCTGGCCATCGAATGAGGGAGGCTTCAACTCTTTTCTCCTTGGACCGCTTAAAGAACATTCTCGCAGTTTCTGTTTTCGCACTGTGTCGAGCTCTTTTGCCAGTTGCTCAACTTTGCTGTCCATTTGTTCGAATTTTTCGCCAACATTCTTCTCTATTCTTTTAAATTTGTTATCGATTTCTTCGAACTTTTGGTGTAGAACGTTATTTTGTTCTTCCAGTTTTTGTTCGAGACTATTCTTTTGTTCTTCCAGATTTTTCTTTTGTTCATCGAGCTTTTGTTCGAGGCTATTCTTTTGTTCTTCCAGATTTTTCTTTTGTTGGTCGAGACTGTTCTTCTGTTAGTCCATTTTTTTGTTTTGTTCGTCCATTTTTAATAAGAGGAGTTGCATCATTGCAGCCATGTCATTGCCGGTACTTGTTTGTTCATCCTCGTCAACATCAAAGGAATATGCATCAGGATCATGTCCCTCGTTGTTCAAAGCCTCCTGAAGTTGGAGCACCAGGTCACTTTTTCCTCCACTGGCGCTGAAGCTTCTCTTGTTCAACTCGGATTTGAGTTAGACAAGGGTCAACTGCAATAGTTTTCGACCCATTCTAGCTTTTTCAAATAGTCAGAAAACACAGTTTTTTTTTTTACACTCAATAAGTCCTATCCCACTTCTGACACCAATGTAAAATGTTTGTGTGGGTACAAATGATAGAACTTATGCTATTCAATACAAATCCCTTTATTCAGTACAGTTACAATTCACTATTTAATTGTTTCTCTCAATACAATCCAATTTCTCAACCTCTTATACTTTTCTTATCTTTTACTTAACCCACTTAATTACTTCTCCTAATTAACACTTCAAATTTCACTTTAGAACTGATTTGCATACCTTGGGGATGCTGGTATTTATACTCGAATGACATACTTCGAGAACAATCCTCGCCATCCAGCGTCCCATACAATTTCCAATTTGCTAGAAAATTCGATTCCACTCTCCAGTCGAGACTTTGTTATTCCAGTATCGAAATCTTCTGGTCTTCGAATATCGACATTTTCTGCTCTGTGAATCTAGATGTCGCTGCTCATATTTAAGTGGTTATCACAATATATAAAACAGAAGATACTTAATAGACTACAGAAAACATTAAACATTAAGAACAAAGTACTTTGCACTTGCACTTTGTTCTTGCACTTGCAAGTATAAAACATAAAAAAAATATATACATATAGTATATATATCTACTGATAGTTACATACATTTACTCCCTCGCGGTCGGTGTCTTGCCCCTTGTCTTTCTCCTTTTTAAACTTTAAATCTTCTTTCGGTGCATGAATCTGTCATGCACCTCAACTGTCACCAGCTCTGTAAAGCTGACCAAAGGTCGTAAGTAGCTGCAATAAAATGTTTAATTAAATATCATTTAATAACAACTGTATCTAATAAAATTTAATAAATACTTGATACTACACATATACATATTGGTTTATAATTAATTAATTTCCAAATAAAGCCTTCAAAAATGTCGAAATTGTCCATGGGTGCAAATCAAAAGGTGTTCTGGAGCAGATTCTTCGTGACCACTCCAACTTCAAAAAGACTGGAGCATCACGTAGTACAGCCAGCTGTCTTTCAGGTAGTCTCCTTATTCTAGAAGGGAACATCAAGAACGCGCTTGGTCTTCAAACGAAGATTCGACGAGGAGAAGTTGAAGAAGGTCTGGAAGAGGAAGATTTTGATGAAATTATTGATCTCTTACAGGAAACATATTCCACTTACTGTGGGGAATTGGTCGATGCTATCGACAATGCCAAGTCAGTATCTAAGGAGAAGAATGTGGAAAGTGAATCCACATGTAATGAGCTTGCGTTACCCGAAATCTAAATCCCGCATTTCGAGGGCTCGTATACAGAATGGAGGGCTTTCCATGATGTATTTTTGTCTTTAGTCCACACAAATAATAAGCTGGGTGAAATTCAAAAGCTTCACTATTTAAAGTCTTCTCTTGTCGGTGAAGCTGCTCGTTTGATTCAGCATCTAGGGTTGTATTCTGGCAACTATGACAAAGCATGGGAACTGCTTGTCGCGAGATACGACCACAAGCGAGTATTGGCAAACGCTCACTTCCAACTCTTCTTTGAACAGCAGCAGTTGACAAAGGAGACTACAGGTAACATAAAGTCTCTATTGGACACATCTCAGGAATGTTTCCGTGCTCTGGAAAATTTAGGATTGCCGGTTAGTTCTTGGGATGACATTTTAATTTATATATTGGTTCAGAAATTACCTGCTTTTACTCAGTGTTTGTGGGAGGAGAAGTTAGGTAGTTCGAAGGAGTTGCCAACCTTGGAAGCTGTAGCTGGAACGAGTGGCATCAAGGTCGGCGGTTCTTCTGCGCACACGGCTGTTGCGGTCAAGAAGAAAATGGTGTTGCACGTCGGGAAGAAGCAGTTTGCATGCCTGGTATGTGGTAGAGGTCAGCACTCCCTTCGGACTTGTCAGAAGTTTATTGTCATGGAGATCTGTGAACGATTTAAGGCAGTGCACAGAATCGGGGTTTGCCGTAACTGTCTAGCATACAGTCACCGGATTAGTCAATGTCAAAGCTGTGTGCGCTGCTATTACTGCAAACAGAAACACCACCCTCTGCTGCATGTCAACTGTGGAGGGTCAAATATCACAAAGATCAGCTCTAAACCTACAAGGGATTATAAAAAAACAACTACAGGTGCACAAACATTTCATATAACATCAGAATTTAACCCACCTAAAGTAGTTTCTTCTGAAGTACATCAGCCAAGGATTCTTCTGGCAACAGCAGTTGTTCAAGTCAGGTCTTCAAATGGAAACTATTTGCATCTTAGGGCATTAGTCGATCCTGAATCTGAAGCAACGTTTATTTCTCAGTCAGCTGTTCAGTTGCTAGGGCTTTATCAATGGCGAATACTCATTAAGATATCTGGATTGGAAAAAATTAGCAGTGGTTCATATCAGCGGTATGTAAGTCTTACCTTTAGGTCTCTGGTAACACCTTTTGAGACAAACACCCCAGCCTATGTGTTCAAATCGCTGACTGGTCTCTTGCGTCTAAGCCTCTAACTCTGCAAAACTGGGAACATATTCAGGGCTTAAAGTTAGCTGATCCACAATTTGACAAGCCTGCGACTGTTGATCTTCTCCTGGGAAGCGATGTTTATTGCGAGTTCATTCGATCAGCGATTATCCGTTGTGCAGATGAAAGGTCTCCAATCGCACAAGAATCCGAGCTAGGTTGGCTTCTACTCGGGAAAGTCATTTTGAGAACTCAGGAGCCCATTCACAGTTTTCTACAGGTTTGTGACATCGACATTCAGGTTCTCTGAATTAGAAGAATCGCCTTTCAACTTCAAGGAAACGGACGAAGACAGGGCTTGTGAACAGCACTATCGCACGACAACAAAAAGATTGGATGATAGACGATATGAGGTATCGTTGCCATTTAAAGACGGATGTTAGCCTGAGTTTGGTGCCTCGAAGTTAGGTGCCTTACGGTTTCATCAACTGGAAGGAAGATTCCAGAAAAACTCCACACAGCACAAGGAGCATTGGAAGTGTTTAAAGGAATGCAAGAAGCTTCCTCAGATGACAGAGGTCGACAAAAAGAATACCACACTGGATACACCACACCATTTCCTTACTCCTCACCATGTGGTATTCAATAGGTCAAACAGAACTACGAAACTTTGTTACAGTCCTGCGTTTTTTTTTTTCAATTTTAAAGCATTTTATTTCCTTAATCATTAACTCTTACTTACTAACAAAAAATGCTTAAATGCTAGCTTAAAATTACTTAACAATCTTATACTAACTTACTGGCCCCACACAGGCACTCTAAGCTACTCTAAATTCTTATAATCTATGTCTTTCGACTCTATGTACATTTTTTTTACTAATATTTATTAACTACTAGCTGACCCGACAGACTTCGTCCTGTCAAAAAGATTTGTAATGTGCAGTTTTTGTGCCTACGTATTTTAAAAAATTCTCCTGAACAGAACCGTCACCCTGGTGATAGGGCGTTGTGAATAAAAAATAATTAAATAAAACATATATAAGGATTTAAAAGTAAGTAATCGCTTTATTGTTAATCATGTGAATCATAATTATTAATATTATCATTGTAGTGCTTTGTGGTATACGATGTTTTTTGTTTGATTACCTGGCGCATAGATAAACAAATCTGATGGTTTTCCAACACGGGAACAGGCAACATACAATTGACCATGTGAGAAACATGGGTTTTCTAGATTAATACCACAAACACTTAATGATTGCCCCTGGGACTTGTTTATAGTCATAGCAAAAGCAAGCCGCACTGGAAACTGTAGTCGTTTAAACACAAATGGCACATCAGTCGGAATCATTGGTATGCGCGGTATGAGAACATCTTCTCCTTTATACTTTCCTTTGAGTATAGTTGCTTCTATCACATTGTTTAGTAATTTTTTTATCGCTAACCGTGTACCGTTGCAAAGACGCGGTTGGTTGATATTTCGCAACATTATAACCACCGATCCAACCTTTAATTGAAGATTGTGAGGTGGCAATCCTGGCAAATCCAGCGAGTTTAAAAATTCCGGTGGATAGTTGACTACATCATCTTGATTAGTAGCCGAATCAACTGATTTATATATCCTTAATTCGCCTGTAATTTGTTCTTGAATTTTGAAATTTAATTCATTTACATCTATGTTTTTTGCAGCCAGTATAGCTCGTTCGTTCAACCAATCATGGTTTCTGTAATTTTGAGAAACATCTGGAAACACCTTCTGAATAAGTTCATCTTTTGATCGAGTTAACTGACAAAAACTTTGAGGAAAGTTAATGCAGCCAGTCAACATGTCTATAGGAAATTTGCCATTACCAATGTCAATGAGTTGTTAAGAGAATATGTTTCCAGATTGGTCATTTTGCAACTCGACACGCATATTCTTGCTTAAATGAAGTACTTTGACATGTTTCCACAAATTGGAGGACTTTAGACATGCATTGAGTTCATCAGCTAGCGTTGATCGTGGAATCACTGGCAATGTTTGACGAAAATCTCCTGCTAATAAAATCATTGCACCACCAAATCGGTTATTATTGCTCCGTAGATCTTTTAAGGTTCTGTCTAAAGCCTCCAAAGATTTTTTATGTGCCATCGTGCATTCATCCCAAACAATCAATTTACATTGCTGCAAAACCTTTGCCATTGCAGAGTTCTTCGAAACGTTGCAGGTTGGAGTTTCATTGCTTTGCATATTTAATGGCAATTTTAGTGCTGAATGGGCTGTTCGACCACCTTCAAGCAAAGTTGCTGCGATTCCCGATGAAGCGAGTGCAAGTGCAATTTTATTTTGTGAGCGAATTGTTGCTAATATTAATGAAATCAAAAAAGTTTTTCCTGTACCACCAGGTGCATCTAAGAAGTAAATCCCTCCAGTTTCATCATTTGTTACTTTCATAAGAGTTTCAAATACATACTTCTGTTGTTCATTTAACAGTGGAAGATTTGTTTGAATTAATTCTTTCAAAGCGTTGAGATCATACAGTTTTTCTCGATGCAACTCTTGGTTAAAAGCGTCATGCATTGGACGATTGGACGCGGTCAGGCCTAATTGAATTAATAGTTTGTTTGACATTATCAAGCACATGTCCTCAATTGAAATCAATGCTTCATTGTAAATTTCTTCACTGATTTGTATATTTGGATTTCCCATTCTATTCCGTATTTGATACAAAATATCATCACACATATAATCTTTGTACTTGATCCACAAATCAATTGGGTTTGATGGGAAGCATGTAGATATGATTATAGAAAACAATGTTCGTATTTGATGAGCGTGTGATGATATTACAGCATCATTGAGAGTTTGATCCCAATGAGCGTCATTTTCAAGCAATTGCAAACGTTGACAGGCTTCTCTGTAGGATCCACACAATTCACCATCAACAGTTCGTAACTGTTGGAATGATGTTGGGCCACGTACATTGACTAATAGCAGTCGTAAATAAAAACATTCATCATTGCTTGGATGTACTGAATAAATCCGGCCAATCGCATCGGTGGAATATACATCTGTATATCCTGGAACTGGTTTTCCTTGTTTCCTTCGTATAAATCTCCTTGAGGATTGATTCCAGGTATAATATTTTGGCATTTCAGAATATAGCAATGTTTGTGCGAAATCATCGTTTTGGCATGTCTCAAAAAAACTGGTTAATGTAGTAGATGGTGGCTGAGCAGCTCTTTGTACTGCGTTCTGTACTGTAAAATACACTCTTTGTCCATTTTCTAAATGCACAGCTAAGTGAACAACAGAAGGGTGTCTCTCATGAATAGGAAAAGAAAATATTCGCCAAACTGCTTCATTACTACTGACATAGCGGCCCATTTGGTATTGGGTAACTTCATCATTGGAATTCTCTGCACCAATTCCAATCACAGCCATATCACTCCCTTTGGTTACATATTTGCAAATGTATTTGATAGATTTCACTGAATGGCAAGATTCAACGTTGATGTGTGCTTTGAATGTCTTTGATAAAATGGGTGAATATGGAACAATCCAACGATTATCTATTTCAATATCTTGTTGATTTAATTTGACAATTGTTGATTTTCCATTGTCTGCTGTCGATCTGCGACGATACAATGGATAACCGTCATTACCAGTAATTGTTTCCGATATTAATGTCCGTGGATATCGTTTTGAACATTTACCATCCATCATACACGGTGAATTTTGATTAAGAGTTCCACAGGGACCATGTATCATGTTTTTGATAACTACCTCATGCAATCCAGGATCTACTTGTACATTAGGGATTTCAGCTGATATCACTGCATCAACTTCATTTGGCCTTATCTTCTCAACCAACCAAATCAAAATGTGTGCATGTGGCAATCCTCGTTTCTGCCACTCCACAGAATACATCCAGCAGCGTGTCTCACCAAACACATTATGTTTTACGATGAAATCCATTAAAGATTTCAACTTTTGTCTAAAGACTCTGGCTGTAATATCATGACGATCAATGGGTGATTGCCCAGGGAATAACTCCTGCTTGATTTCTATCCATTGCGGATTGCATGTAAATGTGATGAACAAATCTGCTGTACCATAATGACGAACATACGACATGGCATCTTGAGCATATTCGTGCATATGCCGAGGGCTTCCGATGTATGTTGCTGGAAGAATAGTCATCCGACCGACATTCTGTGCATTTCCATCAGTATTAATCGCATCTCGAAGGTGAATATACTCTTCAGATCGGAGTTTGGTTTGATTCAACCTGATGAATGTTAATCTCTCCGTTTCAATTTTAACATACATGTCAACAACATATTTGTGATATAATCGCCGACATTTCAATATGTGATTATCTTCATTTTCCCGAATCATTAGGCGGTATGAATAATAGTTCATTGAACTGACTTTTTTGTTGGTTTCAGAACCTGTAAATAGATTTTGTTTTAATAACATTCAAATATAAAATTAAAATACATAATATAATGACTGAGATATTATCGCCATAGCTAAACTAATATTTTATTTACCTGTAATGGGATTTATCATTTTTATTGAGAAATCGTAGCCATCTTCACCTTGCCAAAATATAATGGGATATTGCAGTGCATCATATGAGCGGTGTGTTTCCTTTATACGTTGTAATTGATCATTCCGACGATGTAAAACAATATCACGGGATTCCAAGTTTTCTCCAACTACAACGATAGCAACTTCATCAACGCATTAAAACGTCTTGTATGTTGACCTGCAGGTGTTTTATCAGCTCTGATTACAATTTTGTGATTATCGGATGGCATCAGATCCAGGGCAGTTTTAAACAATATAATCAATTGATTGTGTTGATGAAATAAAGTTTGTAATTGTTCTACAATAGACCTCTTTACTAAATTGTTATGTGCACAACGCAGATCAATTTCTTGTGGTGAATTGCCCATAAAATAAATTTGCAGGAATTTGTTGTCGCTATCTGACACTGGTAACAGTGAACCTGCTCTGTGATATATTTGCCCTTGTATCTGTAAATAAAAAAAAAATATTATGGTGTGGTATAAATTAATGGATTGTCAGTGATCAAACTTAAATAATATTTGATCTTAAAAAGTATATATTTAGTTTTAACTAATATCTATCAAATATAAAATATAATAAAAGTGTCACTGAATCTGAATCACCATATAATATGATGACTAAGTGATATATAAGTTATTAAGAAATTGAAGATTAGTGACACAGAAAATTTTGTTCGCTAAAATAATTATGAGTAACTGCTATAATACATACCTTGAAAGTTGGCATAAAATTTTCCCGAACTACATTTGTTGCCCCAAATGAAGTCATTTGAAAGCAATTGTTATATTGTTGGATATGTGTCAAAAAGTGTATAGAATCTGTTCCTATTCCTGAAACCAATGAGTACAATGGTTCTGGTGGTGGATCCAATGGTATCAATTTCACTTTACCATTTGCGCAACACAATCCATTGGCTTCGTTTTTGTATTTTAATGCCTTACAGTGTGAGCAAACCGAGTTCATAGAACCAATAACAACACATTGGTAGTTACTGTAGTCAATTGACACATCGTAACTGAAAGCAGCTCGATTCAAACTTGCGCGATTATTAGTTGAATGTCGCGCTCGCGCTTCACGCGTTTGTGATATCCGAATTCTTTCACGTTCATTTCCGTCGTCACGTTCTTGTGCAGTACGATTAGATCGGTAATTAGCTTGGTTTGTAGTATTTCTGGTTCTTCTGCCTAAATTGCTTCGTCTTATAGGAGGCATATCAAATATAAATTATTTTTTCACTAATCACGAACTAAACAAACACTAACTAACTAAACACTCTGCACAAAACACGATATACGAATTTGTTTCGTGTATCAGTTGACAAAAGCAAACTCAGTAGATTAGGTAACAGACAACTTTTTTTTTTTTTTTAAATTTGATATGACTTGAAGTCAAATCCTTTTAAGCCGTACGAATTGTTTTATTTATTTAAAATTTGGATATTAAAAATAACAAAACACTGTTGGTAACGCGATTTTTGTTTGACTGATGTAATGACGTGGAAACTGATGCATTTTATCTCGCGTGCCGAAACTAATACAAAAGAAACGCGAGTTTCGGAACGCGACATTAAACTCCTCCAACTATGTATTCTGTGCTCCAACGCACACACGCACATTGTTTTGATAGATATGATCTTTGACGTTAGGAACACACCTACATTGCTTAGACAACAGTGAGTGCTTGTAATTTAATATGAACTTTATACCATAGCAATAAATCTCAAATTGACTACGTTTTAGTTACAAATCATTTGTATGGGAAAAAGAAAAGGGCTATTTTTAGGATTTTTCCAGCAATAATTCTAATTTTTCTCGCCGTAAAAACCACCCTTGAACTTCAAAGAACATTTAAAAAAAAGAATTGGCCTGATTGGTCCAGGCGTTGTTGAGTTATGCGCTTACCAACACTTGTAGCGATTCATTTTTATATTATAGATACTTAAAGCTAAGAAAAACAATTGCTAATAAAAACTTAGCATATGGACATAATTTTTTATTTTTTATAAAAACTTAGTTAACTTAAAATAAACCTTAAAATACCTAACCTACATACACAATACACACATACACACATATTGGCATTCTTTATTATTATTTTCGATTAATTACACATGATGTTGCTTACTTACTTACTATTTATAAGGTTTCAATTTGATATTGACAGACACACACAGTTAAGATACAGTCTGTTAATCAATTTAAAGCTTTCTGATAAACTATATTTTTTGTTTTGTTTTGTGGTGCGTAAATAAACAAAGATGGTGGTTTTCCGACGCGCGAACACGCGACGTATAATCGTCCATGCGCGAAACAGGGAAACTCCAAGTTGATTCCACAAACTTCCAACGACTGACCTTGCGATTTATTTATGGTCATCGCAAAGGCCAGACGTACTGGAAATTGTAAACTTTTAAAATCGAATGGTAAATCCGTTGGAATCATCGGTATACGCGAGATCAAGACATCCTCTCCTTTGTATTTTCCTTTTATGATTGTTGCCTCAATGACGTTATTCATCACGCTTTTCACAGCCAGTCTTGTTCCATTGCACAGTCGAGGTTGATTAATATTACGCAGCATGATGACAACTGATCCTACTTTTAACTGCACCTAACCCTATCCATGGGATAGTTGATTACGTCATCCTGGTTCATAACGGTGTCGACTGATTTGAAGGTAATCAACTGTCTCGGAAGAAAATTCAGAATGGTCGCATTGAGATCCTCAACATCTTTATTTTTCGCAGCCAATATTGCTCGTTCACCAAGCCAATTATGGTTATTGAGCTGTTGTGCTATATCTGGGAAAACACGCTGAATAAGCTCCTCTTTTAAGTCTGTGATGTGACAGAAATCTGTGGGTAATGTGATGAATCCGGTCGAGGTGTCCACTTTGACTTTGTTATTTCCAATGTCTAACAACTGCTTCACAAACACATTTGCAGTTTCATCTTGTTGCAAAAGTACTCGCATGTTAGTTGTTAATTGGAGTGTCTTTAAGTACCGCCACAAATTCGATGATTTTAGGCATGCGTTTAGTTCATAAGCAACAGTTGTTCGGGGAATAACTGGAAGAGTCTGACGAAAATCACCTGACAACAGAAACATGACCCCACCAAAAATATTTTGGTTGTCACGAAGATCTTTCAACGTTCTGTCCAGTGCCTCCAGTGACCTCTTATAGGCCATTGTGTATTTATTCCAAACAATCAATTTGCATACCTGTAGGATTTTAGCCATTGCGCTATTTTTGGCGATGTTGCAAATTGGTGTTTCGTTTATTTGCATGTTTAATAGTAATTTCAAGGTAGAATATGCAGTTCGCCCGCCTTCTAGCAGAATCGCAGCTATTCCAGATGAAGCCAACGCTAGAGCTACATCATTTCGCGATCTGGTCCTCGCCAAAAGCAATGAAATTAAGAACGTTTTTCCGGTTCCTTCGGGAACATCAAGGAAATAAATTCCACCAGATCCACTGTTCACATCTTCTATCAAAGTGTCGTACGCAATTCTTTGTTGTTGATTTAATTGTTGAACATTTGTATGAACTGTTTCGGCCAATGCTTCAATGTCATACTCTTGTTCTCTTTGCAACTCGTGGCTTAATGCATCGATTGGGTGCTGTCATTCCCAAACACGACAATACTCGTACTTTATTTGCCATCAATAAACACCTATCTTCTATCATGGGCAATATCTCATTGTAAATTTCTACAGTCATTTGTAGTGCAGGATTCAAAGTTTGACGGCGTAAAGGATGCAAAACATCCTCATACATGTCATCTCTATACTTAACCCACAAATCTTTTGGATTCAATAGGAAACTTGTCGATAATCGCAAACAATGTACGAATTTGATGCGGCGATGAAGATATTACGGAATCCTTGAGCATATCATCCCAGTGCGAATCGTTCTCGAGTAAATGTAATAGTTGACATGCCTCACGCTAAGTCGCACATAGCTGTCCATTAATCCTTGAGCGTATCATCCCAGTGCGAATCGTTCTCGAGTAAATGTAATAGTTGACATGCCTCACGGTAAGTCGCACATAGCTGTCCATTAACTGTACTCAGTTGTTTAAACGATGTCGGACCACGAACATTCAACAAAAACAACCGCAAATAATAACATTCATCGTTATTTGGATGTATTGTGTAGAAGCTCTGGAGCTTCTGAATCAAATACATTTGGATATCCTTCAACTGGTGTTCTTTGTTTTCGAAGCTGAAACGATTTCGATGATGCATTCCATGTGTAATAGCGTGGCATGTCAGCATACAACAAAATGCGAGCAAAATCATCAGTTTGACAAACTGTGAAGAAACTTGTTAATGTTGTCGACGGTGGACGTGCCGCTCTGTTTGCCGCGTTCGATTCATTAAAATAAACTCGTTAAGCATTTTCTAAATGGACTGCCAAATGGACTACTGTAGGGTATCTTTCATGGATCGCAAATGAAAAGATACGCCAAATTGCTTCGTTGCTACTTACATATTGACCCATCTGGTACTGTGATACTTCGTCATTTGCATTGGTTATAACGAAGACGGCCATGTCGCTACCTTTGTTAACATATTTACATATGTACTTTATCGACTACACAGAGTTACAATACTCCACATTGATGTGAGTCTCATAAGCTTTGGACAGTATGGCGAGTATGGCACAATCCAACGATTGTCTACATCAACATTATGTCCTCTTACCTTCACAACTACCGATCGACCATTGTCCGCAACTGATCGCCGACGATACAATGGGTATTCATCATTTCCCGTTATGGTTTCAGCAATCAGGTCTCTTGGGTATCGCTTGGAACAGTTGCCGTCGACCATACAGGGTGAATTGTAGTTGAAAACTCCGCAAGGTCCATGTATCATGTGTTTGGTAACTACTGCATGCAATTTTGGGTCAACTGTTTCATCAGGAATTTCAGCTGAAATTATGGAATCAATCTCATCTGACCTTATTTTGTCCACTAACCAGACTAAAATGTGCGCATGTGGCAGGCCACGCTTTTGCCTTTCTACAGAGTACATCCAATTTTAATTTTTGTTTAAAAACTCTGGCAGTGATGTCATGTCTATCAACTGGTGTTTGGCTATGTAGCAATTCCCTCTTGATTTCGGACCATTGTGGGTTACAGTTGAATGTAACAGATAAGTCTGAGCGGACATAATGTCTAATATATGACATAGCATCCTGAGCATATTCGTGCATGTGGCGCGGGCTTCCTATGTAAGTAGCTGGCAAAATTATCATTCTTCTCACATTACTCACATTGCCATCCGCATTTATAGCATCGCGGAGATGAATCTATTCCTCTGATCGAAGCTGTCGTTGGTTCAAACGGATGTATGCCAATCGTTCAGTCTCAATTTTGACATACATGTCAACGGCAAACTGATGAAAAAGTCGTCGACACATCAAAATATGATTTATTTCACCTTCACGGATCATGAGTCTGTATGAATAGAAATTCATAGCACTAACTTTTTTGTTGGTTTCAGCACCTGCAATCAAAACTAATAAATTTTTAATTTGTTACTTAGATGAATTGAATTTAAAAATATTATTTAATCTTGTTCAATCTAGTTGCCTGTTACTTGATTTACCAGTTTGATATTAAAATGGTATCCACTGCCAGTGGTAGGTGAAAAAAACCTCCTAGTGTGTTCACCGTCAGGTGTGTTGTCGGCTCAAATGACAATATTATGGCTGTCAGATGGCAACCGATCCAATGCTATTTTGAACATGTTTACTAAATTGTTGTTCCGATGAAGTAACATTTGTAATTCTTGGACAATGGTTCTCTTCACTGTTGGATTGTTAGCACAACGCTTATCAACTTCCGCATCTGAATTGCCCGTAAAATAAATTTGTAAAAATAGATGATCTGCATCTGGTAGTGGTAACAGCGCTTCCAGTAAGTGATAAATTTGTCCTTGTATCTGTAATTTTTAAAGATTTGTCCAATAATTATTTCCGTTATATATTTTAATACAAACTTGAATATTATAAAAAAATATTATGGTATAATACCTTGAAAGTGGGCATGAAATTGTCCTGTATAATATGTGTATCGCCGAACAATGCCATCTGGAAACAGCTGTTATATTTCTGAATGTTGGCCAAGAAGGGCTTAGAATCATTTCCAATCCCGGAAACTAAAGAGCGTAAAGGTTCTGGTGGTGGGACCAATTTTACTTTGCCTCCAGCACAACATAATCCAGTAGATTCACCACTGTATTTTAAAGCCTTACAATATTTATAAATCATTGTCATTTCCTCAATTGTTACCGATTTGTCGGCACAATAATCTATTGCCGGATTATAGTGGAATGCAGCTCGTTCCAGAATCACAGGAGCACTGCGTCTGTGGAATCGCTCAATTTCATTATGTCGTGCTCGCTGTTGTTGTGTTCATGTGCACGAACTCGTTGCATTCTAAGCCTATCTACTTCATTGTCACTCACTAAAAAACGCAATTCTGACATAGCAATACGACTATTTTCTTGATCTGTATCTCTCTGGTCATCAGTGCGGTTGGCACGTGAGGGAGCTCTTCTCACGACTTCGGCGACCTAAGACGACCTTCTTCTCGGCATCGTAAATTGTAATTAATCAAAGTGAGATAAGTTCTCGCGCACTTAGCAGTAAAGTGTCACTATCACAAAAGATCAACAAAAAAAAGAACACATAACTTGAAATGTCACTATCACAAAGGATCACCGAAGTAAAGAAAGTTCTCGTGCATGTAGCGGTAATCGTCACTTACAAAGATAGAAGGATGCACTCTTTGTCAGAGGTGTCGCTCAACATAGAGGATGGATCGACATATTAGTTGGTTGTCAAATGTCAAATATTATGGTTGAAATATGGCAGAAATTTAATTTGTGACAAAACTTAAGATTTATCAATCTACATAAAAATAATCTGAAAGATAGTTAACAACTTTCATATTTAATCACCTTTTAAACCTTCTCTGGACTTTCACAAATAATTCAAGACCAAAATTAGCCAAATAGGTCCAGCCGTTCTCGAGTTTAGCGAGAAATTGTTATAAGTATTTAAAACTTAATTTAAATGTAACAAATAAATTATTATGTAAACAAGGAAACGTAACGTAAGATTATGAATTGTAAATTTTTAGTACAAACGTATGATAGTTAAATGTTAAAATATGGAAGTGATTTCCGGACAAATAATCGTTCTCTTTTCTGTAACAATTGAAGAAGGAAAGACGTGCTACAATTAAACCGCATTTTTTTTCTACCCTATTAACCCCTCACAAAGTATAAACTATAAAACCCTACACACCCCAACAGGCACTATTCTGCTAAATGGATTTGAGGGCAACATCAAATTGAGGCCGTCGCTCAAGTGGTATTTTACTGGCTTCAAAATCGGAAGGTTCGGTGTTAGAATCCCAACCTCGCCCGAAAGACATTCATTTTTTCGGTGAACAAAAATCAAATAAGATGAATAGTTGACCACAAATCAAAAACATGTCAACTTCTACTAAGAATTTAGCTTCCCCATTAAATGCTGATTACCACCCATGGAGCGAAATAACCACTGAGCCCAAACATTTACAAAAAAACTTAACACATTCTGAGGTATTAAAATTGTATTCATACACAATGTTTAGTTCTCAAAAAAAAAAAGAACATAAACAGTACTAACCAGCATCTTAAGGAAACTTACTTAATACAATTCTAGAACGCAACCATTGCAATCCACAACATAAAATTTATCTGAGAAGAAATAACGACCACCTACGACCTACCACCCATATTTAATCAAAATGCTGAAGGTACCGATATTGAAGAAGTATTATCCATTGAGCTTGTGAAAGAACTCCACATGAATAACACAAAACGGATCAATCTCATTGAAACCGAAAAAGATATCCACCAGTTTATCAATTACATAACTTTTATCACTCTATTTATAATCATAGCCATAATAAAATATTGCAAAAATACAAGAAGTGAAGAAACCAGTATAACAGTCATACCTACAGCTTCACCAATAGGAAAAAGTTCAACGCCGCACCAATAGTGGCACAGACCCGATAGTGGCAGAATTTCTTAATCAAACCTCCCCACGGCATAAGTAAAGTTCGTTTCTCACAGAAAGCTAACCGGATACTCATTTCATTCAACACCTATGAACACTTGATGATAATGCAAACATGGCAGATAATAAAATGCCATCTGGTATGCGTCGATCTAATTAAGGTAAAATAAGGTGTAATGTAGGAGTAAGAATAATTTTGTATTTAGTCCTAAAAAAGAAGTCGAATTGTAATAAATTCTATGAGAATTTAATATAGTGTAGACATATTATCCGGTAAATCAATGTTAGAATTTTCACTTCGCAGCCTTGCTTAGTATCGTCGGTGTTTGTGTTTTCTGTGTTTGTCTGTGATTATGACTAGGGAATTCAGGGTAGACGTAGCCAATATACGCGGGCTAAAAAGTAATCACTTTTCTGCGTACGTCCACGTCTGTAAGTACAGACCAGCTGTTTTGGCACTTAGTGAAACACAGGTAGATCCCCGCCCACACCTCTCAGATCATTCTGATCTGAAGCTACCTGGCTACGAACTAGTGCCATTATTCTTCTCTCACCGCGGTCTTGCCATTTATGTGCGTAGTGATGTAGTTTACCAAACTCCACCACAATGTGATCCATGTTCCAATCCGGAATTCAACTTCATGTGGTTAAAATTCCATCTCCGTAAGCAAATTATACACTACTGCTTTATTTATAGAAGCCCCAAACTGGACAGCAATTCAACCTCTAACGAGTTTGATGCGCTGCCTGACTCCATTCAAAGAATTGTATCCCTGTATCCTCATACTGAAATCGTTATTACGGGCGACTTCAATATACACAATTCTGGGTGGCTTCGACATTCTGGACAGACAACACCCGAAGGACTGTGTGTTGAGATCTTATCTGCTGAAACAACCTAACGCAGCTTGTAAATGAGCCCACGCGAATACCAGACGTTGATAGTCATACCACCAACACCCTGGACTTGTTTTTAACTTTTCACCCTGATAAGTACACCATTGATGTGCTCTCCCCTCTAGGCTCGTCGGACCCTTGTGTCATATCAGGTAATTTCTCGTACACCGACCACACAGTTAGAGAAAAAATTCCTAAAAGAACCGTATGGCAATACGAGAAAGCCAACTGCAGCGGTCTTAACAGCTTCTTTAGGAATTTTAACTGGTCGTTATGCTTCCTCGATAACGACGTGGATGCCGCTGCTGATATGATTACAGACACCATTCTCTTTGGAATGAGATCCTTTATACCTCATCGGATGAAGAGTATCAAACCAAAAGAAAAGGCTCGAGCTGTAAAGAGGCCGTCAGGGTTAGAGAAATGTTTTTTCGGTCCTACAAGACCAACCCGACAGAGGAAAACCGAAAAGAGTTCAAACGAGCCAGAAATGACTGCAACGCCTTTCTTAAGCGTGTGAAATTCCTATACGACCAAAAACTGAGGCAAAAAATACTGCAATGTCCCAAAGGCAGTACAAATTTTTGGTCGTTCGTCAAAAACATTAGAAATTCCGCCTCATCCTCCATCCCAACGCTCATTTACAATGACATTCCAGCTGTCAGCTCTTTGGATAAGGCCAATCTGCTTGCTGCACACTTTGCGGCCAGCTCAACACTCCCAGATTGTGCTTTGTCTCCGCCTACACTTGAGTGCGTCGAATCTTCAATGAGACGAATCTACTTTCGCACTCGTGTAGTAGCAAGAGTACTTAAAGATCTCAACATACATAAATCCGCTGGTCCAGATGGTATATCTCCCCTTCTTCTGAAGAGGTGTTCTTCCTCGCTGGCAAAACCACTGCGTAAGCTTTTTCATCAATCCTCCACTTTAGGACTCTTCCCGAGCAGATGGAAAACAGCATTTGTCCAGCCCGTCCCTAAAAAAGGCGAATCATCTTCTCTCTCCTCCTACAGACCCATTGCACTTACGTCCCTTCTTTACAAGGTCATGGAAACACTGATAAATCGTCAGCTCATGAAATATCTCGAAACACGAAAACTTCTTAATGACCGGCAGTACGGTTTTCGTAGCAACAGGTCCACTGGTGATTTGATGGCATATCACACCGAAAAGGGGAACCAAAGCGTACATCAATCTGGCGAAAGCAAAATAGTTGCACTTGATATTTCTAAGGCATTTGGCAGAGTTTGGCATCAGGCTCTTTTGTCGAAAATGCGTGCATTTGGGATCGACGAATCTCTTCTTCAATGGATTAGAAATTACCTTTCGGAACGTTCAATTCAAGTTGTCTTGGACGCTACTGCTACTTCTAATCCAATATATTCCTTTGCTGATGACAGTAATCTCTGCTTTTCATATTCGTTCCCGGACTCACGGCCCTGCTCTTCGGCTGTAGTACGAGAACGGCAGCGTATGCTAAGCTCATTAAATTCCGATATCAACAGCATAACCAATTGGGGAACTATCAATAGAGTGGAATTTAATGCTTCCAAAACACAATGCTGTCTGCTGTCTTTAAAGCGAAATTTAAACACCCAGCCATTATCTATGAATGGTACTTGCATCGTCGAAACCGAAAAACTTTCCATTCTCGGTATGTGTGTCAATGACAACTTACGTTGGAATGACCACATATTTGATGTCGCCAAAAATGCTGCGAAATGTCTAGGTTTCCTCAAGCGATGTAAGAAATATTTTACCCCCTCTGCTCTGGCCTCAATATATAAGGCATTCATCCGCCCAAAATTGGAGTACAACTCCCACATTTGGTCAGGTGCTCCTAAAACATCTCTGCACCTGCTAGATAGGATTCAAAACCGTTCGATAAAACTTATTGACGATACTAATACCAGTAAATCAATTGACACGCTCGAACACCGACGTAATGTCTCCTGTCTCACTTTGTTTTATTGCTATTTCCACCACCAGTGCTCCACTGAAATCGCCAGTAGCATTCCGCCCATTCAAACTTCCAACCGTAACACCCGTCTCGCTATGAATGCTCATCAGTATACCCTCAAGCCCATTTTCGGACGTACTCTGAAATATCGTGATTCGTTCATAAGCCGTACAACTCGCTTATGGAATGCCCTGCCGATCTCTGTATTTCCTGGTCGTTATAACTTGCAAACATTTAAAAACAATGTACATCGGTACCTCTCTTTTCTTCCTCCCTAAATTTCCTTTGCCCGCGCTGTGTACAATCACCTTAAGGGTACTCAAACCCCTTGAGCGCGCGCTCATTATAAAAACAAAAAAAAATCAAGGATATCCTACCGCGACTGAAACATACGAGTACATCTCTTTCCAGTCCCTTCTCTTTAGGTTGCAACCACGTATCTGCAATGCTTATTTTATTTTGTCTGTTTATTTGTCTAACATGATACATATGTTAACCGTTATTATTTTACACATTTTTGAGTACAGATATACGAGTAGTTTATAAAGTGTTTATTTTTCTAAAGGAAAATGGTTTGCATTCATGCATTGACTCATCACATAATAATAAGACACATTTTTTAAGCATCTTTCATAACCAAGTAACGTGTCAACAGTATAAATGGCATAACCCGCGGCAAGAAGACATGGAGTCTCTTTATTCAGCAAATAACGTTGAGTTTTAACCTCGTAATGTAAACAAAGTGCCTCTGCCACAATTTTTTTTAAACTGCATACCTATCAGAGTTAAAAAAACAACTTATACAAGTTTGTGATAAGTTTTTTGTTAATATGGGCTACTAGAAGATAAAGAATTTTCCTAAAAATAGTTCATAAATTAATTATATATAATTATTGGGGAATTTATAGCCGATAAATACGAATAAACTATAGAAATACACTTAGAGGGGACAGATTCCATTGGTGTTTTTGATTTTCAGGGATTTGCTTCTCCTAGATCTTTATTCGGAAAAACATAATCAAGCAGCAATAAATTGGGAACATTTTAGTTATTCAAATGACTATATGTAGTGTGCATAAATAAAAACACACATATAATGTCTACCCCAAGGGCAAGACAAGACCCAATCAAAAATAAAGCTCTCGTTTACCATAATTTACAAAATTTTACAACAGTATTTCTTAGGTCGATAAGGTAAAAACTTCTGCATATCTGACAAAAATTCTCTCAATTTATCTTGTGTCCAACAATATGAGTATATCTCTTCCCGTAACGAATAATGTAAATTCGCAAAGAAATATTGATTTCTTAGTCAAGCAGGGAATCGGTTGAATATTCTATTTTGTTCAAATCAAACAAATGCGAACCATAGATTTTCATAATAATGTCAATTTTGTCATAATTTTGTCACACACCAAACAAAAAATAATGTGAAGAAATTGCAATTTATCTATTTTTGATGCTATTAAATGCACTCAAATAATACTATACTGAAGCAGATACAATATAAAGGTATAACTGAAAAGGAATCATTCAAACAGATATATTTTTAATCCGCTTAATTTACATTATTTATCGGTATCCTGGTGGTTATTGATTGCTTTGAAGTAAATACAAATATACGTATATTTTCCTAATTAAAATTTCCATCACAAAAATAAATATGGTAGCTCTATGCTCTATGCTTATTTTCATATTTGATAGCCTTGGAAGATATAGAACGCAATAATAACGATTGTTATATTGACAATTAAATGTTGAAGATAGTTACTCGTAAGTAGTGATTAATTACTTCCTAATGACCTTTTGTTTCTTTTATATCTGCATCACTTAACGTTGAGAATAATGGTGCCAATCATACAAGTGCTTCAGCATGTAATATACATAACATATGTATATATGTATACATTTTGTAGTTCTTTGTGAACATTTCGAATTCCGATACAAGAAATTTAAGGTTTCCTTAATGTTTTGAGCTTTATTTGAAAGACAGTTTTGTGTTGCTGGTGACATACGAGTATGTTTATATATGCCCGAAATATGATTAATAGAAGTCCAACTTTTGACCACGTTGGAATCATACGGCGAAGGTTGGCTTATAAGTTGTCCATCGTCTCCGGATTTTCGGTGTAGATTAGCGACTTCACATATCTTCACAGAAATTAATTCAATGGAATCAGACGGTCGTGGAAGATATAGGCTCATAACGAAAAATTGGGCTTACGAAAGGAAGCTCAACTGAGCATGCATTCCTCATCCTAAGGAATGAGACAATAAGAACTTTGAATCATAAAAGTTGCGCTTTAAGCTTAGAGCTTGAAAGGGTTTTCGATTTGATTTGGCACACACGCCTTATACCCATTCTTGAGCAATAGAATCATGTTAATTCTTTTTGGCACATTTGATACATGGACACCCTTGTGCAATATATTTTATACTACATCTATACCATATCTACATTATCTCTCTAATCTTTATACTGATGGTATGAAATTCTAGATACTAATATCTAGATCACATTCGGCGAAGTTCAAAATGCAATTACGAAGGCTAAAAATAATAAAGTTGCAAGATTTTCACCTCGGAATTTCTGAAAGAACTTAGACCTGAATTAAATCGAATCTTCAATCCTGCGGAAATCCGAGAGAGCTTTCGCAAAACTATAAGCCATGAGTTAATTACAGGGTAATATCATCCCTGAACGGGTCGGCTACGTACTTTGCAAATGTGCTTTTCGAAAGGCTTACCGCCTGGGTTGCAAATAACAAAATTCTCCACGAATTTCGAACAGGTTTTAGAAGAATATATTCAACCACAAACCAAATATTTACCTCTGAAAACATAGCAGCAATCTATAAAAAAAAGCATTTTTTAGATTTCCGAGTAGCTATACCACGCGAATAACTTTTCCATAAGATCTAAAAAATCAGATTTTCAACAAAATTCATAAACGATTCAAAAGCTATGTATGAAAATAATACGGCGTGCATCTGGAATGGGGCCCACTTAACAAAGGAGTTCAAAACAACAATGGGTGTAAAACAAGGTTGCATACTTAGCACATTGCTGTTTGTTTTATATATAAACGACATAGTATTGTAAATGACATGATAGGAGGAATAGGGATAAGCAGAAAGAAAATCCCGAATCCGTTATTTGCAGATGATATGGCTTTACTCGCGGATACTATTGAAGGTATACAGCAGCTGATACGCACATTGGAAAACTACTGCAAAACTTGAAATCTGTCCCTTAACCTAGAAAAGACGAAAATGGTGATTTTCAGAGCAGACGGGGCAAGTACTGCCGAAGAGAAAAGTGTGCGTATCAGGAGAGCAAATTATAGCTTCAAACCTTCACATGAAGAAGCACTTAAAATCCAAACTAGCAAAAGCAAAGCGAGCAGCTTGCTCAGTTTGGGGATGTTTCATAAACAACAAAAGCATATCACACAGCGCGAATCTGAAAATATTCCGCGCAACTGCATTTGCTATTATTCTTTACGGAGTTCAAGTATTGGGGTACCGTCCATTCGAAGAGGTGGAAAAGTTTCTTTGCTATTATATTGTATAAAGAGAGAACTTAGATTGACGAGTAGTTCACCCATTTACAGACAATTCCACGTAAATACCTTTGGAATACGTACACTTGAGTTGGAGGAGGGGATAAGCATACTCAAGGGCGACAAATGTTGGGATTTACTCTATATTAACGCCACAGGAACTGCATAATTGAGTAACATTTTGAAAATTAACTCCCTATTCATGAACAATAGGTATAAATACTTCTTTATAAAATTCTAAACATCAGTCTAAACATCATTCGGCCTTCAGCCAAATCACAAAAGGCCAAGAAATTGTATCCAAAATGAAATTGGATCTATTAATATTTTTTAATGCAATAGATAGTTTAAACAACTAACTAAACTAATTACTGATGATACCACTAAATCGCTAACTAATAACTTACGACCAAATTCTGTATTTCAAAGATGTGTTGAAAGCTACTTTATTTCTTCATATTGCAGATATGGTTGAACTAATACTACTGCATTCCCAAAGAAAATATCTGGGTAGAAACTTTTATAATATTGTAAAATTTATGTGTGGGTACAAGTGATATAAATAAATAATAATATAAATTATTCTTTCCAATACAAATCGATGTATTCAATATAGTTACATTTCGTAATTTAATCGCTTATCTCAATACAATCAATTAATCACTTCTCCTAATTAGCACTTCAAATTCAATTCATGAACTCATTTAAATACCTTATGGATGCTGGTATTTATAGTCGAATGGCATACTTCGAGAACAATCCTCGTCATCCACCGTCCCATACAATTCCCAATTTGCTAGAAAATTCAATTCTTCTTTCCGGTCACCAATGGTTGAGTCTTTGCTATTCAAGTATCGAAATATTCTGCTCTTCGAGTATCGACGTCTTCCGCTATGTAAATCTAGGTGACGCTGCTCACATTTAAGTTGTTATCACACTTCGTCAAACAACTTCGTGATTCATCATTCCGTTGAAATTACACATTCTATCCAAATGGACCACCTCCAATTTTCCTCGATCCCCATGCTGGATCCGGTAAACAAGGTTGCGGGTTATCACCTCGTATGGAACTTCCTAGTCCTGTTGCAATTTTGGTGATTTGCCTTTCTTACGCCGATTATTATACAACCAGACCAGATGTCCTTCGTTGAAGCCGGAAGATTTCGCCTTGATGTCGTACCTAGTCTTCATGCGGCTACTCGATAGCTTCATCTTTTCTCTGGTGACTTCATGCAATTTACGAATCTTGTTGCGCAAGTAATCCACGCAGTCGTTCACCTCTTTGGGCTCCGTAGGTGAGGATCCGAATTTTGCTTCACTTGACAACCGAACTGTTTGACCAAATAAGATCTCGGATGGTGTGTGTCTTGTTGAACTATGGACCGCGTTTCGGTAGGCCATTAAGAAGAGGGGTATGTGTCGATCCCAATCCAGCTGGCAGTTGCTGACGACCTTAGATAGATGTTCATTCAAGGTCCGATTGAATCGCTAGAACATTCCATCAGATTGAGGGTATAGTGCGTTGTTCTTGTCTTCCTTATTCCCAAATATTGACACACTTCCTGGAAGACTTTTGATTGAAAGGTTCGCCCTTGATCAGAATGTAGTTCCATTGGGACTCCAAATCTACTCACCCAGTTGTTGACTATCTGTTCGGCTACAGTCTTAGCCTATTGATTTGGGATGGCAAACACTTTTGGCCACTTACTGAAGTAATCTATGATCACGAGGGTATATCGGTTACGACTAAAGATTTCGTGAAACGGCCCAGCGATATCGATGGCTTTTCGTTCAAATGGTGCTCCGACATTGTATTATTGCATTGGTCCATGTGGCTTTACTTTTGGACCCTTGGTAGCCGCACACCTTATGCACTTTTTGTACCAATTCTCGACATCTTGCTCAGCGATTAGCCAATAGAAACGTTCCCTAACCTATTCCAGCGTCTTGTTTATTCCCAAATGGCCTCCTGAGATTCCGTCATGTATTTCATGGAGTACTTGGCTGACTCTAGACCGTGGAAAGATTAGCTGCATACGAGATATTGCCCATATGCACTTTCCCATTTTCTCACACAGCGAGTCTTACTGTGCCCAGTATGCCTTCAGAGTTTGGCTCCGGTCTGATATCTGCTGCCAGCTTGGTCTTTTCTCTTGTTCCTTCCAGGCCAATATTGGTTGGATGTCATTGTCTGTCTGTTGGAAAGAACGGATTTCGTCTATACTCCAACCCTCTATTGGCTCAGTCCTGATCATTTGGATGGTGGTCTATTCTTTTGCTTCTTTACTGTAGCAGTGTTCATATTTAACTCACCACGGTCGACGAGAGAGAGCATCAGCGTTTGAGTGGAATTTTTGCTGGCGGTGCTACAGTTCAAAGTCGTCAGTTTTTTCAGTTTCTATGCATTTTTATTTATATCACTTAAATTACTCTTACTTGCTAGACAAAAAAACGCTTAAAAATTAACTTAAATAACTTAAAAATATCTTATTATAACTTACTGGCCCCATGCGGGCACTCTAAGTTAAACCTAACACTTAAACTATGTCTTTCGACGTATCTTACAGTTTAATTTTATTTTTATTTTAACATTAATTAATACTAAATCTAAGAAAACATTTTTTAACAAAAAAAATTTAGTAACATGACCTTTTTTTATTTTATTATAAAACTTAACTTAAACTTATTTTATTATAAAACTTAAAACTGAAAAAACCTACAGACTACCTAAAAATAAATCTTAATCTACTTAACCTACTTAACCTACTTACATTGTTTTTATAATTTTTTTTTCTTAAAACTAACTTAATTCTATCTAAAACCTATGTAAGCCGGCCGTGGCTAAAAAAAAATTTTGGCTGGCCCACTTTGCTTCATATGAAGCTACCTATCACTGGAGGAGTTACGAAGAATCTTGCCCTTCAACAAGCCACCAAAATTGATGGTGCTGCTGAGCAACATCCCTCCTGTCGCGACTCCCTACCATCCCACTGAACCGGAGACGCTCCGCTCTGCCATGTGACACGTCTCTGTCGTAGTTGAGTCGCCTGTCCGCAGCTGTTCGAGCGACATGAAAGATTAGCGGCACAGCCAATCTGTCCTGGATCAGATATTTACTATCCAGATAGAGGAACGATTCTGGAGGAATAAAGCCGTCAAGGCGAACTCTATATAATTGGGGTAGAAAGCCCCGGAGATCATTGATCATTGCTCTTGCAATGTGCCTTTGAGTCAACTTAATGACGAAATTGTCCACTCTTATTAGGTTCGCCCTATTGTACAAGACCTCATTGGGATATAATTCTATGTACTGAGACTCTGGTGTTCTGTATAAGCGAAGACCAGTCCGAAGACAAGCCCCCTCAAACACACGAATCTTTTCCACTAAACTTGCTCTCGCGTTGAACCACACGGGACATCCAAATACAAGCATAGGCCTGATAAGGGCCATGTAGCAGATCACCTTCACCCTCGCATCGAGTTGGCTGTTATAGAACAGTCTCTTTGCAAGGCCAAAAGCACCTTTGGCTCTGGTCAGAGCAACATCTATATGTTTGTTAAAATACAGATATTGATCTAGCCAGATCCCAAGGTATCTGAATATATTTCGACAAGTAAGTGGCTGCTCGTGCTGCCCCACTATCGAGAACTTTCGCTAATTCTTTTTGGTGCAGTTCAAAGTCGTAGCCAACTGTTCGATCCATCTCGCAACTTGGCATTCAAGGTTCTTAAATTGTAGTAGCCATTTCAGAGCATTCAGGCCAATTTCTCTTGACCATCATGATCTTGAGAGATCACAGCTCCGACCCCAAGAATGCTAGCGTCTGCATCCACGAAGAACATTTTTGAGGGTGTGGGGTTACAGCTGTCGCTTGAGTTCTTCAAATGCTTTCTCACTCTCTTCAGACCACCTGAACTGTAGATATTTTTGCGTAAGTTGGTGCAGTTTCCTCGCAATGCCAGCACAATCCTTTACGAAGGTCCTGTAGTACGCGGCAAGTCCCAAAAAGCTTCTCAGTTGGTATTTATCTTTGGGGGCCGACCAACTTTTCACGGCTTCGATTTCATCAGGATTAATCCTTTCGCTGATATAATGTGACCCAGATATTTGAATTTCGAACAGAATGAGGAACACTTTTCCTGGGGCCGTCAACTTCTGCTAGCAACTTCTGCCTCGCGAAGTTGGTATCTAAGCATTTCCCGACTGAAGACTTCGGGAAGGTTGACCGGTTTCTTAATAGCCGTGTCGGCCGGTTTCTTTCTTTATTTACTTGTTAACACAATGAGGGCATACTTTTCGTCGCACTGATTTTTTGCACTGCCTTTGAAGCTGTCTAATTTTATTTGAGTTCCAGCAGCGCATCCTTCTCCATCACTTAGTCTTACGAAGGAGCATTCAATAGATAATAATTCCCTGACGAAATGTGTCCCTTTAGAATTGGCTGATTGGCTGCTTCCATCGCCAGAGCGAAGTCGAGTGCTTCAGCAAGGGTAGTTTACTCGTTCATCCTTATTACTGACTGTAGCTTCGAATCTGCAATTCCCTTGATGAATGCGCCCTTTGCCATTTCGTCGATGATTACCTGACCTGCGGTAGGGTATAACAAATGTGACAGTCTACTCACGTCTACTTGGAGCTTGCTGCAGTATTTCTCCTCATTGCTATAAACGTCCTGCATGTAGCTATCCCCAAACCGTTTCTCGATAGCCTGTACTAAAGCCCCATAATCTTTACGCTTTTCGATGTCTATTGTTTGCAACACATCTGCTGCAATACCGTGCAAGGCCATTGTGAGGGCAAATCACTTTTCGTCATTGTCCCAGTTATTCGTACAGGCAGCCATTTCAAACTGTTTCTTATACGTAGATATGTGGTCTGGCCATGGAATGGGGGACTCTTCAGCTCTTTTCTCCTTGGACTGCTTAAAGAACTTTCCCGCAGTTTCTGTTTTACAACTGTTTCGAGCTCTTTTGCCTTTTGCTCGACTTTCCTGTCCATTTTTTCGAATTTTTCATCAACATTCTTCTCTATTCTATTAAATTTGTCATCGATTTCTTCGAACTTTTGCTGGAGAATGTTCTTTTGTTCTTCCAGAGTATTCTTTTGCTCATCCATTTCTTTTTGAAGGCCCTGCAGGCTATTCTTTTGTCCATCCGTATTTGTATTTTCTTCACCCAGCTTTTATTCAATGCTATTCTTCTGTTCGTCTAGATTTTTCTTTTGTTCGTCGAATTTGTTCTTCGGGTTTTGTTCGAGGCTATTCTTTCGTTTTTTTATTTTCGACAAGAGGAGTTGCACATCGCAGCCATATCTTTACCAGTACTCATTTAATCTTCCTCGTCAACATCAAAGGATTATGTATCTGGATCATGTCCCTCGTTGTTCCAAGCTTCCTGAGGTCGGAACACAAACTCACTTTTTTCTCCGCTGGCGCTGAGATTTCTCTTGTTCAACTCTGATTTGAGTTGGACGTGGGTCAACTTCAATAGTTTTTGACCCATTTGCAAACAATCGGAGAACACGATTTTTTGTGTTTTTACTCATAATAATTATTCAATACAATTACAAAACTTTACAATTTATCAACCGCTTTTACTTTTCTTTATCTTTTACTTAAACCACTCAATGACTTCTATTAATGCACACTTTAAATTCAACTGATGCGCTGACTTTAGGGGAATGCTGATTTTTATACAATACTACCCTGACCTCTTTTGAGAATATTCTGTACCGTCCAGCTTTCCATACAAATTTCCATTTTACCATTCGATTCCATTCTACATTCGATAATGGTCGAGTCTTTTGCTATTCAAATAAGGAAATTTTCTGCTATTGAAATATAGATGACGCTGCGCACATTCAAATGGATATCACAATATTAACATTTTCCGGCATGTTAAGAACATTAAATAAATACATATCAAATAAATCTGTATATGCAGCAAATCAACTTACACTTCTTATGATTTAAAAACGTAACCCTACTGTAAAAAAATGTAATCAATTAATTCGCATCCTAACCAACTGGTGAGATCAACTGTAATGGATTATAATATTAACGATACGTTATTCATTATTGAAAGAAGTATCAAATACAAACACGAATCTAATGAATAAAATGAAACCGTTTTATGAAAAACACGTTATTCATGTAAGTTAACACCAACAGCCTCCAAATCAAAATATCTACACGCGCAGCCAACATTCTCACAGTGTCGTTAGACACCCAACATGCGGAACAATATTAACATGTGCAGTCTATACTCACAGGTGTCATCAAACACCCAAATTTGCATGCTGCAACGGTCATGCACTGAACATGCTCCATTGTCATGTTGCCGACTCAAAATCATTCACGACTGTGGGAAAGTAATTTTTAAGACAGGTTTCTTAATTATATAATAATTATATTAAGGTAGATTCTAAGTTAGTTTTAATTTGGATTCAAGATTCAAACGAATAAAGAGGTAAAAACCTCACTAAAAAAAAAGATTTTTTTTTAAATTTTTAAACATGTCCGAGCAGAGACCGCAGCAAAAAGTAAACGAGAACCGGTTCAAGAAATCCTCAAGTAGCAGAAGAATCGGTAACGGAAAGTTAAAGTAAAAAAAGATAAAAATGCATCGTGGGATCAATAAGTTTATAATTAATACTCGTAGCAAAGTAAATAAAAAAAACTAAGAATAGAAAACGCAATTCAAAAATTTAATAAAAAAAACCTACAACGGAGTAATTTGCGTTAGATATAGAAAAGTAAAAAAAAAATTCACATTAGAAATAGGGAAATATAAAATCCAACTCTTCTCGAGTTCTTGTGGTTTCTTTTCTAGCATTCCTCTTAACAGTTTTCAATCTTCGTTCCACGCAAATCTATTTGGTATCCTTATTTTACTGGCTCTCCCGTGAGTGTTACTAAATAAAATTTCTGCAAGGGTCCCTTAGTAACTCCAGTAGCTGATAACTCGTTGGCAGAGGAACAGGAGTTGTCATTCATCAACCGCGTCACCAACCATAAATATTATTAAATTCATACTAATGTAAGATCAGTGATAAGTTTTATTTTAATTTGGATAAAGAAACCTTTTTTTTTACATGACAAACTAAAATTAACTAAAATTATTATTCAAATTGATATTGCAATTCTTTAAACAAAAATCAAAATAAAATAATCCTTTACGCTTATAAAAGAGAAATTCGATTTGATGTATCTTCTGAATCTACCAAACGAATTTGAATACGGTTTTCTCCTACAGATTCAGAAGGTTTTAAGGCAGTTTTCTCTTTAGCCCAAATTAAGTTGTTTTAAACAAAAAAATATTAAATAAACAAAATGAATATTTTTGTTTGTTTTTTTTCCCACCAAAACACATGTAAATTTAAATTACATATGTTTGTACTCGTATGTTCGTATTTAGAACTTTTATTAATAAAACCATTTATGTATTGTGACATATTATCACCTGAGTGCAAGAACTAGATAACTCGATTTTTTTTCATTTTTGAGATAATTGGGTTCTTGGCTACCTGGATTCGATATGAATGGGTTTCAGTGACTGGACAATCCATTTGTCTTACTTGCTTCCATCTATCGTGTGGTTATGCCGGAAATAGCTAGTGTAAAAGGTCTAGCAAATTGCAGGTCAAATTATTTTTGCGGATTTCTCGAAAGTATAAAAAGTCGAGTTACCTAGTTCTTGCATTCAATTGACGATATCATCTTTCCACGTTTTCTTAGAGAAAAGTTATAACATAAAACAATTATTATTTGAATGCTATTGGGAACACGATCAATGTCAACAATCATTGCCATTGTCGGTGCTCAAGCGGCGTTCATGTTTATGCGTATTAGTTGAGTAGCTTAATACATAATGTATGTTTATCCAACAGCTCAATGTGTGTTGAAGCAATCCTCCACCACTTCGAACCGCATTGAAATATTCAACACGCATGCGTTCATTCCTGCTTATAAAACGCATTGAAAATTTCTAACCGCTTTGAAATTTCATATAAACATTTTCAAATCGCAATTTACTCTCTCGAGCTCTCATCATTCTTTTATCATCGGCCAGGTATTAGTTGTGTATTTAAAATGTGGGATTGCAAACGAAATATTTGGAAAGACAAAGAAATAATAACAATGTATCAGTGTTCGTGTCAAGTGTCAGTTCAATCAGCTGTTTGCTAATTTTTTCTCGCTCATTTTGGATAATTTCATATAAACACCAGCATTTCTACGGGTATTGACCTAACGCGGATTGCTTCAACTCACATTGAGCTGTCGGATAAACTTGGTAATAGTTCTTTGTTGTGACTGAAGTACAATAGTGTATTAACTCTAAGAAAATAATTTGTTATTAATAAAAAGTGTTCACCACAAGATATGTATGTATGTATGTAAATGTGTATGATACGAGTACTATAGGGTAAAGGCACTAGTATCCGGACAGTGCTAGTATCCGGACATTTCGTCGTTTATTGCCAAAAAATATGAGAATTTTCCGGTTTTAGTGTGAAAGATACATAAAAAAACAACCCTCTATGTTTCTTTCATACAAACACGTAGTTTCCAATGGATAAGATAACTGGTTTGCGAAATACGCGTTAGTTAGTACCATAGACTAGCTATACCTAGATATCAAACTTTCCAGATATTGGAAAATCAAAACCGGTTTTCTACTGATCGTCACTATCCGTGAGACTCTGTCCGTGAATACGTGTAAATTGTGATCAATGGCAATTTATCTCCTTTTTTATACAAACCACGCCCATTTGAATCAAAAAACGTCATCCACATTACACACACTCATGCAAATCGCTCTCATTCCAGCAGTTTTACTTGTAAATTGCTCTCATTCTAGCATATTTTGGCAAAGTTATAGAGATGCAAAAGTGTTGGAATTCAATTACAGTGTGTCTGTGCGAAAGTTAAGGGTTTGCAAAAGTATTAGTAGAGTTTGACATCTAGTTTAGTTTATCTATGAGCTAAGTGCGTTTTTTCTCTAACAAAAATGGTGACGGTATTTTCAAAATGTAAGTATTTTAAGCATTGTTTATTGCATTTGCACATCAAATTAGGTTTAAATTTAATTAAATATAAATAATTCCTGTGTTCAATAAAGAAAAACGAAAAAATTGTTAAATTCTATGTAAATTATTTGGTGTCCGGATACTGGAGCCCAAATTTTATAATGATTTTAGTTTCCGGACAGAGTGTCCGGGTACTGAAACTTTAATGCAAAAGACTATTTAAAGAGCATAAACCAGGAGGAAAACTCTTTGAACCTTTGGTAGTGTCCCCATACTTACGTCCTCCAATCGACATTGTTGAAAGTATGCCCCAATCTTGGATCCTAGAGAAAAGCGAGAGCGGTTTGATGCACAGTACATTTTATCGGTACGTGGCTAATTGTTTACATAAAACGTCCAGTTATATTATTTGTTGATGGTCAAAAATCCCATTTGACTTTGGAGTTAAGCGAATTTTGTATCAAGGAACAAATCATTTTATATGACTGTTCGTGTGTGGAAAACAAGGAATCTAGGACAATCACTCACAAAAAAAATGTTTGCCCTCTTTTCAACGAATGCATAATGAAAAATAAATATATGGCAACAACAATCAAGAATGGCTTTCGCAAATGCGGTCTTTATCCACTAAATCCAACTGCTATCGATTTTTCTAAATGCGTTAGGAACACTGTTGAAAATTTAGTAATTGCTAAAGCTCCAAAGTCGACAAAATCACCTTCAGTGGATAAGTTTAAAATTGCTGCCGAACTTATTGAAAGCCTGTCTAAAAAATTAATTGCTATTGGTGTTAAAGTAAAGTCTTTTCTGGAGGTTATTGCTGCAGAAGCTTCGCAAGTTGAACTTTATCACCAACAAATGAACTCGATATAACTATTAATCCACTACTAGCAGAAGGAAGCTTAAAAAACTTAAGCCTTGGAGTTTACTATCTTCGAAACGATGGCACTTTGGAAAAGGAAACTGAAACAGTGACCAGTTGTACCATAAATCCAGGCTACGATGTTGCACAATACTCACCTGAGATAGTCCCTATTAGAAATTCTGAAAGCACTATACCAATGACTCCATCGACAAGTGCACAGTGCCTTAAAGATTTGGTAACAAATAAAGATTGTTTTTCACCATCTACATCTAACATACCGTCACCCTCCAGCTCAACAATTTCTTCGCATCTCTTTTATCCAAAATTAAATGTATTTATGAGCCAAAAAATAGAACTAGGAATAGGAAAGAGAACAGAACACCAAGCGCAATTTCATCCGAAGCGTGGGGAGGAATTTATTCCAGCAAAGAAGAAGAAAAACAGGATAAAATCGAAGCGGTTCAAAAACGGAAAGCAGAATGCTTACAAAAGAAGGAAAACAAAACTTCAAAGCCAAAAAAAAAGAATTTCAACATCAAAGAAAAATGTCAAGAATGTGGCGACGAACTGCAAAGCGACGTTGACGACGAAGATCATTTGAAAAATATTGGATTTGATATGTGCATTAGATGGTTTCATCTTAAGTGTACCTCCATGGCAAACATACGAGTAGAGTACAATATCGCCAGCACAAAAGATTTTATTTTCAACTATTGCTGTGATATTTAAATACCATAAATAGTTTACGGAGCGAAATTTATGCTTAATTTAATATTACTTTTACAGAACATTTTGCATTAATAATAGTTTTTTTTTTGTTTTACTGAATTTAATGTTTCAATTTGTTCCTTTTGAAACGTGTACCTAGAAGTATTCTTAAGTGTTCGTTAAGTAATAGACTGAATTTAAAACATTAAAGTATCTAAACTTTTACAAGTATTCTTTATATTAAATATCTTTTATCAACTCCTTTTTATTATTTTGTTAAAGAGTATATGTGTACATTTATTTATATTTATTATTATGTATTAACTATGTTAAGTTTGTTAACAAAAATGTGATTAAACCTTAATTTCTTTTATAAAACTAAATGTCTGTGATGAATTCTTTTGTAGTTAAAGATTATATACAATAAATAAATATACGAGTACATATATATATTGTTATCTACTTACAATGTGAATAATTAGTTAACAATAGTGTGAATAAATCTTATTTTTTCGTATAAAACTAAATAAAATGTTTCATTAATCAAAAAGAAAATGTTAAAAGTTGATAGGATAGGTGTCCGGCTTCTGAAACTAAAACGTCCGGACACTAAATATTACTGTCCGGATACTAGCGCAAACAGAACTTTTTTTTTAATTTTAAAAAAAAATTATCCACAATAATAAATATGTTTTGGGAGTTTTACAATCTTTTTAAAAATTATCCACATTATTTATATATCCAAACCTTTTCATTTTAGTCTACTGCTTAACGGGAGTACGGCCGTGTTTTTTTACCGCTCTGTTAATTTCAGTTCTTTTTGCTAATTTAACAACAGTTTAATAGTTTAATAGTTTAATAATAGTTGAATAGTGTTTTCTTAAACCTAAAATTATAATAACAAGTTTTAAGGCATCTGTAGAATTTTGAGCCTTCATCAAATACCATTTCCATTTAGTTTGTTTTACTGCTTTTGTCTCTCTGTTCTTATTCTCTTCAAATTAACTAACATGCATAAGTGCGGGCATTGCGGTGAAAATCTTACAATCGAAGGGGATTTCGCGATATGTCTCGGATGTAACCGAAAACTGCACTTCAATTGCACTACAGTAACAGAAAAGACATGGAGAACCATGGGAAGCAGAAGAGAATCATGGAGATGCCAGATTTGCAGAACTGGTAGGAGTGGAGAAAGTCCAAATGCTGTTGCACTTGTCCCAGACAATATATCGACTGATAAGTAATTAACACCTACAAATCCTCAATTAGGCTTCCACGAGATATTAAATCTGCGGGGTTGTTTTCCGATCTGACATGTTTCCAGCAGACATTTGAAGTTAAGCTCTGAATATCGCTAACCCTATTGGCCACAAATGTGTCAAACAAATTTGATGGAGACGCAATCCAATACAAAACTATTTCGGAATCGACCCAAAAATATACTTTTTCAAACTCCGCTTTCAAAGAATTTTTAACCTTTTGCCACAATTTGGCTAGCAACTGGGCACCACAAAGCTCTAGTGGAGGTAACGATTGCGTTTTTGAAGGAGCAATTCGCGATTTTGCTGTGAGTAAACGAACTGAAACGTTTCCAAATTCATCGGTACACCTAGCATACAGACAACATCCATAGGCCTTTATTGAGGCGTCCGAAAATCCATGAATTTGTATATCCTTAGACCGTGGGGAATAGATATACCGTGGAATACGAATGCAGTCAAGATTTCGGAGATCTGCTATGTATCCTTTCCAACAACTATGAAGTGCATTTGGCAACGGATCGTCCCAATCCAATTTTTCAACCCAAAGTTCTTTGAGAAACATTTTCGCCTTTACAACGATTGGCCCAAGCAACCCTAGAGGATCAAACAACCTGCTAGCAGCGGACAGAACAGAGCGCTTTGTTGAATTGGTTAGTGAAACCAAGTCTTTATAAAAGAAGTTAAAAACATCCTCTTTCGGATTCCACTCTATGACGAGCGTTTTGGTTGTTTTAGCTTCATCTGGTATAAACTCTACCCTTGTTATCTTTGTAGCCGACTTCAATGAAGCATTTGAATGCCATTTGTGTAACTCAAAGTGTGCTAGACCTAATATATAAGTTACTTCCTCTTGAATTTTCTTTAATTCTTCTATAGATCCAGTGCCCGTAATAAGATCGTCAACATAAAAATCTGTCAAAATTATTTTACTTCCGAGGGGGTGTGAAACTTTATTCCTAAGACCGATTTCTTTAAGACTGCGCGTAGCTAAAAATGGTGCAGCTGCAGTTCCGTAAGTGACAGTATTAAGACAACAAGTATTAAGCCTTTCTGACGAGTTGAACCTCCAGAGAATTAGCTGAAACCGTCGGTCATTGGGGTCAATTTCAATTTGACGATACATTTTTTGTATATCTCCTGTTAAGGCAAATTCGTGGCTTCTAAATCGCAATATGATTGAGTACAGTTCTTCCTGTACATTAGAGCCTACCATCAGCAAATTATTGAGTGACAACGAAGTAGTCGTCTTACACGAAGCGTCAAAAACTACCCTCAGTTTTGTTGACTCACTTTCTGGGGACGGAGAACGCATTGGTGAGGCATGTAATAATTAGGCTTACTGTGACTCATGTGCTCTATTAGCGACATATGTCCCAGTTTTATATATTCCTCAGTGAATTTTGAATATTCCTTTTTCAGCTCCAAGTTTTTGTCCAGCCTACGCTCTAGCAGAAAAAATCTTTTCTTAGTTGCGTCTAATGAGAAACCTAACTGCGATGGGCTATCTTTGAAAGGAAGCCGTACGGAAAGTTTACCATTCGGGAGGATGCGAAGATTTTTCTTAAAATGTTCTTCACAAATTTCTTGCTCAGGTGTGAGGCGCGATATGCTAGATATTTCTTCCATGTTCCAGAATTTTGCTACCAACTTTTCAAGGTTGGAGAATGAGTCCACCGAAGCCCCTTGAACTCGTAATAAGTTGCAGCTTCTGCTTCCCTCAGTGACACAGGCACCTGACACTATCCATCCAAATAATGTTTTATGCAGCATAGGTAGATTTGGACCTAATGTAATTTTTCCACTTTCTATCAGTTCAAAGAAGAGATCCGCTCCTAATAGAATGTCGATTATATGAGGCTTAAAGAATAATGGATATGCCAATTGTAAGTCCTTTGGAATATTCCAAGCACCTATTAACAGTTCTCTTTGAGGTTGAAACTCTGTTATCGAACGTGCAATCCCGAATTCTACATTCTTCTCGAAGCTACTGAATCTGGATCGTAATGCGGTAGTTGTCTGAGATTCGATGGTTGTACCTATTGTGCCCACTCCGCTAACCGTTACTGGACTATAACTAGCCTTAGTTGCAGACAGTTTGCTAATGCTTGAGTCATTAAATTTATTTGGAATCCTGAATCCAGAAGAGTTCTTGCTGGAACGAATTCACCTGCCCTATTCCTAACCCTCACTACCACAGTGGCTAAAATAATTGTGTCTCAGTATTTGCTGCATTTGAGTTTAATAAAGTTGTTCGTGATGTTACTGGAATCCCTGAAATACTTGTATTTGATTGAGGGGATGTCTGACTGGCTAAAGTGCCAATCTGGACGTTAGCGTTCCCATACCTACTCGTATGCAAAGTTGATGATGTGGCTCCGAGCAGGAAATCAAATGATTAAATTTTTCAATAGGTGCTAGTGAAATATCGTTATGAACAAGGTTTTTAAAAACTCCGATGAAGTTTTTGTAGTCCAAATAGCTTCCAGAAAATCTTGGCGACCTCTGCAGAGGTAGGCGGGAAGAGGGAGTCAAAGTAGCTGTCAGAGAAGTGTCCGCAACTGCAATACTATTCTTTCTAGTATTTCCCATAAACGACAAAATTTTAGATTTTATTGTACAATATAAATCTTCTATCTCACTACGACCGCTATCCGCAGGGACTATTTCTTCTATTCATGTTTGGTAACTCAGAGCTTGCTTGAAGTAGGATTCTAATATCCCTAAGCGACACTCCAATTCAGTTAGCTCTAAAGTACCGGCCTTCGTCTCAATTATGTTTTTAATTCGGGAAATACTTCTTTTTGTTGAAGCACGATTGACCTTTAATGTCTCTAACGTTTCAGATTTTGTTTCTGAGGTTTCTTGAACCGACATGATGAGAATTAAATTGGACACGAATGAATGTTTTGTATTGAATAACGATCAAATATTATAGTTCAATGAAGTTTATGTAAAATAGCTGACTCGAACTGTCGCCAAATTTTTATTGTAAGTCTTCAAAGTATTGCGAAACAATTCAGTGTGTCACCAACAATTAACATCCAGCATTGAACCAGTTGCAACTGGAATGCTTTTCGATTAAAAGCTGTTGCAATAATAAGCTATAATTTGTTTGGAGAAATAATCTATATCCTCAGTTCAATTGTTAAAATTAAATGATTATAGCGAATAACTGACTATCAAGAGAGCAAATTTTTATTGGCGAATTGAATCCCACGAAGAAGAGCTATGTAATATGTTGCTGAAAATTAATTTTTTTTTTTCATGCAGCGAAAAATGTGACCATGCAACAACCAGAATTAAAGCTTTCAAGCGAATTGTTTCTCTTGACACCGAGGCGACGATCATTAAGCTGAACAATGCTAGCAGCAACAAATGGTAAAGCGAAAAGTGATCACACAAACTCCTGAAAGGCTTTGCAGCGAATTTTGCCTTGAAATTTGTACTTGAAAATGTACTGGGGTGTATTCAAGTACCTAGTAAATGTACTTGGAATAGAGTACTTAGACAAATACTGGTACTTATTTTTTTTGAAGTAGGGAGTACATTGTACTTGAAATTTTTAAGTACAAGTACAATTACAGGCTACTTAGTACTTTCACCGTACTGCAGTACAAATGTATTTCATTACTTTACAGGTCTGCCTTGGGATGACTCTGTGCCACGATACGCATGAAAAATGAATTAAATCTATACTATTATACTCATATAACGTGTGGATGTTCCAGCTTATCTTTAAGGATTTCTGTCTTACTTTACAGGATCGGATTTTCAAATGTGAAAATGCAAACGAAATACTAGCGAATATTGACGATATAGGGGCTCACTTAAGTACTTTTTTATATTTATTGGCGCAATATCTATATCAATACAATCTAAAATGAACAATACAGACTCACCAATGTTATGTGGATTTGTGAAGGCTGCCCTTGATGCAGTACTATAGATGAAATATTTTGTAGTATGCAGTTTCTTAACCGAACGCACCGAACGCGGAACCGAGCAGTTTCACTGATAATGCCAAAGTCTTTATCAATTGTCTATAGTTTATTTTTCACTGATTAAAGACGTCGTATATTCGAAACAGTTTGGTCGACGAAATAAGAGCGAGAGATATGAAGGTCCATGCTGAAGTATTTGCCCCAATAGTCTCGAAAATAATCAATCTAAGTTTAAACCAAGCCAAAATTCCAGACAAACTCAAGATTGCGGTGGTACGACCGATTTACAAAGGCGGGGTCAAAAATATAATTGCAAATTATCAATTCTGCCAGTAATTGAAAAGTGTCTGGAGGAAGTTGTGTCGAGGCGATTACCTAAATTTGTGGACAAATACTCATTAATTCAACAAAAACAGTACGGCTTCCAAAAAAATAAAAGCACAAATAAACTATTGGGAGAATTTTCGAATACGATAAATGAAAGCCTGAACAGAAATCATCATGTCTTGGTACTTTTTATGGATTTCAGCAAAGCGTTCGATACTCTAAATCACACAAAGCTAATCCAAGCATTGAGTCGACTTGGAATCCGGGGGAAACTGGCGAACTGGTTGCATAACTACTTGTCTGGTAGAACCTTCCGAGTAGAGATTAAAGATTTCTCTAGCAACGACATATCGACTTCTTATGAAGTACCACAGGCATCGAAACTTGGACCACTTCTATTTATTTTATTTACCAATGAACTGCTTCGGGTTTTCACCAACAGCATTCCATTTGCATTTGCAGATGATACGGCAATAGTTGCTAGACATAGGTGTCTCAAAACTGGAATGCAAATACTGCAAACTGACTTTGACAACGCAGTTGAATGGTGCCATGATAACGGGCTTATACTAAATTCGTCGAAAACAAAAATGATGCACATTCGATGCCCTCATCATAAAAAAACGGATCAAACAATCAGGTTCAACAGCAACATTTGTCAAAGTACAGAACACGATATTGAAGTTGTGGATAGCTACAAGTACTTAGGATTGGTAGTTGATAGCCATTTCTTATGGAATAAACTTATCGAGAAGCTTCGCTCTGACCTCAAAAAGCTCTTTTTGGGCTAATCTATCTGGGTTACTATTCGACGCATCCGATCCAGAAGCAGGTGTATTATGCCTTAATACCTTAGTGGAATCTAAACTAAGGTATGGTATATTAGCGTGGGGCAACGCGTCAAAAACCCATACCGATAAGCCACAGAAACTCCAAACCAAGATCATAAAGAACATCAATTCCAGCGTACCACACAACGCCCGCGAAGAGAGCAGCATGAAAGTAATAGGAGTTGAGGAGATATTTAAGATGTCAGTGGCGCTTGAGTACTACGACGACAACCGCTTTAAGATACCGATTCAACACCAAGTGAATGCAAGAAGACGTGCTCAGGGGATGCTACCTTCCCCAACAACAACATGTACGGCAAAACGCAGCTAAAACATAGCGTTCCGACCATATTAAACGAGATTCCTCAACCATATTTAAGCATCGTAAATTTAACTGTTAGGAAAAAACTTTTAAAACAATTCTTTTTTTATCAATCATAAAAAAAAACCTGAACTATAATTTTTTGCAACCAAGGTTAAGCGTAATATATATTTTATAATTAGCAAAACAACCTTCTGCAGATAAGCCAATCATATTATTGTCGACAATTTTATTGAGATAAATAAAACCTTAACTATTAAACTAACTAACTAAAGCTTTAATAGTTAAAAAATAAGAAGAAGTCAAAGTTAAGATTAACTGTCCGGCTACTAGTGCCTTTACCCTATGTATCTGTCAGTTTGTTGCAAAAAGTCAGTAAGTCGCATTTGATAGATTTGTACTTAACTTGATTAGTTATTGATTAGTTTTCCCTCTTTAAGAAAAAATTGTTAAAGCAGTTTACTTAATTGTTCAAAAGGGAGTTGGTGCTTTTTAAATAAAATAGTTCTTATCTGAAAAGATATGTACATACCTATCTAGTATCTGATCAGTTTTACGTATGTAGAGCAAAAACTTTTACTGTTCGACTAGGCTCTTTGCATGGGAATTTTTCTTATTGGCTGCAGAGCTAAGGAATTTTTGCATTGATAAATATGATTAAAAACTAAAAAATGAGTACTTAAACATTTTCTGCAATTAACCGACGATGTGCATCGTGATATTTTCTACACTTGTCGAACTGATGTAAGTTAACACAAAACAACATTACGTCGCCCTAATACTGTTTTACCGTAAACACCATTTTATGTTTTTGGGAAGTTGCATTTAAGGTTTTGACAGCCTATTGCATGAAAACCAACCGCTGGAATTTTTAGTTTTTGACATGTTATTCATACGGAAATCCTCTTTCAAGAAATGTAAGAAGTTATTGTAAAACACGTACGTCAAAAATTGTGCACATACGGCATTCCAGTAATAAATTAGTAAAAAAAACGTATTTACTTAAAATCAAGAAATATAACATACGTTTTTATGTTTAAAAAAAAGACAAAGTTTTGAGAACAAAAAATATATTTATTTCACATTTCGTAAAGTAGGGAATTACTTTTTAACAATTAATATTTTTTTATAAAATAATATTATAAATAATAAAAAAAATAACAGTAATGACTTCAAACATTTCATAAATTTTTGTTTATAACAAAAATAACAAAGTAGTAAAATAACCTAAAAAAAAGAATATTTTTATATTAGATACTAAAGTAAATAGAATAATTATTATTTCAGTTGATTTGAAAGAGCTTCAAAATATTTCATATCCTCTGATGATATAAAAGGATACAAACCTAAATTTTTTGGTTTTGAATGGTATTAAAATTTTGATTATATAAGTTCTTCGGTGTTCCTAAAGTAGTTTTAGTAGGTTTTTCTAATTAATTAAATCGATTTATAATGTACGTCTCAAGCATTTGTTCTAAAAGATTGTTGAAACAAGTGTGGATTCTCATACTTAATAAATTTTATTTTAGAAAAAGGCATAGTTGCAAAATTTAAGTGACCTGCTTTGGCAGAGTACGCTTTGCTATCTGATGGTTGTATCTGAATTAATTTCAGATTAACCTTCTCACAGCGCATGTTATTAATTTGCCTTAGAACTGCCACTGGCTTATGTATCTCAATGTACTTAAGATGCTTGTCTATTGCACTATTAACAGAGTCAACTCATACAAGAAGAGTGAGTGTCCATGCCATTAAAAACGGTCTGCAACAAGCTGCGGTAAATTCGCCGATCCTGTTCAACATTTACACGAGTGATCTGATAGGTTCACTTCACCATGCCATAGCGTACGCAGACGACATAATCGCGTACAGATCAGGTCCAAAGATTGAGGTCATTAATATGCTTTTGCAGCGTGACTTCGACAAAATTAAGCGATATTGCGATGACTGGAAGTTGAAAATCAACTTTCAGAAGTCGGAAACCATTCTGTTTAGGACGCCTTTGTCTGGGGCCTCTAGGGATACCAGAAAGAATTGGCGAAAGTTCTCGATCATGGGACAGCAAGGGCAGCCACTTGCTTGTCGAAATGTAGTCAGATACCTTGGGATCTGGCTAGATCAATTTCTGTATTTTAACAAACATATAGATGTTGCTCTGGCCAGAGCCAAAGGTGCTTTTGCCCTTACAAAGAGACTGTTTTATAACAGCCAACTCGATGCGAGGGTGAAGGTAATCTGCTACATGGCCCTTATCAGGCCCATGCTTGTATTTGGATGTCCCGTGTGGTTCAACGTGAGAGCAAGTTTATTGGAAAAGATTCGGGTGTTTGAGAGGGCTTGTCTTAGGACTTGTCTTCGCTTATACAGAACACCAGAGTCTCAGTACATAAAATTCTATCCTAATGAGGTCTTATATAATAGGGCGAATCTAATAAGAGTGGACAATTTCGTCATTAAGTTGACTCGAGGGCACATTGCGAGAGCAATGGCCTCATCGAACAACCTGATCTCCGGGGCTTACTACCCCAATTATATGTATCACGAGAGGGTTCGCTTTGACGGCTTTATTCCTCCAGAAGCGTTCCTCTACCTAGATAGCAAAGGTCTGATCCAGGACAGATTGGCGGTGCCGCTAATCTTCCACGTCGCTCGAACAGCTGCGGACAGGCGACTCAACTACGACAGAGACGTCGCACATGGCAGTGCGGAGCGTCTCCGGTTCAGTAGGGCGGTAGGGAGTCGCGACATGAGGGATGTTCCTCGGCAGCACCAACAATTTTGGTGGCTTGTTGAAGGGGAGGATGCTTCGTCGTCGAACTCCTCCAGTGATAATTAGCTTCATGTGAAGCAAGGTGGGCCAGCTAAATTTTTTTTTTAGCCATGGCCGGCTTACGTAGTTCTAGGTAGGTTTAAGTTAGGTGTTAAGAAAAAAAATATACAAAAACACAAAAAAAAACAAAAAAATGTATATATACATATGCTTATATATTGCGTATATAGGTATTATGTATATATATATATATGTATGTATGTGTATGTATTAGCCGTAAGTAGGTTAAGTAGTTTAAGATTTATTTTTAGGTAGTCTATAAGGTTTTAGTTTTAAGTTTTTATAGATAAAAAAAAAAGTCCAGACACTAAGTTTTTCTTTCATTTTCTTAGTTCTAATAAATGTTAAAATAAAAATAAAATTAGACTGTAAGTTACGTCGAAAGACATAGATTAAGTATTATGTTTAATTTAGAGTGCCCGCATGAGGCCAGTAAGTTACAATAAGATTATTTTTTAAGTTAATTAAGCTAATTTTTAAGCGTTTTTTGCTTAGCATATAAGAGTAATTTAAGTTATAGAAATAAAATGCATAAAAACTGAACTGAAAAAAAGTGAGTGTCCATGCACCGAAAATTGTTGTAATATCATTTTCAGACTCGGTGGCTTTTGAAGAAAAGTGTTTAAAGCTGTTGACATTATCTTATTTTTACGAGTATTTTGTAAGATACAAAAATCAGTCCATAATGTCAAAATTTCCACATCAGGATGTTCTGCCAAGACGTTCTGTAATATGTTATTCAGAGAATGACCACTTGTACTTCACTCCAAATAGCGCAGTAAGTTATTTTTGGTTTTTTGTCGGCGGGGAAAACTGTTGGCGTCAAGTTAAAAACACTTAGTTTTTGTTTGTAGTAGAATGAGGAAGCGTTTCCTTTGGGAAGAGAAAAAATGCTTTGGAGGTCAAAATGCTTTGGAGTTGTTTCTGTCTAGGTCTCATTCGGTCTTCATAAATATTTTATCATCTTTAACTCTGCAATTTCATTACTTGTAGGCATTTCTTTAACTTTAAAAGTCAGACACCGATCGCATTGGTCTTTTGGCTTGTATATGCGGTATATGCACTCTTTGGCAGGGTCATTCGCGGCCTCCCTATACAAGGAGTACATTTTTTGTGGAATTTAAGTGTGGCTCCAAATACTTTCTAACGGAGCTTGCCCAACAATAATGGGACTCTACTGCAGGGCAACTTTTTATATGATCATGAATCTCTTGTATTTCTCCGTTCGGGGTAATTTTTTTAGTGTTTTTTTGCTTTATGTAGGAATTTTGGATGTCGTTTTTATTAAGGTTTTTAAAATAATAGTATATGGTATTCTCTTTTTTGCAGACTTGATGAATTATGTTATCTGTTTCTAAATAGAAGTGAAAAGTTTGTGTTTTTTAAAAGAATACATTTTTCTTCTATGCTTAATTGGAACCTGCTTTACAAATTTGCAGTAGTTTTGGCTTTTCTTGGTCGGATAAGCTCCAAAATGAATTAAATATGATTTGTCTCACTTTATGAGAAATGGTTTTTGTACACAAATAAAAACAGGTATGCTTACACGGTGCCAGCACTTTCCTTTCCTTAATATTTGTTCCTCTAATGTTCGTGTACTCCTTTCCAGATTCTCGCAAACGTTTTCTAAGGTAGTATTTCCAACTTTTCAGAATTCTTTTGCCTTTTTGGGGTAGAGCTTTTAGGAGCCACATCCTATTAAAAAATATTTAATGTAAGTATATGAAGCTGGTTCCTATGCTTGTGTAAGATCTTTTTTACCGGAAGTATCACACTCTGATGGCATACTTTTTACACCCTCTGTTAAAAGTTGGGGCAATTTTAGTTCATATACAAAATTAGGGTCATTTACGCTATCATCTGACCCTACGAACATGAAACAAAGATATTTAAGAAAAAGGAAGTCAGGGTGATTTGAATTTTTTTTACCAAAGTCTTGTTCCGATGAATTTGAGAAAGCACTATTTGTTTCTTCCCTGAACTCTGCTTCATTTGGGACTAGCTCGTGCAATAAACTTAAAAGATTAGAAAAATTGAATCAAAACTTATACCTACGTAGGCTATAAGTTCTTACGAAAGAAGGGAGTCATCCATAATGGGTACTGGCGAATTCATTTTTTGATCTTTCAATCACGCCCCCTCACGTCAAAAGATGGGAAGCAACAACTGAAATATTTTTGAAAGAGCACGTATTTATACTTTTTTACGGTCACAGTAAAATCGTATGCACGTATGGCAAAACCGAAAAAAATATTTTTCGTTCTAATGACGTATGTGCATACGAATGAATAGCATTACCTTGCATTTTGTAAGCACATAAATCCAATTTTGGCGTTTACCTCAAAACAATACGTCAACTTGATGAATTTGATGCATATACGTCAAAATTATTCTGTTTATCTTTGCAATGGAAAAAGATAGAGCTAAACGGATAAAAGATTTGGAAAGAGCTACCCCGAAAACATAAGACTGCATACCAAAATCAAAAAGTGAATTTTGAACTTTACGGTAACTCATTTTAAGGGCGACGAGTAGTTAACACAAAATATCATTGCAACATATGGGAAAAACGCGCAGACGATTTTACACAAGCCGCAGTCAATTTGACGTGACAGCAGATTTTTTTATGACAATAAAAATTTAATAAGTGTAATTGGCGCCCGAGCAGGGACCCACGAGGAAAATCTTTAATCGAAAAAATCCTAAAGTAGCATCAACGTTAACGTATCGGTCGGCATCCTGAAGAAGTATCAGTACTTCTTGATCACAATCCTCTGTGGTCCACCGGTAGTGATAACACTTAGTGCAGTGCGGAACAGAATACTCAAGTAGTATATTCGCCGAAATAAATTGTGGGGGTGGAAACAGTCAATAAGCCCTTTAGTAGCAGAACCAGCAAACAGGAAGCAGCAGCTAGCCGCCATTACTCCTCATTCCAGAAGGATAAAAACCCTAGTATTTATGTAAGATTAATTTCAGAATAATATTGTGAAAATACTAAAGATAAGGATATATTTCAAAAACGTTATGATAAAATACTGTAAAATTAAGATACGTAATCTCTATGTCTCGAATACCTAAGTGAAAAATTATTCTTAAAAACAAAATCCGTATTAAGTAAGAAATTATTCGTAAAAAATCTCTATTATTTGGGTGTCGTGTTGGTCTTCACAAAGGATAAATGAATAACGAAAATATTATACGACCTGAAAATCCTGTAATAAATCCCCCGCCCTAAGTACTGAGGGTCGAGCACTCATGCATTTTATCTTAAATCCACACGCGGATCAATCCACGGGAAACGATATTTCCGAATCAAAATATCAATGACCTCGATAAGATACCAGATGTTGTACGCAGCCTACGCGAATTCTCTGGTCAACTAAGTGAATTCAGTTCATGGCGGAAAAGCGTAGAAAGAATTCGTAAGATTTACGATCCCATCAATGAGTCAGCGAAATACTTTCGAATTTTGAATACAGTCAGAAACAAAATAATTGGAAACGCAGACCACGTCCTGGAGTCTTATAGTACTCCATTAGATTGGAATTGTATTTCCCGATGCTTGACTTTACACTATGCCGGCAAACGTGATGTGAGTACATTGGAGTACCAAATGACGGACTTAGTACAGGGCAACGCATCCATCCAAGAATTCTACCAATCTGTGTATTCACACCTTTCGCTCATAGTAAATAAAATTTCGTGCATGGTTATCAGTGCCGAGTCACTTAGTTATCAATAACCATATGCGTTTCAAGCAAATGGCTTCTCAATATGTTAACTCCATCAATTTTCGAACCAATCACATGCCAACAGAACAAAAGTTGTCCATTGTATAAAATTGTACATGATTTCCCTAAACTTTTTGATGAACCAGAGGAAAAACGAATTTATTCCACCGTAGTAAAAGGCCAGATCAGAACAACATCTGATTCACCCGTATATACTAAATTTTACCCTTATTATACACCCCTTAAAAGCAAGGTTGAGAAACAAATAAAACAGCTTCTTAACTATGAAGTAATTAGGCCCTGACGATCGCAATATAATTCAGCTGTATGCGTAGTTCCTAAAGAAATCGATGCTTCTGCCGAGAAGAAATACAGGCTCGCCATCGATTATAGAAAACTAAACAGCATAACCATACCGGATCGATACCCGATCCCTTGCACAAGTTCTTGCACAACTTGGCCAGAATAAGTGGTTTTCCGTTGTAGACTTGAAAAGTGAGTTTCATCCGATCCCCTTAAAAGCATCTGATATAGAAAAAACTATATCTAATAATATATATCTAATCTAATTATCTAATATATCTTATCTAATATATTCCTTTGCTGACGACAGTACTCTCTGCTTAAATTTCAATATTAACAGAATAACCAATTGGGGAACTATCAAAAGAGTGGAATTGAATGCTTTTAAAACACAATGCTGTCTGCTGTCGTTAAAGCGAAATTTAAATACCCAGCCATTATCCATGAATGGCACTTGCATCGTCGAAACCGAGAAACTTTCCAATCTCAGTATGTGTGTCAGTGACAACACACGTTGGAATGACCACATATTCGATGTCACCAAAAATTCCACCAAATATCTTGGTTTTTTCAAGTGATGTAGGAAATATTTCACCCTTCTGATCTGCGCTCAATATATGTATAAGGCATTCACCGGTCCATAATGTGAGTACAATGCCCGTATCTGGTCAGGTGCTCTTAAAACTTATCTGAACCTGCTAGATTAAATTCAAAACCGAGCGATAAATCTCATAGGTGAAACTAATATCAGTCAATCAATTGAAATCATCGAGCAATGACGTAATTTTTGCTGTCTCACTTTGTTTTATCGCTATTTCCACCGCCCCTTCAAACCTTCAATCGTAACACCCGTCTCGCTATGAATTATCATCAGTATACCATCAAGCCCATTTTCGGACGTACTGTAAAATATCGTGATTCTTTCCTAAGCCGTACGGAATGCCCTGCTACAAGACCACTGTGTCAACGGATGATTTTATTTTCAATGATTTATTTTTCCATAACTGTTAGTATTCAGATATATCGTCTTTAACAGTGTTATTATACATCTTAGTATTTACACAAAATGGAAATTTTCACCAACTCACCCTATTAGAATGAAAAATAGTTCCGAATCTTTATCAGGAATACTAACGGATGCAATCAGCATTAAAAAGTGCAGTAAACCCTTTTACACAACATTTTCTACGTTGGACTTCATGCCTACGGAAGTACGAATACGTTTCGATGTAAAGTCATACAAATTTGTATGTGTCTGTGGATAGAAAATATAACGGTAGTTGGTTTGAAGTTAAAAGTTAGGAAGCCACGCCAGAAGCTAATAGCAAATGACAGTATTGGATGCATAGCCTTTGCGCAATGAATAAATTTCGCGTTTAGTTTCACCAAATCCGGGACAACAATGGCAAGGAAAAGGAACAGATGGCAACGAGGACCTGACAAGTGAGTACAGATACATGACCAGTTTCTGTGTCGCCTAAGGTTGAATGCCACATAAAATTTCAATTAACGAACTTTTTCCATGCAATGGATTTTGTTACAGTTTTTTGTTTTGGCACTGTTGGCAGATAGTGAATTTTAATTTATGTCAGTAACGAAAATTCGGGAAAGTTATTTTTTGTAGGTATTTAATTGAACTATTTTTTTGGATATGCGCTATTTTGTGACTTATCAGAAAGATGGTCGTATTATATGTTTTTATTTGAAATAAACATGTATTATGTTATAATATTTTTGCGAGCCTAACAAAAAAAACACAAACAAACAAGCATACATGCACGTACATATGCATACATATATGTATGTAAGTACATACTTGTTTGCTTTTATTAAATTAGATGCCAGACTCTAAGGCATTTATACTTATTATGTACCAAACCTCCCCACAATCGTTCTTAAAAGCAATTATTAGTTAGGTAAGCAAACCGGATGTGCATTTTTCTTCTGATAAGTACAAGAATTTGATGTGTATGTGTTCTAAACGCTCTTCAAATATCTACCTATGCTCGTAGAATCTGCAAACAAGGAATCTTATTATAGAAGAACTACATTTTGTTTGAAAAAAATCTGGCAAGAAATTTCAGTCATATTGGCTAATTCAAACTTATAATCGAAGTTCTTCATTCAGCAAGTTCCACCGCATCATTTTGCTCTATGCGAACTTTGGTTAATTTTTTTCATTTACAGTAATCATTAATTACATCGATGTTCGTATACTGGATAACTTTTGAACATAATTTCACCTTGTCGGACTTCAGAATCAAATTCATTGCGATTTTTACAATCTCTCCCCCAATACATTTTTTTTTATTTATCCTTCATATTGTAAGAAAAAACGAGACAAAAATCAAGAAGGATGAAACAAAGTGAAAGAAAACAAAAGCAAAAAAAGGAACAAATAAACTTAATGAGAATAGAAAAAAATCTGAGAGAAAAGAAGACCAAAATCGATTAATTACTGAGGTTGACTCGTATACAGGACCAAGCTTTGGAAATCAGTTTATGGTTTAACTGATATTTTTATGTTACGAACCAACTTGTTTCAAGCAGTTTCATTTATTTTTACATTTGAGTAATATTAACTCGTATTATCCGTTATTTCCCTGCATTATACGCCTTAAGTTAAGGCGTTAGTAAGAATTGGTGTATGCAACGACGCTTAACCTACTCACACTCTTTAAAATAAGTCAAAAAGAATTTAAGTTTCAGTTTCAGTTTTAAATGCATTTTATTTTCTTAACACTAACTCTTACATTCTAACAAAAAATGCTTAAATGCTAGCTTACAATTACATAATAATCTTATGCTAACTTACTGGCCCCACACAGGCGCTCTAAGCTACTCTAAATTCTTATAACTATGTCTTTCGACTTTATTTACATTTTACTTAGAACTATTTATTTTGAATACTTAAGGCTAAGAAAAAATATTTGTTAGGTCAAAAAAAAAAAAAAAAACAATTCGAACATATTTGCTTCATTTACCAAAAAGAATTTAAGGCGAGTCTCGTAAGCACATTCATTTGTAAGCAAAACGATCAAAGTTATCACATGAATGAACTCAATAAGGTTTTCTAAAATGACCTCCATATTTCTTTGAGTGGGAACCGATGAGTTCTTAAAACGCCGTTTGTTTAAAATGCCATCAAACGGTTGAATAAATCATATCTACATGAAAATGTACGAGTATGATAATAACAAGAACTTTTATGCAACGTTTCAAAGGTAAACGAGTTTTTTTTTTTGTAGGAATTTTCCCAATTTATTATTTTTTTAATTTCTATTTATTAATTCGTAAACATCAATAGTAAATTTTAATTTAGATTATAAATGACAATTATAAGAAACTTAAGGATATTTCTATTATTATTATTGCTTATACAAACCGAATTTGTTTGACTTTCAGTTTGGTTGGTCTACCATATGTCAGTTCATATTTTCAGTTGTGGAGAGAGGTCGAAATTAATTTAAATCTGACCTCGCCACTGCATGTTTAAGGAATGGAAAGTTTGTATTTATATAAATAATTGCTAATCTGCCTTGTATCCCTTGTATTCGTAAAGAAATAAGGCCCAAATTGAGCGCTCTACAGTATCGTGTAATGGTCATAGGTGTATCAATTGAGGCCTGTCCCGATAGCGGCTATTTATTAACAAAGTAACGTAAGAGTCACAAAAATTATATTATCAGCTGTTATTGAAAATGATTTCTTTGGTCAATACGTAACTCTATTTGCAATGAAAAATACCACTTTTTTACTTAATTACACTTTTTCCTATTAATCAGCAAAAACTTGACTAATTGCTAACGACGTGAAACAAAAGAGGTCGAAGTCCTGTACAACAATTTCATACAAAATTAGCTACATATACGTAGCCTTTCCCCTAATTCGTCAACGATAATTTGGGAAATGATTCTTGGGGATATTCTAAGAAAAAACAAAAAAGCAACAGTAAGGGTATATCTCCAGTGTTGACATCATTTATCGAGGATTTAAGAAAAGGCTTACTTTGGTGTACCCTGACTCATGTTAACGGAAATTGCTCTGTTAGTACTAACGGTAGAAACTTTGTGTTAGACTTTATTTTTAGAAGAGGTGCCAGTCTTTGTAACGGTGTTTAAATAAAATTTATATCTTCTTTGAGTCTTCAGATATACAATTTCTAAGCCTGTTCCATTTTTCTTGCCCGTGCTAATTTTTGACTTTGAGGACACTTTCCCCCATAAAATGCCTAATTAACATAACGTTTTACAATTATTATCTTATGAAAATAACAATAATAACAAAAAAAAATCGTCAAACCCACAGATTTTATGATACTTGGATAAACCTGCAGCAGGTAAAATTTATAAAAAAAGTTTTTTTTGCTTTAAGCTACAATAAAAAATGATATTGTGTGGTCTTAGCTAATTTTTATTTTACGTATGTACTAAAACTGTTATAGCAGGTGGTCAAAGTGTCCTCCTTGGTTTTCTCTGCATGCTAGAGCCCATTTTCTCTGCGAATGATTATTGATACTAACTGCTCTTCCAATACAATTAAAGTTGCTATTTCGGTCGAATAAACAAGTTTTTTCATTCTTCCTCATACAAAAAAATCCAATACTGTAAGGCCAGGAGATTTTGCAGGACAATGAACTGGTTAATTTCTTCCTATCCAACAGTTACCGAAGAGCACGGTATTCTTAACCTCACGACTATAGTGGACTGGAGCACAGTCCTGTCGAAAATATGATGAAGCTAGCTGAATCAGTGGAATGTCCTCCAATAGTTCTGGTAAATCATTTTTCAAAAACTCCAGATACTTTGCAGACTTCAGCCTAGGTGGTAGATTGAAGGGGCTGATTAACTCGTTTTCAAGTACACCTACTCACATATTGACGCTGAATTTGTGTTGAAATGATTTATGTCCGCTCCAGCAATCAGTTAGAAAACTCAAGTCTATTTTCCAAATCATCGGGTAGTAGTTCTTGTACAGGTGTATGGTCTTACCGATAAAGATTTTCTCAATGCAGTACATTTGAAATTTTATGTCTGGAAACATTGAACTGCAAAGCTAGGCGTCTGATGCTGATGATCAGCCGAAATTCTTCTTACTTGTGAAAATCCGCATTCGGTCGTGTATTTGAAACTGACCCGGTTTCTCGAAGCGTTCGATAGGTATTTCCAAATACTCGTTTACTAGGAAGTCGTCGGTTAGGATAAAGTACGTGGTATCATTGTCGCGCACTAGCTGAACTTCCATTGCATAGCCCATAAACGTAAATAATATCTGCGTATTCTTGGTAAATGCAGACATTTCAAATAGCGTTTCTACGCAACTGTATCCTTAGCCTAAAAAATTAAACTGAAGAATTATTTTTTTTCTAATTTTTTATATCATTTTTGTTTGGTAAATTTTCGAAATAGGCCTTCAAATCCAAAAATTAAGTCTTTGTGAGAACTTTTAGGAACAAGATAAGAAAATGAGGGTTTTGACATGTAGTCAAGTAAAAGAGCACGTTTCAAAACTTTTTAATAGCTATGCAATTTTAAAAAAATATTGGAAAATTAGTAATACTTAGACAACCACTCTTACGTGTATTGTCAACTGTTGTTAGAAACGTGGGTAAAAAATCATAAATTCCTCTTTTTACCTGCTGCATGTTTTCCCAAGTTTAGTGCAAATTTGATGTTGTTTGTTTTTTATTATTGTTACTTTCATAAGAAATAAAATGGTAAACCGTTATGTTAATTAGGAATTTTCCGGAGAGAGGTGACCACAAAATTAAAAATTAACATGGGCTATGTAAATAGAACAGGCTTACAAGTTGGATATCTGAAAGCTCAAATAAGGTATGAACTTTATTTAAACGCCATTACAAAGGCTAGTATTTCTTCCAAAAAATAGTAGTACGCGAAGTTTGTACCATTATTGGAGAGCAATTTCCGTTAACTTGGGTCTGGGTATACCAAAGTAAGCCTTTTCTTAAATCCTCGATAAATGCTGTCAACATTGGAGATAGACCACTACTGTAGACCGAACGATTTTCTATAGAATATACCCAGGTATCTTTTCCCAAATTATCGTTGACGAATTAGGGGACACCATGTATACAGGGTGTCCCAGTTTAGGTTTTCGTCCTGAGAGCTGAAGATTCCTGAAGTTATGGTAAACAAAAAGTTGTATTGCACCTATTTTCACCCACCTCCAAGTTATAGACCGTTAAAATGAGGAACCTCTGATTTCAAGGTAAAACTTCTTAAAAAGCCGTAGCTTTCCAACAGATTCAGCTTAAGAAACCATTGTACACGTTTTTGAAAGAGAATTTTAGTGTGCACAAAATACTAAAATTTCGTCGGATTCGATAAAATTATGGCATTTTTAAACTAATATTCTGAAAAATCGTTGGACCAATTTCATCAGAAAAATGCGTTCATCTCGGAATTTTCAACTTTTAGGTTAATTTTTTTATTAAAACTTTTGTCTTCTCTTTATTATCTACGATATTTGTGTAAGACTTTTCCACCTACGAACAACGGAAGTAATTGCAAACCTCTATTTTATTCAAATGGGTCACAAAATAAATAGTGTGTTCAAATAAAAAAAAATTGACTAAAAGCTGTCAGTTAACAAGTAAAACAAAGTTGGAGAATTAAGCCAACGGTAAATTTTCCGCTATTTTGTGGAATGTTTTGGTTTAATTCGGTGGCAACTCTTGAAATGTGCCGATGTTACTTTATTTACTGATTAAGATTGAACGAATAAATTGTTTAGCAAATGTCCAAGAAAAAATGTTTTCGATTCATTTCGATTTTGTTTTCTGGGGATGCAGGGTTAGCTAGATTAGAGTACCAACAGCGATATCCTAGACGGAGAATCCCTTCTTGGCCAACTTTTATTAATGCTTTTCACCGCCTTTCAACCGTCGGCTCAGCATATGGGTAAAGAAGAGAAAGATTTTCTAACATAACAGCAGCAGAAGAGGAAGAAAGAATTTTAAATGCTGTAAGAATGCAGCCATCTATTAGCACCAGAACGCTTGCAGCACAGTTGCAAACTCCAAGAACTACAATCCATAGAGTTCTTCAAGCCAACCGCGTTTACCCCTTTCCAGCCCATACAGGAACTTTTGCCAGGGGACTTCCAAAGGAGGATTGAATTTTGCCAATGGCTGCTGCATCAACAAGATGAGAATGAGCAGTTTATTAAAAAAATTGTATGGACTGACGAAAATTTTGCATTACCAACCAACGAAATTCCCACTATTGGGTAGTGTCTAATCCTCACTTATAACGAACAACATCTTCTCAAAGATAAAGATTCAGTTGAAATGCAGATGTTTTTCTTAACTGTATATAATTTTACAGAAGGTTTAGCGTGTATGTCTGGGCCGGCATATTGGGTAGTACTTTAATCGGGCCATTCATTCTTCCACATGTCCTAAATTCAACATTCTATTTAGAATTTTTAAGAGGCCAGTTACCGGAACTCCTGAAAAATGTTCCTATTGCTCAGAGGCAAAGAATGGTTTTCCAACACGATGCAGCTCCTTGCCATTGTAGCAATAATGTAACTGTTTTTAATGTTAATGTTTAATAAGGTTTTTAAGTTTCAGTTTCAGTTTTCAATGCATTTTATTTTCTTACTGAATATGTGATAACCAAGCGTTTTTGGTGATCTTTAATAAATATGCTATTAATTTAAACTTCAATAAATTTTATTAGATTTAGATTTATTAAATATTTTTTGATTTAACCTCTTCGGAGTACAAGTGAATAATAAAAGAAAAACAGGAAATCGATCCTTTCGAACAATTGCTTTTTTTGACACATTACTTGACAATCAGAATTTCGAAGGAAATAGGTAGTTATTAACAAGTACATATTGGGCGAGTTCAGAGCTAGATATAATGTTTGATACAAGCAATAGTTTTTATAAATTTAATGATATTATTTGTGTGAAATATGTTGAACATTCTCCCCCTCTTGAAGAACTGGAGGTGCTTCAACTGGTAGCCGGCAGAGGTTTGCAACTGCTCGTTTGCAGGTTCCACTAGCAGTTTTTAAGGTAACCACTCGAACAATCCCATCGGAGCCAGGATGCGTTTCGATTATTCTCCCAAGCTTCCATTTCAAAGGAGGAGCATTGTCATCTTTGATAATTATGATGTCATTTAGCTGCAACCCGGGGCTATTATTTCGCCATTTGTTGCGTTGCTGCAAGTTGTGTAAGTACTCGTTTTTCCACCGATACCAAAAATGTTGCATGAGCCATTGAACTCGCTGCCACCGGCTCAGATAGGAGATATTTTTGTCACACAAATCTGGTTCTGCAAGTCCGACCAGTTAAAAAATGTTAAAAAATGGCCCGGGGTTAAAGGTTTAAGGTCATTGGGATCTTCGGAAAGAGGAGAAAAAGAATTAAGAATGCATTCTATCTGGACACTAAGTGTGTTGAGCTCTTCATAAGTCAAAGCTGCTAGATGTAAAAGGCATTTCATATGATGCTTCGCAGACTTCACGGCTGCTTCCCATATACCACCAAAATGTGGTGATCTGGGTGGTATATGTTTCCACTCAATGCCGTCATCCAAACAAGCCTTCATGATTTCGGAAGTAGACTGTTGGTTGTGGAACATTTCATAAAGTGCCTTTAACTCATTACGTGCTCCTATGTAGTTTGTAGCGTTATCGCTATAAATTGTACGACATAGTCCTCGTCGGCTGATGAAGCGACGCAAGGCACCCAAAAACGAAGCAGTAGTGAGGTCTCCAACTAATTCAAGGTGTACAGCTTTGGTGCTGAGGCATATAAATACAGCTATATATGCTTTCACAGCAGCAGTTCCACGACGTCTAGAGTGCACCATAAAGGGTCCACAAAAGTCTGTTCCTACTACAGTGAATGGGCGAGATGGCAGTAATCGATAATCTGGTAGATTCCCCATTTGTGGATATTCAAAGCGAGGTAGCGTTCTAGCACACAGAACGCAGCGGCTAATATCTCGCCGAATAAGAGGTTTCGCATGCACTGGCCAAAATTGTTCGCGAATTATTGAAAGCAGTCCTTGTACTCCCACGTGATGATGTTTTCTATGTTTGTCCATGATTAAAGCGATGGTAAATACGTGATCATTTGGCAGAAGTGCTGGATGTTTATAGTCATACTCTATATTTGCATTGCGTACGCGCCCATCAACTCTCAGTATTCCCTTCTCATCGAGGAATGGACTAAGGGAACAAATATGCGATCTAGGAGATATTGCCCTTCTTTGTTCCAAGAGTGTTATATCGTTTGTGTATTTATTTCGTTGAACCATTTTTAAGATTCAAAGAGAAGGAGTGCGAAGGACTCAAGTTTGTAGGGGTAAAGCCATTTACCACAGCTAGAGCTAGGCGGGAGAAACGGAGTCTGCCATTCTTCCTGGTGCAACTCAGTCCCGAAAGCCGTCTGGATAGTCTAATGAGTATCAATGTCCTAGACTATCAGGTGGTTCACTGGGAAGAACTAAAAAGGAGCGAAGGCGTTATACAATGCGTTCGCTGCCAGAGGTTCGGGCACGCCGCGTCGAACTGCCAAATGCAGCCTCGATGCGTGAAGTGCGCTAAGAACCACAGTTCCGAAGAATGTCCTCTGGGTGTTGATGGAGCATCCGATAGGTCGCAGCTCTCGTGCGTGTTATGTGGAAATGTGGGACACACCGCAAACTATCGGGGTTGTCCTAAGTTCGCAGACATTAAGAAAGCAAAACTGGCTCGGCAGCAGAAGGTGGAGGTCAAACGTTCACCTGTTAGGTTTCAAACACCAGCCGTCACGTCCCAAATTTCCTACGCCCAAATGGCGTCAGGTAGGGGGGCTACGGTACAGCAAGCGACTGTTGCTTCTCCGGCGCCAACGCCGAGAAAAACGGAAGCTGCAGCTAACATGCTGGCCATCTTGCTCGCAATCCAAGGGCAGATGGCTCAGATGCAAAAGCAGGTTCAAGAACAGGCCAAGCGGGTGGACCAGATCTACGCGCTGCTGCCGGGCCTAACGCAACACATGTCGTAATGGGTACGCACATGGTGGAGCAAACTTTGAAGGTCCTTGCAGTGAATGTTAATTCACTGATTAGGATTGAACGAAGAGCCGCAATGTTTAAATTGCTACAAGACCAAACTCCTGATGTGCTTTTCGCTAGCGAAACCAAGCTAACCGATGATCACAAACTGGAGTACAATAATTATATTGTTAGAAGAAGAAACCGGACCAGATCCAAACGTGGAGGTGGTGTCGCGATCTTCATTAAAGAAGCTATAAAATTTCATAGAGTTCACAAGGGAGTGTTGCGTAGGTTCCGGGTGTTGGAGGCAGTCCTCGTGTACATCCCGCTCCGCAGTGGAAAGCGGCTGTACTTGGCCTCTGTTTATGCACCTGATACTTCACAATCCACCCTATTCATTACAGAGCTCGACACGCTTTTTCGACTTCTGAGGCTGGACTCGGGGGAGAATTTTTTTATAATCGGCGGGGATTTCAACGCTAGACACAACGATTGGGGAAATAATTTGCCAAATACTGGAGGGAACTTACTACTCGATTGGTGGGGTCAGCACGATGTCATGTACAGACTCGGTCTTAAAGCGACGGATAACCCGTCGTTTCCCAGAGTCTTATTTGGATCTATTGCTGTACGACGAACGTATACGACTGACAGGTACGAATTTACAAACGCTAAACTGTCTGCGCACATTCGGTTATGACAGCGACCATTGCGGTTTTAGCACCGAAATTACAGTTCCTAACGAAATTGCGGAATTGGAGGAGTTTGTCCAAAAATATTCTTACAACTACAGTAAGACTCGATGGACACGCTTCTCCGCAACCTTGACAAGAGCACTCTCCTCGAACACGCTCCACCCACCGTCCAATAGGAATTTGTCAAACGAGGAGATCGACAATTACCTAAAACAAATGGACGAGACAATTAAACAAACTATGGACACTACAATACCGCGGTATCGACGTACGACTAACGAAGACCTGTTCCTACCTACCTACTATTGACGCACTGCACCGACAGAAAAGTAGACTTCTGACAAGACTTAAAAACTTGTACAGACAGTTAACTGACCGACGAGACCCGGAGATTAGGACACTGAAGTCGTCAATTAAAAATATTCAAACGCTAATAAAAGAGGATTACAGAATTTCTGTGAGTTTGTATTGGAACAACAAGGTTCGGGCTGTAAACACCAGCAACCCGAATATGTTTCCGCAAATAAATAAACTATTTCGGAGAAAAAATCAAAACGACCTTCAGTGTCTTAAAATAGCCCGGACGACGGACAATGAACGGTTACTGACAATAGCAGGTATTGATCCAAATGAGGCCGCTGATGATGACGACTTCTTTGTGATCGAGGATCCACAGGAGAAGGTTGAGACCATAGGGGCGACTTTCCAGGAAGTATACAAGGCCATTGATATCATTGACCCTAATTATGACCTGGACAGTCGCGTCTTGCTACACGACTTCTGCATTCGAAATGAAATGGGGAACTGGCGATCCGAGGGTTCTGGTTTCACCCGGTTCAGCGACGAAAATATGGCAAATAATGTCATGACCAGAGATAGTGACCTGCCCCCGTTCGTTTCGAAGGAAGAACTCCGTGAGATCTTCGACTTAATCAGGGCTAAGAAATCAGTGGGGACCGATGGTATTCCGAACATCGTGCTTCGACATTTTCCTCTAGAAGCGGTGGACATTTACACCACCCTGTTTAATAATGCAATGAATAATGCACATTATCCAGCGCATTGGAAAACGGCGGTGGTTCAACCTATCCCCAAAAAGGGGAAGGATATATCCAATCCGGCGAATCTCCGGTCGATAGGTCTCCTTCCGAATATCAGTAAGGTTTTTGAAAAGGTAATCAATAGAGCTCTGTCTAGGTGGGTTGAGGACAAACATATAGTTCCGGATAATCAATTCGGTTTTAAGGCGGGACATGGTATCTCACATGCCGCGTCTAAACTGGTTTCTGATATCCAATGGAACAAAGGCAAGAAACAGTGCACTGGTGCCTGCCTTGTTGACTTGGAGAAGGCCTTCGACACCGTATGGTTAGAGGGTCTTTTCTATAAGCTGACTAGGCTGGGGATCAGTAAACCACTCTTGTACATTCTCTATAATATGCTAACCAACAGACAGATCATCGTGAAAAATGGCGATGTGACTTCTGTTGGAATATTTCAAATTAAAAATGGTCTTCAGCAAGGCGCGGTCAATTCGCCGATCCTATTTAACATTTATACAAGCGACTTGATAGGTTCACTTCCCCATACTATTGCGTACGCAGACGCTGTGGTAGCGTACAGAACAGGTCCAAAAATCGAGGTCATTAATACTCTCTTGCAGCGTGACTTCGATAAGATAAGACGATTTTGCGATGACTGGAAGTTGAAAATCAACTTTCAGAAGTCGGAAACCATTCTCTTTAGGACGCCGTTGTCTAGAGCCTCTAGGGATACCAGAAAAAATTGGAGAAAGTTCTCGATTATTGGACAACACGGACAGCCTCTTGCCTGTCGAAATGTAGTCAGATACCTTGGAATCTGGCTAGATCAGTTTCTGTATTTTGGCAAAAATGTAGATGCTGCTCTGGCCAGAGCTTTTGCCCTTACAAAGAGACTGTTTTATAGCAGCCAACTCTATGCGAGGGTAAAGGTAATCTGCTACATGGCCCTTATCAGGCCCATGCTGGTATTTGGTTGTCCCGTGTGGTTCAATGTACGAACAAGCTTAATGGAAAAGATTCGGGTGTTTGAGAGGGCTTGCCTTAGGGCTTGTCTTCGCTTGTACAGAACACCAGAATCGGAGTACAAGAAATTTTATCCTAATGAGGTCCTTTATAACAGGGCGAACCTAATACGAGTGGACAACTTCGTAATTAAGCTGATTCGAAGGCACATTGCAAGAGCAATGACCTCGACGAATAACTTGATATCTGGGTCTTACTACCCCAATTACCTTTACCACGAGAGTGTGCGCTTTGACGGCTTCGTTCCACCGGAAGCATTCCTCTACCTTGATCAGATAGGGTTGATCCAGGATAGATCAGCGGTCCCGTTAATCTTCCATGTCGCTCGGACAGCTGGGGACAAGCGACTCAACTACGGCAGAGACGTCGCACACGGTAGTGTGGATCGCCTCAGGTTCAGTAGGGCGGTGGGGAATCGCGATAAGAGGGATGTTGTTCGGCAGCACCAGCATTTCTGGTGGTTGAATGATGGAGAAGATGTTTCGTCGTCGTTTCCGTCAATTACGGATCAGCCTCACTAATGAGGCAGGGCTGACCAATGTATTTGCTTTGTAAATAGCGATGGACAGCTTACATAGGTTTATGTTAGCATTTAAGAAACATATACATGTATCAGTGTATACAAAGGTGTATACTGATATATGTATATGATCATGTATAATGGCTATGTGTGTTTATGTGTGTATTGTGCATTTAGGTTAGGTAGGCTAAGGTTTATTTTAAGTTAGATATTAAGTTTTTATAAAAAATAAAAAATTACATCCATATGCTAAGTTTTTTGTTATCAATTTTTTCTTAGCCCTAAGTACACAAAATAAATATTTATAAATAAAATGTAAATGAAGTCGAAAGACATAGATATAAGAATTTAGATTAGCTTAGAGTGCCTGTGTGGGGCCAGTAAGTTAGTATAAGATTGTTAAGTAATTGTAAGCTAGCATTTAAGCATTTTTTGTTAGTATGTAAGAGTTAGTGATTAAGTAAATAAAATGCATTCAAAACTGAAAGAAAACTGAACCATTTTTAAGATACAATCCAAGGCCTTATTGGTTTCAATTGGTGTTATTAGTCCACCAACTCTTGGTACACTTCTGTGTTTGGCTAATGCGTTTTCACAAAACCTGAGCATGTAAGCAGTTGTTCTCAGTATTTTGTTGTAGTCGTTATTGTATTTCATGTTAGTTACGAAATCGTTTTCTGTTTGTATGGAAAAATTCTGTCTTGTAGGCCTACGCTCCAAAAGTCGTTCATCAGTTTTATAACAAGATCTGAACTTAGGCCAGTCTTCATGAGGAAGATACAAAAATTCTGGTCCGTAAAACCATAGCTTTGAGCCTTTCAATTCAGCTGGAGATGCTCCCCTGGACACAATATCCGCAGGATTATTTTTCGTGCCTATATGATGCCATTCCTTTAAAGATGACAGACTTTGTATTATTGCTACTCGGTTGGCAACAAAAGTCTGCCAGTGATGCGATTCCGAACACAACCACGCGTAAACGATACTAGAATCTGTCCAATAATATACATTTTTAAAGTTGTTTCCAAAAATCAGTCGAACCCTTCTCACTAATTGTACCATCATCAAATCAGCACACAATTCAAGTCGTGGTAGGCAAACTTTCTTTACAGGAGCTACTTTAGACTTATCGCACAACAGTCGCACAGAAATGCTTCCATCTGATAAAATAGATCGTATATAAATACACGTTCCGTAAGCTTTCTCAGAGCTGTCAGAAAAGGCATGTAACTGCACATCTTCAGCCTTACCCCACATGACCTGTCTTTTGAATGAGATTTTGTCCAAATCTGGTAGTTCCATTCGAAATTGCAACCACATTTGAAAATATGATTGGGGGAGAGACTCATCCCAATCAAAATCTTGCTTCCAGAGTTCCTGTAAGAATATTTTTGCCAAGACAATAACAGGGTTGATAAGCCGTAATGGATCAAATAAACGCGCAATATCTGCTAAAACGGTTCGCTTTGTAATTTTCATGTTTTCTATGTTATTGGCTTGGGAATAAAATATATCAGCGTTTGGATCCCACACCACACCGAGTGCTTTGACAACATTATTATTCTTGAGTTGAAAATATGGCTCTCTGTTCTCTGTTGACATATCTTCTAATAAACGATCATTATTGGAGCACCACTTTTTCAATTCTAATCCATAGCTCTGCAATAAATTTTGTAATTCCGTTTTGATACACTTAAGTTCATCTAATGTATTGGCACCAGTAAGAATGTCATCGACGTAAAAAACTGATTTTAGTGCTGCTGCTCCCATTGGAAATCTTTCTTTCTCTTTTTCGGCTAAGTAAGAGAGCGCTCTGGTAGCGAGAAAGGATGCTGAAGCCGTGCCATACGTCACCGTGCAGAGACTATAAATCTTTATTTCTTCATCTGGGCTGTCTCTCCACAAGATTAGGTGAAATGCACGATCGTGTTTGTTAAGAGAAAATTGGCGGTACATTTTGGTGATGTCAGCAGTAAAAACATAATTGTATGACCTGAACTTGACGAGCAACGAGAATAAATCGGGCTGTACAACTGGTCCTATGTATAATAAGTCATTTAAACTCACGCCGTTGTTACACTTGGCACTGGCATCAAAAACCACTCTTAATTTCGTAGTAGAGCTCCCGGGCTTTGTAACGCAGTGGTGCGGAATAAAGTAATGTAGACTGTTCGGATCATAGGATTTAACTTCCTCCATGTGCGCTAGTTGTTTGTATTCTCTCATAAACGAAATATATTGCGCTGCAATGTCGGGATTACCTTTAAATTTGCGTTCTAAGGCGTAAAATCTTTTAAGTGCGGTTGCGTATGATTTACCCAGTGAACCTGGATCCTCTTTAAAAGGCAACCTTACCTCGATTCGACCATTATCAAGACGTTTTACATGTTTAAGGAAGTGCTCTTCACATAATTGTTCACTCCTCGTAAATGAGTATTGTTTTGGTTCATGGTTTTCTATTTCCCAGAACGACTTAAGTAATATGTCTATATTATTGTCTTCATTATTTTCGGAGAACACATGCGTGCAAAGCGCAATATTGTGACATTTTCTTTGTGCGACATTTCCAGACACCACCCAGCCGAATACAGTGTTTTGAAGAGTTGGAAGATGAAGTCCAAGCTTTATTTGCCCGATGGATAATAAGCCAAAGAAGTGTTCGGCCCCTATAAGAAGATCAACTCGATTTGGTGTTCCAAATAGTGGATCTGCCAGATTGATGTTTGACGGTATAGACCAATCACTTGAGTTAATAGGAGAATCGGGAAGGAAGTCCGATATCCTGGTAATAATAAAGGCCTCAATGCTTTCATCGTAATTATTATGACGCGATTTGATGGTAAGATTTGCTTTCTGTTTACAAATTAATGCATTTTTTCCTATACCACAGATGGATGTTATTGTATTCCGTCGCCTTAGTCATAGTAAATTTGCGAATCGCTCAGTTAGTAGGCTGACATGAGAAGCAGAGTCAAGCAGAACACGACAAGGCACTGGGGAATTGTGTCTATTTAGAACAAAGACAATAGCGGTGGCAAGAATTGCGGTTGTGGAAAATTTTTGCGTATCAGACGTAGTCGTAGCTGGAGACAAACACCTATGAAGATGGAAATTTTGATGGTGGTTTTGCAATGTCGGTAGAGGAGTGCCATTGGAGGAACATGCGGTGTTGTTCAATGTAGATGATTGGTTATTTGAGCCACATGGCATATTACAAGGAATAGATGTTGGGAGTGTAACCTCCGGAGGGCTGCGCACTACGCTCGTCATGAAGCAAGGTATGATGCAGACTGTTGCACTTACGACATTTCGATGCTTGACAATTATTCGCATTATGATTTGGCTTAATGCAATTAAAGTATAACTGATTGGTGCTAACAAATATTTGTTTCTGCGCGATAGGCAAATTAAGAAATTTATAGCACGTGTAAATGTTATGGTGAGGTTTTTGGCAAAATAAACAATTTGATCTAGCTATGTTGTTGTTATTCGAACGTAGAATTGAAAAAGTTTTTGCGCGAGAGTTATTATGATTTTTAGCATGCATTTGATTACTTGCCTGTGAGTTGTCGTCGCTGATAATTTGGCTGCGTTTTGTTAGGAATTTCAACAGCTCCTGGTAACTGGGCATTCTTTCTGTAGGTCCTTCTTCGCTCCATTTGCTGAGTGTTAGAGAGTCGAGTTTTGGCAAAAGTACTTGGATTAATAAGTCATCCCATTGGTTGACTGGACGTCCGAGAGTGGTGAGAGCACGAAGGTGACTGTTGATCTCATCACAAAACTGGCGAAGAACTGTCGAGGAAGGTTTCCGAATAGGTGGGTACATCATAATCTTTTTAATGTGTTCGGTGGCAATCAATCGTTTGTTGTCGTAGTTTTCAATAAGAAGCTTAAGGGCCACTTCATAGTTATCGCCTGTGATCTCCAAAGATTGCACCGTGCGAGCGGCTTGACCAGATAAAGATGAGATGAGATAATGCAATTTTTAGACATTGGTTAATGATGGATTATTATGGATTAGGGAATTGAAGATTTCATGAAAGGACAGCCACTGGGTAACTTCACCTGAAAATATAGGAATATTAAGTTTCGGCAGTTTTAACTGATTAGACGACTTTGATTGGGTAGATACGACATTTTCGGTTTGAAACGTGGCTTTCCGATATTGGATTTCATGTAGAATTTTTGATCGTGATTTGTAATACATCTCTTCGTAGTTTGCTCGAATGTCAACTTTTGTCGTAGTTTCCTTGGAATCGATCTCCTCCACTTTCACCTGGAGCAGCTGGAATGCTTTGAAGCTGGACTCGAGAGCTTCAAGACGAACTTCACATTCTACAACAAGTGTTTCTGCAGAAATATCCGACAGAAAATCGTTGATGCGATCCATTTGTTTGGTACAAACAAGACGACGAGTTTTGAGGGCTTCTAATTTCTTCAAGTCTTTGGATGATGCAGAGTTATGGCCAGCAGTTTCTTCATCCCTTGTGTTTTCGTTCATCGTGATAATTCAGTTAAAATTTTGTATGAAAAAATCACGTCGGAGTCACCATGAATATGTGATAACCAAGCGTTTTTGGTGATCTTTAATAAATATGCAATTAATTTAAACTTCAATAAATTTTATTAGATTTAGATTTATTAAATATTTTTTGATTTAACCTCTTCGGAGTACAAGTGAATAATAAAAGAAAAACAGGAAATCGATCCTTTCGAACAATTGCTTTTTTGACACATTACTTGACAATCAGAATTTCGAAGGAAATAGGTAGTTATTAACAAGTACATATTGGGCGAGTTCAGAGCTAGATATAATGTTTGATACAAGCAATAGTTTTTATAAATTTAATGATATTATTTGTGTGAAATATGTTGAACACTTACTAATTAACTCTTACATACTAACAAAAAATGCTTAAATGCTAGCTTACAATTACTTAACAGTCTTATACTAACTTACTGGCCCCACACAGGCACTCTAAGCTACTCTAAATACTTATATCTATGTCTTTCGACTTTACTTACATTTTATTTAGAATTATTTATATTGTCTACTTAAGGCTAAGAAAAAATATTCGTTAAGAAAAAACTTAGCATATTGACTTTTTTTTTTTTTTATAAAAACTTAATATCTAACTTAAAATAAACCTTACTCTACTTAACCTACATACACAAAACACACATACACACACATAGACATTATACACAATTATATACATATATTAGTATACACCTTTGTATATACTAATATATGTATATATTTCTTAGATGCTAACCTAAACCTATGTAAGCTGGCCATCGCTATTTACAAGAGAAAACAGATTGGTCAGCTCTGCCTCATTAGTAAGGCTGGTCCGTAATTGACGGAAACGACGACGAAGCATCTTCTCCATCATTCAACCACCAGAAATGCTGGTGCTGCCGAACGACATCCCTCTTATCGCGATTCCCCACCGCCCTACTGAACCTGAGGCGATCCACACTGCCGTATGCGACGTCTCTGTTGTAGTTGAGTCGCCTGTCCCCAGCTGTCCGAGCGACATGGAATATTAACGGCACAGCTGATCTATCCTGGATCAACCCTATCTGATCCAGGTAGAGGAATGCTTCCGGTGGAACGAAGCCGTCAGAGCGCACACTCTCGTGGTAAAGGTAATTGGGTTTTTAAATCAAACATTTAATGACATTTTAAACATTTTACGATGGATTGGCCGATTTGGTTTGATAAAAAAAGTTAAATTAAAAATTGAAAATTCCGAGATAAACGCATTTTTCTGATGAAATTGGTCCAACGATTTTTCAAAATGTTAGCTTTAAAATGCCATAATTTTGGCTGGCGGTCATGGAACTCGACGAAATTTTAATGTTTTATGCACACTGAAGCTATCTTTCAAAAAATTTGCACAGCGGTTTCTTAAGCTGAATCCGTTAGAAAGCTACAGCCTTTTAAGAAGTTTTAGCTCGAAATCAGAAGTTTCTCAGCTTAACGGCCTATAACTTGGAGGGGGTGAAAATAGAACCCCCTGCAATACAATATTTGGTTTGCCATAAATTCAGGAATCTTCAGCTATCAGGACGAAAACCTAAACTGGGACACCCTGTATAACAAAGCAAAGTAAAAATAAAGCAAAAAAAACTCTGCCAAAAATCCTATTAAAGGGTTAGAATACTAAGCGAGCAAATGCATCGGCTGTACAGGAAGTAGAAAAACAAACTACCAAGTCGAAGTGATAAGGAAGAAGATAACAGGCTAGACATTTTACTACGCAAATTTTTATCATTCATGACACTTAAACTGATTCTTATACACATACATTTATCAATGCTAAAAATAAAAAGTATGCGCATTCGCGGAAGTCTCCTCGTTAAGAAACTGATAGTGGACAAATTAGCTGGTTTTGCTTTATACAGGGGTCTAAACAAAAATAAAAAAAACTCTTGGCATCAGTAACCGGATGATCCAAAATTTATTTAAATCGACAAGTGGCACAATAGTAAGGCAGATATGTACATTGGATGAGTGTGTTCCATTCGATATTTCGAAACACGTTACAAATTTAAACGGTTAATAAAAGGAAAAGAAGATCAGTGTTCAAAAAATTCAAGAAAAACGAGCATTTAGGCCGAATGAAAGTTTTTGTCCTTGGCGCATTATTTAATAACAAAATTATACATAGCCTAAGGAGCTGAATACTTTTCAAAAAAATACTTTTATGTAAGGTTCATATTATGAAAACATAGTAGATTACTGATGGAGATGAAACCAGCTTATCAGAATTTAAGATGTTGTAATTACTCAACACCAAAGGGATTCCAGGAACCCTCTATTGATCTGAAGTAAGTGCTTAAAGATTATAATATGTGTACTAAAATATTAAAAGAGTAAGTAACAATTAAAAAAATAATCGCAGACATACGCGTATTTATACACCTTATTAGAATTAAGATAGACAAAGGTGGTTTAAGCGGGCTTAATAGTTATTTTAAAGTAGTTGCATGCTGTATATATGTATGTTTGTATATTTTTAAGTACAAACAAATTGTTATTTTCTTAGTCGCATAATACATACATGTTTATTTAAATATATTGTAAAATGTTTGTGTGGGTACAAATGACAGAACTTATTCTTTCCAATACAAAGCGCTTTATTCAGTACAGTGACAATTCACTCTTTAATTGTTTCTCTCAAACAATCCAATTTCTCAACCGCTTATACTTTTCTTATCTTTTACTTAAACCACTTAATCACTTCTCCTAATAAACACTTCAAATTCAACTGATGAGCTCATTTGCATAGCTTGGGCATGCTGGTATTTATACTCGAATGACATACTTCGAGAACAATCCTCGCCATCCAGCGTCCCATACAATTTTCAATTTGCTAAAAAATTCGATTCCACTCTCCAGTCATCAATGTTATTCAAGTACCGAAATCTTCTGCTCTTCGAGTATCGACATCCTCTGCTATGTAAATCTAGATGCCGCTGCTCTCATTTAAATGGTTACCACAATATGAAGTCACTTAGGTTATGTCGAAAGCAGTTTAAAGTAAATTGAAGGTATTGCTAAAAGTGACCGCATAGAGGTGTACTTACCATTTGAAAGGATTGTATTTTGCTACTTACCGCCATTTTTAACTTTCTAATAGGGAAGTTCTTGCATCCACCCCGAAAATCGAAAATGAAAACTTTGTGATATCTTTACGTTCTAAGGAGTTTATAAAGTTTTTAGACAGGTTTTAAAAAATGTCTGTGTTTTTTTTTATGGTTGTGCCAAAGGTTGAGTAATCTTCATAGATAACAGCAGCCCGGGCATGCAGCATGCGCTATTCACTATTCACTAGCCTGATTATTCGATTCGAGTAATACGCCTACGTACTAGCCAGACCCTATACTCCGACCACTCTCCTAGCGGGACCGCCGTTAGGCATTATTTCGCTGGGCTGGTAAGCAATCTTATCTATATCTCTTATTTTTTAGATTCTTCTCGGCTCTTTTTTTTTGAATGTTTGTTATGAATATGCAAATCTATCTTGTTCTGATCGCAATATTTGGTCAAATATTGACAGTCCGTTTGGTATGTCAGTTTACCATCCTAGGAAACGGGTGCAAAGGAATATTGCATGCTCTGTGTCTTTTTCCTGATTTGGGCAGTTTGGGATACCCACCGTGGCCAGATAGGAACTGCATAAGATGGTAGTTACAGTTTCCATGACTTCGGTTTGTTCAAACGGCTATAGAAAGGATCAATCGGTAGCTCCATCTGTCATTCCTAGTGGTATGGGAATCATCCCGGCCATAACAAAAGCTGCTTCGTACGAAATTGTTCTAAAATCACTAATTACTCTTATTTCGCTAAATCGATATGGTGATGATAACTTTCTCCTTCCTTCCTTTATCGCTGGGGTACCCATCCAAACTTGTGCAGCGTATATCAGTACTGAGTGTATTACCTTGGATATTAAGATTCTTCTGGCATATCCAGGTCGTTCGATGCTTGGCAGTACTCCAGGAGGTGCTGCCTGGAGCGTTGACTCCTTTTTGCCCGAATAGTAGGTGTGGGGCATAATGCTTAGTCTATTGTTAGGTATTACTCCTAAGTATTTTTCATAATCTTTTGATCTAAGGGCTTGACTTCTTCTACCGCGAGCATCGAACTTGTCGAGTTGTAGAGGCTGAGTAGGGTCAATGAATCTCGAGAAGAAATTCTCCAGACGATTCCTGAAACCAAAGGATGCTCCCCCCCCCCCTCCCCAACTCCCAAAGCACTCCATCATTCCCCTGGGCTGGATCAAGGTGTTATACGACCCATGCCGAAGATCAACCTGGCTGAGGGCCCAGTATCTCAAGAAAAAAGCTCAGTCGCAAACGGAGTATCCGGATACCTGGCGACCTCCGGATTAGCTAGCCTTATCTGTATACGGCGGATCTCTGTACAGATGGACACCCCTTTCTCCGCTACTCGTGGGACCATTAATGGATAACAACCAAAAAACAAAAACCGAGCCCGGTACTCCTTCATTACCGGGCGGTGGAACGGTGACTACACCGACTACCGGCAAGGCTCCTGCATTGCCGAGAGGAGGCAAAACAGTGGCAGGCCATGGTGCGCCATCCTCTAAAGGCAAAAGGAACGAGCCAAAAAATAAGAATTCAGGAAGTGTTAGGACTGTGGCAGGCCATGGTCCTATCATCATCATCATCATCAAAACCTTCGGATCCATTCCGGAGGTTGAGAGAAGTGCGGAAATAAAGAGCAAGGTTGAGTGGGCTAAAAACATCCTAAAAGACGGATTTCCCACTGCTTCCACTACTCCCAAAACGTCAAAAGACTCCTCTAAGCGTCAGAGATCGTTGGAGGAAACCGTACCGGTTTCCAAGAGGCCCAAAACACACAGTTCCACAACCCCCGGGCCATCCAACAGCAGATCTCTGAGGTCTTATAATGAAGTCCTAAAGAACGCATTGGTGATCGCGGTGATAGACAGGAGCGATACCGACGGTTCCATTACACCGGAACGGTGGCAATTGTTCAATTTGAAGCTCTCGAGCAACTTCTTGGCCATCATGCGGGAGAACCCAGGACCACCTACTATCACAAGCGACGCTGGCTGGCACCAAGGCCATGTCAAGCTCATCGCTTGCTCCAACCAGAGATCTCTCGATCTCTTCACCAAGGCCATCGATGGTTTAGGAGAGGTTTGGCCAGGTGCAAAACTCGAGGTCGTATCTAAGGAAGACATTCCTAGTAGACCTCGAACTCGTACCTGGATTCCAGCCGAACCCTCCTCTCCAGAAAGTATCCTGGAAATCATCCGGCTCAGTAACCCAACTCTTCCGACTCATGACTGGAAAGTCGCGAAACTGGAGGAACTAAGAGGTTCTTATAGATGCGCGTTAATTGTGATCAATAAGGAATCCCTTAATCCTCTGGCGCAGACGAAAGGCATGATTCGGTTCGGATTCGAGTCCATTCACTTAAGGGTGTACAAAAAGGATGAGCTGGATGCTGATAAGCAACCTCCTCCTCCTTTAACACCTGACATCACAACCTTGGATCTTGGAGCGTCGATATCCTTTCCAGAATTGGATAGCGACGACTCCAATCTGTCCGAGGTGACTACCAAGCCGTCGGTCTCCTCTTCTGACACACTGTCGGAAATGGAAACCGATGACGAAGCAATTAGAGGTGCTCCACGATCAGAGATAGAAGATGAGCTCTTGGGCACATCTTCAGAATCGGAGGACCTCAACAACACCGTGGTGGAGGCGACTCTGGAAGACTGTAGCAATGATACGGTTTCTCCAGATTAATCTCCACCACTCAAAAAAGGCTTCGGCCGCACTCATTCTGCGTCTTTCCAAAAGCGCAGAAGACATAATTCTAATCCAGGAACCATGGATTGCAGAAGGCGTGGTTCGTGGACTTAGGACACCCACATACGTTCCGCTCTATATAAGAGACAAAGGTAAGATTAGAACTTGTATATTAGTGAAACGTAGCCTTAATGTATTTCTACTTCCCAACCTCAGTGACCCCGACCTAACCATTGCCAGATTAGAGACTGCCAAAGGCTCTTACTGGCTGGCATCGGCTTACCTTGGCCACGACCAAGTGGGCCCTCTCCCTGGTGATAACCTAGAAAGGGTGGTACTGGAAGCGGGAAGGCAAAAAACTGGCCTCATAATCGGATGCGACGCTAACGCACATCATACGGTATGGGGCAGTACCGACATCAATGATAGAGGTGAGTCACTTTTAGACTATATTTTAAGTACTAACCTCTTAATTTGCAATATTGGTGGACATCGGCACTAGGACTGCTCAGAAACACCTGCAGAAAACTTTTCAACGCAGCAAAAAGCACAAGAAAAGTGACCGACTGGGACTCATATAAAGAATCCCTCAAATTATACAAAAAAGAACTGAGGAAGGCAAAGCGACAATCCTGGAGGTCATTCTGCGACAAAATTACAGAAACCTCTGAGGCTTCGCGGCTAAGAAAAATCCTCTCCACAAATCCTATGATGCCCAGCTGTTTGAAAAAAACTGATGGCTCTTGGACAACCTCAAGTGATGAATCAATCAACCTGCTTCTGGACACCCACTTTCCAGGTAGCTCCCAACTCGCGGCCAGTAGCAGCCCAAACAAGCCTACTGCAACCGTGACCAAAATTCATAGTCTGATTACGAGAGACAAACTGCTCTGGGCGCTGCATAGCTTCAAACCATACAAGTCTGCTGGTCCGGACGGTATTATACCTGCCGAGCTACAGAGATCCTCAGATATTATTCTACCAGTGTTGGAAAATATTATGAGGAGCTATGTAGAACTTATCCACATTCCACTGTTATGGAGAGAAGTGAATGTAGTATTCATTCCCAAAGCTGGAAAATGTTCTCATGTAGTCCCAAAGGACCTCAGACCTATAAGTCTATCATCATTCCTTCTGAAAACTTTAGAACGATTGATTGATATCCATATTCGAGCTAAAGTTGATCCAAGACTTCTGTCTACGGCTCAACATGCCTACTGTAAAGGAAAGTCGGTGGAAACGGCTTTGCACTCTCTGACTAGCCACATCGAACGATCCCTATAATATAAGGAGTACACAATGGTTGCTTTCCTAGACATAGAGGTAGCAGAGTGATTGCCTATGCGGATGACGTTGCCATAGCCGTCTCAGGAAAACATCTAAATACCATTAAAGAACTCCTCCAAGTAAATCTCAACAGATTAACCCGCTGGGCAGATCGCTGTGGATTGGGAATAAACCCCCATAAAACTGATCTTGTCCTCTTTTCTAGGAAATATAAAATTCCAATCATAGACCCTCCTTCAATAAACGGTACCAGTTTAGATTCCTCCGATACAGCAAAATATCTGGGTCTCATTTTTGACAGGAAACTAAACTGGAAACCTAACATTCAAGAAAGAGTCAATAAAGCTATAATAGCTTTATTCTCTTGCAAGAAAGCCATTGGGAACAAATGGGGCCTTCAACCTCGCATAACCCACTGGCTATACATCTCGGTCATAAGACCGATACTAACTTACGGGGTGGTTGTCTGGTGGACGGCCTTGGAAAATGCAGTCAACCGCATTAAATTAAGCAGAGTCTAAAGAACAGCATGTCTATGCACAAGCGGAGCCTTGCGGTTTACCCCCTCTGCGGCATTAGATATTCTGCTTCACTTGACACCCCTCGACATTTTTAGCAAGCAAGTAGCTGCGACTGCAGCTATTCGCCTTAAAGCGACTAAACAGTGGACAAATAATTCATTTGGCCACGCCAACATTCCTAATACATTAGGAATCCTCACAGAGAACACCGATTACACCATACCTGAACTTTGGTTTGACAAAAACTTCCATGTAAGCTTCCCCTCTAGATCATTCTGGGAGGAGGATGCTTTCATGGAGGACAAGTCAATCCATCTCTACACAGATGGATCTAAAACCGATAACGGAGTTGGTGGCGGTGTTTTCTCAGATAAGCTAAATCTAAGCATCTCTTTCCGCCTTCCAAATCACTGTAGCGTGTTCCAGGAGGAAATTTTGGCGATTAAAGAAGCTCTGGCTGAAGAAAAACGAGATATCTGCAAAGGATATCCGCATATTTTCGGATAGTCAGGCCGCCATCAAGTCCCTGGACTCGGTCTCATTGTGTTCTAAAACTGCCCTTGAATGCCGATCATCTCTCATGGAGATGGCAGAGCAGTTCAACATTCACCTCTGTTGGGTGCCGGGCCAGCTCTCTCTCAGAGAAGGAAGCTTCATCTAGGAGCTTTCTTCTACAACGACCTAAACGATCTAGAAAAAATAGACGTTAACAGTCTCCTACGCTTTATTATAAGCTCAAACTGGTTCCAGTAGTAAGAAGATCATAGATCCACGTGGCATCACAATGGGCCAATAGGCCTAAGTGGGTAGGTATAACCTTAGAATTGCCTGTGCACTAATTGTAGGAAAGTTAGTCATCACAATTTGGGTATGTCCATAGGCATTTTTCAGGCTAATTATGTCTGAATTATCTATGTCATTGACATTGAGCTGGTACTGCTGTCTGACTGATTCACAGATCTCCTCCTTCGTCGTGGCCTTAGACATGTCATTTACTTCCAGAGTAATGCGGTGTGTCAGAGCCCGAATTCCATATATTTTCCAAGGGTTTCGCCAATTATCATCTTCAATTGGTCTTTTTTTTATGCTGCCTTCTTCAGCTGCATCTGCAGGTCCCCTTTCTGGGTTCGTCAGATATTCGTAACTGATTCACCGAGAACGCTGAGTTTTGGGTCCGCCTTAACCGTCTTAGAGTAGTTATCTGCAAAGGAAAATTCCCCCTTAGTTGTCGTCACAATTGAGTCGGGTCGAGTTTTCTCCTTTGTGGGCCTTCGGTTCTTGGCTTACTTCTTCTTTTTGATGTCCTTTGTCCAGGTTGTTGTTACTTGTGGTCAGTTTTCCGGTCGATTTTATGACTTTTCGCATTTTTTCTTCGATCTGTGTGCCCAACTTGTTGCGAAGATTTTTATTCCCATCGACTGGAGGAATATTTTGCCTCCGCTTGGAGTTGGAGTTGGTTGGGTCATTTTGATGCATTATTTTTCCGAATGACTTCGTTGTGCATCTCAATCTCAATCGTCGACAGTTCGTAGAGTGATATGATGGATTCGATGATATCCCTCATCTACTGGCGGATAAAACGCCTCTTAGAGTCCTCCAACATTTCCACACGCATTTTTATCTGTTCTCTCAGTTGGTGGAAGACAAATGACTGCTGTTACATCGATGATGCTGTTGCATTGCCCAACGTTCTGGTGCTCTCGCTTTTTCCTCAGTACTTCCTTGGGGGGGTTTTTATTTTTAAGAGGGTGATGTCTGCACCATCGAAATCTTCTGGAAGGGGTTTACCCCAAAGCTTTCGTTTACCTCGTTTAGTCTTGTTGAATTATTGTTATTAATTTTTTTTTATAATTTGCGCGAGCTCAGGGGATTTGAGTACCCTTAAAATCAGGGCGGATGGAAAGAGAGATACCAGTGAACGCTGTTCTTAAATGTTTGAAGGTTATAATGACTAGTTCCCATGTTTATTTATGCAAACAGTGAGGCCATGCATAGATTGACATATACCCTTATGGGGAGCTGTGCCAGAGTCGGATCGGATCTAACCAGGAATGTTACATCTGGACCTACACCACCAACTTAATAGCGACAAGGCATCGAGCATTTTTTGAGGGCTGCTAGGATTTTAATGGGACGGGAGCATTAGCTTGAAAGCCATTTTAGCAGGACTTGACTCCTACATACTGAAATAACAGAATAATACAAACGTCAACCCTCAATTCATTATTTTCACTATACCATACTTCCGAACTTGCTGGGCTTAATATTGATGACTAGGCAGCGCTGGTTTTCCGTTGTTCTCCGAGGAGATGAACTCGTGAGTTCTACTCTTTGGTTTTCCGACACTTGTCTTTTTTTGTGGCGCACCAAATTCGCCCTATGTTGCCGTGAAGTGGTGTTTTGTTTTTAAAGAACTTAACACTCAAGTTGGTATGATTACACTTAAAATGCTTGAGCACGTGCTAAGTTTTTGAGAAAATGGGACAGAGAGAAAAAGATGTTTGGCCTCAACCGCTCAGCGGATATACCGCACCGTGGTGACATCCAATATCTAATGGGAAGACTAAATTATTAGTGTAATTGAACTTGTTGTTGAATTCTAGGCAACCACTCTTAAGTGATTTAGTTGGCTGAAAAAAAACAATATCTTTCGGGTGCGGTTGGGATTGAACGCCGAACCATCCGACTTGAAAGCAAATACACTACTACTTAAGGCACGGCCACCCATAGTCTTAGTAAGTCTAAGTCTTAATAGCACAGCTGCAAGGGTAATTCCCATCGTTAAGCGAACCAGCATCTGTCGAAAGTTGCAACTTCTACTCTTTTCTACTTTTTTTTTTCTTGGCTTTTGCAAAACCTTTCAAGCTTAACTAGGCAGGGTTAACCTGTTTTCGGAGCATTTTCAGATTAGCTTGTCCTAAATTCTAATAGGATGTGAAATATCAAATACCATTGGAGTGTCCTACAAGTTCTCTTTGTCAGGAAGTTCTTGCCGTCATACCCATTCCGGCTAGTCCTCTCATAGTTCACCACCACGTTTTTTATATACTGAACAGAGTTCTTGCACTGCCCTTACATTTAATGTATTTAGAAATAAAAATGTACTGGAAATAAAGAATCGTAGGTCCCGTATCACCGTATACAAAATGAAGGTGAACAAAATAGTTAGTGGCAGAAGCTAGGCCTTGGTGTACCCCGCGCTGTCGTGTCAACAGTTTCTTTTAGTTTATTCTTATTTTAAATTAAGTAAGTTAGTGAGATATTAATTGTTCCTTATATCTATCTAATTTTATTGAAAATTACTCTACAATTCTGCAAATCTTTAAATTTAATTGTGTTGAGCTGTACCACATGAAATGTCACTCAGTAGGAAATAAGAAGTTCTGGAGTGAACATCTGTGCCAGAACGTTAAATTTTCTTTTTTTTATAAAATAAAGTGGTACGTGTGCTTGGCGTCTCAAAATGATAGGGTTCGTTACAAGTACCATTATTTTTTAATGACTCATTTGATGATGCAGCGGTAAACGAACGCACTATACGACGTTGGTTTGGAAATGAACCACGTGGGAAGCCGGAAACGTTAGTTGACGACGATGTTTTAAGAGTAATGATGGATGCGGACCCAACGTATGGGAATATCCCCAATGATAATAAGTCGACACCTTTCTCTCATAGGAAAGGTAAATAAACTCGATAAGTGGGCACCCCATGAACTGAACGAGTCCGTAAAACTACGGCGCCTGGAAATCTGCGCAGCGCTTATATTAAGAAACCAAACTGAACCGTTTTTGCAATGGACAGTCATCTGTGGTCAAGAGTGGATACTGTATGATAATCGTAAAAGACCTGGGCAGTGGTTGGTTGCAGATGTAAAACCAAAAAACACCGACAAGTCCGATCTTCACGCAAAAAAGGTTATGGTGGCAATTTGATGGACGTCGAAAAAACCAATCCACTTTTGATTTCTTCAACCAGGAGAGACGATAAACGCTATCAAATATTTTGAGGAAATCGACATATTGCATACCAAATTTGCTGAAAAGCAACCTGCGTTGGTGAATAAGTAGGGTCAGATCCTTTTGCATGACAATGCTAGACCCCATACCTCACAAGTAACGGTGCAAAACCTGTTGCAATTGGGATTTGAAATTCCTCCACATCCACCGTACTCTCCTGATATTTCCCTAACGAATTACCATTTTTTCCGCAATCTGGATTCATTTTGCCGGCAGAAGGTCTTTCGGAACCGAGCAGAGTTTATAAAAACATTTGAAGATTTCATTGCCTCAAAAATTCAGCACTTCTATGAAAAAGGAATATTTGACCTTGTATCACGTTGGAAGAATGTCATAGATGCCAACGGGTCCTATTTTGATTGAATAAAAATTTACGGAAAAGTAATATTAGCTTTTAGATTTTTACTATAAAATTTCATGTGGTACAACCCAATACTACTAATCCCTAGTAAGATAAGAGGATTTGAATTTCAAAGGTTAAAATCAGCGAAAAGAAAGAAATTTGTTGTTCTCTAACTTGAAATGACAATGTCAGTTTTATGCTTAAAGAGATATTTCAAGAGGTTATACTCGTATATACCCAAAGGAAGTAAAAATTGGACAAAGATAGAAAGAATTGTAAAGTAGTTTGTTTTTTACCAAAAGATTTTGCAATAGGGATAACTTTTCAGCCGTGCTATCATTTTTGTTGAGTATTGTTTGACAAATCGTTATACATGTAGGCTTACAACAGAAAAACGTTTCGTTATTTTGAAAATCGGTTTTCGATTCCCGAAACGTATAGAAGATTAAATGATTTCTTGGTTTTTATTATGCGAACTATATTGCGTCTTGTGCTTATATTTCGTGCCATATATACCTACTCACGTGACACGAGGTGATCACCTTGTCAAGGTAATATGCGTACAGAAGAAGCTAAATAAAAGTGTGCCGCAAAATATAAACCCTCATAGTGTTAGAGTTTGGCCATTTTCTGTTCACTATGTGGAAAGTTTTGTGAAAAGATCTCGGCCTATACTCGCTGATGAATCATAGCAAGTACATGAATTAAAGCCAAAAGACCATGGTTTGCGACGCAATTCGCGGATTAGGCTCTTGATCCGCGTAAAGTGAATTTTCAAAAATGAAACCAGAACTCGCGTTCCAATATATTTCAAATATTATCGGGCAATGATGAGTGATTATTTTTTCGACGACATTGATCCGAAAGATTTGTGGTTCCATTAAGATAGCGATGTGTCTCATATTACACTTAAAACCATTGACTTACTGTGGACTCGATTTAACAATAATATTGTATTATGAAATGGTTCACTGAGTTAACTACCTTGAGTTGACTACCTAGATCATGCTATTTGACACCACGATCAAAAAATTACAATAACAATAAAATTGTACTTTATTTTGTTGATACTTGCAAAGATAACATATATATATGTATTGTATAAAGACATGTATATTTGCACGTACCCAGATTATTTAATAAAATATGTTATCATTACTGAATGTTCGGGATCTTGACAATAGAGATAAATAAATAATTAGTTAATGGAAGAGCTAGATATGACAAAGGATTAAACGACAATGTAATTTTTCGTAAAAAATGAGCAGATAATTAGAATATTTAAGACGATGAATGGAGATTAACTCTACGTCCGATCATAATTTTCTACACATTCCAATTTAGATGAGAAACAATTTTCTCTTGTGTTGCTTAAAGTTTTAATTGCAATAAAATTTACACATACGTCCCAGATTAAATGGCCTAAAAAAAATCGTAGAAAAAATATCAGTTGAACCTTTATTATTCTAAATTCACACGGATGGGCGCCTTTTGATTATCAATCGTAAAAAATATTCATCATATTTCTAAGTCTTCCATATAGTCTTGCCGTTGACTAATTTCAAGTTAGCTATGAAATTAAATAAGGGCTGCAAAGTAATTTGCTATAACGTGCTGATTATGTTTTTTTGTAAAAAAATCTTTCTAAAACAATAGCCTGACATTAGTCAGGCTATTAAAACGAAACCCCTGACGTACACAGAAAAAAGTTCATGTTTCCACTGATTGGCATTATCAACTTATCGAACTCTTTCTAAAAAGAATTTATTTATTTTCACCCGTTGGCATTCATTTGTGGTTGGCCGTGACTCAAGTAGTAGTGGACTGGCTTCCAAACCAGAAAGTAGTTGACTAGAAGTGGGTTAAATGTTGGATGCTACCCATGGAGCGAAACAACCACTGAGCCCAAACATCTTTCTTTCTCTCTCTATCATTTTCCAAAAAAACTTAACACATGCGGAGGTATTATAACTGTATTCATACCCACTTGAGTATTAACTTCTGTAAACAAAAAAAAAAGCAAATATTACCCTTAATTTATTTGCATCAACATAATACATATTTCTTAGATAACTTAAAAATTAAATAAACGAAAGAGTCTGGTTCGTAAATCTCAGCTGCTGGAACAAAGGCATTAGTTGTAACATTCAAGGTGTAGCAGTAAAGCGCCACTCTACCTTATTCAATTGCTTCGTGATACACTTTAGATTGGTTAAAATAAATTCATCAACTGCTGTGAAATTTAAGAAAAGGGTTTTCCAATAGGGACTTGATAACTTTGAATTTAATTTGCGAACGCACTTTTGCACTAATCGTCAAACTGTCACTGTCAATTTATTCAGTAAACTCAACATTTTCATCATCGTGAAATACACGAACGAGCAACGTCTGCAAATTATAAAAATTTTCTACCGAAATTCGGAGTCAGTGACTGCAACTTTAAGAGCGTTAACTCCAATTTTCGGTCGTAATTCTCTCCCTAGTAGACAGGCAATAACAAGTTTAGTGCAAAAATTTGAGTCTACATTTTCGTTGTGTGATGTTGCCGTGTCAGTGAGACAACGGGTTGGTCGAAGTGTCGAAAATATCGCTGCCGTTCAGGCGTCCGTAGCAAACGATCCAAATCAGTCAATTCCACGGCGTTCTCAAGAATTGGGCATCGCTCAGACCACATTATAGCGTATTTTGTGTAAGCATCTTGGTTTACACCCATACAAGACGTACGTTCTCCGATTGGGTTCTGGAGAAGATGCGCCAAGATGATGAATTTCATCGCAAAATCATCTTCAGTGACGAAGCTCATTTTTGGCTCAATGGGTTCGTCAATAAGCAAAATATGCGTTATTGGTCGGGTAAAAATCCACATGTGCTTCATGAATCACCACTTCATCCACAAAAAATAACTGTTTGGTGCAGGCGGCGTTATTGGGCCATATTTTTTCGTCGACGATAACGATCGTGACGTTATTGTGAATGGTGAGCGTTATCGCGCCATGATCACCGATTATTTTTGGCCCGAATTGGAAGATATGGACTTGGACGACATGTGATTTCAACAGAATGATGCCACTAGCCACACAGCATACGCTACAATTGATTTATTGAAGAATAAGTATGCTATGGTGAGCGTGTTATCTCAAGAAATGGGCCAGTCGATTGGCCGATTGATTGGGGCTACGTTAAGTCATTGGTTTATGCCAACACGCCGACGACGTTGGAAGAGATCAGAGCCAACGTTGAACTCGAAATAGCGGCCGTTTCGGCCAAAATGTGTGACCGAGTCGTTGAAAATTGGGTCCAACGAATCGGCCGCTGCAAACGTGCACGCGGTGGCCATATGAACGAGTTTCATTCATAAACGTTTTGATTGTACTTCAAGCCGATGATAAAGTTTTTGAAATATCTCGAATGGTTTGCGTTTTATTTTAAAAAAAAGTTGCCAATTCATTATTGGAAAACCCTATATCTCAAGGCGATTCGAACTAAATCCCTTATCTTCCTGGGTGACATTGGCCCTGACAAAATTCTGAGTAAGCTTAAGTATCTTCTTCGATATTTCTTCGAAAATATTTATGTAGGTATTATTTTTTAGAACAAGAGTACGACTTTGCGTACTAAATACATAGATGGCTGACTAATTATTGCGCACATGATCTTGTTGTTCATATACTCGTATTATACTCATATATTTGTATTAAAATATTTATACTTGTACAATTTATTGTACAAAATATTGGCTCTGAATTTTTATAAAATTATCTTATCGAACTGTTTTTTTGTTTTTTTCAACATTTTTTTTTAAATTTTTTAATAGCCTCTTGGAAATTTCATATTATGTATTAAAACTTTGAGGCAGCATTTTTAAGGTTTCGAAAAATGGCATAACAATTTTTTTTTCAAAATAATTTTAACATACACCAAAAACAGTTTTTAATAAATAGATTTAACTTTATTTCTATCATTAAGTTTAAACTTCAGAGTTGCGTATTCGCAACACTCGCTTGTTGTAGTAGCAATTGAATTTTGAAAAATCTTAGAGTGCGTTGCGTTTTGAATCAGATTTTCCAGTTTGTGTATATGTTTAACTGTGGCAGTTATTACTTTTATTATCATTAATTTTTGTCAAAACTGAACACCATAAGAAGTTTTTTTCGATTCAAGAACTCACAAGTCTTCTACAATCAAGTTCTGACGAAGAAGAAGAATTAAATGTAAAGGTGAAATCATCAGATTAAACAAATATTATAATTTTGCCACCAACAAAATTTTGTTTCTCTGAGTGATAGTGAAATAGAGGATAATGTGGAGCTATTAAAAAAGGGAATGATTTAGCTGGTGAAATTGAATTTGAGTAAAATTTTAATGACTTAAATTCTCAAAAGCCACACACACACGCGAACAATTGGAAGTGGACAAAGTATAGGCAGGGACATCCCAAAATGTAGCTCCAAATTCCGTAAATGAACCATCAACGCCTTTTCACTACGAATTGCCAAAATGGTCAAAAAGCCATAGCGTTGAATTTTCAAATATTGAAATAAAATAAGAGACATTTATCACGAAATCGGCAAAAACGCAATTACCTAACTTCATTGAAGGCAGTGCGTACCCGACAGAAGAAATAATTTTCCAACAAGACGGGGATCCCAAACACACTGCCAAAATTGTTCGAAATTAGTTAGACCTTCAAATTTTCAAAACAATGAAAATTTGTGGGCCATCGTAAAAAGAAAGTTGGCAGAACACGATAGAGCGGCAACCAATATGGAAGAGCTGTTCAGAGTAGGAACCGAATGGGCAAATATTCCTAATGATATAACTGAAAAATTGGTTGAAAGTATGCGAAAGCGAATAAAAAGTGTTATCAAGAATAAAGGTTTATGGACCAAATATCAAAATGAATAATAATGGACTATTACCAAAACGTGCAAAAGTGGATACATGGAGTTATACAACATTTTGGAAGAATTAAGACTTATGTTCATTATTATTTATTAATTTTTTTTGTAATAATTTTTTAAATAATAATGAGAAAATTGAATTTCAAACTCTTAAAAGTATTTGATTTAGAAAGCAATGTTTTATTCGTTAAAAATTATGAAATGACCAATTACGTATTCAGTTTTGCTCGCCACTGTTTGTTATACTGTATCTCTTATACGATTCAAAATTGGTAGGACATGATTCATGATGATTTTCATTTAGTTTTTCTTAAAGGCAATTTAAATCTTCTGCAAAAGCTCGAATTATTTCTGGATATCGATATAATAAATCTTATTGTTGAGAGCACAATAGATATGAGAATGTCGATGAAAACAATTAGATATATAAAATTGATTACTATGAAATTTGCAGGTTCATTGGAATTATGTATTTTTCGGGTTTGCATGGATTTATATTGGTCTGACCAACCAGTATATCGATGCGACATAATAAAAATGCAATGAGTTGAGATCGCTTCAAAAATATCAAGACATATATTTACTTGTCTTACAAATGAAAAAGTTAAATGAAAGATTTAGGCAAATTGGGATATTTTCTCATCATCTTTCTGTAGATGAGAAAATGATATCTAATTATTTGCGTCATTCAGCTAAAATATTGATAACGGCTAAACCAATTCGTTTTGGCTACTAGTATTGGGAGCTATGTTCACATGTTGGTTACCTTTTTCAATTTGTACCATACGGTGGTGCAAGCGCTGAAAATTTCTCCCAATTCGGTTTGGGAGAGTATGCCGTCCTTAGACTACTTTTAACAATCGGTACCCCTAGCCGACATACAGTAACATTTGATAACTTTTTTAAGCCGCATGAGCTAATGTGTCGCCTTTTAAAGTTGGGCTGTATTGGAACAGGTAAGTGATGTCGGTTTCACCCGTTTATGTAATTTGTCAAAGATGCATCTTTCGATTTGTTTTTCATTTGTCTTATGTTTGCAGGCACTGTTCACTAAAATGGAACAGCTCAGGCGGATCTGATTGATGCAAAATCTATGAAGAAAAAAGGTATTGGTTTTTGAAGGTTTTGTATTCGACAAGCAAAATGAAATTGCAGCGATACGTTGGAACAACAATTCTATTGTCACAGTATTGTCAAATAATTTAATGAACCAACCAATAAAGCAACCAAAACGATTTGATTGAAAAAATAGGAAATACGTGAGCATTCCAATGCGAAATGCAATTCAGGAATATAAGAAAAATATGGATGGAGTGGATTTATTTGATAACGCGGCAAGCAATTACCGCATAAGGATTCGAGGCCATATTTATTGAATGCATTTGAAATGGAAAAATGGCTGTTCTAAGTCGTAGCAGCAATTGTCGTATTCAAATTTACTTTAAGTTTGTTCTCTTTTAATATTTTCCTGAGTCATACCACTTACATGTTCTATGCCTTCAGAACATAAATGATTAATGTGATATTCCTTGACCTTACTGCAAAATGTTCCTCGCTATTCTTTACCAAATTTTATCTTATTCAGGAGCTATTATTAGCGTTATGATATTAGAATACTATACTCGTATAATGCAAAGACTTGTAAATATTTTTAAGGTAAAACAAGTGTGACGATCCGATATGATTTCGATCTATTCACGAAATGTTTTTTTAAAGAAGGAATTTGGCTAATTAGTACATGATAAACATGGTAAGATGAATTGTAAACAGAATATGAGTTTAAATGGTCAACATGTAGAGTATCGAATGGTAGCTTTAATATCATTTCTCAGATTCGAGGGAGAAATTAATATACATAAGCCATTTATAAATTTTCTTAATTTGTCTTTCAAGTCCTACTGTGCATGGTGGGTTTTGATAGCCTGTTGCTCCATAATTTCTCCCTTCGTCTTTCGAAAGATCAACTCATCGACAGTATCATAGTGAGTTTTTTCAGTCTAACATAGCTATGTAGCAGTTAAAATAAACTTAGTGCAATATCCCTATAACTCCATAGGGATATGGCACTAGGTTTATTTAATGTAATGAATTTAAATGATTCATCGCCAATATGCAGCATCCTGAAGATAAAACAAGATTCTATTAGCTGCCGAATTACATACCCTCTGGAGTAGGGTCAATAATTGAAAATCTTTATTTATATTCCAAATCGGAAGGTTCGGTGTTCGAATCCCAACCGCGCCTGAAAGACATTCATTTTAAGTTAACACAAATCAAGTAAGATGAGTACTTGACTAGAAATCAACAACAAGCCAACTTCTACAAGAGCACAATAACTTACTGGCCAGGAAATAATAACGGTTTTCTGTAGAACAGTTCAATACAACCATTTTTTAATTTATTTTGGTGAGGGCTGACGCCCTCATTTATTTCGCTTAATGCAAGCCTAAAGTAACTTAAAAACTAGGACTTAACAACTAACAAGAGTTAAGGGTTAAGTGAGTAAAGGAATGGTGGAGGAGATCAAGTTTAAGACGAGAACTGCTCAGGTTAAAACCAAAAAGGGGGAGGTTTGAGTTGACCTTACGGAGCATGCGGGAGATTGGTTCGTTAGAGCCATAAGAGTTGCGGTAGGTTGGGATATAGAAGAGATGAGGACAGCGTAAATTACGAGGATTAGTGTTGAAGGAAATAGAATTGTAAAGGGAAGCGCAGTCTACAGAACCGGAGAGCAGTCTATAAATGAAGAGAATGTATCTGCGTATCTGCGTTTTTCGATGGTATTCGGGTTAAGAAGTTTGAGGCGGTCGCGATAGGGAGGTAAGATGAATGGGTCACTCCAGTTGCAAAATTCTTTAGACGAACGTTTGATAAAACCGAGCGACGAGTTGGCTTTAAGGATTATCTCATCAATATGCGAACGGAAGTTTAACTTTCTATCGTATAAAATTTCAAGGTCGCGAAGGGATTGAACCTGGGGTACAGGTTGGTCATGCAGAAAATTAAGTCGAGAGGGGGATTGATTGGACTCACGAGACAAAGTCATAGATTGGCATTTGGAGACATTAAGCGCAAAGCAATTTTTTAGACACCAGGTGGAAAATGTTACCGTCGTTTCGTCCTCCGTGGTATCAGGAACAAAGGTTGCCGGCTGCTAGATGGAGTAGTAGTCGTGGGTATTTATGATAAGGGCGCCACGCGATTATCCTTTGTCCCCAAAAGCTCTACGGCGTCGAATTGCGACGCTGCCAGTAAAACCCGCGCTCCCCTTTCCTAGGTCTTAAATAAAACTAAAAAAAAACAAAAGCGAGACCACCAAAACACCTTATCGCCACACTGAGGAAACGGAAGAAACCCCCACCACGCCGCTCACAGCTTAAAGGAGCAAGAAAAAAAAGTATTTACTCTAACTTAAGCACAATACCTTTTTAATAAAAAAAGAAAAAAATATATGTATATAAAAATAAAAATAAACAGGAAGAAAATAAAAATAGGTCTAATATAGAAAAGGGGTAAAAATGTATTAAAAAATCAAAAATCACGAATTAAATAATAAAAAAAAAATCAAAAAGAATAAAATAACCCTACGACCGCCACCTAGATTTGAACCTAGACGAGAAAGCTCGTATCCGATCCCTTTCGTTTACAATGCGGCGCTTTAACCAACTCGGCTAATTAGTAGATTTTTTTCTCAAGGTCTTACTTAGGACACACAAATCCTCCAACTCCAAGTAAGAATCTAATCTTATACATCAATTAGATACAATATTTATATATCAGCTTCATTCTAATTACTTAACCAAAAGAGAAGTGCAAAAGGCAATAGGTTAGTACAATAAATACTTAAGCTAGGGTTAAGACTCCGTCCCGCAACTCCTCGCTGGAAGCGCCTACGACGACGTGACGTGTTGGTGGATGGGAAGTCCAGGTGGTACGTGTAAGTTGTCTAATACACCCCCGTGCCTCAGCCTATATCCTCTAAGTATTTTTTTTTTTTGTATGTCTTTGGTTACTCGCTCAACGTATTCTCTTAGGGTTCCCAATATAACATTTAACCGAACCGATCACGTTTTTTTTCCTCTTTATTTTTGCACGCACTGTTCTCTTGGCGCGAACAGTTGTCTTTTGTTTCTCTTTATTTTTCTTTTATTCGTTTCAGTAAAAAGAATAAATAAAATACACGCGGCACTCCCTCGGCCTCGCACCAATCTCCTCGTTTTCGGTTTTTCTTGTTTCTCTTCTTTTTTTTTGTCCCGATCTTAGATTCTTTTTTTCAACCGACCTGTTTCCTAGCTCTCCAAAGACTGCCCATTTGTCTCCCACTTGCTAGAGCTCCTCTTCTCTCGTTCGGTGATCAGTTATTTCATCACCTCATCCATGATCAAAACAACTGACCCCAGCTAGCTAAACTATCTACCGCTAACTATCCTTTTAACGCTTAGTCTCATGCCCTAGATCGATGTGAAAAACTAAAAAAGGAGAACAAGTGATTATTCGTTAGTCCTTGGGCTCGAACTATGAACCTCTCGCTTACTAGCCAGTGTCCTTACCAATTGCACTACTCTGGGCTATTGGGGCTGCTGGATTAAATTAGGGTGACGTCACTTCGGTCATGTGAAAGCCTTGACAATGACATTGCATTAAAGCCATAACAAAAACCTATCGAGATCTTCTTCAAGGAGAATAGAGGCTTGGGGTGAAGAAATAGTTTTGGAGAACTTAGTGTTATCGGCGTAAATGGATACGGAGCAGTGTTTAATAATCCTCTCAAGATCGTTTATAGCTAAAAAAAAGGGAGGACCTAGATGGCTGCCTTGTGGGACACCTGAAGTGGCTAAAAACAGGGTGGAGAAGGCTAACCTAAAGCGAACGTTATAGTATCGGTTCTCCATATAAGAAGATATCCATTTTAACAATATGGGGTCAAAACCGAAGGAAGACAATTTGAAAAGGATCAAAGAGTGCCGAGTGACCATCGACGAGAGCACTTGCAAAACTCGTGAAACGCACTCCTCGCGTTGAGAAAAAAAAAATACAAACCGCGCTTGAGTCAAAACACAATAATCAAAAAACAAAAATCAACTTGTGTGGGCGGAAAAAAAAATTGTAACATCACATCACAGAGTGGGCATCCCAACCTTCCTGCCCCTTGTCATACTGTTGCTTGCACTCGGTCACTACCGTTGCTGTATTACGTTGTTATACAGCGCGTGCAGTGGTTGAGTGCATGCAACAACCGATGGATAGCAAACTTTGAGTATTAATTTTGTTGGTGTGCTGTTTCCTATTATTGTAAAGGCATGACACCTAACTTTTAACGAGTTTGAAATCGTTATTACGGGCGATTTCAATATATACAATTCTGGGTGGCTTCGACATTCGCTGCGGAAAATAAATTAACGCAGCTTATAAATGAGCCCATGCGAATAGCAGACGTTGATACTCATACCGCCAACTTGTTTTTAACTTCTCACCCTGATAAGTACACCGTTGAAGTGCTCTCTCCTCTAGGCTCGTCGGACCATTGTTTCATATCAGCTAATTTCTCGTACACCGACCACACAGTTAGAGAAAAAATTCCTAAAAGCACCGTATGGCAAAACGAGAAAGCCAACTGGAGCGGTCTTAACAGCTTCTTTAGGAATTTCAACTGGCCGTTATGTTTCCTCGATAACGACGTGGATTCCGCTGCTGATATGATCACAGACACCATTCTCTTCGGAATGAGATCCTTTATCCCTCATCGGATGAAGAGCATCAAACCAAAAGGAAAGGCATGGTACGAATCAAGCTTTAAAAGAGGCTATCAACGTTAGAGAAATGTTTTTTCGGTCCTTCAAGACCAACCCGATCGAGGAAAACCGAAAAAAGCTTAAACGAGCCAGGAATGACTGCAGCGTCTTTCTTAACCGTGTGAAATTTCAGTACGACCAAAAGTTGAGGCAAAAAATATTGCAATGCCCCAAAGGTAGTAAAAGCTTTTGACCAGCCCGTCCCTAAAAAAGGCGAACCATCTTCTCTTTCCTACAGACCCATTGCACTTACGTACCTTCTTTCCAAGGTCATCGAAACTCTGATAATCCGTCAGCTTATGAAATATCTCGAAACACGAAAACTTCTCAATGACCGGCAGTACGGTTTTCGGTGCAATAAGTCCACTGGTGATTTGATAGTGTGTCTCACCGAAAAGTGCAACCAAAGCGTACGCAAGATAGTTGCACTTGATATTTCTAAGGGATTTGAGAGAGTTTGGCATCAGGCTCTTTTGGCACAAATGCGTGCATTTGGGATCGATGGCTCTCTTATTCAACGGATTAGAAACTACATTTCGGAACATTCAATTCAAGTTGTGTTGGATGTATTCAAGTCTAATATTCACAAAATAAATGCCGGTGTGCCCCAGGGCTCCGTTTTATCTCAGACACTCTTTTTAATTTTCATAAATGATCTCTTGCCTGCTACGTCTAATCGAATATACTCCTTTGCTGACTACAGTCCTCTCTGCTTTTCATATTCGTTCCCTGACTCACGTCCCTGCCCATCGACTGTAGAACGGGAACGGCAGCGTATATTAAGCTCATTAAATTCTGATATTAACAGCATAACTAATATAACATAACTAATTGGGGAACCACTAACAGAGTAAAATTTAATGCTTCCAAAACAAAATGCTGTCTCCTGTCGCTAAAGCGAAATTTAAACACAAAGCCATTATCCATGAATGGCACTTGCATCGTCGAAACCGATAAGCTTTCCATTCTCGGTATGTGTGTCACTGACAGTTTACGTTGGAATGACTACATACTCGATCTCGTCAAAAGAAATAAGAAATAATTCCTGCACCTGCTAGATAGTATTCAAACCCGTGAGACAAAACTCATAGGTGACACTAATATCACTCAAACAATGGACACCCTCGAACACCGACGTAAAGTCTTGTTTCTCACTCTGTTTTATCGCTATTTCCACCACCAGTGCTCCACTGAAATCGCCAGTGACATTCCGCCCCTTTAAACTTTTAAGCGTAACACCCGTCTCGCTATGAATGCTCATCAGTATACCCTCAAGCGCACTTTCGGATGTACTCTAAAATATCGTGCATCGTTCCTAAGCCGTGCAACTCGCGAGTCATTATAACCTTCAAACATTTAAAACCAGCGTTCACATCCAGCGTACCGCTCTTTCCATCCTCCCTGATTTTCCTTCGCCCGCGCTGTGTGAAAACATTTTAAGGGTACATAAATAAAAAAAGTTGATATGAAATTTTATCCAAGGCCTTAGCGAAATCTGTAGCAATAACATCAATTTCGTTGCCATTTTCTAGGGCTGAAAGCGCAAAGGATACGAATTTAACTAAGTTTGTAGTAGTTGATCTACCTTTTAGAAATCCGTGCTGACTTGGTGATATAGGTGACTTGCACTGAAAGCTTAGAACTTCATATAAAAAATTTCCGAACATTTTAAGTATGTGAGAAAGCAATGGTAGTTGGTCAGTTGGTTAGGATGGTAGCTGTTTACTTCATTCTTCGATCACTTTTTGTGAACCAGGGTTATGAAAAAGGTCTTCCAAACTTGGGGCATAGATAATCTAACCGAGATGTCAAACTTTCCAGATATTGGAAAATCGAAACCGGTTTTCTACTGATCGGCCCTAACCGTGGTGACTCTGTGAATACGTGTGAATTGTGATCAATGGCAATTTCCCTCCTTTATATATAAAACTACGCCCATTTTAACAAAAAAACGTCATCCACATTACACACACTCGTGCTCTCATTTTAGCAATTACCACTCTCCTTCTAGCAATTTTACTTGTAAATTGCTCTCATTCTAGCAAATTTTGACAAAGTTATAGAGAAGTAAAAGTGTTGGAATTTACTTACAGTATGCCTGTGCGAAAGTTAAGGGTTTGCAAAAGCATTAGTAGAGTTTGACATCTAGGTTAGTTTATCTATGACTTAGGGGAATTGCCCTTGTGTGATTGACAGATGAAATAGGGATTAAAGTGGGTGCGAGAGATTGGAGGCACACTTCTTGAAAAATATTGCTGAGAGCCCATCTGGGCTGGATAAAAATTCATCATTGAGATTTTGTAACTTTTCTTCGATAAGGGTGGGATCAAAAAGTTGAGAGAGAGAAGGGCCAATGGAGAAATTGGGAAGGTACTTGAAATAGATGGGGTCGGGTTCGAAGAGGTTGTCTGCAAATGACTTTTTAAAAAAGTTTGCAAATATATGTGGATCGGTCGATGAAATGATATATTAACGAACGAGAGAGAGGAGGGATAACCGTCGTAGTTGACGAATTGGTGATATGTCTTAGGATCCTTGATAAGGTTGGTCTGCGTTGTGTTGAGAAAACGCTGATAGAGGCAGTTATAGAGCTGGGTGAATTGCAGCTAAGTCCAAAGATACTTAGAGTAGTCATAATAAGAATTGGTGTGAAGAAAAGCTGCCCGTAATTTGTTTCTTGTATTACGTTGTACAAGTCTTCTGTTGTACCATGGAGGGGCAATAGATGAGGTTTTATGCCTTGAATAGGGGATGTAGAGAGAAATAGAATTAAAAATTTCACTATAGAAAATGGAGACAGCATCAGATAAGGATAGGTTGGTAAAATCAAAAGAAAATTTGCTACGATAGGTATTGATTTTACGAAAATTAGCTTTTTGGAAGTTGTAAGAAAAGATGATAGTTGAAGAAGTGGACTGGGATGGAGAGTTATGGAAAAATGAGAGAAGAAGAGGGGGTAAAAGTTGTCGACAGTTGATAGGATAAAGGGGCACAACGTTACTGTGGAGTTAATAGGATCACTAGTGCAAATAAGTCTAGTTTCCTACCGATAAAATTAGGAACGCCACTTACTTGGCATAGGCTTTAGACAGTTATGCTATCAATGAAAATACATTCCTTGCATGAACTGACGTTGACGCGGTGATAAGTGATCATCCGATGATCAGGATATCGTTGATGAAATCACTTAGGTTAATTAGTTGGCCAATTGCTTTAATAGCAAGGATGTAGGATTCGATAGGTTGAGCTGGGAGAATGTAGCAACACATAGCCTACAGGGAAGTGTTATTTTAATTGCAACAATGTCAAGTTTAACAGAAGAAGAGATAGCGATAAGAGAAGAGTTGGGGTTATTGTGAATAACAAGTAGAACCCCTCTACATGGAGAATCACCTTTAGGATGGGGTGGCCGTGGTGTAGTGGTACTAGCAATCGCTTCTCACTCGGAGGGTCAAGGTTTGAATCCTGCCCATGACAAATCTTTCAAGTTTTTCATTTGTGTAATTGGAACTCAGACAGAAAAATTCTGTGTGTGAAGGCATAACACTGACACGTAGATTTGGCTGTTGTAGAGTTTCAAGCACAAAAAAAACTAGTGCGAATTAACCTTCGAATCACTCTGATTGAAGAAAAAACTCTCCGTCCTATTCGGACTCCCACCCCTGGAGAGCGAATATCGAAACCAAATACACCTGAGTTTCAAACCACTACAAATACAATTTTTCCTTTCTCCTCCTTCTACCTTCCCGCCCGCGCCATGGCAACAGTAAAAGGGTATCTAACCCCTTAGGCGCGCGTAAATTATATAAAAAAGAGGGATGGTAGAATCATTAAAGATAGGGAGAGAGTGATCGTCATCGCGGAAAACATTATACGAAGATGCGAATAGCTCTTGGCTCTTTATGTCGGGGATCAGATTGGTTTCTGTAAGAGCATAGACATCGAAAGAGAGACCGTGTGATTAAGAAAAGACAGCGGGTGTTTTAGACCGCAAGCCTCTTATGTTTTGGTGGTAGAGGTAAGTGGTAGTTTGTTGAGTGGAGGAGTGTAGATGAGATGCAGGCAAAGAAGGCAAATTGGGAATGAAAAAAATTGTCATGGTCAGCTCGGCTGCGCTGAAGGTGAGAAACTCTTTTAGAGTGTACATAGCTGCGGAAAGCAACGAGGTCATCAGTCGTTTGCCAAATCGCAAAGAGAACAATCGGTTTTTTTAATGTGCACATCAAAGTGAAAAGACAATTAAGACAATCAAGTGATTGGTAAGTGGCAGTGTGGCTTAGCGGAGCATTTGTTGGTCAGTCGTTCATAGACCTTCACGAAGATCAGAAGTGTTTTGTGTTTCGGCTTTAGAAGTGCAGAAAAATAACAAGTACACTTTTAGCCGGTGGATTTTTCAAGTGTCGCACATGGCATTGCGGATCGACTCTCCGGTTCAGTAGGAAGGTAGGGAGTCGCGATATGAGGGATGTTGCTCGACAGCACCAACATTTTTGGTGACTTGTTGAAGGTGAGGATGCTTCGTCGTCGAACTCCTCCAGTGGTAGGTAGCTTCATGTGAAGCAAAGTGGGCCAACCTAATTTTTTTTTTAGCCATGGCCAACTTACGAGTACATAGTTTTAGGTAGGTTTAAGTTAGTTCTAAGAAAAAAAAATATATATGCAATATACATATATTTATATACTATATATACTATTAGATGTAAGTAGGTTAAGTAGATTAAGATTTATTTGTAGATAGTATGTAGGTTTTAGTTTCAAGTTTTATAAAAAATTAAAAAGGTCCCTTTACTTAGTCTTTACTTAAAATTTAGTTTCTTGGTTTTAGTATCAAGTAATTTTAATATAAAAATAAATTATTATAATAAATTAATAAGGTTTAGCTCAGAGTGCTCGCATGGGGCCAGTAAGTTAGAATAAGATTATTTGTAAATAATTTAAGCTAATTTTTAAGCATTTTTTATGTCTAGCAAGTAAGAATGATAAAAATAAAAATGCATAAAAACTGAAAACTGAAAGACCCGGACAACAAATCTCGGGGTTGTGAGAAAGCTGAAGCCGGCTCCGAATCTTGTTAAGCACACTCTTTCAGCTTCGTTAGAAATGCTGCTTGGTAGAGTGAAGGAGAGTGATGCGATGATATCAGCTAGCGCAGCAGTACATCAAAGGAGGCAAGAGTCGGATACTAACGACTGTCCATATGTATCCGACGGAGATGAATACCACTACATGGGGGCAGACAACAGCTTCGCATCCCTCGCTGCATCTGAGTCAGATGACGAAGAGGATGAGGTCGAAACTGTGAACAGTAGCATTATGGAGCTACAACAAAAAGTGTTTGCTGTAAGAACAAAACAAGTTGCAAGGAGGGAGATCGAGAAGCAGCAAATACTCCATACACTTCAGCAACAACAAAACATAAACGTGGAGCTCCCACAACAACAGCGAAAGCAGAAACAATCACTGCAAAAACAAAAAATACAGACACTTGCACAAGAACTGAAAAAAACAGATGTAAAAATACAGCAAAAACATCAACGACATCAACAAAAATGACAGAAGAAACCACAACAACAGCAGCAGCAACAACAAAAACAGCACCAACAACAACATCAGCAAAAGCAACAGCAGCAGAGGCAACAACAACAGCAAGAACAGTAATCCGCGAAGCAGAAAGTGCCACCAATCAACACGTTCAAATTGGACTTAAAGGACACAATCAAAATGTGTAAGTCAGCCATAGGCAACCACTTTTTTATAAAAAGATTATTAGTACGAGTAGATTGGCACGCGATCCACTGTAATACAGTGGAGTGCTATTACAAAATAAAAAAAATTACGGATTCGACGATGGAGTTCTTCTCCTATACCCCGAAGGGGACAAGCTGCAGACAATGCTGCTGAGGGAATTAAAGCCGTCGACTAATCCGGAGGAGCTCCTTGTACTGCTGCAAGAGAAAAAGTGCGAAGGGCTCCAATTCGTCGGCTTCAAGACTTTCACCACAACCAGAGCCAAAAAGGAGAAGCAGCAACTGCCGATTTTTCTGGTCCAACTAAGTCCAACCAGCAATCTGAATGGTCTAAGGGGTATTAAAGTCCTAGACTACCAGCTTGTACACTGGGAACAATTAAAGAGGAGCGAAAACATTTTACCATGTGTTCGAAAACAATTTACAATATGTTCGCTGCCAAAGGTTCGGGCACGCCGCATCGAACTGCAAAATACAACTTCGATGCGTGAAGTGCGGAAAGAACCACAAGACCGAGGAATGCGCTCTGGCTAAGGACGCAGCGTCTGCAAAAAGCCAACTCTCTTGTGCTTTATGTAGGAACATGGGACACACCGCAAATTATCGGGGTTGTCCCAAATTCCAGTACATCAAAAGAATAAATCTGGCCCGGTAGCAGAAAGTGGAAGTTATACGTCCACCCGTGAATTTACAAACTCCAACAGTTACTCCCCATGTTACCTAAGCTCAAAGGCCCCAGCGCCCAGTGCCCAGAGCACCAGAACCAGGACATGCTAGCTATCTTTCTTTCTATCCAGGGGCAGATGGGTCAGCTCCAAAGGCTTTTAACTGAACAGACCGCGCGGGTGCATCAAGTATACGCGTTGCTGCCTGGCCTAACGCACCTTGTGTCGTAATGGGTACGTACGTGGCGGAGCAAACCCAGAATGTCCTTGCTGTGAATGTGAATTCACTGATAAGGTTCGAACGAAGAGCCGCACATTATTCAAGAGATTCACTATTTAAGAGACACAAAATGAGGGACAGAAGATATAAAATAGTACAGAGAAACCGACCCAACTCCATTCAGGGAGGAGGCGTTGCGATTTTCGTAAGAAAAGGTATACGTTTTAAAAGAGTATACAGTCGTGCTGTACGTAGGTTTCAGGTGCTGGAAGTATGCTTAGTGTTTATCCCCCTCCTTAGTTGAAAGCGTTTGTACATGGTGTCTGTCTATGCGCCTTAGGCTACTCAATAAACCTTATTCATCTCAGAACTCGAGACGCTTTTTCGATTCCTGTGACTGGAATTGGAAGACAACCATTTTTTTTTGGGTGGTTGAGCAGTGACCGTATCATGGGCTTAGATGGAAAAGAGGCACTTGGTGCTTTTGTGGAGATATGTTTTTAAGGCTCCAGTTGGGGTCAGGTTTAGGATGTGAATGGGGAATTGATCTGGGCGATTTATAATTATCTTTTGATGAGACGTTGATTCGTTTTTTTCCTGTGTTTTTATTGGTTGTTTGATACGTCCGTTTGGAGACCCGCATCTTTCCTAGGTTGAGGTTGGTGTTGGATGGGTTAACAAATTACAAATAATATAATTCCGTTTGTTTTTGTAGTGAGATGTTCGGAATATGCATTGGCTGATGGTGATACTTCTTTTTGAAAAATTCAGAAATCCAAGCAACATCTGCATAATTTGGGCCACCTTTGATGAGTAGGGTGGTGAACATCTGATTCGTTGTGCGGAGTCCATTTAGCCTTTCTTGCCCCTCTGAAGGTGACCACGTCGTGGTAAAATGTGTAACAAATTTCGGTGCGGCGACAGCATGGGTTGGCGTTGGAGCAATTATAACACCATAAGATTTTTAGATCGATGGGCCGGTGCGAGGTTTTGGAGATTGGGTTGTCGGCACTGGATGTGGCAATGATTCGGCCTCGATTTGTAATAATTCTGCCAAAATTAAAGTATTGTGACTGTTATGTGGTGGGGGATGGGTTGGAAGACCATCAATTTTGTGGCATACTGTTCCAATGAGATTTTCTAAATCATTAAACGCTGTTCTATTCGTGGTGGTTTCATCATTAAGCTCACTGATTCTATCGAATATGATATCAAGCAAGGACCTGTAGTGATTTGAGAGTTGGTGATTGTTTGTTGCAGGTTCGAGATGGCGATTGGATGTGAATGATTTTAGACGAATATCGATGTCTTCCCAGAGGGAGTTGATGGAATTACATGTTTTCTTGTTGTTGTTGTTTCCCCAATCCATCATTGGGGAACCGATTGATATAAATTCACTTAAGACTGTATCAAGGTGGCGCTTGTCTGTTTCTTCATTCCTGGATCTTGCACTTTCTAGTTCAAATAAACGCGCAATCCGTAGATCCCCTCACAGGCAACAAAGTCAGCATTATTGTCGTTAACGGAGCAGTTGGTTAATCCACAAGAAGACATGACGAAGACCAGGAAAAAAAGCAAATTGTGGAAAAAAAAGGAACTAGATACACTAAACGCACAGTCACGAAATGAATATACTAGTAGGCCAACAATAAAAAAAGGCGCGTCAGCGATAACAATTTTTGGGTAAGAAATTAGGTTATTAGATTGATTTAAATGGAATAAGCGAAATAGGAAATTCACAAATTATGGAGTAAAGTAAGAGGGCGACTGAATACAGTGGCGGTTTGAACTGAACTGAACTATATGAGGGGGGGTCTATTTCTCCTCGCTTGGGCGGGAGGTTCAATTTCATTAAAAAAGTACTAAAAATGGGACAAAAAATATTTAAAAAATAACGGTAATTCTTACGATCAAGTATTATACCTTTTTTTATTATTAAGTTTTTAAAATCAAGTGAAATCTATGCATAGTTTTTGAAAAAAACGGGTTTTAAGCTCAAAATGTGGGAAAAAAAAGATAAAAAAAGTTTAAAGTGTAATTTTTCAAAACTGCAAAATTTTTTATTTAGTTTTTTTTTTATTTATTTTTAGTATAGTTTTTGAAAAAAAATGAACTGTTCTACAAAAAGCCCTTATCAATTATTGTCGCCTAAATTATCGTACTCTCCCCCCAAGTTCCACTAAGAATTTAGTCTCTCCATTAAATGTTGGATACCACCCAATAGAGCGAAATAGCCACTGAGTCCAACCCAAACATCTTTCTTTCTTTCTCTCTCTATCCCATTTTCTAAAAAACTTAACACATGCTGAGGCATTATAAGTTCGTTGTTAAGTTCTGAAAAAAAAATAAATAAATAAAAGTTGTATTGGAAGGCAGGTCAACACACGACGCAATTCAAAGTTAGCGGACGATTATGAAAACATGTCATGACGCTACGAAAGATATGAATGTCCTATTCATTGATTTAGAAAAAAACCAAATTAGAGTCCAAAAGAAATAGTTGTACGTATGTATGTGTATGTATGTATAGTGTATACATATGTTTATAAGAATAGTATTCAATATGTATGATGAAAACGTAAAAATAAAAAAAGTGGCATGTGTTGTTCCTTAAAATAAATCCTTTATACAAATGTTGTCAAAACTATTTTCAGTATCGCAAAAATTCAGCAGGGACTCATAGATTTTTATTTTTATAAGTCTTTGGAAAGCAATCTTAATAAAACATTTCAATGAAACGCTGGCAAACCAAATATGTCCTAACAAAATCCTTCAGAACCAAATAAATCAGTAATGCTAACGACTGAGAACAGCTTCCCACAAAATACGGTTTTAAACTATCTTATGGTAAATAGTCAAAATAAGTGTTCAGAAGCATTTTTCTGAACGTTTTGATATCAAGCACATAAACTTGATATTCGATTTAAGTGTGAAGCAAGCACTTGAACTTGTTCACTAATGTAGAAGATATTCCTGTAAGGAAATGAAAGATAATCTGGTATTACTGTAAATCAATACTCACATTTGTTTTTTATTATTTCACGCCTTTTATACATGAAAATTGCTTACTCTATCACTTACAATAAATACTTCAAAACTAAAGTCATTGGCGGTAATGCACCATCAGCATATTAGGTCGTTGGCTTGACCCAATAAATATCGTATTTATGTTATGCTTGCATCAACACGATGGTTGTTGTTGATATGAAGTAGCTGCATTACCTTGACTTATATCCAGCTATGTGCGCATCGTCAGCTCATAGGTAATTGCACTGAACAATAAGAGATAAAGGAAAAATCATTAATAAATGAATGGCTCTGTGTCTCTGTGTGAATGTGTTTGCGGTGTCTTAAGAACATAATAAATTTTTAAGAACTTTTCCAAAACTAATTTTTTCCATTTTGCTGGAATATGAAAATACGTTATAGGACTATGTTATGCATGTTTATATAGTATCGTATGTTAATATAATATATACGAAAATATGCACAGAAAGGGCAACGTGCAGTTTGATCGAAAACAGCAGCAAAGTGAAATCGAAATCCTGCAGTGGCGTTGCGATTAAATTGCTTTCACATACCTAGTTTATATGACAGCTTAAAGCGCATTGACTCAATGCGCATTGCTCATATAAATACCACTTCAAACCGCATTGAAATGTTCAATCGGCATTCGTTAATTCCTGTTTATAAACCACTTTGAAAATTTGATACCGCATTTAAATATCATATAAACACTTTCAAATCGCATTGAAACACTTTACTCTCTCGCGCTCTCGTCATCCGAAATAATTTACACACACTTCGAATTTATCAAACTGTCAGTTCAATCAGCTATTTGTTATACTCTCTCAATTTTCTCTCGCTCATTTTAGATTCGGTTTTGGATAATTTCATATAAACACCACCCTTTCTATGCGTAATAAGTGTGGAGAATTGATTGTCGATATACTGTAAATTGTTATGATGAAGGGTAATATGTAATATGAGAACGCACTTTTTGCCATTTATGGTGTCTGTGGTCGAACGAATATGCTTATACATACGAGTAATTCATTTTCATCAAGTACATGGGACGTTTACGTTGAGTTAATAACCTTACGGATAAATACATGTTGACGACGTAATTAGTATAAAATCACTACACGGAAATTACGGGTAGTATTTATCTACAGCGTAGCAATAATGCAACTTGTTGTGGAAAATGTTGTAATAAAAGGATAAGGCTTGCAAGAATAAATTTAAATACAGCTTTAACTTTTTTTCGAACATAATATTTGGCTTTTCCATACCTCAGATAGATTAATGTTAAAGACATAGTTTTTTTGTATAATTAATTCATGTAATACAGTATTTTTAATTATTTTTTTAATAACAGTGACTATAACTTGGTTTTGGTAAAGAGGTTACTAAGTAGTAATTAAGGCTCGAATGCTGATGCTCTTAGAAATTATTGTAAACAAGGTTTATTTGTTGGAGATTTCTAGAAAAGAAGACCAGAGCCATTTGATTCCTTCAACCTCTTTCAAAAGCCCGCACCATCAGTATAAAATAAAGCGTGCTGGTGGTTATGCTATTAAAGGTATGAGTGCAGGCGATGCTGTATGAGAAGACAAGAGCTGAAATGGGAACCAACTTTGATACGTACCAGCAAAAGAGAAAAAAAGAGGGAAAGGAAAAATAAGGCTTCGAAATTTTACCAGAAGATAAAAAAGACATGCTCAAATACTAGCGCTCAGTTAAGTTTCCATCACTCTCACAGCAAGCATACTTGGATGTTGTATCACTTATGTCCGGACACTTAGGTCCTTACCAAAAGCACAGTGTGCCATCATGACTAACCAACACACTCGTTTAATGGTGTCTGGTAAAAGAAGCAGTAACGTGTTTATTTCACCAGACAATCGACGCACAGGATATAGAGGACTCCATCATAGAGATGTAGAATCAGAGCTTCTTTCTCGGTCACAACTCTTGTCGAAAGCTCCTTTACACAGGCTGGCAGTGGCTGCATGTAACACATGTATGTGTCCAAGACACAGAATGCCATTGTGCGGAAAAAGACAAAGAAAGCAAAAAGAAAAAAGTCGATAAAAAAAACGCACAACCTCGTATTTAGTGTCATTAAATTTTAATGTGAGCAACATCTTTGGTGTCATTCGATTATCCTTTTTCTTTTGTTCTTGTGCCAGGCCTTGTTACATCAGACACCTCCCTGAAGACCTTATTAAAAAATAAAATAAAAATAAATATGTATTCTTTAATTCTCCAGTAAGGAAAAAATGAATCTACATGTTTTGTTTGTGTTTTATCGAAAAAATTGGGTGGCGTCCACTTTGCGATTGTTTACCATCTTGTCTTCCATACGAACCGTACGAAACCCATACAGTGGAGATGTTGCGTGGAGCTTAGAACCAGCTCCAATTTCGGCTTTCTCTGGGATCCTCTTTTGGGCCTAAATTCGGTTTTTCGATTTGATTTGATTGCCGGTGCACGGCAGCTTTTTTAATTAAATAATTGGTGAATTTTAAAATCGATAATTCGCAAGAACTATTTAGACTGATAGGTCTAATGATCTTGTCTAGAATGTAGTGGTCTTTTCCGATTTTTGTATAACGTCTACCTCTAAAAATTTTAGTCTTCCTTAAAATTAGTCTTAAGTGATTTGCTTGGAAGTTTTCTGGATTCCTTACGAAGTGTAGCGATCATGGCTCGAGCGATCAGTATTATCATTTCCTTGTTAGATAAATCACCTCCGAATATTTGGTGAGGGCATTGCTCAGGTTCTGAACGGCTTTATCTATCTTCGTTTTGTTTTAAATTTAGCGATCTCCTCCTCAAAGCGTACAGTGATGGTTTTCAACGGATTACTCTTCTTCAAAAAGGTCGTGAACGTGTGACATGGAAACCTTTGATAGTTTTGTACTTTACAATTGTTTACCTCCTTAGCATACCTGCTAGATAGAGTCGATATAAGAAAATCAGTTTCTCTTTTGCATTCGCAACATTCAATAGCTGAGAGCCAACATTGTTGACAACCATGCCTGGCGATAGTATGAAATCAGTGGAGCAGTTCTAAAAATCAAATTCCCATACCAGCGAGATCTTAGACCAATTAAGCCCACCTTCGATCATGGTGGTTTGGGTAAAACCCTGTAGATTTTTCGCTACTTGAGCAAAGTTGGAAATAATATCTCCCAATGTTTTATTTAAAAGACTGTTAAGTATGTCTATGTACTACCATGCGACTTCTTTAACAATGCACTCGAAATAATTCTCTAAAATTCACATATTCAGTTTCAGTTTCAGTTTTAAAGCATTTTATTTCCTTAATCATTAACTCTTACACACTAACAAAAAATGCTTAAATGCTGGCTTAAAATTACTTAACAAACTTACACTAACTTACTGGCCCCACACAGGCGCTCTAAGCTACTCTTAATTCTTATAACTATGTCTTTCGACTTTATGTACATTTTCTTTACAAATATACATAAAAATTCACATATGTGAAGAATAGTATTTCCAGCAAAAGTGGACCTGCCAATCAATTAAATCAACATAAAATACTGAACATTATTTATTCTCAAAACTAAATCAAATGCTTGCAGTCATCTAAGTAATTGAAGAAATAATAAAAACTTCAGAATCGCAAATGCTTTACTTCCTAAAATTTGGTATTATCTTTTATCCAAAAATTCCAGTAAATGTGTATTAAATCAACAACCATCGTTAAGCACTACAAATGGTTTTTTATTCGATTTTATATTGAAAATAAGCCTGTAATATAAAAAAAAGTGGAGCGAAGTTATATTAGTATTATTTTCAACTGAATCTTTGTAACTTTCTTTCTATAAAATTTGGTACTAAATTTCAAGAGGAAAAATTTATACTGATATCTTTTCCCCATTTTTCGAAAACACTTTTCTGCTTTTTGTAAAGCCTGTGTACGTGTACAAGTATGTATTTTACAATTCAGCAAATATAGGAGCAATTTAGAAAATTAATTGCACGTTCCCTCAGGTGGATTTGTCATAACCTTATTCCCAATTAATCATTTTCGAATTATTTCTCCATATTCTGTTGCCATAAGTAAGAAATGCATTTCGATTTGTACGATAGAGATCACAGCAATTGGAAGTCAAAGTGCTCCCTGTCGAAATTAAGCACTAAATTGTGGTTGACTAATGTCTTCACATAGCTCCAAGAATAAGTGTACATACTTGTGTACTTGTTATTGTTGGAAGTGTGGTACGAGGTTGTAATAGCCTACAAAGGATACAGTTTAAATTAAACCCAACTTCAGGGAGGTGTCTGATTTAATGGCAGATAAATCATTTTATTGTCTCGTAGTGTGCATTGCCATAACATAAGGCCTGAAACAAAAACCACCCCAAAGCTATTATACCTACATAGTAACACAGTAGGGAATCAAACATGTTACGTCGACCATATAATTATAGGGCAACATCGTGTTGGCATAATGTGTTCTTGCCTTTTAAGAACTCCCCTCTTCGTAGGGTTATTTACACGTTGACAAAGAACTTTTTGAAGATTACAGCTACAGTATTAAAGGGCATAACTTTCTGGAACTTGTGATATGGAATTTTGCTGTGTTTGTTTTTCTAAATATGAGTTGTGATTGAGAATGTTTTGGCTCATAAAAAAATGTCATTTACCTAAAAGTCATAACAAGAGATCCCAACTATATTTAGTACAGAGTTAATCGGAAAATACTAAATACTGAAATACACTGCAGTTGAAAATACGAACCATTTTGATGTATATATGTATATATGTACCTTTAAGTGATTGCTGATAATAAATCAAAAGCTAAGAAGCAATCAACTAATCTATAACTACCGCACACTTTTTCACATCCCCTAACTGCAAGATGGAACTTTCATACACCGTTGGATGGATGACTATGAGGCCGCTTAGACAATAGTATTTGAACTTCACATATCACGACCTAAGATTTAAATTCAGAATTTTTACTATTCACGGGATAAATGTTGAGTGACATTTAGCTCCCAATTATTCGTGGGACCAAGATCAAGACCAAAATCAAAACAAACAGAGAATGAATAGGGCATTGCAAATTTCAAAAAAACCCAAAACTTTTTGAGTAGCTGGCGCAGCGTCGAGGAATAGGTGCCCGAAAAGAAAATAAAATTTGCACGGAAGGTCTTCCCAAGGGTGGGAAACGTACGAGTAGTTCCACTTTTTGAATATTCAGCTACTTCAAAGTATTCAAAATAGTTGAATGAAAACAATTTTCGTTGTACTTATGTTATGTTATACAAGAACATTGTTTTATTCGGGATCAGATAGAACAGTTGAAAGCCGGAGATTTGGTCACTTGTAACAAAAATGGTAAGAATGACATGTACTCAAATTCGGTATAAAATTTTCTAAAAAACTTGGCACTCAAGCATCTTAAGAGTAGTCGTACTCACTGGAGTGTCCAGAAGTCATAATTTCAATCACATTGCTACGCGCATGATTTCAATTTAGTGGTAGTAGATATAAGGTATTTATTAAATTTATGGGCAATATCTGTCGTAGTTGAAATCAACTCATTTTCTTTCGAATCCATCCGATTTTTTTACATTCGGACTAACTTTAATATAAATTAGCTTTTGTTTTTTAGATGTCGGTCTTTTTTCGCATCCTGTTCTTCTTAATTATTATCTTAAGTAAGTGTTCGCCAATCCGCACTGAATCATTGATGAATTCTTAATCTGAGTTTTTAATATTTTCACATATGTATAATAAGTTAATGAATGATCATTTTCTCCAAACACTTCTTCCCCAATCTCAAATTTAAGACTATCGTAATTATTTTTTTAAGTTTATTTTATGTTTTAGTAGAAAGAGCACATACCTAGCATACATAGCTACTTCAATGACAGATTTTACTATGCTAAAAGTTGCATAGAAGTTTAAAAATCACTTCTGTGAGGTGTTTTTATACATAAGAACTTACAGAAATGTAATCAATTCTCTCCGAGTGTATTTATTTAAGATTGATTCTGATTAGTATCGATATTTATGTCACCTAAAATCAATAAATTCCTGGACTTCGCTGTTGTCTTTAACAGTACTTAAAGTAGAGTCTACAATGGGCTGTGCAGATAATTTTTGTAGAAAATGCTTACATTTCACTCTGAAACAACAGAAAAAAATTAATCTACACCTTTTCTCCACAGCCAACTTCATCAGCTTTACGTCCGAAGTAAATTATGTACTTCCAATCCACTGCAATTTTATTTCCCAAAAATATCCGTTACCGCACTTGAGAAGTTCGAAAATCCAAAAACCTCTGCTCGGTGCCCAATACTTAAGGATCCGCTGTGCATCTCATTTCAATTTTCCACAAACATCAAATTTCTGTTTTTGTTTTTGATTTTGATTTGCTTATGAAATTTGGAATTATGTCAAACTCCCAGTGCCTCTAAGGGAAAAATGGAAAAAGAAAATATTCAAAGGGAACATATGTTACGTTAAGCCATAAGACTCGAGTTATTGCAAAAATTTAAAGCACAAATTGGCTATAAGGAAAGTGCGACCGATGAGACCAAGCACCAAAAATTTGAAAACGAAGATTTTGAAAACGAGCGCTCAGACGTGAGTGATTACCAAAACGAGAGGGAGGACAAGTAGCCTCAAATTATCGTAATAAAAACAGTCGACCTAACTGCTGAAAGGCAGAAACGGAAAAGCGGAGGATAGAGAAAGGGGGAGCCGAGAAGCCAACTAATCTCAATCAAAGGATTATTTTCAAATGGAAAGCTAAGGTGGATGATGTGAGCTCTTGTGGTAAGCAGAGCGATAAGAAGTTCAAGAAGTCTGCATCTAAGCAAGCCAAGAGTACGTCGTCGTTCAACCACGGCGAGGACAAGTAAGATCCAGAATACGGTTAAAACTTAGTAAGAAATTAAGACCCCAAAACGAGGGTTACATATACGAGGAAATAATGAGCGAAGTGGTTGAATCGATTCCAGAGAATTCTGCGATCGAATAAATACCAACAAGGAAGACAACGCAAAAGTGCGGAACTTTGTTTCATTTGGTGACGGGCAGAGGCTAGAAACGACGATTCTCATCAAAGCGACAAAGAGCTTCACCAAATGTAGTTCTTTCAGTTTTGGCCGTTACTCAGCCACCATTCAACAAATCATAATTAAAGACGCTCGTTTGTTTATGCGCGTGCAGTTAATAGTAATGTCATGGCATCAAGAGTGAAACAGCCAACTCTAGTTATAATCGATACAGATACGACTAAACCTTTGGCACCTTCGCCTCCTCCACCTGGAATTTTTCCAGAGACCAGCGATGCTCTATTGAGTTTGCGCGAAGAAAATGAAAGAAATAAAAGAGTTAACGCAAGTTAATCTTACTTATAATTTTTTTATTTAAATTAATGGAAAGGAGGACTTGCTTCGTGGTATGTTGAAATCGAAGTGGCCTGCTGTGAAATGGAAAAATGCGAGGCGTTTCTTACATTTACCGTTTTAAAGAAATGAATTCAGTTTTAGAAAGTCTAAATATTGTTCTGCCAAATTACAATTATTTTAATGTAAATACAACACTCTCAAATCAACCCCAACCGCAACTCGCTGTTTCAAAAGTTATTCCTACAATGCCTGTGAGTAGAGTACAGGTGTTTCTGCCCTACCGACAATATCAAATGCAAATCCTTTCCCTGGTCTAGCTGATAATATGTTTGTCCTGGTGGCAGCCTCTTTCATCGTACCCTTTATTTATGAGAAATCTCCATCTGACAATCTCCGTGAGATGGTCAATCAGATTGACCTAAAAAAGGCCGATAATGTGAATTCCGAAGATGATATAGATTTAGGTGATGATGGTAAGGATGCTAATGAAAGTGCTGCCACAACGAGTAAAAAGAAAAAGGGAAATGTGGTAGTGGTGATGATTCTTATTCAGGGTCTGGTGATTCTGGAGATGATGATGACGACGAAGATCTAGAATTTGAGACTAGTACAAAAATTCTAATTAAAGAGGGCAGTGATAATTTGAAAGCCAAATGCTGTTTTCTACCTACTCGGAAAGAGTCCTAAAGAGTAGGATTGATGAAAAAGCTTATGCAGTGGTTTTGCCAGCGTAGAAGAACACCTCTTCAGAAGAAGTCGGGATGTACCATCTGGACCAGCGGATTTGTGTGTATTAAGGTTCTTAAGTACTCTTGCTACTACACGAGTGCGATCGTGGATTCGTCCCATTGAAGATTCGACGCACTCAAGTGTATTCGGGGACAAAGCACAGTCTGGAAGTGTTGAGCTGGCTGCAAAGTATGCAGCTCCCTTGAACTTTTTTCGGTTTGGGTTGGTCTTTTGGAACCGTAAAAATCTTTCTCTAACACTGACAGCCTCTTCACAGCTCGAGTCGTACCACGCCTTTTCTTTTGAGTTGATACTTTTCATCCGATGAGGGATAAAGCACCTCATTCTAAAGAGAATAGTATCTGTGATCATATCAGCAGCGGCATCCACGTCGTTATCAAGGAAACTTAACGACCAGTTCAAATTCCTAAACAAGCTGTTAAGTCAGTTCCAATTGGCTTTCTCGTATTGCAATACGGTTCTTTTAGGAATCTTTTCTCTAACTGTGTGGTGGGTGGCCGAGAAATTAGCTGATATGACACCATGATCTGACGAGCCTATAGGAGAAAGGATATCAACAGTGTATTTATCAGGATGGGAAGTTAGAAACAAATCGAGGGTGTTGACAGTATGATTGCCAATGTCTGATATTCGCGTGCGCTCATTTACAAGCTCAACACATCGTCCTTCGGGTGTTGTCTGTATAGAATGCTGAAGCTACCCAGAATTAAAAAATGAAATAAAGCAAAAGTGGACAATAAAATTTTTTTTCACCGCGGTTATTCCAGGAATAAAGATTACATTGTGATGGAGTTTGGCACACTACATCACTACGCACGTAAATGGCGAGACCGCGATGAAAAAAGAATAATGGCAATAGTTCGTAGCCAGGTAGCTTCAGATCAGAGCGCTCTGAGAGATGTTGGCTGGCTAAGTATTTACAGACTAAGTATTTACCTACGCAGAAAAGAGATTTTTGGTCCATGTATATTGCCTATTTCAGCCTTGAATTCCCGAGCCATAATGACAAACAAAGACAATATCGACGATACTAAGCAAGACTGCGAAGTGAAAATTCTGACGGTGGTTTACCTAATCAAATTGTTGTGTTGTTATGCCCTTACTACAATATGAAGCAGTGAACCAGCAAAATTCATACTCACAGCCCGCTATCCATCTATGTTACATGCACTCACTCATTGCCCGTATGCCATGATAAATACAGCAAAAACAGTACCCTCGAATGTAAGAACAGTATTATGACCAGTAGCAGGAGAGGTGGGATGCCGGCACTGTGAATATTTTTTTGTTGTCCTTTTGACGTTGCACTGTTTTTTTTTAACGCACGAGTTTTTTTATATTTAATTTTTTATTTTTATTTTTTTGTGGAGCGAGTGTTAGTTTACGACTGCACTATGTTAACTCGTCGGAGGTCAGCACGGTACTGATAGTAACCGTAAACTAGTCAAACGATTTTTCATTATGAGTTTGCCTCCAAACGTATCTATGAGACATCGTACTCTGAAATTACATAATACATACATATATTTTTGTAATATTCTAAGTCTAAGAGCGGCTGATTCATTATCATTACTTATATGTATGTACGTGTGTGCTAATAAATTACGTCATATTTAGGTTTATACTAAAATACAATATTCAACTATCTTTAAATTTTCGTAGAGGAAATAAAGGGTTTTGCAGTAGGGACTTGACAACTTTGAATTTAATTTGTGAACGCGCTCTTTCACTAATCATCAAACTGTCACTGTCAATTTATTCAGTAAACTCAACATTTTCATCATGGTAAAGTACACGAACGAGCAACGTGTACAAATTATAAAAATTTTCTACCAAAATTCGGAATCGGTGACACGTTGCTCGTTCGTGTACAAATTATAATAAATTTCTTCCAAAATTCGGAATCGGTGACTGCAAATTTAAGAGCGTTAACTCCAATTTTCGGTCGTAATTCTCGCAATAACAAGTTCAGTGCAAAAATTTGACCCTACGTATCCGTTGTGTGATGTTATCGTGTCAGTGAGACAACGGGTTGGTCGAAGTGTCGAAAATATCGCTGCCGTTCAGGCGTCCGTAGCAAACGATCCAAATCAGTCAATTCCACGGCGTTCTCAAGAAAGCGAGGTACGAAGCGACGTACATTCTCCGATTGGGTTCTGGAGAAAATGCTCCAAGATGATGAATTTTATCACAAAATCATCTTCAGTGACGAAGCTCATTTTTGGCTCAATGGGTTCGTCAATAAGTAAAATATGCATTATTGGTCGGGTAAAAATACACATGTGCTTCGTGAATCACCACTTCATCCACAAAAAAATAACTGTTTGGTTCGATTTGCATGCCGGCGGCGTTATTGCGCCATACTTTTTCGTCGACGATAACGGTCGTCACGTTACTGTGAATGGTCAGCGTTATCGCGACATGATCACCGATTATTTTTGGCCCGAATTGGAAGATATGGACCTGGACGACATGTGGTTGCATCAGGATGATGCCACAGCCCACACAGCACACGCTACAATCGATTAATTGAACAGTAAGTATGGTGTGCGTGTTATCTAAAGACATGGGCCAGTCGATTGGCCGCCTCATTCCTGCGATTTAACGCCGCTTGACTATTTTCTGTAGAGCTACGTTAAGTCATTGGTTTATGCCAACGCGCCGAGCTCAGAGCCAACATTGAACGCGAAATAGCGGCCGTTTCGTTGTGTGTGGCCCAGTCATTGAGAATTGGGTCCAACGAATCGACCGCTGCAAACGTGCCCGCGGTGGTCATCTGAATGGGTCAGTTTCAGTTTTAATGCATTTTATTTTCTTAACACTAACTCTTACATTCTAACACAAAATGCTTAAATGCTAGCTTACAATTACTTAAAAATCTTATGCTAACTCACTGGCCCCACACAGGCGCTCTAAGCTACTCTAAATTCTTATAACTATGTGTTGGTTCCCAACAAAACAGCACAAACCATAAAAAACTCAATTACACTCATATCTTGCATTCGAAAATGTACCTATTGTAAGGCCGCGCATATTTGACACTTGAGGCGATGAAAAGATGAAGGGTTTCCTGCGCGTTAGACTGGTCGTCGAGATATATCTAGAACGCTGGTTGCAAATGCAACTTTGATATCTTCGACGACTAACTAGTTTTGACGAACATGAAAACACAAATTGTAAGCGCGTAGATAAAACCACAACCAAAATAATAGAAAATAACTAACAAAAACACCTGAACTGTCAAATGTGCAAGGTCAAATTGTTAACATGCATGCTTTCTCTCTCTAGCATCGTCCAAAACCAATATGACACATCTAGTGTAGCTAGTCATGCTAGGTCAAAAACCTTATATTAATGGCCGAATTAAAAATGGAGAAAAAGTACACCTATAGCTCCATAAGGTTAATAGTCACAGCTCTAACTTCATAATTTATAAATTTTAATTGGTATAAACATAATGTACAAACACATAAGTGTCATTACATATTATATGAATATTTAAGAGTTCATTGACACATGTATATAAAAGAAAATCATAACAGCTGTTAGACACCGGGGTTTCTTCATCTCATGAGACAAGTTTCCTCGACACTAATCGCCAGTCATTTGAATCGGAAGAATAATAAAATTGTAACGTCTTTATCTCTTGCGTTTCATTTTAAATTCAAATTTATATTTTATACTTCATCTAAGTATAAAACATGGTCCTTCGATATTAAAGTAAACCAGTGAATAAGTGAAAAAAAAAAAATAAATAAAAATAAAATTGACAAAAAGACAATTAAAAGAAAGTTGTAGCCTGACTTTGAACGGTTGTGTCGAACCGAATAAAACTGTTGCTTCAACTAAATCAACGGTTACAAGGAGAAAAACTGTTGCTTCAACAAAGTTAACAGGCTCCAAGGAACAAGCTGTTGCTTCATCCAAAAAGGACGGTGACCAGAGGAGCGGTAACTTCAACAAAATACAACGGACTCCATACATCCAATTGAAAGACATTGGAAGAAAAAATACAACGGACTCCATACATCCAATTAAAAGACATTGGAAGAAAGGAGCTGGTGCTTCAACAAAGTCAACTTGCAACGGTCATCAAGCGGTTTGGAAGCGGACAAGAAACAGAACAACGGATAGCCAACGATAGTAGCGGTGCTAATAGAATCTCTCCCGAAGAGGAACAAAGAAGCTTCTTACAATCAAAGCCGAAACTAAAGGTAGGAATTTATCTTTTTCCATCTTTTTTATAATTAAAAGAAAAAAAATTTATTAAAAATCCTAAATTTCAAAAAATTCTCCACCTCAAATAAAATAAAGAATATCTTTGTAAACTATATTCTGTTAACAAACTAAAGTGTGTTAATTTGCCTTTACCATGCTAGAAAACGATTTCGACGAATTCCAAAAAGATACCGTGTCGCGAAAATTAAGGGGGTACGTGAGTGCGCGATTACAGGACTTAGAAGAACTATTTAGACGGGTTAAAAAAGATCACACTACTATCGTCAATAGTAACGCAGATTCTCTCAAAGAAGCTTATTTCGCGGGTGAAATTTTTTTGAAAATTAAAAAGATTTATTTCACTTTTGTTGGTCAATTGCGTGATGAAATAGATAAATTTGCGGAAACTACCGATGCCACGTTAGAAACTTCTCGGTTAAACACAACAAAATCTTCAGTTTGTGAAATTCATCTTCCTCCAATTCAAATAAAGCCATTCTCTGGCAAGTTCGAAGAGTGGATTGAATTTCGGAATTTATTCGAGAATATGATAGATCGTAACGTTGATCTCTCTGATATTCAAAGAATACGTTATTAAAAAACATACCTATGTGGCGAAGCCACACGCTTAGTTCAACACCTTTCTATCGACGGAAAAAATTATACATCGGCATGGGAAATATTAACCGAAAGGTTTGAAAACAAGCGTAAGCTAATGAATGAATCCGCTGCAGGCTTGAAGTCTCTGCATGATACAAGTGTAGAATGTGTCCATGCTCTAACTAATCTTGGAATTACAGTCGATGCATGGGATTGTATCTTGATATATGTTATTTTCAATAACTTCCATCTCAAACTCAAATAGATTGGGAAAATAAATTAGGCACATCCAAGGTCCATCCAGACTGCAAAACCTTTACGTCCTTCATTGAAGGTCGATTTAGCTCCCTTGAAAACATCCAAGAACTAAGAAATTGTTCAAAGCAGACAGCACGTAATATGTCCGCGAAGAAATCTAGTAACTTTCACTTAAGCTCACAGACCGGTAAACAGTTTCGATGTCGATTATGCAATGCTTCGCACGGCATTCGCCATTGAAAGAAGTTTCAAAATATGGATGTAAAGAATCATATAGATGCCGTCAGAAAAAACGCAATTTGTGTTATTTGCTTAGGGTATGATCACCATGCATCAAGCTGCAGCAGTAGCAATCGTTGCTACAAATGTGGCCGTAAACACCATACGCTATTGCACTTAGAAACGCAAAAAACCAATACACCCCAGCAAAACAACCAACACTTTCAACAAAATGCAGTTACTCAAGGGCGTAATAACTCTCAATACCAGACGCAAAATCATTTCATCCAAAACTCATACAACAATAGAACAACAGGCATAGTCGGTGAATGTGATAGGCCCTCAACATCAATGGTGAACTTCAATGCGCATTTTAGCAAAATGCGAACTACGACATTGTTGGCTACCGCGCTAGTGAAGGTTTTTGCACCTGATGGAACAAGCCACGTGCTCAGAGCATTAATCGATCCGGGCTCTGAGGCCACATTTATAACCGAAAATGCCGTTCAACTCATCAAACTTAGAAGGGAAAAGATATTAACGAAAGTCACTGGTTTAGGATTAACGTCCACTGGTACTTCAAACTATCAAGTGCACCTCACAATTTTCTCGCGAACCAATAACTCATTTTCTCTTGATGTTAAATGTTTTGTTTTCCCTCATCTGACTTCACTGCTGCCATCTCACCAGGTGCAAAAGAAGGGGTGGGATCACATCTCGAAACTTGCGTTGGCAGATCCGACGTATGATATCCCAGGGAAGATAGACATTTTGTTAAGTGCGGATGTATATGCATCCATAATTTTAAAAGGATTAGTAAGAAGTAAAATGGGATCTCCTATAGCACAACAAACTGAGTTGGGTTGGATCCTGGCGGGAAGCACTAACACGCAGTTGCAGAGTAAAAATCTCATGGTACAGAGTCAATATAACTCCTTAGATGCGCAACTACGAAAATTTTGGGAGATAGAAGAAGACTTCGGTGTGAGAAAGTTAACAGCAGAGGAGGAGAGGTGTCAACAAGATTTCAAACAGACTATCAGAAGACGAAGTGATGGTAGGTACGAGGTTCGGCTTCCTTTCAAAAAAAATATTCGCCCAATACTAGGAAATTCAAAAGGAGCTGCCATGGCAAGACTATACCAAATCGAAAAATAGCTAGCTACCGAGCCAAAATTGCAGGAAGCTTATAAAAACTGTTTGAAAGAATATGTTACACTAGGACATATGAAGGCAGTGCCACCTGGAATGGAGCGAATAAATAGCGATATTTATTTTATACCACACTATGCGGTATTGAAAGAGTCTACCTCCACTACAAAGCTGCGAGTAGTTTTTGACGCTTCACGTAAGACGTCCAATGGAAAGTCATTAAACGATTATTTAATGGTGGGACCACCGGTTACAGCCGGACATCATAGACCTCATAGCCAAATGGAGGAAATTTAAGGGGGCGAACAATGAGCTAGGAAAAGATAGCAGGTTCATAACCACGGAATGGTCGAAAGAAGTTACAAAAAGCCTAGCTTCCCAAAACACAACGTGGCATTTCAACCCTCCATCGTCACCACACTTTGGCGGACTTTGGGTGGCAGGAGTAAAGTCAATTAAACACCACTTGAAAAGAACCATTGACTCCTCTAGATTAATGTTCGAAGAATATGCCACACTCCTCATGCAAATCGAAGCATGCCTAAATTCAAGGCTATTGTGTCCCATGACCACAGATCCCAATGACTTGACGGTCCTCACCCCTGGATACTTTCTCATTGGAGCTCCACTAAATACTCTTCCTGACAGAAATTTGGAAGAAAGAAATGTCAAAAATCTCGACAAATGGAAATACCTTCAACGGCTAACACAAAACTTTCGGAAACAATGGAACGGAACGTATCTGCATCAACTCCAGCAGATTCGGAAGGAGACTTATCGACCGAAGATTCGCCGGATTGGATATATCCTTTCCCTTTTTGGGAATAGGTTGAACCACCGCCGTTTTCCAATGCGCTGGATAATGTGCATTATTCATTGCATTATTAAACAGGATGGTGTAAATGTCCACCGCTTCTAGAGGAAGATGTCGAAGCACGATGTTCGGAATACCATCAGTCCCCACTGATTTCTTAGCCCTGATTGTGTCGAAGATCTCATGGAGTTCTTCCTTCGAAATGAACGGGGGTAGGTCACCCTCTCTGGTAATGACATTATTTGCCATATTTTCGTCGCTGAACCGGGTGAAACCAGAGCCCTCGGATCGCCAGTTCCCTATTTCATTTCGAATGCAGAAGTCGTGCACCAAGACGCGACTGTCCAGGTCGTAATTAGGGCCAATGGTATCAGTGGCCTTGTATACTTCCTGGAAAGTCGCCACTATGGTATAAACCTTCTCCTGCGGATCCTCGATCACAAAGAAGTCGTCATCGTCAGCGGCTTCATTTGGATCAATACCTGCTATTGTCAGTAACCGTTCGTTGTCTGTTGTCCGGGCTATTTTAAGACACTGAAGGTCGTTTTGATTTTTTCTCCGAAATAGTTTGTTTATTTGCGGAAACATATTCGGGTTGCTGGTGTTTACAGCCCGAACCTTGTTGTTCCAATACAAACTTACAGAAATTCTGTAATTCTCTTTTATTAGCGTTTGAATATTTTTAATCGACGACTTCAGTGTCCTAATCTCCGGGTCTTGTCGGTCAGTTAACTGTCTGTACAAGTTTTTAAGTCTTTTCAGAAATCTACTTTTCTGTCGGTGCAGTGCGTCAATAGTAGGATTGCGGAACAGGTCTTCGTTAGTCGTACGTCGATACTGCGGTATTGCAGTGTCCATAGTTTGTTTAATTGTCTCGTCCATTTGTTTTAGGCAATTGTCGATCTCCTCGTTTGACAAATTCCTATTGGACGGTGGGTGGAGCGTGCTCGAGGAGAGCGCTCTTGTCAAGGTTGCGGAGAAGCGTGTCCATCGAGTCTTACTGTAGTTGTAAGAATATCTGTTTACAAACTCCTCCAATTCCTCAATTTCGTTGGGAACTGTAATTTCGGTGCTATGGCCATCTGAACGAAGTCGAGTTCCATTCATAAATGTTTTGATTGTACTTCAAGTCGATATTAAAGTTTTTGAAATATCTCAAATGGTTTGCGTTTTATTTAAAAAAAAAGTTGTCAAGTCCTTATTGGAAAACCCGATACTAAACCCGATATAATCTACGAATTAAGAAATATGTATGCGTAATATCTTATATGTATATTTTCTTATTTTCACACATCTGCATACATATGTATATTCATTGTTGTAATTGTTCAGTTTATTCTTCCTTAGACTACTATTCCAATAGTGATACAATAACTGAGAACATTCCAATAGATTTTTAGCAATTGCACATTACAACATTTCTTACACATAATTTTCGAATTTTGAAAAAAAAGTCTAAGTTGTCATCAGTTCAATTCAATTTATCTGAAAAGATATTATTTTTTACAATCATCCTCTGAAATCTACTAGTTTAACCCTTCGTCCTGCTTCAGATATCCTTATAATCTCCTCGAAACGACTCTCAACGGAAACAATAAAATAAATGTAGCGCAACAAACAATAAAACCGTTCAACACGTCATCGTACACATTTAGCTGGTGAATATCAATAGTTTAAAATGAAGCCCTACATCTTGCGTCACACACATTTTAAGAAAAGATGCGACGTTAAACTAAATAAAGTGTAACTCTATCGCCTTTTTGTTTTTTCCCCTACTTAACCTTTAAGTCTTCTGTAGTGTTTTTCTAGGGAGACACAAGTTACTTTGATATTCGAATTACTTCGCATGAAATTTATCGCTCTCATTTCTTTTCGACACCATTGGAATAATGCGAAAGGATTGACAGTAAAATTTTATGTATCGCTGTTGTCACAGGGATAAAATGGAGACTTTGCTTGAAGGTCTTTGCATTTCGCTTTTTCTTATTATTGATTATTGTCTCTTTTCTTACTAAGATATGAAGAAGTTTTGTCATAAATGAATTGGCATGCAAATACTTATTCTAAATTTTCTTAAAATTTAAAGAATGCCATGCTTTTTCTTTTTTTTAAGAACTTAACACTCAAATGGGTATACGGGTATAATTATAATGCCTCAGCATATGTTAAGTTTTTTCGGAAAATGGGATAGAGAGAGAAAGAAAGATGTTTGGGTTCAGTGGTTATTTCGCTACATGGGTAGCATCCAACTATTAAAGCGGATCCTAAGAATTGATTCTTAGTGGAAGTTGGCTTGTATTGGATTTCCAGTCAACTAATCATCTTACTTGATTTTCGTTAACTGAAAAAATTAATGTCTGCCGGGCGAGGTTGGGATTCGAACACCGAACTTTCCGATTTGGAAGCCAGTGTACTATCACTTGAGCCACGGCCACCCACGGTATACTGCTTGATCAAAAAGTATAATAATAATAATGGAATAACCACCCTGTGGCGCTCCCATTGTTTCGATTTGAGTTCTGCTAAGTTGGTAAATCTGTTGTTGACATTCCCTCTAAATCTTTGCAAAAGTTACGTAGCCAAGAGTACATCTATCTCTGTATGTGTTGACGATTTTTTACAATTTTAGAAATGGATTTAAATTTGCAACAACGAACTTGTATTAAATTTTGCTTCAAAAACGTTGGAAATGTTGGAAAAGTGTTTCGGCAACGATTCTCTAAAGAAAACGGTCGTTTACCAGTGGCACGAGCGGTTCAAAAGTGAGTCGTGAGTCAATCGAAGATTATGAACGCAGTGGCAGACCATCGACATCGAAAACCGAAACGTCGATGGAGTAAAAGTAATGTTGGTCAATAACCGCAAATTAACCATCAGAGAGATAGAAGAGGACACATTACCTATGGATCCGTCCAAGACATTTTAGTTAATGATTTGGGTTTCCGTCGTGTAGCAGCAAAGTTGATGCCAAAAGACCTCAATTTCATGCAAAAAAGAGACCGTATTGACGTCGCAAAAGAGATGATTTGCGAGGCTGAATCCGATCCCACATTCACCAAAAGGATCATTACTGGAAACGAGAGGTGGGTTTATGAGTACGGCACGCAATCCAGACATCAGGCAAGTGAATGGCGTTGCAATGCTCACGGTTTTCATGGATTACATCGGTGTAGTGCATCATGAATTTTTTCTAAAACACCAGACAGTAAACAAAGAGTATTATTTGGGCGTTATGAGACGTTTACGTGAAGCAATTCGCCGAAAGAGACCAGAATTGTGAGCAGAAAACTCGTGGATTTTGCACCAATATAACGCACCGTCGCACAGTGAAATTTGTAAAAACAAATACCATCCAACAGCCACCGGATTCACCTGATTTGGCTTCCTGTGACTTCTTTCTGTTCATTCGAGTTAAAAAACCACTCCGGGAACGCGTTTCAGCAGCCGAGAGGAAGTAATGGAAAAATCGCAGTAAGCACAAATGGACATAGGGAAAACCGAATATAAATTTTTTTATAGGATTGGCTCAAGCACTGGCATAAGTGTGTTGCAGTCGATTACTTTGAAGGAGACAATACAGATTTATATTTATACTTTGTTTTATATAGTTTTTACTTATTTATTTGTATAATAATTTAGTTGTTTGTAACTATATACAATGGTTAAGGAAATCCTATAGGATTATTATCCAAAAAAATTACGCGAACGTCAGCCAAGAGGGCCAACACAACTGTTCGACTTACAAAAAAGAAACAACTCTTTTTACACGTTATAATAATCTTTATTAATTGAAACAATAACCCCGTTTGCCGTCACGATTACAATCCACTCTAGTCTAACTTCAAAGCTTTGCATCCATCCAAATGTTCCCATGGACATCTCCTGGCTCATCACGTTTGATAATTCGCAAACAATACATCCGGTGTCGGCTAGTTTGCGCATGCATAAACTTTCATGGGAATATTTACAAATAGGTAATATGCTTTTTTTTCTATAATTCTCAACGGATTTAAGTACTCTCAAAACCGCTTTCACACAGCGCGGGCGAAAGAAAATCAGGGAGGAAAAATGGAGAGGTACCGATAAACGTTGATTTTAAATGTTTGAAATAAAGAGCTAGGCAGGGCATTCCATAAGCGAGTTGTACGACTTAGGACCACATCACGATATTTTAGAGTACGCCCGAAAGTGGGCTTAAGGGTATACTGATGAGCTTTCATAGCGGCACGGGTGTTACGTTTAAAAGTAAGTCAGTATAACTTGCAAACATTTAAAACCAACGCGCATCGGTATCTCTCTTTTTTCCCTCCCTAACTTCCCTTCGCCCGCGCTGTGTGCAAACATCTTAAGTGCTTGGCCACACAATCGTGGGATTGGAAAGAGAAAGGTTGATTCCACCAAAAATTTACCGAAAATCATTTTCAAATACGACTTTCTGCCTGGGCATGAATGTTTCGTTTCCAAATCATATCGTATTTGACATAAATTTTCATTTCGCAAGTGTTGCTATACGGGAAAGTTCTCATCAGGTGAACGCAACACAAAACAAATGTCAGATTTCACTGTTCTTCTATCTTTCAAAAATTCTTTCATTCCAATGACGCCTTTTTTTGTGTGTAACCACTTCGCTCAATGGCATGCCTTTCAATCTCAAGGAACTAAGGGTACATAAAAACACTTGTGTGCGCCTATTATAAAAAAATCCCCGAGTCATTACAAAAAAAAGACAATCACAAAAACCGCAAACTTCGGCGTTCTACAATATATATCAGAACATAAATATGTTAGCACTTTTTTTCACAATTTCTATGTTCAAAACAATTTATTTCTTCTTCTTCCACTTAAATTAATCGATGAAATATTTAGCGTGCATAATTATACCTATAGTTTTGATTTCATTTCCTTTCATTTATTGATTGATTGATTTACATCTTTTACATATAGACTCAAAGCCTTTCAGTTTGTAAAAGTTTACATATTTTACATATTTTGGCTCAAGCATAATTCATATTAGAATAGACATTGAAACTAAAATTTTATTTGATGAAACACATTTTAGGAAATGCAAGAGAAGCTTTCTTATTTAAATGGGACATACTTAAATATTATTATCAGCCAAAAATCTAAATACCATCCTCTCGAATTGCCTGGTTCCTCTTAGTTTTCTAATGAAGAGGGGTAGGGAGTTCCATTGCCTGATAATGTAAGCAAAAAATTGGCGCTCAGAGCTGTTACAATTAAATCTCGGTTGAATAAACATATAAGAGCGATTGGAGATACAAAATTTTATTTTTTCATAGAGGTACAGTGACTCTTTATTGACCAGCAAATTATTTAATGTCCTAAGGGAACAGTATTTCATGTATGCATATAGGTTGCATCCCAGGATGTTTTTTGAATAGGCCGATATGTGGTCAAACCATTTAAGATTGTACACGTACCGGACTATGTTGTTAAAGGCTACAATTGGGTTTCGTCTAGTTTGAGTATTATGACAACAGAAAATCTGACACCCGTATGTGATGATGGGCATAAAAAGGTTTTCGCTAAGCTGAGCCTAATATGTTGGGGTGTAAAGTTTTTTGATAGCGATGGAGTTCGTAAGAAACCACATATTTTGCTAATTACTGACCGAATGTAAAAGTCTCAGCTAAGATTAGTGTTAAACCAGATGCCCAAGCTCTTAACTTTCTCCACATATTGTAGAACAGAATTGACGAGATACGAGACAGGAAAATAACTCATTTCAAGTTTGGTTTTATAAATAATCATGCATTGAGATTTTTTTGAGTTTAAAAAGAGCTTATTCTTTTCGGACCAGTGAGCAATGGCTTTAAGGTCATTGTTGAGTTGTTGGGCCCCGTCCTCGATCATTCCAAGCTTGCAGCTCAGGCTGGTTTGTGCATCGTTAGCATACATGTAAATTGCTAAATTTGTGACTGCAAGCGGAAGATTGTTTATGAGTACACTGAACAATAGACGGCCGGGAATAGGCACTCCTGACAATAAATTTAGAAAACGGGACGAGTTTTTACCAGCAACAACAGCTTGTCTCCGGTCAGAAAGGTGCGACAACATCAGTGTAGCAGCACTTTTTGTGAAACGAAATTGATTTCTCAGTTTTGAGATAAAAATTTTGTGATTGATAGTATCGAATGCTTTTGAAAAATCAAGAAGGAAAAGAAAGGACACCTGGTCACTGTCCATTGCCTGCCTGATATCGTCGGCTACTTTTAAGATGGATGATCTGCAGCTATGATATTCTCCAAAACTACACTGATGCAGAGTCAGAAGCTTGTTATTTTTAATAAAGGTCGACATTTGCTTGTGTAACATTTTTTCAAGTACCTTAGACAGAAAGGGGAGAATGGAAAAGATGAAGTTAATACAATAGTTTTACATATATTTGTAAGTATTGGAAGAATATAAGGCAAAATGATCTTAATGAATACTGGATTTATTTCGTCACAACCAACAGTTTTAGATTTGATATCCAATATAGCTCCTACAACATCTGCATCCTTTAATCTTTGAAAAAAGAATTCATTGTGACAGTTACGGTCACTTAATATTGTATTTCGAATGTATCTGGTACTAAGGCATTTGGTGAAGAACACTGAACTTTGGAAAATTCAGCGTTTAGAGCATCTACGTTGATGTTTTCAGGAAGCTGTGCTTTCTGACGACCAACACCTAGCTCGCGAATATTTTTCCACAAAGTTTTAGGTGCAAAGATTTTATCGAATTTCACCGTATACCGTCGGCGTTTCGCTTCCCTGATTTTAGCACGCACTTTGTTTTGCAAGGCACAAAAAACATCGTGAAATTCGGCGAGACGAAAGCGTTTCCAACGTTTATAGGCCAGATCCCTCAGTTTCATGGCATCCTGAATTTCAACTGTAAACCACGAACTGTTGTCATTACGTACTAACTTCCGTTTAAGTGGTACGTGTTTTTTAAAAAGGTTATCTACTGCATTTTGTAAAAAGCTAACTTGGTCATCAGTTGAGACCATGAAATAAACCTGCTGCCAATTCACCTGATATATATCATGTTCTAGTTGACTAAGGCTTAGATTCATAAAATCTCGGTATTCATACGAAGCAGAGTAAGTTTCAGGCATCATCCTGAAAGATGCAAAAATTAGATCGTGCTTAGAATAAACCAGGGCTGAAAGCTGTGAGTATAGAAGAGTATTATCTGGATCATTGTTACATAGTTACATATACGAGTATATACGTAGGTATTTCTCCCACGTATGCGTTACAACTGCGCAGCTTGTATGTTTTCCTTAGTGCTCCGACCTTAATAATATTCTACACTCCCCATTGGTTTGAATCACCTTTGAAATAAGCCCAAAAATTTTATAATGTTTTGTATACATATGTGTGATGAAGTTATTTTTATTTTGGCTCCTTCGTCAAACATCGAGCCCATATTACTTTAGGGACCAGATTTCATTTTGCAAAATCGTGAAAATGACCAACTGGTTATTCCTCATGTTGCGGATAGATTTCTTACCACATCACTCCAGATAACGCAAATATAACAAAGCGTCGTTAAAACGGCTGATAGAAGAACTGGAAGCGCTGTGAGCCAAAGTGTGGCAGATGATCTGGAATTATCAATTCGGTGGTGATCGCAACGAAAAAATCTCAGAGACTATTATTGCTGTTTCTAGAGTGGGGCAAATGCAAGAGAGACTCAATTACTTCCTCAAAAGTGCACTGCATGATTTGGCCTTCATGGGGACGTTTCTTATGTTACATTTGATTCCAGCAGTATGACGCTATGTGCTAGATTCGTACCAGATCGTGGAATTGTACTATTCTCATTATATATCCAGATCACGAACAGCCGTTGGAAGCCAATATTCAGCGCGTTCTTGGTGAGATATAGCCCCAAATGCTATAAAGAGTGTATATGAAACTATATGCCTGAAGTCATATTCAGAATACAATGCAAAGTATTATCTACATTTATAAAATGCAAGCTCCAAAATTTGTATGTAGGTATTTGTATATAGGTGGGTCAAAAGTCACTTTCCTGTGTAAATCTGGAACAACTTTTGAATGAAAAGAAAAACTGATAAAATCAATTACAAATAAAAGTTTATTTCAGCCATGGTTGGCCGTGACTCAAGTGGTAGTGTATTGACTTCCCATTCGGACGGTTCGGGGTTCAATACCATTTTTTCAGGCAACTGAATTCTCGTGAGGTGAATGGTTGCCTAAATACAACACCAAGTCAATTTACACTAATAATTTTGTCTCCCCGTTGAATGCCACCCGTGGAGCGAAATAAACACTGAGCCCTTCTCTCTCTCTCTATCCAATTTTCTGAAAAACTTAACACGTGGTCTGGCATTTTAAGAGTAGTCATACCCTCTTGAGTGTTAAGTTCTTTAAAAAAAAAAACATTTGTTTTATTATATGTGGAAAAGTACATCGGTTAAGTGGCCGCCATTAGAATGCAGGTACTCATGGGATCTTTTTATAACACTTTTTTTTTGACTTTTTGATGTGTGATGTTTTGATTTCTTCTCGAATGTTGAGTTTCAGCTCCTGTATAGTGTGTGGTTTGCTAATGTAAATCTTTTTCTTCAAGTAACCCCATAAAAAAAGTCTTGAGCCGACAGATCAGGCGATCGCTGTGGCCATTCAATATTACCGTTTTTTTTGAGATAATGCGATTTGGGAATCTTTCGGGCAATAAGTACATTGTCTCACGAGCGGTGTGAGCAGTAGCTCCGTCTTGCTGAAACCACATGAGCTCAACATTGTTGTCGGCTTACATGAGTGAGAAAAGGAAGTCCTGAAGCATTGTTCTGTAGCGATGCCCATTAACTATAACGCATAATGTTACACCAAACAGTAACACGAAGTGTAAGGAACGTTGATGACGTTGTTTACAAATCAACTTCTTACACAAACTGTTTCACTCATTTCTGCTTTTGTTAGTGCGGTACTTGTATCATGATCTTAAATGGTTACTGTGTTTTGGTCTAGTACCAATATTTACAAATCACCTTTCTCTGTTCCGGCTAATCCGGCTCGAAGGACCATGTAAATTCTAATATTTAGAATTTTTATATATTTTATTCAATCGCCTAATGCAGCCTCACATTAGGTAGTAAAAAGGCTTGGTTCGATTAAATAACTGTACTAAGTAACTTTATTTCAACTTAATTTATACAAAAATTTTGCTAGCCTAAGCACGACAAAGTCCAGCTTTAAGAAATACCAAAAAAAAATTGACATATAAAAATACAAATATTGTTAACCTAAGCTACTAAAGCGAATAATGAAGGAAAATAACTATTTTATGTTGATGTCATCAACACGTGTTTTATAAACTATTTGCACGTCTGGGAAGGTGAAGGCGACAACCAAAACGTCTGAGATCTAGAAATTCGTTATCAGAACGTTCTCACAAATTGTTTGGTGTATTAATCTTTCGGTTATACCTTTAACCCAAAAACCATATTTTTGCATACTATGAGGGCATCTGGCGGGGCGAAGGCGACACGTAAAACGTCTGGAATGCATATTTTTGCAATTAGGTTGACGTGTTCTATCATGTAAAAGAGGATTTAAGTGGTTATACCAAAAATCCATATTTCCGAAAAATGATTACTATTACTAACCTTAGTAATTAGTAATTTAGATTACTACTACTAACCTTGGCGACAACAAGATTCTGCCAGACTTTCAATTTTAACATCACATAGTGTAGAAGTCAACATTCATACATATTTTGGTTATATCACCACTCCCAAAATATGCTGTGGGCTCTTGGTTTATCTAGTACAAGATACCTTCACTAGTTTTAAATATAGGTAGGATTAGTGTAGATATAAGAAAAGAAAAATTATAAAAAAATAACAAATAGGTGATTAAAAGAAGGGCTAATTTATAAAAAAAAATTGAATGATATATACAACAAGCTAGCATAAGTAGGTTAAGTAGGTTAAGATTTATTTAATGTAGATAGTTTTTGTAAAAAAAATTCCATATACTAAGTTGTTTCACCTAACAAAAATTGTTTTCTTAGTTTTAGTTTAAATAAATATAGAAAAGAAAATAAATAGTATCTGCACGAAACGTCGTAGTTTAAGTATTAGGTTTAACTTAGTGTGCTAGTAAGTTAGCATAAGATATATTTTAAGTTAGTTAAGCTAATTTGTATGCGTTGTTTTGTGTAGCACATGGGAGTTACGTTATTAATAAATTCAAATAAAAATGCATTTAAAGTGAAAGTCTTTACAAAAGTACAAATTATCTGTGATATGAATCTAATTCTGTCTCTACAATGCCTACAAGCCATCGTGTGCGGTTTCTGGTAATTGCCTCAGCGCTCCTCAACTTTTTCCCAGTTACCGTGCTTTCTTCTCGACTTTTTTACGCCATGTACTTCAAGGACCGCCGCGTATCCTGCCATTCTGAGTAAGCGGATTCCATTGCATCACGTGGTTAGCTATGTACTTGTCACCTTTTCGGAAAGTGTGACCAATCCACTGCCACTTTAGTCGTTGTATGGTTGTGCCAATAGGTTCATGGCCGGTTCTCTTTTTTGTGGGCAATCATTATTCATACAAATGAGACATGATGGTCGTGGAAATGAGCATCGATTTAAAGTTAATAGCCTAACAGCGCGAGCGATTAAAGGTTGCAGCGTATTGCTTATTAACAGGATGATCTGTCATGAGGTGATTTGTCGAAAATGGGTTGCTCCAAAGAGAACCGATGAATAACAGTGTGAGTGACGATTCAATGCGTAACACTATTGCACATATGGATGTACTCATGTGTTTGCGAGAATCACTGGACCCCGTTTTGCTAGTGAGTTTTCGTACGGTGCGATTCGGTGTGTAAGCTTTTACAAGTTGGATTTTTAAGTGTTTATTTCATACAGAACTTGCGCTTGAATATTGCACTCCACGTTTACTTTAAACACTACGATTCACTTGTGTACGCGTTGGTCCAGATAGATTGCTCTTCAAAGTGCGAAGCTTAAGGTCGGCGCGACATACCACTGTGAGGACTTGATTAGAAAAGAGGAAGAGTACTTGGCGGAAATTATCGTCGTACCTCCAATATCGTAAAAATTTCACTGACCAAATTATTGGTCGAATTTGATATCGTATATGTTGTTGGCAAAGCTCATTTTCATGTTACTTATTGGAAATGGAATCTGATCACAATCTGTCATAAGTTTCGCACCACAAACTACTCCTATATTTATACGATTTGAGCATCGGGAAACGTATTTTCGTTTGAATGTTCTGTAGAATGCAGCAGTGGCTCCAAACAAGCATGGGTTCGTAATGCAATATTAACGTGGAAAAACGTGTTAAATTCACGGAACTCGCCATCGAACGCGTTTGGGCTTACAAAGAAAATTGTGTTACGAATTCAAATTGGGTGCAGTGACATTTATGTGAAGTTTGAACACCAATATCATTCCTTTTGACTCGAAGCTTTTCACATCAGTTAGTATCGGTGATCTGCTGTGTTGAAAGGTGTTGTAATCATTGAAAATTTAACAAAGATTCTTCACAAATTTTCTGAGTTGACTCAAATGAACTGGATTATGAAGAGACGTTATTTACAGCAGATACGATATAATTCTGGAGGGAAAAAACAAAACCAAAAATAAACTAGGCGAAATAAGTCCGACCGATGGGTCACGCCAAGAACTTTTTGATAAAGGGAAATTGGAGAACAATGGTTTTTGATATTTCATATCTTATTAAAATTTGGGAAACCTATAACCTAACATAAAAGTTTAACAGTTCAGACGTGAGACTCCCTGTATTAACGAAATCGTAGGTAGTACTGCATTCACGGTTCTAAAATTGTTGCTATTTTCGTTAAATGTCTACTATATTAATGGAATTCGATTAACGTCGCAAAAATTTCGAAATAGTTGTCTATTTTTGAGAAACAACTAATTATATTTTGTATATGTTGTTTTTTTAATATCTTCAAGAGTCATAGGCGAATTTTGGTCAAATTCTAATGGCATGAGTACATTCTTTTGGATCTGCAGCCATTAACTAGACGGAGACGAAGAGACGATGCTCAGAGCAGTATAGACGTCTTATTTTTCTGTCCGGTAGCAGCTAACCTCTAACCGTAACAAACTAACAAGTTGAAAGTGCGCGCAAAGTATAGATGATTTAAAATTTAAATTACACTGACATTTATAATCTTAGATTCGAAAGTAATTTCATTGTTTGGCGTTCATATCTATCGATTACTTTAAGGACCGTTAACTGTGATATATAAACACAACCACCATGCCAGACCCACCAAGTACCCGCTCGATCTCGAAATCAACGCAAAATAAACCGACAACGTCCTCTCAAGTAAGTTCCCCTTCCTTGAAACGAACTGACGAACTTGGAGAGCAGCATTGATAAATTCTGTAAATTCATCAAAGCAACAATAAAAGACGAATGCAATAAAATAAGCAACGGTCTACAACTCAAAATTGAATAAATGGAAAAAAAGTGAGAAGAATGCTATTGATCAGTCAATGCGGCGGTAGAAAACATCAGAAAGAGAATTGAGGACATTGAAGCTGTTTCTACGTCTACTACAGTGGAAACCACATCTGCGAACAAAGAAATGCTTGCACTCCAACAACAAATCGACAACCTTGAACGCAAGCATACTGCCTGTGATGCCGTGCTCTTTGGCATTCTAAGTTCACCTGAAGAAAATTTATCTACCATCTTCAGTCGTTTATACTACACTATTGAATGCTAACCGCCAACACTTAAAAATATTTACATTCCGTGTGAAAAAATACGAGCTATTAAACGACGATTCGTCGTCGCCATCACCGATCGTATTTAAGTTTGGTAGCCCGAAGGAGGGAAACTTTGTGCTGAAGTCAACTGCTCTCTATCGAAAAAGCCAACACAGAGAGTTGAACCTTACTGACGTCGGTATGGATTCGCCACACAAGTGCTTCATCAACGAAAGCCTTACACAGAGAGTTCGCCTGCTTTTACATACCGCTACTCAGTTGAAGAGAAAACGACAACTGTTTGCTGTGTTCACGAAATTTGGCTCTTTGTTCGTAAGAAAAACTCCAAACGGGAAGCTTCGATATCAACATCGAAAGAACTTAGTTTTCAATTATGTCTGCTTTTTGTTTAAATGCATAATTATTATTTTCATTTAATTTCTTGAATTTTAAGGCTGAATTAATCTTTATTATTATTACATACTTCATTATTCAATAATTTTATTAACTTTTTACATTTTTATATAGGTATTTATAAATGTTCTCTTCTATTTCTCTGCCCTTCCTTCTTCTAATGCTTGCTATCTACTATATTTTTTCTTTTTGTTTGCTGGATGGGGATGCGGAAATGTGTTTAATAGATTGTAGTACTGTTTGCGGTAGGTTAATTGAGAATGGTTAACAACAACAGTATTTTTAATCATAACAACGGTGTGAAAGCTAGATCAACTTCGTGTCTGTTAAATGTTCTGTCGAAATACAAGAATGGTTTCAATGACATACATTGAAGTCTTAACCAGTCTAAGCAAAACTACTTTTCCTATTTGTTTACAAATTCAAGCATAGCTGTGATCTGTGTTAACGAAACTTGGTTTAAACCCAAATTTGAAAACTTTGTGTACGATATTGAGGGTTACGAATTATATCGCAACGACAGAATAACATCTACAACGTGCGGAGGAGTGGCAATTGATTGCAAGTCGTCTTTAAAATGTGATGTGTTAGTAAAACCTGTCGACACTGATGTTGAATATATTATTGCTGAGGTCCGTGATAGAAGTGTTAAATGTTTGGTTTCTTGTTGTTATAACCCTAACCGGGGGGAGAGTACGATAACTTTCGCGTCAAGAATTGATAACGGAATTTTGTAGAGGGGTTAAAAACTATCATTTTTTACTATGGGAGGGGGGGGTCTATCTCGCCCCGTTTAGGAGTTAGGGGCAATTTTAGAAAAAAAATTACTTAAAATGGGAAAGAAATTATTAAAAAAAAAACAACGGCAACACTTACAATAAAGTACTATACAGGATTTGAAAGCCTTTGCTCTTTAATATAAAATTTACATCAAATTATTCTTAAATTTTTGGTAAAAAATTTAAATATTCAAAATTGTGAGATGATGTGCCCAATTGGTATTAATGCGCATCAATTCTGAATCGAACACAAAAAACCGCATGGTTTTATATCTTATAGTTTTTGAGAAAATTGAAAATTACTAAAACTAGTTTTTATAAGACGTTTTTTTTTTGGTATTTATGGTGATCTCACTTTGAGGATTAATATTGATGATAGGGTCATCTTTGCAAGTAAAGTGCAGCAAATCATTTAGCGTGACCAAGAATGCACCACGAGGTGGTAGATTTGCATTGCATTCCGCGTCCCAGTCAGTCAGTTTTTGAGTAAGTTAGGTGTTAGTTAAGAGTAGTCAAATAAATGTTCAATGTACGAGTACATATTATAAAGGTATGTAAGTTTCGTCAATGAAGTCATCGTCCGTACTGGCGTCAATATCGAGTTCGTTGAGATCGTCGATGATGGTGAAGATCCGAGGTTGTTTTGGTGGTAAAATACCTTCTAAGTGCTCATTGTGAACTGTCGGGGGGTCGAAGTCCTTCAGTTGCAAACCCACACTTTCTTTACCTTTGACAAAACCTCGATACACTTTTTTTACGTCAATTAAAAATTCCGTGATTTGGGAGCCCATGTCGTCCTTATAATTTTTTTCAAGGCAGTATTTCCGGTAAAAGAAAAGTGCCATATATTGGTGAAGATGCTGCGTTGTATTGCGGCATAAAATTGATTTTTTCAGAAGCTTGTTTTGATTCTCAAGATCATTTATAGTATTGGATGTCAACATATTCGCCTTTGCTGTGGTTTGTAATTTCATGAGGCGTAGAAGTAGGGAACATTTTCTCAATACCTATGTATTGGCGTGCGCTGTCGGTACAAATACGACTGCTGTTGGGGTTAACGTATTTGTGTATATAAGGCCACAAGTCTTCTTTACTTTTGGAGTTCACTTTAAAGAAGCGTCCGACCTTATCTTCTTTACAAAATAACCCCAACACTACGATTTTCATTTGTTCGGTTACACGGCCTCTGTGGTATTTCCTTTTTGTAAGAAAGGTCTCGTTGATTTGTACAATTTTCCTTAGCCGCCAATGTTAAGATCGACGTGAGATGCTTTTATTTCGGCTATTTCATGACAATAGTTATAGTAATCTATTATAGTAGATTTACTAAGCTCACTTTTATTGTCGTGATGGCGCCAAGAGATTATATGCCAATTTTAAAATAATAACATACATGTAATAATATTTTTAAAAAATCCTTAGGTAGTAGCTTAAGGTTTAATTAATTTACCTAAAAACCGTGTTCACAGGCATTTTGATAACAAAAGCGATAATTATTGCAAGCACCTCGCGAATCTCTAGCCGACATTGAGGTCTATGGAAAAATGTACCGATAGATGGGTTGATTTTTGTCACTTTTTTTTTAGAGCTTTTCTTTGAGCATCGCCACATCCAACCGAACTTTACATTTCTACACTTTTCTACCTTCATAGGTAAGTTGCAACACAGTGGGGGAATGGATGTTTTAGTGGGAATTAAACCAGATTCTTCTAAAAATTCAATGCTTCTTTCGTTGGTCGACACCAAATCTCCGAACGAACAAAACACTGAGAAGTTATTTAGTTTAGGATGGATTATAGGATGCGTAGCCGTCATTGCTTATTCACAAAATATATCACTTGATTCGCCCTACGGTTGAACATAGAGTGATCTTTGTGAATATCAATAACTACACACCTTATCACAAAAAGAAATAACTGTATAAAAGCCAAACGTTTGTTCGGTTATATTTTTGCAACATTATCAAGTGCATTACATATTACATACGTACAAACATAGATATTTCGTAAAGTAAATAATTTACTGCAACATTGGAACATGTGAATTTTCTATATTGCGAATTAGTGAAACTTTGTTATTAATGGGAACTTTGTAATTTTGTGATAAGTACTGTGGATGAAGAGTACTGATGACATAGGCGCCTGCCTGACGAAAAGCACATACCCCGAGCGGAGCAACGAAGTTGCGTGAGCAGGACCTGCCGCCTGCGGAAAGTGAGTTGAAATCCCTTAGTCCCGCGAAGCGGGTCACCCGTGTACTCTTAATTAAGAAAACTGTTGATATAGGCATCTGCGAGATGTTTAAATAGTACTCATTAACTTATTCAAAGGAGGACTGCGTACATAAATGCCAAAAAACAAAACTAAAGTAGTAATTTCAATTTCAATTTGCTCAAAAACTAGAGGACATAAAGCCATGCGGTTTTTTGTGTTCGATTTAGAATTAATACGCGCATTGAATACAAAAAACCAATTTGGCACATTATTTCACAATTTTGAGTAATATTGTTAAAAACAATTTTTTTTTTTAATTTTTTACCAAGAATTTGAGTTTGAATGTGAATTATTCAAAAACTATTCACACGAATAATTTAAAAGTTTCGGGCTTTCATATTCTATATAGTACTTTATTGTAAGTGTTACCGTTGTTTTTTAATATTTTTTTCCCCATCTTAAGTCATTTGTTTTTAAATTGCCCATAACTCTTAAACGGGACGAGATGGACCCCCCCCCCCTCCCATAGAAAAAAATGCTAGTTTTTAACAGCTCTACAAAATATCAATTCTCAATTCTTGGCGCCAAAGTTATCGTACTCGTGCCCTAACCGGAGATTTTCATGTGAACCATTTTTTCCGCTCTGTCAGAGTTTTCACCTATATATGTAAATATTATTGTATTAGGAGATTTTAATGCCAACTTATTAATCAACGATTCTCGGTCGCGCCAATTTGTGGATCATGCATCTTCGAGTGGTCTTTATGTTGTAAACATGTCCTATACAACTTGTTTTCGTACAGATGCACCACCGATGTTGGTCTTCTTCTTGATGTTGGTCTTCATTCAGATCAATCAGCAGTTCTTCTATTTGACCAAATTTGCCTGGGTGGTGTTTCTGACCATGATATGTTGCTTTGCACGTACGATATTAATTTTTCTCATATCTATAAGTCTACGACCTTTGAATTTAAAGATTTTGAATCTATTAACATAAATACTCTACAACTTGCAGCACAAACAACGACTCCCTGGTTTCTTTGTAGTTTGTAGACAGAGTCCAGATCCAAATGAACACATTAATCGTTTTCAGTTATGTGTTGCCCAACTCTATGAGGATTTCGTGCCTGTTAAGACAATTTTTGTTCGTAATAAGACTTTCCATTGGTTTACTGTGGAAGTTTTAAATGCGCTAAAAATTAGCAAACGGAAGCAAAATCTTTTAATTGGGTCGCTTATAAAAACGCTCGTAATACAGCCACTAGTATTGTGCGTGATTCGAAACGAAATAAACTTAGTATGTCTTTCCCCCAAATGAATTGTGGAGGAACCTTCGGCAAATTTGTGTTAGCAAAGGACAGATTTAACTGTTCATTAAATCCAAATGAGCTAAATACACATTTTGTTGACAATGCAATGGCTGGTGGTATATTCGATTTTCATCCGAAAACCTTTACATCAGTGCAAAGGCAATCCGATTTTGAGGTAACAACTGAGACTGATGTTATTTCAATCATTGACCCATTGCCCAGTCAAATTTCTAAAAATAATTTTACCCAGTATTGTAAGCCATATAACCCACATAATTAATTCGTGTATTATGACATCTACCTTTCCCCAGGCTTGGAAAAATGCACGGGTTATTCCGATTACCAAAAAATCAAACGCATATTCTGTTAAAGATTTTAGGCCAATAAGCATTCTCCCATGCCTATCAAAAGTATTTGAGAGAGTCTTATCCCGCCAGATCAAATGCCACTTGTCCTTCAACTCTCTATTGACTTCTTCTCAGTCAGGCTTTCGAGAAGAGCATAGTTGTCAGTCGGCAATGGTGAAGATATTGGATGATGTAAGGGTAGACTATGACAAAAAACATTACTTTGCTTTCTCAATTTTTCAAAAGCTTTTGACAAAGTGAATCACAAAATTCTTTTATGGAAGCTTAAACACTTTTTCGGGTTTGGCGAAAGAGCTGTTAAACATTTGCAAAGCTACTTGTCGAACCGATTTGAAAGAGTCGTTGTTGGCGGAAGGATTTCCTTTGTTTTGCCCTTATTACAAGGTGTTCCGCAAGGTTCCATCCTTGGAACATTTTTATTTTCCATGTTTTTCAAAGATTTGCCATTGGTATGTGTGCACACTCGTGTGCATATGCACTCAGATGACGTTTAATTGTACATGTATATGCCTATGAATCGGCTTGATGAATTAGTTTTTTGTTTAAACAGGGATTTGTCAGCGATTAATGACTGGGCGGACAAAAACGGGCTACTGCTAAATCCTTCTAAGTGTCAGGTTCTACCCATATCAAAAAGCAATTTCGAACTGAGTCTGGTGCTAAATATATGCATATTGGAATCGAAATTGGCGATAATCGGCTACTAGCCTTGGGTTCATAATAAGCCGCAAACTGTCCTGCAACAACCACATAAACTACGTCATTGGTCGCATTTATGGTTGTTTGCGTTGACTGTGGTTTTTTCCTAACTTCACACCCTTTGAAACTCGACGGAGGCTTGCCCAAGCGCTTATACTTCCCATAATAACATATGCCGATATTGTTTTTAGTAGCTTGGATAATAAGTTACAGCTAGCCTGCAATGATGCAGTTAGATACATTCATGGACTACGCAGATACGATCGAATATCGGTCTATGTGAAAGGTTTATTGGGTTGCGCTTTAGTAAAATACATGTACTCGTATGCAAGAAATTGTATATTCTTACACAAACTTATAATGATAAAAACGCCAAATTATCTGTTTTGCAAGCTTGAGTTTTCTACTTCTCGCAGAACACTTAATCTAAACTTACCAAAATTTAAATATCTCAACTCATCAAGGTTCCTTTTCGTTCAAGCCGTGAGGTTATGGAACTCTCTGCCCTTGAATATGAAGGGTATTAGCAATGCCGGAAGCTTTAAAACTTCAATATTTAGGCATTTTTCTATTCAGCAACAATAAAGATTAATGTATATTTAACTATTTAACTCCTCTTTCTCTTACTCCTTACTTTTCTGTCTAATCGTTTATACAAATTATATTTTTAAAAAACGTTAACCTCGCTTATTTCAGTCATCTTATGAATTATTTTTACTTTTGAAATATTACATATCTTGTTAATTTAAACATCTAATGTAATGAAATTAAGTTCTTATTTTAACTATCAAACTTGTACTATAAGGGACCTATGTCTTAATGCACATACCATGTTATCTAATAAATAAAAGTAAAAGTAAAAAAGTAAAGTAAAGTAAAATAGCAGTCAAAAAAAAGAAGAAGAAAACGTATCCGCCGTAGTGGCCAGTATTGAAGAAGACCCAGAAATGTCGTTTCGGAGCCGATCAGCTGAATTGGACATCGCCAGAGAGTCAAAATTGCATACTTCGCAGTTGAATTTGGGCCCATATCCATATAAGACTGTACCGATGCAAGAACCGGATAAGAAAGCCGGACAACCCCGTTAGTTCACTAATTTGGCGCTAGAAATGTTGGCCTGAGATCCGGATTTTGGCCAAAACATTATCTTCTCCGACAAGTCCCATTGTATTGTAAAATTGTATTTATTGGAGCGAAACCAATCCACATGTTCGGCCAAGCATCAATGCATCCACAAAGATTGACTGTTTGGTGCGGTTTATGGCATGGCGACTGGGTCATCTCATGACGAGCGTTCATCAATTGGCCGCCGCGATTATGCGATTTGACACCACTCGATCATTTTCTTCGGGTCTACGTTAACAAGCCAACTACTTTGGACGAGCTCGAGGCCTACATTTGACACGCTATTGCCGGAATAACGCCGCTCATATTGGACTGAGTCAAAAAAATTTAACCGACCTCTTAAAGCACTGCCAGCGAAGCCGAGAGGGCCATTTGAATGATGTGCTTTTCCACACACAATTGTATGGACGTAGCTTCAAAATGAAGACAGATTCAGTTTTAGATCTCACACCGTTGTTGTTTTATTTAATTTTTCTTTTCCTTTCGTTCGTATCTAGTCACCCTTTATTTATAACAATGGCTAATGCACAAAAGAACACACACGATAGTCAAGTTATTCACAATGGCGTCAGCAAACCTAGTGCACGGGAGAAAACTCAAATGAAAAAATAGAATTGCCTACAATAAGAAAGGACACTTCAATACAACTTCAAACTCATTAAGATTACACAAATTTAAACAAAAAAAAAAAAAAATGTTGACCATTAGTTGAAGAAAAAAAGAAAATGCTTTAACCAAAGCACTATATCTGAAATGCTGCTACCTCACTCTCTACTTGTATAAGTTAATAATAACATTTAATTAAAAAGTTTTTAAAAAAAATTTTTTCTGAGGATTACCCTCGTTATTCAGATGTAACTTAACAACTGACTACTTAGAAACTAAAAATTTTACTTATCATCTAACTTATTCTAATGTGGAGCATCGCAATAGTGGGTGAATGTGTTGGATCAGCAGATTTCGGTGGGGTTTCAGGTGGCGGAATCCACTGTGATAAATGATGTGCATGGGAAATATGGTAAGGTGTTATGTGCCGACATGTGTACTGAAATGACAAGTAAATCATGTGGATGAAGAATGACCGGATACTCGTGGAGGTGTTGTCTTGCACAATCCTTAGGTGTTTGGGAAAATCACCGATGTAGTGTTAACTAGTCCTTTTTTAACATCAAACGTCCTCGTTTGACCCAAATTCAAAAGAATGGGATTTGGCTTATTCTGGATGGCTTAGCAGGTTGTTTTTGATGTAGGTCTTCTTGGTTTTTACTATTGCCTTCTTGTATTTCGCACTCTTGATTATCGGAAGGTTTTGAGATTGAATTCGGCGTTACTGTGATTTTCGGAAATTCGTAGGTAATTCTGACTTGTGACATTTTCTTGGAACAGGTGGTTTTTACTAGCATAAACAGGATAAATATTGATATTGCTATTACCAGTCCAAAATTTAGTGGCCACAAACTGTAACCGCTTAACTCCAGTTAGGATAAAATTAAGTTAATTGCGCCATCGTGTTCAGCATGTTTAAATCTACTTCCACTTAATTTTTTATGGCTGTATCTTTTTTTAAACAAAAATTATTCCAAAAAAAACCGAGTAGCCTACAATGGTCGGAAAAAGTATTTTGACAAAACTGTGTGCAATGTTATCTCGCTTGTTTTAAAAGACTGAGAGAACTAACGGTTCTCTGTTGATGCGCAAAACGAAATAGATGATTATAACTGTACGAGCGCAAAATATTTTCTTTATTACATTACGCATTATTTCACTATCAACTGCAATGTAAGAACTGAACTAAAACTAACTGGGAAAAAGTATTTTGACATCATATTCTTTTCAGTTTTTTTTCCTTTCGCGTGCCATGAATGCTGGGCTCAGTTAATTACAAAGTCTTTTTTTAATATAATTTATTAATTTTAATGACATTCACAAACATTTAATTGATAAATATCAGAAAAACGTCGGAAATAAGCCAGGCTATAAGAAATGAGTATCATGATCAAGTATGATGCGGGTATTTCAGTGGAATACAAAAGCAAGCTGTACAAAGTGCCTCGGCAAACTGTGTATTATCAAATAAATAAGCAAAAGACAAACAAATCCACAAGTAACTTGCCACGTTCAGGCAGACCACGCAAGACAACCAAAAGAGAGGACCGTTTAATTGTGGGAAAATTTAAAATTTAAAGACAGTGTGCTAAAAACTCCAAAATCTGCAGCAATTGAATTTAGTAATCAGTATCATATTCAAATTTGTGAAAGAACGGTAAGAAATCGGTTAAAAGAGGTAGGTTTTGCCACTTATGTAGCCATACCAATACCCCAAATTTCACCGAAAAATAAGCTCAAACGTCTGGAATTTGCCAACAAATTTGTACACAAGACTTCATCATTTTGGCAGCAAGTATTATGGACTGATGAAAGCTGTTTTCAGTACCATGCATCAAAAAAGAAAATTTTCTGCAGAATTTTTTTAAAATACTGTTTTGGCATAACAGTGTAGCTCGTAATAATTATAATGAAAAACCGATTTAGGTGGTTATGACTTGTGGCCACAGAATTAGTGATCGAGTTTATTTTTTTTTTAGCTTCAACGACGTTGATGACTTCTGTTTCGGTGAATTTCTTTTAGCATTTTGAGTGTCAGAATTTCTTCGAAAGAGTCTGTATTAAATTCTGGCTGGATGAGAGCTGGAAGCGGTTTGTATCGGCCTTCGAAACTTGACAGATATGCTGTGTTTCCAATAATGACTGAGGATGAGATCGAGAAGATCGTTGTTGGCGATGATTCCGGGGAGTATTTCATCAATAGTGGGTATGTGTTGATTGTTGATATTAGTACAAGGAATGCTTTTAAGGAGATTGGGTATGCACGATGTTCCACTTATATTTATTATATTATTGCTATTACATATGGATAAACCATTAAAACTTTTGCAGGTTGAGTTAATATCATCAATTTTGGTTTGACATTTCAAAATAGTTTCATTATTAATTTTATTGACATAAGTTTTCATTTTAATAGGTTTTATAAGAATAGTTTCACATGGTTCTAGGCTAATAGTAGGTAAACTAACAATGTAAATAATAATAGTATTGTTTGTAGTGACTTTTATGTCTGAAAACTCTATTCATTTATTAATATGGGAATTTCTCATTGTCTGAAATATTTTTTATAATATTTAATTCTGTTATAGAAAGCAAAAATGAGTTTATTATCTTGTTTTTTGCCCAATGTGTAGCATACTCTACGTTTAATAGTTCTTCGTTTAATAATTTCATTTTTATTGCATAACATTAACAAGGTCTATTTCAAATATTGTATTGGTTTTTAGTTTGTTCAGGATTTCGTTAGTAATATTGTTTAATTTATTTATTCTTTGTTTATTATAAACTTTTATATATTTATAAACTATTTATAAACTTTGCTTATTATTGTTTGCCTCTTCTTATTTTCGACTATATTATTAATTTTTTTCTTTAGAATGTGAAAGTCGTGATGGTCAGGATTTCCTGCTATCCATTTCCATGCGCTCCCTATAAAATTCAGTGAATGTTTAACTCTAGTAGGTTTAATTCTATATAAAAGGTTTTGGATTTGGTACAGTTCTTGGGAGAGGAAGTGATAGATCGAATAATTTTTATTGATCTTAGTGCTAATGCATGTTGATATTTCATCAATTAACTTTTCGTAAATATCTAGGTCTATTTCGTAAATTAATTTGAATGAGCCGTTCTGAAGCTTTGCGGTTCCTATCTTTACTGCTATTACTTGTGATTTACTATAGTCCAGGATTTGCACTTCGCCGGATGTAACCATGGCGGTAGTTAGTCTATTGGGAAGGATTATGATTTTTAATATTGCTTTTATGAACTATTTTGTTTGATTGGGTTAGTATTTGGGTGTTCCTATCTTCTTTCACTATTTTCTTTCTATTTTTTGATTTTATTTGATTTTTATTGATTTTTTTGATTTTTATTGATTTTAACATATAATTCTTCACCAGGGGAATAGGTTCTAATTGGTTGCCGTTTTTTATTGTGTTTTTTTAGATCAGCTTCTTGCTTTTTCCTAAGTTTGTCAATGTTTTCTTTCTTAAGTTTTTCGAATTGAGTCAGGTCAGTACTTACATTTCTTCCGAAAAATAGTTCTATTGGTTTTTTTTTCGTAGAGGAGTGAATGGAGAAATTGTACTCGCAAATACCACGCTCTAGCAGTTCTTGGAAGTTTCTGTGAATGCGGTCTGTTTTTAGGCAGTTAGGCAGCGCATTATTTCGGACAGGGTTGAACGGAACATTTCAATGGGTCCATTAACGGAACTAGTATAAGGAGGAGCTTTGTAAATTTTTATACCTAGCTGATCTGAATCATGAATTTGAGGGATTCGGAGTTCAAAGATTTCTCGTCATCTATTACCATCATCTCTGGGAGCCCGAAGTAAAATAGTGATTCTTTCAGAGGCTGCCTTATGTCTTCTGTTGCCCTAGATTGAAGAATTTTAGCTTGGGCATATTTACAGAATTTGTCTATTGCCGTCAGTACTAAATGGCCTTCTGTTATGTACTCGTAAATGTCTAGGTGGACAATTTGTCCGGGGTATTGAGGAATAGGGGTCTCTACTAATAATGGCTTATTAGGATGTCTATCGTATTTATTCAGTTTACATACTACACATTGTTTTACGAGAGGTTTTATTTTTGAATTCATTTTAGGAAAGTAGAAATTTTCGAATAACTGAATTTTGTTCTCATGGGCATTGCGATGAGCACGGTTGTATGGTTTTAATATTTTCTTCTCTAGGCTTCCTTTAGATCTTCGACCTTCTTCGACCTCTTTGGGTAAATCTGATTTTATATTTTTTAAAGCATTAATTGTATATTTCTTTAATCTGTCCCATGATCTGTTCTGTAGTCATTAAGCCGTTTATAACAAATGGATTTAGATATCTTCTGAATATGGATATAATATTTTCTTTGGTATATGCCGGTTGAATGAGTTTATGCAATTTGAAACGGGGTTTTCCAATTGATAGTTATTTTCTGGACCTATGGAAAGAATTATTTGTGTCTTTAAAGCTTTTATTGGGGCTTCTATGCAAGGGTTTGTATAATAATTTGTAATTATACTCTTCAAGGATGGCTTTCCAGCGCTTCATCTTGCTGTTACTATTCTTTTTACTTATCGCGAATGTCAAAGGTTGGTGATCTGTTATTATTTTCACCTTAGATGAACCATATAGGTAAGTCCTCAGGGACCCTAGGGCCCAAACTATGGCCAACATCTTCTTTTCGTTGGTCGCATAGTTTTCCTCAGTCTTGTTGAGGGTTCTAGAAATAAACGTGATTTTTCGTCCTGTTCAAGGACAGCGCCAATCGCGAAGTTTCAGGCATCGTAAGCTGAAATTCCTTTTTGAAATCGGGATATTTTAAAAGTGTGTCTTCTGACACTAATGCGGTTTTGAATTTCTCGAATGATTCCATTGCTTTAGCGTCGAGTTTAATGATGGTTTTATTTGTGGAATGTTTTTCTGATATTATGAAGCCGAGGAATTCAACTTCGTTCTTAAAAAACTCGCACTTATCGAGTTGGATTTTAACATTAGCTTTCTCTAATGTTTGGAAAATTTGTTTGATGTTCTTGAGAAGTGTTTGCTCATCATAACAATGTCGTCGATGTAAATAAAACAGGTTTTGCCGATATGTTCGAAGGTGCGTTCTTAAGTCCGAAGGGGAGACGTGTAAATTCGTATTTTCCATGGTTCCATTCCACTGATTTGTTGTCTGATTTGTATTTTAAGACCGTTATTAAGTTCCATGTAATCGTGCTCCGTGTGGATTATTGCACATAGCTCCTTAAGGCTATCGTTGCCCAATATAGCATGGAAAGACTGAAGTGTTGGTAGAAGGAAAAACTTAATTTTGGGATCTTTTATTCCAAACAGGTTATTTTCCACATAGTGAGTTATCTTTAGTTAGCATAAAAACATTCTTTATTCGGAGATGGGTTACTTACAAGGGAATGTTGGACGTAGTTTTTCGTGGTACTTGTATCTATAAGAATCTTAATGAAATTTCCATTCTCCGTTCTGCTTATAAAATAAGGCAACGAAGAATTATTTAGTATTAAAAATTAACGTCAGTAAAATCAAGTGTTTTGTTGACGTTGGGGAGCTCGGGGTTCTGTTCGTAATTGTCCAGGGTTTCCTCGCAATTATTATTTTCTGATTCGAATGCCTTACTGTACGAGTATTCTAGGAGTTCGGATTATATATCGCAGTGAGGGACTAGTCTATGTGACTGTTGTGATTTCTTGAACTGAGTTACACCTCTCTGGTGTTGGTTCTTTACTTGTGCGCTGGGACCTCTATCTATAGGCTCTAGCTTGGGTTGCATTGAATTGGCAGAAGTATTATTAGCTCGAGGATTGTCTTGTGCCCTGAAAGTTTGTTGATTATTATTTTGATATTGAGTTTTCACTTGGGAGGTAGACTGTTCGTTTTGAGCGCGTGATATCGCTCCCTGCGAGATAGGGGTTTGCTGTGATGGGAAGTTAATTGCATGAGGCCTAGGCGAGGTGTGGTTGGGATTAAAGGATTTTTTGTTCGCATTTTGGTTGGCGTTGTGAGTTGTGAACCTGTGGTTCTCAAGTTTGAGACATAAATGTAAGGCTTGGGGTTGGTCTGAGGGTTCGCGTATAGCGAAAAGCCTGGGAAGGTCGCCCTTCAAGCCTCTAATGAATGTATCGAAGGCTTTGTCTCGATATGTTTGCTTGAGGAGTCCCATGGCCTCGTTGCCAATGTCGAGACAACCAATCTTATTAAGGATAAGTGACAAGTGGCCATATAGGGTTTGGTAAAACGCCTCTGTTGAGTTATTACTTTGAACGAGGGACATGAGTTGGTACACGAGGGTACCTAAGTCTCTTTTGTCAGCATAATGCATGACAAGCTATCTAGAGATACAACTCCAATGCAATGAAATGTTGTATGACTCTAAGGCTACATCAGCTTCGCCAACAATTTTATTGCATACGACGCTGAGGATGCCGAAGTATTTCGGTGTACCCCGAATGGATTCGTAAGTTGCGAAAATTCTATCCACGCTTCGTTTCCATGAAATGAATTCACTGCGATTGCCAGAGAATTCTCTCAGGCACCTGACTACTTCCGGTATCTTGTCTAAATCGGATAGGTTTTTCTGTGTTCCTAATGGATGGTATGGTCTTCCCCAGCGAACTGATCTGCATTCGGGTTTAAAGTTCTTTGAATTATATTGGGTATTTGTTTTTCCAAGACGCGATTTACAATACTTGTGGTTAGTGCTTCAAATTCTGGAGTTGTGCCAGGTTCTTGATTTTGCCGTTCGGCTCTGGAAGAAGTATATTTAAAGGAGCTTTTGTGGCTTGGTTCATTGTTCAATTCACGCGATGTACTTGGTACAGAAGTAGGAGGAGTAACAGAGGTAGGAAGAACAGTTCCGGCTTGTAAACCTTGGGTGGTAGGATCAGGTTTGTTGGTAGTTACTGATCTTGTTGTAGGCATGTTAATTTAATTTAATTTTCTCGAATTACTAAAGCAAGTCAAGGAATAGCAAAATTTTGAAATGTTAAAATTGAAGACGAGTGAGTTTATAGTGAGTTAATAAAACAATTGTTTGATAAAGAAAAATTTGTTATGGATACTTTTTTATTTAATGTAGTTACACAATCTTAAATCTAATTTTTGGGCACTTACAAATTAAAATTTTAGTTTCTTTTCAGCTTTTTTTTGAAAATAATAATTAATTTTCTTTATATAGAATATGTTTAAATATGATTTTCTTATTTGGAAATTATTCTTTAATTTAGTATCGTAAATTGCTTTTGCACTTTAGTATATTCTTTTTATTTTAAAGCTTAAAACTAACTTACATAGCTATCCACTGGAAGAGATTCATTGGTTTCTCACGTTTAATGGTGGTGCGGCTGACGATTCGTCCGTCTCCTTTTCTTCCGTAGGGCGAGGGATTATCTGCCTACGCCTACGGGGGGTCTTTGTGTTGTTTCTTTTTCCACTACACTTTCACCACACACACGGGTTTTTTTGGGAGGGACCACAGGAGATTTTTTTTATATGCGAAACACGTCTGTGCTACCTAAGGACTTTTGCCGGTTAGCGATTTTATTCGAATCTTTTCACTGAGCGCGTCTGTGCTACTTAAGGACTTTAACGGCTCGCGATTCAATTGCGCCAAACGAAAATAAAATCGTTCGCTTTAGCGACTTGTACTCCTGGGTCCCTGCTTGGGCGCCAGTTAAAACATTTAATTAAGAAATTTTTAAAAAAAAATATTTTTTTTCTGAGGATTACCCTCTTTGTTCAGATGTAATTTCACAACCGACTACTTAGAAACTAACAATTTGACTTATCACCTAACTTATTCTAATGTGGAGCATCGCAATCGTGAGAGAATGTGTGGGATCAGTAGATTTCGGCGAGGGCACAGAGAAGTTTCAGGTGGCGGAATCCACTGTGGTAAATGATGTGCATGGGAAATATGGGAATGTGTCATGTGCCGACTTGTGTACTGAAATGACAAGTAAATCATGTGGACGAAGAATGACCGGATGCTCATGGAGGTGGAGGTTTGGGAAAATGACCGTTGTCGTGTTAACCTATACTACAAATTATGCGTTTGTGTTACTCAACGCCTATTTTAATTTGTTCCTAATGTTAAAGCATCATCCAGTTTCAAACGGGAATTTTAATAAGATGCAGCAAACATTTTTACGTGGAGATAATTTGGTAAAAAAGAAAATATATTTCAAGGTTTTTATAATTTTTAAGCGGTGAGAAGTATTCGTATAAATATAAGGAATGGGTAAACATAATTTAAAATGCTTAGTATGTAACGCATCTGCACAGGAATTTGAAGGATTAATTATGTTTCAAATACAGTTGAATAGTGACAAGTAAGAAACGAATATCAACGAAAAAAATAATGGATGAATAATGGATTAAAATAAATTCTTTTCAAATAGGAGGCTTAAATGGCTAAAAGCTATAAATAAAGAGGACTATCAGATTTGTGGAAAAACTTTGCAGTTCCAAATAAATTTATACCACGAAACGGTGTTATGGAAGTAACAGAAATCGAAAAAGATGTTGTAGATCTAAGCAAGAGGTCAGCGGGGAACGGAAAAATGACGAAGAGAGAATGCAAAATACTCAAGCCGCGGTTAATAAAGAAGAATAAAGAAGTTGTAAGCTTAGGTGACGAGGCCAGTATTCAGCACCGGGATTAGCACGGATTGTGGAAAGTCAAGTCATAAATATTAGGATTCAAGGATTCAGGTATTCAAGTGATTTTCAGAAATATAAGCTTTTTAACAGGCTGAAAGATGGATTTAGTTATCATTGCAGCGATATGCAAGATACAGTTTACTTAATAAAATTGTACATTAGGGTAAGAATTTTCAACACCATTCAATTTTTTAATCAAAGAATTAAAGTAATTAACAATAACAACAAAGTGTTGGGTGTTAAGCACATGTAAATATTTATATATACATACATACGCTTTTAAATAAAATATTTTAATTTTTTTTTGCGAGAACACCTGTAAATTTGTGTTTTAATTCCAAACGAAGGATTCCTTTTCATCACTTTCTTACAAATGGTTTTTTATACCTATCAACTTTTCACAATTTTAGATTAAAAGAAGAAAGTGCGTGTGTCAAGGTCACAAAAAGATAAGCGTATTTTGACGAAGTATTTCCTCTTATTATAGATACTCTTTGTTACGGCGTCACAAGATTCAAGCAAGATTTGAATTTTGTGCCATATGTGCGGTAAAGTGTTGCCAACGAAAAAAAGACAGCGTGTTAGCTAACAGTTCTGTGTTATTATAAATGGGTTATTATGTTGTCGGAATACTGATTTAACTTCATCAACTGTGAAGTAAAATATTCAAAAATTCAGGGATACTGGACCATTAGTGATCACACTTGCCGTTCTTTAACCAGAAGAGAAGCTCTCCATAGCGTATTCTCACGAAAGATGTTCATGTTCCATATAAACTGCAATTGACTCAAGAATTGTGGCCTACTGATTACGCACAGCGAAGAGAGTTCGTCGAATGGACTATGGAACAACAACAAGTAGATGCTGATTTTCCAAACAAGCGGTTATTCTCATTTTCATCTTGATGGCTTAATCATCTTGATTAGCAAAATCATCAATCTTATCGAATGCATCCACAACTTGCCACTTCTGGTGCGGATTTCGGGCTGGCGGAATCATCAGACCATAACAGTTAATAGTGCTCGCTATCCCGACATAAAAATCTATATTTATGTGGCAAACAATGTATGTCTAAATTGTAAGATATGGATGTGGTTGATATGAATTAGTTCAATTACTGCATACGTCATTTCCTGGTCGTATAATTTCCCGTTTCGCTTATCAACATTTTTTCTTCAAGGTTTTTCTAAATTAAAGGTTAATACCAACATGCCCGCGACACCCAAGTATTAATTGAGGGCTGTATTAACGAAATTCAGTCACATTTATACACAACTGTCATGGAAAATTTCGACAAAAGAGAGCACATTTGCCAGCAAAGCAGTCGAGGCCAGTTATCCGATATGCTATTCCATAAATAAACTTATACTGTATGCTTTGTGAATCAATAAAAAAATGTATAGCTTTTAATTAAAAACCTGTATTGTCTATCAAATTTACTTCTCGCACGAATTTTGAGGGCACCCGTTATATGTGCTATTATGATATAACCCCATATAATAATATTTATGGCTGGTTCAGCTGGCGAAATGGTATCTTGTGACAAAACTAGTACTTCCTTTACATTTATATTTATTTATTGGTACAAAAATTGGAGTTATCACAACCCAATACGCATCGCCTTACACTTGGTTCGACATGCACAGACAGGTTCCCAGCTGAGTCAGCATATTATTTGCTTGCAAATATTCCCATGGAAGTTTATGCAAGCGCAAGCTACTTGACACCGGATGGGATGCATGCGAAATATCAAAAGTGACGAGTCAGGAGATATCCATGGGAACAATTGGATAGAGGCAAAGCTTTGTAGTTAGATGGGAATGGATTGGGCAGTTAGTTGTAATCGTGACGGCAAACAGAATTATTGTTTTACTTAATAAATTTAATTGTGAACGGGTTGAAAATAGTTATTTTTATTTTTATGTAAGTCGAACAGTTGGGTCGGCCCTCTGGGCTGACGTTAATCTGAAGAAAACTATGTTTGTGTTTTCAAAACTGCCAAAGATTTTGTAGAAGAAAGTTCAAAGCCGATTTTTTATCCAGGTATAATTATGACTGATGACAGTAGTTCATAGCGAAATACTTTAAGGAAAGTCCTACCAAAGAGCATCTTACTACTTTGTATATTTCAGGTGAATCAAGCCCTCTGGAGTTGGAAAAGTTTCGAAGTGCAATTTTCGCTAATACAGTGCGCAAAGGGCGGAATTTATGTATATTTCTGATTTACTCGTATTAACTGACAAATGTGTGAAAAATACTTAAAAAAATGTGAAAACATTTAACCTTCTTATGAGGAGTTCTGCATATCATATCGCTGCGATATTCTAACGAAAGGGAAGAACACAAATAATTATTCTGAGGTTGCAGTAGGAATATTTTTAAAGATCTTGTGTTACTACGTTGTAAACTGTTTAACATGTGCGCATTGGTGGGGTTCACTGCCAATACTTTTGAAACATATCACAAGAAAAGACTGATTTAGTTTGTTAATGATAGAACTATACCCTTTTCAACAAAATACAGGAAAGATAGGAATATTTGCCTCTCACTCCGGTTACAATGAAATGCATAAGAACATCGTTCTTGAAAGCTCTCAAAGGAAACGACCTATTTGTCGACAGAAATTTCTGAAGATAATTACGAGTACCATATGGCTGCCATCTACCTGTTTTGATAATATTATGTTTTTGAAAAAAATAAAATAAATTACATAAGTAACATTTTTTAATTGTTTTTATTTATCGTACTTAACGGTGCAAAACATTATATAAATAATCCGAACAAAATTCACTGTTGCTGTCGCCCTCATCACTTAAAGTCATCTTAAGCTCAAATTTAATTCACCATATCTGACTCAATTAGGTCATTTTTCATTTTTCACTTTTCCATTTCTTCTCTAAATAGTAGTTTAACGCCTTTCCTTTTGAAAGTTATAGTTTGGCTTGCTACGAATTTTTTTCCTTGATCCCATATCAACTCTATAGGATTAAGCTCGTAGTGATATGCGGCAATCGCAGTACTTTGTGTCCTGCCATTTAAGTGAGTTCATTTGTCACGTGTATTTCAAGTTTCTATTTGTGACTCTTGACAACACCCAACAACTCAGCTTTCATCATGTTTTCTTCGAAAGCTATGCTATTTTTCTAGGCCACGTTCCGATTTCTGCTTTTCTGGTGGTAGACGAAGGTCCTTTGTTTTACATATTATATACGAGTATGTTTGTCTAGTTTTCATCGTAAAATCTGTACTCAGCCTACATCTATCACTCGCCGCAAAGAAAGAAATCTACTGTTTAGTGAATGAATTCTGTCAACTAAGGCTGAAACGCTAAAAAGAAAACGCCTTCACAATATTTAATCTAATGTTGAAATCGATAAACCTACTGCAAAAAAAATATTAAATTTAAGAAGTTTTAATATTAGTGTAACCTATACAATAAACATAATTATCTATTTTGATACAACCATCATATTTGCATGCAATCAGAGACTTCAGGAACTGAGCAGTTCCTATGTGAAACAATCAGAACTTCTTCAACTGTTATAACACTTTCAAACAACAGGATTTGAAAGTTAAAACTACTATTGTTTCCAACTAACTGCGCAATTCTCCGCTTTCAATATCGCTAAGACTCTACCTAAAAGCTTTTCGGGCTGTGCACAAAAACCTGCTCTGGTGCTTATACATTCAAATTCTGCTTCACGACAATGTCCTTATACCTAGTAGTAAAGACAGTATACATTTATATACGATGTAATTATGATTCGGATAAGTAACGAAGTTATATGTCCGTGATATCGTTCCGGTTAATAGATCTTTTTTCGATTTTAGAACTTTTAAGAAGTCGTCCACAGCATAATTTGTTAGAGTGATCCTAACGGTCACTAGAATATCATAACAAGCTGTGTAGAACTGATCTACATTCCACTATCACGGAGAGAAGTTAATGTATTTTTCATTCCCAAAGCCGAAAAATGTTCTCATGTTGCTGCAAAGGACCGCAGACCAATAAGTCCATCATAATTCCTTCTGAAAACTCTAGAACGACTGATTGATATCCATATACGAGCTAAAATTGATACAAGACTTTTGTCAATGGCTCAACATGCTTACCATAAAACTGAACTTGTCCGCTTTTCCAGGAAATACAAAATTCCAATTATAGACCCTCCCAGTTTAGTCTTTTACGATACAGCAAAATAGTTGGGTCCCATTTTTGATAGGAAACTAAACTGGAAACCTAACATTCAAGAAAGAGTCAAAAAAGCAACAGTAGTTTAATTCTCTTGCAAAGAGAACAATTGGGGCCTTCAGCCTCGCATAATCCACTGGCTGTACATCTCGGTCATACGACCGATACTCAATTACGGGATTGTTGTATTGTGGACGGCCTTAGACAATGAATTCAACCGCAGCAAGCTAAGCAGAGTCCAAAGAACAGCATGTCTATGCACAAACGAAGCCCTTCGTTCTGCTCCCTCTGCGGCATTAATCATTCTGTTTCATTTGATTCCCCTCGTTATTTTCAACAGGCAGGTAGCTGCGACGGCAGCTATTCACCTTAAAGTGACTACACAGTGGAAAAATAATTCATTTGGCCACGCTAACATTATTAATACATTAAGAATCTTCACAGAGAACATCGATTACACTATTCCTGAACTTTGGTTTGATAAGGACTTCCATGTAAGTTTTCCCTCTAGGTCCTTCTGGAAGGAAGATGCTTTCATGGAGGACAAGTAAATCCACTTCTACACAGATGGATCTAAAACCGATAGCGGGGTTGGTGGCGGTGGTTTCTCAGATAAGCTAAATCTAAACCTCTCTTTCCCTCTTCCAAATCACTGTAGCGTATTCCAGGCGGACATTTTTGCGATTAAAGAAGCTCTCTTTTGGCTGAAGAAAAGCATGATATTTGCAAATGGTATCCGCATCTTTTCGGATAGTCAGGCCGCTATCAAGTCCTTGGACTGGTCTGGACTTAAACTCTAAAACCGCCCTTGAATGCCGATTATGTCTTACGCCGGTGGCAGAGCAGTTCAACCTCCACCTTTTCTGGGTGCTGGGCCACAGAGATATTCCAGGGAATTGTAGGGCCGATGAACTCACCAAAATTGGAACCACTCTACCTATTCTACCGGAAAAGGGTAACATAGCTATACCAATCGCTACGTGCAAATCAATATTAAAGCTGGATGCTAATAAAATAACAGACCTAGCAGCTGGATTTGAATCGCTCTAAGAGTCTGATCCTTCTAAATAGAAAACATCTCAGCGCCATCACTGGACGCTGCCTTATAGGCAAGAATCGAAGAAGGCTTGGACGAGGAGGAAGAGGATATAGTCATCCACCTACTCTGTACATATCCAGCACTCTCCGAGAGAAGAATACTTCACTTAGGAGCTTTCTTGTGCAATGACCAAAACGATCCAAAGAATATAGACGTAAACATTCCTCTACGCTTCATCACAAGCTCAAACTGGTTCCATGAATAAGAGGATCATAGCTCCACGTGGCATCACAAGTGGGTTGGTCTTTCAGCAACTTGTACCTACCTACCTACCTTTAACTCATATCAATATTGAGTTTAGTGATTTAGAGAATGAGATTCAAGGCTTAGAATTTTAGTCTTCAGTGTAACATATTTATCTTAAGTCCATGATTCTGTGCAAAACCATACAGATATTGTCCAAGGTACATATGATAAGGTAATACTCGTATACTTGGCGCAATTATTTTGGTCTCGTTCTGCGCATCTGTCAAATTCTGGCAATATGGCCGACCACAGTGACGACAGAGGCAGAAATATTTTGGTTGCGATAGATTTTTGATTTAAAATTGACTAAACAAAGTTTAAAGGTGTTAAAATGCATTGTGCTGTGTACGGGTGTTGTGTTAACAACTATAAAAGCAAAAATAAAACTGGAAATGAGGAGGTATCGTATATCTCGTTTCCAAAACGAAGTAAAAGGTGCAAGCAGTGGGTTTTTTTTTGTGCCACCGAAAAGACAAGTTAAATACAAAAACGGCACGAATTTGTGGCAAAGATTTAAAGAAAAGTGATTTTGTCATTAATAAATTGTACGAGCAATAAGGAATATTTCTGAAAACAACTAGAATTAAAGAAGATGCTGTTCCTTTTGTTACCATTGTAAAGGATGAAGAAGTGAGGCGCTCACGGGATTTACGAATTCAAAATAGACTTTTGATCCCAAGGTATGTGAAGAACAGTTATTTAGAACGTTAGTTACACTAATAACACTCGGTTTTTTTTTATTTAAGTGATGCACTAATTGTGCATGACAAGAAGAACATAGATCTGGAAGTCCCCGCTGAGAATTTATTTCTATCAAACAAGTTTCATTGCTCTACGCAAACTGATGCTTCCAAGGTAAACTGCCAAAGTCTTCTTCCAAACATCAGTAAGGTTTTCGAAAAGGTGATCAATAGGCTCCTGACTAAGTGGGTTGAGGACAAACATATAGTTCCGGATAATCAATTCGGTTTCAAGGCGGGGCATGGTATCATTCACAATGACAAGAAACAATGCACTGGTGCCTGCCTGATTGCCTTGGAGAAGGCTTTCGATACCGTATGGTTAGAGGGAATATTTTTCAAGTTGAGCAGGTTGGGCATTAGTGAACCACTGCTGTATATTCTTTACAATATGTTAACAGATAGAGAGTTCATCGTGAAAACTGGCGATGTGACTTCTACTGGAACATTTCACATTAAAAACGGTCTGCAACAAGGTGCGGTAAATTCTCCGATTCTGTTCAACATTTACAGAAGTGATCTGATAGGTTCACTACACCATGCCATAGAGTACGCAGACGACATAATCTCGTACAGATCAGGTCCAAAGATTGAGGTCATTAATATACCTTTGCAAAGTGACTTCGATAAAATTAAACGATATTGCGATGACTGGAAGTTGAAAATCAACTTTCAGAAGTCGGAAACCATTTTGTTTAGGACGCCTTTGTCTGGGGCCTTTAGGGATACCAGAAAGAATTGGCGAAAGTTTTCTATCGTCGGACAACACGGCAGTCAGATAGCTTGTCGAAATGTAGTCAGATACCTTGGGATCTGGCTAGATCAATATCTGTATTTTAACAAACATATAGATGTTGCTCTGGCCAGAGCTAAAGGTTCTTTTGCCCTTACAAAGAGACTGTTTTATAACAACCAACTCGATGCGAGGGTGAAGGTAATCTGCTACATGGCCCTTATCAGGCCCATGCTTGTATTTGGATGTCCCGTGTGGTTCAACGTGAGAGCAAGCTTATTGGAAAAGATTCGAGTGTTTGAGAGGGCTTGTCTTAGGACATGTCTTCGCTTATACAGAACACCAGAGTCTGAGTACATAAAATTCTATCCTAATGAGGCCTTGTACAATAGGGCGAACCTAATAAGAGTGGACAATTTCGTCATTAAGTTGACTCGAAGGTACGTTGCAAGAGCAATGACCTCATCGAACAACCTGATCGCCGGGGCTTACTACCATAATTATATGTATCACGAGAGATTTCGCTTTGACGGCTTTATTCCTCAGAAGCGTTCCTCTATCTAGATAGCAACGGTCTGATCCAGGACAGTTTGACGGTGCCGCTAATCTTCCACGTCGGTCGAACAGCTGCGGACAGGCGACTCGACTACGACATAGACGTCGCACATGGCAGTGCGGAGCGTCTCCGGTTCAAAAATATATAAAAACAAAAAAAAATAAATAAATAAAAATATAAAATGAATATATATATATATTCATATTCATATATATATATATATATATATATATATACATATATTTATATATGAAGTATATATATATATTATGTATATATATATATATGCACGTAGATGTAAGTAGGTTAAGTAGATTAAGATTTAGTTTTTGGTAGTATGTAGGCTTTTAGTTTTAAATTTTATAGCAAAATTAAAATAGTTCATGTACTAAGTTTTTAAACATGTTTTCTTAGTTTAAGCTATAGTTAAGTCACTGTATAATAAGAATAAAACCCGTCATAAACGTCGAAAGACATAATTTTTAAGTATTATGTTTAACTTAGAGTGCCTGCATGTGGCCAGTAAGTTAGTATAAGATATTGTAAAATGTTTGTGTGGTAAAAATGATAGAACTTATTCTTTTCAATACAAATCCCTTTATTCAGTACAGTTACAATTCACTATTCAATTGTTTCTCTCAGTACAATCCAATTTCTCAACCGCTTACACTTTTCTTATCTTTTACTTAAACCACTTAATCACTTCTCCTAATTAACACTTCAAATTTCACTTTAGAACTGACTTGCATACCTTTGGGGTGCTGGTATTTATACTCGAATGGCATACTTCGAGAACAATCCTCGCCATCCAGCGTCCCATACAATTTCCAATCTGCTAGAAAATTCGATTCCACTCTCCAGTCCAGACTTTGTTATTCCAGTATCGAAATCTTCTGGTCTTCGACATTTTCTGCTAGATGTCGCTGCTCACATTTAAGTGGTTATCACATTGCTCCCTCCCTACAGTTGTTCGTCCCGAACAACTTCGTCATTCAGCATCCCGTTGAAATGACACATTCTATCCAAATGGACCACTTTCAATTTTCCTCGATCCCCACGCTGGATCCGATAGACAACGTCATTAATGCGGGTTATCACCTTGTATGGACCTTCCCAGTCCTGTTGCAATTTTGGTGATTTGCCTTTCTTACGCTGAGGATTATACAGCCAAATTAGATCTCCTTCGTTGAAACCGGAAGATTTCGCCTTGATATCGTACCTAGTTTTCATGCGGCTGCTTGCTAGCTTCAACTTTTCTCTGGTGTCTTCATGCAATTTACGAATCCTGCTACGTAAGTCATTCACGTACTCGTTCACCTCTTTGGGCTCCGTCGGTGGGGATCCGAATTTTGCTTCACTTGGCAACCGAATTGTTTAACCAAATAATATCTCGGATGGTGTGTGCCCTGTTGAACTATGGACCGCGTTTCGGTAGGCCATTAAGAAGAGGGATATGTGTCGATCCCAATCCCGCTGGCAGTTGCTGACAACCTTAGATAGATGCTCATTCAAGGTCCGATTGAATCGCTCGACCATTCCATCAGATTGAGGGTGTAGTGGTGTTGTCCTTGTCTTTCTTATTCCCAAATATTGGCATATTTCCTGGAAGACTTTTGATTCAAAGTTTCGCCCTTGATCAGAGTGCAGCTCCATTGGGACCCCAAATCTGCTCACCCAGTTGTTGACTATCTGTTCGGCTACGGTCTTAGCCTCTTGATTTGGGATGGCAAACACTTCCGGCCACTTACTGAAGTAATCCATGACTACGAGAGTACATCGGTTTCCATTAAAGGTTTCGGGAAACGGCCCAGCGATGTCGATGGCTATTCGTTCGAAAGGGGCTCCGACATTGTATTGTTGCATTTCTCCATGTGGCTTTACTTTTGGACCCTTGGTAGCCGCACACCTTATGCACTTTTTGCACCAATTCTCGACATCTTGTTTAGCGCTTAGCCAATAGAAACATTCCCTTACCTTTTCCAACGTCTTGTTTATTCCCAAATGGCCTCCTGAGATTCCGTCATGTATTTCATGGAGCACTTGGTTGACTCTGGACCGTGGCACAATTAGCTGCATACGAGATGTTGTCAAATCTGCACTTTCCCATTTTGTCTTCAGCAATCCATCTTGCACAAAAAGCGAGTCCCACTGTGCCCAGTATGCCTTCAGAGTTTGGCTCCGATCTGATATCTGCTGCCAGCTTGGTATTTCCTCGTGTTCCTTCCAGGCCAATATTGGTTCGATGTCATTGTCTGCCTGTTGAGAAGAACGGATTTCGTCTATACTCCAACCCTCTATTGGCTCAGTCCTGATCATTTGGATAGCTGCCTGTTCTTTTGTTTCTTTACGATTGCAGTGTTCGCATTTTACTCCGCATGGTCGACGAGAGAGAGCATCAGCATTTGAGTGGAGTGTTCCCTTGCGGTGTTGCACTTCAAAATCGTAGCCCTGCAACTGCTCGATCCATCTTGCAACTTGGCCTTCAGGGTTCTTAAATTGGAGTAGCCATTTCATTTTGTCCGTAGAGGTACTTATGGAAATGCTTCGTAGCCAGAATTAAAGCCAGAAGCTCGCGCCGGGTTACACAGTAGTTCCGTTCAGGTCTGGAGAGTACTTTGCTGTAATATGCGACCACTTTCTCTTGACCGTCATGAACTTGGGAGATCACAGCTCCGACCCCAACATTGCTAGCGTCTGCGTCCACGATGAACATTTTTCCGGGCGTCGCGTAACCCAAGATGGGGGCTTTGCACAGCTGTCGCTTCAGTTCTTGAAATGCTTTTTCGCATTTTCCAGACCACCTGAACTGTCGGCCTTTTTCCGTAAGTTGATGCAGGCTCTTCGCAATGCCAGCAAAATCCTTTACGAACCTTCTGTAATACGTGGCGAGTCCCAAAAAGCTTCTCAGTTGGTGTTTATCTTTTGGAGATGGCCAACTTTTCACGGCTTCGAATTTGTCAGGATCCGTTCTTACTCCTTCCGCTGATATAATGTGACCCAAATATTTCACTTCCGGACGGAACAAGGCGCACTTTTCTGGGTTGAGTTTTAAATGAGCACTTCGTAGCCTCTCAAACACTTCTTTTAGATTTTCGCGGTGCTCCTCGAACGTCTTACCTATGACGATAACGTCGTCCAAATATACTAGACAGGTTTTCCAGATGAGTCCTTGCAATGTTCGTTCCATTAGTCGCTCGAAGGTGGCCGGAGCGTTGCACAGTCCAAACGGTATCACTGCAAATTGCCAAAGACCGCTTCCTGTAGTGAAGGCAGTTTTCTCACGATCCATACGATTTATCTCTACCTGCCAGTAACCGCTCTTCAAGTCAAGTGTTGAAAACCATTTCGCTCCAGAAAGCATATCCAAAGTGTCATCGATTCTCGGAAGTGGGTAGCTGTCCTTTTTAGTGACATCATTGAGACGTCGGTAGTCTACACAAAATCTCGTGCTGCCATCTTTCTTCTTCACGAGGACCACTGGAGATGCCCACGGACTTTGCGATTCTTCAATCACTCCCTCAGCTTCCATATTCGACATCATTTCGGCAACTTCTGTTTGCTTTGCCAATGGAAGACGCCTTGCAGGTTGACGGATTGGTCGAGCGTCTCCGGTGTCAATGTGGTGTTGAACAATATGCGTACGTCCATATTCTCCGCCTTGTGTAGCAAATATATCAGCGTACTCACCGATTAGTTTTTCTGCCAGGATTCGCTGATCTTCGTCCAGATTACAGAGGCTGAGAATTTTGTTCTTGATTTTTATGCTCTGAACTGTTGTGACCAGTGTTGCACCCTGTTTTTCCGTTGTGGTCGATATAGCCTCAACAGGTACGCATTTTCCCACTATCTCCCCCTTTTTCACCTTTACACTGAATGTCTTTGTATTTAGAATCCTTACAGGGACCATGTTTTTCTTTGGCTCCACTAAGGTCTTTCCCACCATGTAGTCTCTTCTCTTTTCTGGCTCCATCAAATAGAATCGGTGGCTATCAGGACCACCTTCCACTTTTGCCCACAAAATTGCTTCTGACGAAGGCTCTAGACTCTGATTGCTCCAGATGACGACATTTGAGACTGTGGTATTGGCGTTTCCGTATATCATTGGTATCTCCATGTTTCCGTATTTCAGGGTTTGTGCCCCCAAGTCGACTACAAGTCCATGTTCTCTCATGAAGTCTGTACCAATGATGCACTCGTCACATATGTCAGCTACCAGAAACGCGTGAGTGAATGTTATTCCGGCCAGTTGGATTTTTATGCGGACTTCACCATATACCTTAATCGTTGCTCCTGTAGCTGTTCGCAAGCTGCAACTGCTAGTGTTATGCAGCCAAGACTTCTGCACAAGATTCCTCCGGATGATTGAGGCCGTGGCACCGGTGTCTATTGTTGCCATCCATTTTTCTTTTCCACTGACTACTTCTACCAGAAGGCTTTCGCTGCGTCGTTTTGCCAGCGAGACTTGGATGATGGTCCTGGGGCCGTCGACTCCAGCTACCAACTTCTGCCCCGCGAAGTTGGTGCTTAAGCATTTTCCGACTGATGGCTTCGGGAAGGTTGACCGGCTTCTTTATAGCTGTTTCTGCGGGTTTCTTCCTCTATTTGCTTGTCACCACAGTGAGGGCAGTCTTTTCGTCGCACCGGTTCTTTACACTGCCTTTGAAGGTGTCCTATTTTATTGCAATTCCAGCAGCGCATTATTCGTCTATCCCGTCGAGTATCTCGTTCCTCGGCACTAATTCTTGTGCAGGAACATTCGACAGATGCTACTTCCCTGACGAAATGTGTTCCCCTGGAAGCCTGATTGGCTGCTTCCATCGCCAGAGCGAAGGCAAGTGCTTCAGCAAGGGTTCTTTTCCCGGCCATCCTTACTGCTGACTGTAGCTTCGAGTCTGCAATTCCCCTGATAAATGCATCTTTTGCCATTTCGTCGATAATTTCCTGTCCTGCGGTGGGGTATGACAGATGTGCCAGTCTACTCACGTCTGCTTGGAGCTGCTGCAGCGTTTCTCCTCGTTGCTGCGTTCGGCTTTGCAATTGGACCTTGTAGACCTCCTGCATGTGGCTATCCCCAAACCGTTTCTCGATAGCCTGTACTAAAGTCACATAATCTTTATGCTTTTCGATGTCTACTGTTTGCAGCAATTCTGCTGCAGGACCGTGCAAGGCCATTGTTAGGGCAAAGCACTTTTCCTCATTGTCCCAGTCGTTTGCACAGGCAGCCATTTCAAACTGCTTCTTATAAGTAGACCATGAAGTCTGGCCATCGAATGAGGGAGGTTTCAACTCTTTTCTCCTTGGACCGCTTAAAGAACATTCTCGCAGTTTCTGTTTTCGCACTGTGTCGAGCTCCTTTGCCAGTTGCTCAACTTTGCTGTCCATTTGTTCGAATTTTTCGCCAACATTCTTCTCTATTCTTTCGAATTTGTTATCGATTTCTTCGAACTTTTGGTGTAGAACGTTATTTTGTTCTTCCAGTTTTTGTTCTAGACTATTCTTTTGTTCGTCGATTTTTCTGCTCGTCTAGATTTTTCTTTTGTTCATCCAGCTTTTGTTCGAGACTATTCTTTTGTTCTTCCAGATTTTTCTTTTGTTCATCCAGCTTTTGTTCGAGGCTATTCTTTTGTTCTTCCAGATTTTTCTTTTGTTGGTCGAGACTGTTCTTCTGTTCGTCCATTTTTTTGTTTTGTTCGTCCATTTTTAATAAGAGGAGTTGCATCATTGCAGCCATGTCATTGCCGGTACTTGTCTGTTCATCCTCGTCAACATCAAATAAATGTGCATCAGGATCATGTCCCTCGTTGTTCAAAGCCTCCTGAAGTCGTCACCAGGTCACTTTTTCCTCCACTGGCGCTGAGGCTTCTCTTGTTCAACTCGGATTTGAGTTGGACGAGGGTCAACTGCAATAGTTTTCGACCCATTCTAGCTTTTTCAAATAGTCAGAAAACACTTTTTTATCTTTTTTTTTACACACAATAAGTCCTATCTCACTTCTGACACCAATGTAAAATGTTTGTGTGGGTAAAAATGATAGAACTTATTCTTTTCAATACAAATCCCTTTATTCAGTACAGTTACAATTCACTATTCAATTGTTTCTCTCAGTACAATCCAATTTCTCAACCGCTTACACTTTTCTTATCTTTTACTTAAACCACTTAATTACTTCTCCTAATTAACACTTCAAATTTCACTTTAGAACTGACTTGCATACCTTTGGGATGCTGGTATTTATACTCGAATGGCATACTTCGAGAACAATCCTCGCCATCCAGCGTCCCATACAATTTCCAATCTGCTAGAAAATTCGATTCCACTCTCCAGTCGAGACTTTGTTATTCCAGTATCGAAATCTTCTGGTCTTCGACATTTTCTGCTAGATGTCGCTGCTCACATTTAAGTGGTTATCACAATATTTTTAAGTTATTTAAGCTAATTTTTAAGCGTTTTTTTGTCTAGCATGTAAGAGTAAATTAAGTAGTATAAATAAAAATGCATATAAACTGAAAACTGACTGATAGTAACCGGAGTGCCGGTTGAGGAACTGGAATCTCTTGAGTACGATGGACTGGAGCATTTGGCAGAATACATTTGCCACAGGATCAAGAATCCAGATTTAGCTGTTCGAAATACCCAGCAGGAGATATCGTTCACGTGGACTAATCAAGTGACGGAGGGATACCTTCAAAAACCTAAAGACGAAATGATGGCAAATATGGAGAAAATGGAGACGATTTTTAAAATGTTTAATAAAGACGATATAGTTTATTGGCGTAACTATTTCAAACAGTTACTTAATCTCTCAAAAGACATACTGTCCGAAAGAAAAGTGAAAGAAATTTTCTTCCGTTCACGAATGTACTTTAGAATTGAAAACCTAAATAATACAATAGAAGACAATTTAACAAGTAGAAAAAGAAAAATGAAAAAAAAATATTGTAAAATAGTAGAGTTAAGCTATTCTATTTTGAATATGCGATATTTTTTTGTAAACATAAAAATGATTTTATATTAACTTATGTTCTACTAATTTACATACTTATGTGTTCAAGCAATGGAATTCGTCTTTGTGTGTTATATTTTCTCACACATGCACATATTAGATTTGTTTCCACATGCCCCGACAGCAAGTCGCAGATGATTGTTGTTTTAAAATCGCTATTAATCAATATTTATCATTATAAATGAGTAAAAGTCTCTATAAAGAATTCGAACTCAAGCAATTATTAACGTACAGCATACCACCTTCATCATCTTGATCCCGGAATTTATGCAGAATATTAAAAATACAAGTTTATTCATCTAAATCTATATTGTCGCCTTCAAAGCTTGATCCAATCCTCGAAACATTTTTGTATATTCGGTTTTCGGTATGTCAATCAGTGCTTCTTGCGATTTTTCCATTACTTCCTCTCGGCTGCTGAAATGCATTCCCTGTAGTGGTTTTTTAACTCGAATGAACAGAAGGAAGTCACAGGGAGATAAATCAGGTGAATTCGGTGGCTATTGGATGGTATTTGTTGCATTATTCGTCAAAAAATTACGAATAATGACGGCACTGAGCGACTGTGCGTTATCTTGGTGCAAAATCCACGACTTTTCTGCTCACAATTTTGGTCTCTTTCGGCGAATTGCTTTACGCAAACGTCTCATAACACCCAAATAATACCCTTTGTTTACTGTCTAGCCTTCTGGCAAAAATTCATGATGTATTACACCGTTGTAGTCCATGAAAACCGTGAGCATTGCCTTCTTTTTTGACTGAAGACGACGTGGTTTTTTTGGTCTCGGCTCATTTGGTGAACGCCATTCACTTCCCTGATGTCTAGATTGCGTGTCGTACTCATAAACCCACGTCTCGTCTCCAGTATTGATCCTTTTGATGAATTTGGGATCGGATTCAGCCTCGCAAATCATCTCTTTTGCGATATCAACACGGTCTCTTTTTAGCATGAAATTGAGGTCTTTTGGCACCAACTTTGCTGCTACACGACGGAAACCCAAATCATTAACCAAAATGTCTTGGACGGATCCATAGGCAATCCTCAAGTCCTCCGCTATCGCTCTGATGATTAATTTGGGGTTATTGACTAACATTTCTTTTACTGCATCAATTTTTTCGTCGGTTTTCGATGTCGATGGTCTGCCACTGCGTTCATCATCTTCGATTGACTCACGACTCACTTTTGAACCGCTCGTGCCACTGGTAAACGACCACTTTCTTTAGAGTATCGTTACCGAAACACTTTTACAGATTTCCAGTTTTCGCGCAATATTAAATCCGTTTCTAAAATTGTAAAAAATCGCCAACACACACAAAGATAGATGTACTCTTGGCTACGTATCTTTTGCAAATGTCAAGCTATAACGCTAAGCTTTAGAAGGAATGTCAACAACAGATTGACCAACTTAACAAAAAAACGAAATACAAATCGCAACAATGGGAGCGCCACACGGTTATTCCGGGAACTTTTGGTATGTATTATGGTATGTAAACAAAAATTGATCATTCTCGGCAGCCACCCTGGATTTTTCGGTGTTTACTGTTTTTGACACATGCGCAACATATTAGCTTATTATCTGTACCGTGGATGTTGTCAGTGCAGCTTAGTTAGGTTTCTTTGATTCTGAGGGAAGCTCAAAAGATGTTATCATTATCGCAAAAAAACATTAAGATAGACGTCGATTAGCTATGAAATTCGAAACCGTACGAGAGCTTACTGTTGTTTGGCACGACATATTTCAACTTGTACGTCATGTTAACAACAGGGAATTTCAAATCCCTCCTTCGCTTTATTTTCTATATGGACCCCCTCACCATGTTGTTGGAAAGCTTCTCGAAAACATTGCATTGCTCCACAATGAACCGTAAAATGTTTATATGGCCAATAAATAAATCTAAATTTGGGGGTTAAATTCAGGTTTCTTCTGATTTCGTAAATATATATTTCATAAATATACCTACTCACTACTACAATATGTTACTCATATACAGCAGAACGTGTAAATGTCTGTTTTTGCAAAAAAAAAATTATCTCCTTCGGTAACTCATCAACTTGTCATTGTAATCCTCTAAAAAACGCTCATTTTCACCGGCTCTCATGTACTATAATTTTTATTTCTGATCTATCCTTCCTTCCCATCACGATTGCGATGTCACGGTTAGGTGTAGGTGTTATTGCCATCAATAAATTTAATCTAAACAATAAAAAATTGTCACGCCCTAGCGCAGTATTTTCATACTTATTCATTTTCATATATAATACTCGAATTTTTCGAGATTCTCTGCGAAAATATTGTAATTATAAGCCTGTTAACATCAGAATATGTTTTTATTTTGCATAAATAATTAAACTTTGTATTTTGCTAATTAATATATACTTGATGTAAAGAAAATATTAAATTTCCAACACAAAGAAACCCGAATCCAAAGATCCGAATGTTCGCTTATGTGTTTGTGTATTTGCCCATCAACGTTTGAATTTCTGCAATGTTCCACATAATTAAAATAGGTATTTAGGTACCCTTACATAAGCCGATTTTGCTCTTGCAGATCACAATTAGACTTAACTATAATGATATTCTATTCCTGACACATGTAAGTGATATGGTTTACCTGTTACTTAATCAAATGTAAAACTATGCAATTTACGTACTTAATTACTATTCCATAATGGCATGCATAATCGTAACAATGTAACAATATATGTACGGCTCCATATGTATGATAGAAACACAACATTTCCAGATTAATTATTATTTGTTGAAAGCGTATTCTTATATTGCCAGCTTTTATGGCTCGAGAGAAAGTTAAAACAATTATGTTGGTCCCCGTTGCTATGAATTCAGTATCGGCGGCAGTCCAAAAGCCAATATTTCTCTGAGGTTACGTTAAAATGATAAATAGCATTAGTTTCCGTCTGCTGCGCCTTCAGAGTAATAACTCAAATGTCGTATCCGTGCTCATGTGGTATTTAAACACTTTTCTTTCTCTGATTTATCTCATCCCTCCACCAAAGAGGCGATAACGTAATTAAGGTAAAAAGGTAGAAAATATATGACTTTTACTATGCTGCTCTTTTTCCACGTTCACATAAGCCATCTATGTTTTTTATGTTTTTTTTATGAAAGAAAGAACATTGACTCACGAAGGATAACACTTGAGATATACAAATATCCCCGAGGAAATCTTTTTGGACAAAAATAAATCAAATCCATTTGACAATTTCATTCGATTGGCAAAATTTATTTATTTTCGAGTTTGCTGACGTTTTCTCTTTGGCTGGCAAAAGGGGTGACTAGCAGGTTCATGTGTTATTTGGTTTTTCATGGGGTATCAGCGGCTAAGAGGAGTCAACCCTTTAAAAATGTGAAAGGAAAAAAATTGGTTTTAAATTCTGACCCACATAGGGAATTTTCTTCAAAATTCCGGGGCATGCACTTTAACATGGATTTTATATTTTTACTGAGCATTTTTTTTAACGTCTTTATGTGTATTTTGCTTTATATTTGCACACACATTTTATCTGTTGATATACTCGTAGGTATGCTTATTTAATAAAAGAAGGATCATGCTTGCATTGAAAATTTCTTAAATTAGACATATACTCGTACCATATGAGTGTGAAAAAATGTTTGTATATCTGTTTTGATCCACAGACACATTGCCGTGGTAAGCACATTTAGGCCTCAGATTTTAGTTCCATATTATTTCTTATTTCTGTGACCTTCGTCTTTAGCTAAATTTAAAAGAAACTCAAACCGATTTTGCGAATGATATAGCATATACTCGTACGACCTCTAACAATTTTATACTACAGCTAATTACTGAAATCAGCCATGATCTAGAGACTTTACGACACTAGTGCTGATTGAATAAATTATTGAATAGTAACTAAACTATGTATATAATTATAAGCTACCCGTGCTTGACAATCATCATTCTAATTTAACCTTGCGTAGTTTAGGTTGTAAGATCTTCAATATGGCTGCTGATATCTGTATTAGGATTAAATGATTGACAATCTGTCTTTGTACTCATAGATGCCTGATTAATGGCTTTGGTTTGCACAACGACAATAAAATAATCTTAATCTTCCTTAAAAAAGTTTCTTATGTTTATGAAACATAATGACAGCAAAACAACGATTCCGAATTGTTGAAATTTCCGAAATCGAAGTTCTCTTCGCGAAACTTATAAAGTACTTGTTAAATTTAGCCTAGATATCATATGCCATCTGAATATGATATTTATCCAATTATTGGAAAATTTTGCAACCAATTCACGCTATTGGATACTAACACAACAAAAATAATGAGGACAGTGAGTTCGGGAAAAAACATCACGGCTGTGGAAGCTTTTGTTGAAGAGGAATTATCGATTCGTCCTCATTCGCAGGGACTTGGCCTTTGTCCATCTAATATCTGGAAAATACTGCGTAAAGATCTTAACGCTTGTAAGATGCAATTGGTGCAAGAACTGAAGCCGCGTGACCATTTATTGCGTCGAGTGTTGAGTTAATTAATTGACCCCGATGATTAACGATTACTTGTTACTAAATTTGCAAGATTTAAGTGTGGCAGAACTGTGGTTCCAATATGATGGTGCTGCACGCCATACTACAAACGAAAACATCGCTTTATTGCAACTCGATTTGGCAATAGAGTCATTTTAAGAAATGGACGATGTGTCCAATTTGCATCCAAAATCACGCGACTTGACGCCATTGGAATGGCTACGTCAAGTCATTAGTTTATGCTGCAAAAAATTATTCATACGATAAATATACAAATACGTCTCCGATTGCTCGATGAAGGGGCATGAAGTCATCTTCGAAATGAATGTCGTCGCCAGGTCAATTTGTTTGTGTCTTATTTAAATACATCAAGTTTGAACCTCTTAAAAATATACAATAAATATGTTATGATGTACATATACTCCCTACGCTTCAACTATAATGTAAAATACATTTTTAATGATTTCAAAAATATGAAAATGTGTAGCATATAATAACCATTGCATTATTTAAATTTGTTTATAATCTATATGTTTTTAAACAGATACATTGAAGTAGACACTTCAAAGTCAACAACTTTTCATAAGACCTTATTGCCGATTTTTTAAACCTTCTCGGAAGGGAGTCGAAGGCTGAAATTGCGTACGGGGTGTTTGTGTCCCATGCTGTGGCTCCTATTGAAAAGTGAATTTCGTTTGGGTGCAACTGCAGATGGCATAATTCTTCAGGATGTAGGCGGACCACACTCACGCTTTTTCTTAGCACCTAAGTGTGCTAGGCATAAATGACATAACATTCTGCGACGCTTGTTCTGAGAGTGGTGAGCTCTCTCTTCGAGTGTCCGACATACACTCAGGCTGGAAGCTCTAGACGCTGACATACATACTGATACTATGTGAATTTTGCTATTGAAATAATTATTGATGGTTGAAGGAAAAATTGAGTAAGTACCGTGTCAACCACCGGCATTTGGACTTGGCCAAATGAAAAAACAATTACGTAAAAAATAAAACTAAAACAAAAATAAGTAGTGCAGCGCAGTGAAAAAGGAAACAAAGTATTACACAGTGCGGGTATCCCACCTCTTCCGCTCGTGGTCGAATTACTGTTGCTTGCACTCAGTCGCTGCCGTTGCTGTATTTGTCATACGGGCAGTGGCTGAATGTACGTAACAACTAACGGATAGCGGGATGTGAGTGTGAATTCTGTTGGTGCACTGTTTTTTATTGTAAGAAGAAGGGCATATCACTTACAGCAATTTGATTCAGTAAACCAACGTCAAAATTCTCACTTCGCAGCCTTGCTTAAACGGCATATACGCTAGTCAAAAATTCATCAAGCATACGAGAGTGGTTTAGTGAAATTGAGACACGTATACGCTGTGTGTCTGCTTGAAGCAAAATCAAAATGCTTGGATTTTTGCTGAAACAGATAGACAGGCTTGATATAGTGTATATTGGTGATTGCCTGCTTGATCAAGCAATTGCTCATTTTCGCCTTGCAAGCGACAAGGCAACATCGTATGTTTTTAAACTCTTTTTATCGAAAATGGAGGATAACAATTTTATTTTGAAATTTCTAGAAGTTTATCGTATATATATACTGACAGGTATAGCATCTCGCAATTGTGTATATTTTTTTTGAAATTGTGGGTGTTGTCATTTGAAGAAGTCGATCATATGCCTCCATGTCCATGCGGAGGAAATTTATAAAATCATTCGGTGAACTTAATTGTAGCTCATTCAGGAGACTTTCGTGTGAAAAATCGTTTCGTTTTTTCAGCCATTCTTTCATCTGCACACCTTTTTCCCGAATCTTTTTACTTTTCTTCCTCAACGGTAGCGCTAGTCCGATAGCAATACAGCAGTCGGCCGTATCAGTCTTTTTTTTCTTTTCTTTTTCTACGCCGATTTAAATTTAAATCAGACAAGACACAGCACGTCCTTTCACCTCAACATTTACTAAATAATGAATGATTGAAGACTCATGCTTGATGTGTGTATATGCAATGCCAAATAGAATTTACTAACACACTCTCATATGCTTGATGAGTTTTTGACCAGTGTGGCTATTGAATCATCGGTATTTCTGTTTGTTTTTATTTTTATAATGACTCGGTAATTTTGGGTCCACATAGCAAACATATGCGGGCTAAGGAGTAATAACGTTTCACTTCTGTAAATACAGCAGTTTTGGCACTTAGTAAAACGCAGGTAGATCCCCTCCCGCATCTCTCAGATCACGCGGATTATTCTTTTCTCACAGCGGTTTCGCCATTTACTTGCGTAGTGATGTTGCTTACCAAACTCCACTACACACCGGAATCATGTGGTTAAAATTCCATCTATTGCTTTATTTACAGAAGCCCCAAATTGGACAGAAATTCGAGCTTTAACGAGTTTGATGAGCTCTATGACTCCGTACAAAGAATTGTATCCCTGTATCCCTATACTGAAATCGTTATTGCGGGCAATTTTGACATGCACAATTTTTGGCGGCTTCGACATTCTGAACAAACACCACCCGAAGGACGGTGTGTTGACATCTTCGCTGTGGGAAACAACTTGACCCAGCTTGTAAATGAGCTTGTTACATTTCCTTGATAACGAGGTGGATGCAGCTGCTGATATGATCGCGGACACTATTCTCTTTGGAATGAGATTCTTTATCCCTCATCGATTGAAGAGTATCAAACCAAAAGAAAAGGCGTGGTACGACTCGAGCTGTGAAGGGGCTGTCAGGATTAGAGTGTTTTTTCGGTCGTACAAGGGTGAACAAAGTTGAACAAGGTTGAGGTAAACTGAAAAAGTTCAAACGAGCCAGGAATGACTACAGCGTCGTTTTAATTTTGGGACGTTTTAATAAATGTCCCAAAGGTATTACAGTAAATTTTTTTGATTGTTTATCAAAGACATCAGCAATTCTGCTCCATCCCAACGCTTATTCACAATGACATTCCAGCTATCAGCTCTTTAGACAAGGCCAATCTGCTTGCTGCACACTGCGGCCATCACACCACTACACTTGAGTGCGTCGAATCTTCAATGGGACGAATCCACTTTAGCACTCACCTACAATAGTAGCAAGAGTACTTAAAGACCTTAACATACATAAATGGTCAAGATGGTATATCTCTCCTTCTTCTGAAAAGGTGTTGTTCCACGCTGGCAAAACCACTCTTTAGGACTCTTTCCGAGCAGGTGGAAAACAGCATTTGTCCAGCCCTAAAAAAGGCGAATCTTCTTCTCTCTTTTCCTACAGACCCATTGCACTTACGTCCTTCTTACCAAGGTTATGGAAACGCTGATAAACCATATGCTCATGAAATATCTGGAAACGTGAAAACTTATTTTAGTATCAAGAAGACCACAGGTGATTTGATGGCATGTTTCATTGAAATGTGGAACCAAAGCATACATCAATCTGTGAAAGCAAGATAGTTTGGCATTTGTCGAAAATGCGTGCTTTTGGGATCGAAGACTCTCCTCTTCAACGGATCAGAAACTACCTTGCGGAACGTTCAATTCAAGTTGTCTTGGATGGTTTCAAGTCTAGTATTCACAAAATAAATGCTAGTGTGCCCCAGGGATCCGACACTCTTTTTAATTTTGATCAACGATCTCTTGCCTGCCATTTCTAAACCATCATATTCCTTTGTTGACGATAGTACTGCCTGCTTTTCATATTCGTTCCCGGACTCACGTCTCTGCTCTTTGGTTATAGAACGCGAACGGTAACATATACTAATCTCATTAAATTCCAATATTAACAGCATCAAAACTTCAACAGAATGGAACTTAATTCTCCCAAAAGACAATGGTGTCCGCTGCCGTTAAAATGAAATTTAAATGCCCAGCCATTATTCATGAATGACACTTGCTAGGTCGAAACCGAAAAAGTTCCGTCTTTTGTGTGTGTGTCAATGACAACTTACGTTAAAATAACTGCATATTCGGTGTCGTCAAATATGCTGCGAAATCTCTAGGTTTCCTCAAGCGATGTAAGAAGTACTTCACGCCCTCTGATCAGACCTCTATATACAAGGCATTTGTCCGCCCGATATTTGAGTACAATGCCCACATCTGGTCGGGTGTGCTCAAAACATCTCTCCTCCTGTTAGATGGGATTGAAAACCGTGCGATAAAATTCATAGGTGATGCTAATATCACTCAGCCAATGGACATCCTCGAACACGTAATGTAGCGTGTTTAATTTTGTGTTATCGCAATTTCCACCACTAGTGCTCCATAGATATCGCCAGTAGCATTCCACCCTTTCAAACGTTTAACCGTAACAGACGTCTCGCTATGAATGCTCATCAGTATACCCATTTTCGGACGTACTCTAAAATATCATGATTCGTCCCTAAGCTGGACAATTCGCTTATGGAATGCCTTTCCGAGCTCTTTATTTCCTAGTTACTGTAACATTCAGACTTTTAAAATCAATGTACATCGGTACCTCTCTTTCTTTCCTCTCTGATTTTCCTTCGGTCTCGCTCTATGCAACAATTTAAAACGCGCGCTAATTTAAAAAAAAATGATGAAGGTGTAAAAAGTATTAATTAAATATCTGAACATTTTATCCCTATTGAAAAACTCATTCTTATTTTTATTATGTTACACGTTGTATTTCAACATGTTGTATTTCCGTCACATGTAAGTTTAGTAAAAAGCAGACTCTGCGAATTGCGTAGTGTAAATATGCAAAATAAAACGGAAGGCTCGGTGTTCGAATCCCAGCCTCGCCCGAAAGACATTCTTTTTTTAGGCAACTTAATTCATGTAAGACCAATGGTTGCATATAGTATTATAGTACAATTACACTAATAATTTAGACTCCCCATTAAATGTTGGATGCCACCCATTCATTGGACAAACATCTAGCATCATACAAATCCCCACAACAAATTATTACTATAGAAAAAAAAAATTATATTATACGAGTATATGTCAAACTTCGTTTGTATGCTGAGAATATTATTACATCTGATGTATTTTATATTAAAATATATTCGTTGTAAATAAATAAATATCACCTTCAGTTTTTTCAGTTTATATGCATTTTTATTATATTACTTAATTTACTCTTACATGCTAGACAAAAAAACGCTTAAAAATTAGCTTAAATAACTTAAAATTATCTTATACTAACTTAATAAGTATCACCTTGGAGTATCTTGGATGACCAAGATGAAATCAGACAGCAATTTCCAAGCTTACGCTTGGACGCTATGGTTTAACTGCTGAGCTGTTTAAAGAAACAGGTGAGAATTTAATACGTAGCATGCGTCAACTCATCCCTATAATCTGGGTCTACGAAAATTTGCCCGACGAATGGAACTTCAACATTGGTTGTCTGCAAAGAGTTATAAAGAAGATACAGTCATAGAGATACTTCACTTATGGAGTAACTCGTTGAGCGAAAACAAAGGATGTGCTTGTTGTAGAAGCTTATTTAGGATAGTTTTTTTTTTTTTTTTTTTATAATGAGCGCGCGCTTACGTGGTTTAAGTACCCTTAAGGTGATTGTACACAGCGCGGGCAAAGGAAATTTAAGGAGGAAGAAAAGAGAAGTACCGATGTACATTGTTTTTAAATGTTTGCAAGTTACAAAAGATGGGTAAGAAGTACCACAGGGTTTAGAATTAAGTCCTATACTCCTTATATTATATGCAAATGAATTGCTTCGAACAATTTTTCATTCGTATTTTCATTGTATTTTAATGAGTTTTTCCAACCAGTAAATTCCTACAGTGATAATGAATGTATTGTGTCACTAACAAACTAATTAAATATATTCGTAAAATAATTCCATTTTGACATTAACAGAATGACTAAAATCGGTATTTAAAATCAGTCAAACTGTTATTAGTTTGATTAGTTGGTAGTTATTTGGTGTGTTTTACCCCATATGGAAAATATTTGTTTGCTTAAAATCAGTGTAAGCGATTTTAATGTGGGTTAAATGTTATCCTGTTTAACACAGTTGATGTCAAATGATTCGTACGAAATACTAGAAGTTCAATGACTGGTTCTGCTAACGGCTGTTCTGTTTATCATTCTGAAGACAGCTAAAACGAAAGCTCTTCCCGGATAGAACTTCTACATTTTTTCGCTTCTCGTGCTCTACCGCCGCAACTTTATAGGTGAGTTGGTACGCAACATAGTTTAGTAGTCGTGGTAGGGTGAGGCCAAAAAATTCCGCTGCCTAGCTGGCATCCTCTTGGTATTGATGTACTTAATGTAGGCTGTAAAAACATTAATGAAAGGTTGACGAATACGTGATTAATAAACACTCTTGCAGATTGTGGTATGGCAGGTGTTTAACGTTGATTCTCTTCACAGTATTTCTCCTGTATCTCCTATATCCTGACACTAGTGGAGTAGTTCTGTTTCATAGAATTCTTCTATTCTACGAATTGATCTGGGCACATATACATATGTATAAATCAAGATCTATGAAGAATTTCACACACACGTGAACTAGTAAATTTGGAGAAAGACTAACAACGTAATTCCATTACTTATTGCTGGTGGCAATAATGATGAGGTAAAATATAAATACTTACCAGATGCGTATTCATACATGGTTGAAACACTGGCCACCGCTATATTGACGCTACTCAGTGCCTATCCTAATCATAAAACACTTGTCTACTTAGGTTTCTGCCCACCTTATACCGCTGATACATCTTTTCATTCAGTATTGCGAATCATCATTCAAAAACTTACGCCATAGCTGCAATCACAATCAGGTGCAGGGACATAAGGCTTAACATTTTTCTTATGTCCCACCTAATACCTCTGTTATCTTGGTTTAGTTTTACGCATTACTTACATATATTAACAAGAAATATACCGTTACTAACAATTTACGGAAAACAATACACTTACATGCCAGTAATTGATTTCTTAGTTAGTCCAGTTTTTGATCTTGCTAGCTAGTGTCGTGGAAATGTAAAGAGAGACTACAAACACTGAAAATGCTAAAAATTTTGATTTCAATCCAGGTCTCGGGAAAAATAGTTGTGTGTTATACAGGGTGTCTCAAAAGAAAGTTCACATTGGTTTTGGTTATTGCGTGAACGCAACTATTTTGAGGGGCGCGGGGGGTGTGTCAATCGGTAGCCTGGATCCTGGGAATTTAGTCGCTATGGAGCGTTTCTCGGGAGTGGACCGTGCGTTGTGGGTACTCGAGTTTTATAAAAACGGTAATTCGGTGACAGTAGCGCGAAGAAAATTCTGCAATATTCGACATAATGAATCGACTAGAATGATGCGCCAAGCACTCGAATCATTGCAAAATGGGTCAAGAAGTTTGAAGAGACTGGCTCAACACTGGAAAAACCAAAATCCGGGCGTTCAAGATCTTCAAGAACCGTCGAAAACGTAGACAGTGTCACCCAGTCTATTCGGGACGATCCGAACCTTTCAATTCGGAAGCGTGCTGTGGCCCTAAACGTGCACAGATCGTCATTATTGCGCATTTTTCATAAAGATTTAAAACTTCACCCCTACAAAATTCATTTGGTGCAAGAATTAATACTCAGGATGCTGGTCAGAGGCTTGACTTCGTAAACCAGATGAGGTGACATAAGTTGGCCTCCACGTAGTCCCGATTTGACACCTATGGACTTTTTCCTGTGGGGTTATGAAAAATCCAAAGTTTACGCCAACAAACCGATTTCCCTGGCACAATTAAAAGAAAATATCCGTCACGAAATGGCAGCCATCACGGAGAATACCTGCCGAGCCGTCATAGGCAATATTAGTGCTCGATTAAATGAATGCCGTGAACGCAACGGTTTACATTTGGACGATGTCATTTTTAAAAAATAAATTCCCAAACACTGTATTTTAATATATAATAAACATTTTTTCAATAAACTTCTAACTTTTTTTCTAATATATACATATACTCGTACATATTGTATAAAAATACAATAAGGCATTATGCATGCTATATAAAATCGTGTAAAGCACGAATTAAATTCGATAGCGCTTTGAATAAAATTATAAAAACACGCGATACCATCGATCGACACGCTGATCAGTGGGATATGATGAAAAAAATGAAATTTGTTGATTCTGATTGTTCCGTTCCGAATAAAATAAAAACAACGGCTAAACAAATTTTCGAAGAAAAACGCTTAAAAATAACAGATGCAGAGCACTTAGTTCCATATTCTTCTATGAAGCGGCACATGAATAGATTAAAAAGTGAGATAATACCAAAATCTCTACGAAGTCTTTTGGAAATAACGGAAGCATTTGCAAAAAAAATGTTTTGTCAAACTATGGCATGTCGAGGTATGACAAACAGAAATCGTTTTATAAGCAGCCAATTGGAAGCCAATTTGGATACACCATATTCATGGTATCTAAAATCGTCGAGTTAATTAAAACATTGCCTCAATCAGAATGACATTATTTAATTGATGGTACATTTAATGTTCGTCCATCCTGTGTATGCAGGCAATTATTAATTGCGTAGCTACTTTTTAGTTTTATTTTCTCAAATTCTCAAAAAGTTAAATTTTAGAAGTTTCTTTTCTCAAACAAAAGAATTTTGTTAGTTTCATTTCTCAAATTCTCAAAAACTAAAATTTTACAAGTTTCTTTTCTCAAACAAAAGAATTTTGTTAATTTCTAAAAATAAAATAATATTTCTCAAATTCATGTGTATCCCTTTCTCTACTCGCTAATGAGTAGTAATTCAGAGAACGATATGAACACATGTTTCAATATATTGAACCAAATATGTTGCATTTTCGTCCCGCTTCCTTTACAACCGATTTCGAACAGAGCCTTCGAAACGGAATTCAAAAAGTATATCCTGATCCTGAAATTAGAGGCTATTGGTTTCGTTACTTAAGTGGACTTAGGAGAAAGGCGTCAAGAGTCAGCAATTTTATGCCAAGTTTACGGAAGGACAAGGAACAGTTTAAACTCTTTCATAAGTTTTTTGTTCTTCCGTTACTTAAACCAACATTGATAAGAGAAGCGATTGATTTGTTGGAAATCAATCTCTGGTAAATTCTCTGGTTTTGGAGAGTTTGTAAAATATTTTAAAAGACAATGGATATTAACTTTCACAAAACACTTCTCGGTTTGTAAAAAAGAAATGCGAAATACAAGTACGAGTATGCTAGAAGAATACAATCAAAAATTGGGACAAATATTACCTAAACATGGTAATTTTTTTAAATTTTGCGACACATTATTGGACGAAGAATATAAATCCACTATCGATTTTATTACGTCACTGGATGGAGAAACGTGGAGAATGTTCGAGCGCCCAAAAGGGAAATTTGAAAAAAAGGAATGAATTCATCGACACCTTGACGAATAAGCTCGACGAACGTAAAATCATGATTTCGGAATTTATCAATCAACTGACGTCGAAATTGTATGGTAGAAGCATCAAACTGAAGAAAGATTTTCTAAAGTTTCTGAATCATCATCAAGTGATAACGAAGAAAATGATTTGGACGACCCTGGGCAACAACAAAATAATGAAACCATAACCTGCGGTATTTGTTTCAAAAATCCTAGAAACATATTACTTCAACCTTGGAACCATGGCAAGATGTGTACTAGCTGTTTCGCGAAGATAAGAGAAGCAATAGTTACTAAAAATGAATTTCTATGTCAATTTTACCGCCAGATAATTAAAAACACATCTTTTGCTTACTTATGAAATTTGTAATTTTTCTGCGATTTTGTATGGACATTTTTAAATTTTTGTTGACATTGCCGATTTTTTGGCGTTCTTTTTTTAATTATTTGGTTAGATTATATTAAAATGTTGTGTTTGTTCAGTTTTTGTTAAATGAAATAATAAATGATTATTATAGTATTATCTATCAAATTGTGTGTTCAGTTTTCTAAATTATTGTGAATAATTGTAGGTATAATGGAAAAAAGGGGTTGGATGTCTAATGAAAATCCACAACGTTTTGCTAAATGTTATCTCTCTGAAACTTATGTTCCATCTTCGCCCAAAAATTTTGGAACTTATGTCCCTGCGCCTCACAATCAGTATTCAGTGAAAAATGTTTATTGAGCGCTACGCCAATTTTATCGTGATTTGGATATGCGTTATTGATAATTTTAACACTATAATTTTTTTTTTTTTGAATACAATCCACTGAAAAAAATATGCAAAGGGAGTACAGATAAAAACTTCGATGCCGTTGAGGCCAGTGTTGACGAAGATTTTAATTCATCTATGCTTAATTATGCCCGAGAATTTAGCCTGTGTTAATCGACTTTGTGAAAGAGTTTGCGTAAAGATCAAATTTTTCAACTTATTTTATTCATATGTATATACAAAAGTTACAAATTTAAAATACGATTTTACATGCATTTGATACATATAGAATAGTTAGTGACACCTTTATTTATGAAAAATAGAGACGATACCACATTATAAAAAAATAAAAAAATTACTTTGTGTGGGGTGTACAAAGGTAGAAAACAGAAGTTCAATTCAAGAAAAAGAGGAAAGAAGAAAAACAATAATCTTTAACAAATTAAAAACGGTTACATACAAAATCTAATGTAAATGGCAGAAATAGGTAAATATATAGTTGAGCAAATGAGCAAATCATTTTTATTTATTTACTTTACTATATTTTAAATTGAATAACTTAGTAGAGTTTCGATTTCATGGTGATTAAAACTAAGAAGCCATGATTTAACTACTTTAATAAATGCGGACAAATTTCTTATGGATCGAATTTCTAAGGGCAATGTTAAATAGTTTGCATTAAACAATGGAGTAAAAGTTTCTGTAATTTGTAGTGCGAAAAACAAGGACATTTACAACAAAATTTGAATGGCTGCGTAAGCTACGAAAGTCAGAAATTGGACTCTCTAGATCCCGCTTCTCATGAAAAAGACCTTTAGGATTTTAAAATAGAATAAATGGCGCAAAGGGAGAATGTTCAAGGTCCATTGTGTGCGCATAACGGTGAAAACCTCAAACACTACGAATTGCAGATTTTTGAGGGATAGTTAATTGCTGCAGTTTACTAATAAAAGCACCACCCTAACTACAAATTCCATATTGCAATCTTGATTGGAATACACCCTAATAAAGAGAGCAGTACTTTCTAAGGCGGAAAAGGCAACGAGTATCAGAAAGAAGATATTTTTTTAAGGCAGAAATGTGATTGGACCAGTTCAAGTTTTGATCTATTGTAACATCAAGACACTTGAAATTATCTACACCTTCAATTATGTAGCAATCAATACTGCAGTTAGTATTCCTTGTTGAAGGTTCGACCACCTTGGATTCTGCATTGGCTGTATAGCAAGTCGTGACACGGGCAGACTTTAGAATGAAATATTATGTTTAAGTCGGAGTACTTTTGCTCAATAAGACTGATAAACATCAACTTAGTTTTACTACTAACAATAAGTTTGTGATTAGCAAACCAGCATCTAAATAGGAAAACATCATGGTTTATATCAGCGATTAGATCTAGCGGACTGGCTGAACAATATGCAACTCCAAGGTCGTCGGCAAAAGCTGTAACTTTACCTGTGAATGGGAGAGAAAATAAGGAATTTATGTATATTAGGAATAAAATTTGGCCAAGTAGAGAACTTTGGGGTACCCTCAGGTTATTGGTTTTTGAACTGTTTATATTGCTTCCAATTTTTACATATTGCATTCTATCTTTAAGATAAGACTCAAACCAATTGTGTATGAATCCTCTGAATCCGACCTTATATAGTTTATCTAATAGTATGGCGTGGTCAAACATGTCAAACGTCTTAGTTATATCCACAAAAAGGCCTGCACAAAAATGTTTTTTATCTAGTCCCTTATGTAAGAAGGAGCAAAAGTCCAATAGAGCATCCTCAGTGGAGAGGCCTGTTCTCGGTTTACACGCTTACAAGATTCAATTGCTGCATAACTTGAAGCCAGGTGATCATCTTTCCGCAGTGGCTTCGCTGTTTGAGCACTTTTTTACCATCAATTTTTTTTCAGTGATGAGGCCCATTTTTATCTCAGTGGTAATGTTAATGGGCAAAGTAAATCTAAATGTAATCCTTAAAGTACCGATGCACATCGAAATATGTAATGTTTGGTGTGGTTTATGAAAATGAAAAAAATGAAAATGTCACCGTCAACGGCGCCCATCACAAATTCATGACCATGCGGGCAAGCCAACACGCCACCATTCATGCGTCAAGTGCTCGAAAAAGTGGTTGAAACTTATATCTGCAGGATGCAGTTCGTGAGACACTCCTATGGTGACCATGTCCGAAATCATTTTCCATCATGAATGCCGTGGCCATGGGCAGCCGTGGCTCAAGTAAAAGTGTATTGGCTTCTAAAGCGGACTGTTCGACATTCAATGCCAACCGTGCCCGAAAGGCATTCCTTCTTTCAAGCAACTAAAATCACGAAAAATGAGTGGTTGCATAGAATAGAATTAAAATAATAATTTAATCTTCTCTTTCAATGTTGGATGCCACCCATGTAGCGAAATAGCTACTGAGCCCAAACACCTTTTTTCTCTTTCTGTCCCATTTTCCAGAAACTTAACACGTTAACAGGCATTTTATGAGTAGTCGTACACTCTTGAGTGTTAAGTTCTTCAAAAAAAAAAACTTGACTTAGATAGATAATCGAATAAAAACAACTTGATTCGTTTGCTCAAATTACGTGTATTTTATTTAAATTTCTTACCAAAATCTTACAGCTCTTAAAACAACAATCTTTATAACTAATTCGTATGTATTCTATCTGATGAAAACATTGTGTTCCTTGAAAATAAATTATACTTAACGTTCTGTAGTGATAGGTTAGTTGCGTCAGTATTTCAGATCGTTTACTCCGGTAAAATAGGAATACAGCAAATGCCAGACAAGAAGACAAATAAATTCACTTATCGAACCAGATATAATTAAATATGCTGATTGAATCTACATAATTTTTGGTATTTAGTACCATAATTTGGACATTAAAAATTTGCAAAACCAGATATTTCTATTCGTTTGATTCTTCAAACCTACTATTAAACTTTTTCAGTATTAAAGATACACATACTCGTAAAATAAGTAATTTGATATATGAATAGCAATAAATGTCTTCAATTGTATATGAACGGTTTTTAAAAAGTTTAGGTCAGTGGCCTGCTTACATACATATGATCTCTAACTCGACTCGGTTCCTCGAAAAATTTATGGCACAAATATGTTTTATACATTATTGCGGTTCGAAAATACTTGGTTTTTAGCTGAAAACTTTCCCAATAAAATTCTTAATCATTGATTTCCAAAGTCATAACGTTTGCTACAACTAAGTCAGATATATGCGTATACATGAGCAACTATATTTTTGTGTGCCTGCTCTTATTTTTCATATAGCGTTTTATCTACCATTATCGAACCCCTCGTACAAAATCCAGAGGAAATTTATTAGGTGCATTAAGAAGTTATCACAAAAAACTAAAAGAATTTGATTCAGTGCGGTGGAAAAACCCATTCTGGCAAGCATTGCCTTTAAGTGGTTTTATATCATGATATAGCGTCAGTACTCTTATTGAAAAAAGATACGGTGTAATATACCGCAAAAGAAGAACATTTTGTGGATATTAAAACTGTGTGAAAAGTTTTGAGAAATATATACCAGCCTTTATCGCATTTAGTCCTCATGTGAGTGGCACTGAAACATTTGAAAAGTAAATGGATTATTATTTATCCTAATACGAAATTGATAAATAAGCATGTAAATATGATCTAGACCGTTACATAAATCCATTAATGAAATCCACATGTTAAAAAAAATCGTTCCAAAACTTAAATGAGATCAACTTAAAATGATGATCCAATTACCGAAGGAGTTTACTTACTCAGGACACACCTTGTGGGCAAGCAAATAGAAGAATATATTGCCGATGAGTGTCGGTGCCAATGTTGGTAAACAGCTAGTCTTCTATTTTGATATCCGTAAAGATGTTATTTTTTATTTCGGGGAAATCAATTGATTAAATTACTGTCTAAGTATCCTCTCTTTTATAGGCCTTTAATACTACTTATTTGTGTGATTACCTCCTCCAACGCATGTAAGAATTTTAGAACTGTGTCTGAGGCACGTAACATTGCCTAAAGCTGTTTCTCCCCTTCGACCAGAGACCGGTACCAGAACCTCATAAAATTTTATGTGCGCATTTAATCGCTCCCTTGGTAACTGAATAAGTTTGTTGTTGTCTGCTTGTTACTCGTTTATTATTTTATCACTTTTACAGTGAGGGACTGGTGACGTTCTCATCCAATTTTTCACATTGACGTAGCCTTGTCAAGAACATTATTTTCTAATCATTTACACATTCCTAATTTGACATCAATTCGAACAGAATATGAAGGTACTTCACTTCCTTTTAATTTCCATATTTTTCCGGACTGGTGTGCCAATTGTGATGCTGTCTCTAAGATGAAAATTAAAATTGAATAATAATTGGTATGAACAGCCAGGATATTTTATAAATATTGATACACATTCGTGCGCATTGCAGCTTTATAGATAGGCAATGAGGGATCTATTAAAAATGTGGCAAGTTAAGCATTATTAAGGAATTCCAGAGAGAGCGATTTTTTTATTGGCTTATCTATGTTAAGGATGATGATATTGAAAATGCTTCAAAGGACTGACTATACGCTTTTTCTTCCAGTAAAAACCCAAATTTATGCATACATCGGGCATTCGTTTTATTTCTTTTACCTTTATGAAAAACGATGACAAATCCTTTTTTAGTATTAAATTTCCAATTTAAAAATTTCGCATATTTAAAATGTTCAGGATTACTTAAATGAAGGGGATTGAGAAAAGAAATGTATTCTCAGTTTGAGGAAATTTATATTTTGTTGAACAAGCTTAGTCAGCCCACAACGTGAATGTTTTTTTATTGAAAGAGCGATTTTTTAGACGAGATTCTGTTGTTGACTGAAGCAATTCAAATGACACAGTTATCATGCTGGACTGGTAAATTTATTAAAATAAAAAGGTTTCATTTCTACCTTTTTTTGCTACGACTGAAATTAAATTAAAGCTATGTCTATGTACGATATAAAAAAATTATGCAAATGTAGTATGAAATACCAGACGAAATATAATCAGCCACAGCGGTGGTATTGTCGTATTAGTGGGGCACAAAAACTGATTGGTTCAGAAATTTAAAACGGGATATCACGTTTTCATAGGTCGTCGAAACCCTGTTATATGATCGTGTTGTAGTTTAGAGGACCCAATGTGTTAACCTTCCCTCATTTCCGTCGATAACAATTCCTGAGTTTTCAAAAATGTAAGACATAGGATGTCACTTTGGAATAACTCTTGAAAGCTTAACAAGTTTAAAACTAAAAAGGTTGCGATTAGTCCAGAAGCAACATTAATATTTGCATTTGGTGTGAAATCCCAAACCAACCGCCAACCTGCGATATTTACGATATATTGCAAATTTTCTTTAAGCAGTCAGAGCTCTGTGATGCCAAGCTAAAAATGTTGCTCGGGTTGGGTCAAGTAAAGTTTCTAGTGGGTCATGGTAAGACGTAGACGTTTTTGGAAGGTCAGGTTGTAAGCCCAATGTGTCATGTGTTAACCCGCCGAAAAGATCTTCGCAAATATTTTTCCACGACAGTATTAAACAGGATGAAGAACGACCCCAATTAGCTTTACCACGAGAGTGTGCGCTCTGACGGCTTCGTTCCACCGGAAGCAGTTCTCTACCTAGATCAGAAAGGGTTGATCTAGGATATATCAGTGGTCTCGTTAATCTTCCATGTCGCTCGGACAGCTGGGTACAGGCGACTTAACTACAACAGAGACGTCGCACATGGCAGTGTGATTCGTCTCAGGTTCAGTATGGCGGTGGGGAATCGCGATAAGAGGGATGACGTTCGGCAGCACCAGCATTTCTAGTGGTTGAATGATGAAGAAGATGTTACGTCGTCGTTTCCGTCAATTACAGACCAGCCTCACAAAAGGCTATCTGGACCCTTCAATGAGTGCGAGTTCAAAGAAACTCCAACGTCGCAACATCCCTTGGTTTCGGTGGGAATTTGTTTTTGTTTAACAATATAAGCGTTGGAGAGTACCAAACTCTATTCTCTGATGCAATCAGAGCATAGACTTTAGCTACCAATTCGGTCATATGTTATTTCTTTCAATCAAATAAATGAGGATTCTTCGACAAAGACTTCTCCAAACTTACAAGTCTTCTTTCAGTCATGGGGTAGCTGTCCGAGTCAAACAGTAAACCATTTTGTACCCATCTCCAACCTTGCGCAGGGTCTGCTCCATCACATTTAAAACACGTATGTCCGCCTGGCATACAAATTTTCCCCTTGGAGGTCGCACTCCGAATTTCTCGGTTGTGAAATGACGCTTTACTAGATCGTTCTTCATTCTGTTAGTTTTAATTTTAAATGCATTTTATTTTCTTAATCACTAATTCATACATACTAACAAAAAATGCTTAAATGCTAGCTTAAGATTACTTAACAATCTTATACTAACTTACTGACCCCAAACCAGCACTCTAAGCTACTCTAAATTCTAATAATTATGTCTTTCGACTTTATTTACATTTTATTGGCATATGGAGATAATTTTTTATTTTTTATAAAAACTTAATACGAGTATCTAACTTAAAATAAACCTTAGCCTACCTAACCTACATACGCAATACACATATACATTATACACAATTATATACATAAATTAGTATATACATTTGTATACACAAATATATGTATATATTTCTTAAATGCTACCCTAAACCTATGCAAGCTGGCCATCGCTATTTACAGAGAAAACAGATTGGTCAGCTCTGCCTCATTAGTGAGGCTGGTCCGTAATTGACGGAAACGACGACGTAAATCTTCTCCATCATTCAACCACTAGAAATGCTGGTCCTGCCGAACGACATCCCTCTTATCGCTATTCCCCATGTAAAAAATTCCGAGAGCGTCAAGTTGCAATAAATACAGACGTACGAGAAATGTTTCATCGCATAAGGATCAACGAACCAGATCAACAATGGCAGTGGATTCTTTGGAGAGAAGGTGATATTTCCCGCAAGCCGTCTACGTTATGCAGGTGATAATGTTTGGCCACCGTTGCTCCTCCAATTTGTTAAAAATCATCATGCCGTTCTATTTCGAGAACAGTGTCCTGAAGTTGATAAATCGAGCTTACGAGGACTGTTGCTGAAACTGTGGCTGTTAGTAGAGATGCCATTCGGATTTGCAAGTCGATGAACTTTGACTTAGTTGGTTTCCAGTCCAACAGTTGATTTTTTTTAGAACAGATGCCGGAAGTCAATATCAAACCAAGTATGGTCAGCATTGATCCTAACGAGTCCGAGAGTTACGTCACTAAGATTTTGGGAATGTATTGACATCCCTACTCGGATCAATTTGCTCCATAAGCTAACATATGATGGATACTTGAAGAGGCTGCCGGAACCTGATGCTGATATTTCAAAGCGAGAAATTCTTTGGACCATATTTTCCGCTTCATCATTTGCTGAAAGGTAATTTTGCAGGATACCTTGCGAGAGGGCTACGATTGAGATCAGCCGAAATGTGGGGCTTCAAGGAGTCAGTGGTTGTGATTGTTAAGGTGCTTGAGCGAGGTGGAAGAAGTAAAGATTCCCCGTGCGTATGTGTCATGGAGTCCCAATTCTTCCAACATAAGTCTGATTACATTTGTTGACGCCTTGGAAAAGGCTTTTTTCTGCTGTATCTTATTGGCGTTTTGAGCAAAACAGGAATGAGTTTGCTATGGCAAAAGCAAAACTGGCTCCAGTTAAGAAATTGTCAGTTCCTCATTTAGAACTGCAAGCCGCGGTGCTTGGTGCTCACATTATTTATTTTACATGATTAAAAAATCATTCTTGCCGTTGGCACTATCGGAGCAACAAAGCTTTTTTCAAGTTTTCACTCGTTTCGTCGGCTCTGCAATATTTCGCAAGTTGTCTATACAAGTAGCCCAGTCTCATTTTCGCGCAATTGTTAGCAAGGACATTCGGTTTTTTCGGGTTTTTCAAGATATCGAACTTTGCGAAAGATATTCATCCAAGGGAATTTTCTTGCGACAAAATCCGAAGCAAATTTTTCCCAAGGAGCAGTCGGAAAATCATTCGATTGTATATTTGGCGACCGTGACAGGATTTTTCGAAAATGAGCTGGGTAGAACACGGAAGAAACAGTATCCTTTTATCAAAGTGCTGGTAAATTCTACCAAAATCCAGAGTTCCAGATTATTCAAGGACCGACACCAGACACATCGTGGGAATCCCCATCACCAATCGCGAAGGAAGACATACAAATTTCGATATTCCGAACCATTCGGATAGGAGGAAAGGGAAATAAGTATAAAAAATAAAGTATAAAAAATTCACACGACCAGTTAAGAATCCACATCCTCACGTACTCTTTTTCGCACTCATTCGAAAAAGCGTTCGCTCACACATACCTACACCCACGCGTTCTCTTCATTCGTATTTCATATAGCTCACAAATTGCACGCGTCGCTTCAACCATCCGTTTTCGTTCGTTCGGAAACGGTTTCGAAAAGCTTCAACTGAAGCATCGTTCGTCGCTCATTAAGTCCCATTTACAATACTGCGAGATACGATACGAGAGTCGCATTCGAATTCGATTGCGAGAGCTCGGACGTCTGTTTACAATGATGAGTCGAAACACCACTTACAAATAACAATCTCAAAATAAAAACAACAACAATTTAGCTGTCACGCATTGCGAGATGCGAGAGTTTTCTAGATTTTCGAAATTGACTGCAATACTTGCTGCGAGACTCGCGTTATTGTAAACGAACACATTGAATTACATGTTACGGAAATATTTTTGATAGTTCATGCGCTCTCGTTTTCGAACAACGTATCGCATCTCGCAGTATTGTAAATGGGGATTTACTCACATAGTTGCTCATCGTAGGTTCATCAAATTGCATAAAAAGCTTTCGTTTTCGTTTTACTTGGATTACTCGTAGATTGCAGTTTGGTATACCTACATTGGTCTTCGCTTTTGTTCGTTGTTCACACATCAGCCACATAGGACCTATGTGCATTGCTAAGCTTAGCTTTACAATTCTCGCTCTTAATTTTGTCGCTGCTGTAGGTATAGTTGCTGTTGTTTCTGTATCTTCTAGCTGTACAAGTAATTTCATACTGCGATTTATTTTAATTCGCTTTAAATCTCGTTCCTTTAATCAAATTTCGCCAACGTCTGATTGAATCCACTTTCTCTTACAAACATTTTCGCTGGAGAAAAGCATTTAAGTCGAGAGAAGGAGATCGGTTGAAAAAAGTTCCACAACAGAACAAAATTAAAAGCTCTAATTAACTTGGTCAAACATAAATTGTAATAAGATATTTCGTTGTCATGTCTCTCGATAGTTTGAAAACATCTCGTGCTTCTACGTATCTAGGAAGTATTTCGCGTATAAAAACTCTTATCGAAACAAAAACATTATCGCATACAGAACTTGAATGCCACTTAGGAATTGTGAAATCTTGTTTTAAACAGGCAATTGCTTATCAAAATCAAATTGAGAGTTTGGAACAATCTGATACAGGTCGTAGTGAATTAGAAGAGGTTTATGTCTCCACTAAATCGAAAATTTTATCGCAAATGGGCCCCGAAAGAAGGAGTAGTAATACTGCGTTAGAGACTACCATATCTATACCTCAGTCAGTTAACCATTTGCCTTAGCAAAACTGCCACGATTCAGTGGGAAGTACTCGGAGTACAAAAACTTCATTAATACATCCAAAGAACGTGTTCACAATGATTCAACACTTTCCAAAATAGAAAAATTTAATCATTTGCTAAATTGTTTAACTGACCAAGCTTTAGGGACAGTTAAAACATTCCAAATTACAGAAGATCTTCGCTTTTAGTTACACAACAAAGCTGCGCATTTTGCAGAAATAGTTCGCATACCATTACAAGCTCTACTTCTTTTACTCAGCTATCTATTTCCGACCGTTTCATAAATATGAAGAAGCTGGGTCTATGCATAAATTGTTTACGAAAGGGTCACAACATTTTCACGACGTTTGTCAAATTTCAAATGCAAAGATTGCAAGCAATTATTGTACATCATACGATGCTTCATCGGCAAAACCAATCTTTAAGCATTTTAACCTCACATGAGACATCGTCGTCTTCTTCTCAATCGTCAGTTGTAGTGAAGTCGGTGGTTTAAGGGGAATTGGCTCAAGTAATATTAGCTACAGCCATAGTTCTGGTAAAAGATGCACCAGGATGTTTCCAATTAGGACGAATTCTTTTAGATTCTGGTTACCAGGTTAATATGGTCAAAGAACATTTTGCTACGACCCTAGGCCTGCGAGCTCAAAGGAAAGACATAGATATTCAAGGAATCGGTATGACAGAAACTAAGATTGGCAGCACTACAAAAACCAAAATAAGACCCAGATATTCACCATTTGAGCTATCTTTGGAATTTCTAGTGGCACCTTCAATTACCGGTAACCAACCTGATCCGTCAATGAACATCGACAATTGGAACGTTCCCAGAAACATTGAACTCGCGGATGAGCAATTTAATCGAACGGCGGCAATAGATATGCTTTTGAGAGCAGAAACATTTTTTGACATGTTGCTGGTAGACCTAATCAAACTTGGGTCTGGTTTACTGTCACTTCAAAATACTCGTCTCGGTTGGATTGTCTCGGGGAAGTATAAGTCACTAAGTAGCAATCAAAGGCGAACGTGCTGTATTAGTTCCAATGACAATCGCCTCGCTGAGCTTTTGAAAACTTTTTTGGGAACTTGAAGCAGTCACAGGAAGAAAATCTAAATGGACTGACGAACAAATGGATTCTGAGAAACACTTCAACGAATCGGTAGAGGAAGTTAGCAGTCTCTACTATCCGGAAGAAATCGCGCTACTCAAAAACGGAAGATTTATCAAAAGTTCGCTTAAGCACCTAAGCCTATTTATAGATACTTCAAAAGGATTTCCAATACTACGAGTTGGAGGGCAGTTAGAGAATTCAACGCTGCCTGAGCAACACAAGCACCCTGTGTTACTGGCGAAAGACTCTAGATCTATGCTCGTCATCTGCATAGAAAAAACTTCAACGCTGGACCAAAGGTTCTCGTCGCACTTCATACGCAAACAGTCTGGATTGTTAACAACAGTAATCTCGATCGTAAAATCGTCCACAGTTGTGTACATTGTGTTCGATATAGGCAGAAATTTCTACAGCAAGTAATTGGCAACCTTCCAAACGAAAAGGTCATCGCTGCTCGACCTCGACCTAAGATGCGGTGTCGATTTCTACGGACCTATATTAACCTACTACAGGATTCGCGGAAAGGTTCCCTACAAAACTTACATATCTGTTTTCGTCTGTTTTACGTCCAAGGCCGTTCATCTAGAACCGGTGTCCAATCTGACAACAGAAGCTTTCATCGCAGCGTTAAAACCTTGTTGGAGCTAACTCAAAGCTGACAGAGTTACATAACATGTTGTTTCACAAAACCTCTAGATATATTCTTGTAGATTTTTGTAGTAACGAACAAATTAATTTTCATTTTATCCCTTCTAAGGCATCTCATTTCGGAGGAATCTGGGAAGCCGCAGTGAAGGTGGCCAAAGGACATCTGCTTCGAACACTTCACAATACGAAACTATCGTTTGAAGAACTCGCCACCGCACTTTGCGAGATTGAAGCTGTGATGAACTCCAGGCCCATAACACCTCTGACAAACGAGTACGAAGCGTTAACTCCAGGTTATCTACTCACCGGTTCAGCACTTCCTGAACCGGCAAACGATGCTCCAAATACATCATCCTTGCAGTACTGGCGTCGCATCCAAACCATAAAAACGCACTTTTGGAAGAGTTGGACTAAAAATCACCTTCAAGAATTGCAGCAAAGAACGAAGTGGTCTTCTTCAAGAGTCAATCTAGTAGAAGAATGAATGGTCATCATTCACGACGACAACAAAACCCCACAAAGGTGGTTGCTTGGAAGGATCCAAAGGACAATTCCTGGAAAAAACGGAAACGTGAGAGTAGCAGAAATTCGAATATCAAGAGACCAATCCACAAGCTTGCCCTTCTTCCCTGTTGAAACCAGGTGCTTTCAAAGGGAGTGGAATGTTGGATCACACAACACGCCATATTTATCAAAATCACAAATCATAATATTATTGTAATTCACATTTAAACTTATCAATTGTACTCTAAAAGTAACGACTAAACAAATGAGATTCCAATAATAAATTTAAAACTAGCGCCAAAAAACAAATGTTCGCCATCTTTTTAAATTCTTCTTTGTACGAAAATGTAATACCGTATGTAGCCATATTATACATTTTACATGTACAAAAAATCATTCTTGTCGTTGGCACTATCGGAGCAACAAATCTTTTTTCAATTTTTCACTCGTTTCGTCGTCTCTGCAATATTTCGCAAGTTGTCTGTACTAGTACATATAGCCAAGTCTCGTTTTCGCGCAATTGTTAGCAAGGACATTCGTTTTTTCGAGTTTTTCCAGATATCGAACTTCGCGAAAGATATTCATCCGAGGGAATTTTATTGCAACAAAATCCGAAGCAAATTTTTCCCAAGGAGCAGTCGGAAAATCAATCGATTGTACAGGTGCTTTATTGAATCTGCGGATAATGTTGCTGATGATGGAACTAGATAGGGTGAACTATAAACAACTGACAGTGGATTGGCCTATATCACAAGGAAAGGTAAGCGAGATTGATTTAAGCCCTAAATTCTCAGTGAATGTACGTCAAATTAACGTATCCTATGTGATCTTTGCTGAGTCGAGGCCAAGGTTCCGTTCGAGACGGTTTTCGACGATTAGAGTTATGGCACTGATACGTCGTTTCAAGGACTTCTTAAGAGGGATGACAACTGAGAAGAACATTTTCGCAACACTATCAGAAATTATTGGAGCTAAAGACTGGTTATTTTGGAAAATCTAACAAAATGCTTTTCACGATGCTTTGCTTGTCTGGAACAGAAACAGCGATTACGGATATCAGAGAGAGAGCCTGGTTATAAGCATCCGTGAAGCGGTGGCACGGGTCAAGTCAAGGTGCTTTATGTGTCGACATTTTAAGGCGAAAGCAGTTATGCCGCTCAGGGGCCCGTTTCCTAAAGGTCAGCTGGACTTCAATTCGAGATCCTTCACTAACGTTGGAGTCTTTTGCTTTGGGCCAATGTGTGTGAAATATGGAAGAAGTTCAGTTAAACGTTATGCTTTGATATTTGCATGCTTAATTTTCGAACCGTGCACATCGAGGTGCTAAGTGACCTGAGTTTGGACCAGATGATTTCTCATCTACCGTGTGGTCACTCGATTAATTTATAGTGACAATGGTCTCAACTTTGTTGAAACAAAAAATCATTTAGACATGGACGTTAAGGAGATGAAGGCCTATCTTGGTGAATACTGCTCGAAGTACGAGGGATCCATAGTCATTTCATTCAAGCGTATTCGCTGTAGATGGGCGGAGCATGGGAGCAAGTTATCAAGGCCATAAAATGGTACAAGGAGACAAAACCGGTGGAAGTCGGTAGCATTGTTCTCATGGTGGAGATGGGCGAAATTTCTTGAGATGGCATAGTGCGGACTACGGATGTAAAGATGTCCAACGGATTTCTGATGCGGAAAAGGTCTGTAGGCAGGCTCGCTGTTCTAGATCAGGAGTCTTTACTCTAAAGTTTTAGACGGATTCCGGAGTGTCTCGAGCCGAATTAAATTGTAGGTTTATAACATTTTATTTTGTAACTGAGTTGGCAACGTCGTGAGTGATAGTAGCCTATTATTCGGAACACTTTACTTAATGTTAAAATCGTTCTATATGGTGACCAGATAGCAATAATAGTTTTTTCAATTGTTATTTTTACGGCATGGTGGCATCATCGGACCTTACTTCTTTCGAAATGAGGATACACCGTTACCGTCAATGGTCTCAGGTATAGAGCGATGTTAACCGACTTTCTGTGATCAGAACTCGACAACATCGATATATCCGAGCTGTGGTTCCAACAAGACGGCAAAGCTCGAAGTTGTGAAGGAGAAATTTAGCGGCTGCGTCATCTCACGGCGAGCGTTCATCAATCGGGCGCCGCGATCATGCAATTTGCCACACCTCGATTACTTTCTCTAGGGCTACGTCAAGTCCTTACTCTACGCCAACCAGCCAACCAATTTGGACGAGCTCGAGACCAACATTCGAAACGCTATTGCCGTAATAACGCCGTACATGTTGGACAGAGTCATCAAAAATTGGACCGACCGCTTGAAGCACTGTCAGCGTGAACGTAGCTTCGAAACAAAGCCAGAATAAATTTTATATCTCACGCATATAGAATGTTCCCTAGATTTGAAATATCCACTTCTTCTTGATTTTTTGGTTCGGAAAGTAACCACGATGTTCGCCGCATCAAGTTCAATTTTTTTTTAAGATTTCCCATCGTTGTAAGAGTTTTCTTTAGTACTTGAAAAGCTTTGTAAAATGTATACTTATTTTAGAAAATAAAATCAATTATACATAGGATATTTATTTTTTGGACAAGAAACTTTATGCTAATTGCGTGCCAACACGCTCATTTCGGAAGATTAGTCAACATTTGAAGAGAACAATTCACATTAAGTCAGGCAACATGATGTTAGTAAGAAGATAGAACCGAGTGTTGAAGACTTTTCTTTTTTAGTTAAAATCCTTCAGGTATAAAACTTATCATGAAGAAACAGATATTCCTCGAATGACCATGAATGACGTTATCAAAGAAATAAAGTGTAACCTAAATTAGTAAAACAGATGAGAACTCCTCATTACAAAAAATTTTGCTTCTATATACAATAATAGTATCATAATTGTTCGAAAGTTTGGTTCTCAAACACCTGTTTCCAGTGTTCTACGCGTAATTTTGCTAATATTTTATTGGCCGCACAAAACAATGTGACATTGGAAAGACGGCAGAAGAATCCGCGCGAAATCAGTATACTTCAACTTTACTAAGTAGCACAAACAAACACAACTACCTATGTAGCAGTCTGGTTATAAGCCTCACATACAGATAAATATATAAATGTGGATTTCATAAAATATGTATGTGCAATGAAGGTGGTGCGATTGTTATTATTGTTGCCAGTTTGAGAAACTGATTAATTTAGGTCTATCCCGGATCATAATTTCATTTTAATGAACCTTTACAACTTTATGAAAATTTTCTTTTATTTTGAAATAAATATTAATTGTGCCACATTTTATGAATTATTATTTTGTAAATTTATTATGATAAAAGAAAATTGGTTAATTCAGACTACATTTAAATTTTCAATATGTTTCCCGAGTACAAGCAACAATTGGGAGTGCTATACTTAAAAAGCATTGAAAACCTCAAGCCTTCACCAGAACCTTGTGTGACTACCATTCACCATAGCACTGCTAAACATTTGCCTTTATTTCTTTTATTAATTTGCTATTTAATTAATGATGTTGTTCTATATTACACACACTTTAATACTTATGAGTTTAACAAATAAACTCATCGATTTGCTCAAAAATTGTCGGCAAAAATTAAAAATGTAGGCATACGATTTACTCAGACACATTCAATGTTTTAGGAAGAAGTCAAGATTCATTTAAAATATCCATTTGAAAGGCTGTTTCAGAAATTGATATCTAAAAAACCGACAAATATCGGTCGGTAGCGATCGATGCATGTGCCGATCAATGGACCGGCTTTTAGGAATGCACTCACTACGGAGGTTTTCTTGTGACGGTTTCTGTGTTTTACTATAATAATGATTCAGCGACTATTGCAACCAACCTAAATCTGAGGGCCCAATGTCGTCAAGAAATGGTGAAAATGTAGAAAGTGTAAATCAGTCCATTTATGATAATCCGGAACTATCTGTTCGTAAGTGAGCAAGTGCCTAGATTATCATAAAACTGCATTTTAAACAAAGATTTTAAATTGCACCTTTAAAGATTCAACCAGTGCAGAAATTAAAGCCTCAAAATGCCTGTTCTAACTCAAGTTGGAATTAGAAATAATTGCCAAGCAATGTTGTCTTGGCTCAAAAATTAATTGACTTCAAAAAAGATATAAAATAAAATACTTCTGTATCCACGTTATAAACTTTACTATAGTGTTATACATTTACAATTATTAATCCCCCCTATTAAACATGTATGTAGGAAGTAATCGCCTCAAAAGTGCATCCTTTCTCCTTGTCTTGAAGTCAGCCATGATCAATTTGGTGACGGTGAGATGACTGCTGACCTCGTTTTACGTACATACGTGTACTAGAGGGAGACCATCTGCTACGAGGATGTTGACATTTGTTAACATTTCGTGTTTTTATCCGTGGTGTTCGGTGGTGTTTTAGTTTTGTCAAATTATATGTAAAATCGTAAACATTTAAATGTTTTATGTTGTGTTAGGAACCAACATGCTCCCCGCCCTCAGTGTGAAGATTTCCTGGAAGCGACATCCTTCCTGCTGGCGAAATTCGGGTGCCATTCGTGGGAGTCCAAGTGACAAAGCTGAATGACTCTCATCGGTATGTAAATGAAATTGGAAGAAAAATATTAGTGAGCATATGTATGTTACATGTATAAAAAAATACAAATTAAACCGAATTGAAATTCAAAATTTTAGTTATTCGCATTGGGAATCCTGCTTTATGGTGAGGGATGAGGTTTTATTTGCCCTAGGGTGAGTTGATAGTTGAATTTTAAGATTTTGTCTCTTTATTTTATGGCTTATTTTTTAAGAGTTCAAGGGTTCCGATACCGGCAAGGGGGATAATTTTACGATCGGTCGTTTGAGTGTCGATTTTTGCGTTTTTATTGTCGCGACGCGCGTTAGACCGTCCGAACCGGGATGTAATTTTATTACTCGCGCGAGTGCCTATGACGAGGGTGGTAGATTATCCTCCTTCACGATCACGATGTCTCCTACGTTGAGGTTTGGCTGCCTTTGAAGCCATTTTGGTCGTTGTTGGAGAAGATGGACATACAATACGCTCCATTGCTTCCAAAATTCTTGCAGAAGGCGTTGAATGTATCTCTATTTATCCAGACTGCTAATGTTGTGATAGATTAAGTTTCTTTCTGGGACAGTGTGTATTGGGCCCCCGGTGAGAAAGTGACCTGGTGTTAAAACCGTCAAATCGTCCGGATCTGAGGACATAGGACACAGTGGCCTAGAATTGAGGCATGCTTCAATTTGACTAAGTAACGTCGAATACTCTTCAAATGTTAATTTGGAGTTGCCTATAGTCCTTTTGAGGTGGTGCTTGATGGATTTTACTCCTGCCTCCCAGAGCCCCCCGAAATGTGGTGACGAAGGAGAGTTGAAGTGCCATGTTGTCTTTAGAGAAGCTAATTCATTGGCAACTTCAATGCACCATTCGGACGAGAGAAATTTGCTGTCTCTCTTGATCTCGTTGTATGCGCGTTTAAAATTTGTGCCGCAATCGCTGAATATGTTTGCACATGTACCTCTTCTCGCGACGAATCTTCTAAAGGCAGCTATGAAGGCAGTGGCTGTAAGCTGGCTTACAAGCTCTATGTGCATAGCCTTAGTCGATAGGCAAATGAAAACTGCTATGTATCCCTTTTCAACTTTTCTGCATCGCCCTTTCCACAGCTTTATTTCAATGGGCCCGGCATAATCTATACCCGTGTTGGTAAATGGTCTGCAACAACGAACCCTTTCAGCAGGAAGGCTCCCCATGAGTTGTTGTTGCATCTTGGCTTTGTATGGATGGCATCTCACACATTTGTGTATTGTGGATTTCACCAGTCTCTTTATGTTTGTTATCCAATAGACCTTCCTAATTTCTGACATCATCATTTGTAGAGTGCCATGAAGTGTGCGTTGATGGATGTCACTTACTATAAGTTTCGCGAAATGGTGCGAATCCTTTAATATCAAAGGGTGCTGTTGATTGAACGGAAGTGGTGAGTTTGTCAATCGACCTCCTACTCGTAGCAATCCTTCAGCGTCGAGAAATGTATTTAGGTTAAGGATTATACTTTTCTTCGAAAGAGTGTTCATTGTTTTCAATGACTTGATGTCTTCGGCGAAAAGCTCTTCTTGCACAAGTTTTATGAGTTGATCGTGTGCTGACGTCAGTTCATTGTGGGTAAGAGGGAACGTTGTGAGTGGTTTTTTGTTCGTTATGTTTGTTATGTTGACAAGATATCTTCTCCATATTGCTACGTTGTGCACGAGTCGATTTAATGTTGAAAATTTTTCAAAAAATGATACATTTATTAGGGTACAATGAGCTACTATCTGTGTAAAGTGAAGTTTTATGGGTGTTAGCTGTGAATGATAGAAGCATGATCGAAGTTCATGTTTCTGGTTTATACCTTTGGTTTCAAGATTGGTATCAATTGGATTTACTTCTGGCAATTCGGTATGAGAAAAATTTTGTAAAAAATTGGGACCCGACCACCACATCTGAGTGTTAATTAGCTCCTTGGGTTGAAGTCCTCGTGATGCGATGTCTGCTGGATTTTCCTTTGATGCTACATGTCTCCACATCATCGGACTAGTGAGGGTCTGGATCTCAGCTACTCGGTTGGCCACAAAGGTTGTTCTTGTTAGAGGGTTCCCTTTGATCCAAGCTAACGTGATCATTGAGTCGCACCATGCGAAGACTTCAAGATTGGTGAATTGCATTGCTCGCAATATGAGACGCAACAATTTTGCTAACAAAAGGGCTCCGCATAGTTCTAACCGTGGTAGTGAAATGCATTTGACTGGGGCAACTCTAGTTTTGGACGCTAGGATGCTAATGTGTTCTCTGCCGTTTTCTGTTACTCGCGCGTATACAACGGCTGCGTATGCCTTCTCCGAGGCGTCGCTGAAGCCATGCAGTTGAACATTGGCCGCATCTCCATATTGTATCCAACGCGGTATCTGCATTTCCTCAAGAACGCTAAATCCATTGCGTAGATTTACCCAAACATCTTCAGTCTCTTTAGAGATTGGGGTATCCCAAGCTAGCTCTTGAAGCCACAGTTGCTGCAAAATAAGCTTCGCCTTGATAATGCAAGGCGAGATCCACCCCAGGGGGTCAAAGAGACGGGCAATATCTGCTAAAACAGATCTTTTAGTGTATTCCTTCACTCTCGGTAAGTTGATTTTAAATTTAAACACGTCCTGTGCTGGGTGCCATCTGATTCCCAGGGTCTTTATGGTGTCAGTCGAGTCGAGATTTAGTGGAAGATTGATCTCCCTTTCATTTTCAGGTATTTGTTCTAGTACTTTAGGTGAGTTGCTCGCCCACTTTCTGAGCGGAAATCCAGCCGACTTCAAGGTAGTCAGAATATCTGCTTGAAGCTTAATCGCTTCGGATTCGGTATTTGCACCGTGAATCAGGTCATCCACATTGAATCCTTCAGTGAGTGCCTTGGTAACGGGAGGATATAATTTATTTACGTCAGCCGCTAGCTGCTGTAGAGTTCGTACGGCAAGGTATGGTGCTGATGCAGTGCCAAAGGTTACAGTCCTTAAGGCGAAGGTTTTTAAGGGCTCTGTAGGATTCGTTCTCCACAAAATCAGCTGATAAGGGGTATCAGCGGATGCCATCCATATTTGACGGTACATCATGCTGATGTCCGCAACAAATGCCACCTTATACTTTCTCCACCGTGCGATTAGCTCGATAATATCTGCCTGTAAGCGTGGCCCAATCATTAAATTGTCGTTTAATGATTTGCCATTTGATGACTTACATGAAGCATCGAATACTACGCGTAATTTTGTGGTGCTACTCGATTCTTTACTAACCGCATGGTGTGGAAGGAAGTAATGTTGGGTTGTTGAGATTCGCCTACTTCTTGTTACTTCTTCCATGTGACCAAGAGTGAGGTATTCCTGGATACAGTCGGTGTATGCCTTTTGTAGTTTTGTATTATTTATGAACCTTTTTTCTAATTGAAAAAACCTGGCCATTGCAGGCCTTAGGGAGTTGCCGAGGTTTGGGCGAATATTGTTTTTAAAGGGTAGTTGTACTTCGTACCTACGATCATCTCTTCTTATATATGTGCTTTGGAAATGTTGTTCACATTTTTCTTCTTCCTGGGTTAATTTTCTTTCTTCTAAATCCTCTTCTAATTCCCAAAATCTTTTTAACTGAGTATCCAGTAAATTGAAGTGATTTTGGATTGTTATTTTTGTAGACTGAGCAGCATTGTATATGTTGCCAGTCAAAATCCACCCTAACTCGGTACATTGTGCAACAGGGGTTCATTTTTCTCCTTTTACAAGACCCTGTAGAATAATGGATGCATACACATCAGCACCTAGAAGAATGTCAATCTTGCCCGGGGTGCTATACGAAGGATCTGCTAGGGGTAGGTTGGCAAGATGGGTCCAGTCTTTGGTTTGGAACTGATGCACTGGTAGCATTGATGTCAGTTGGTTGAAGACAAATGCCTTGACTTCGAGTGAGAATGTTGACGACGTCAATGAAAAGATTGTGAGTTCTGTTTCGTACTTCGATATGCCAGTAGAAGTCCGACTTAGACCAGTGACTTGTGCTGAAGTCTTGTTCTTTTTTAATTGAAGAAGTTGTGTGACGTTTTCGGTGACAAAGGTTGCTTCTGAGCCAGGGTCGATTAATGCCCTTAAAATGTGCTGACTACCATTGGCTGCAAAAACTTTGACCAATGCGGTCGCTAGTAGTGCCTTGGTATGGACTTGACTAGCTAGCGCATAATATATTTGGTTCTGATCTCTGTGTCCACAATGCAAAGTATCTGTATCGTCTAGTTTATTTGTCTTTTGAATAAGGAGAGTGTTAATGTTGCAATGTGGATGACTGCATATTGCGGTTTGAGATGTGCTGGGAACATAGGTACTCGCATTATAATTGAGTTGATTTCCAACGATTTGATTTTGTTTTGTCGCAGTGCCCTTGTTTGATGCGTCTATAATACCGAGAGGAGCAGAGTGCTGACAATGGTGACTCTGTAAGTTTTGGTGTGCATTTTGTTGAGTTTTTTGCGAATCATAGTGTAGCAGCGTATGATGTTTTAAATTGCATTTAAAACAGCGGTTAGTGCTACTGCAATTGGATGTATGGTGGTCGAGTCCAAGGCAATTTGAGCAAACTTAATTTCGTTTGGTTGTCTCTATGCGGGTTTTGACGTCCATCCTTAAAAATTGCTTGCAGTGACGTAAACTGTGTGCACCTTTACAGAGCCTACAGCGAAATTGTTTGTTTTCAGCCTCAGTCTTGACATGATACATATGAGGAGCGGAAGTCTTGCGAAACGATGAATAATCTTTTTGTGTTGTGAACGGAAGTTTCTGATATGTAATGTATATAAGAATGGAATCCCATACCTCTACATTTAATCCCTGATTAGCCAAGGCATGGATACACTCAATGCTAGTATCGTGCAAAGATTTTAACGATTCGGCGGATTCATGGGTGATTTTTTGTTGTTCTAAAAGAATTCTTAATTGCGTATTTACTAACTTCCTTTTGTTTTGGAACCTATCAGTGAGTATTTCCCAAGCTGACGCATAGTTTTTGCTATCGATGGGAAGATGTTGTATGAGACGTGCAGCCTCTCCACACAATGAGGTTTTTAGAAATTGTAATTTCTGAATTTCAGATAGATCAGTGTTTTGGTCTATTAAATTTTCGAAAATGTTGTGGAATTCACTCCACTCTTCAAATTTACCGGAAAATGGTTTTATGTTAATCCGCGGAAGACGAATGTCGGACACAGCCGATTTTGTGACGTTTAGTCGCGAGATATCACAATTAGTGGTGTTTTGGTGCGAAAATTGTTCAATGTCATCACTTATCATACCACTAGATTGAAAATAAACTCGCTTAATTTTGGAATAAATTTCGTCCGAAATATATTTGTCTTTTAGTGGATCTGCCGCACTATTCACAATTGTCGAATGTAAGCCTTTAACCGCTTTGAATAACTCGTCTACGTCCGAAAAACACGAGTTAACGTAACCCCTTGATTTACGAGTTTCGATTTGTTTTTGGTATTCCTCGAAATCAGATGCAATTTCTTCAAGAAACCGTTCTTGTCTTTCGATTGTCTTAGCCAATTTCGACATGATTAAAATGTAATAAGTTTCACACTAGCACTTCTTATATTTATTTAATTTAAGTTTTTATTATAATTTTTATTTTGATTTTAATTTTAAGAAAAAAGGAAGAAAAAATTGGATTTCCTACCTTAGTTTTGCACTCGGTTCAGTGTCTTGCCTTTTCCTGTTCTGCAATACGTTGTTCTTATGACAGGTGTGTATGTTTAACTTGCAGTTTTTGTCCGTTGCAGTTGTCCGTTGTTGACCGTAGATGTCCGTTGATGCAAACCGTTGAAGTCCGTTGCACCCGTAGGAGACGACCGTGGCAGTGTCCGTTGACCGTTGATCTCCGTTCGCAGATGTCCGTTGAAAGAACGGAGGATTTTTGGATAGATGTCCAAAATTTTGGTCTGCTGACCGTTGATGATTTCTGGATAGTTATCACGATCTCTGGATAGTTGTCCAGAACACAAAAAAGAAAACTTCGTTTTGGCCTGATTTATTCAAGGCTTCGAGGACCATGTTCTTTTTCCAATCGGTTGTTCTTATGGCAGGTGTGTATGTTTAATGTATTGTGTTTCATAAGTGTTATACATTTACAATTATTAATCCCCCCTATTAAACATGTATGTAGGAAGTAATCGCCTCAAAAGTGCATCCTTTCTCCTTGTCTTGAAGTCAGCCATGATCAATTTGGTGACGGTGAGATGACTGCTGACCTCGTTTTACGTACATACGTGTACTAGAGGGAGACCATCTGCTACGAGGATGTTGACATTTGTTAACATTTCGTGTTTTTATCCGTGGTGTTCGGTGGTGTTTTAGTTTTGTCAAATTATATGTAAAATCGTAAACATTTAAATGTTTTATGTTGTGTTAGGAACCAACAATGCCTGTTATAGGTTTCGGGTCGTTAACCAAATAACTGAGCGAATATCTACTATATTGAACAATATTTTGTTTTCGAATGAGACACATTTTCAGGTTATCGGACATATTAACAAGCAAAACTGTCGTCATTAGAGTGCAAAAACATAAAACGCAAGCACCAGAAATCCCTACATTAACCTGGAATTTAGACTGCAATATCAGAGCGTGGAATTATTTGCTCGTACTTTTTTAAAGATGGATGTAGACTCAGAGGGTTTTGTGGATATGTTAGACAATTTCTTGATGTCTGAACAGAGTAGTCATCAGGAATTCCGCTGTTCGTTTAGAAGCGTGGCGTATAGGATTAACATTTTAAAAAGTAATATACAATTATGGACATATGTTATATCACTGCATTTAAAAGAAACTTTCTTTTGGGATACTATGAAACTGTTAAAAACTTTTTGTAATTATTTAAAATATCAAACACACATATAAATACTTGCATTTATTAAGAGACCCATATTTAGAAATGTGTGTATATTGTTAAATAGAAATGATTTTAAAAAATAATTATTTGATAACTGCTATTCGGAATTTTGTATATATTGTATATTATTATAAACCTGTAATGATTATCATAAAACTGTACATTGAAGATATTTTCGAAAAAAATACTTAGATTATGTCGTATGGATCAATCAAATCAATTCTTTTCAGAATTTTTGTTCATTTTGCTGTTTGTCCGTGCATCACATAAAAACTACTGAACCGATGGTAATGGTTTATGAGGCTTTTCGATAGCCTCAACTTAAAAACTGCGATATGTTGAGTAGAGCCGCAATTAAAATTAAGGAAACAATTCAAAATAGCAATATTTTTAAAATTTGAACTACGAGTTCTAATACATCTTTCGTACACATATGTATATATGTATGTACATGTATTGCGGGTATAAGCTAGTTATATTATAAAATAATATTTTCTCTGAAACCGTTATTCTTAATATTTAAGGAATTAATACAAACAAATTCCTGCAAAAGGAAAAATATTTAATAAGTAGGGATAGACACGACAGGAAAAACAGTGACGTACGTGCGAATACATGAACCATAGAGACTTTTCAGTGAATACAGTCAGATTGAATGCTTAGCTTAGTTGAAAGTCTTTAAGTAGATACTTTTGCTACTAGCTGTATATAAGAAGTTACTTGTACATGTGTCAACTGTTGTCAAGTTATCATGTGCTCGTATACACGCAAATTTTATACACAATCTCTGAGTGAGCACTCTCTTCACTATGAGCGTACTTGGCACATAAGATGCAATTAAGTCTGCGAAACCTATAGAAAGATGAATAGCCATTAAGTGAGTTCTAAGTGTGGTGCATGCAGGATTTACGTGTTAATACGAGTACACTCCTACATGCAGCACACACACAACATCAATGCAAATTCCTGTAAAAAATCGATGTTGAAATTCATGAAATTGTTTGTGTATGGTTATAAGGAGAATATGGAAATTTACTTTTTCAGAAAATGAAGGGACTATCCTGAATACTCCTTACAATTCCTTACAATACTCCTTGAATTCTCTACTTCGAAAATAATTTCTTTTCTCTTTATTTTCCAAAACGAAAATTAATTTTGTAAAACTGAAATCAATTTCTGTCAACGTCAATCTGCTCAAAATTTTGAAGATACATTTTGAAATTCCATTTGCATATTTTGCTAGATAACTTTACCAAAAGGAATATTAAATGTAAAGTCTATATTTGAACGAATAACATAAGTTTAGTTATTAGAAGTTGTCGTGAACTTGTTTATAATAAATGTCTTATTGAAGAACGATGAAAGAAAACAGATATTGTTTTTCGTAATTTTAAGTTAAATTTTGGTGAGAGAACTTTCAATACATGTGTAAAATAATTGTTGATATATTTTCATATCTTTATATTTTATAGAAATATTTGCAGCTTTGTAACGTGTACCTAGTACTTACTTAGGTGTTTTCAAGATACGGCCTAACTTATTGGAAAAGATAAATCATTAGATTTTGAAATGATGATCGCACGTTTTTATTTTTTTTCATCAAACCTTATATCATATCAATTCTTCAAAGTGCAAACCTTTGTTGTGTATGCACGTCAGATCTCGTCTTTGAAAGACTCTACCAATATTCATTGTTTCCAATTCTTCTCTGACTTCCGCAACGGCTTCGCCTATTCTGTGGTTCAAGTCGTCCAATGTTTTTATTTCTGATGAGTAAACAATGTACTTCATCCGTTTCCATAAATGAAAGCCCCTTGGGGTCTAGTTCGGAGGTCTTGCAGGCCGCAGAATGGGTCCATTCCGCCCTATCCACAAATTTTCATACTCGCGATCTAGCCATTCTCTGACTGCATTGCTATAGTATGGGGGAGTGCCATCCTACTGGTGCACAATGGGTGATTGAATTAAGCCTCGGGGGAAGCCCATAGTGTCCGTTCATCTTGTTACCCAATATGCCTGCGCACACATTGACGTTGAACTTACGCTCAAAATCTCTGTGTTTCACAAAGTCTTGATTGCTTTCTGCCGAGGTATGTAAATAGTGGGAATTATTGGTTCCATTCCTGTTGAATTGGGACTCATCCGTCCATAGAATCCGGCGAATAAATTTGCCTTCCTCAAAGTATCTTTGCAGAATGTAATTGCAGAATTCCAAAGGCCTCTCTGAGTCCTTGGTTTGTAGCACCTGTACTGGTATAGGAGCCGCCGCCCAGTTATCAAGGCTTTGCCCATCAATGACGTTGTCATTGGGGGCAGAGCAATGTACTATCTTATCGTAAACATCTTCAGATGACGCTACCAAAGGTCGCTACGAGTTGATCAGTTACAAGTTGCCGGTCATAGGTCTTGTTGGCGGCTGGACCACCGGTAGTCCCTACCAGGACTTAAATCACGGTACCATGGAAGTCAGGAGCCCCCGGATTTCGGTCCGGGCCTGATTTGAAGAGGTAGGCCCCCTTGTGGGAGCATCATGGTGGCTGTGGTTGAAACCCAAAGTCGCAGGAAGAGTCTTCCTTTGGTTGACTCAATGTTAAGTTGCAATAAGTACTGGGTGCTGCGACCCTAAGAGCAGTAATAGGTCTTAGGTCGGCCTCGACTCGCACCAAGGGTGGAACTTGCGCTGGCAACACAGTTTCCAATTGTTATCTCAGGAAGATGACAGAGTGATGGCAAAGCATATCCTTGCCCCCATGGATGTATGGGCATCCCGTCTACATGACAGGTGGTTTACGTTAAAAATCAGACACTAGTTGTACTGGTATAGGAGCGAATGCATGCATGCCTTTTGAATGTAGACTTCTCGAGATGTAAGTTCTGCTTATATTAAAATATTTGCCTAGCTGCCTAAGACTGGTATTTGGATGGTTTCTGACATAATATAAAACATTTTTGTAGCTGCAAACGCCTTCTGCTGGAGCATGATGTGAGTCTCGCGACGATTTCCACGTTGTTCCTGTCCAGCAATTAGGGGCAGTCCTATCATATACATAACAATGCAAAATTAGTAGAATTAAAAGACAATATAGTGAGCCGACGCTTTTCTTTTGTTTGTCTTTTGGCATCACACCCAATCTCGGGTCTCGATTCCTGTCGAGTAAGTATTGAAGTAGCATTCTACACTATTTTTTTTACTTTAAAATACTGAATGTCATGAATTTGTAATGTTTATGTATCTTAAATTATTTTGTACAATGAATTATAAGAAAAAATAAATCTAATCTAATCTAAATCCTCTCGAGTAAGTAAATCGGTAATCTCATATCAGGTGATCCCATTATGAGCAGGGATCCAAACTAGACTCAACAGATTCAGTCTCTGACTGCGTTTACATTATGAATGTGGAGAAGAGGCTCGACAAGGTCTTAAGCTGTGAGCTGCAGACGCTGACACTTCGCTCGCTAAAGGGATTCTTCACAGTATAGTCATACTGCCATCAGTATTGCTTAATTCTCCGTTTAGAATATAGACACAAATTTACTTAACGGGGAATGAAATCCATGTCCTCCAAAAAGAGGCAATTTATGCACCCTCTTGCAAGGGAAAACCATGCAGCCTTTACAGACCATTCTTTGCAGTCTGGTAAAAGAAGCAGTGTTGATGGGGTCAGACGCGTCGAGAATTACCTCTACAAATACGTTGGAAATCGATTATTTTTTTGATTTAAATTAATATTGTAGTAAAATTAGTTACTTTATCCTTATTACTGTCGTTAAATTAAATTCAAAAAAATTAAATATGCAACTTGTAATTTGAAAGTTGAAATACATGAAATAAAAATTGATTGTGCTCCCAATATTTCCATGCAATGTGTGTTGAATTAAATAAAAGAGAATTAGAGTTTTTTTCTAAAAAAAAAAGAGCAACCAAGAGCAAATACAAGAAAAGTGTTTCTAAGCGGCGAAAATCCATTTTGGCAGACCAGGTTCCCCTTACAAGTGATTCACCATCCGTTCCAACCACTTGGGGATTCTCCTATGAATCAACTTTTGCTGCTTCACCAACTATTTCTAACGATCTTCATACTTCTATGAATCAAACAATTACGCTCCACATGTTGTACAATCAGATTATAGAACTGCAAAAGATAAACGCTGATGCAATTTCAAAAATACTGTGCTTAGAAGCAAACACTGCATCTCTTACAAGGAAGGTTGACACTCTGGAAAGGAAGCTGAATTTTATTGAATAGAAATAAAAAATTAGTTGGGATACCTGAAGTAAACAATGCGAATGCTAAAGAAAGGGTTACGGAACTCCTACGAGCGAAATTGAAGACTGCTGTAGGAAAGAAAGTTAAAAAAAAGAAATAACTAAAAATAATGTTGCATCGATCAGCATGTCGTTGCTTTCAACATTCTAATAATTTGTTCGCTGGCCTTTCCGAAATTCATCAAAACATTCGAAGCTTAAGAAAAAAATTTGATTCCTTTTACTCGCGTCTTATTTCTTTCAACCATTTACCAGATTTGATTTTTCTTTCCAAGATATGAATCAACAATTCTGAGACTTCAGAGCTTTGTAAGTGTATACCTAATATTACATTTGCTGCAACATTCAATGATTCTTACCGCTGTATTACAGAGAAGTGACTTGCTATGTGATATATGTATGTAGATCACTTACGAGTAAATATGGCCAGAGCTGTGAGTCGTTTCCCATCTCGCATAGAGTACGGTCGGCTTTTCCGTGGTACACATAAAAGTGAAAACTATCAAATAGTAAAATAAACAAGTAATTGACAAATAGCAGTGTGGCTCAGTGGAGTAGTAGTTGGCTCGCTGGGTGGAAGACCTGGGTTCGAGTCCAGTAGAAATTTATTGGTTATTTTTTAATTTCTTAATATTAAAACCGAAATAAGAAGTGGTAGCATTATAGTAGTGCCGATTAACAATGGACACCGGTCAGCCGGAGGTCCCGCAGTTGGAGCCGGCATCTAATAGAATGACGACTAGAGCATGTGAAATGCAACAGCAAGCAACAACAACTAAGGCAGCAGCAGCAAAGCAAATGTCGGATGATGACACAAAAGTTGAAAAGAGGCGGAGAAAAAGCAAGACGTCGTCGAAATTGTCCACAAAAAAGAAAATTAAGGAAGATGCTGCCGACATTAAAGCGGCTGGAAAAGAGTACTCTTATGAGTCTGAAGGGGGCGAGTGCCGATATATTGGAGAGGGGAATTCATTTAAAGAATTGTCTGACACCGATACTTCAGCAGAGGAAGAAGAGGATGAGGAGGCTCAGCTTGATAAGCCTATAAAAGAGCTTCTGGAAAAGAAACAGAAGTTGCGGCAGCAAAAGCAACAACAAAAACAGAAGGAGCCAATAAGCCAAAAGCAACAACAGCAACAACAACAAGAACAACGAATGCAACAGAAGACGAACTCGCAAAAACGGCAAAAACAACAACAACAACAGCAGCAAATACCACAAAAAATACAACAGCAACCATTGCAGCAGCAACAACAGCAGCTGCAACAACAACGGCAACAACAACAACAGCAGCAACAACAGCAACGGCAACAACAACAGCAGCAGCAGCAGCAACAACAACAACAACAACAACAAAAACAACAGCTTGAAAACAAGGGGAGGGAAAGAGTGCCTCCTATAAATGTAAGTAATTTAGAAATTAATGATAGTATTAGGTTATGTAAGTTAGTAACTAAGAATTTTTATGTTAAAAGATTAAGTGCGAATAAGCACATTATTATGTGTTGTAATATGGAGGATTACCGTAAAGTACGTATCGCCCTAGGAAAAGCAGATACTGAATACTATACATATACCCCTAAGGGTGAAAAACTCCAAACGGTGCTGTTAAAAGGCATCGATCCTGCAATAAAGACGGAGGAGCTCGAAGAAGAGCTTAAAAGGTTAGAGAGCGATGACCTTAAGTTCGTGGGGGTCAAGCCCTTTACCACGGCCGCGGCAAGGGATGGTAACCGTAAATTACCATTCTTCTTGGTGCAGTTAACGCCCAACAGCAAAATCGATAGTCTGCGAAAGATCAAATTCCTGTATTATCATGCTGTAAGTTGGGAAAAATTAAAGAGGGCAGATCGTGTACTGCAATGTATGCGCTGTCAGAGGTTCGGGCACGCCGCATCTAATTGCAATATGCAATTTAGATGCGTTAAGTGCGATAAGGACCACAAATATAGAGAATGTCCTTTAGGAAATGATGGAGTCATGGATAGGGGTCAACTCTTTTGTGTACTCTGCAGGAACTCGGGGCATCCTGCTAATTTCAGGGGTTGTCCTAGGTTCCAGGAGCTGAAAAAGAAAGTTCAGGCTCGAAAACAGTTGATCGAAGAAGAGAAGCGTCAAAAGAGTCGTGCTTTCTCTAATTTTGTGGCACCCAATGTATCCTTTGCCCAAATGGTATCTATATCGGGTAAGGCCACAATGACAGCAAAAAATACGCCAAAGGTAGCCGAAAAAGCACCTGAAGCGGATCTGGATTTGAAAGCGATCCTTCTGTCCTTGCACGGAAAAATCGATCATTTTCAGAAACAATTAAATGAACAAGCGGCTCGAATTGACACCATCTATTCGACTCTGTTTGACAAGTCTGGCACGCCGATATAATGTCTGCTACGTTGAATGAGGTTAATCTGAAGATCCTTGTGTTAAACGTTAACTCACTAATCAGGATCGAGAGAAGGGCCAACCTACAAAATCTGTTGTTAAGTGAATGCCCAGATGTGCTTTTGGTAAGCGAAACCAAGCTTAACCAGAATCACAAAATTGGCTACAGTGACTACAATATTTATAGAAGGGACCGTCCACACTCCTCACAAGGGGTTGGGGTTGGTATCTTATTACGCAAAGGCATGCGCCATAGGGTCATATATAGCAGGGATTTAATGAGGTTCCGGGTGTTGGAAGCATGCATCGTATGCATTCCTCTTCATAGTCGAAGGCGAGTGTATGTGGTGTCGCTTTATGCACCCGAAGCACCTAATCCCATTCAATTTATAATTGAGCTCGAATTACTTTTTCGTTGCCTTCAGCTCCAATCGGAGGAAAATTATTATTTTTTGGCCGGAGATCTTAATGCTAGGCATGCGGTATGGGGAAATAATCCGCCAAACACCAGAGGCAACCAGTTATACTACTGGTGGTGTCAAAATATGATTGAGTACAGACTTGAACTGTACGCCACGAATATCCCATCCTTCCCATCTGCCGGTTCTTTCCTGGACTTGGCATTAATAGACAGTAGACTAGAACTTACTAACGTGGATCGAAACACAAGGAACTGCTTGCGTGCGTTCGAGTACGATAGTGATCACTATGGACTTTCCGCCACAATACGGATCCCAAACGAGCAAACGAAACTAAGCAGTACGATCAAGTGTACCGTACGACTACCGTAAGGTACGGTGGCCGTGCTTCTCCAGAATCTTAAAGCGTAATTTACGTTTGAATGGAATTGATCCCCCGACTAACAGAAACTTGACAAACGAAGAAATCGACCGTAGTTTATTGACAATGCAAGACGTTATCAAACGAACTATGGAGCAGACTATCCCTCGGATAAAATACTCCGACGAAAGCCAGGTGGAAAAATACAAAACTCCAACAATCAACGCATTGTACGCACACAAAAGTAGACTGCTCTCGAAGCTTAAGCAGTTGTACAGACAGTTTACTGACAGAAACGACCCGGAAATAAGAACACTGAAGTCATTGATCAAAAACCTAAAACAATTAATTAAAGAAAATTACAGTAAGTCTGTAAGTCTGTACTGGGGCAATAAGATTCGGGCTATAAAATCCAGTAGTCCGAATATGTTCCCGCAGATAAATAAATTATTTAGGCGGAAAGATCATAATGACATTCAGTGTGTCCGAATTCCACAAACGACAGAAAACAGATAGACACTACTGACCGTTGGCATAAGTCCAGAGAGAGCCGACGCAGGCGACGGTCTTTTCGTGGTCGAAGACCCACAGGAGAAAGTGGATTTGCTGGGAGCTTTTTTCGAGGCCGTGTATACGGTGAACAATCCGGTTTACCGTAATTACGACATTGACAACAGGGCCTATGTAAATCACTATTATCTGCGCAACGAACTTCAAAATTGGCGATCTGAGAATCACGGTTTCATCGTATTTAGTGAAGAAAACGCTGCAAACGTTATCATCGCCAATGAGCGAGCTTCCCCGCATTTGTTCGTGCGAAAAGATGAACTCCTATGCATCTTCGAGTCTCTGAAAAACAAAAAGTCGTCGGGAGTAGACGGTATTCCAAACGTCGTATTAAGACACCTACCCTTGGAAGCAGTGGATAACATGTTTAACAATGCGCTGAATAATGCATATTATCCGACGCATTGGAAAACAGCAGTGGTACATCCCATCCCGAAAAGGGATAAAGTTAGAACTAACACTGCAAATCTCCGGTTAATTAGTTTGCTTCCGAATATTAGCAAGGTATTTGAGAAGGTGATTAATATTGCTCTATTAAGGTGGGTTGAGGAAAATAATATAATTCCGGAAAATCAGTTTGGTTTTAGGGCGAGGCATGACACTATTCATGCTGCGTCAAAGCTGGTCTCCGACATACAATGGAATAAATGCAAGAACCAGTGTACGGGTGCCTGCCTCGTTGACTTTGAGAAGGCCTTCGACACCGTATGGTTAGAGGGGCTTTTCTATAAGTTGACGAGAATGGGTATGCCGAAACCTCTGCTATATATGATTTACGACATGCTTATGGGAAAGAAGTTCGTTGTTAAATGTAACAATGTTATTTCGAGCAAGATCTTTGATATTAAAAACGGCTTACAACAGGGGGCTGTGATTTCTCCGATACTGTTTAACATTTACACAAGTGATCTAGTAGGTTCCCTCAATCATGCCATAGCGTACGCAGACGATTTAGTGGCGTACAGATCAGGTCCAAAAATCGAAGTCATCAATACTCTTCTGCAGCGTGATTTCGATCATATTAAGGCATATTGCGATGATTGGAAATTGAAAATCAATTTTCAAAAGTCGGAAGCAGTCTTGTTCAGGACTCCATTGAGATGGGCTTCTAGGGATACCAGACATAACTGGCTAAATTTGGCCATCATTGGACAGCACGGACTGCCATTAGCGGTGAGAAACGTAGTGAGATACCTTGGTATTTGGCTCGATAAGTATTTGTATTTTGACAAACATATAGATGCTTGTCTTGCTGGAGCCAAGAAGGCTTTAGCCCTGACAAGAAGGTTGTTTCACAGCAGTCAACTTGTCTCCAGGGTGAAAGTCATATGCTATGTGGCCCTAATCAGGCCAGTCATCGCGTATGGTTGTCCCGTGTGGTTCAATGTAGCGCCGTATCAGATGGAAAGGATTCGGGTGTTTGAAAGGCAGTGTCTTAGGACTTGTCTTGGTTTGTACAGAACACCAGAATCAGAGTACAAAAAATATTATCCCAACAAAGTCCTTTATGATGGGGCTAATCTGAATAGGATTGACAATTTCCTGATTAAGGTGATTCGAAGACACGTTGCAAGGGCAATGGCCAACGATAATGGCCTGATCTTTGGGGCTTATTACCCCAATGAAATGTACCACGAGAGCTCACTCCTATCGGGCTTTATTCCGCCATAGGCTTTTCTCAATATTGATGCTAAAGGGTTAATACAAAGTAGGGATGGTATCCCGGTAATATACCACCGCCACCGCGGTGCGAGGGACAAGCGGCTCACCTACGACGGGTATGTTGCCAATGCTCAGGAGCTCCTCCGTTTTAGTCTCGCGATTGCGGACAGGGATCGGATCGATGCCGAGAAACAGTACACCGAATTCTGGTGGCTTCAAGAAGGAGAAAGGGTGGGCTCGCTCTCCTAGGTCGGTACGTTACTAAGGTAACATATTCCTCTTAGTTGTAAGTTAGATTAGGGATAGTTAGGGGGATCTCGTGGAAAGGCCGCATTTGTTAGCATGAGGCCGCACCTCTGAGAAGTGGTTTATCGCATTGGTTAAATCTTGGTGGTGCGTGTGCACGATGCTGACGAATGACGGGCGCCCGAAATCGCAATTGGGATGGTGACCACCCAGTGCGAGAGGCTACGAGTGCTCACCATCCCGATTATAGTTAAGTTAGGTTAAGTAGTTTAGATAGGTTAAGTAGAATAGGGCCATAGTTTTAAGTTTTACATAAAACTACAAAAAGATATGGTATCTAAGTTTTTTTCTAAAATTATTTTCTTAGAAATTTCATATATAGATAAGATTAATCGTAAGATAGTTTTAAGGTCGAAAGGCAAACTGGAATTGAAATTGTTAAGTTTAGAGCGCTCGGTAAGAGTCAGTAAGCAAGAATAAGTAACTATTATTGTCAAATTAGATTTAAGCATTTTTGTCTAGAATTTAAGTAACAGCGAAAGAAACAATAAAAATGAATTTAAAAGTTAAAAAAAATGGCCAGAGCTGATTTAATGAGAATAAAATGTAAAATCTCTGGTACTCAGTTTTGTCTTATTGAAATTTATAGATTATATATGAGTTCAGCAAAGTCGTTTTTGGACGAATTCTTCTAATAGGCGACGTTAACATAAATATTTTATCGAATACATTAATTATTGTCGACCTTTTTCAACACTATTGCCTCAACCCACTCGTTTATGAATTCAAGCACATGTTTAGATCACATATTCATAAGGTGGCATCGAAACAATTGCTTAGCATATAAATCTGCAATATTCGATCTAAAAATAACCGACCATTAAAGAAATTTCCTGCTAAAAACACTTCTAAAATTGATTTTGTTTCTTTATGTAGAGCTTTAACTTTGGAATTCTGGGATGAAATCTATGAGTCAGTTGATACATGTATCATTTGCAATTTATTTCTGGATAAATTGCAATCCCGTATTTCAAATTGCCATTGCATTGTAAAGAAAACAAATAGTAGATTAATTTATATCAAAGCATGGATAACTTCTGCGTTACTAAAAAAGTTACGTAAGAAAAACCACCTTGGTATTCAGGCTTACAAATTACAAATACTCCTCTGCAGAGATACTTACTATAGTAGTAGGTTGTCAGAAAACATATAAAACAAAGAAAGGAGTGGGGTGCCGTGAACGAAATTCTATAGAAAAACAAATATAATGATATCTTATCCTTAAATACAGACAGTTTAAATACGATGGGCTCTTTAAAGATTGCTAACCTTTTTAATGATTATTTCGTCAATGTCACAAGTATCATTCGGAATCGTAGCTTACTAAATAACCATTGCCATCGTGAACGGACTACCAATCAGGGGAGTTTTCAAATGCACAGTTTTTTCATCACTCGAAATACATAAAATTACACTGCTACTAAAAACTCCTAGCTCATCTTCTTATGATAGCATTTCAAGTAGTACTCTTAAAAATAACCGTTTCTAATTTTCGATGTTCTATGTTTTATATTTACGTTTTTTCTTTTTAATATTTGTCTTTAATATACTTTAATTCACTATTTGCTCAACCATTTAAATGCATAATTACAGCTTTGCCCACGACACCTCTATATCCTAGTTAAAGAATAACCATCTCGATTTATTTGCCGATCTCAACTCTGATTTAGATTTACTAGGTGGGTGGTTTCATTTTCGTAAACCAGTGATTAGTGATAAAACTACGTTCATGTTATTTAATATTATGGGTTCAGTAGCAGAAGATATGATTTCGTGTTTTCAATCGCCTGATTGTTTAAAATTTCGTCTATATAATGCTAGGTGTGACACACAGTATATGCCCACTTATAATACATAATTCATCTGTTCTAATGGCAGAATTACAGTACTATAGAACGTGTTGAAAGTTTTAAGTACTTGGACATTATATTGGGCTCTAAAATGGGTTGGAAATTTTTTTTACCCAAAATCAATAAAACACACCTCTCTCAGTTTTATAATGTAACCGCGTATCGTGTATTTAACTGTTTACCTGATAATCTCAAAAGAGTAAGAATGAATTTTAAGAAACATTCGAATTTCGCTTTTTTCATTTCATAATTGTGAAATAGAAAATTTGTTTAACAATAGTTTGTCTTTTTACTGCTTTTTACATACATGATATTGTCAAGTACCATTTTCATAAATGAATTTTTCCGATATGTAGTTCCCCATATTGATTTGATATTTTTAATATTAAAGGTGCATTCGTCTCTTGCCCTTAAGACAACAGAATGCTCCTAACTATTTCTTGATAAAACAAATTTTTATAATTTGTAATTCCAATTACTCAAATGTAATGCTTCGTATTTCTTATCTTTTCCCATGAACTAAAGTTTTATTATTATTATTATTATTATTATATTTTAAAATTTTTAAATTTTTAAATTTTTTCTTAATGGGTTCAAAAAATACATTTCGGAAGCCTTAGCCTAAAACAAAATGTATTGCACTTAATTTAAATATGTATGTTATGTTTAGTTCATAAAATGTCTGGTTATATGACAGGTACCGATGATAACTGACTTCTGCATGGTATCGATGTTCTGCCGGAGTCCAAGGACGTTCGTATTTGTACAGAGATGTTTGTCAATCACACCTTTAGCGCTTATTATTATTGGGATGATCTTGATTTCCGTAAGGTTAAAGTCTCGTTTAGTTTCAACTGCTAGCTCAGCATATCTGCTAATTTTCTCTGTGTATGTACGGTTCATATTTCTAGTAGCCAGAACAGCGACATCAATGAAGAGGCCCTTAGGTTGTTTTTTCTCAAGGATCGTGATATCAGGGTGGTTATGGAGTCTCGTCTGGTCTGAGTATATTGTTCGATCGTAGTAGACTTATACGTCTTCATTTTCAATAATTGGTTGTGGATTATATCTGTAGTAGGGTAGATCATCGGCTTCAAGCTTATATTTGCTGAGCAATTTTTTGTAGAGAATCTTTACGACGTTGTTATGTCTTCGTGTGTACTCAGTTTGGGCTAGACTCGTACATCCTGATATTATGTGGTTAATTGTTTCAGTTTCACTCATACATCTTCTGCAGGTATCATTGGTGGCATTTGGGTCTTTCATGGCAGTCTTCCTGTAGTTTTTCGTTGGAATTACTTGGTCTTGTATAGCAATCATAAATGCCTCGGTCTCAGCATACAAGTTTCCGTTCAATAGCCATTTGTTTGACATTAATTTATCAACATTATCAGCGTTAATGGACCTGTAGTATCGACCGTGAATAGGTTTTATTGACCACTTTTGTTCCCTTGAAGTTGTGTCTTCTGTTTGTCGGTGGAAGCTTCCACTCAGGTTTAGAGGTGTTAGATTTGTATCTGCTTCAGTTATTGTTTTTATTAGTCGAGATCTGTTGAAAGTACCGACGAAGAGACTCTATTTGATTATCATGGAGTGTTTCGAGATTGACTAGCCCTCTTCCACCATCTCTCCTTGGCTTTACCATCCTTTCACAGCATGATTTGGGATGATGAAATTTATAATTTGTCAGCATTGTCCTAATTTTTCGTTGTAATGACTGAATTTCAGTTACTGTCCATTTGATAATGTCGAAACTGTACAAAAGAACTGGTGCTGCATATGTTTTTATGGCTTTGATTAAGTTTTTGCCATTAAGATTTGCTTTAGCTATTTTATGTATACGTGATTCAAACTCTGTCGTTAAATTACTTTTGACTGTTTTCTTGTCAATCCGATTATTTTGAGCCATTCCTAAGTATTTATACAAGTCTTTTTCTTCCATTTGTTCAATGTTTTGAATGTCCCTATTTTGCCCTTCACTTCTTGATATTTTCCCTTTATTAATGCTTGTTCTTTTGCACTTTTCTAGGCCGAATTTCTTGCTTATGTCCTTACTAAAGATCGATACGATTTGTATTAAATAGTCTAAGCTTGGTCCCGTCGAAGACTATATTTTCAGGACATCCATGTACAAAAGGGGACCCAGTACTTGTGTAGAACTGCCCTTTATTTTGTATCCATATTTGCTGTCTTTCATGAGATTAGTAAGTAGATTGAGGGCAATACAGAACCAAAGAGTAGATAGACAGTCACCCTGAAAGATTCCACATCTTATGATGATATCTGAGGTTTTTACCATTCCTGTGTCAGTAGGTATTTGAATACTGGCTCGCCAGTGTCTCATATTGTAGGTTAAGAATTCAATTATATTTGGATTTATTTTATAGATCTTCAGAACCTCTATTAGCCAACTATGTGGTACGCTGTCAAATGTTTTTTGGTAGTCTATATAACATGCATTTAAATTTCTTGATTGATTAAACGTCTGTTCCAGTACAGTTTGATCGATGGTTAGTTGTTCTTTACAGCCTTTAGCATATTTACAGCATCCTTTTTGCTCTTCACAAATGATATTATTCTGTGTTAAATGATTGTTTATTAGGAGTTTGAGGCAAGTTGTCATAATCTTATAAATATTAGGCAGGCAGGTAATTGGCCGCTCGTTTGCAGGATTTCCGTTGAACCCCTTGTCTTTCGGAAGAAGAAATATGATGCCATTAGTAAAAGGTTTCGGAAACTTCCTTGGGTCTTGGATACAGTCATTTAGAAGATCTGTTAGTTTCTGGTGCATTGCAGGGAGTTTTTTGAACCAAAAGTTTTGCACTTTATTTGGCCCCGGTGACTTCCAATTGTGTGTCTTCGATATGACTTCTTTAATTTGTTCACATGTAAGATAATTTGTTGAAATTTCCTCAAGTTGCTGGTATCTGTTTTTTTCTTCATTGATCCATGTTGCCTCAATGTTGTGGTTTACTTGATTGGACCATATAGACGACCAGTACTTTTCGGTATCTTCTTTCTTAGGGTAAGTATCTTTTTCGATATTCGATGGTGTTGTCTTTCTGAGACCTCTGTAGAAACTTTTCTCGCTTGTATTAAATTTTTTGTTATTTTCACGTCTTTTATTGGATAATTTGTACTTTCTGTGTCTTGCTATTTACACGTTTAGTTTTTGTTTAATAGTATCTCTTGTTAATATTGCGTTTGAGTTGTTAACTTCATATCTTGTGTGCCTATTGTGTTTTGTGTATATTCTTTTTATTTTATTTTTAAGTCTGCTGCTTCTATTGCCTGTTATATAATTATTCATTCTTTCTAAGTCACTTCTTAGGATTTTTATATTATTTTCAATTCTTTGAATCGTTTTATTGTTGATGGGTTCTCTGCTTATTCTATTATTGCATATATGTTTAATCTTATATCCCATTTTTATTGCGATTGTCACAGCTGCTGAATATACAAGTGTGTTTAAATCTTCTAATTTATCGATTTGAGGAGCTCTTCTCGCAATAATTTCATTATCTACATATTTTATTACTAAGCTGAGCTTCTGGCTAGAATTTATTTTTGGTATTGTAGGTCTCACAAGAGGATTGATATTAGTATATATCTAAAATTGTTATTGAAAGTGGCTGTCGATATCAGTGAATTGGTTATCCACTATTTCTGTTTCTTGTATCACATGTTTGGTTCCTTGGTTCTCGTAACTTGTTTCCACACTATTATCGTCACTTGTTATCGTGTGGGATTCCTGCGCTGTATGATGGTTTGTTGGTTAAACTACCATAGATTCTCTAATAACATTATGCCTAATCTCTGAATAAGATTGTTTCTGTGGATCATACGAATTTGGTCTGCCAGGCGTTGCTCTGATCGGGGGATTGTGCTACGAAAATTTGGCGAAGTTGTATTCGATATCCTGTGAGGTTTCTTTCCTGATTGGTTGCAATGTAGTATACGCGTAGAAGGTTTTCGTTAATTTCGTTTGTCAATTTTCCGCGCTGTCGTGGTCTGCCAGCTGCTGTGAGAGCTACAGCGGTATGTGTATGCTGTTCTTTTACAGCCCGATTGTTGTTGCTATTGTTATTGTTCTGTGGCTCACTTATCACATTTGACCCAGGTATCAAGTCAAGTGCGTGGGAGTTATGATGCGATCCCGACGCGGTGGGGTTATCCGAGGTCCCCAGATTATTTGTTTGGTTTGTGCTTTCCATTTCCTGAGCTCGGTGAGCATATTTTGCTATCTTTTCCCCAAATGTTCGACTCATGTTTGCTGTTGATGGAACCGCTATATCTATTACGAATCCAGACCTGTTCATCTTGCCTATCCACACAATGTCCGGGCGGTTCGCAATTATTGTGTGGTCCATACTCATTTGACGATCCCAATAAAATTTGGAATTGTTGCTGGAAAGGACTTCATCAGCTTGGTACTGGTAGTATGGTTTCTTGCAGCTCACAAGTTTCGTCCTCAAGGCGAATTCCTGGTGAACAATCTTTGCAATATCGTTATGGCGTTTAAGGTATTTATGATTTGCCAGCATTGGGCATTCATTTACAATGTGTTCAATTGACTCTATGGCTTAGTGGCATCATCTACACATATTGTTTATATCCTCGCGAAGAATAGTCCTGCGGTACTGCCTCGTTGCGATGACTCCATCTTAAATGGCCATGCCAAATCTTTCTGTTTCGGGAAATAGCTGACCTCTTTGTAGCCATTATGTTGAGCTATTCTTATTAATTTCAATTGAATTCTTTGGCCTTCCATTGCTCGATGCGTTGATCTATTGACAAAATTTGCGGCTGATATTCTGGCTGTCCTAGCTTTAACTTTAGATTAGTGGTTTCACTCTCCATAAAATACTGCTTCAATTTTCCGATTTGTATGTTGTTCTGATTCAGTAAGTATATTATTCCTTGGCCACCTTCACTCCTCGGTAAGATTGTTCTCTCGATTGCCGATTGCGGGTGGTGAAATCTTTGCGATGTCATCACTACCCTTATTTGTCTATAAAGGTCTTCCAGCTCAGTTTGGCTCCACTTTATCAAACCAAAGGAATATATGAGCACATGTATAGCATATAGCATAGGTATTTACTGCCTTAGTTAAACTACCACTGTTCAGTTTTGTCTTACACAATATTTTCAATCTTTCACTAAAGCATTTCTTCGTTGTTGTATGTTGGATACCACGCATTTCTTGGACTCCGAGATATTTCAAACTTTCATTTTCATATATAGTTTCAATAGGATGGTACTATTCAAAGTTGAAACCGTCAGTTCTTTCAATTCTACCACGTATCATTTCATTTATCAAAACCAAAGTTAATTTTGATATCCGAACTAAAGTTTTTCACAATATTCAGAAGGCTCTGAAGATGTAGCCTGGAGCGTGCAAATAATTTTAAATCATCTATAAAGAGAAGGTGGGCGACACTCATTTGTCGGTCGATTCGATACCCGTTCGAAGATTCATTTAATATTTTACTAGGAGGTGCAAGGCTTAAATAGAACCATAGTGGATTAAAAGAATCTCCCTGGAACAACCCTCATCTCTCTTGTGCTTGAAGCTCCTACATATAGTATATTTTTGTTGAAAAATTCCACGATTTTTTTATCCACTCCATGGATATTCAAGGCTTCTACTAAATACGAAAAGCTATCGTAGGCTTTTTGGTAGTCTATATAGGTTACACTTAGATTGCGATTATGATGAACAGAATTTAGTGAAATAATAGCGTCGACTGTTATCAACTCCTTACATCCTTTGGAATTCCTGGCGCATCCCTTTTGCTCGCTTGGAATTAGATTATAGGACTCACAATGTTGCCAAACTCTATTGCTTATTATGGCAGTCAGAGCTTTATATAATGTTGTTACACATGTAATTGGCCTGAATGTACTTGGGTCTTCAAAATGTGTGGTCTTGGGAATTGAAAAAGTCCGAATAGAGTCTCTGCTTCTTCTTCGCAGTTGTTCTGTATTTCGGGTTATCTCGGTGCACATTTCCTGCGTATTTGCAGCACCACTACCGGCTGTAGCTCCAGAGACAGCCCGGGTGGCCCCAGATGGCAGCATTTGAATAACTGTATTTCTTAATGTTCTCTCGATGATTTTGGGTTTGGTTTTCAGTTTTCCTTCAGGTATCTATGCCTTGCCTAGTATGGCAGTCTGGACTACATTTTTATTTTCGCAATCCAGGGTGGATTTTAGTCGCCTCACACGACATACATGCCAAACCCCGGGAATATTCTAACCCCTTTACTGTAGCGGATTTATTATTATTATTATTGTAGACATTTGTTTTAATCTCAGCTCGAGTGCTGGACAACACCTATCCCGGGCTCGCCTGCCAAGGGATTAGGCTCTGATGGGGCATAATCCTAGTTCTATGCCCATACGGTCTGCTTATATTATTGTAAATTTAAGAATCTTCGAACTATAGCACATGTATCCAATAATACCGATTTCTGAATTTTTGCCATCAGATTTTCCATCCCATATTTCTTCAGGTTCATGGTAAGGTGATTGGGGACGAGTCCGGTTGCTGATATAACAATTGGGATTATCTCGACTTGTTCTGCATCATACATTTGTTTCATTTCTATGGCCAGAGGGGTGTATTTGGAAATTTTCGTTGCGTAGGTGGTCTGTACGTACGAGCATGATGTCGGGTTTATTCGCCGTGAGATGCTGGTCTGTAATCACTCTCCGATCCCAATAGAGTTTGGCTGTTGAATTTTCCAAAACGGGAGGTGGGTGGTATTTATAATAGGGCAGTGTATGCTGAACAAGACAAGCTTGTACCGCTAACTGTTGGTGGATTGTCTTGGCAACGTTTTTGTGACGATTTGAATAGTCAAGGGGTGCGAGTAGACTGCAACTTCCAAATATGTGATCAATCGTTTCTCCAGCGTCGCCACATCGTCTGCATTTGTCTTCGATGCTTTCCTTCAGAATTGCCCTTCGGTAGTTTCTGGTTGGTATCACTCTGTCCTGAATCGCTAATACGTTTCTGGTTGGTATCACTCTGTCCTGAATCGCTAATACGAAACCTTCCGTTAGGGAGGTGTGCCTTCCACGAGCCACAGATTTGAGGCATTTTTGTCTATTCTTATTATTATTATTATTATTATTATTATTATTATTATTATTATTATTATTATTATTATTATTATTATTATTATTTTTATTATTACAGGGAATTTTAGTGAAAAACGCAAACCGTGCATCAGTTAATGCCTCCTGACCGTCATTCGCGGCGTGCAGGTTGGTGTAAAGCCATGCTGAATCTCAACAACGAAAAGGACGATTTTGTGTCGAAAATCATCACGAGCGACGAGGCGCATTTCCACTTAAGCGGTTACGTCAATTAGACAAATCTTCGTTTCTGGGCATTGAAAATCCGCGTATGATGCACTAAAATCCACTGGGTGGTGCGGCGTTCACGCGGGAGGTGCGATTGGGACGTATTTTTTGAGGACGCCATCGGCAATACGGTCACTATTACTGGCGAATGCTACATGGCCATGATAAACGACTTCTTACTACCGAAGATCCGGGCTTGGTGAACATGAGGTTTCAACAAGACGGTGCAACCGCATAGCACGACCCACAATAGATATTGCGAAGGAAGCGTTTCTTGGCGCGTAATCTTCCGATTTAACCATCCCAGACTTCTTTCTTTGAGGTTACGTGAACTCGCGGGTTTATGCCAACACGCCTCAGACAATCGCAGCCCTTAAGGAGAATATTCGCCAGAAATGCGAACAGTTATCACCGGAAATCGGCATGGAAAATGCGATAAAACGGGCACAAATGTGTATCAACTCTGGCCGCTGCCACTTGGCGGATATCATCTTTTCCACTTAACAGAAATAATTGTAAAGGTTCAAATAAAGATTTCCATCACTCAAAATAATTTTTTTAATTAATATTTAGTAGAAAAGTAATTCAAAAACAAAATTGGATGATTTAATTTTTTAAATTAAAATGCGTAGTGTTTTTGGTGCTAACGTTTTGTTGAATTCTAAGCAGCGTTTTCATGATTATAATTTTGAATATCTAGTAATACATACATGCATGAACATTTTCAGTATCATACCATTTGACTGTCTCATATTATTGCAATTCTTCATAATTTATAACATAAATGTGAAAAGTACTTTTTACAGTCATGAACTCTCTTCAACTTTATGTGTATGTTTTTATTAAGTCATTTTACACAAGCAGTGTTTTATACTGCATAGATTTGGTTTCACTTCTGATTTTATGCATTCAAAAGAAGAATGCTATTCATGGTTACGAAGCATGATAGAGTAAAGCCTTCAACCATGGCTCTCATGCATGTAAGCAAATTTTACTTCGCGAACTAAATATTATGATCGTTGCTATTTCTATGTTTAGAACATTGAATTCTGGAAAGAACGTTAAGCTTTATGTACATAGGTATGCTTAAAAATATAAAACTTACAATAGATAAATCATTGCATGCAGTGGTGACATAGTGGTTTCTTTCATTTTTTTACTAGAAATTTTTAGTTGTTTCGTAATCAAAAGATTTTGCAAAAATTAATATGGTATATTACAAATACTAAAACAATATATGTACGATTTTTCTTTTACTGATAAAATTAGTTTATCCTAATCTACGTTCAAAAGTAAGTAAATAGAAAACGAAGAAATAGTGGGGTCTTACTTGCTCCGATCTAACGAAAACAGGTAGATTGTTCATTAGTTAGGTTCATCACATACCTAGCCACTGTTGGAAAAAGTACTTGGGTGTGAAGTGCATAGCTAGCAGTGACATGTATATAGAAGTTCGGTGCCAGACCTATAATAGTGATATTATCTGACTTGAAGTCAACCAGATTCATTTAGTAGACTTAATCACATATGAAACCATTGCGCGTTTTAGTGACGAATCTTTTGATACATATTTTCTCTTTCGCCTATGGATAAAACTCTGTTATTTGATGGGAAAAATGCCGTTAAAACTCATAAATTGCTTGAAACGTGCTATAAGGAACCAACCAGAAAGTAACTTTTTGTTGCTGGTTAGCGGAATTCAACCCGCTCGTACATATACAAATGACGCTAAACCCTCTGGGCACACGAAATCGTTTTGAATAATCATAAAGTGAAAGTGCGTAAGCAGATATATCGTAAAATACCACGTACCACGTTTGCTTTAACCCAAAACAATAACGTTTTGATAATTCAGAGCGCTGTTTGAAGCTTTTTAAGCGAAATAAAAAGAATCTTTTCATGTGGTATGTGACAATGGATAAGACGAGGATCCAATTCTACACTCTGGAGTCAAATTGGCAATCAGTTGCGTGGACAGCGAGAAATTAAAATTTACCAAAGCGACAAAAAATGCAAAACTCGGCTTGCAAGGTTATGGCGTCCGTATTTTGGGATTCGCATGATAAAATCATTTCGCATCAATACCCAATATTACACGGCGTTATTGGTGCACTTGAAGAAAGAAATCGCGAGAAAACCTCCACAAATGAATAAGAAAAAAAACACATTTGTTGTAACAGGAATGGTAGACGTCGAGAATTTTGCTCGGTATACTCGTATATAACAGGGGATATCCTGAGAGCGAAATATTTGAAGTCTGTGTCCGAAGGTGTGGTTTGTACGTACACATATTCCAGTCGACAATTGAATGCAAGCAGCAAGTATAAAATTCGTACTGGTATTTTTGGATTGTTAATTATAATACACACAATAACAGTTTCTATAAGAGACAATTCCTATAAGTGTAGAAACCAAGTAACACGTACTCGTGTCATCATATCAATCATCGTCAGTGATATGTCACCACTAAATGCAGTAAGATAACCATGTCGGGCTCATAAACACAGCACGCAATTTATATTCTAAAATTGTTATAATTTACCAGCAAGCCTTGGAGATTCAGAGCTTAAACATAAGCTGTCTTTACAGCATGTTCGGTCTATGTCTACAGAGAGGAGACAATATTAGAGCATCTGTCTTATCACTTCCTTCAACCGGTTGTTGCCATAACTAGACCATTCTCGACCATTCGTTCGATGTGGTTGAGTCAGTGTAGTAGATATATTTTTGGTTTCTGGACTACATCATTTTTATTAACTTGTACAGCTCGCTGTTATGTCTTGATAATCTTCTATCTGAGCCGCTTTCATATGCAACTATTTACGCCATCCGTAAAGTGGCCCATACACACCACACTTGTGTGCACACTTGCGTCGGTGTGCTGAAATGTGTTGTGTGTATGGGGGGAGTCCGCGCACCGATTTTGTGGTGTGCCACACTGTGTGAGCGAAATCAAAATATTTTAATTTTTTGTGTCGGTGTTCCTAGAAGTGTGCTGTGGATGGGTTGGTGCGCGCACGCTTATATAAAATATCAGTCTTTGTTTGATCGCAGTAGTGTTAAGATCGGATAAAAAAATGTTTCAAAATGTCAATTAGGGACTGCGACTGCTACTAGCACTGTTCCTTCTACGTCCAAGTTCGATAAAGAACTAATGTGTGCGAATATTGTGTGATGTGTATGGCGAAAAGCGACACCGATGCTCACACCGAAGTGTGCACACAAGTGTGGTGTGTATTGGCCGCTTAATATACAAGTATGTCGCACTCCTTTCTTTTTTATTCTTCCTGATCCTACATATCGCATTTTCTGGATCGCTATACAGTCAGCTTATTCTGCATTAGGATACTCAAGTTTTAGAGTAAAGTCTCAATATGGACCGATTATTTATTAGGCTGTGCTATAATGATTTTCGACGTGGTTGGGCTATATACTTTATTCCGGATATAAATGCCAAACACCAATAATCCCTATCCGTGATTTAAAATTCCTATAATTCAAAATGTAGGTAACCATTTTGTTTGGTTATTATAATCGGAATGGTAAATTACTCCGGTGCGGATATTTTATAAACTAGTATGCACTCGTATATACAAAAAAAGCTCTCTTATGTTCATATATATATAATAACGTGAAGTAAACGAGGCCAAGATAATTTATTTGTCTCCTTTACTAACTATCGATTTTGAATTTTCTATTTTCCAAAAATTTTGATTGCTTCTGTAAACTCGATTGCATACGTTCTCTTACACTCTACATTTATTCAAGCAACAGTAAAAGAGGAAAACAAATATTTATGTATTCGAAAGTCAGAAATATATATATTTGTTTTTGTCATTTATTGAAAACCACTTTAGTCCCCAAGCATTATGGTATACGTATATCATGTTCATAAGTTGTTGAATAAATTTTCAATTTTTCCCAAATGTGATATTATTTTATATTGGATGGATGACAAAGCTTAGGCACAACACAAAAGGGATTTATTGCTGCAAAATGCAATAAAATTAAACTACCCTTAAGGAAAAGTCGAATGGAGCTAAGAGATAATTTTTTTCCATCCATTGTTTCGGTTTTACGAAAGCGGTCGTGCTGTCTAAATTTGTGTCAGTTGTCGATATACTCGTACATATAAGCAATTTATTTTTGTTTTTGATTCCATTGTAACCACAGTAAGCAATTTATTCACTTAAAATAAAAACAAAAGCAGAACTATTTCGATAAAGATTGCTTAAATGATTTAAATTGTATGTATATAGGCTCAAAATATTACATGCTAAAAGGAACATTATTGTTTGAAATCGAGCGCTTTGTTTTGAAATATTATTTTGTAATAGAATTTAAAAAAAAATTTTTATAATAACTCAGACAAGTTTTTTCTCGAATCCCAAATTTGATGCTAACTGAAAAGAATATTTAGGACTTATGTGTTTCTAATGCACTAAGGAAAACAATTTCCTTTTAATTAACACCACTAGCATACAAATGTATGTTAAAGATGAACCATATACCTTTTATATAAATTAGTATGATAATGAAACATTTATCAAAATTATAACAATTTGTTATGTTACAAACTCGATAGAAGATAATATTGCGACATCAAATAATGGTTTCATAGAGTTAGCCTGCACCAAAAAAGCTCTAAAGGTAAAGATAAAATTATGTTTATGTTTACTCGTATTTAAAAGGCATCTTCTATGAACGACTTCTTACATTAATTAAACTATGAAGCAACATTAATTTAAGATAAAGCTGGTCTAAATGTATACCCAAAAGTTTAAATTCTATTGCTTTCAGCAATCGTCTGGAAAAAGACGTTTATAAGTATCGACTTAGACTGTTATTCTAATCTCTTTTATCCTATATCTGAACTACAAGTTTCGTAGTTTGTTAACCAATCCATAAACAGTTGCTTTAAATAATTCATCTGTCTTTTCATCTTAATTGACGGATTCTTCCTGACCGACAGCGAAATTTTGTTTTTATCGCTCTTGCAAAGTCTACAGAAGTAGAGGGTTTTCCAATAAGGACTTGACAACTTTTTTTTTAACTAAAACGCAAGCCATTATTTCAAAAACTTTATTATCGGCTTGAAGTACAATCAAAACATTTATGAATGGAACTCGACTTCGTTCATATGGCCACCGCGGGCACGTTTGCAGCGGTCCATTCGCTGGACCCAATTTTCAACGACTCGGCCACACATTTCGGCCGAAACGGCCGCTATTTCACGTTCAATGTTGGATCTGAGCTCTTCCAATGTCGTCGGCGTGTTGGCATAAACCAATGACTTAACGTAGCCCCACAGAAAATAGACATGCGTCGTTAAATCGCACGAACGGCGTTAACCGATTGGCCCATTTCTTGAGATAACACGCTCACCATACTTACTCTTCAATAAATCGATTGTAGCGTGTGCTGTGTGGCTTGCGGCATCATCCTGTTGAAACCGCATGTCGTCCAAGTCCATATCTTCCAATTCGGGCCACAAATAATCGATGCTCATGGCGCGATAACGCTGAACATTCACAGTAACGTGACGATCGTTATCGTCGACGAAAAAATATGTCCCAATACCGCCGCCGGCATGCAAACCGCTTGTCTTTTTCATTTCCCGTGATCCTATTATGAACTGGGACCGCAACTAGAGTCGGGGAATTTAGCTTTATAACTATGTTAAGTGAAGTCGTGCATTCCCGAACTAGCTTAGAAGACGTAAGAGGCTTCAGCAAGGCGATAAGTGCATCCTGGCTGTATATCCGAAGAGCTCCTTCTCGGTGACGGCCCCTATGTCTTACCGGAAATTCCTTTACACTGCAAGACGACCAACAAAGTCAAAGAGTTTTTTTTTTAATTTAAGATGACTGCCAAATAGTTAAACAAGTTAGAGAACGAAACTGTGATACCTTTAACCTTCATCTCATCCTCAAAAAAAATTACGTTCTCTCCCCTCGTGTGTAGATTTCTACACATTTGGGATTTTAATGTATTTTCTAAATTCTTTTTTAAATTAAACCGAAAAATTGCTTTTATAATTTATTTCTAAAATAACAAGAGAAGGTAGGTAGGTTCAAATTAATTTTTCTTGAATGCATTTTACACATACATTTCGATTATGTTGATTTTTACATGCAGCTTTTGTGCAAAAACAACAAATCGTCTCATAGACATTATTTTTTTTGGCGGATTTTTCCTCATAGCAAACGTGACATCTTGCTCTGCCTTTAATTTGTGGTGGAACGCTTCTTGACCGTTTTGGTGGATTTGTTGAAGTTGATGCAGAAACATTCTCTAAAGGCGACGATGGTGAATTTTCTTCCAAAACAATTGCAAGCAATAAAGCAGACGATGCTGATCTTGGCTTCGCATTTCTAGCTTCCGTAAGTTGTTTTGCAAAGGATATTCCAAGTTCACGTAGAAAATTCCTTCTCACTATTGTTTATTGTTTATTGCCAATTCGGATTCACTTCTTTGAAAATAATTAATGCATTCAAAGCAGAAATGTCAATCATGTTTGCTAATACAGCCATTGGCCATCTGTTAGTTTTTCTTTTACAGCTGTAACAAGTGAGCATTTTGTCAACCGTATCCACAGCGCCTATATTGAATGAAAAAAAAAAAACATTAGAGGGTCTTGAAATTTCAAAAAGTAGTATATGAACAAACCTTTTGTTTTATTGTAATACGCTATAATCGCTAATAACTCTTTTCAGTCGATTCGATTTCAATTGAGTTATGCAAATTATTTTGCAACACGGTACACTTATTTTTCCGTCCAATGTACGAAACAAGTGCTGTGTTTTCGGTAAATGCAAAAGTATATTCATACAACGGTCTATTTTTGCATTTAAGAAGCTTTGGTGGGATGCTTCTTTTATTTTTTCTCATCGTGCCAACCATTAAATCCGTTTGACAACAATTTTTGCCCAGCCCATATGAGGAAAAGAAGTTATCCATTGTTATATTGTGACCTTTCAAGCCATAAACGAGATCCAATACTCGTTCGCCTTGTCTTTTTTCACTCGAACTGGCTCCAATCGCCTTTCCCAAATATGGCTGGATTTTCCAAACATAGCAGGTATAAGAACAAACTAGCAACCAGAATTTTACTGGTTTTGGTGGCATATATTGACGAAATTTATATCTTCCACGAAAACCAAGTAATTGCTCGTCAACTGTCACACATTCATGTGCATTGTAGTAGTCACTCAATAAATTGCACCATTTATCAAATATATCCCGAATCGGTGCAAATTTATCTGTAGATCGTTGCTGTCTTCTGCTAATGACATCATCAAAACGAATAACTCGATTCAAATACTCAAATGTTTTCCTCGACATAATTGCCCTAAACACCGGACGACCGCTAATATCATCAAACAATTCAATTCTAGTTTCGTTTTTCGATCTAAAAGTAAAAAAGTCAAGAATCAGTTGAAATAAGAAAGAAAGCAACTTCGACTTACCTATAAACACCAGCTAAAATCAAAACACCAATATATGCTTGCAACATATTCGAATCGATTTGTTTGAAATCCTTACCATATGTTGCTTGTGCATATGCATTTGAATGCTTCAAAATGGTATTTTCAATTTGTGGTGGGAAGAAAAGCAAAAAAGCATCTTTGATGCTATCAACATATCTTGTTATTACAGGATGCAGAGAAATTATATTTTCATTCCGCAATCTACTACTTTGATGCTGAAATGGCTGTAGTTGCCAAACAATACCATCTTTCGAAACAAGCAGTGGATCCACATTTTCAACTTCAGCAATTGATTCGTTGGTTTCATTTGAGCCACTCGCTTGTTCTTCATCAGAATTGCTATCGTCTGAATATAAGTTATCGTCATCATCAATATTCTCTGCTGGCACAAATTCATCATCACTGTCTCCAGAAACCTCACTGATATCGCCATCGCCTTCATTCAAAAATGCTTCCGTTTCTTCCTCTGTCAGATATCTTGCTTTTGACATTGTTATCTCTTATTATTTTTATAAATTTCACTAAATATACCAACGATATTCACTTGCTAAAACACTTAACGCAAATGACTTTTTATATCACATGCACTTACTGTCCATATGTGTAGAAATCTACTGAAACTGCTTTTTGTTTTCCTGGTCTTCGTCATGTCTTCTTGTAGATTAACCAACTGCTCCATTAACGACAATAATGCTGACATTGTTGCCTGTAAGGGAATCTGCGGCAAAATATTCCATGCTATTTGTGTCGGGATAAATAAATGAAACACGGTCTTCCTTAAATAGTTCTCCGAAAATCTACTATTCTTCTGTGATGAGTGTATCAGTATTTCTCTCTCATACGTGCTCCTTGCCATCAAGTGCCACCAAGTTACTCCAATGAATCCAACCACAACTCACTCGTCAGACTGATAACGGACAAACTATAAATTTTTGAACAAAGTGTAAGATGTGCGGAAGACTTTGGTCATAGCATTAAAAAACAACTTGCGCGTTTAACTGAGCTAGAAAGTGCAAGATCCAGAAATGAAGAAACATACAAGCGCCACATTGATACAGTCTTAAGTGAATTTATATCAATCAAATCCGCAATGATGGATTCCAACAAGAAAACATGTAATTCCATCAACTCTCTCCATCTCATCTCCAATCATCCACATCCAATCTCCATCTCGAACCTGCAACACACAATCACCAATTCTCAAATCATTACGGGTCCATGCTTGATATCATATTTGATAAAATCAGTGAGCTTAATGATGAACTCACCAAGAATAGAGCAGTGTTGAATGATTTAGAAAATCTCGTTGGAACAGTATGCCACAAAATTTATGGTTTTCCAACCCAACCCCCACCGCACAACAGTTACCATACTTAAATTTTGGCAGAATTATTACAAACCGAAGCCGAATCATTGTCACATCTAGTGCTGACAACCCAACTTCCAAATCCTTGCACTAGCCCATCGATCCAAAAATCTTATGGTGATATAATTGCTCCAACCCCTCCTGTCGTCGCTCTGCGGAAACACAATTTACACAATTTAACACTACGTGGACGGATCAACTAACCAACAAAACGTAGAAAAAAGACGAAGCAAGGTCTCATCAAAAGATAATTATAAATCGCCAAATCCACTCCAGATCTACATCCTAAACCTGACCCCAACTGGATCCTTAAAACCAATATATTTCCCAATTTTTTGCCTCCCGATTATATCCCTAAGTAACCCCCTTCCCGTATCTCCACAAAAGAACCAAGTACCTCTCTTCCATCCAAGCTCCAACGCGTTTCGTTTAATTTAACCCCTGCTCCTGATACTATCACTGCTCAACCACCCACACCCCCTCCCACGAATACTAACAACTGCTTTCCCAATTTCGACCTTACAACAGTAGCCAAATACCCAAACCTTATCAGCTCGCATATCTTCAATCCCGCTTCTAGCTCGCTTTCTCTCTCGGTTTCACGAGCCCCAGTCCCAATTTTTGATCCCCTTTCGCCGCCTAACGTTAAATTGACCCAAAAGAATATAGACACCACAGAATGCCGTTACGCACTCTCTAGGCTAAGGCATTAAAAGATGTACGAAAATGTACGTCTTTTTCTCGCATATCTTTACAACAAATCCGACTCTGTTTACTTTGAGGGAAAAACCAAAACAAGTGTCATGGTCTTCATCCAACAGGAAGGTCTTTCCACGGATATAACTAGTCTCATAAAGCTTTACAACAGGTACCACGAAATCTGCGACACACCTCCTCAAAAGGTTGCGCATGACTTCGCTGATTTGAGCAGCTATTTACAGTCTAAAAGAATTTCTCACCTTCAGCGCAGCCGAGCTGACCACGACAAACTTTTTGGTTCCTAACTTGCCTTCTCTGCCTGCATCTCATTTACACTCCCCTACTCCTTCACTCTACAAACTACCTCTAACATTTTACAACCAATACGTAAGAGGCTTCCGCTCTAAAATTCGTGCTGTTTTGTCTAAATCACACGGTCTCTCTTTCGACGTCTATGCTCTTACAGATACCAATCTGATCCCCGACATAAAGAGCCAGGAGCTATTTCCATCTTCTTATAATGTTTTCCGAAATGACGATCACTCTCTCCCTATATTTAATGATCCTGCCATCCCTAAGGTTGATTCTCCATGTAGAGGTGTCCTACTTGCTATTTACAATAACCTCAACTCTTCTCTCATCACTATCTCTTCTTCTGTTAAACTTGACTTTGTTTCAATTAAAATAACACTTCCTATCAGGTCCCTGTACGTTATGTGTTGCTACATCCTTGCTATTAAAGCAATTGACCAACTAATTGACCTAAGTGACTTTAATTGTGACTTTAATCTGCTCCTACTAAAGTGGATTCCATCGGATGATCACTTATTTTTTACCGCGTCAATCGCCAGTTCATCTAAGGAATGTCTTTTCATTGATAGCTGGCTCAAGCCTGTTCCAAGTAAGTGGCGTCCCAAACTCTATCGGTAGGCAACTAGACCTTATTTTCACTAGTGATCCTATTAACTCCACAGTAACGTTGTGCCCCTTTATTCTATCAACTGTCGACAACTTTCACGCCCCTCTTCTTCTTTCATTTTTCCATAACTCTCCATCCCAGCCCACTTCTTCAACTACCATCTTTTCTTACAACTGCCATAAAGCTAATTTTCGCAAAATCAATACCTATCTTAGCAAATGCTCTTTTGATTTTACCAACCTATCCCTATCTGATGCTGTCTCCATTTTCTATAGTGAAATATTTAATTCCATTTCTCTATACGTCCCCTTCTCACGGCATAAAACATCATCTATTTCCCCTCCATAGTACAACAGAAGACTTCGCTCTCTCCGAAACAGAAGAAACAAATAATGGGCAGTTTTTCTTCGAACCAATTCTTATTATGACTGCTCTAACTATCTTGGAACTTACCTGCAATTCACCCAGCTCTATAACTGCCTCTCTCAGCGCTTTCTCGACACAGCGCAGACCAATTTTATCAACGATCCTAAGACATTTTATCAACTACAAAAGAACGTCAACTACAAAAGAAAATCAGACGGTTATCCCCCCTCTCTCTCGTTCGATAATATATAATCGACCGACTCTCATATTATTACCAACTATTTTGCAAACTTTCTTAAACAGTCACTTGCAATTTCTCCATTGGCCCCTCTCTCTCTCAACCTTTTGATCCCACTCTTATCGAAGAAAAGTTACAAAATCTCAATGATGAATTTGTATCCGCATTTGCTCCCAGCAATATTTCTCAAAAAGTGTACCTCCAATCTTTCGCACCCACTTTCCTCCCTCTTTCATCTGTTCCTCATACAACTGGAATTCCCCCAAGTTTGGAAGACCGCTTTCACAACCCCGGTTCACAAAAAAGGATCAAAGAATGAAGTAACCAACTACCGTCCCATTTCTAAGCTTTCTCACATACCTAAAATGTTCGAAAGTTTTTTATATGAAGTTCTAAGCTTTCAGTGGAAGTCACTTATATCACCCAGTGAGCACGGATTTGTAAAAGTTACTATAGATCAACTACTACAAACTTAGTTGAATTCGTATACTTTGCGCTTTCAGTCCTAGAAAATGGCAACGAAATTGACGTTATTGCTACAGATTTCGATAAGGCCTTCGATAAAATATCACATCAACTGATCCTTTTCAAATTGTGTTTCCTAGGTTTTGACCCCATATTGTTAAAATGGATATTTTCTTATCTGGAGAACCGTTACTATAGCGTTCGCTTTACGTCAGCCTTCTCAATCCCGTTTTTAGCCACTTCTGGTGTCCCACAAGGCAGCCATCTAGATCCCCTCTTTTTCATTTTAACTATACACGATCTTGAGAAGATTATCAAACACTGCTCCGTATCCATTTACGCCGATGACACTAAGTTCTCCAAAACTATTTCTTCACCCCAAAACTCTATTCTCCTTCAAGAAGACCTCGATAAGTTTTCTACTTGGTTTCTAAAAAATTGATTTAAGCTTAAAGTCTCGAAATGCCAATCTATGACTTTGTCTCGTAAGTCCAATCAATCCCCCTCTCGACTTTATTTTCTGCATGACCAACCTGTACCCCAGGTTCACTCCCTTCGCGACCTTGGAATTTTATACGATAGAAAGTTAAACTTCCGTACGCATATTGATGAGATAATCCTTAAAGCCAACTTGTCGCTCGGTTTTATCAAACGTTCGTCTAAAGAATTTTGCAACTGGAGTGACCCATTCATCTTACCTGACTATCGCGACCGCCTCAAACTTCTTAACCTGAATACACTCGAAAAACGCAGAGACGTAGCTGACATTCTCTTCATTCATCGACTGCTCTCCGGTTCTGTGGATTGCGCTTCCCTTTACAATTCTCTTTCCTTCAACACTAACCCTCGTAATTTACGCAGTCCTCATCTCTTCTATATCCCAACCCACCGCATCTCTTATGGCTCTAACGAACCAATCTCACGCATGCTCCGTAAGGTCAACTCAAACCTCCATCTTTTTGATTTTCATTAAGCGAAATAAATGGGAACGTTAGCCCCTACTAAATTAAATTATATTAAATTAAATTAATCTAACCTTACTTAAAACTAACAGAAAGACTTAGGAGCTAGGAACCATGATGGAGGAGATCTTGTTTGAGCCGAGGAGTTTAAGTTGACTTTTCGGTGCATACAGGAGATTGGTTCGTTAGTGCCGTAAAAGGTGCGGTGGATCGGTAGATAGAAGAGTCGAGGACAATGTAGATTACGACAATCTTGATGTTGAAGGAAATAGAGTTGAAAAGGGATGCGCAGTCAAGAGTCAAGAGCAGTCGATGAATGAAAATAATGCTCATACGTTCTTCTAACTAATTCATATTGAGAAGTTTGAAGCGGTACTGATTAGGAGGTAATATTAAAAGGTCGTTCCAGGGCAGACCCCTGAGAGCAAATCGGAGTAATCGACGTTGAATACCCTCGATTCAGTGAATGTGGGACCAAGCTTGACTGGAATACTCAAGCAGGGAGCGAACGAAAGTAACATAGAGAGACCTGGTTACATACTGGTTGGAAAATACCTTTGACCACCGTTTAATAAAGCCAAGTGATGAGTTGGATTTAAGGATCATCTTATCGATATGCGAATGGAAATGTAATGTAAAATTGGTTGACCATAGAGAAAATAAAGTCGGTGAGGAGACAGGTTGCATTTATAATACGTGAGAAGGTTATAGATTGGCATTTGGCTATATGAAGTCCTAGGAAGTATGTGAGTCACCAGATTGCAAACCGATCAAGGTCTTCTTCAAGAAGGGCAGAGTGGTGTGGAAAAGAAATAGTTGTAAAAAAAGTTGTGTCGTCGGCACTAACTAGAAGTTAGTGATGAGTGACCCAGAAATTGGATATTATTTCAAATAGAAAATAATAATATTTAGTACATATACATACGTTCAAGTGTTCTTTAAAATGAATAATTGTACATATATTTAATTAGTTAATTTAAGTAGGTTTAAACAGTATGAAAATACGCTTTAATTAAATTTGATATTTGACCTATTGACATAATCAAGATAAAATAGACAGTTCTTTACTTCTTTATGAACAAGTATCAGTTATAAGTTGTCCTGTTGGCAAAAGGTAAATTATTAAATAGTCTTGGGGCAGTAGTTAGTAAAAATTGTCCTACTCGCGACTACTAGAGCCCTATTATTAATGTGGAGTTCATATACTCTACATCTCCTAGTGGGGATGCACTTTGCTTAAAGAAATCGTTTAGTACTTTAAACACGTAAAGATGCGTTAATGGAAGAATATGTATGTTTCAAGATAATGACCAACTACTAGCGATTCTCTCCACTTATAATACGAAAATGTTTTTATGCTATAAATAAAGGATCAATGCTAGTATCATAGGATCCACCTCAGCAAGTAATTCCGTATTGAAGTTTAGAATTTTCGAGACCATAATAAACAAAGGTCATAATGGTTTTAGAACTACGGTCTTGAATAATGCGTGTTCCTCACGTCTTGCATCGAGTAAGATTTAATTTCTTTGCAATGTTCCTTCCAGTTTAGTCTGCTTTCTACAGAAACACCAAGGTATTTATAGCTATTTACTGATACAATTTTGAATTTTGAGTATTTATATTGAAATTGTTCTTTCACACAGTCATGCATTGATGGAGGAAGTTTCTTGCAGTCTTATGAATTCAAAAAGATATTAGAGTCCATAAGAGTATTTAAAGAAGCTTTAAAAGACATTATTTTAATCTTTTCATTAATAACCATTTTATGAACTGTGGACCCTTGCCTCAACTTCTGAAGGTCTTATTCAATTTTAGTAATGCAGTCGAAAGTTGTAGCACTTTGGTATGTTATGGGACGATGTTTACCTGGATAATGATGATTCTGTTTCCTATGATGTCTTTATTAGTTGCGTCACTAATCTTATAACAAGCTGCTCCTTCACAATTCCGTTGAAAAAATGTAATAAAAGGCTTAAACCCTGGATCTCTAGCCATCTCGTTAATAAAGTAACTAGAAAAAATAAGCTAAGAATAAAGTCCTCAAAGAATCCACATAACCTTGGGTTGAAGAATAAGTTTAGGAAGATGTGCCTTGAACTAAAGAAGGTGATTCCCTTATGACGTGATAGCTATTACCGCAACAAATTCATTTCCGCTAGAGGTAACCTCAAATCGGAGTGGAAAGTTGTAAATGATATTTTGAATAGATCTCCTTCTACAAGTAAGCCTATTTTAATCTGTGTGAACAATTGCGAACTTTCAGATAAACTTGACGTTGCTAATGCATTCAATTGCTATTTTACGTCAGTAGCAAATTTCCTACCAACACAAAGAGCTAAAAGACGATGTACTCAATGTACCAATTTAGAAAGTTGTAGTGATCAATCACAAGAAACTAGTTTCGCCTTCGAAACCATTACTGCCTTGGAGCTCTTAAAAACAATTGGATCTCTTAAAAGCACAAATTCACGCGGTTGTGATGGTATTTCGAACATATTATAAAAACGCATCTCATGCTTCGTGGTTGATGTTCTGGCGGTCATTTTTAACCGTAGTATATTCTCCGGGACCTTCCCCGATTCGCTCAAATGTGCTGACGTAATTCCGCTGTATAAAAAAGGTTCTGTGGATGATATAAAAACTATAGGCCTATTTCTCTTTTGCCAACTTTTAGCAAGGTTTTTGAAAAAGTAATTAAAAAAAGAATTTTATCTTACTTGAATAAGGTAAAGTTTTTTCATCCAGTACAATTTGGTTTTCAACAAGGTAAATCTACCGAAGACGCCCTTCTAAGCTTTTGCTCTAATATTTTCACTAACCTTGACAGTAAAAAGTTCACTGCGGGTTTATTTGTTGACATTACGAAAGCCTTTGACATGGTCAACCATATAATACTATTAAATAAAATGGAAAGAGTTGGTTTTCGTGGGTTCATGCTGGACTGGTTTAGATCATATTTATCAAACAGAACTCAAAGAGTGAAGATTGATGATGTGAGAAGCGAGATTTGTTCATTAAATATAGGTGTACCTCAAGGTCCCGTGCTAGGGCCCATTTTATTATTAATTTACATAAATTCTCTATTTTACTTGAATTTCAGGTGTGGACTTACGGCCTTCGTAGATGATGTTGGGTGTACGTATGGTTCTCATAGTGTTCTGGACCTAATTTCCGACATAAATTGGGATCTTAGCCTACTAAGAATTTGGTTCACTGAGCACCATTTGAGCTTTAGCTCAAATACCAAAATAATATTTTTCAATTTAGCTACCCCAATATGTTTAAATGCTGACGTTTATTTTCATGCATCAGAATGCCAAAAGTATGGATTAGAAATCTGCAATTGTGTTTTCAACCAGCTGTCAACTTTTTGCAGCAGAATTAATTGCAGTGATATTTGCTTCCTGATTGAGAAAGTAGACGAATTTAAATATCTTGGACTCACAATTGATTCTAGAATGTCATTTGTAAGCCATACAGAGTCCTTAAAAAAATACTTTCAAAGCACTCTTCGAAGCTTCTTCTATCTTAAAAACCTCTGTACGAAGCACTTAATGAAAACTATTTACTATGGTATATTTCACTCGAGATTACAATATGGAATTGTATGTTGGGGGGGGGGGGGGGGGGGGGCATAAATTTGAAGAGAATTAAACCCTTATTAGTATTGCAAAAGAGTCTGCTGAAAAAAATCTGTAATAAGCATCGGCGTCATCCTAGCTTTCCATTATTTCAGGATTTGAAAATCCTACCTGTTCATCATTTATACTGTTTCAAAGTTTTGAAAATGTTCTTTAAGAGATCAGGAAATTTAAATTACAGATCATTTTCTGATTATAATCTACGCAGAAACTTTTTATATGTTGTTACTGTACCCATTTTTCGCACAACTGCATTTCGAAACTTTTTCATAGTCTCATCATGTCGATTATTTAATCAGCTGCCTCTAAGTATTAGAACAATATCAGTTCCTGGACGTTTTGAAAAGTTTGTAAGAAATTGGCTCTTTGATTATGATTTACATCATATAGAAATTCTTTTCTCTGACATTCTGGTGTAAACTAGGCTTCTGTTTGCATCTCTCAGTTATTCTCAACTATATTTAATACTTATTGCTTAACTTTCTTCTATTGTTTTACCTTCTTTAAATTAATTTTTTTGTTTATTTTTGTAATTTTACTGAAACGAAAATTAGACGGGTCACCCCACTCACATTTAATATACTAAGTTTAAAGTTCATTGAAGTGGCATTTGACACTATTTTTAATACTGCATGTATAGAAAATACAAAATGTCACCACATTATTTTTATATTAGTCTTGTATAAAATTTGTATAATACTGTAAGATATGTATACATAATGAAATAAATAAAAAATAAATAAATAAATAATAAAATAAAGCTATATCATCTGCAAAAGCAATGAGAGTAGCGTTAAAATCTCGCTTGGAAAGTGAGTTGATAAATATTAAGAAAAGAAGCGGCCCAATTAGTGAACCCTGTGGGACACCATTTTTATGCTTAAGGAACGTGTGGGAAAGGACAACATATCTTCGCCATATGTAGGGCAGATCGTGGAATTATCAACTACAACAACCTCCATTCCTTTTTTCCCCTTTTTAAATTCAACCTGATATACCCGTTTCCAGTCTATGTTTAGTTTTTGTCCTAACTCCGGTGGATGGTTTGTGTCTATGAATTTACACTGCGTCCAACAAAATATGAAATATTTGCTTCCAAGGCTTATGAGGTGACTTATGTACATAGAGAGAGAACAAACAAAAATACGGAATCATAGACAATTGAGGAAAATGCGGTGCTTCCAAAAACAAAACAAAAAAAACAATTTATTTTACAAAGACAAGAGGCATCGAATGGGCATATGATGAAGGCGAGTGGCAGTAGAGAAGTGAGAGCGATTAAACTTAGTTTAAGAAAAAAAAGGACAAAGTGTGGTAATGTGAGCAAAGTAAAAAAAAAAAATACAATCGAAGCGAAGTAAAAACTTTTCTAGAAAACCTACGAACCATACTGTGTGTTAAATTAAAATATAAAGTAAATATGATGATCATATAAAATTCAGCTATGAAAAAAGAGAAAAAAACCATCAAACACATGTTGAAGTGGGAATTGAACCTATAAAAAGTGAAAAAATCATGTCTCGAATCAGTACACTGTTCCAAATTAAACGGCGGAACTCTCACATAACACTTCGACGACGAGAACCGTTATCTTTCCCACCTCTGCGGGAGCCTTAAAGTCCGCAAGCAGAAAATTACTCAACGGAGAAACAGTACAAGGAGAAGCGAAAACTATCCATCCGTGTACTCCCGAAACGAAGTCACCAGGCAGCCGTTACATGCAGGATCACAGAGCCGGGATTAAAATATATATTCCCTTTTGCCTTTTATCCTCTCCTCCCAGCATGGACTTGAGGTTGTATTGTTAATCATTTACCGTTGATATCCGATTCTGTTTCTTATAAATTAGATTTTGGTTTTAACAGCTTTTACTGACAAATTTGCCAAAAGAGGGGAGTAATCCCGAATACAGCATACAATAAAAAAAAAAACACAATTTGCATCGAAACAGCGAGGAAATTCACTTCATCACTTAACATCAACTTTTCGGTAAAAATCGGTGAGTCTGCTGTATTATTCCGTACAGTAAATTGCATCTTCTGGGTTGACGAAGCCCACTTCCACCTCAATAGACATGTGAATAAGCTACTGGGTTCCGCGAACACGTAACCCACGTTTAAAACATCAACGGCCTTTACGTTGTCCAAAAGAACGGAATCATTGGGCCCTATTTTTTCAAAAATGCCAGTCGATAAATGTGAACAGCGAAAATTATGCGAACATGATCACAGATTATTTTTTACCGCATTTGCGAGCAGCTCCATCTTACATACACGTGGTTTCTACAAGATATAGTCACTTCGCATAACGCCAGAACCACCAAGAATTTGTTACGTGAAAAGTTTCCAGGGAAACTGATCAGTCAATTTGGAGACGTTCCGTAGCCACCGAGGTCTCCAGACTTAAGCCCTTTAAATATTTTTATGGGGGTACCTTAAAAGTAAAGTTTACAATAAAAATCCGAGGCCCCTGGTAGAGCTGAAGGAAAATATCCGTCGCGAAATTATCGATATTCAGCGTAACTTATTGCAGCGTGTGGCACGAAATACAGCATTTGGATGATGTTGTTTTCAAAAAATAAATCCGCATATTTGCTCTTTATAATAAAGTAAAAAATAAAACAAAAGGGCTTATAGTTTTTTTTTCACGTTAAAAAACATAAATTTTCCACCGGACATCCTGTAAATACATACATACATACAAACCTATAGGACTATTTATAATTCTGAAACATTTATTCATTTCTGTTAAAATATTTTTTTTTTGGAATTGCTTATAATTTATTAGTCAAAAACGTAACCCTATATTTTCTTGTAACCTACGTGCTTTAAAATATATTTACGTTTACGTTTAGCATTAGCTTTCTATCCTCTTTAAAGGGCATTCTTGAAAGGTTTTGCTTATGATTGTCTCCTCCTCTCCCGCTAGATAAAGGAAATAAAATTGTGGTCGATTCTATTCGTTCTTTCTTTTTATTTTGTCTATCATACGAGTTGTGGTTCTCGGAATTTTCAGGTACAAAGGAAAGTTCAACTGGGACAGTCAATCACCTTTTTTTAGTTTTGACGTGTCCTTTTCTTGGAATGCAGTGATAAATTAAGATACTTAAGGGCGTGAATGGAGCTTTTGTAACCGCAAAACATGGATATAGTTTAATTCCATTTATATAACATCTCTAACAAATCGGTTACTATACACGGTGCCGATGGACAATGTGTTTACCAAGGTATGTGTCAGCGACCCAATGCTGTACAGAGTGGGGAAGGTAATTACCGTCAGAAAGAATACCACCAAGCTCTTTTCTGTTCCGGTCTCGGGTATTCGTTTAGATGCTTCTTGGTTCTAAGTTCGTTTCAACGATCGGAAATTCGCAAAAGACAAATTCGGGTCTCTAATATAAAGCAACTTGAAGCTTAAACACTACCAAGAGTAAGACAGGAAAAGAAATATAACTGCGATTTGTCAATCTAACAGCAAGGACCGAGCACGACTTGCATGCCTGCCACTGCAGCACCCCCTTCTACTCTTTGCCCGGAATGGCCTCTAATGTTCCATATGCCTAGTTGTTACAAGAGTCAAACAAAAGTAGAGGGGAGGATCCTTTAAGAGAATGACTTTGTTAATCTAAATTAGGATGACTAGCGATAGCGAAGCATCCTGGTTTGCGTGAGGAACACCCGATCATTACCCCATTATTATTACCCCCCAAGTAGGAGGACAGGGTAGTAATATCATTACAAACGTACTAAAGGAACCATTATTGTTAACTCTCTGTTCCAAGCCCTTTAAGTATGATTCCAAGCAGTCAAACACTACATCTATAAAGCCGGCATTGTAAACTTTTCTGAACACTGAATCGTGATCGATAAAATGCTTTTGTCATATCAATGAAGAGATACATCGTACAGTTTTTGATATTGATATCTTTGTATAAAAACTACACATCCTAAAAATTGCATCTTCCGTAGATCTACTTGATCTAAAACCAAATTGATTGTCAAAAAAGAAACTGATTCTATTCAAAATGGCGACAATTCGCATCTTAATGAGTTTCTTAAAGAGTTTGAAGAAATTTGGGGGAAGGAGATTGCTCTGTAATTAGAAAAGGTCTTGCGGTTCCTTTCTTTTCTTTAAGAATAATGACTTCTGCACGTTTAAATGCTTTTTCGTGCATCATTTCGAGACACTCAAATTAATAATGTGAAAGGGAATATCACCTTACAGTGCAATCCTTTTCAGCAAAATATTATGTATGAATGCCATCACTACTGCACGAGCCTTTTTGCTTCAATGGAAGTGTGAACTGTACAGTTCCAAAGAAGAAATCGAATGAAAAACAGAACATTAGATTGTAAAGTTTCTTTATTTAAAGCAGTAGAGATGTTGAGGAGAAGGAAGTTCGAATTTACGGAATAATGGAAAATTTTGATGACTACATAAACCGCATAAACCGCGTAAACCGTGGCAGTTTCATTCACAATAAATTTTTGTAGAACAAGTAAGGGTTGAGTCTTATTCAAAAAGGTGCAATTCATCTGCAACAACTATTAATATGCACCATTATTTTGTAATTGTAATTTAGTATCAAATATGCCATGGTAAATACAGTTTAACAATTTAGTGGAACAAGCTTTTCTATGATAAAATAATGTTCTTAAAGTAAAGCGCTGCGGTGTAATTGACGAAATACATTTTACTGTCAATCAACCCTAATTACTTGAACTCATCAACATTTACAATTTGAAAGCAATTACCACTACAATATGCAGTCGATGACTTACAGTACGTAAATTTCAATTTATTGTACTATATTCTGGTGATAAAATATATTAGCAGCAACTAAAATTGGGCTAGATAAGCAGAGATATATAAGTTTGGTTTTGCAGCTTACAATCAAATTATGAGCTAGTAAGCTCAGATCCAAGTGTATATCTGCTATAAGATCTAGAAACCTGCAGAGCCATAAACAATACTTATGTCGTCGGCATAGGCTTTTAGTTCTCCCTTAAAATTGAGTCAACATAATGAAGGGTTTAATTAGTTCCACGAATAAGCTTGCAGTATTTTTTTTCTTGTCGATATTGAAGTAGATTTGAGAACAAAACATTAGAAGGGCGTCTTCAGTTAATTTGCCCTTTTGAAATCCAAATTGAACGGAAAGAAAAAGTTGTGTTTTGTTCCAGAGCTTAAAAACCCTATTTTTTATAGCTTCCTCAAAGATTTTATACAATAAAGGAATAACTGAGATAAACCAGAAGTTTTGAACAAGGCCAAATGGAATCTAGTACCTCATCCACATACTAGGTATTATTTTTTTAAATTCGGGTAAAAACATAGTCTATTATACTTGAATTCGTAACAATTGTTTTCAATAGTGCAATATGTTTAAAAACATATTTTTTTAGAAACGTTCATCAATTTCCCAATATGTATAATTTTGAATGAAGGGTTTTGGCTGAAGGGATTCAGCTATATATAAAGGTAAAATAGCAATTAAAATAGTCAACGATCTGAAGTTTAGCAGAAATCATTTTTCCATTAAAACGAAGCGTAGTGTTTTGTTTTTTTATTAGAGAGAGTTGAATTTTTTAAGATAAATACTATTAACTATCTTCAAATCTCGTTTAATATTTCCGTGAAAGGAAGCAAGTTGGATTCTGTAATACCTATGTATCTTTACACAACGGAATTTTTGTTTTAAGTTGAGAGCACAACCTTTGTACCTTTTCTTAAGTTTTCTTTTCCATTGATTTTTAGAAAATTGAACTCTGAGTTTGGTTTTATTTTTAATCCAGTTTTTGAGTATTTTGCTGTTTCCTGTTAAGCTTAATTCACAACTACATAGAAAAATATGTGTATTTAGGGTTCTTATACAATAAAATGATTATAGGATTCAGAAACATTATCTTCAGTATAAGTTCCTTTCCAAGACTCAAAAAAAAAAAAGAGATGTTACTGGTTTGGCTTAGCCAACTTTTCTCTTCAAGGAACAGGGTCTATAATTTGCGTTTCTTTCATAGTTATAGCAACTAATAAACTAGATATCGACTTGTCCGTGATTTTAAAATCAAAACCACATATTTTACATAAACTGGTAAAATATTATTAAATTTCCCATACATATGGTCAACACACTTTTACGATACTGTCCTAGTTGGCACATTAATAAAAGAAGTTAATCTATGCGAGTCTAACACAGTCATGTAATTAGCAACAACATTGCTGCTAGCAAAAATGTTGACATTAAGATCATCTAGAATAACTACTTAAATTGTTTGATTTTTCATCATCCAATAGGGAAGAAGATTTTTTTTTTCATTCTTTCAGTAAATGCCGAATTTGCAGAATTTAATCATTTCTGAGTTTATAGGCAACGTCATCAACTTTTTATTCGCGTCCATAAGGCTTTTTTAACGCTTGAAATAGTTGAAATGGCACTTAACTAGTTAAGGGACCTCTTTTATTTTTTTATGAAAAAAAAAAATCAGGAAAAATTAATTTTAGCAATCTTGTACCTGCTATTCTATTGTAGTTGATTAAGTAATTAATTTCGAAAATCAAAACATTGTAAGTAAGTCTGGATATGGAGTTACTTGATTTTAATATAATCTGATTACGACAGTGTTTTAGTATGATACTTCTGTTTGTCCTAAAGGGTATCAACTTACAATATCTTCCTTAAACTTTAAGAAAACGTTGAAATCCAAACTTGTGGATTCACATTGCATAATTAATTTTCCTTTATTGACGACGACGTTATTTTCGATGGAATTTGTTAGGGTGGGTGAATAACCCTTTGTGCAAATATCAGGTTCTAAGTCACTATGCAAATATTTAACGAAATTTAAATAATTTTCAGAGATGTAAGAAAGGAATTAAAACGAGCTGTTTGTTAGTGAAAACATTGTATTAGCATACAAATTACATTATACCCTTTAAGAGTTCTACAGCTTGTATTTCAGAATCGTTTTCTAGTGGTCGCTGTAATTTAATTAAAATATATCGCCGAGAAGATGTTAATGAATAGCGTTTGCAGAAACAACGACCACTTTGTATTTCGTGTAACGTCTTGAGTATACAAGCATTTCGTCATGAATTTGTACGCTTTGAAGTTTATATATATGGTCATATATACAGCTATGATCACAATAATAGCAGCACTTACTACTTCGCTTATCCTTGTACATGGCGGAATTTTTGTTGTATGTTAGATAAATAACGCACTAAAACGTTGGTGTAAATCAGAAGAAATGCATGCATGCGAAAGAAAAGGAAGAACGAACAGAACTATTACTCCGCTGTGAGTTTCTGAATTAGTTGTTTAAAAAAAATAGAAACGGATAAATTAAAAAGCTACCGCTTTTTAATAAAAATTATAAAGCAGGGTATTGTTCCGCATTTAGCAACAATATAATGGGTAGAAGAAAGCATTGCTCGGATGCTAAGCGAGTAACTTTATTGGTACTCCAAAGGCCAGTCGGTAAGATACATCACAAAATCACTCAGATGTTCCCCAAGAATGCTTTTTAATGCTATACATGCAAAAAATCTTCCAGAGATCAGAGGGCGTCTGTCAAAAAATTCCACCAAAATTAAAACCGCGGTAATCAGAAAAGTCGAACGAAATTTTTTATAATATCCAGAGAATTGCAACGAGAAGCAGGATTAAAAAGTGAGTGCTGGAATAATTCACCACACTCTGGTGAGAGCGAAGTTATATACTCGACAGAGAAAAGTGCCACTGCTATAAAATTACACATCCAGACGCTAATCGTCTTCATCTTTGTCAAACTCTACCACATGTCACACGATTGAAGCAATGAAGAAATGATAGAACAATGAAAAGAATATAAAACATTTTGTGACGGTTAGTTGTTCATCGCCTGGCAAGTGAAACATATAATCCAAGGTATCAAAAGCCCACTGTGAAGCATGGGGGTGTTAGTGGTTATTTTTCTTAGTGGACGTAGGTTCGGATTACCTTTTCGAGGACATAATAAAAAAAAAGAATTGTACATAGACATTCCAGAGAATATCATATTTTCATATGCCGAATATAAAACATATGTGTCACAAAAATGCACTTCCAATAAGATACTTGTATAAGACTCCAAGCATTAGGGAACATTTAGAAAACTTTGGTTTGAGCAAAATGTTACAATGGCCTTCTAAATCTCTGGAGTGAACTAAGTATGAAAGTATGTATGTAGGCACCACTGCTCATATCAACAAGATTTTTGTGGATGGTCCAGGAAGTTTGGACTTCAAATCATTTGGACAAATATCTGGATATAGTGGATTTAATGATGGACAGAGTTGGTGGTGTTATAAAAAATAATAGCTTTTTAACAAATATTGATTTTCATTTAAAAATATAGTACCTAAAATGAATTATCATATTTATAAATATTTATTTATAAGTTGAAATCGAACCTGCTTCAAAAATCCTAATAAAATGAATCAGTGTTGTTTTATTTTGGCCATAACTGTATATTTAAATTAAAGCTGACAATGCAATTACAATAGTTATAATATCATATACGGATATCAAAGTGGACACTATTGTTTTGTTTAATTAATTTTGTTGCCATTGCAAATGTTAACGTTTCGATCCATCCGTGGAAGCGTAGCCATGATAGCTCTAGCTTAATGTTTCAGAACAGCAAAATTGTATATCTGAATATCTAGACAAAGCTTTAAGGAGACAACAAAGATTAATTCTGGAGTTCCTCAGCGCACAGCAGGAGAAATTGACCTCAACATAATTTGAAAGTAAAATCAGAAACTAATGAAATATAATTTTATCGGGGAAAAGCACCAGAACTCTCATATACAAATATATGGTACATTTGCAGACCAAGAGCTGAAAAAATTATTTTCATGCCATCCTAAATTATCATTGGTCAACTAGGGTCCAGCAAAGCCCAATAACAAAACTTGATTCGGAGACCGTTTTTGAATAAAGATTTTGACTAAGATTTTGGGATTAGAGACCATAAAGTTTCTCCTTAATTCAAATTTAATTGGAATGAAACCGAAAGGGAAACGGACACAAAATTACAACTAAATTCTAATCGAATACCGTATAATCCACTTTCAATTAAATGGATCTTGTTAAAAAAGCACACTCGTTAAGTATGGTAGATGCTCTATCTTATTAGCGTGTGGGATGTAAATGGTACAATATATTGATGCACTGTCATTCTGTTTGTCGTGAGCAGCATTTAAATGGGAGCTAAGTTACTCTGGAGCACTTTATCATCAATAAAATCGGGAAAAAAACTACCCAAAATTCACACTGCATAGCACAGTGGTCATTTCAGAGCCAACGGAGACGTTAGTTTCAAGACTCTATGATTTTTGCAGATGAGCAAAATGACACTTTCACAAAAACAATAACATATCTGAAGTTGAAACATCGAAACATAAAAAAATAATATTATGACATCGGCAAACCGTAATCTTATTAAAGGTATTACCGCACGACATAGTTTAACTGCCTAATTGGTAAATAATTAAAACCTGAACAATCGGAATCGGACTTTCGTTAATATTTTAAGCCCAGACCTCAGCAGTCATGTTAAAAATAGAAAGTAGAAAGTCACTTTGATGGAAAGTATTTCAAATACCTCAAGAGAACAACGGAAACTGAATTTTCTTTCGATGTTTGAAGAAAATAATGGCATCATTCAAATGAAAAAAAAAAAACATCAATCAGCCAACAAGCATTGTAACGATAACTAACGCTCTATTCACATTTATAAGACATTTTCAATCTCTGGTGAAGAAGAATAAGGTATTGACAATATTAACATGTTATTATCAGAAATATTTAGGAAATAAATCTTTCGAACAAAAATAAATGATACAAAATCCTTCCTTTAGTTAAATATTAATCAAATATCGTTGATTATATCGTTTTATATTTATATTACACAGCAGTACTTTGTCCTCGATGAAATCAAAAATTGTCCTATTCATTGAATGAATTTACGTTTTTTATTAAATCAAGATCGATTTTTTCGCATTCATCAATGAAAGTCCGTTTTGACTCCTCCAGTGCCTGAAACTAGGGCTTTTCTTCGTAAACACGATTAACTAATACACCCCAAAGATTCTCAATTGGGTTCACATCTGGAGAACACGCTGACCAATCTGTTACATCAATGTAATGTTCCGTATACCACATTATTGCTTCAGCACTCGAGTGGATTCGAGCATTATCTTGCTGAAAAATCCAGTATCTTTCACGACTTTGCTCTGGAAATGGTAAAAGACTCGCTTGACTCCAAAATATTTTATAGAAGAATCCTTTTTCAGCGTTAATAAAGACGTAAGGTATTCAAATGCAGACATAAATTTCTTTCCCATATAGCCTAGGTCTTTCAGTGATACTGCTTTATACCTTTGTTTTTATAAAATTCCGATGCATATTATAGGTGCATTTATTTTGTGTATCTTGGGTTTCATTTCATGCCGTGCCGATTGAGGTATATAAACATTCATCACTTCTTCAGTGGTCTTGAGTTCAGCATATTCACATTCGGATCTTGGCTACAAAAAGGTAGTGGTTTAGGTCGATGTTAGCCCATCTAAACATTCGGCCATCTACAATGCTAGGGTTGCGTCTTGCAATTGTAATATGATCATTCTGGCTGGTAGCTTTTTAATCAGGCAGCTGTCCTATTGTGGATCCTGAGGTCGTCTCCCCTACTTGATCCCTTTGAATCCATTTTCAAAGCTAGTATCATGAAAGCCCTGTATTTCAAATGTGTCGCCAAATATGCTCTTATCAACTAAGATTATTCGTCGTGTTTAGAACTTTCATATCAGGCTGTAACATAAGTATTGCTAGTTTTTTTCGGAACATTTCTTCCAATTGCAATAAAATGCACAAAACCAATTTAATGCTGAAACCGTTATTAAAATTAGTTTTACACATTCAGTTTACAAATTTCATTACATCATTGTAAGTATTTTTAACTGAAATTGATATGGATGTGTCGAAAGAGCATATTCCATTGTTTTTGTTCCGGAAAAATCAGAATGGAAGGAAGCCACTAGAGGAATCCAAAATATGTATGTATGTAACAAATAACTGAAATATATGTGGGAAATATAAAGTTATCGCAAAATAATCTTCTGCAAAGAATCGTGGCTTACACACCGCTTCTGTCGCGTCACAATCAAGAGCCGTTTTTGAACCAGATTTTTACAAGGGATGAAAAATAGGTTCTTTACTATAATAATTAAACGTCGCCATCAACGGCTTAGTCCAGCGATGCTGAGGGAATAATCCATTTTGAGCTGCTGCCTCGTAACCAGATTATCACTGCAGAAGTCTACTGTCAACAGCTGTGCGGATTAAATTCGGAACTAGAGTAGAAACGGCCAGGCTTGGTTAATTGAAGGAGTGTTCTATTCCATTAGGATAACGCTATTAGCTGCTAGGACCACCTACACACAGTTACAGGAGTTCGGTTGATTGAGATTTAGCACTTTCCGCTTGTTCCGAAGTCTGCAAAACATCTTTGATGGAAAAAATTTTAGATCTCGGAAACGAAACAATTTTTAAGTAACGGCATTAAGAAGTTTCCTAGGATTTGGGCAGAAGTATTGTCTAATGAAGGAAATTACAAATTGAAGACTAAATTTTTGCATTTGGTGCAAATTAATTAACACTAAACAGACATTCAAAAATCGCGCATTACTTATGTTACAACCTGATAGATCTGGTCGAGAAACTCATACATTAAATCTTTGGCAATGTCGTCGTATTCTTCGTGAGGGCGAGCGCATTTCAAGCTTACATATGTCGGCACGGTAAGCCTAAAATGTTGATTCTAAACAGGTGTTCGCCCAAATGCCTAAAGTTCAAAGATTTATGTATTTTTTAAATATTCCCCTGATGAAAAATCCACATCGCAATAGGAACTTGTTCCACTCTTTATAGCAATCATAATAACCATACTTTTATACTTCTTTTTTCCGATCCATCCCATCGTACTTCCTGGGTGTAGCAGTTTAGGGCCTCGGCCGCATGTGGACTGTTTAGGGTCTTGACATTCCACATGCATAACCGCAAGTCGTCGGCCGTTTTTCATTTTCTGGGTTCTCCTCCAATTACATCTCTATTTCGGCTACCTGATCTGAGTTTCAAGTATGCTGTGGTCATTCGAAGTTATTTTTAAATATGCCTCTTGGCTGGTTATCGTAAACGACTAGCCTCCCCTTTTCTCAAACTGAGCTTGGAATCGGCAGGGTGGAACGCTATCTGCTATCTGCTATATTCCATTTTTCATGTTCTCACTAATTTTATGTCAAATGATACTTAACTTTAAGAGCTAAATACATATTTATATATACATATATGAATAACATATTTTAAACATACTTTTAGGGCTAACTACTATAGATAGTCTGGTTGGTTGAGTCACATTTGCTTTGTTGAGTTGTGCAATTATTTTCTAGGGCGCATAAACAGAAAATATTTATAAACCTTTTCCTAGTTAAAAGTATAAATACATAAACTATTTTTAAAGACTAATAAGTAATTATAAATGAATATGAATACATTTTGTCTATGCAATTGGAACTTGTTACAATAAATTGTTTTCGTTCCTTTAGTTTGGATATGTTTTTTGAATATTTTATGGTACATTTCATGATACGCGACCGAGGTACAGATTAACCTTAAATAGCGATTTTAAGCTATAAGTATTGTAGATGGATAAGGCAAGCAAGCAAATTAAGCGTTACCCATTCAGCTGGGCTGTAAACATTTACTCATTGTATAGATAATCATCATTTATAATAAATTCATAAACTCATCTGAATGTTTTCTTATTCTGATTATACATGTATAATATATACATTTATGCAATCTAAATTTTAATTTGATTTTAATGCATCTGCCAGGTTTGTTTTTATTATTACGAAATGGATGCTTCTGTAATTGGAATATCCTCATGTCGATAAATGTTTGCTTTAAACATCTGCACATGTATTCTGGATACAGCAATATCCGCAAGAGAGTTCGTTGGAAGTTGAAACAACATCAATATTCTCTGTAATAGGATGGGAATATTTTTCAACAGGTATGCACTACAAACAAGGCTTGATAGATGAAGAAAACTGCTTTTTGAATAACCTTACTGACCCCTTTGATATTTTGTATTTTTTTTTTCTCTTGGAAATCAAAATACACAAGTTCAATTACGCCCGAAATCTGTCCATCGTTTTAATTAACTATCTACTGTATTTAAGTCACATTGGCTTATATTGTTGTTTATTTATTGAAGTTGAAACAAACTCATATTTGACATGTTTGTAATTATTTAGTGTGCTTCGTGGCCCGGGTGGTAAACAAGTTGTTCGACTAAGGTATTGCCCAATTTTCTAGGATCGAACTGGAAAGAGACAAAAATTATTTACATTCCACTAATAATTCATAACCGACATAAGAGGCGTTTTATTAAACGCTATTACCCAGGACAATGTTGAGCCATACTACGACGTGTCTGTGGGCATTAATTTAAGCAGAGCTTTAGCTGGACATGTGCATTTACGTTATCTATCTCCGATAGTCATTGCCTTGAGGTTACAGAAATTGAATGCATCTTTTATTACCCGAAAGGTAGCCATAATAAATTTGGGATTTTGTTTCGATTTCGTTTTGCAATATGCGTATTGAAAATAAAAGTGTCTGTTAATTTCTTTAAAGTTTGGTCATCAATCTTTTGGATCACAGTGGAATTCTATATTATTGAGCTACTCGTATGAAAAATATATATGAGTACATGCATAAATCTCTAAAGGAGCCATATTTCAAATAGAGGCGTGCTACTTAGTCATAAAATTGTGCTCAAGCAAATTTAGTTCTTATCTTCTTGAACTATTCTTCTTTCAAGGCGTCTTCCCCTAAAGCGAGAATCCATAAGCTAAATTAGGGTTAGCCAAAAAGTCATTACATTTTTTCCTATGGAAAAAATAAAAGACCTTATAAAATTTATTGACCCTTTTGCTTGATGACATTTTCGCATTTTTTTATTATTCCACCATCATAAAACTTCTGGTCTTTTTGGCGAAAAACTGAATCTAAAATAAATTGATTGAAGTGATAGAGGGAGAGTGCAAAATATAGCGAATATGGTGGATGTGGCAAAACATCCTATCTATGCCGCTGGAGTTTTTAGCGTGTGACTAAATTTGTATTCCCAAATTCTGGGCGTTTCGGCCTAATGTTTATCAAGTTGGTGACAATTCATCCATCTGATTCCTTGGGGACAATTCAAAGAACACAATGCCTTAAAATCCCACCAAATTAACAACATAACGCTTCTTTGATAGATGTCGGCTTTCGATGCATTGTAGTTTGGGCACATTCACCACTTCATTTTCTTCAGCTCTTCGCAAGAGATTTGCAGAATTGCGCTTTTAAACTCCGTTTAGATATTTCGAAGTTGTCATATGCCGATTTGACTCGATCAATACTTTTATTTTATCACCATAAGCTTGAATTGGTCTTCCTGAACGTGGTCCTTGACATCGAAATCTCCAAAATAAATTTATAGCAAACCAATTTAGGCACTACCAAAACTTAATGCTGCTCTCACCATAAACATTGCATATCTTTTTGTAAGTTTGCTCCCCGTGTTTTCCTTCATTGAAATAATATATGTTATATGTTAATAAGATAAGACAATTTGCTCACTTTTGTCAGTCGTTTTGTAACTGTTGTAAAATAGATAGGTGTGAAATTTTTTGAAAGTTTTCGGTTTTAAAAAATCTCAAAATGTCAGATAGCTCATTTTGACTGAAGTTGGCTGCAGCTCAAAGTAGGGATAAGTTGTAATCTGATCAGTCACCGAGCACACTTAGTACCTATGTATGCTATACCCAGCTTTTGAGCTTTAACGTTTCTTTTTTCTGTTTACATTCTTTTATGAAGTTAAGTGTTATTTTCAGTTTTGGTTTCCTTCTCGAAAAGTGCTAGACATAAAGTTCCTTGGGTGCCCTGAAATAAGGCATTATTTCACTTTGCATTGTTTTTAATTTTGCTTTAATGTAAATCAATTCATTAAAATTAACGGTACCAGGTCAAATCGACCAATTACAATTAAAACTAAAATACAATAGCTAAGAAGTTATAGGCGCCTGCCTGACAGTTGTTGACATTCCCTTAGCGAAGCGACGAAGTCGCGTGAGCGTCTAAACCCTGCGGAAAAAGGGTGAAATCCAGTTAGCAAGCGAATCGAGCCACCTTCTTTAAACTCTGAATTCAGCTTTATTTCACAAGCAATGGTCGGCGTTATTTCACTTTATGAATATGATATTGCTGTAAGATGGTCTAACAGTACTTACTAATATGCTTGCATTTTTCCCATTTAATATACAGAGTGTTCCGATTGATAAGTATAAGACAGCCCAGTTTAGAGGTCAAAAAATTAACCTTTTTTTAAAAAAAGATTTATTGGATTTACATTGCGCAGTAATAAATTTATTTTGCGGGAAAAAATTCACAAATCAGTCAATAACCAGTTAATTTTATAGAACTGTTATAAAGGAATACTCCATTTTTGAGTTTAATATTGTAGTTAGAACAAGATTTGCAATAATTTGGGGATCGCCCGATGACCTATCAAGAAAATTTAGAGATGATGGATAGTTATCCGATTTGCTTTTAGTTTTGATGAACTGAAAGAATCTTTTGGGGTCGGAAATGAGTGTGTGGTCCATTCGGTTTAAATAGTTGTTATAGAGAGTTTGGCAAAGTACCGGGAAATTTATTTGGGCAGACTGGTAGTAGAAGAAATCGGTGTCAGAACGCGATTTTAAGTAAGAATACCAGAGCTTATTTCTCTTGTTACGAAGAGATCGCAGCTCTTTATTATACCAGGGTGGAGACGATGAGGGATTCCTTTTGGGTAAAAAAGGCACAGATTGGGAGAGACATTTTAAAATTTGATTATAAAAGGATGCAAGAGCATCATAACCGTAAGGTTAGGGTTATTTTAGAGAAAGTTGAAATTGACCATACTGAGGAGGTTGTTCAGTTTGGCGTAGTTAGCCTTATGAAAATTAAAACTGTAAGAATATTCATAGGAAACGGGATTAAAACCATTTTCATATGTCAGCGTAAGAGAAAGGGGAGGGTGGTAACTATCCAACTTAGAATGCAGATGTTTACTTTCCAAAACGACGCAGTTATCTGTATCAGTGGCGAAGACTAGGTCGAGTTGTCTGCCGATGTTATTGGTGACACCACTTAATTGATATAGACCAGAGTCAGTTAGGCAGTCGATGAAAAGATTTTCTTTATCAGAGGTAGGATTTGTTGCAGTATAGTAGCACTGATCAGTCTGAGTCCATAGAAGCTTAGGTGGATTAAAATCACCTAAAAAAATAACAACGTCATTGGGATCAGCAGCATTAAAAATGCAGTCGATTGCATCAACAGCTAGCTGGTAACCTTGAATTGGTTGAGAGGGGCGAATATAACAGCAGCAAATATATAGGTTGCGTTTGCAAATAGGAATTCTAGCGCAAACAAATTCAAAGAATGCAGTGGACGATTTTTTAAAGGGTCTAGACTCGAGACGAGAGTGTATAGCTAGAAGTACAGCACGGCCATATAAATTCTCCTCTTTATCTAGACCATCGTCACGTTGTAAATCTAAGTCTTGGGAAAATAATTCATTATTCATAATATCAGGGGTGAGATTGGTTTCTGTGAGGGCAAAGATGTCGTAGGGCAGAATCTGTGAATTAATATATATAGCAGAAATCTTAGTTCGTAATCCTCTTACGTTTTGATAATACAGGGACAGATATTTGGGAGGATTCGGCAAAGAATTGAGTGGTGGGTTAGGACCGATGGTAGTTTTTGAAACTAGACCGTGTTCTCTGGAGGTGTAGTATGCGTTTGGAGCTAACATGAGACGCAAAAGAAGAGAGATCATTAGCCACGTCATCAGGAGTCATATCTAATTGTTCATGAAAACGTATAAAGAGTTGCCGCAGATCATTATGATTAGTGGGGAGGCCTTCTTGCAGAATGGAAACCATTGCATTGGTTTTCGTTATACCGACGATACAGAGAGAGTCAGGCTTGTCATGTAGGTAGGCGAGATATAAGCTAACATTATCATATAGTCTGCGGTCTCTTAAACGAGAGAGAACATATCGGCCATCTTCCCCAGAATCGATAAGGTGCTTGGTTAACTTTGCCTTTGGGGGAAGAATGGGGTCTAAAAAAGAAGGTGGTGTGGTATTAGGGTGGGAGTCTAGCTTAGAACATGGGGAGGGATTTAAAATATGGGAGCGAATAAAGTTGGGGTATGCCGTTTTTGTATGAGTGGAATGAGGAGATGTTGGGTTTTGTAAATGAGCTTGGAATCGGCAGGGTGGAACGCTATCTGCTATCTGCTATATTCCATTTTTCATGTTCTCACTAATTTTATGTCAAATGATACTTAACTTTAAGAGCTAAATACATATTTATATATACATATATGAATAACATATTTTAAACATACTTTTAGGGCTAACTACTATAGATAGTCTGGTTGGTTGAGTCACATTTGCTTTGTTGAGTTGTGCAATTATTTTCTAGGGCGCATAAACAGAAAATATTTATAAACCTTTTCCTAGTTAAAAGTATAAATACATAAACTATTTTTAAAGACTAATAAGTAATTATAAATGAATATGAATACATTTTGTCTATGCAATTGGAACTTGTTACAATAAATTGTTTTCGTTCCTTTAGTTTGGATATGTTTTTTGAATATTTTATGGTACATTTCATGATACGCGACCGAGGTACAGATTAACCTTAAATAGCGATTTTAAGCTATAAGTATTGTAGATGGATAAGGCAAGCAAGCAAATTAAGCGTTACCCATTCAGCTGGGCTGTAAACATTTACTCATTGTATAGATAATCATCATTTATAATAAATTCATAAACTCATCTGAATGTTTTCTTATTCTGATTATACATGTATAATATATACATTTATGCAATCTAAATTTTAATTTGATTTTAATGCATCTGCCAGGTTTGTTTTTATTATTACGAAATGGATGCTTCTGTAATTGGAATATCCTCATGTCGATAAATGTTTGCTTTAAACATCTGCACATGTATTCTGGATACAGCAATATCCGCAAGAGAGTTCGTTGGAAGTTGAAACAACATCAATATTCTCTGTAATAGGATGGGAATATTTTTCAACAGGTATGCACTACAAACAAGGCTTGATAGATGAAGAAAACTGCTTTTTGAATAACCTTACTGACCCCTTTGATATTTTGTATTTTTTTTTTCTCTTGGAAATCAAAATACACAAGTTCAATTACGCCCGAAATCTGTCCATCGTTTTAATTAACTATCTACTGTATTTAAGTCACATTGGCTTATATTGTTGTTTATTTATTGAAGTTGAAACAAACTCATATTTGACATGTTTGTAATTATTTAGTGTGCTTCGTGGCCCGGGTGGTAAACAAGTTGTTCGACTAAGGTATTGCCCAATTTTCTAGGATCGAACTGGAAAGAGACAAAAATTATTTACATTCCACTAATAATTCATAACCGACATAAGAGGCGTTTTATTAAACGCTATTACCCAGGACAATGTTGAGCCATACTACGACGTGTCTGTGGGCATTAATTTAAGCAGAGCTTTAGCTGGACATGTGCATTTACGTTATCTATCTCCGATAGTCATTGCCTTGAGGTTACAGAAATTGAATGCATCTTTTATTACCCGAAAGGTAGCCATAATAAATTTGGGATTTTGTTTCGATTTCGTTTTGCAATATGCGTATTGAAAATAAAAGTGTCTGTTAATTTCTTTAAAGTTTGGTCATCAATCTTTTGGATCACAGTGGAATTCTATATTATTGAGCTACTCGTATGAAAAATATATATGAGTACATGCATAAATCTCTAAAGGAGCCATATTTCAAATAGAGGCGTGCTACTTAGTCATAAAATTGTGCTCAAGCAAATTTAGTTCTTATCTTCTTGAACTATTCTTCTTTCAAGGCGTCTTCCCCTAAAGCGAGAATCCATAAGCTAAATTAGGGTTAGCCAAAAAGTCATTACATTTTTTCCTATGGAAAAAATAAAAGACCTTATAAAATTTATTGACCCTTTTGCTTGATGACATTTTCGCATTTTTTTATTATTCCACCATCATAAAACTTCTGGTCTTTTTGGCGAAAAACTGAATCTAAAATAAATTGATTGAAGTGATAGAGGGAGAGTGCAAAATATAGCGAATATGGTGGATGTGGCAAAACATCCTATCTATGCCGCTGGAGTTTTTAGCGTGTGACTAAATTTGTATTCCCAAATTCTGGGCGTTTCGGCCTAATGTTTATCAAGTTGGTGACAATTCATCCATCTGATTCCTTGGGGACAATTCAAAGAACACAATGCCTTAAAATCCCACCAAATTAACAACATAACGCTTCTTTGATAGATGTCGGCTTTCGATGCATTGTAGTTTGGGCACATTCACCACTTCATTTTCTTCAGCTCTTCGCAAGAGATTTGCAGAATTGCGCTTTTAAACTCCGTTTAGATATTTCGAAGTTGTCATATGCCGATTTGACTCGATCAATACTTTTATTTTATCACCATAAGCTTGAATTGGTCTTCCTGAACGTGGTCCTTGACATCGAAATCTCCAAAATAAATTTATAGCAAACCAATTTAGGCACTACCAAAACTTAATGCTGCTCTCACCATAAACATTGCATATCTTTTTGTAAGTTTGCTCCCCGTGTTTTCCTTCATTGAAATAATATATGTTATATGTTAATAAGATAAGACAATTTGCTCACTTTTGTCAGTCGTTTTGTAACTGTTGTAAAATAGATAGGTGTGAAATTTTTTGAAAGTTTTCGGTTTTAAAAAATCTCAAAATGTCAGATAGCTCATTTTGACTGAAGTTGGCTGCAGCTCAAAGTAGGGATAAGTTGTAATCTGATCAGTCACCGAGCACACTTAGTACCTATGTATGCTATACCCAGCTTTTGAGCTTTAACGTTTCTTTTTTCTGTTTACATTCTTTTATGAAGTTAAGTGTTATTTTCAGTTTTGGTTTCCTTCTCGAAAAGTGCTAGACATAAAGTTCCTTGGGTGCCCTGAAATAAGGCATTATTTCACTTTGCATTGTTTTTAATTTTGCTTTAATGTAAATCAATTCATTAAAATTAACGGTACCAGGTCAAATCGACCAATTACAATTAAAACTAAAATACAATAGCTAAGAAGTTATAGGCGCCTGCCTGACAGTTGTTGACATTCCCTTAGCGAAGCGACGAAGTCGCGTGAGCGTCTAAACCCTGCGGAAAAAGGGTGAAATCCAGTTAGCAAGCGAATCGAGCCACCTTCTTTAAACTCTGAATTCAGCTTTATTTCACAAGCAATGGTCGGCGTTATTTCACTTTATGAATATGATATTGCTGTAAGATGGTCTAACAGTACTTACTAATATGCTTGCATTTTTCCCATTTAATATACAGAGTGTTCCGATTGATAAGTATAAGACAGCCCAGTTTAGAGGTCAAAAAATTAACCTTTTTTTAAAAAAAGATTTATTGGATTTACATTGCGCAGTAATAAATTTATTTTGCGGGAAAAAATTCACAAATCAGTCAATAACCAGTTAATTTTATAGAACTGTTATAAAGGAATACTCCATTTTTGAGTTTAATATTGTAGTTAGAACAAGATTTGCAATAATTTGGGGATCGCCCGATGACCTATCAAGAAAATTTAGAGATGATGGATAGTTATCCGATTTGCTTTTAGTTTTGATGAACTGAAAGAATCTTTTGGGGTCGGAAATGAGTGTGTGGTCCATTCGGTTTAAATAGTTGTTATAGAGAGTTTGGCAAAGTACCGGGAAATTTATTTGGGCAGACTGGTAGTAGAAGAAATCGGTGTCAGAACGCGATTTTAAGTAAGAATACCAGAGCTTATTTCTCTTGTTACGAAGAGATCGCAGCTCTTTATTATACCAGGGTGGAGACGATGAGGGATTCCTTTTGGGTAAAAAAGGCACAGATTGGGAGAGACATTTTAAAATTTGATTATAAAAGGATGCAAGAGCATCATAACCGTAAGGTTAGGGTTATTTTAGAGAAAGTTGAAATTGACCATACTGAGGAGGTTGTTCAGTTTGGCGTAGTTAGCCTTATGAAAATTAAAACTGTAAGAATATTCATAGGAAACGGGATTAAAACCATTTTCATATGTCAGCGTAAGAGAAAGGGGAGGGTGGTAACTATCCAACTTAGAATGCAGATGTTTACTTTCCAAAACGACGCAGTTATCTGTATCAGTGGCGAAGACTAGGTCGAGTTGTCTGCCGATGTTATTGGTGACACCACTTAATTGATATAGACCAGAGTCAGTTAGGCAGTCGATGAAAAGATTTTCTTTATCAGAGGTAGGATTTGTTGCAGTATAGTAGCACTGATCAGTCTGAGTCCATAGAAGCTTAGGTGGATTAAAATCACCTAAAAAAATAACAACGTCATTGGGATCAGCAGCATTAAAAATGCAGTCGATTGCATCAACAGCTAGCTGGTAACCTTGAATTGGTTGAGAGGGGCGAATATAACAGCAGCAAATATATAGGTTGCGTTTGCAAATAGGAATTCTAGCGCAAACAAATTCAAAGAATGCAGTGGACGATTTTTTAAAGGGTCTAGACTCGAGACGAGAGTGTATAGCTAGAAGTACAGCACGGCCATATAAATTCTCCTCTTTATCTAGACCATCGTCACGTTGTAAATCTAAGTCTTGGGAAAATAATTCATTATTCATAATATCAGGGGTGAGATTGGTTTCTGTGAGGGCAAAGATGTCGTAGGGCAGAATCTGTGAATTAATATATATAGCAGAAATCTTAGTTCGTAATCCTCTTACGTTTTGATAATACAGGGACAGATATTTGGGAGGATTCGGCAAAGAATTGAGTGGTGGGTTAGGACCGATGGTAGTTTTTGAAACTAGACCGTGTTCTCTGGAGGTGTAGTATGCGTTTGGAGCTAACATGAGACGCAAAAGAAGAGAGATCATTAGCCACGTCATCAGGAGTCATATCTAATTGTTCATGAAAACGTATAAAGAGTTGCCGCAGATCATTATGATTAGTGGGGAGGCCTTCTTGCAGAATGGAAACCATTGCATTGGTTTTCGTTATACCGACGATACAGAGAGAGTCAGGCTTGTCATGTAGGTAGGCGAGATATAAGCTAACATTATCATATAGTCTGCGGTCTCTTAAACGAGAGAGAACATATCGGCCATCTTCCCCAGAATCGATAAGGTGCTTGGTTAACTTTGCCTTTGGGGGAAGAATGGGGTCTAAAAAAGAAGGTGGTGTGGTATTAGGGTGGGAGTCTAGCTTAGAACATGGGGAGGGATTTAAAATATGGGAGCGAATAAAGTTGGGGTATGCCGTTTTTGTATGAGTGGAATGAGGAGATGTTGGGTTTTGTAAATGACTGGGAGGAGGATCTAGATTGAAAGATACGCGCTTAGGAATTGAGTTGGACGCGGTGGAAGAACGTTTTGTATATACGCGATTGGCAGTATGAATTGAAGGAGGAGTGAAGACAGGAAATGTCCCAACTTTAAAACTCCAATTTGCATCAGGAGCTTGTTTGTTAGGAGTTGGGTTTTTTTTTGGAAGAATTAGGCTTCGGTATAGGGTTAGACTTAAAATTAACATTATTCTGTTTTTTAGATTTAGTGGATTTTGAGGTAAAGGTAGTATCCTTGCGATGTTTGTTGTTTCCTGTATTCGGTTTAATTCTTTCCATAGTTAATCCACCCAGATTGATGACGTCGGAAGCAGGGTTGATAAACATCCATTCATATTTTGACGGGATGCTTACCTTGAAGGTGTTGGTGGAGATCTTACGGCAGTTGCTGACATCTATTTTAAAATTAGATTTGAAGAGACTAGTTAGCCTGTTTCGATCGAGGAGTGTACCTCTTATTAAAAAGGCAACTGACTCAGCTTTGTTGAAATTGTTAAACTTTTTTATTCTCGTGTTCCACTTCGAAAGTGTCCATAAGATTCCGAATCTTGAGATTGTGGGTTCAGGAGTTGGTGTAGTAGCATCGTTTACCGAAGAGGGTTGTGGTGGAGGAGAAGATGATCCAGGAGTTACTGGTAGTTCCATAATTGCAGATTCAAGCATCTCAGTAAGAATCGAGGTGTTGTATGATGCAGTCGGTGGGGGCTGGGATTACACCGGTATATCTTCGATTTTACTGGAAGTTATCCGGATCTGATCAGCAATTTCGATTAACAGCGCGCGTGATTCGGTTATCTTGTTGCTTAAATCGCTTATTTGGCACATGATGTTTACGAGCAACTGATCATTATTAGGCGGAGAAGGCAGCGTTCTGGATGTGCTTTGAAGATGAAAATCGAGGGAAGACCATAGAGAACTTAAAGAGTCTGTTATTGTGGGGATGTAAGATTTTATTATTGATTTATCACTATGGGATAGAAAATTTTTTGAATCTTTACTAAAGTCATGTTTGTCATTTCGTTTTATTAAGTCACTGTTTTGAGCCAACTGCATGGATAAGTTTCTAAATTGACTCTTGTTATAGATTGCAGATTGCTCGAGTGAAATTGACAAATCTTCAACTGATTTCAGAAGGTTATCATATTTTGTAAATTGGTTTTGCATTGATTTCAAGGCATGGTTGTTTTCTGCCGCAAAGTTACTGACCGAATCACTGAAAATTGGATATCTGAAGACTCAAACAAGATATCAACTTTATTTAAACGCAGTTACAAAGGCTAGTATTTCTTCTAAAAATAATGCCCTAAAAATAGGTCAGGGTACACCAAAGTAAGCCTTTTCTTGAATCCTCTATAAATGCTGTCAACATTGGAGATAAACTATTACTGTAGAACAATATTTTTCTTAGAATATACTCGTACAATAAAATCATTTCCCAAATTATCCTTGACGAATTAGTTGACACCCTGTATATTTATCCTCAGTAGGCTACTCAGGAATTACACTTTTTCTGAGCACTTGAATGTGCTGGGTGTAAGTGATAAAAAATCCTGCCAATTTATGCAATATTTTGATCGATAACGTTTTCATTTTTAACTTCATTTGGAAGATTCTTTTTTTTTGTGAATCAAGATGCCCATCTTCAAAGTTGACAAGCGCAGGTCGATACTTTAGCAAATAAGATAAGGTTATCCATTTAATGATATACAAATATGTACAGTATTATATATACAATATTCCTTCGTGAAAATCTCTTCATAATTATCCATGAAAAATAAAAAGAAACACAAGTGAGTTTAAATTGTATCCTTGATTAATTGATACCAAATCATTATTTATTCGATATAATTACTGTATTCCGCATCTTGATTTTCCCCCAGGTTTAGCAGACGCAATCATCATTTACATATCTGACGAGATTATTAAATCCGGCCTGAAGGTCGATAAGGCGAGTATATTTTTTGTTTGTCGTGGATAGGACTCGATTAAGTAAAAATGCTGAGTCAAAATATATATCTACATTCATAAATAAAGAAACAGTGTGAAAGTCTTAGCAGCCACATATCTTGTCGGCAGAGCGCTTAAGTGGCCAAATGGCCAAATAAACAGAAGGGCTTGCAGTTGCACTTCTTACAAAAAAGTAAATATACTCGTAAGAATGCACAAATACTTGTCCCTGATATGTAATTCGACATGTTCGTACATGTGTATAGATGTACGTACATATTTCGTTAAACTAACCATATTGTAGAAATATAATACATTTTTCTTGAAATTAGATTGCAGCATAACAACGAAATATCTCATGTAAAGGTTCAACTTAAAGCCCCAAGGGAAATAATTGAAATTCAAAGCAATTTGCAATAAAATATAAAGACAACGAGCTTGGTGCAGACTCCCATTCTCTCTTTCCATGTGCCTTTCTTCCATACAAATGCTCCATCAAGAGTGTTTTCTTTTCGTATTTGGTAAACAATAACAAGGATATTCTTTCGATGATGGTTGAAGTGTATGTCGATCCGACGAGTAAAATTGAAATAGAAGGAAAATCCAAAGATTTGTAGCTGAAATTAGTCAAACTTTTGAGCAAAGTTATCTTTACTAATGCAACTCTCAGCTACCATAGCACTGTGCTCGTTTGCGGTATGTACACATGTGTATAAGAATATACATATGTACGTTCAAATACGTACCTACATATATTGTGTGCGCATTTCTCTTGAAAACGAGGTTTCGAGCTATAGCTTATCAATATTGTGCGTAATGAAGAAACATCTATTGTACATATTGTGTACGTATGTATGTATGCACCCTTGATTAAGATGGGATGGAAGCGATATTTTGGCAAACATTGGATTGTTGATTAACATCAAGGTTTTACAGTAACAAGTGTTATTTACTTTTTTTTGCTGAATCAAAAATGATTAATTGTTTTAATTGCCTTCTTGATAAAGTTTGTCCTTTTTTTATGAAGAAATAGGAAGAATTACGACAACTATAAAAACTGGATGTAACTTTAAAGCAATAACCAAAACGAAAAAAAACTCTTGGCTCTTGTGCGAAGCTTTAATTTCATTTATATGCCAAAGAGTATTTGATGCCGCAACCTCTTTTTCACGATGTTTTTATAAAATTTGTAAGAACTGATTATGATAGGTCTTAAAAACTTAATTGTAATCATGCTCCCATATTTTTGTTTGAAATCACCTTTATTTAAAACACAAACGCAAAAAAATGGTTAGTGAGGGTTTCACTTCTCATGATACTATAATTCGAAATTGTACTTTAAAGATGGATCAAATGAGTTTAAAAATGTATACACAAGCTACTCGTAGTTGCAAGATCGAATGGAAATTCTAACGCAAGCCTAAACGTGTTTTATTTCCAACAAAGAGAAATAGAAAGGAGACCAAAATATTATTTGTGCCATTAACACCAAGATAAATGAGTCCGCATTAATTGTTTAACCCTTTGACAGGTTTCCAATTAAAAGAATTACTTTGGTATACTAAGAAGCGATAGCCATAACCTTTCCAGCCGATCCAATTGTCTTTGCTTCTTCGGTGCAGAGCCACCGCCTTCTACCCACTACTGGGACTATTTTCTTGACTCAGGTATAAAGTGATGAACCCAGTTTTCTTCCATCGTAACGAATCGGCGCCGAAAATCGGTTGGATCTTCTTCTCAAAACGGCATAAACATTGCTGCGAAAGTTGATTCCTTAATTGCTTGTGTTCAGCATTTAACAAATGCGGCACCCATCTTGCACAAAGCTTTCTCTTACTGAATTCTTCCTATAAAATGTGTCGTACCCTTTCAGCACAGAAGTTTTGTTGGCGATAAGGTTATCCAATTTGTCAAAAAATATGACACGCTTACTTTAAGCAACTGTATACAACAAATAATTAGTCTGATCAAATTTACATTTGGTATTTACCTTTGCAATAAGTGTGTCAATATCATAAAACATTAATTTCATTTGTACCAGTGTCATCTATGGGCTGGACTGAGAACTTTTCACCTTGCCAAGAGTGGGTGAATCGACTTTTCTCTTTGAAATAATTATTCTATTTAAAATAAACTGTTTTCTACATATGTATCTTAACAAAGCTTGAAGCCAATTTAGAGTACATTATACGTCATATAATACCAAAAACAAATATTGACTTGCAATACCTAACGCTTAATAAAATATATATGTGTCTTTTTTAATTATTATTTTAGGAAGTAATATAAAAGGAAGAAAATAATTTGAAGAAAATTAGATTCAGTGAGACGTATTATTCATAGGCTTGAATAAGCCAGGAAAATCACAAATGCTAATTTTTCAAGAAAATGCGGTATTACTATACAAATAACTAGTGTGAAGTTCGAATTTTTTCGATGTGTACATAGTTACAGTGCTTGGATTGTTAAAATTAATTCGTAGACCATAAATGATAAGAATTTTTTATTCCTCCTCTAATTCACAGTAAAATTTTGCTTAAATTAAGCATGTTGCACTTTAAAGAAATAAGGCGTTTAAAGTTACCAATTTAGAGAAACAAAGTTCAAGTGCGTAGCTGTTTTTTATAAACCACTCGCTTTGACACATTGCATGAATTGTTTATTTCCATTTTTTTTGCAACCCCAACAAGAAAGTAACTTGAACTATATATTTTTTACTTCTAGCCCAACGAATTTTACCAATCCCTTCCCTTAAAAGAACAAACCAACTTTTACAGTAACCATATTTCCATCGTGACTCCATAAAGTCAAAAAAATATCTCATGACAACGAATAGCTCAGGGTAATGCACATTGTACATACATATATCAAATCCACAAAAAGAAGAAACAGCAGTTGATATATTCTTCTATCGTTACCGTTGAGACAGAAAACATTACTGTCATTAACTAAAACACTTTCTTAGCAAATTTCACATTGTGGATGGACTATTATTCGAGGATATCCAATAGGTTTAATCATGCCCTAGTGATAAGAGTCTACTGAACAGATGAAAGAAACCTTATAAATTTCACTTGAGATTCAAGTTGAATACTGTAAACCAGTCTGCGTGTCAAGATGTCTTGGCTGCAACACGGCAAACATCTATATACGAAGATATGAAGGTATGTTGTCCAAACAAAGCCAATTGACGGTAGGTTTCTCATTGGTATAATACTTCCGGAATTTCGAAATTAGTTTTAAATTTTTAATCGCCTTTCCATACTTCTTTAATAATTTTTAGTAATTGATGTTACGCTGAAAATTATTTTTCCATATTATTATGGTTACCCCACTTTCTAAAGGCAGTGCGTAAGGCCTTTTTAGCACGAACCCACAGTCTCTTGCACAGTTGTTTTTACATATATTCCATTACTCAAAAATCAGTTTGACTATACAGTTACCATGAACGACGTCATTCCTTGGTTTAAAACCAAACTTGGATGATTGTTCCTACCTTGTCAATTTGCAATATTGAGCAGGTTGCTAAATAACATGTTGAAATAGCAGCGCGTGCAGTTTTTCTTTTTCAATTATGAAAATTTGATAACTGTTGAGTTCATTGTTCTAATTTTTGAATCTTTTATGTCAATTAACTGAGTGCACAGCTTAAGATTAAGCCCCAAGAGGAATCTTTTTTCTGCATTTACTTTTCTACATTTGTCTTATATCCTCCAAGTTGTTATATCTATCAAACCTGGACGCTAAAAACAGTCCCACGTTGTTCTGGGTGTATCAGTTCAAATATAGCTTTCATGGAAGGATGTGGTAAACAATGCGAAAAACACATATAGACATACGCATGCATCGACATCACCAGTTGGGTAGCTTTTATCGGTAGTGTTGCCGCATGTCATGCCGCATATCAATCGTTAAGGTACCCTGGAAGAAAATAATATGTTGTTTATTATTTGTACGAGTTTTTAGTTTATTAAAATTAACGCAGTTTAGTGTACTACAAAACATTTTTCGTTTCATTACATATACTCGTACTCGTAGTTATCCATAATTTTTCTAAATGTAAACAGTCACTTTTAGTGTCTGTTCTTGAGCCTTGTTAATTGTTATGACAAGTGATATTTTTAAAAGAAACTGTAAACATTTGAACTGGTATGACAATATGACCTCGATCCACCGAAGTTACACATCCAGATGACCGGCTTGTGGGAAGGCATCTCTCACAGTTGAAAATAATTTCGGAAATCTACCGGATATATAGTTGTCTTTCGGGTGTTGCTACCTATAGGGTACAATTACAATAATACAATTTACTGCTTCGAATCTTATTTTTTGAGATATCGTATAGTTGTTCCAAACCAACAGCTTAATTTTTGCAACATCTGACCACGCTCGCTATTCTATTAGGTTATATCACACGAAATAATCGATTCATATAGTACTCGTATACTGATATAATATAAAGGATTTTTAAATATGAAATATATAATTATGATCCATTGACATCTATGATTCTCTGCCAACTTTATTCAATGTCAAACATTGTATTTTTGATCGTTGATCGCCTTTGACGCTAAAATCTCAGAAAAAAAACGGAGTTATGCGTTCATTCTCAAATGCGCCATAAATGTTTTTCGCATTATGCTTCAGTTTATATTCGTAAAGGAAAAGAGTCGGAATTTTAACTTCCGACAGTACGTCTTGTTACAAACTTGATGCAAAAGTGTTGGAATTCACTTACAGTGTGTCTGTGCGAAAGTTAAGGGTTTGCAAAAGTATTAGTAGAGTTTGACATCTAGTTTATCTATGGTTTCGGAGTTCGCTCCCACTTCCAGTTATGATTTTGAACTCCACTGAGAGAGTTTATGGAAACTGTGGATCCTAACTATGCCTAACTACGAGTATTTCCCTACTCTTAGGTTCTACTAATAAATTACGAAAAGCAAAGTTTCTTTTCTTTCTGCTACCCGGGAATTTTTCCCTCATCGGATTACACTAATAAACATTTTTACAAAAATTAAAACGACCGGTAAGGAGAAAAGAAGTTCGATGGAAAGGCAGCTGGAATGTTGGGCCGATAGGAAAAAAGTGTAGATACAATACAGAAGGGACCATCCGTTGGATCGCCGCTCCTAACAAAAGCTAAGTCTAGTGCCTATGCAAATTTTTATATTTTCTACTGCCGATCACTAGCTACTCCGGTGGATCGGCGTTCAGATTTGGTGGTGAGGGGTGGGGGTGGTGACTGACCAATAGCGTGTCACTCCTTACAATTATTTATTTGCTTTTTTTTGTAATTGGGTCCTTCTGCTCTATGGCCTCTCTGTCCTCGTGCCACGGCCGGTTTTCTAGTTTGTACTTTTTTCTTTGTACAATAGTTGTTGGTGGTCGTTATTTGTTGTGTGTTTGTTGCTTGTTGGCTGTTCGATGTTGTTTATATGTTTGAATGTTTGTATGTTCCCTCGTTGGAGGCTGTCTTATTACTTGGCCGTCCGCCTACACGCCTCTGCTGCTCCTTCGGTGCTCCATCGGTGGAGTGCTGGTTTAAAAGTGGTCGTCATCCCTTCACCCATCGAAACAAACTTTTAAAGTTGATGCGTCGTTGGTGTGAGCTCGATTGTCTTGGCCGTCCGCCTGCACACCACTGTTGCTCTCTCGTTGGGGTGTTGCTATAAAAGAGATCGTCGTCTCTTCACCCATCGTTCGATTTTATTTCGCTGCTACCCGAGCTAGATGCATCCATATCAGTTGTGGAATGTGATGCCAGTGCTCGTACCCACATCGGTTGCAGGATGGGGTGTTCCCTTAGCCTCCTGTTACTTGGTTATCGTTGGGGTGTATGTTCCAGGAATCATTTTCCCCCACCAGTCATTGTCGTGTTGGGGTGTCTGGACTGAAAGAACGGTCCGAGCCCACCCGTCGGCGACTTTCAGACGTCCTGTCTTATGCAGCCCGTTGTGAGTCTCCCGTCTATCTATGGGCTCCGACAGCGGTGGTCCTGCTGGACCTCCTATCTCACCCTGGGGTTCCTAGTTCGTCGTGAGTCTCCATACTGCCCTTAGGGCTTAACCGACCGAACCTACTCGTTTTGCTTTGCAGGGAAAACTGCCTGTGAAACCAATGTGGGTTGTTTTCCGATGTCTGGGGTTGGTGGGCAACTGGCTGATGGAACTGTGGCTGCCCTTACCGCAACAAATTCTCAAAATTCTAAATGTATTTGGTTGCTCTCCATGTTTGTTGATCGTATTTGAAATGTGTACATGATTGTACTTTTCCTTACTGGTCTCTGGTAATGAAACTATGTATAAACATTGTTGTGATGTAGTGGTTTGAAACTCAGGTATATTTGGTTTCGATATTAGCTCTCCGGAGGTGGGAGTCCGAATAGGACGGAGAGTTTTTTCTTCACTCGGAATGATTCGAAGGTTATCAAATGTTCACGCTTGTTTCTGTGCTTGAAACTCTACAACAGCCAAATCTACATGTTAGTGTTATGCCTTCACACGCAGATTTTTCTGACTAGGTTCCAATTGCACAAATGAAAAACTTGTCATGAGTAGGATTCGAACCTTAACCCCCCGAGTGAGAAGCAATTGCTAGTACCACTACACCACCGTGATTTAAATTACCAATTTTTTTGTAACAATTTTTTAAATGATTGATTGTGTCTGTAATATTTCTATTAATTTTGTATTTTTGGTTGTTATTTCGATGATTTTATTTTCATAGTGTCCCAGTATTTGACATCTGTATTTACAGCCACCCATTTCCAAGCTGAGCCTATTCAATTTATCCATCTAGTTTTCTTTGGTTTTCTGATCCTGATATTTTTGATGAGGGTTTGGACTTGTTCCAGTAGATAAATTAGCTGATATTTTAAAATACTTGTGTTGCTGATTTCATCTCCAATGGTCGTTTGCTTGCTAACTTCTCATACTACCTAATGCTGATTATGTGTATGATTTTAAACTACCCATTCAATATTTGTCCTTGCCCTTGGAATATTCACAAAAGTCTACTGTTGCTCAGAAATATTCTTACTGCTTTATTTGTGGATTCGACGGTCAGAAGATGCTGTGAACCTAACCCTAGTAAAGTGTTTTATGTAGCGTCTGTAATACGAAGTAAGGCCTAGAAATCCTCTTAGTTCCTGCATATTTTCAGGAGGTTTTATCCGGATTGATACTTTTCTTGTAATCCAGTAGCCTTTGAATTCAGTTTTTCCTTTAAAAATTTCCCTCTTGTCTAGATTAACACTTAAATTAGCATTTCCAGTCTGTTAAATAACATGTCAAGGCTCGCAAGATGCTCCTCTTCGGTTTTCCCGAAAATGATAATGTCATTAGTATAAGTTAACGCCAACAACATTCCAGTTAACGTCAACAATATTCCATCATGCCCCCAATGCATCAAAAACATTCCATCATGCGCCCAAAGCATGATACAGTTCCCACTAGCAGCAATATCAGCTTCAAGCGTGATCAACTGCAACGAATTCTCTTCCCACGAACAGGTGATCCATCGACAGCAAGGAGACACCTAAGCTATCAATGCACTTCCGCTGCTGACCTGGCATCTGCATTGGCATGCACATAGGTTTAAGTTATGAATTCAGTTTGCAATTTAGTTCTAATTTAGCCGTGAACCACAAGGTTCTAAAACATAATTTTTTTTAAATAAATTTAACTTTTAATTGTTTAATTGGCGCCCAACGTGGGGCCCAGGGAAATTCAGCGCATAACGGAAACTAAATGAATCAAATAAGTGAAAAGTCTCTCGCGAAAAAACTCACGAATAAGTCGACCTACAAGGAATCTCGCCGCGAGTATAGTGCGAAGATCAAATAAGTACGCATACTCCTTTTTGATTAGACTTTGAACTGTGTAACCTCCCGTAAAAACGACCTTTACTAAAGCTCGCGCGTGGAGTGGAGTGTGTGGTGAAAATACCTGGGTCCCGGACAAAAGCCGCATCTGTAGATTCTGCTGCCAACGAGGGAGAGTGGAGAAAATCCCCCCAGTAACCAGAGGTAAAAAGGAATGAAGCCCCTTCACCAGTGTTGGATCTTCTTAATGTAAGCTAGTTTTAAGAAATATTTTAATTAAAACATATTAAAAAAGTGATAGCATTAAGCAAAAGAAATATTATACATATATCCAATCGAAAAAATATTGAAAAATAATAATTAGAAGTGACAGCATTAAGTAGGAAAAATATTTTGCATATCCTGTTTCCTTTTATAACTCTTTAACGTTTTAGTATCGCGTCCTAATGTCTAAACATAATGCCCGATCCAGTTTTACGCCCGCCGGTGTTAACCACCGAGAATCCGACCCCATTGGTTGCAAATCCGAGTCTAACCGTTAATGCTACCCCAGAATTAGAAGCATTAATCGCAGGTATTGCGAGTCGCGTTTGCATTAATGAATGTAAAAACTTAGTACAATCAATGATATATCCTAATAATCAGTTTCACAGAGGAACTGATGAGACTATTCACGACCACCTTCTTATGAACCTTAGTGATCCGGACAAGGTACCAGACGTCGTGAGGTGTTTAACTGAGTTCTCCGGAGCTAGTGGCGAATTCAGTTCCTGGCGCAAAAGCGTCGATAGGATTCTTAACATTTATGACCAATTTATGGGATCACCAAAACACTTTGGTATTCTTAACATTATATGTAATAAGATTATAGGCAACGCGGATGCAGTCCTGGAGTTCTACAACACCCCATTAAATTGGGAGTGTATTTCAGAACGCTTAACGCTGATGATAGGCGTGAAGTGGGAACTTTGGAGTACCAGATGACGACTCTCGATCAGGGCAACAACAGAGTAGATAGTTACTATCAGCCGGTTTAGAACCACCTATCGTTAATAATGAACAAAATCTCGAGTATGGATTTACCGCTATTACCGATGCATTACACCTCCTAACATCCTCATATAGGTATAAGGCTTTAGATACCTTCATTAGAGGCCTCAGGGGTGAACTGCCCAGGCTCCTAGGTATAAGGGAACCACCAGACCTTCCTACAGCTCTTAACTTATGTTTAAAACTTGAGAAACAACAGTTCAGATCCAATTACGCTCATCATAGTACCGGCCAAGTTAGGAGACCACAACCTCTTCCACCAATTCCTGCACAGAAAGGCCAAGACCAGCACAAGTTCTATCCACAATTGGCATATGTACCTCAATCATCACATTCTCCACCTCATCTTCCACAGCGCCCACATTTTGGACAATTTCCAAACACCCAATGGCAACCGTTTCAACCCAACCAACGACCAACTCACGCTCCAAACCACCAATTCACCCAACATCCAAATTTCCAAATAAATCCACATCAATCCCAAAGAAACCCATCTATCCGAAAGCCTGAACCTATGGATGCTAGCACCATTCGTATGCATAACGTTAACTAAATGAACTAACCAGCGATGAAAAATTGGCCACCAGGTCCTAAACGACCTATGGCTCCATCGCAACAATATCCGAATCCTAAAAGCTCCAAAGAAATTTTCATTTAGAAACTTCCAGAATGGATCCCCAGAATGGAATGGAATGGATTCGCAACCAATCCTAACGAATTCCAAAGGAATTTTCATCTGGAAACTTGCGGAGTGGACCCCCAGAATAATTTTACGTCTATGGAATCTCAAGAAGTTAGCAACTACAACGCCATGATTTCAGCCATGACCGATCAGATGGGAAGTGACCAACATTTTAATGAACAGGTAGAGCAGCAAGACAACGTACAACCAACAGAAACATTTACTGACTTTTTTGACCTACATTTTTTAGGCTAACGAACTCTTCACTACCTTATTTTGAGTGTAGGACGAAAAATAATAATATCCTTAAATTCCTAATATGGTATCTATTCAAATAAAAATTACATCCAACCAAATCTAGTTCGAAACCCTATCCCAAATCAGAAAAAATTCCATGCAAATTCAGTCTGTGGTAACATAGAAATCACCCACCATACTATAATAAATCTCTTTGAGCTTGGCACTAATATTAAATTTTTTCTTTTAACCTTCACTCAGGTCATTTCATGCAATTCTTGGCAATGATAGTCTTAAAGATCTGTCGGCCGTCATCCATGCCAAACAAAATTACATGATTATACATGATTGAAGCAACAAATATCCGAATCCATTCATAATGTAAATATCAGAACCCAGCACATGACACAAGAACAGCGAGACCAACTAAATAGCTTGACCATGCTTCAGGTGAATTGATTACAGAAAACTCAATTCGATAACAATACCAGATCGTTATCCGATTCCTGAAACTAATGAAGTATTAGCGCATTTAGGAAAGAATAAATATTTCTCGGTGATCGACTTAAAAAGTGGTTTTCACCAAATACCTCTACACGAGGACGATATCGAGAAGACCTCATTCTCTGTCAATAATGGGAAGTATGCATTTGTAAGACTTCCATTCGGGCTAAAAAACACACCACCTATTTTTCAGAGAGCCCTAGACGATATCTTTCGAGAACACATCGGTAAGGTCTGTTATGTCTATATCGATGACATAATTGTGTTCAGTGAGGATGTCGAATGACACTTTCAAAATTTGAAAACTATTTTCGAATCTCTCCAGCAAGCCAATCTTAGAGTACAACTGGATAAATGCGAATTTTTGAAACCAGAAGTCCAGTTCCTGGGATTTATCGTATCTTCAAACGGTATAAAGGCCAATCCAGCTAAAGTGGAAGCTATCATCAAGTTCCCATATCCACGAACTTTGAAAGATCTGCGATTATTTCTTAGTCTGTCTGGATTTTATCACAGATTCATTAAATATTACGCAAAGCTGGCAAAACCTCTTACAGCCCTTTCACGAATGGAGGATGGACGTGTGTCCAAAACGGCCTCAAGTAAGAAAGTTATTCACTTGACAGATGCAGTAATGGAAGCATTTAGTAAGCTCAAAAATTCACTGGTTTCTGAAGACGTTATCCTTACATTTCGCGACTTTAACAAAGACTTTTTCCTGACTACCGACGCATCAGATTACGCAATTGGAGCCATACTGGCTAAAGACAATAAGCCAATTACTTTTATTTCTCGAACTCTAAGTAAAGCGGAAGAACACTACGCTGCTAATGAGAAAGAGATGTTGGCTATAGTATGGGATCTCAGTTCACTAAGAAACTACCTGTACGGTCCTACCAAGTTAAAAATATTCACCGACCATCAACCCTTGACTTATGCTTTAAGCAGCAAAATTACCAACAATAAGATGAAACGTTGGAAGGCAATACTCGAGGAGTATAACTACGAACTAAGTCACAAGCCTGAAAAATCCAATGTTGTTGCTGACGCACTTTAAAGACCACCTAAGAATAGTCTAACAAATTCATTCACAGTAACCCATCATAGCGATGAATGTTCTGGGCACGATCTCATACAAATTGTAGATGTACCCATAAACGTATTTAAGAACCAGATTTTCCTTCTCGTTGGAGACACCCCCGCACATGAGTTTCAGATTATCTGTCCCACCTATCACAGACACACTATTGTAGAACCAGAGTACTCCCCAGAGAAATTAATAGATACGAGTACCTTTAGAAAATATTTCAATCCGTCAGTTACAAATGGACTCAAAACGGAGGAGAGAGTTTTAGGTATGGTACAAGAAATATATCGAACGCATTTCAGACAATATAAAATTCGTTTTGCTATGAAAATAGTCACTGACCTAACAGACCAGAATCGACAAGACGAAGAGATTATACTCGTAAAAGAACATAACAGAGCTCATAGAAATTCCCACGAGAACAAGACCCAGATTATTAAAAAAATTTATTTTTTCCATATGAAATCCAAAATAGAAAAAGTCACGAAACAGTGTAAAATTTTTAAGGAAAATAAGTACGATAGGCACCCGAACAAACATGAAGTACAACCCACTCCTATTCCTGAATATCCCGATAATACATGTTGACATTTATTTTACTGATAAAAAAATAATCCTAACTGCAATTGACAAGTTTTCTAAGTATGCCTTAGCCATAGGGACCTGGTCACGTATGAGTTGGTGAATTCTTTGGACCACCGTTTTACAAAGCCTAGTGCAGAGTTGGCTTTGAGGATTATCTCATTCATATGTAAGCGGAAGTTGAGCTCGCTATCACACAAAATGCCGAGGTCGCGAAGAGATTGTACGAAGGAGATAGGTTGGTTATGGAGAAGATAGAGTCGGGGAGGAGATTGGTTCCGCTTATGTGAGAAGGTGATGGATTGGCATTTAGCGATGTTAAGTTCCAAAGAATTTTTGAGTCACCAGATCGAAAAACTATCAAGATCTTGTTGAAGGAGGAAAGAGTCATGGGGAGAGGAAATGGTTTTGAAAAATTTGGTATCGTCGGCGTAAAAGGAGACATACGAGTGTTTGATGATCATATCGAGATCATTTATGGTTAATATAAAAAGAAGGGGACCGAGATGACTGCCTTGTGGAACTCCATAGGTGGCCAAAAATGGAGAGGAGTGGGCTGACCTAAAACGAACACTGTAAAAATGGTTTTCGAGGTAAGAGGGTATCCATTTTAACAGTATGGGTTCAAAGCCGAGGGCAGACAATTTAAAGATGATTAACCGATGAGAGATTTTATCGAAGGCTTTGCTAAAATCGGTTGCAACTACATCGACTTCATTGCCATTCTCTAGGGCAGAGAGGGCAAAGGATACGAATTCAACGAGATTTGTGGTGGTTGACCTACCCTTTAGGAAGCCATGTTGTCTAGGGGAAATAAGTGATTTGCATTGGTAGCTTAGAGCTTCATACAAAATACTTTCGAAGAGTTTGGGTATATGAGAGAGTTTAGCGATGGGACGATAGTTGGTTATTTCATTCTTTGATCCTTTCTTGTGGATCGGGGTTATGAAGGAGGATTTCCAAGCCTGAGGAAATTCTCCTTGTGAAAGGGATAGACGGAAGCGATTAGAGAGGGCAAGGAAAAGAGAGGAAGAACATTTTTTAAGAAATATGGCAGGGAGGCCATCTGGGCCGGTTGTGAATTCGTCATTGAGTAGGTGTAATTTATATTCGATATAAGACGGGTCCAAAATATGAGAGAGAAGTGGACCATTGGAGAAGTTAGGTAGGTAACTAAAATAGGATGGATCTGGTACAAAGGAGTCGTTGGTGAAGGATTGTTTAAAAAATGTGGCAAATAGGTTGGCAATGGCGAGTGGGTCGGTTGATGACCTGTTGTTGAAAGAGAGGGAAGGAGGGTAACCATCGGACTTTCTTTTGTAGTTAACAAATTGGAAAAAGGACTTAGGGTGGTTTATAAGGTTGACTTGCGCATTGTTAAGGTCGCGCTGGTAAAGGGAATCATAAAGTTCGGTGAAATGAAAATAAGCACCAAGATAGTTGGAATAGTCGGTAAAGGATCTGGTACGCAGGAAAACAGCCCATAGCTTATTTCTCTGATTTCGTAAGGAACGAAGATTGCGATTATACCAGGGAGGACTAGTAGATGATGTTTTAAGGCGGGAAAACGGAACATAAAGGGAAAAAGAATTAAATATTTCTTTATAAAAAATGGATAAGGCATCATTTAAACTTAGGTTGTGAAAGTTAAAGAGGGATCACTGATTTTGTGAAAGTCGTGTGATGAGAGAGTTGTGGGGGGAGTGGACTGGATTGGTGAGTTATAAAAAAATGAAAGTAGAAGGGGGGATGGTAGTTATCGATTGTTGAGAGAGATAGGGGACAAAGTGAGACTGAGGAATTAATTGGGTCTGTTGTGAAAATAAGGTCTAATTGCCTGCCCATATAATTGGATATACTACTGACTTGGCATAGGCTTGAGTCTGTTAAGCGATCTAAGAAGAGGCATTCCTTAGCTGAGTTGGCATTTGAAGCGATGAAAAACGATTGATCATCTGATGGAGTCCACTGTAGCTGAGGAAGATTAAAGTCGCCGAAAATAAGGATATCATCAATAGGGTCTGACAGGTCAATTAAATGATCGATCGCATCAATAACAAATTGGTAAGATTCGATAGGTTGAGCTGGTAGGATGTAGCAACATATAACGTAAAGGGACTTGAGAGGCAGTGATATTTTTATTGCGACAACGTCGGCTTTAGAGGATGAACAAATTGTAATGGGGGAAGAGTTAAGGCTGTTGTCCATCGTCAGTAGGACGCCTCGACAGGGGGAATCTTTATTTGTGCGGGTAGGATCGTCGTCGCGAAAAATATTAAAAGTAGGAGGGAACAATTCCTGGTTCTTTATGTCGGGAATCAAACTGGTTTCGGTCGAGGCGTAAATATCAAAGGGAAGAGCATGTGATTGACGTAGGACAGCATTGGTTTTAGAGCGAAGACCTCTTACATTCTCGTAGTAAAATGTAAGAGGGATGTTGTGGGGAGGAGGTGTGAGGCAGGATGGTTTAAGCGCTGGCGGGGGGGGGGGCACCTTATGGACGAAATAATTTGTCGTGGTCGGCTCGGCTTCGCTGTAGGTGTGATACTCGTTTAGAGTGAACATAGTTGCCGAATGCAGCAAGGTCGTCTGCTACTTTCTGAGGGGTACCTGACATAAAGGTTCCTGAGACTGATAGGGTCGGTAGGAAGGCCTTCCTGCTGGATGGAAACCATGACGCTGGTTTTGGTTTTCCCTTCGTAGCAGACCGAGTCAGATTTGTCGTGTAGATAGGCTAGAAAGAGACGAATGTTTTCATATGTCTTTCTTTCTCTGAGCCTAGAGAGAGCATATCGACTTTCTGTAGTGCCATTGGTTTGCTGTGTTAGTTTAAGTGGGGGGAAAAGGGGATCAAGAATAGGAGCATTGGAGGAGGGAGATAGAGATAAATGATTGGATATGGAGTTGGACGAGGGATGAGATGTGGGGTTTAGGGTATGGGAGTTAATGAAATTAGGGTACTTAGCTCCAGTTTTAAGGTCGAAGTTGGGAATTGGGTTGTTAGCTGGGTTTGGTGACGTAGAATGTTGAGAAGGAATAATATGGGTGGTTGGGGTTAAGTTGAAAGAGACGCGTTGGCGAGGGGGCTTCGGTAGAACGGGGGGAATTGTGGGATTAGAAGATTGGGGTGTAATTGCTTTGTGTCGGATAAGTGAGGAGGGAGGACTAAAATTGGTGAATAAGTTTGTTTTAAAGCTCCAGTTGGGATCGAGATTAGAGCTTCGTTTTTTGGAAGCATGTTTTTTATTTGGAAAGGAGTTGGAGAGGGGTCTTTTTTTAAGTTTATTGTTATTTTTAAAACTTTCATTACTCTCGAGATGAGCGATTTCTCGTTCCTCAGAGCATTTAAAAATTCTTATCTTCCCAGGTTTAGTTGTCTTACCAGGATGAGTTGGGAACAACCACGAATATTTGGTTGGGATGTTGGCTTTGAAGCTGCAGGAACTGTTGGAGTCAGCGGGGGAAATCATCTGACAATCGCTAATGGTGATAGCATAACTTCGGTGAAAGAAATTCCGCACCCAAGAAACATCATCGTGTTGAGGAGCCCCTTCAACGAAGAATGCCGTAAGGTTTCCCTGTTTCAGCTTTTCGAGTCTGTTTTTCCATTCGGAGGGGGTCCATGAGGTTCCAAATTGTTTGAGCAGTTTGCGTGGAGCGGCGACGGGAGGGATCCTAGTTGGTAAAGTCAAAACGGTTTCGGTTTCCGTTGTTAAGGTGGCGGGAGGAGTATTTGAAAATGATGGCAAATGAGACTCCGTGTCTACTAATTCATTATGAACTGAGACATTGTACGGGGAACTAGCCTGGAACTGAATTTGATCGGGTATTCCATCAATTTTGTGGGAAGCCAATCTCATTTCATTACCAATTTCCGCAACCGAGTTCAACCGAGTTGCTATGAGTTCCTCGCTGACGTTAATCATTTTTAGGGTCAGTTCATCGAGCATAGAATCTGATGGATGCGGGGTGTGATGTGTTGTTTTGGAAGAGGATTGAAAAAGCAAGTCGCGATCAGTACGGAGAAGGTTGATAGAGTCGTTTATGTGTGTGAGTTCGTTGGATTTAAGGAGGTTGGCAAAATTTGTTTTGAGGAAAGCTTTAATTCCGTCGAAGTGATATTAGATCACTTCGCTCTCGTTGTCGTGGTTAGATTTGTTTTTCGACAGATTTTGGATCGCTGCCAGTTGCTTTTCGATCATTCTACCTGTGGACTTGTAAGCTTCCACACTACTGTCAATGCAGTTTATTGAGTCCTCAATCTTTTCTATTCTGTCCAAAATAGTTATGCTAATATGACCATTCTCGGTTAGCATCGCATTAATTGACTCGTTGTTGCATTTAATTGCTAGCATAACGTGAGCCAAGGTGATCTCTTTGCACTCGTCGCAGTAAAAATTGAAAAGACTGCAATACTCCTTGAGGTAGGTTATGGATCTTCGGGGAAGTCCTATGCATATGGCATGGAATGATTTTCCACAGAGACCATTGCATGCTACCCATTCGGCGTTGGGGTCAACAAAACACTAGCACAGCACTTTTCCATTATTTGTTTATTGTGGTTTCTTTGGATTTTTTTTTTGTTTTGTTTTTGTTTTGTTTTCGTTTTGTTTTGTTTTTGTTTTGTTTTTGTTTTGTTTTGGTTTTGTTTTTGTTTTGTTTTTGTTTTGTTTTTGTTTTGTTTTGGGGTCAAAACTGGCACAGTTGAGTTTGAGGAATCGGCAGACAAAACTAGGTCGACGAACAACGACGGTAGATATACTGAGTCGGCAGTTTACGGGGCTTTGAAAAAAAAAGTTCAAAATAATAACCGAACTCGGTATACGGGAGAAGAAGAAAAACACGTCCGCACAGGTTGACAATTGATAGCAATAGAAGTAGGCGATCATTCGATTTTATAGGCTCTGCGTGAAAGTGGATAGCTGGAAACCCGGACCACCACGACTACTAAATCATTTGAGATAAAATAAATAATGCTTAACAACTAGTAATAATCAAATCATAATCAACAAAATGTCAATAGATAAGATTAAAGAACTAACAGATATTACAAATAAAATTATAGTGAACTAATCATGAATATTAAATATATGTAAACTAGACATGATTAAAGAAGAAATAGTCAATGTAGTTTACGCCATTCATTGAGCGAAAGCAGATATAATTAATTCATTTATCTTATCAAATATTGAAATAAACATAACCGAAACAATTTTTAAGTAGAGAGTATTCCATACATTAATGCAAATGAAGCGCTAGAGCTCGCTGAAATAAGAATTGCGTCAAATGATAAAGATTTAATAAAGGGTTTTCCAATAGGGACTTGACAATTTTGAATTTAATTTCACTAATCATCAAATTGTCACTGTCAATTTATTCAGTAAACTCAACATTTTCATCATAGTAAAGTACACGAACGAGAAATGTCTGCAAATTATAAAAATTTTCTACCGAAATTCGGAGTCGGTGACTGCAACTTTAAGAGCGTTAACTCCAATTTTCCGTCGTAATTCTCGCCCTAGTAGACAGGCAGTAACAAGTTTAGTGCAAAAGTTTGAGTCTACATATTCATTGTGTGATGTTGCCGTGTCAGTGAGACAACAGGTTGGTCGAAGTGTCGAAAATATTGCTGCCGTTCAGGCGTCCGTAGCAAATGATCCAAATCAGTCAATTCCACGGCGTTCTCAAGAATTATGCATCGATTAGACCACATTATGGGGTATTTTGCGTAAGGATCTTGGTTTACACCCATACAAGACCAAGCTGACTCAAGAATTAATGTCGATGGACCATTTGAAGCGACGTACGTTCTCCGATTGGGTTCTGGAGAAATTCTAATGAATTTCATCGCAAAATCATCTTCGGTGACGAAGCTCATTTTTGGCTCAATGGGTTCGACAATAAGCAAAATATGCGTTATTGGTCGGGTGAAAATCCACATGTGCTTCATGAATCACCACTTCATACACAAAAAATAACTGTTTGGTGCGGTTTGCATGCCGGCAGCGTTATTGGGCCATATTTTTTCGTCGACGATAACGATCGTCACGTTACTGTGAATGGTCGGCGTTATCGCGACATGATCACCGATTATTTTTGGCGCGAATTGGAAGATATGGACTTGGACGACATGTGGTTTCAACAGGATGATGCCACAAGCCGCACAGCACACGCTACAATCGATTTATTGAAGAGTAAGTATGGTGAGCATGTTATCTCAAGAAATGGGCCAGTCGATAGGCCAGTTCGTGCGAAATGTTTCCGAAATGTTTGGCCGAGTCATTGAAAATTGGGTCCAAAGAATGGACAGCTGCAAACGTGCCCGCGGTGGCCATATGAACGAAGTCGAGTTCCATTCATAAATGTTTTGATTGTACTTCAAGCCGATAATAAAGTTTTTGAAATATCTCAAATGGTTTGCGTTTTATTTAAAAAAAAAGGTTGTCAAGTCCTTATTGGAAAAGCCTATATATATTTTAAGTATTCCAACAACTACTAAAGAAACATATAACCTATCACTATTAAATAAAATCAAATATGATTCGATACTAGAATGTATAGTAATAAAGAAGTTTGCGGCATTACAAACACATGTAAAACATAAAATAGTCTTTCAATTTGTAATAAAAATAAAATTGTTAGTTCAAGAAATTCTTCGTGCATTCCAGTGCTTATAAAAAGCCAAAAAGTATCTTCTTCCATCATCAATAACGAACATGTTAAAGATGTAGAGAAAATAGCACCAGGATTCTTGCTTCTGAACCAATTCAATGGCCCAGTTCTCATCAACAACGATACTGTCATGCTCAAAGGTACGTTCATTATCAAACACTTCAGCCCCACCATTGAATTCAGGGGAAGAATAATTATGTCCAAACAAGTCATCAACCCTTACCGGTAATAGTACAAACATCATATAAGCCAGATTAATTAGAGGAGGTACTGTCCCTCGAAACGATTAAAGACCTGTAAGTCAATCGCACTGAAGAAATCGAGCTACTTGAAACGAAACACAACATCAACTTATCCGTGAACATCATCTTAATGGCTACAGTCTTGGCTACCGGTACCTTCGCATACAAAATGACGAGAAATAAGGGTATGATCAAGGACAAATGTACTAACATCAACAGGCCATCGGCAACAACCATAGGCCTTCAAGACATCCCTCATCTCGTGACATCAACAACATCTCACGAGGACGTTCGAATTTAAGAGCGGAGGAGTTAACGCTAACAACATTCCAGTTAACGTCAACAATATTCCATCATGAGCCCAATACATCAGAAACATTCTATCATACGCCCAACGCATGATACAGTTCCCACGAGCAGCAACATCAGCTTCAAGCGTGATCAACTGCAACGAATTCTCTTCCCACGGACAGGTGAGCCATCGACAGCAAGGAGACACCTGTGCTATCAATGCACATCCGCTGCTGACCTGGCATCTGGCTGCATTGGCATGCACCTAGGTTTAAGTTACGAATTCAATTTGTAATTTAGTTCTAAGTTAGCCGTGAAGGCACAAGGTTCTAAAAAATATTTTTTTTTAAATAAATTTAACTTTTAATTTTTTAATTTATATACATAGCACATTTTGCCGATGTATTCATTGAGGGCATCGTCTTGGGAAGGGGTAGGTAAGAGTGGCTGTTGGAAATACAAACCCACTTAGGAATATTGGCACATTGTGATGCCATGTGGATCTATGGTCCTCTTACTAATGGAACCAGTTTGAGCTGGAGTCTAATTTTTTTTAGATCGTTTAGGTCGTCCTCGTCCATGCAGCTTCTACAGAAATCATTTATAAAAGCGCCAAGCCTTCTTGCGTAATTGCCTATGAGGCAGTGTCCAGTGATGACACCTATTATGACAATGAGATGTTTCCTATTTAGAAGGATCAGACACTTAGAGCGATTCGGATCAAGCTTTGGCCAGATCTTTTTGGGCGCTAGACATGTTTGTCCAACAGTCCACCTAAGGTCTGTTCTTTTATTGGCATCCAGCTTTAATGTTAGTTAGAATAGGTAGAGTGGTTCCAATTTTGGCGAGTTCACCGACTCTGCAGTTCGCTGGAATGTCTCTGTGGCCCGACACCCAACAAAGATGAATGTTGAACACTGCCATCTCCATGAGAGATGATCGGCATTCAAGGGTGGTTTTAGAATATAATAAGACCGAGTCCAGGGACTTGATGGCGGCCTAACTATCCGAAAAGATTTGCTCCGCTTATGCATAGACATGCTGTTCTTTGGACTCTGCTTAGTTTAATGCAGTTGTCTGCATTTTCTAAGGCCGTCCACCAGACGACCACCCCGTAAGTAAGTATCGTTCTTATGATCAAGATGTATAGAAAGTGGGTTATACGAGTTGGAAGGCCCATTTATTTCCAATGGCTTTTTTGCAAGATTATAAAGCTATTGTAGCTTTATTGACTCTTTCTTGAATGTTAGGTTTCCATTTTAGTTTCCTGTTAAAAATGAGACCCAAATATTTTGCTGTATCGGAAAAGACCAAACTGGTACAGTTTATTGAAAGAGGGTCTATAATTGGAATTTTGTATTTCCTGGAAAAGAGGACAGGGTCGGCTTAATGGAGATTTATTCAAAATCCACAGCGATCTGCCCAGCGGGTTAATCTATTGAGATTTACTTGAAGCAGTTCTTTAATGGTGCAGTTCTTTCTTTCTTACCTGAGACGGCTACAGCATCGTTATCCGCATAGGCCATCACCCTGCTACCCCCCGCTTCCAGGTATATCAGTAGTTCATTAACTACTAAGTTCCAGAGAAGGGGAGAGAGGACACCGCCTTGCGGCGTATTTCTGCTGACACATCTTTTAGCAGAAGTCTCACCCAGTTTGGAGTTGATTGTCCTGCCTTTTAGCATGAGACTGATCAACTCCCCAAGTGAGTCCCATACCTGCAGAGTTGACAGCGCAGTAGGGATTGCAGATCCAGTAGCAGATTAAGTGATTCATCAGTTGAGGTTGTCCAGGGGCCATCGGTTTTTTTCAAACAGCTAGGCATCATAGGATTTGTAGAGAGCATTTTTCTTAGCCGCGATGCCTCAGAAGTTTTTGTGATTTTGTCACAGAATGACCTCCAGGATTGTCGCTTTGCCTTCCTCAGTCCCTTTTTGTATAATTTGAGGGATTCTTTGTATGAGTCCCAGTTAGTTACTTTTCTTGTGCTTTTTGCTAGGTTGAAGAGTTTTCTACAAATGTTTCTGAGCAGTCCCAGTGCTGATGTGCACCAATGTGGCTTTTTCTTGCCTCTAGGTGGAATAAGAGGGCAGGAATAGACCATAGCCTGATTGAGAGCCAGAGTATATTCCTTGACTTTCATATCAAGCTCATTGGTGTCATTCGAGGGACTTGATATTTCAGAGGATAGCGTTTCTGACAGTATTCCTCTGTATTTTGGCCAATCAGTTTTCCGGTAGTTCCGGAATGATGGTTGGCTTTGAGTGAAGCTGTCGGGTACAAGAGTGTTATCTAGCACTTCCTGTGGGTTTCTAGTTATACAAATGGGCTCATTGCCAATTTTGCAAATAAAGAGGTTAGTACTTAAAATATAGTCAAAAAGTGACTCACCTCTATCATTGATGACAGTACTGCCCCATACCGTGTGATGAGCGTTAGCGTCGCATCCGATGATGAGGCCAATTTCTTGCCTTCCAGCTTCCAGTACCATCCTTTCGAGGTTATCACCAGATAGAGGGTCCACAAGATTGTGGCCAAGGTAAGCCAATGCCAGCTAGTAGGAGCCTTTGGCAGTCTCTAGTCTGGCAAACGGTTAAGTCGGGGTCTCTGAGGTTAGGAATTAAAAATACTTTAAGGCTACGTTTCACTAATATACAAGTTCTGATCTTACTCTTTTATAGAGCGGAGCGTATATGGGTGTCCTAAGTGCACGAACCACGCCTTCTAGAATCCATTTTTCCTGGATTATGATAATGTCTTCTGCGTCTTTTGAGAGACGCAGAATGAGTGCGGCCGAAACCTTTTTTGAGTGATGGAGATTAATCTGGAGAAATTGTATCATTGCTACAGTCTTCCAGAGTAGCCTCCACCACGGTGCTGTTGAGCTCCTCCGCTTATGAAGATATGCCCAAGGGGTCATCTTCTTCCTCTGATCATATAGGACCTCTGTTCCTTCGTCGTCGGTTTCCATTTTCCACAGGGCGTCAGAAGAGGAGACCGACTGCTTGATTTTCACCTCTGATAGATTGTGGTCGTCGCTATCCATTTCTGGAAAGGACATCGACGCTCCAAGATCTAAGGTTGTGTTTTGCTATGTCTCGGTTAAAGGAGGAGGAGGTTGCTTATCAGCTGGATGCTCATCTGTTTTGTAGACCCTTAAATGTATAGACTCGAATCCGAACCGAATCATGCCTTTTGTCTGCGTTAAAGGATTCAACGCGCATCTATAAGAGCCTCTTAGTTACTTCAATTTCGCGACTTTCCTGTCTTGAGTCGAAAGGGTCGTGTTACTGAGCCTGATGATTTGTAGAATACTTTCTGGGCAGGACGGTTCGGCTGCAATCCAGGTGCGAGTTCGTGGTCTGCTACGAATGTCCTCCTTAGACAGCATTTCGGCGTCTTGCGTAGAGCGCCTTAGATGGATCTTGCCGATGCATCTGAGCTCCAGATTCCTCCTTGTGGAGAGGAGTTTTGGTAGCAGTGACAAGTCCGTGGCCTGCCAAAAACTTGCTGCTGCTAGGGGTGGAGGAAATGATAGGACCATGGCTTGCCACATTCTTAACACTATCTGAAGCTTTCTTTTTAGGCTCGTTGCGCTTGCTTTTAGAGGATGGTGCACTATGGCCTGCCACAGTTTTACCTCCTCTCTACAATGCAGGAGCCTTGCCGGTAGTGGGTGCAGCCACTGTTCTACCGCCCGGTATTAAAGGAGTACCGGCTTCGGGTTTTGTTTTATGTGGTGTGTTATCCATGATGTGGTCCCACGAGTAGCGGAGAGAGGGTGGTCTATCTGTACAGAGATCTGCTGTATACAGATAAGGCTATGTAATACGGAGATCGGCTTCAGCCAGGTTGATCTTCGGCATGGGTCGTATGACACCTTCATCCAGCTCAGTGGAAAAGGGGAGTGGTTCGGGGGGAGGGGGGGAGCATCCTTTGGTTTCAGGACTTTCTGGAGAATTTCTTCTCGAGATTCATTGACCCTACTCAACCTCTACAACTCGACAAGTTCGATGCTCGCGGTAGAATAGGTCATCGTCTAACATTCTTTGAAATAGCAAGGGCCCGCTTCTTAACCCAAAGGTCAAACTTAAGAATTCAAATTTCCCAATATGTGTAGAGAAAACAGTTTTTGGTATATCAGGTTCATTTATGCTTATCTGGTGGAAACTATAATAGATGTCAAGTCCGATGGGGTAAAATATTTAGCTTTTCTTAAGTTCGCCAGTGTATTTGAAAGGATTGGGTAAGTGTCAGGCATTGTGACTGCATTAAGCCTCTTGAAGTCAATAATTAGGCAGTACTTCTTTTCACCTGATCCATACAGATGAGTTGTGTGGGTTTCTTGATAATCTAATAATTCCATCATCAAGTTGCTTTATAATCTGACTATTTACTTCTACCCGCATGTTTACTGGCTAACGATATGTTTTAGAGTATATGGGCTCGAATGTTGTTGTTCTGATTTCTGCTCTGACAATAGTATCTACTAATTCCGCATCTTTGAAAGGGCCAAATAATTCGCTGTATTTTTCTACTAAATTTCGAATTTTTTATCTTAGTCTTTTTTGTAAATAATCATCTCTAATTTCCAACCTATTTACCTGAATAGATTAATTTAAGTTGTAAGTTTAAGTTTAAGTTGATTTAAGTTGTATTTTGATTCCTAGGCCGATCATTAATATTGTACTCTTTAAGAGTACCATCGCCAATAATACCGTCAAATGACTTCAGACCAATACAGGCAAAGCGCTTCCCACTTATTTCACGTTTAATTTACGATTCACCGGTAGATGATTTTATTTTAAAAGACTTTTTCGTTGGTATAGAGTTGGATCCTAATTCATTTTTAACAAATTTCTTCTTTGTCCCTGTGTCGACGAGAAATTTCAAGACTTTCCCATTCTTGGTTTTATATTCTAAGGAGAGATGCTAGAGAGGCTTCCGTTTCTAAATTATGCCTTCTCTGTTATTTATGGGGAATCTATAAAGATTAATTTTTTAGTTTTTCTGTATTAAACTGATGGGGATCGATCTTTTTCCTGCTGCTTGTTTAGGGTCCTCCTTCTCGGTCGAGGAGGTGGGTTATAATTTGGTCTTGATGGAACCGTGTCCCTTCGTTGTTGGTGCTGAATATTATGGCCTGCATTTTTTTGCTGCAATGTAAGCTCAGTGGTTGGGAGTATAAATCTGATTAACTGGTGTGGAGATTACGTTGAAGTCACCTTTTTTTTGAACCGACATATTACGATAATTAATGTTTTAGATTTTCAAACACACAGCGTATGCTTTTGAAAGTGTCTGAGGTCTTTGTATCATAAGCATTGTACTTAAATCCCCATGAAGACCTCATATAAAAACGTCTAATGCTCTGTTACGATACGATTCTATATACAAGGACAGTCGTTGTTTCAATTGAATAATCATCTGTCTTCTATTTATTGATGGCCAACCATGATGATTCACATTGGCGTAGAATTTGCCAAGGGACATTTTTTAACAAGGTTACTTAGCTGGTATTTGAGGATTCGTATATCCCTCTTATCACCGTATTGTAAGGAAATACATTTTTTTTATCGCCTTATCGCCATCCAGTCCTCTTCGAAGATATTATAGGAACTGAGGGCCGAGTTTGCTGCACCTCTAAACTTTTGCCGTATACTTTGTAACATGGCTCTATAAATAGACTTGTTTTTAAAAATGTTCTAATTTCTAAGGATACTTTCAACATTATGGACACAGGATAAGTATTCCACTGGGTTGCCATCAAAGACTAATTGTAACTCTTTGATGTAGTCTGGGAGTTTACAGATGTCCTTGACGTCTTGCTAAGTTGCTGGAGCTTTAAGCAAAGAACATTTTGTGTGTGTCACAGGTTTCTTTTACAGCGCCTGGACTCGCTGATCTATTTGTTTAAGGATTTCAATTTGGGTGTTTATTGCCCCGGTTAATTAGGTTAATAGGGTATTGACTTGCTCCATTGTGCAATTATTATCTTAAATGAATTTCATTGAATTTAATTGTTTTTTAATGAGTGGTTTATTTATTTGCGAGAATGATTTCATTTTTTTTTTTTTTGTATAAACTGGAGTTGGTACTCACACCAGCAAGATTAATATCTGAAGGGTAGCTTCTGTCCTCATATGTCCTCTGGATAAATCGTAGTGTTCCTTTTTTGTCGCTTGCGTTTTCCTTGCAACAACGTTGTGCTTGGGGTAAGGATGTCAGCACGACACTGCACTGTTCTTCTGAAAATTCAGTTCTCCGATTTTGATATATGCCCTGTACAATTTAAAGTCGCAATGCACGAACACTAAGGAGAAAACCCGTAATCGAAGTGAATTGAGACTTCGAATCCTAGGTCTCACGCAATACCGCTCCCTATATTCTTATGGATTAATAGAGAGGTCCCCGCCCGAGCGCCAGTTAACGTTTTATTACAAACGGAGAATTAAAAAACCAATGTTGCTTTATTCACCAACAAGTTAATTCCGATCACAGTTTTTCCTTAGGTTCTATATGTAATACATTTATTGGAAAAAAAATCAAATAAATGTATAGTGGAAAACAAAAGTATACGATTACAATTTTGGTTAAGTTATTTTTAGAACATTATTGATTCCCACGAATAACACCTGACTGTGCGGCGAGTGTTAAGGTTTACAAACTTGTAGCTATCGTTAACTCTGACGTAGTCATTTACACGAAACATTCTTACTTTGGGCTGGAGTGATTATTGAACATTTAGGTTGGTACAATATAACTCAATGCTATCGTTACTAGTAGGTGTTTCTTTTTCAGAATACGTATGTACATGTACATACATAGGTGTTACTGAAATCCAAGCCAGTTCGCGTTTTCAAATTTGAGTTAAAAGTAGAAACCATATAGCCGCGCAAAACAAAAAAACTCCAGTGGCATTAAATCATGTAATGTTGGGTGCCAATCGCTCCCATCAACTTGGCAGGTGATGCGGAAATCAAATCTTTCATTCGAAACTTCTCTCGTGTCGCTAGCTAGTAGCACTATTTTGTTGGAATCGGGTGTCTTCCAGATCAAACACCTGGGTTCCCTGTCCAACATGAAATGCCTAATTGCTAAGAATATCGTGAAATTGACATTTCAGGATTTAACTTGTAAACCATATTCTAGGGTGGGTAGGTAGGTAGGTAGGTAGGAGAGGCGGTTTTTAGGAGAAAACAACAATTAGCACTTTTTATGCTATTTTGCTGCCAAGTCTCGTCAACCTGGTTATTAATGTTTTTTTAGTGGACTGATCAACTTAGTAATTCCGATGTTCGTGTTTTGTTTTAACTGGGCTACATTATTCTTGATATGGCGCAATTTGTATACTTGGCTTGATTTTAATGCATATAGAAGTGCTGGCGTATGTTAACCTTGACCATTCATTGCGGAGTGATTGCTGTTTCCGTAAAGGAGTCGTCAAGGCTTACTCCCGCCATGCCAGTGCATTTGCATTTCGTAATCTTTAATGTCAATGTGTCCTGAAATCCCGACGATGATAACGCTGGATCGGGAACCAAGAAAAAGGCTTCAATAATTACGATAATGAACAGATCTTAGTTTATTCGCAACCAGTCCAGTCTTTTCGTATATAGTCAATGCCTTACGAATTGATTGCTGTACTAATGGGTGATTTTGACAATAAATATGATTGTTATCTCGCATTAAATAACTTGGAACATGTGAAAAGTGAATAGTGTAAAAAGAGCTTACATACATATACACATGCTTAATAGGGTCTCAGACATCAGCTTAAAATACACAGTCAGAAAAAAATTCTAACGTTTGCATAGTTTTTTAATTAGTTTTTGAAAATTGTAATGAAAAAAATGATGATTTGAAGTTATTAAAATTTTTGAATTTGAGATATACATATACATACTCATATATCAATTATATCAGATACATGCATACTTATACTCATTTAATGCATTAATATCATACCATAAAATAAAAGAAAAGAAAAATATACACAAATCCGTGGTCCATATGGTATAGCGCCCCTTCTTCTGGAGAGGTGTTCGTTCTCACTGGCAAAATCACTGCGTAAAATTTTTCATCCATCCTACTCTTTTCGAATAGATGGAAAACAACATTAGTCCAGCCCATCCCTGAAAAAGGCGAATCTTCTTCTGTCTCTTTACACAGACCCATTGAACTTACGTCCCTTCTTTACAAGGCCATGGAAACGAAGCCGTGCAACTCACTTTTGGAATACCCTGTCGAAACCTCTATTTTCTAGTCGTTACAATTTGCAAACTTTTAAGACCAATAAACATCGGTACCTCTCTTTTCTTCCTCCCTAAATTTCCTTCGCCGCGCTGTGTACAAACATTTTAAGAGTACACACACCTCTTGAGCGCGCGCTAATTACAAAAAAAAAAACTACAGTTTTAGAAATATTGATTTGGAAAGAAAAACAATAGGCAATGCTACCGTATGGACTAACACGGCCGTATGTTGCTGAAAAGGAGTAGCCATGTGTAGAATAATACATATATCGTATCACACTATTTATTTAATCGTTACTATTTTACTATTTTTCTTATAATATCCAACCCAATTACAAAAAAAAGTAAAGAAAGTGAATCGGTTTTTTGCTGTCACATTTCCCAATGGTATTCTTCCATCATTAATTTAAATAGTCGCCTGGCAATTATGCTATATTTCCAAATTGAACCTTAATTCGAAACATATTTGAGTGCTCCAGTTAATAATTACACCAAAATCAGATGTAGGTACCTCTCCATCTCGCTTATTTGCTTAGAACATGTTGTTTTGCAGATTTTAATGGAAAGCTCAAGCAATACAGAAAGCCTCCTCCAGGTGTCCCAAAATATGTCAAGTGCTACCCCAGCTTTAGATTCCCTGCTTTTTAACAGAACTCCGAATACTAGATATGTTTGCTTATCGCATAGCAATATCGTATACATATGTTCCTGCAATATCAGATGATGGTTCTGTTTTTGGAGAAATGAACTCTTAACTCTACGTTAGACAAAAAGTTGTATTTGTACAGAGTTTAAAAGTTCTCCTCATGGCATTACCGCAAACACTATATGCGCAGAATCCATTTGCGTATTAGAGCAGCTTTTTGTTTACAGCAGACGAGTTACTATTTGATTGTTCAATTTGATTACTCTCAGATCTAGTTGAATTGAAACGGCACGCCGTGAGGTTCTGGTTCATTACGTATAAACTAAAGTGAAACATCATCAGTGTTCCTTCAGTTAAAGACTGAAGAGTGGTGATTTCTATCAACAACAATAACGACAACAACTAAAACAGCACAAGAAAATAGAAGTTTAACAGCTTTAGGGTTGACGAAGTCATAAGTGTTGTTCGCTTTATTCAGTATCATGTGCTTGCGTTGAGCTAGTGATAGTGAAGTGACTACCGCTCCTAAAGTGTCAAAGCACTACATTTCATAAAAATTGAAAAGAAAAGAAGAAGAGAAGTTATAAAGTGAATGGTTGAAAATGAAAGCTTGTTCGTAAAAATATCCATTATGTCATTTTGGTTTTGATTGTATTACACTTGTTGTTCTCAAGATTTCTTTCAAATATTTTCCTGTTATGTAGCCAAAAAATTTGATTTAATCAAAAAAGGGTCCTGTCGCGAATGATAGTATATTTTTTTCCTTCATCTTTCAATTTTTTACGGTATTCTGTGTGTCCTTGTCAACTGAAAAAACGTGTCCTTAGTCCTTTTCGATTTTTGTCCCTGATAACTGTTTTTTCGCTCGATCCTGTAAAGTTGTGCCGAGAAAAATCCACTACCGCAAAAATCAAAGATTTTCTTTCTTATTTTGGTTTTTATTCAATTCGCTGTCGGAATTAATTAGGCATTATTTAAACAAACGTGTGTATTCTGATGTACATTCTGCACTAACAACACGTCGCCAACAAAGGAATGAAGGATATCTTTTGGGGAAAATTTTCTTATTTGTTCGATTTGAATTTGTGACGTCATGTCTGTTGAGTTTCTTAACCAACTAAAGCGTGCTTTTAATAATCAGCATAAAAGTAAACAACAAGAAAAACAACATCATTATTCTGCATGCAGCAACTTAGTTAAAAGGAAATTTCTTACAAATAGTTCAAAGTGCCGTGGCAGCCGTATTTGGACGTTGCCTTCAAATTTTCTACTAGTACATAGTAGCTCATGGATAATATGCCTTTGGATATGGATAGCTGTTACGATAGCGCTTGTGCAGTGCATTTCCCCGTCGATAACACCGCCACAGAAGCGAGGTAAGTTTTGTGTTCGATAAAACTTTATTGATAAATTGTAAAATGTTGTAGTAATTCTCTTCTTCTTCCAAAATCTTGTCGAATAGCTAAAACATACGCATATAAATGTTTGTTTGCTTAGAAAAAAACACTTGTATGACAAGCCGTTCTGAGGAACGAACAAGTCAATATTCATTAATCTCCTTTGACAGTGTTGTTCATCATTTTTGTAGGAATATGGACTAATAATTCCAATGTCTTGTGAAATGTCAAATTTGGTAATTTTTCTGGTTGGCGTAACCATTCAAGCAGAAATGAGTCCCAATGAACAAGTCAAGCAGTTTTAATTCTTACACGAGCTAGATCTTGTAAGCTCATAAACAAGAATCTTTCTTCAAAATTTTACATAAAGTGGATTGGATAGGGTTTTTGGCTTAATTATATTCTGAATAAATAAAAATAAAGAAGAGGTACAAGGTTTTGCATCTGTGGGTATTATGTATTTATATGTATACTCTGTAGCACCGGATCATACTTGCTAGTGACAGAAAGTAAAATGACTTTGACCAGTTCGTTACATCGAAATTTCGAACTGAATAATTGAAAATACAAATATTGCGATTTATTCTCAAAAGACTGTATTCCTTTTGAATTAAAATTCTTATGAACATTTAAATAGTTTAAGAAGATCATAAACATCTCTACATTTGACATTTGCCCTTATATTCGGCATTTGCCTAATTATATTTATACTGTACCTATAAACACTTATATTCATGGATACCACGTTCCTAGACTCTTTTTAAAAAATTGTTGGCGGTTTTATGAGGCATTTTTAAAGATCTGCAAATAGTTGTCTAATAGTTTGTGTTGGAGCAAAATCCTCATAAAAACTAATCATTTGAGACGTGTGTCGTTTTGTTGTTATTTATTTCAATTATAGATACACATATGAAGAGTGATTGTTGGTTAAGTCTCCAATAGTCTTTCCGAACATCTATCGCGATATTACACATGTTGCTATGTTTTTGCCATAGTTTCTTTATTTTCTCGCAGATATGAAAGAACATGTTTTTTTTTGCTTTTGTATTATATTTTTAAAGAACTTGACACTCAAGTGGGTATGACTACACTTAACATACCTGAACACATGTTAAGTTTTTAGGAAAATGGGTCAAAGAGAGAGAAAGAACGAGGTTTGGGCTCAGTGGTTATGTGTTCTCTCAGCAATCTGGTGGTTGAAGCTGGATCTTTTGTATGTTGTGGTGTGCTCTGATAGAACAGTAAGCAGCTTTTCGTCGGCTAAAAAAAGGTATTCACTAATCCTGATTTAAAATAATTTATATTTTCCTTCTCTCCCTTGGTTGAGAAGTTCATAAATAATTAGTTGATCCATACGGGGTGATTGTTTAAATGTGCAGCTTTTTTTAATATCCTTTGTATTTACTTATCTTTTACTGCTTGGAATTTTCTTCCCTTTTATATAAGGCCATTATTGAGTTATAGAAGAGAATCATGTATTAATGTGTTGCTTTAGTATTTAGATAACTGAAGTCAAACTTACTATTATAAACAACGCGTGGTAATCGTTGAGCAATATTATAAAATTAATAAAGGTTTGGCAGATACAGTTCGCAATTTTCGTATAAAATATGGTCCGAATATTGATTTAACTTCATCAGCTGTGAAGATATTAATATAAAAATTCAAGGTGGCTGGGTCAATTAGTGGTCTTAAACACTTTGGCCATCCTCCAAGGAGTCGTTTAACAAAAAACATCGAAACAATTCGTGAGAGTGGTGTTGTTAGTACAGGAATATCAATTCGGAACCGTGGTCAAGAATTGGACATTTCGAGGAGCTCTATACAACGTATTCTCACGAAAGATTTGCATACAAAGTGCAATTGACTCAATAATTGAAGCCTACTGAACACACAAAGCGAAAAGGGTTTGTAGAATGGATTATGGAGCAACAACAAGTTAAAGAAAAAATAAAAAATAAAAAAAATAATTTTTTTAAATAAATTGCCGAATTTGCAGTTCAGAAAATGCACGAGTCATTGTTAAGAAACATATCACTGTTTGGTATGAATTTTGAGCCGGAGGCATCAACGGACCATTCTTCTTTGAAAATGCGGCTGATCAGGCAATAACAGTTAATGGTCATCGCTATCACGTGCGCTTTTTGTGCCTATGTTGCAAGATATGGATGTGGACGACATGTGGTTTCAACAAGACTGTTCTAAATAACATACAGGCCAAGAAACAATTGAGGTACTGCATAAGTCATTTCCTGGTCATGTAATTTCCCATTTTGATGATCAGATTAGGCGACCCAGATCATGCGAATTAATAGCATTGACTTTTTTCTTTGGTCTAAGGTTTACGCCAACAAACCCACGAACACCCACGCCCTGAAAGAGCAAATTGAGCGCTGTGTCAACGAAATTCAGATGCATTTATGCAAATTGTAATGGAAAATTTCGATAAAAAAGGGCGTATGTGCCAGCAAAACCGTGGAAGCCATTTACCCGATATGTTATTACATACATAACCCTATACTGTACACTTTATGAACAAATAAAACATTTACAATTTAAAAACCTGTGTTTTCTATTAAAATTGCTGTTTGCGTGAATTTTAGGACACTTTCACATATTTTTTCTTTAATGCAAGTATCTTCAAATTTTGTGCACAAAAATACTCAAGAAATGGTGTCTGATGATATGGGTTAATATTTAATATTTAATATTTTAATTATAAAATTCTAGTATGACGGTAAAACACATGCATATTTGTATAATTTAACTAATTTATGTATTATATATATTTGTACAAGCATTTATACATTTGAAATCTTGAATTTTATTCTACCCTCTTTTCTCAAGTGTACTGATAATGTCATATTCCACTCAAATGCCTCAACGCTCTTCAATGCCAATTCTTCTATTGTGATTCAAGAATATAATCCAGGCAAAGTACACGTCTTGTGCATTAGGTATAATTAATGTTATACTTATCCTCAAAAAGTAGTACTTAATTGGAAGTGGATAAATTTGTACGAAATGTTCTTAAAGATCCACTTGAGTGTGTCTACTTACGCAAGGGTGGATATGAGCTTATACTTTTTAAGTGTTTTATATTTATATTAATGTGCAATGTTCTTTAATGGGCTAATATTAAGCACTCTTTTACTCGTACATATGGATACGAAAGGTTTTGATGTTTTGTGATTTAAGGAGTGAAGAGTTTACACGAGTATGTTTTTAATTTAAATATTGGCAGTGAATAGCTATTGTATATACGAGTAGGTATGTGAAAACACAATGTGCTTAAAATCAGCTTAGCAGGATTTAATAACCGCTTGCTTTTTTAAATGATATTTGTATTTGCATATTGTAATCGAGATGGAAAAATGTTGTACTCCATGTACTACCTTACCTCAAAAACTACAAACAATAAGACAACTTTCTTTAGTTTTGTTTATTTTACTTATTGATGAATATCAAAGATATTTCTAACGTGCTAACCAAAACTTTAAGTTATATTTTTCATAAAATTTCAAAAATGTTACTACCGTTTTAGGTGTATACGTATGTGCATAATTGAGCTCTGTTTATGAATTCTGAATTTCTTCTCTATACATCACATGTTAATATGTATTATATGACAACTAGTTATGAGTTTCGTTATTAAAAGGGAGCTCTCCCACTCATTTTCCTCTGACATCTGTCTAATATTTTATCAATCCTAATTGGGTTGAGTTCCACATTGGCTCGAACATATTTCGAATGCATTTAGCCAAAAAAAAAAAAAGGTTTATCAACACATAGCATATGTATATGGAATAAGATAAAATATTATGAAAAAATATATGTACCATATTTAACTTGAATATTCTTAAACAAATAACACTGGTAAAGACAGGAGTATCAAATTAATAACTGAAAGAATACACAAATTCTATAATTTTTGTATTTAACTTATTTGTTTACAATTGAATTGCACAGAGGACTCAAAGTATCCGTAATTTGTAATCCTACTTCTATAAAAGCGAATATCGATCCACCTCGGCCATTTACAGGTACGCGATGATTTATTGCATATGTGCATCACCAGAATAATGGGAGGCAGCATATCATATTTACGGATTTAGTGTAATGAGAATTTAGAGAAAAAATCAAAACAAAATTTTTTTTCTACAATATACGAGCATGTACGACGTACGTATCTTGTGTTTATCCATTTTTTGGATATACTCGTATATATGTACATATATACCAATCTGATATTATATTTATGCATCCCATGCTTATCTAAATATGGATGTAAGGCTTGTATGTTTGTACCCGTATGTTCATATGAAACTATGATGTATATACATACATATATATATATGAACTGTGTGATATATACCTTTCATCGCTTGTTATTGCATTTTTACTGTCGTACTGAATCTTGTTTGTATCCACTCACTTCCTTGATACTGCATGCTATAGCATTTTTAACTGAACACGTGGAGTGAGGTATATTACTTCCGTGATTGTTAAGCATTAAAGGGATTTTTTTTACTGTTGCTCCGATTTAAACTCTCTTCTAGTCGAAAGACTGTTCTTGTGATAGCTAACAGGATTCGGGTAAATCGTGGGTGTCAGAAAGTTAGAAGGAGTCATGGCTACATCCATATGCACATTCACACACAAACATATTTGCGTATAAAAAGGCAAAAACAAAACTGTATTCCAGGAACTTTACACAGAGCCCTGTTAGGCCCATCAGCATGTACGAATACTACTGTCCCTAGGGATTTAGAAAATATTAACCATCAAGGGATGAAAGTTTAAGTAGACGCAAACAACATTCACTCAGGTAGCAAGTGTATTCTCGTGCATCTGTTATTACTTTTAGTATGACTATTAAATTTTATGTTCACGAACAACGCAGATTACTTTTCATCTTCTACATGCTACCGTTAAAAAAATTCCACTTATGAAGGATTTACGATTAATTTTAGAGCGTGTCATAAATTTGGAGTATGAAATTTTAATAACTCACAAAAATATACTTATGTATGTGAAAAATATAAGCTCTGCCATACAAATCTAAAATACATACACAGTCTGGTTCAATAATATTAATAAGTTACTACATTATTTTAGTTGGCAATACGGATACTATTATAGCATATTTTCAATTCTACGGCAGTGTAAAAATAAACAAAACAGTGATAATGTTTGTAATCTTTCATACTTGAATAATATACGATAATAATAATTTTTTTTCCTTAAATGAAAACCAGTGGACAAATTATTAATTTTATAATACTCGTAATAGTAGTATCAGTAAAAAAAAAGCCGTAAACCAAAAAGGCAATTGCCAGAAAAGCATTGGTAAAGAGCTTATCAGTTTTATTATTTGTTAGTTTAATTCAGTCATAGAGCTTCATTATTTAAAGATGCTGTTTTACTGTGGCTCTGTGTGGTTCGCCCCACGCAAAACCCCCAACTTGGAAGACCAGGCCTTTTTTGACCCTTTATACAACAGGGACTAGAATATTCCTCAAACACCACAAAAATGAACAAACACTGTGAGGAGATTTAACGTGAGATTGTGTGGGCACAATCGAAATAAACGTATACCTCAACCCTCCTATGCAATCAACATCAAGTGCTGAAGACTAGTGACATCGATACAAAAAGCCACCAGAAGCGCCGCAACTGTTGTGTTCGGTTTTACCCAACTACCTCTACGAAATACATGGCTTAACGATGAATGCAGGCAATAACACAAAAGGAAACAACTCGCCCATGATTTGCAGCACTGAAGAACGAGAGCGGCCCACAAGCCCATGATAAAAAAAGAAGCGCTTAAGAAACGCGCAATCGAGGAAATAGTGCGGTACTACTCCAGGAACAATTTTCGGAAGTTTTGCCAAGAAGTAAAAAGAACGTGTCATAGTAACAAAAATCCGAAGAAGGACTGTAGGAATGAACAGGAAAATTTAGTACTATAGTGACAGTTGGTACTGAGGATATAAAAAAAAAACGAACTCAACAATGAAGACAACCCAAAGAGCATGACCGAATTTCCAAGGTTTGATCGGCAGAAAGCATGCCTGAAGAATGGAACATTAGCCCCTTGTGACCAATCCACAAGAAAAGTGACCCTCTTAGCTGCGCCAATTATAGAGGCATCAATTTCCGTAACATCGCATATATTGTAAGATCTTATCTGCCTTCTGTGCGAACGCCTGAAACCATTTATAAACGACCCGATTGGACCCTCTCAAAAAAAAACCCAAGAAATCAAAATCGATGCCCGCCACCTCTTTATGGATTTTAAGGTCTCGGCCTAGAAAGGCCGTAGAAGCACTAAGAACACACTATTTATAACCCTCATTATCCTAGTACTGCCTTGTGCTGCATGAACATGTATGTTAGCGAAGGTGGAGGAAGGTAAGAATCATTGGCCGTTTTGAACGCAAAATTCCTCGAGTGATTTTTGGCTCGTTTCTGTTGACGGGGTTTGGAGTAGAAGATTCAGCGGCGAAGTCTATCGGCTGTACAGTGACATTGACTAAGTAAGCAAAGTCAATCCGAATGGACAACGGAGTAGAGGAAAAACTTTCCTTAGGTGCTTTCCACAATTGGAAGAGGACCTGAACTTTATTAACAGGAGCAGGTCATTGGTTTAGGCACAGGTTCATCCCGGACTGTAGAGATATCCCAATAAGTAAGTAGGTTTTAGTGAGATTTTTATATATTGTAGTTATACAAGTAATATTTTTTTGTTTGATAATATGATACACATTATTTTCTCGAATAAGAAGAAAATGTCATTATCAGTTTCATGTTTTCGTCGCCCTTTGTATTGCTCAGTTTGAAGTTCAAGTGCTTTTCTATTTATAAAGGCAAACGCAGCCTTGAATTCTACATAAAAAAGGTTTGATTTTATTCCATTACATGAATTGTTCCCGGCTATGCTTCTGAGAGAAAATATATTGCCAACAGTTGCTTATTTTTTCCCAAAACCAAAAATGAACATCGATCAGTAAATTGTATGCCTGTTATAAGAAACGAGATCCTTCTGTATTATCAAACTTGCTGATACAACATCAGTGATGATGTACTTTATAATGTATGTACTCGTATGTTCATAATAGCTTACATAATCTTGAAAATTACGTAAAATTATTAAATTAAATTAAATTATCGTAATTGTGTAGCGAAAACGTAATACTTCGACAAAAATAAGCGCCATTGCATTAAATTTTCACCAAGTAAAGTGCGTAGCAGATTATTAAAATTGTCTCCTCATCAAATATTTAGGGCAATCAAATATCATTATATTGCCTTTTTACTATTTATTATTTAATAAATAAGTCGAAAAGCCAGAGTGTTTTATAAGTTTCTTTTTAAAGTTGCAAATAATGAGACACTCGTAATAATGAAACAATTGTAAAATACATTATTTTTCAAGCATATATATACAAAGCCATTCAAAAATAACAATAATGTATGGTACCGGGTGTACCAAAATTAATCACCCCATTTCTTCGCGTTATACAGGGTTATACCAAAATTAATCACCCCATTTCTTTTTGTTATATATTTTTTTTAATTTCCATTATTTTTTCAAATTTCTTTCAGATTATTGTGAATCAGCTCAACATTTTTTAAAATGTATAGATACACACCTCAGCAACGCAGTGCAATAGCTTTAATGTACACACGAAACATTCAAATATTGCTACGCAACGAGAATTTGGAAGAAATGGGTGATTAATTTTGGTACACCCGGTACTTTTCATTAAATGTTAAATAGAGCTAAATGAATTTGATTGCAATATTTATAGCTATTACATACGCTGACAAGGCAATTAGTAGAAATAGTTTATATTCTTATATATTAGAAGAAATGGTTGAGCGAGAGGTTGGTTTTACATCTAGATATTAATGTACTACAAACTAGTTTATGGTGTCCATAATTATAAACAACAGTTAGTGCTTAAATAAGCAATATAACTAAAAATTTTATTAATAAAATGGATTAAATCGAATCTGAATTTTCTCAAATTAGAGAGCTCTTGTTGAGTTGAAGAGTTTAAATTGTCACTTATTTTTAGATCGATTTCGTAATGTTGCCATAATTTATTTGCATAAACTTTGAAAAGGGTTTTTCCAGCTCTTATTTTTAAACAACACAACGATTAATGGATCATAAAAATGCTAGCTTTTCCTTTTCTATCTAGTTCGTCTGCCTTCATATCGCCCTCGTTAAATTTGTTGGTATATCTTTACACCCAATATGATTAAATCTCATTATGTATGAATGTATAACATACGAGGGGAGTTCAACATATTTTCGGTATCGGGGTGAAGCTGTGGTTGTATATATAAATTGACTTATTTATCAAGTAATACTATTATTTTAGTGCATTCATGTAAAATTTCATATAAATGTGATTATTAATTCGCGTTTTATCTCTAGTTAAACAGAATCATAATGGCAACTGAGACGATGATGGTGAAAATTGAGCATCGCGCTGTAATTAAATTTCTCACTAAGCAAGGAAAAAGTCAAAAAACTATTCATGAAGAGATGGTGGCTGTTTACCAGGGTTCCGCACCTTCATTATCAACTGTGCAAAAGTGGTCAAGTGAGTTCAAGAGAGGCAGAGAGAGCATTGAAGACGACCCCCGCTCCGGCGCCCCGGCTACTGCTTGTACGGGAGAAAGCATCAAAGAAGTCGTAAAACTTGTTCTTGAGGATGCCCGAATAAAGGTGAAAATGATGGCAGAGATCACCAAGCTTTCAATTGGTACCATTCACACCATTCTTCATGACCATCTTAACCTTTCAAAGGTCAGCGCAAGGTGGGTGCCACGAATGCTCACAGCGCCTCAGAAAAAAGTGAGAATCGCATGCTGTAGAGAGCTTTTGGAGATGTGTAGTGAGAACGCGGACGGTGTTATGGATCGAATTGTTACTGGGGATGAAACATGGGTCCACCACTATGACCCTGAAAGCAAACAAGAGTCCATGCAGTTGCATAAAAAAGGAACAGCCCCCCGAAGAAGTTCAAAGTCACTCCGTCTGCCGGGAAGCTCATGGCCACAGTTTTTTGGGACTCAAAGGGAATCTTGCTCATTGAGTACAAAAAAAAAGGTGAAACCATCAACGCCACATCCTACGCTTCCACTTTGCATAATTTGCGGGAGGAAATTAAAAAGAAAAGACGGGGTAAATTCGCAGCGGGTGTGTTGCTTCTTCATGACAACGCTCCTGTTCACACGGCGCGAGTTACCAAGGCTGCTGCGCGAGATTGTGGTTTCGAAGAAATCCAACACCCACCCTATAGTCCAGACCTTGCCCCTAGTGATTATTTCCTGTTTCCGGATTTGAAAAAATGTCTTCGTGGAAAAAGATTTTCGGATGATGAAGAACTCAAGTCGGCAATAAATGGGTATTTTGCAGAGAAAGAGGAAATTTATTTGTTTGAGGGTTTAAAAAAGCTTATCTCAAGATGTAACAAATGCATTGATGTTAGGGGAGATTATATTGAAAAATAAAAACAATTTAAATAGAATTCGCATTTTCCTTCATATCGATACCGAGAATATATTGAACGCCCCTCGTAGTTTGTTGATAACTGAAGTTAGATATGCACTGGTGTCAATGGAATAGCTTGGTTTTAAATATGCCGTAAAGTACATCTAAATACGTTTCTTTTTTAATGAACACAATTAACAAAATATTGCGTTGGAGCCGATGCCTTTGCGAAGCCACTTGCGGTCCTTTATGACCGATAGGATAGGTATATCGCATGAATTTCAGACGTAAATGCGAAGATAATACCCGTTAATATTAATTTGTGTTGAATGATGTTATTATTCTATATTAAAGTCTCCATAGGCTTCAACTGTTTTCTCGGTTTCAGATTCATTCCGTTACAGTATTGAGACATGTCTGGTTCTTAGTTTTTTTTATGTTTACAAGTGGATATGTTATACGAGTATGCATCTCATTGGTTCTTGTCATATTTAGAAATACTATAGAAATCAATAATAATATAACAGACAACACACCGTATTTCTACCTTATTATTTATTTTTTTTTTTTTTTTTAAAGTACTTTATTGAAAGACCTTGGTTGAAGACTTTTCTGTTTGATATGTGATCCATATGACTATAAGCTCGGCATAGAACGTCCTTTTCAGAAAATTGAAAAGGTTTTAACAAGCATAAAATGCTTAGAAGTCAAATGCTGCATTCTTTAATACCTTTTGAGCTCAAGATAGAGCACCAACTATACTGTAACTGTTATCTATAATAAAACAACGCAAGACACCATAGAGTTATTGCATAAAACACCGTACACTGTTTGCTTTTACGATTATCAGATAATGGTTCGAATTTCAAAGTGCCACACTGTTTTCCAAATAGGTAATATACTTACGAGAGTACTTGAGTATTGTGAGATGTGCGAACTTCAACCCTTATAGCTCATTCTAATTTATTGCTTAAAGTAATTGAGAAATATCAAAAGTGGCTGTACGATCTCAGGCACCCCAAACCATTGCTTTGGACAAGTTCATACGATAAAAGACAAGGCGCTTATGTTGGATATGGCACTGGGAGTTGTGTAATAAATTTTACAACTGTCGGGTAATATTGTGAAAATAGAATTATATTCTTACCAGCTGGAATTTTCTGGTAGGTGTTGTTAGGCAATGAAGTTGCCAATTATATTTTGGTTTTTATGTAAAAGTATCGTTATTTACCGAGATTTATTGAAATTCACTAAGAAGATTGTATTCTTTTTTTCCCCATCAGATATTATACTCGTATATCGAAAATAAGCTAATAAAATCTGTTTTATAGTGACTGATATCTCCAATGAAATAAAAACGATTTTGAAATTAATTTATCTCCAGTATTTTTTTTTGTTAGGTATGTAGCATTTCGATTACTCTTGGAAAAATTAAGCTATAATTATTTTACTATCCAAATTTGTGCATAAATTTGGTTTCTAGATAAAAGTGTAACAGCGTGAGCATAAGAAGTTTACGTGTTAAAATTAAAAAACTGCTTTTCTCTTTGGGCCAGATATAAACAAATGTTTCAAGACGTTCATTAGGTACTGCTTATTTGCTTTATGACCATTTGGAAAACGACGTTCTTCTTGTTCTTTGCTCTATTGTTCCTTCTGAACTTACCCATGTTCTAAAGTTGGTTTATATTTCTGCTTAGTGGTTAGTATATAAAGTTAAAATATTTGCTATATAGTTTTAACATCAATCTGATACATTTTTTTTAATATTGTACATCCTTCAAGATTGAATTGATTTCCCGTCCTGAGGTTTGAGCTTCGCTGATCTATAATTTTTTTCCCCAATATGTTAACATAATCCTTTTAACTGAAATCGCTTAGTTTCTAGTTCGTTCATACTCTCTATTCAACCTGAATAAAGCAATATATTCGTCGATTTTATTCCATCATCCATGACCTTAATCAACAACCGATCAATTTAGTGCTTTTTAGAGCTTTACTGGGTTATGTAATTAAAAAATCGTTGTGCATTACACTACTAATGAATTTTAACTTAACAATTTGTTGATGTTAAATGATGTTACCAATTTGTTGCTTCCGACTTTCAACATTTTAAAATCTGAGCAATATTGTTGTGAAAAAAATTTAAGGACTATTTGTGAGGCAATTTTTAAAATATTATGTCTATTTACAAATCACTCACGCTCTTACGACGCTTGCTTCAAATATTGGGTAAAGTCAGTTTGGCCCATTTTTGTATAGTTATGACAGGTTTGGTTTAGAAAGGATTTAGGAATTCAAAAAGTATGTTGATTTTTTTTATAATCAGCGCGCACTCAAACGATTTGTGTACCCTTTAAATTTTTGTACACAACGCGGGCGAAGGAAATTTAGGGAGGAAGAAAAGAAAAGGTAACGATTATATTGTTCGTAAATATTTACAAGTTATAATGACCAGGAAATAGAGAGCTCTGCTGGACATTCCATAAGCGAATTGTGCTGCTTAGAAATGAATCGCAATATCTTAGAATACGAAGGTGGGCTTGAGGGTATACTGATGAGCATGCATAGCGAAGCTGTTGTTATGGTTGATGGTTTGAAAGGACGGAATGCTACTGGCGATTTCTATGAACCACTGGTGGTGGAAATAGCGATGAAATAGATATTATGTCAGTGTTCGAGGGTGTCAATTGACGGACTGATATTAGTATCACCTATGAGCTCTATTGCACGATTTTGGATTCTATTTAGCATTGTACTCCAATTTTGGGCGGACAAATGCCTTATATATTGAGGCCTGATCAGAGGGGTGAAACACTTCTTACATCGCTTGAGGAAACCTAGATATTTCGCAGCATATTTGACGACACCGAATATTCAGTCATTCTAAGGTAAGTTGTCATTGACACACATAGAGAAGATGGAACGTTTTTCGGTTGCGACGATGCAAGTGCCATTCAAGAGTAATGACTGGGTATTTAAATTTCACTTTACCGACAGCAGAAATCATTGTCTTTTGGAAGAATTAAGTTCCACTCTATTTATAGTTCCCCAATTGGGGACCAGCCGAAGAGCAGGGACGCGAGTTTGGGAACGAATATGAAAAGCAGAGAGTACTGTCATCAGCAAAGGAACATATTGGATTAGAAGTAGAAGACAAGAAATCATTAATAAAAGTTAAAAGTAGAGTCGGAGACAGAACGGAGTCCTGGGGCCACCAGCATTTATTTTGTGAATATCAGACTTGAAACCATCTAAGAAAACTTGAATTGAACGTTCCGAAAGGTAATTTCTAATCTATTGAATAAGGCAGACATGGAGTGGATTAAAGTAATTAGAATCCAGAACAGTTTTAATTAGATTAAGAAAATAAACCAGGCCGATTTTAATTCTCAGTGAGTACGGTCACACATTCGGTACGTTCGCAAACAACTACGAAAGAGGCTATGGGTTCAAAAGCTTTGCGACGTAACGACCCTTACGTCAAAACCTTTCTCTTTCGCATCGTTCGGAGTCGCCAAAAAATGTGTATAAAATCCCGTCCATCCTGTCCATCCCGGGTGGCGGTGGCTCAAGTGGTAGTGTGTTGGCTTCCCAATCGGACGGTTCGGGGTTCAATACCAGCAGTGACTGAAAGACTTTTTTTCAGGCAAATAAAATCTCGCTTGCCTAAATACATCATCAAGTCACTACTAATTTAGTCTCCCCATTAAATGTTGGATGCCACCCATGGAGCGAAATAACCACTGAGCCCAAACATCTTTCTCTCTCTCTCTCGCTATCCAATTTTTTGAAAAACTTAACACGTGCTCCGGCATTTTAAAAGTAGTCGCATTGAGTATTAAGTTCTTTAAAAAAAATTCCGTACTATCACGGCATTTATTTATCTATTTTTATATAAGTTTTCATAAATTTCCAAAAATGAATATGTATTTAAAAATAAAGGATGTTTTTTTGTAGAGATAAAGAACTTAAAAATGAAATAAGACTCATAAAAATCGTAGCAATCGTGACCATAGTTTATGCTATTAGTGTCTAATTAGATTTCGAGCATATGGGCTCGAAGAAAATGCAATCTGGCATCGAAATTTCACCAACACTTTTGGATTCGTGCATACATATATTGGGCATAACGCGGCAAATGTTGCTTTCCAAGTCGTTCATCGTCTCTGGTTTATCAGAGTAAGTAGCGACTCCTATCCTCACAAAAAAGAGTTCAAAGGTGTTAAATCACATGATCTTAAGGGCCATCAAATAGTAACTTTTTAGATAGAAGATATTTATTTTATTTTCATAATTAAACATTTACATTAATTTTCTATTGATTAAGCAGAGCTTACACAGAGATATGATTATTAAAATCTTACTTCTGAAATATACATTTGGTTCTTAAATGCTTTATCTATTAACAAATATGTTCGGAGGAAAAACTATAGGAAAAAACCTCCATGTAATGGAATAAAATATATGAAATTTTTAAGTTTCAAAAACTATATTATGACAGGAAAAATAAATAAATTAATAATGAATAATAAATAATAAATAATAAATAATAAATAATAAATAATAAATAATAAATAATAAATAATAAATAATAAATAATAAATAATAAATAATAAATAATAAATAATAAATAATAAATAATAAATAATAAATAATAAATAATAAATAATAAATAATAAATAATAAATAATAAATAATAAATAATAAATAATAAATAATAAATAATAAATAATAAATAATAAATAATAAATAATAAATAATAAATAATAAATAATAAATAATAAATAATAAATAATAAATAATAAATAATAAATAATAAATAATAAATAATAAATAATAAATAATAAATAATAAATAATAAATAATAAATAATAAATAATAAATAATAAATAATAAATAATAAATAATAAATAATAAATAATAAATAATAAATAATAAATAATAAATAATAAATAATAAATAATAAATAATAAATAATAAATAATAAATAATAAATAATAAATAATAAATAATAAATAATAAATAATAAATAATAAATAATAAATAATAAATAATAAATAATAAATAATAAATAATAAATAATAAATAATAAATAATAAATAATAAATAATAAATAATAAATAATAAATAATAAATAATAAATAATAAATAATAAATAATAAACAATTAAGTGAAGTTATGTCAGCTGCATAGACGTGTTAGAGTTAGCTCCTGTTTGTTAAAGTATTTTCTTTTTTAACCAGCTGATTCGAAATAGTTTTGTACTCTCAAGGGATTCTTAATTCAGCCAGTGAAACGGGTCATCAGTAAATCAAATTATTTCATTTGAACCTGCTATTACTTCCTTTGTTTATGACTATGTCTATCACAACACGTCAGCAAGCGCTCAAATAGAAACTCCAGATAAATCTCCTGCAGTAAAAACAAGCAAATCAAATGCTTCTGATAAAAAAAAACATCTATATCCGACCAGCCCCTGAATCTAATTTTAATAAAAAAGTGTGAGATGCCATTGCTTCTATTGAAAACAAAGTGTAGTTCTTTGAAAGCAACTTATCCGACCTTCAAGATGAAAATCGAAAGCTAAGAGAGGAACTAGGAGCGACTGTGTGACGTAATTGTGCGCGGCATCCCACGGACACCCAACGAAAAACTGGGTCACCACATTTCCCCGCACTTGATGCATTTCGTCTGAGCACCAAATCCACCAATGGCCACGGACCGCTGCTTGTGAGACTCTGCTCGCATATAGAGCAAAGTGCATTACTGGCAGCTTTTCGCGCCAATAAAGGCCTGTCACTACAACAACCACAGCTGCCTGATGATCGTTCGTCTTCTGCCTCACGCGTGTATATCAACGAGAGCTTAACGCAAGAAAACAACTCTTTATTAAGACATGTGCTTCAGTTGCGCAGAGAAGGCTTACTGTTCTCTGCAAGAATGCGCAATGGTTTGGTCTACGTGAAGAAGAGTAGAGATGACACTGAGACAAAAATTCTTTCCGCGACAAAACTCTCTTAAGAACTTAACCTGTTTTTATGCCTCAACTTTACCCGCCGTTTTGATGAACAATATTTTGGTCTGGAGCATAATTCATAATTCATATTGCAATGGATATGTATTTATTTAATCCCTTTTAACATGTAAACAAACTATATTCTATTATTTTCTACTTTATTTCTACTTTTCTTCTTCTTTTTTTCACTCCTTACTTAACATTTTTCACTTTTCCTCCCTCTTTTTCTCATGTATTTGTAGTTGTTGCTACTTTTTATGTTATGATTTGCTTTTTATTTAATTATGCTATGCTTCCATTGTTTGTTTATTTGATGTAATGGTGATGGTTACAAAATGTTTAAACTCATCTGGTGATATTACTGGAGCTGCAGTGATCAACATTTTATCTTCTGCATCTCAAGATATTAAAATATGCTATCTGAACGCTCGAAGTTTAAGCCTATCTAAATTAGATTACTTGAGATATATTTTTAATAACTCAGGGGTTGATATTATTTGTGTTACTGAGACTTGGCTAACGATAAAGATAAAGTGACCGATTTATATGACATTCCGGGTTATAAACTCATTCGAAATGATAGGGTTACCGACACCACGGGTGGAGGAGTTGCGGTGTACTGCAGCTCCTCACTTAAGTACAACATACTAAGGAAATCTGAAGGTAGCGTAGTTGAATATCCCTACTTGAAGTTAGTGACTGCAACTCAAAATGTCTGATTGGTGTTGCGTACAATCCAAACCAATGTTACCCTCCAGAGCCACTGTTTTCGGCAATCAGTGAGTTCACTGCTCTATATGACGATATTATTATCTGTGGCGAACTCAACGCCGACCTTCTTAAAAACGAGAGCAGAGCACGTCGACTCTTAGATTTTGCGGCTTCAGCCGGGCTGACTATTGTTAACTCCCATGCTACCCGATTCGCTCCAGGGTTTCCTCCTAGTCTACTCGACGTTATTATGGTTGCAGATCTCCAAGTTTAGAGATCATTTCCATTGTAAGAGATGAAAGTTCCTCTTGGGAGAACAGAGAATTTTCCGCAGATGAAGACCTTTATGGGATGAACATAGGGCTGGATTGCACTTCAAGTTGTGGAACTTGTGGATGCTGTGATGGTGCTTGCTGATGACATGTCTTCGGCAGCGATGGAAAGTCATTCATGCTGATGAGGTTGAAGTTTTTGACAGGTGAATTTGGTTGCAAGTGAGTGCGAGAAGAAACACGAGAAACTGTGGATTTTGCTGAAAGTTTTCCTCAGATTTGTAAGTATTTCGTTCGACTTTCGCATGCGGTATCAGTTGACTTATGATTGCAGCCACAGTTTGCACATTTGGAGATGGCTGTGGATGTACAAGTATTGGTTTTGTGGTTTTCCGAGCAATTGCTACAACAAGTTTTCACATTGCAATGTTTTTATCTGTGGCCAAGCATTTGGCAATTGTGGCACTGAATTAATTTGGTTTTTGGGCGGCGCTGAAACTCCTATCTAACTTGTGTGCGAAAAATCGCTTTAACATTTTTTTTTAAGATCTTGTAGACGAATAGATCCATTTTCAAAATACACGACATGTAAATAAACCACAAATTTTTGGTTGTCTTTCTTGATCATTTTGACATCTCGAAATTTCAAACCAAGAGAAATTAGTTCATTTTTATGGGAGATTACGGGAATCTCATCTAAACCAAAGAGAACCACTTTGAATGACTTTTCATCTTTAAGGTCATGCGAGAAGGATTGACGCTTTTTCGATTTCAGTCCACTGCACGCGGTATGGAATGAGTCGATTGATTCACAAAATAATTTAATTCCAAGTGAGATTTTCCGTATGGAGTAATCGTTTACTTTCAATTCATTCAGCAGTTGGTGCACAAATTCACTTGTTTTGTGTAATAGTTTTATAGTAGGAATTGACATTTTTTTTGAAGGCAACTGATTGGCACTCGAAGAGATACTCGTATTGTCTTCATTGTCCGTGTCGGGGTGGGAATCAAGAATGCTAAAAAAATGTTCACTTCATGACATTGTAGGAAAATTGGTTCTCCTATATTTATTCGTCGAGGAAAACGATAAAGTTAAAGCCGCGCTTAGCTATCTTGATATATGGTCCGATTGGGTTAAATTAAGGGAGAACGGAAGAACGAGAGCAGATTAACACTAGGGAAAACACAAGGTTGATCGCTCGGAAATTAATCAAATACTGATGGTAACTTTTTGTGTATATTACTGGCTTATGGATTTGTTTCACTTCAAATGCCGCAAGTTTCGCCGTGGATGTGTATGTATATGTCTGGTGTGAGAACCATGATTATTCATTCACTTCCTGCGATGGGTGATAATGTTGACCATAAATTTTACCACTCGCTTAGTTTCGCGAACTGAGTCTTTTGAAAGAAATATTCGCAATTTGCAAAAGTGGTTCCAGCATATGTCTATTCATGATTAAATAGCAAAATAAATTGAGCACAAGTTATCAAATTACCGCATCTGTACCGTATGCAATTTAGCTTAATTTCTCCCTCAAAACCAATTTGTTAATACCAAAAGAAAGTCAGATGACTATCCTCCTACTATTATGTTTTTCAGCGAATCTTCTATTGACTCAAAAACCATTGCAAATTTCTTTGCTTGTCACTTTAACAAATCTCTTTCTAAGCAAATACCTGGACCCGATCTTAAATACTTAAGCTGTATGAGAAATGTTAATATAAGAACATTCTTGGTACCAGAAAACATTACCAAACCTAAAAATGATCGTTCTTTATGGTCTTTCGGCTATTGTAGTAAGAGAGTATGGCTTCTCACTTTCCGTACTTATCAATTTCAAACTAAAAAAACTTGGTTTTTACCCCCAATTATTGACATAGATTAAAACCTATTTAGAAGACCGAGAATACGGAGTCATTTTCAGATCCTCTATTTCCGACCCCGTTAAAGTAACATCTGGTATCCCTCAGGGTAGTTTGCTGATGACATGAGAATTTCTAAAGTCATTTCATTGCCTTCTGACTCCCATTGCATGCAAGACGACTTAAATAAGTCTTCAGTATAGTGCGTGCAAAAATTTTTAGAGCTTAATGTCAACAAATGCCAAGCAGTAACCTATTCCCGCAAACATCTACATCTACTGCCCCCTCCAAGGAACTACTTCTTCTGCCGTGAGCCAATTCCTTCGACTACCGAAGTACGGCATCTAAAAATAATTGTTGATAGAGAATTAAATTTCGGCTCACATATTGACAGCATTATCAATAACACTAAATCTGCACTTGATTTTATCAAACGCTGGTTGGAAGAATTTTCGAACCCTTATGTTGCGAGGTCCCTTTACATCACTTTTATAAAGCCTTTCCTCGAATATTCCTGCTGTTTGATCACCCTATAAAGAAATCCACATTCAAATAATCAAAATCGTCCCCCTTATCCTGACTCGAACCCACCACACCAATTACGGTCACTTTGACCCAAATAGCAACAAATACATAACCAAAAAAGCCGTGCTAAATATAAGTACTCGTATGTCACTCCCATAATACCTCCCTCGACCACACATCCATTTTTTCTCATCCCGGGTAGACCCGGACCAATAAATAATGATATCGCTGACAAAAGTGTTGCCAATCCAAAATGAAATGGAACCGGGCTGTTCTGCATTCAGGCAACTTAAATTATATACTAAGATCCAGTTGAATACAAAAATAAGTCAAGTTATTCCAATCCAATAAATGTTGTGTTGGATGCCATCCATAGACTGAAACACAAACGAATAATTCTAAGTGTATTCGTACTAACTTGAGCATTATTGTTTTTGTAGATACCCAACCAAATACAGCTCGATTTCACGTTCAATTACATATATAGTTTACTACAATATTATAAAAATCAAAGTCTGACGACTATCTACAATATCTATATCTTATATATACAATTATATATCTTACAATTGTTAAGCCGTCCATTAGCAGTTCTTAACACTTTTAGCAACAAATGGCATACTCGGGCGGTAGCATTCTCTATGATCCTGACTTGCTTTATTAGTTAGTATCCTTAGTATCCTCCAATAAAATATAAGCATATTTTGAAAAACACAATATTAATAATAACAAGAGGCCTATCGGATGCCCTTAGTTGTCCTTGAAACACACTTTTCAACACCTTACTGTTCTTTTTATACTTTTTTTTTTTAATTTTTAGAGAATTTCCTTTATTTTACGAAAATACTCGTACTTTGTTATTATCCACGAACTATGGTTCCCAATCTTCTTTCCATTTTAGTAAGGGTTTCTTGAAGGCATGGAAAGGAAAAGATGCTGTGAGACTTGGAATCTAATCCAAATAATAATAATACTATATTATAATATGATACTATAAGTTATACTCACATACTTATATAATATTACTATAAGTAATACTCGTATACCAAATTGCATACCAACACAAATGTGCCCTGAAGGTAGGATGTTCGACGGATGACCCTTATAGCTGCGATGTCTGTTATTCTGTTTTTTTTATATAATAGATAATTTCTGTTTAACTTTAATCTTTATCTATAGTGTTGGTTTTGAGCTGCATATAAACATGTACTATAAGTATCAAATTACAGTACCGTACTCTGCGTCGTCCACGTACCGACATTAGTGCTGGAATATCTTTGTGCCGGATTGCTGTAAAAAATTAAGTAATTATTCTTAATCATAACTGATAGCAATTTTCAGCATGATCCGTATTCTCTGAATGAGAATGGTTCCAGATGCTTAATGAGTTGGTATTTTAATTAAAAATTATCATCTTCTTCGCCTTTCATATCGAAGCATATATGTTATGTATTTACTTTTGTATCAAAGTTAGTTCTTAAAACAAAAATAAAATAATACACTCGTTCTCATCAAAATTTTATACATATGATGGACTTATAAGCAATTGTCAGATCAAGGAGCAAATAAGGATTGAAAGTTTACTCAAACTATGATATATTCATAAAATATTGTATCGTCACGTGTAGAATTGGTAAGTATCTTGTGGAAAATTTAATAACGCTATTTCGAAATTTCCAAATCTGATTCCATAAAATAATCCTAATTTAAATCCATCGTTCTTTTCAAGGCTCTAATAAAGCGAATATGCCTCCTTAATTAAATTTGTATCCTTTTGAAGCAAAAACTCTTAAGGTCATGTTTCATGGCATTAAAATCTGCCTATTTTTAAGGTGACTGCTAAAACTTCGGAAAAGTGGTGGTAGGGGAAAAATCTGGTAAATAGAGTTGTTGAGGCAAAATTTCGTATCCCAAGCCTGCTAGCTTAAAGAGTGTTAATTGTTCTGCATATGGATTCACATTATAAGGCTATTTAGCAGTAAAGACTTTTTTGCATAATTTTCTATGGATTATGTCGATAACTCTATAGTATGCCTCTGCTTTCATTGTTTTTCGGGTTTGAGAAACGTCACTACTAGCTTTCAAGGGTGTAGTTCTGCTTTAGCAAGTCCCCTGGAAGTTCAGTCATGCCTATTATCATACAGGATCCATTTTTCGTCGCCCGTGACGCATGTGATATATTATGTATTACATTTACATGTACACGTGAATAAATGTCTCACAGTTGACAGAAGATTTATTAAGTCTGCTCTCTTATTCGCGCTTTAATTAACTTCCTGAAAGTTACTGCATTCAACCCGAAAATCGAACATGAACATTTTTGATATCTTTACGTTTTAAGATGTAAATATATACTCGTATATATATGCTGTGCAAAACATTTACAACCGCAATTGCCATGTGATGCGGCAGCATTTCTAACTTAGTTCTTAGTGGTTATTTAAACTGAAATATTTCTATAAATTATCCTTATACATTTTACTTAATTGGAAACAAATCAAATTGGACATATTTCTTGACAACAAAAATAAGCATGAAGTTTTTGCACTGAAACCTACAAATTGCCTGTGCAAAACATCTGCAACTAACAGTTTGCTATTACTATCCGGTACAATAATTTTTTTTAACAATAAATTTTATGTTTGCTTTCGGTTTTTTGTTTGCATTCATTCCTTGGCTTCGTCTCTCGATTTGCAGCGCATTTGCCAAATACAAGTAGTAGTGAACAGCAGTTAAAACAATTGTGGTCTTATTAATAAAATGGGTGGAAACAAATATTGCCAGGAGTTGAAGTCCAAATTTTTAACAGATTTTAATAATGGGCTTATCCAAAAAGAAATTGCGACCAAATATTCGATCCACAAGTCAACAATTTGTCGTGTCGTTAATACGAGTAGTGAAGTTGTGGTATCAGACCATAAAGGTGGCAGGCCCCGCAAAACAAGTGGAAAAGAAGATAGCAAAATTATTAATTTTATAAGGAGAAACCCTAAGGCGTCTTCCAAAGAAATCAAGGTAGAACTACAGCTGGATATTGACCCATCAACAATACGGCACAGAGCTCTAAAAGTTGACCTTCAAAGCTACAAGCCAGGCAAAAAACCGTTTATTTCGAAGAAAAATTTGAAGGCTCGTATGAATTTTGCTAAGACACATTTAAATTGGAGCCCTCAGAAATGGAAGACTGTCTTATTTTCTGATGAATTAAGATTCAATTTGTGTGGATCAGACGGAAAGCAACATGTAAGGAGACCGAAAGGCGAGAGGTTGAACCCCAAATTCACCAAAGGAACTATTAAGCACGGTGGTGGGAATGTTATGGTCTGGGGCTGCTTCTCTTCGCAGGGCATTGGTCCAATTCATCGTATTGAAGGGATTATGAGTTCCGAAGATTACAAAAACATCCTACAAAATGTCATGGCCCTTTATGCAGAATGGGAAATGCCGCTGGTTAGGTGGTTTCAACACGATAATGACACCAAACACACATCTAAACTGGTCAAAAATTGGATCGCGGAGCAAAATATAAACATTCTGCAATGGGCACCGCAGTCCCCAGACCTTAACCCCATCGAGAACTTATGGGAGATCGTAAAGTGGAGAGTAGGGAATCAAATATTAAAAAAAAAGAAGAACTCTTTGCAGAAGTGGACAAGTAGTGGAAAGACATTCCCAAATTATTTATTGACAATTTAATTGCTTCCATGCCCAAGAGATGTGCAGCCTCATTAAAAATAAGGGGTATGCAATAAAATAATAGAATATTTTTGATACTTTATACAGTTTTTAACATTTAAATCGAAGAACATATCTTTGTTGCAAATGTTTTGCACAGCAAAAAATTTTACTTTTTAAATTCTCAGCTGTTTATTTTTTTAATTGATTAAATTATGTATATTTTATTTTCTTCTCAATAAATTATAATATATAAAGTTTATAAAACAATACATAGCATTTCATTTCTGCAAACTTTTACATATTAAATTTACGTTTAATTCTTCGCTACAACTAGTTGCAAATGTTTTGCACAGCACTGTATGCGTGGGTTTTTTTTTTCTTGGTTGCGCCAATGGATGTGGTAATCTTCATAGATGCGGTAGCCCGTGCCACCAACATGCACGATTCGCAACACCCGAATGTTCGATGCCAGGAGTGCGCCTACGCACTAATCCACACCCCTACGACCTTCAACCACTCTCCGCGCGGGACTGCCGTTAGGTATTACTTCGCGAGGCTGGTTAGCAATTATGCTCTATTCTACGAGGCCGCCTCTTGAGCTCTTCTTAGGGCTTCTGCTCTTCGCAGCGCGTACTGTACGCGCACTATAAATGAGCAGATCTCCATCCACTTGTCCTCTGACTGCATCATGTGACTAATGAGATTGTCTGGACTTGGCAGATTTACCCTTTCTTCTGCAAAGCGTCTGCAGTAGAACACTGCATGCAACGCATCCTCTTCCTCATTTTGGCATTCTGGGCACTGGGACGAACTATCGTGTCCAAATCTGTGGAGGTATTTCCGGTAACCGCCGTGCTCAGACAGGAACTGTGTGATATGGTAGTTACAGTTCCCCCATGATCTCTTTGTCCATGTTTCTATGATGGGAATAAGCTTGTACGTCCACCTGCCTTTTGTGGAGCGGTCCCATCTGGTTTGCCACAGCATTGCGGATGCTGCCTTTTCTTCCTGCTTAACCCTCTTTGCCTCTTGCCGGTTCGGTGATCGTCTTAGGTACACCCTCTTCATCTCATCAGCGAGGATGTCTATTGGGATCATTCCAGCTAAAACGCAGGCTGCATCATAGGAGATTGTACAGAATCCACTGATCACTCTGATTGCACAGAGCCTGTGAGCTGATACTAACTCTCTCCTACATTCATTTGTCACCAGCACTCCCGCCCATATAGGAGCAGCGTATAGAAGTACCGAGCTGACCACTCTGGTCAACAAGATCCTTCGGGCTACTTCCAGACCCGTAGACTCCACCCATTCCTTTATCTTTGCAACTGCCTCGTCTGTGGCAGATTCCACCTCGTGGATGTGCTTGGCTACTGCACCCACTGCTATGTCGTCAGCGAAGCCAATAACCTTGACTCCCTCAGGCAGGGTTAGTCGCAGAACTCCGTCTTACATAATATTCCATAGGAGAGGTCCAAGGACCGACCCTTGCGGGACTCCCGCGGAAACACTGTAGTGCTTAGCACCATCGTCCGCATGGTACTTTAACCTCCTGTTACTGAAGTAGTCCGTGAATATCCTCAAGAGGTAGTATGTTGTATCCTTCCTGGCCAAGGATTTCCTAATAAACGACCAGTTCGCCGAGTTGAACGCGTTTTTAACGTCGAGCGTTACTACTGCGCAGTATCTGTTTGTCCCCCATTTCCATCTTTTCCCTTGTATTGCTTTAGTTGCTGTATCTACTACCGCCTTTATTGCATCGATGGTAGAACGAGATTTTCTGAAGCCGTACTGGTGATCTGACAGCGCTCGGTTTTCCTCCGCCACCGCCAGCAGTCTGTTGTATATAATACGCTCTAGGATCTTACCTAGAGTATCAAGCAGACATAATGGGCGATACGATGATGGTTCTCCGGGTGGTTTATTGCCCTTTCGAAGCAGCACTAGGTGTTGCAGCTTCCATGGCGTAGGGAATATCTCCTCCTTTGCATCGTCGCTAAGAAGATGTCCGGTCTCGTCTTAATAACCATCTTTAATGCCTTATTCGGTATGCCATCCGGTCCAGGTGCTTTGGTGTCTCAAATTTTTTTGCATGCAGGAAAAAGTTCTTCCGACGTGATGGTAGGGATATCTTCCATATTGATCTCCCTTGTGATGGTGACCATAGTAGTTGGTCTATGCGGGAATAGATGCTCTACTATAGTCCTTAGCATTGCAGGGCAGGTTAGTTGTGGGGACCTGTTACCTTTGAACTTCTTCATCACCACTCTATACGCTAAGCCCCAGGGGTTTGGGTTAGCCTCGTCGCAGAGCTGTTTAAAACTCCTTGACTTACTCTCTTTAATAGCACTTTCCAGTTCCATTCTCTCCCGTTTAAAGTTGGTTAGTCGTTCTTGGAAATCTTCTCTTCCTCTGGATCTCTGAGATCTTCGTCGTGCTTGTAGACACTTCGCTCTGAGCCGTTTAATCTCGTCGGTCCACCAGTAGTAGGGCTCGCCTCTTTTACTGACAGATCTTCTGGACATTGATGCGTCGCACACTGCGGTGATGGTCTGGATTAGTTGATGAGAAAGGGCTTCAGCTGATCCATTGTTAATAACTGGGTGTTTTCCTCGTGCGTCAGCTACAATGTCGTCCAACAGCTTCATATAATCTGCCAATGATAGACTGGGGGGCGCATAGCAGCTATAAAAATGTACACCATTTATCTTAGCAGATACGAAGTGGTTTCCCCAATGGTTGACTGACAGCAGGGCATAATTCCCGCAAGTCCATATCGCGGCCTTTTTTGTGTTGTCATCTATCCAGCTGCTTCCCTCTATGGGTTTATACGGTTCGCTTATTAGGCCTCCGTCGATTCTTTTCTCCTTTACTGTTAGCGCTAGAATTTCCTGCGCGTCTGCGCAGTGGTTTAGATTTATCTGGACAGCATTCATCATATTAATTTGGCCAGTGCCTTCTTGAGTACCGGGCACTTGCTGCTACCAGCCACGTGTCCAGCGTTTTCTGGCGTAACCATCTTACACCAGAAGCATAATGCGTCCTCTTTGCATTCTTTGGCTATATAACCTTCTTCTCTACAGTTTCTGAACAGCTTGGATCGGTCATGCTCGCTCTTGCACTGACGCGCCGTATGGCCAACTCCAGACACCTGAAGCATTTGGTGAGTGTCTTTCGAACGCGAATACGGCAATTTACCCAACCGACTTTGATTTTACCGGATTCCAGCAATTTGTTCGCCATCTCTGCCGGCCGACTGTCGCGATCTGCGTGCCACCGTAGCCCTTCCTAAGACTGAGCACATTTCCTTCGGCAACTCCTATTTTGTACTGCGCTTTGATTGCATCGCAGATGTCACTTCTGGTGGTGACTTCGTCAATGTCTTTGATTTCTATCGTGGATCTCTGCACTAAAGTGCCGATTTCCGCTTCTGCGCCAAGATTTTCGCCGATTTTACTGCTGAATTCTTCGGTTTTGTCACCAGATTCGCGCAGCTGGAACAACAGGTCTTCTTTCTGTGTTCTCCTAATCTTTGTAACCGCTTCACCCAGGTTATGGAGTTTGGGGTCCCCTTTGACCCTGCGAAGTATTTCGGCGTGTGAAAGTTCGCCTTTGCTTGCAACCACGATTGCGTCAGGTCGCGCCTTTTCGCGCGCGGGCTTTCTTGGCTTCTTTTTGGGAACCTTCAACCAGGCGTTATCGTCGCCCTTGGCCTGTTCTTTGCTCACCATCCTAGCGGTTATTTGACCATTTTTGGCCTGATCATTCATTGTCGATTTGGCGGGCTTCTTGGGATGGGCCTTCTTGCTCTCTCCGGCATTGCTTTGTTTTTGGGACAACACTTTGCCACGTGATGCCTTCTTCGCTTCGACTATGGGCGGCGACTTCGGCCGGCGTTTCGAGCTCGGCGACTCTATAGGCTCTAGCCTTCGTTTGGGCCCCGAAATCACCTTAAGCCATGGGGATGTTTGGGAGGTATTTTCTTTGCTGATAACTTCCTTGGGCTTGCTATCACGCATCTCGTTCGCCGAGAGCTCATAGAGCATTTTGATGCTTTCTATTGCATCCCGCATTGGTTGGTGAATTGATCGCCTTTTACCATCCTCCAGCATTTCCACTAGGGCTTTTATTTGTTCCCCTAATTTGTGAAACACGGAGGGCTGGTTATTCGGATCCAATACCATCCACGTATTTCTTTGAGGCGCCGCTTCTCCATCGGGACTCCTCTGGGGCGATGGCGGCTGTCTAGCCGGAGATCTTCTCACTATCGAGCTCTTCCGGAATGGGTTCTCTCCGTTGATCTCATTCTCCTGGTTTTGTTGATGTTGATGTTGTTTATTTGTGTTCATTTCTTTTGGGTCCCCACTCAAAGCCGCTGTCAATGCTCGGGTGTGTAGTCACCTAGCGATCCCATGGTTATCTATGCACGCAGTGAGGACATGCAAGGGTTGACACAGACCCTTATGCGGTTATGTGCCAGAGCCGGATTGGTGTTAACCAGGAATGTTACATCTGGACCTACACCACCAACTTAATGGCGACGAAACATTGAACGTACTTTGAGGCCTGCCAGGGTTTTAACGGGACGGGAGCGTTCACAGCATTAGCCTGAAAGCCATTTAAACAGGATTTCGCTCCTGCTTACTCAGGTAACAGAATACTGCAAACGTCAGCCCATATGTCAATCATTCTAAAAAATTGATTCCAGTATACCATAATTACGACCTTACTGGGCTCAGTCGTAATGCCTAAAAGGCAGTGGTGAAATAGGAGTGTCCACTGGTAGGTACCAATGGGGCTATGCTTTCCCACGGTGCCACCTCTTTACCCAAGAGCTAGGAGATGGGTTAGCACATAGTTGAAGACGGTGCCGACTCGTCTTGTCATACAAAGTTCTTAGGGGTTGCTGTGGCCTTTTCAGTCCCGCCCTCCTTCTCTGCCGCTCTTGGTCGGGGACTGTTTATTTGTTATTCGCAGCTAACTTGCATATCTGCAGGCCAATCACCATCCGCCACCTGTGACCCCCCCAGTAGCCTGAGCTTAGCCATTGGCTGTGTGTGTGTGTGTGGTTTTTTTTTTCTTGGTTGTGCCAATGGATGTGGTAATCTCCTAAAGATGCGGTAGCCCGTACCACCAACATGCACGATTCGCAAGACCCGAATGTTCGATGCCAGGAGGGCGCCTACGTACTAATCCACACCACTACGTCTTTCAACCACTCTCCCCGCGGGACTGCCGTTAGGTATTACTTCGCGGGGCTGGTTAGCAGATCATGCTATTCTTCTTGTATTTACTTCTTCAGCTCTTCTAATTTTTTTCTATTCTTCTTAGCTCATTGTGCACAGTTGTCACAAATTTGCCGATTTCCATCCAATTTTCCTCCGACTGCAACATTTGGTCTATGAGTAGTATTGGACTGGGCAGATTAATTCTCCACTGCGAAAAACGCCGGCAATGAAATATGGCGTGCTCCGTATCTTCCTCCTCGTTTGAGCATTCTGGGCACAAAGGGGAGCTATCGTGTCCCAATCGGTGCAAGTATTTGCGATAGCCGCCGTGACCAGATAGGAACTGCGTAAGGTGGTAGTTGTTATCCCCATGTGCTCGGTTTGTCCAGGTCTCGATGTTCGGGATCAACTTGTAGGTCCATCTGCCTTTTGTACTACTATCCCACCTGGCTTGCCAGAGGGCTGCTGAAGCCGCTCGCTCTTCTTTATTCCTTTTATTCTTTCAATTTCACCTGCATCTTGTTGCCCTGTGGTTCTTCTATTATAAATTCTCAACATCTCGTCCGCGAGAATGTCGATCGGAACCATTCCTGCTATCACGAAGGCTGCTTCATCCGAGATTGTTTGAAATCCACAGATCACTCTTAATGCACTGAGCCTGTATGCGGACAACAGATTTCTCTTGTTTGCTTTTATGAGTGCCCCCGCCCAGACCGGAGCAGCGTATAAGAGGACTGACCCGACTACTCTAGATAGGAGAATCCTCCTAGCATATCCAGGTCCACCAATGTTTGGTAGTATTCTAGAAAGTGCTCATTGCAGCAGTAAAGCCTTGTTACTGGAGTACTCTACATGTGCTTTGAACTGTAATCTGTTATCAAGTATTACTCCCAGGTATTTGATTGATTCTTTCGATCGGATTATTTGATGTCCCACCCGTATATTGGCGTATTCCACAATTCTTCTACTGGTAATTAAGACAGCTTCCGTTTTACGGTCCCCTAATTCTGGCGGATACTAGCCAGTCTTTGATGCGAATAATCGCTACATTTGGGGCTGACTCTATCTCCTTTATTTCTTTTGCCACCGTGACGACGGCAATGTCGTCTGCAAATCCGATTACTTGAACTCCTCTCGGCAACATAAGCCTTATCACTCCGTCATACATAATGTTCCATAGGAGTTGACCGAGTAGTGATCCTTTTGGAACCCCAGCTGAAACGCTGTAGTATTTCAACCCTTCGTCAGTTTCATACCTCAGTTTTCTGTTGGTAAAGTAGCTTTCTACTATCCTCAGTAAGTAATATGGCGTATTCATACTGACTAGTGATTTTCTGATGAACGCCCAGTTTGCCGAGTTAAAGGTGTGTGTGTGTATGTTGAGTATATATGTCCGTACTCGTATATGTTAATGTTTTTCGCATGCACTCGTGACAAATACTGATATTGATTTGAATTTTTGTAAGATGACGCGTTTTCATGCATAGTTTTGGCCATTAGATTTTGACATAAAATGTTGATGTTTTTTTTAAATTATTAAGAAAAAAACCTACACAAAATACCATTAATTTTTCTTAAAAAGAGAGGACGTATTTTTTGCAGCGCTACTGAAAAATCTATTAATATAGCACATATTTAACGAAAATTTTAAATGCCATAATTACATGAGTTATCCAAATATTTAGGACCATCAATGCAATACTAACTGCAGTACTAACTACGATTTTGTAAATCTGATCGGTCAAACTTCTATGGTTAATAGGTTTTGTGGTGCTAAAATAAGATAATGCAAAACAGTAGGTTTTCCCGATTGGGTCGAGGGGGAAGGGGGGGGGGGGGGGACAATATATCTTTTTTTCACTTCTTTTCAAAATGTATTTTACTTCATTGGTTAAAAGGAGAGATAAACGAACTTGCCACACTTTTTTTTCTTAGCTTTACCAAAACCTTTCAAGCTTATCCGGTCAGGCTTAATCTGTTTTTTTACTATTTTCAACTTGTCCTGAATTCTAGTTTGATATGATATATCTATTTACCAGGAAGTTCTAACAGCAAACTCATTTCGGTTAGTATGTATATACATATGTACATATATAAAAACCATATAACATATGTGTTTAATATCTAGTAAAAGAATTTCTGGAACTGTTATCTTTCATAAGCAAATTTTTCATCTAGGTCAATGTAACATGCTTTTGAGTTTCTGGATTTTTTTCTTTATTACCTCCTACTTTATCCTCATTAAATACAAAACATTTGGGATCGCACAATTTACTTCTACACATTAAAAGGCATGGTGTCAAGTGACTTTTAAAAAATCACATCTGCGCCTTTTCACATGGATAACTACTTAAAACCCTGTTACCCAGAATCGTTATGTAAATTTTAATTTGTACATCAAATGGACACCTGGGCAGCGAAACTTAGCTCAAAGGAAAAGAAAATAAGCAAAAGACCGAAAAAGGAAAAGAATTTACAACAAGAAAGAAAATTCCCTAATTTCTTTTTGCCCTTGTTCTTAACTATAGCTCTTCATTTATTTTTTTGTCTCTACGGTAGAATGAGTCTGTTTGCAGAATACGTTAATATGATTTTTTTTCTTTTCTTAGCATCTTGCCAAAAGGGAATTCAAAACAGAAAACCCCCACGAGAATAAAAGTGAACGGACAACGAATATCAAGCATTAAAAACCCCAGAGGATGTCGGTTACTGACAAATGAACAAACACAGTCCTAGGTCGAAATAACAAATAAAACAGAATATTGAATTTATATTACGACTCTTAGGTTAACTTTACTTTTCGTTTCCAATATTGAGACTAAAACTTTGAAAAAAGCTTCAATGCAAACAAATAGTCATAATTATCTACTTAAATATAATACTATTATAGATTTGTCGAAATGTGTATTCAATATAGGTTACCAATGTTCTTTTGAAGTATTTGCTGATTTTTTCGCAGCTGTTGATACAGATTTTAAACTTGAATCTTATTTTTGTTTCAATCAAAAAAAAAATACGTATTTTAACTTTTGTGAATTGTTTGAAAAAAAAACTAATATCCAATTGATGTTGCCCCTTAAAATTGCAACTCTTTCAAAGTTATGCTGCAGTAAAATATAGAAATACTCGTATGTAAATATTAGGTTGTACCACATTAAATGTGGTAAAATAAAAATTGAAAAGCCAATATTATTTTTCCGTCTAAAAATAATTATGTTTCCTTCAGAAATAAAATATCATTCACATCTACGAAGCGTCTGGCGGATATTAATTTTCATTCACATTCACCGGCCTATGATTGTACACCTAATTCTGTTTTTACACGAATTATTTTTACACGAATTTGAAATAACACGAGTAAATACGAAAAAATATTTCTATTTTTACACGACATAATTTGAAATAACACGAATACAAAAAAAACAAAATTACTTTTTTTACATGAATTATTGGATTTAACACGTTTTTTTTCAATGAATTTTTTTCTACTTAAAATAATTCTGGTGTGTATTCTGAGTTATGTCTATGTATGCGTAATTTCTGTTTTACGGGAAATGCGGGATTCCCCGAATTATTGAAAAAGTAAAAATGTACATAATGTATTGTACACACAATTTAGTTCCTATTTGACAATTATAATTGAAAGATCGTTAGTTTTTGCTGATTTTTAACAAGTGGTAAGTAAAATAAAGTAGAAGCTCATATAATTTTGGTAGACCAATAACAGGTTAGTTTCAAATATTTAATTTTAGATTTTTGCATTTTTGATTAATAAAATATATTTTGGTAGCCACACGCCATGTTACATAATTCTCCTGCATTAAAAATGAGGAAAGCGATCAGCTTAGATACCAAAATCAAAATTTTAGATCAACTTGCAACGGGACAAGGCGCAACGGTTGTGGGAAAGAATTTCGGAATCCATGAAGCTACTGTAAGAACAATTAAAAAAAATGAAACTGCAATTAGAGCATCAGTATGTTCTGGAACAAAATTAAGTGCAAAGTCATCATCGTATGTAAGGGATGTTGTTAAAGAGAAAATGGAAAAAGCTTTGGTAATCTGGATAGAAGACAAATCCCAAAAGAGAATACCAGTAGACGGACTTGCTATCAAGCAGACAGCATTAAGAATCTATAAACGTATCCAGGAAATTGATCCAGATACATCATCTCAGTCAAAACAACATGCATTTTCCGCAAGTACTGGTTGGATGACTGGTTTTTTAAAAAGACACGCTCTCCACAATATAAAAATTAAGGGAGAAACTGCATCCGCTGATGAATTGGCTGCTAAAGAATTTCCCGAAAAACTAAAAAAAATTATTGAAGATGGAGAATATACTCCAGACCAAGTTTGGAATTTAGATGAAAGCGGCCTTTTTTGGAAGAGAATGCCTAGAAGAACTTATGTAGCAAAATCGCAGAAAACAGCCGGTGGTTTTAAAGTAGCAAAGGACCGTATTACGTTGTTGTTTTGTTCCAATGCTTCAGGAGAACGTATTCTTAAGCCACTCCTAGTACATCGTGCCTTAAGACCACGTTCCATGAAAAGTGTAGATTTCAATAAATTGCCTATACACTGGATGGCGAACAAAAAGGCTTGGGTAACCAGTGCAATTTTCACAGAGTGGTTTCAGAAGCACTTCATCCCAGAAGTTAGGCGCTACATGAAAGAAAAATGTCTCGAATTTAAAGTTCTTTTGATTCTAGACAATGCACCAGGCCATCCAGTTTTGGAGCACCCAAACGTACAATTTTGTTTTTTGCCGCCTAATACCACTTCCCTTATACAGCCACTAGACCAGGGGATAATTGCTACGTTTAAAACGTATTACATAAGAAGTTCATTTCATTATGTTGTAGAAAAACTTGATAATTATGAGGAATCATCAGTCATAGATGTATGGAAAAAATTTTCTATAATGGACCGCATTAATCAAATCAAGATCGCGTTAGATTTATTAAAGCCATCAACTTTGAACTCGTGTTGGAAAAATATTTGGCCAGAATGCGTAAAATGCAAAGATCCTGTTATCGATAATAACGCTGAACTTGCTGATATAATAACAATGGCCAATGCAATCGGTGGGGATGGATTCGATGACCTATCGTTAGCAGATGTAGAAGAATTGTTGGTAGATGAAAACTTGAGCGAAAATGAAATTATAGATCTCACCCTTGAGACTCGTTATGATAAAGAACATAGTGACAGTGACGAAAGAGATCGTCCAATTTTAAAAGCATCCCTAATTAAAGAAGGTCTTGATCTCGCTACAAAATTAGGTAGTCATTTTGAACAACATGATCATGACGAGGAACGAGCTGCCAAATTTCAACGTGAACTGAAATCATTAATGGCATCTTACAGGGAAGTTTATAATGGGTTAACGCGAAATAAAACTCAATCTAAGATAACTGATTTCGTTCAAAAATCTACTGATGTCCCAACACAGTCGGCTAGAAATGATAATGATCAACAAAATCATTCCAGTGATGGCAGTGATATTGTAGTCTTTCGCAAACGTTTGCGTTTATTATCAGACAGTGACAATAAATAAAATTGTTTAATGTTTAAATTTTTCTTATGGTTGTACTTTATGTTATTTAAGTTTTTTGGCAATGAATTTCTGGTATTATTTTTTTTATGAAATCTAAATTTTAATTTATTTTATTATAATTTAGTTTATTTAATAAATGAAAACGAAAATAAATTCTTAAAATAACTACAACAATATTTTTTTTATATTATTTAGTCTAATTTTAACTTATTTTTTGAGGTCTAGAACCAATCTATTATTTTTGTACTTGGCCAGTATCTTTTTTTACACGATTTTTTTTTACACGAATTTCTCGGGAACCATTCTATCGTGTAAAAACAGAATTAGGTGTATTCGGATATCCCGTGTGGTACAACGTAAGAGCCAGCTTAATGTATGACAGGGCTTGTCTTAGCACTTGTCTTCGCTTGTACACAACACCAGAGTCAGGGTACATAAAATAGTATCCTAACGAGGTCTTGTACAACAAGGCGAACTTAATAACAGTGGACAATTTCTTCAATAAGCTGACTCGAAGGCACATTCCTAATGCAATGACCTCAACGAACATCATGGTTCAATAGACCTATTACTCCAATTATCTGTATCACGAGAGCGTGCGCTTTAACGACTTCGCTCCTCCTACTTTTTGATAAGAAGAGGCTGATTTAGGACAAATTAGCGCCGTCGCTAATCTTCCACGTCGCTCGAACAGCTGCGGACAGGCAACTCAACTACGAGAAGGTATCGAGCACTGTAGTGCGGAGAGTCTCCGGTTCAGTATTTTGGTAGCTTAGTGAAAGAGAGCGAGATCGCTTTGCTTGATATTATAGCCATGGTACATAGTATAGGTAGAATTAGTGTAGTTTTGCAAGACAAAAAAAAAATTACAAGATAATTAACAAATATGTAAAAGAAATTAATTAAGAAATAAAACGAGAACGAAAAAAAAATATAAAAAACAAAATGAAAAAGAATAGGGCAACAATTTCTGCTACATGTACAAGAAAAAATATTGTCCATACAATAAGATAGTTTAAGTAGGTTAAGATTTGTTTTTAAGATACAGGGGGGGTTATAAATTTTTGAACATTTGAAACATGAATAGAAATAAAACTACAAATGTTATTTTGTTGATCATTTATTTAATGTAATAAAAGTTTTTTGAAATTTATTTTTTAATAATCATATCGTCAAGATGTGCCTCGTCTCGTCCTTGGTACTCCTGTAATCGACTACGCAAACTTTGGAAAACTTGCTGACACATGCTCCGAGGTGTCGCGGCTATTTCCTCCTGGATGTTTTCTTTTAATTGGGATATGGTCGTCGGTTTATTAACATACACTCGTCTTTTCAGATATTCCCATAAGAAAGAATTGCAGGGTGTACGGCCATCGGATATCACTTCTGCGAGAAATCAATTTCTTAGGAAACATTTCTTTGACCTCCGGTAAAGTCACATTTGATGTATGGCATGTTGCCCCATCTTATTGCATTCAAGTCCTGCTGTTGTATCCTTCAAATTCTTGTATCTGTGGTATTAAAAACTCTCGCAACATCTTCACGTATTCCACTGAGTTCACAGTTATGTTATTTCCTTGATTATTTTCAAAGAAATACGGACCGCTTATGCCCTTTGCTAAATGTTCTCATCGCTTCTTCTTGAACGTGGCCGCCCTGTTTGTTTAATATTCGTTGTCGATCCCGTTTGCTCGAACTTCTTGACTTCTTCGAACAAGAATTATATTGAACCCTTGACATTTGCACAATTATGTATTCGTGAAACAATGACTAAATGTACATGAATTTTCAACTCCTTCTACTGAAATAGATTAATGAGATAATAGATCTAAATTTAAATTGTCATTATGAAATAATTTTATGTCCAGAAATATAATTATTGTGTTTTAATTAGTTGTATATATTTTGTATTGCATTTTAAATATATTTGAATAATTCTTGTGTTTTGCAATACCATTGAATATTAATTTTATGTTATTCAATCTAAAATCTGTTAGAGTTAAGCTCGGTAGCTGAATATATAATAAAAATAATAATAATACTAGTAGTTGCGCAGATTTTTGAAAGATTATGCTTCCTGTGTTCGCTTATGAGTTCAGTACAATTCCTTCAAGTATGATGTTAAAAGAAGTTTACATGCCAGCGGATCACCTTGTCTAAAACCTTTTTTTCAGATCAAAGGTCTCGGATGATTCATTACCAACTTCGTGGGAACAGCAACGTTCTACAATAAATCGTCACTCTACACAGACCGTTATGCCGAAACCACACAAGGATGGAAATGCTGTTATATGAGGATTTAAAATCGGTGAAAAGACGGTAGGTATCAATTTGGACTTCTTGAGTTCTTTCCAGGATCTGCCTAAGTGTGGAGATCTGCTCTGATACCGCACTAATATTAGACAATCAGGTTGTTGACGTAGGGTTCCAGACGTTCAAACAATGTGGCAGGTCTTCGGTACTTGATGCTGGTAGCATAGAATTTGTTGATAACTTTCGATATATGGGTTCCCCGAAGACTCTGGCGATCTCTGACAATTGCAGCTTTTCTCTCTAGTCACACACTTTGTTCCGGCACTTGGGAAATTCGCATTCGCATTTTTTTTTATATAATTCGCCCGCGCTCAAGGGAATACCTTTAAAATGTTTGCACAAAGGGAGAACGAACGAAAATCAGGGAGGAAAGATGAACATTGCTTTTAAATGTTTGAAGCTAATAATGACCAGGAAATAAAGAGTACGCCCGGACATTCTATAAGCGAGTTGTATGGCTTAGGAATGAATCACGATATTTTAGAGTACGTCCGAAAGTAGGCTTATCAAGTGCAACTATCTTGCTTTCGCCAGATTGATATACGCTTTGGTTCCACTTTTCCGTGAGACCTGCCATCAAATCACCAGTGAACCAGTGACCGTACTGCCGGTCATTGAGAAGTTTTCATGTTCCGAGATATTTCATGAGCTGACTGTGTATTAGTGTTTCCATGACCTTGGAAGGAGATACGTAAGCGCAATGGATGTAAACGTAGAGAGAGAAGAAGATTCGAATTTTTTAGTGGCGGGCTGGGCAAATGCTGTTTTGCATCTGCTCGGAAAGAGTCCTAAAGAGTAGGATTGATGAAAAAGTTTGCGCAGTAGTTTTGCCAGCGAGGAAGAACACCTTTTCAGAAGAAGGGGATATATACCATCTGGACCAGCGAATTTGTGTATATTAGGATGTTTAAGTACTTTTGCCACAACATGAGTGCGGAAGTGGATTCGTCCCATTGAAGTAGGCGGAGACAAAGCACAATCTGGAAATGTTGTGTTGGCCGCAAAGTGCGCAGCAAGCAGATACGTCTTGTCCAAAGAGCTGACAGAATGTATTTGTAAATGAGAGCTGAGATGAAGGATGAGGCAGAATTTCTAATGTTTTTGACGAACGATCAAAATTATTTACTACTTTCGGGACATTGCAGGGTTTTTTGAATCAACTTTTAATCGCATTTAAATTTTACACGCTTTAATGACCAGTTAAAATTCCTAAAGCAGCTGTCCGCTCCAATTGGTTTTCTCGTATTGCCATACGGTTTTTTAGGAATCTTTTCACTAACGAGAAATTAGCTGATATGGCCCATTGGTCCGACGAACCTAGTGAAGGTAGCACATTGACCTTGTATTTGTCAGGGTGAGAAGTTTAATATGAGTCCAGGGTGTTGGCGATATGACTATCACCGTCTGGTATTCGGCTCATTTACAAGCTGGGTTTAGTTATTTTCCGCAGCGTAGACCCCAACACACCGTCCTTCGTTTGTTATCTGTCCAGAATGTCGAAGCCACCGAGAATGGTGTATATTAAAATCGTCCGTAATAACGAATTTAGTATGAGGAGACAGAGATACAAGTCTTTGTATCGAGTCAGACAGTGCATGAAACTCATTCAATGTGGAATTGTTGTCCAGTTAGGGGCTTCTGTAAATAAAACAGTAGCGGATAATTTGTTTACGGAAATGGAATTTTAACCACAGGAAATTGAATTCCGCATTGGAGCAGAGACTACATTGGGGTTTGGTAAGCTATATCACTACGCACGTAAATGCTTCAGATCAGTGTGATCTGAGAGGTGTGGGCGGGGTTCTAGCTGTATTTCATTAAGTGCCAAAACAGCTGGTCTGTATCTACAGACGTGGACGTACGCAGAAAAGTGATTAGTTTTTAGCCCGCGAATATTGGCTATATTATTCACTCTAAATTCCCGAGTCATTATAAAAAATGACAAACACAAAAAATCAAACACAGACGATACTAAGCACAGCTGTGAAGTAAAAATTCAGAGTTGGTTTACCGAATCAAATTTTTGTAGGTGTTGTGCCCTTACAACAATAGGAAAGTGCACACAAACAAAATTCATACCTACACCCGCTATCTGTCGGTTGTTACATATACTCGGTCACCGCGCTGTATGACAATGTAATACAGCAACGGCAATGACCGAGTGCAAGCAACAGTATGACCACCAGGGACAGGAATGTTTGGATACACCCACTGTGGATGTTTTTTGCACTGTACTCGCGCGTATTTTTGTTTTTTTTTTTCTTCACACTACTTAATATGATTTTTGTTTTTTTTTTGTTCACTCGCGGTCGAGTGTACTTGCGCATGTGCACTTGTCGGTGGTCAACTCGGTTGCAACAAGGTGGTGATCTGAGTTAATGTTGGCTACCCAGAACGTTCTGACATCCAAAATACTGGAGGCCTTACGTCTATCGCAATTTGATGATCCGGAGACCGCCATGCCCCCTTGTGTATATTGAAACAGTGTGTTTCATACAGTGGTATTTCGTCTCACTGCAAAGTATATAAGCCTAAGTCCGTTGCCAGACGTAGTGTCGTGTAAGCTTAGGTTATCAACTGTCCTACTAAGGATGTCCTCCCTTTCTATCCTGGTTTTAAAATCGCCTAGTGCGAGTTGAACGCCATTCTTCAGATATTGCTAAAAAATCTTGTCGAGGATCTGGTAGAAATATTCTTTGGTGGTGTCTTCCTGATCTTCCTTAGGAGTATGGGGTCATAAATTTAGACATGTCGCGGTTTGGCATAAGACGCTCGCTTACGTGTCGGAAGCCCAAGTCTTCTTGCCTAATTCTACCGCATATGGAAAATTCGTATCCGAATGAGCGCTGTTTCTTTTCCCTATAGCAGTCACAATATTATATAAGTATGTGTATCACAGTTTTTTATCCTTATATCCACCCCATTCCATCACACTTTCTGGATGGTGGTGTTATATGAGTGATAGCAGTAAAGACCTCTGCTGATTGCTCATCTGCACGTGTTCTGTTAAGTGTCCGAGCATTCAAAGTGCGGATCCGAAGGTCGTTGTCATGTAAACGTTTGCAAGGGTCGCCAACATTGAGTCCATTTCTATCCGAGGCCATCAGTTGATAATTTTTTTTTAAAAGATATTAGCACTCAAGGGGGTATTACTACTCTTAAAATGCCGGAGCACATATTAAGATTTTTGGAAAATTGGATAGAGAGAGAGAAAGATGTTTGGGCGCAGTGGTTATTTCGTTCCAACATTTAATTTGGAGACTAAATTATTAGCGTAAATTGACTTGTTGTAGTCTCGTGATTGAGAAAGCCAAATACTCTAAACTCGTCGTATGTCTACTAGATTTAATCTCTCTTTACCAAATCTACTCTGAAATTCAGGAAGGAAAAAGGATGTTACATGCTCTACTCCACAGCCAAATTTGAGTAGAGATAAAAACTTGAACAATATTGCTAGATTGCACATCTCCTAGTAAACATTTCAGCTGATATCTATTGTAAAACTAGAAGTATGATCTATTTGAGTTAGAATAATCTGGAAGTGATTGTAAAAGTTTTAAGCAAATATGAGGACAAATTGTATAAGCGCGCATAATTTACGAGTGAGAGTTTGCGTTTTCGTTTCGAAATTAACTTTAAAAAAATTTTATTGTTGATTTTAAAAGCAAAGTGAAATCAATAATAATTATATATGATAGTAATTAAAAACAATTGATTTTTTTTTTTGCAAATTAAAGGCTATAGAAACTGAAACGAAATTTATTCTGAAATGTATTTTATTATAGGTCAGTTAGTTCTGAGCTTTCAATCGTGATTGTTGGTCATAACTGATCTATAGTTATCAAAAATTTCGAAACATCGTGTTAGTGACTTAGAGGATCCTATATCCTAGACAATAAATATAGGAAACCACTTATTGCGAATATGGGTAGTGAAAATTTTTTTGGTCCTCTTGGGAATTTGCCCGATACGGACAATAGAGATGAGGACTGTGTGTAATTTCCCAAAGTGCAGAGGAAAATAAATATCCCCCTCCCCAAAAAAATTCTACACAAAAGCAGTGACTTTGTTCACAAAATTCTTAAAGACCTTGAAATCAGTGACTACTCCATTCGGAAAAGTACGGTATTAAAGTTTTCTGTGAATCCATTAATTCGTTCCATATGACTGTCAGTGCTTTGAAATTAAATAAGTGTCAGTCATGGGAGACTTTAAAAACGAAAGATCATTCAAGGTCATTCTATTCGGACTAGATGAACTAAACACAGACACACTTAAAAACGAACTGCTATCACTTGGTCTCAAATGTCATAATATTAAAACGAAAAAAAAAATACAAGAAAATTTCACAGACGTTTTCTATATTGCTTATTTTGAAAACGGTTCAACTCGCTTAGCTGATCTTCGTAAAAGCTTAAGTCCATTTAAGTTAAATTCAGAGAAATGAGAGAAAATGTATCTCGGAAGACAAATCGATGCCGATTCTCACGGCAACCGGCAGGTGCGCCTAAGAAAGTTTTCAACTACAACAGCTTTGTAGACCTTCCCTCCCTTCCGAAAGTTTCTATTCAGCAAAAACGTCAACAGAATATTCAGCATGTTCCTGAGCCCAAAGTGCAAGTCTCATCAGCTGAGAACACTCTATTCTCACAGGAAGAACTTACCTCCTTAACGATGAAAATAGTTTCAAAGCTTGGCGAATTGGAACAATTTAATGTAATTGCACAGCTTGCAGCGAAGTATTTATATTCTAATGTTAAGTGATGATCAATGTTCGCTAAAGCCATTATGTTGGAATGCCAGAGGCATACGAAACAAAAGCGTTGAGTTTTTCAATTTTCTTTGTAATAAAAATTTCGATATATGTCTTGTAAGTGAAACTTGGCTTAATAATAATGTTAGCCTAAAAAACTGTAGATACGTTTGTTACAGATTGGATCGAGAACGTAGAATTGGGGGCGGTGTTCCCACTGTAATAAAGAAAACAATTCGGCACAACGTACTTCCAATTGTAAGTACTACGCTAGTGGAAGCGATTAGAGTTGAAATTTTTTAAGCAAATTCGACTGGTAATAGGGGGTGATTTAAATTACCGCCACCATAATTAGGGTTGTTTGAAGGCTAATCGTTGGGGTAACATATTGGCAAATTTGTCTATGAGACACCCCTTTAATATTATGTAGCCTGGCAGTACAACTTATATCCCAACCTCAAGCAGATTTTCTCCATCTGTGTTAGACATATTTTTAACTAATATACCTAACTTGTTAACACATCCCGTTCCTATTAATACCCTAAGTTCGGATCACTTACCTGTAACATGTGATATTTTACTTTCCCCTATGTTAAAAAATGTGCAATATTTAGACTATAAGAATGCTAACTGTTCAGATCTGCTCAGATCTTACTTCACTTCAAGTATTCGTAATTGTCCGCTAGATCTAAATCATATTATATATAATATAATATCTTCGAAAATAAAATAACTGAAAGTATTCGTTTAACAGTGCGGTCCAAAAATCCATGTCAAAAAGTGATCGCTCTCCCACTTTTACAACTTATCAAAATCAGAAATTCATATAGAAAGCGATGCCAAAGATATAGATTATCCAACGATCTTAGGGAAATGAACATATTACATAAACATATAAAGATAAATATTTCGGAATATAGAAACTCTGTATGGAATAACAAATTAAGTTCTCTAAATCCAAATTCAAAGCCTTTTTGGAATATCACTAAAATTCCTAAAAAGAGAAATATCCAAGTTCCTAATCTCGAGATCTCTGGCTCCATTATAACATCAGCTGAATCCAAAGCGAAACTACTAGCAGATGCCTTTATGGAAAATCATTCTGCTTTTCAGAACTGCCCTATTACTGCTTTTCTCAAGTCAATGGTTATAAACGAGGTATCTTTGTTCAACGATATGGAGTTCGAAATACCATCAAATATATTCATTACCAACGAAGATATTCAGTTTATAATTTCAAATTTCAGAAATTATAAAAAGCCCCTAATTTAATCCTAAAAAACCTACCAATAAATGCTATTAGTTTATTAACTTTTATAGTCAATAGTTGTATCAAAATACAATATGTGCCTAAAAAATGGAAAATAGCAGAAATAATTCCCCTTTTGAAGCCAGGTAAACCAGCTAATACTCCTTCCAGCTATCGGCCTATAAGTCTATTAAGTGGATGTAGTAAGATCCTTGAAAAGTAATCAAATTGAAGCTTCAGGTCTTTCTAGAGAAAAAAATATATTACCACATTATCAATTTGGATTGCGTAATTATCACAGCACCTCGCATCAAATTTTGAGAATTTCAAAACATGTGAAATCTAATTTTCTACAAAATAAATCAACAGGTTTAATCCTGCTAGATATAGAAAAGGCTTTCGACACGGTCTGGCACACAGGGTTAATTTACAAACCCTTGAGGTTTAACTGCCCTCCGCATTTAATTAAAATAATACAAAGTTTTTTTTGATGGTAGAGAGTTTGTAGTCTCACTGAACAACATCGGTTCTTCTAAAAAATCTATTCAAGCTGGAGTTTCGCAGGGTTCAGTTTTAGCACCTACTCTATTTAACATCTATACTGCAGATTTTCCAATTTTATCCAACTGTAGTATTGCAATGTATGCTGATGATACTGCAATATACTCCTCCAATGAACTAGGTTCAGTTGTTGAAGAAAATTTCCAAATAGATTTAAACAAACTATTCGAATACTATAAGCATTGGAAAGTGAAAATAAATATTCCAAAGGGCCATGCTATTTTCTTTACACGTACTCGTAAAAGAAAGGATTGTTTATAATCAGAAAAAATGAATACCCTGGGTTAAGTTAGTTAAGTACCTTGGTATGAACTTGGACAAAAAGTTAACTTTTGCGGACCATATTAAAAATATATAACTTAAATAAATTGAATGTTGCTATCAAAATGCTTTACCCTATTATAAATCGGAATTAATTGCTGAGTAAATAAAATAAAATGGTAATTTTTAAAATTAATCCTTCAAGCGTTGATAACATATGCTTTGACTGTTTGGGGGAATTGTGCTAAAACACATATAAAAAGACTGAAAATCGCTCAAAATAAGGTATTAAAAATTATGTTAGGTCCTCCATGGGACTTCCCAACAATGATTTTTCATGAAAAAGCAGGTGTACTTCAAGTTGCAAGGGAAATTGAAATTCTCAACGAAAAATTCTTTTCAAAATGTACATATGCTGAAAATCCGTTGATTAACATATTAACACATCAATGAAAATGTAATTCTAGCCTTGTATTAAAGCTATACTTTAAAGTTTGTTTGTAATTATTTGTTAATAATTTTTTTTTCTTTTTTTTCTCCGTTTATTATTTATTTATATATTTACTGAATCTGTTTAAATTTATGTATATTCATAGTCTAGTTATTGATTATTAATTTAAATATATTAATTTATTTATTTAATTTACCTTTAATATATACCTATAGTTATTTAGTTATTTATCTAGGTAAACAAATAGATGTATTTTAAATTTCGTAGGTAACTCAATTCACTATTTATTGTACACACTTCCTTAATATAAGTTTTATCCTTTAACATACAACATGTAACTCTATCCCTGTATTTAAATTTATTTATTTGTTTTTTTTTTTGTCAATTGTCAACCTGTGCGAACGTGTTTTTCTTTTTCTCCTAGTTTTGTCTGCCGATTCCTCAAACTCAACTGTGCCAGTTTTGACCCCAAAACAAAACAAACACAAAAAAAAAATCCTAACAAAAAATAACCACAATACACAAATAATGGAAAAGTGCTGTGCTAGTGTTTTGTGCTCAATTGTTGACCCCAACGCCGAATGGGTAGCATGCAATGGTCTCTGTGGAAAATCATTCCATGCCATATGCATTGGACTTCCCCGAAGATCCATAACCTACCTCAAGGAGTATTGCAGTCTTTTCAATTTTTACTGCGACGAGTGCAAAGAGATCACCTTGGCTCACGTTATGCTAGCAATTAAATGCAACAACGAGTCAATTAATGCGATGCTAACCGAGAATGGTCATATTAGCAGAACTATTTTGGACAGAATAGAAAAGATTGAGGACTCAATAAACTGCATTGACAGTAATGTGGAAGCTTACAAGTCCACAGGTAGAATGATCGAAAAGCAACTGGCAGCGATCCAAAATCTGTCGAAAAACAAATCTAACCACGACAACGAGAGCGAAGTGATCAAATATCACTTCGACGGAATTAAAGCTTTCCTCAAAACAAATTTTGCCAACCTCCTTAAATCCAACGAACTCACACACATAAACGACTCTATCAACCTTCTCCGTACTGATCTCGACTTGCTTTTTCAATCCTCCTCCAAAACAACACATCACACCCCGCATCCATCAGATTCTATGCTCGATGACCTGACCCTAAAAATGATTGACGTCAGCGAGGAACTCATAGCAACTCGGTTGAACTCGGTTGCGGAAATTGGTAATGAAATGAGATTTGCTTCCCACAAAACTGATGGAATACCCGATCAAATTCAGTTCCAGGCTAGTTCCCCGTACAATGTCTCAGTTCGTAATGAATTAGTAGACACGGAGTCTCATTTGCCATCATTTTCAAATACTCCTCTCGCCACCTTAACAACGGAAACCGAAACCGTTTTGACTTTACCAACCCGTCGCCGTTCCACGCAAACTGCTCAAACAATTTGGATCCTCATGGACCCCCTCCGAATGGAAAAACAGACTCGAAAAGCTGAAACAGGGAAACCTTACGGCATTCTTCGTTGAAGGGGTTCCTCAACACGCTGATGTTTCTTGGGTGCGGAATTTCTTCCACCGAAGTTATGCTATCACCATTAGCGGTTGTCAGATGATTTCCCCCGCTGACTCGAACAGTTCCTGCAGCTTCAAAGTCAACATCCCAACCAAATATTCGTGGTTGTTCCCTACTCCTCCTGGTAAGACAACTAAACCTGGGAAGATAAGAATTTCTAAATACTCTGAGGAACGAGAAATCGCACATCTCGAGAGTAATGAAAGTTTTAAAAATAACAATAAACTTAAAAAAGACCCCTCTCCAGCTCCCTTCCAAATAAAAAACATGCTTCCGAAAAACGAAGCTCTAATCTCGATCCCAACTGGAGCTTTAAAACAAACTTATTCACCAATTTTAGTCCTCCCTCCTCACTTATCCGATACAAAGCAATTACACCCCAATCTTCTAATCCCCCAATTCCCCCCGTTCTACCGAAGCCCCCTCGCCAACGCGTCTCTTTCAACTTAACCCCAACCACCCATATTATTCCTTCTCAACATTCTACGTCACCAAACCCAGCTAACAACCCAATTCCCAACTTCGACCTTAAAACTGGAGCTAAGTACCCTAATTTCATTAACTCCCATACCCTAAACCCCACATCTCATCCCTCGTCCAACTCCATATCCAATCATTTATCTCTATCTCCCTCCTCCAATGCTCCTATTCTTGATCCCCTTTTTCCCCCCACTGTTAAACTAACACAGCAAACCAATGGCACTACAGAAAGTCGATATGCTCTCTCTAGGCTCAGAGAAAGTAAGACATATGAAAACATTCGTCTCTTTCTAGCCTATCTACACGACAAATCTGACTCGGTCTGCTACGAAGGGAAAACCAAAACCAGCGTCATGGTTTCCATCCAGCAGGAAGGACTCCCTACCGACCCTATCAGTCTCAGGAACCTTTATGTCAGGTACCACGAGATTTTTAACATGTCCCCTCAGAAAGTAGCAGACGACCTTGCTGCATTCGGCAACTATGTTCACTCTAAACGAATATCACACCTACAGCGAAGCCGAGCCGACCACGACAAATTTTTTCGTCCATAACGTGCCTCCCCTGCCAGCGCTTAAACCATCCTGCCTCACACCTCCACCCCACAACATCCCTCTTACATTTTACTACCAGAATGTAAGAGGTCTTCGCTCTAAAACCAATGCTGTCCTACGTCAATCACATGCTCTTCCCTTTGATATTTACGCCTTGACCGAAACCAATTTGATTCCCGACATAAAGAACCAGGAATTGTTCCCTCCTACTTTTAATGTTTTTCGCGACGACGATCCTACCCGCACAAACAAAGATTCCCCCTGTTGAGGCATCCTACTGGCGATGGACAACAGCCTTAACTCTTCCCCCATTACAATTTGTTCATCCTCTAAAGCCGACGTTGTCGCAATAAAAATATCACTGCCTCTCAAGTCCCTTTACGTTATATTTTGCTTCATCCTACCAGGTCAACCTATCGAATCTTACCAATTTGTTATTGATGCGATTGATCATTTAATTGACCTGTCAGACACTATTGATGCGATTGATCATTTAATTGACCTGTCAGACACTATTGATGATATACTTATTTTCGGCGACTTTAATCTTCCTCAGCTACAGTGGACTCCATCAGATGATCAATCGTTTTTCATCGCTTCAAATGCCAACTTAGATCGCTTAACAGACTCAAGCCTATGCCAAGTCAGTGGTATATCCAATTATATTGGCAGGCAATTAGACCTTATTTTCACAACAGACCCAATTAAATCCTCAGTCTAACTTTGTCCCCTATCTCTCTCAACAATCGATAACTACCATCCCCCCCTTCTACTTTAATTTTTTCATAACTCTTCAATCCAGTCCACTCCCCCCACAACTCTCTCATACCACGACTTTCATAAAGCTAACTTTCACAAAATCAGTGAATATCTCAGCAGATCCCTCTTTAACTCTCACAACCTAAGTTTAAATGATGCTTTATCCATTCTTTATAAAGAAATATTTAATTCTTTTTCCCTTTATGTTCCGTTTTCCCGCCTTAAAACATCATCTACTAGTCCTCCTTGCTATAATCGCAAGCTTCGTTCCTTACGAAATCAGAGAAATAAGTTATGGGCTGTTTTCCTATTCTATTCCAACTATCTTGGTGCTTATTTTCATTTCACCGAACTTTATGATTCCTTTTACCAGCGCTACCTTAACAATGCGGAAGTCAACCTTATAAACCACCCTAAGTCCTTTTTCCAATTTGTTAACTATAAAAGAAAGTCCGATGGCTACCCTCCTTCCCTCTCTTTCAACAACAGGTCATCAACCGACCCACTCACCATTGCCAACCTATTTGCCACCTTTTTTAAACAATCCTTCACCAACGACTCCTTTGTACCAGATCCATCCTATTTTAGTTACCTACCTAACTTCTCCAATGGTCCACTTCTCTCTCATATTTTGGACCCGTCTTATATCGAATATAAATTACACCAACTCAATGACGAATTCACACCCGGCCCAGATGGCCTCCCTGCCATATTTCTTAAAAAATGTTCTTCCTCTCTTTCCCTTGCCCTTTCTACTCTCTTCCGTCTATCCCTTTCACAAGGAGAACTTCCTCAGGCTTGGAAATCCTCCTTCATAACCCCGATCCACAAGAAAGGATCAAAAAATGAAATAACCAACTATCGTCCCATCGCTAAACTCTCCAATATACCCAAACTCTTCGAAAGTATTTTGTATGAAGCTCTAAGCTTCCAATGCAAATCACTTATTTCCCCTAGACAACATGGCTTCCTAAAGGGTAGGTCAACCACCACAAATCTCGTTGAATTCGTATACTTTGCCCTCTCTGCCCTAGAAAATGGCAATGAAGTCGATGTAGTTGCAACCGATTTTATCAAAGCCTTCGATAAAATCTCTCATCGGTTAATCATCTTTAAATTGTCTGCCCTCGGCTTTGAACCCATACTGTTAAAATGGATATCCTCTTACCTCGAAAACCGTATTTACAGTGTTCGTTTTAGGTCAGCCCACTCCGCTCCATTTTTGGCCACCTCTGGAGTTCCACAAGGCAGCCATCTCGGTCCCCTTCTTTTTATATTAACCATAAGTGATCTCGATATGATCATCAAATACTCGTATGTCTCCCTTTACGCCGACGATACCAAATTTTTCAAAACCATTTCCTCTCCCCATGACTCTTTCCTCCTTCAACAAGATCTTGATAGTTTTTCGATCGGGTGCCTCAAAAATTCTTTGGAACTCAACATCGCCAAATGCCAATCCATCACCTTCTCAAATAAGCGGAACCAATCTCCTCCCCGACTCTATCTTCTCCATAACCAACCTATCTCCTCCGTACAATCTCTTCGCGACCTCGGCATTTTGTGTGATAGCGAGCTCAACTTCCGTTTACATATGGATGAGATAATCCTCAAAGCCAACTCTGCACTAGGCTTTGTAAAATGGTGGTCCAAAGAATTCACCAACCCATACGTGACCAGGTCCCTCTATATTACCTTTGTTCGCCCCCTCCTAGAGTACGCCAGTCAAGTATGGTCCCCATATCATCGTGTTCATATCTCGAGAATTGAAAGCATTCAGCGCCGTTTTTTTTCGATTTGCTCTTCGAGGCATGCCCTGGGACGATCCTTTTAATCTGCCCGCCTATCAAAACCGTCTCAACCTTATCAACTTAAACACCTTGAAGATCGCAGAGATGCAGCAGACTTTCTCTTCATTCATCGACTCCTTTCAGGTCACGTTGAATGCGCGTCCCTTCACAACTCCATTTTCCTCAACACTAACCCGCGTAATCTACGTACGTAATATATCACGAAGATCCCTGAATTTAATTTTTAACGTAATACTTTATATGTATATCATAGTTTTGCATCCCCATGTCTACATAATTTAAAATTTCTTTTAAAAATACTTTTTGGGTGCATTTGGTCTTAAAAAGATTTCGTTTTCATAAACTTACCTTGAATGCTTATCAAGGCAAATCTTCAATAGCAACTTCAAATAATATCAAATTTGCTATTGTATTTAAAACATGTGGTGCATGGCCTTGTGTGGTTACCTGCTCGTGCGTACATATGTATGTGTATGTGCAGTGCTAATATGTTTAACAACATGTTCATTTCCAGTGATGTAATTATTAAATTAAATTACGAATATATGATGTCAAATTGCCCAAAGGCAAAAACTTGTTACTGGGAATTTACTGCTAATCAGCTAACAAAAGAGAGGCAATTTCTAACCTTAATTAGGGAGATTATCAATTTTTGAATTACGAGTATATGACAAAACTTATTAAACAAGAATTCTTACATTAATTCAACTATTAATATGGTCTTTGACATATGTCATTAAATAGATGATTCCTAACTAGAATGACCGCGCATTAATACAGAATTTAGATACATACTCGAATATATGTGCATACGTTGGAGTATGTTTTGGCATACATGTTAGATGTGTGGGTTTGAACGTAAATATTACGTTACCAGTTATAAGTTAGTGCACAGAAATGAGATTTGCTTCCGCTTGCAACTTAAACAACGGCAAAATGATGATCCTGGACGGAAGGATGGAAAACAGAAAGGATAGATAGTTAATGGTGGGCAACTTGTATGGCATGAAGATTGAGGGACAAATGGGGGCAAAAGTAATTTTCACTGTAATTGAGGATTAACCTGAATAAGAGGATGCGGTCACGGATTATCCTCTCGGTGAAATTAAAAATGAATGCAAATTGGATAGGCGTGCAGATACTTGGATTTTCCTCATGAAAAATTATAATTTAAAAGCCCTTGAAAATTATTCCACATACAGAGTTAATTAGAGAAGATGGCTTGAACGTTAATATTTAATTTTGAATAAGCACATTCTGGTTTGCTTATTCAGTTCCCATATTCATCAAAATCATCTCATTAATGAGTTTGTACTCTGTTCCGATGTTTGAACAACCGTCATTTTGTCATAGTTCTTATCTCAGTTATCCTTGGAAAACATTATTTTCATATCCTCAAAGGATACGAGTACATACTCGTAGATTTTAGTTGTTTTTTCTTTCAACATTGTTGTCGCTTTGTGCTCTTTTTGCTTCTTTTTATTATAAAACGAGGTCAGATGCACTTGTGACAAAGTACCTGTGGTTCCTTCTCGTTGGAGAATTTAGAGTTTAGACTGTTATTATGTTCATTGGGGGAGCTAGAGTATTCTCAAGATTGTGGCTTTTGATAAAACAAAGAGAGGCGTAGAAAAAGCAAACAGCATCACTTAAAATGGAATAGTTTTTAGCACAATACAAAGGTAGAAGCTTATAACTGAGGAGAATAGGTCAAGTCGAAAAATCTAAATGTATCGTTTCAAGGGTGAGCTTTTTTAAGCAACTCCAACAACAATTACATATAAAATAAAAAAAGGATTTCCGCAAAATTTTTAAACAGTTATTTTTGAACGACTACATTTAGGACTAAAGGCCAATTTGATTGTATGTAGTCAAAGTAGTATAAATTTGGTGAATAGAACGTTTTTACAAAAAAATATATTTATGGTATGTATAAATTCGTTTGTCTGCGGTCTGTGGTATGACCCGGAACATTCAAGTGACTTTTAAATTGAGAATATGTGTATAATTTTATTAACATTTGGTTTCATATTAAAATATAGATTTTAGTTATTTGCTATGGCTTGTAAGAATTTGGAAGTATTTCTAATTAATTGTTTTCATAATAATTAAATGAAATTCTTTTGCTTAGCCCTCACAGATTCTAATATTTTTAATTAATTTTTGAGTTAAGAATAATATTCAACTAATTTAACTTTCATATTGATTACCCATTTTTTATTTTACCAATTCGATGAATTTTTTCGTTATAAATCTGGTTGTAGTGTGTTTAATTGTAAGGAAGGAAATATCTTAATATTTTAGACAGCGATGGGATGCAATCAGAGATCTTTTCATTGTATTTGGTAAGAGCTGAAAAGTCGATATTTAGAAAACCAAGCAGCCGTAGTTTTTTTTTTAAATGGGCTTAACACTTAAAATGGTTCAACAGAGTTTTTATTTATACTTGAACATATTATGTATATATATGAAATACGTGATTAAGTTGAACCCAAAGAAGAAAAGAATTAATATGTTTGACATGGTAAACCTTTATCCTCCAATTGCGAGAGCACTACGACCTAAAATATATTTTATACCATAGAATCAGCATTACTATAAGAAGCCAAGTTGAGTCACTCCGGTGGAGATTTTGAGAATTAAAATGAATTGGACTAAAACTTCACTGAGGAAGTGTGTTCTCCTTAAGCACTAAGAGCCATGCATTCACATAAAATGTGTTTCACACTTTTATTTTCTTCCATGTAAAGACGGCATTCAGTTTCCTGAATAAGACCTATTTTGTGTAGGTGATATCGAAGCTGGCAGTGTCCGGTTAGAAATCCAGTGAGTCTTTTTATGTGCTCCCTTTTGAGTTGTAGAGGTTCGTTTGATTTCTTTTGAAACCGTTTGATGGCACTTTTAGCCTGGCGAAGCCTTATGGGGAGATCCTGTAGTGTATTAAAGCAGTGCAAGATTGATTTGATGTCAATGAGATTAGAGCCGAATGCTTTAATGGTCGCTTGATTATTCGTTAGTATATGGATGGGGACGCCTTTCATTCTCATATTAATTCCTCTTAATGAGACTTGCGCACATCTGAATTGCGTGTATTCTCGCTTGAAATACACTGGGACTTTTTCCCATTGGTTTAGAGATGTTGGTGTTTGAACCAAATATACCAGCACTCACCATGGTGTCCGTCTTTGATCCATGCATTGTAGTTCCATGGTTCCCGGCGGCGTGGGATCACTAAAATGAACCTTCTGCCGAAGGACGGAGTCTTAGATAAGCGGTCATTTACCGTGCAGATCATTTGATCTATGTGATCTGAGTGAGTAGTTCCTCCTGTGTGTAGTACTCGTAGCTTGACTGTGCTGCGGATTGCCATCTTTTTTATAAAGACATGGAGAGGCATTAACCATTGCCACAGCTGCTATGTAGCATGTATGCATTCCGCCGGCGACTCCGAGGCATGCAAATTTTTGTAACTGCTGCTTCTTTGTATAAAAGGTTTTCCTTTTGGTTTGTTCAGTAGGTGAAGATGAGCCGTATCATCATTTTATATGCACTGGGTGACCTTTGAGGTTATTTCCCAAATCGTACCATATATCCATATGGCTTTAGTCGCTTTGTTAATTTTATTATTAATATGCGAGTTCCAATTTAGTTTTTTATCGAGGACCATTCCAATATATTTTGCTTCGTTGGGGTACACAATAGAGTAATTATGTATGTTCAGTGAGATCTGGTCAAGGCTCAGAGTTTTTTTACGAGTGACGAGAACAAGTATTGTTTTGATAGTCCAGATTACGAAGATTTACTAGTAGGTCATCAATGAACAGTGAGCACAAGAGGGGTGAGATATCACCTCCTTGTGGGCAACTTCTTACGGTTCAGATAGACATATTTGTTTCTCTGGAAGATGTAAATATTTTCAGATTTACGAGCATCGCTCTAAACCAACGGTTAGTGGGATGGTCGATAATCTTTTTGGACATGGCTTCTGAAATGGATTCATATCCGGTATTATCGAATGCACATTCAATATCTAGCAACGCACATATTGTAATCTCCATTTGTCGGTAGGCCTCTTTAATCTGTGTCACGAGATTTAGTAGAGCGCCTTCCGTGGATCTTTCTTTCCTGTATGCATATTGGTGATGGTGCAGAGGTGAATTTCTGTTGAGAAGGTCTCTGATGTGTAAATCGATAAGTCTTTGCATGGTTTTCATAAAAAATTATGTAAGATAAGTTTTTTAGTATTTATTAATTAAGTAACATCATTTATGATAGACTTTACATTGTCTTTAAGCTATAAATAAGAAATAGTATACAATATAAATATGCAAAAATTCATACAGTTGAGTTCAGATTCACCATAGATTATAACAAATAGGTAAGCGTAAATAAACTTGCCTTTTATGAAATTATACAACGTGCTTATTTTACTCTGCCAAATGCCGAAAGGGATTTTTAGCAAAACTGCATCATAAAGTCACCTAACGTTGAGAGGAAGTGAATTCCAAAGATGGTAATTTATACGCGGCTGGATTACACTTAACGAGAGGGTTGAACGTGAAAATTTAAGTTTTTTGAAATTAGTATGGCTCCTGGTTGCTAATAATAATTTTATGCAAGTACTTGTTTGTGCAATAGTCGAGATATTTATCAAGAAACATGGTCAAAGCGTCTCAATGCATAAACATAACGGGTGGTGTTGAGTTTACGTCTAATGAATGCACTACTGTAACAAAAAATCTCACAGACATAAGTCAAAATTGGAATCAGTAGAGCCCTCACTAGCATTAATCTTGTATGCAATGGAGTATAAGACTGCGACACAGACAGATTCCTTAGAAAACCATAGATTTTGCCTATAATAGTGGAGATGTGATCATTCCAACTTAGAGTGTTGTTTATCTATACACCAAGGTTTTTAACTTTGTCGACGAACTCGATTGGTTCATTTCGGAGAAATAGGTTAGGAAGATTACAGCCATTATTTAACTGGGTTCAGTTTCAGAGAATTATCTTCAGACCAATCTAGAATTCTTCGAAGATATTCATTAAGTTTATAGGCTGCATCGTCAATGAGGTCTAGTTTACAACTCAGGCAACGTTGTACATCATCTACATACATATTTTGCAGCAAAGAGTATTTGATTACTTTCGGAAGGTCATTGATAAATATCGTAAATAACAAAGGACCCAGTATGGATCTTTGAGGTACGCCCGCTAAGGTTGCAATAAAGTCCAATATTTCGTTAACAACAGCTTGTTTTCTTCCACCAAGGTATGTTTTGATAAGCTTGATAGTAGATGATGAGAAGCCGAAAAACCACTTGAGTTTGGAAAGAAGCTTCATATGATCTACTGTATCAAAGGCCTTGGAAAAGTCAAGTAGTGTCACAAAAGTTATTAGGTCTTTATACATCGCCACTCGGATTTCATCTGTTACTTTTAATAAAGCAGACGTACAGCTATGATGAGGTCTGAAGCCAGATTGATTTGCACAAAGTAATTTATTGCATTGGATAAAGACTGACATCTGCGATGTACTATCCTTTCTATAACCTTTGGCAAGAGCGGAAGGATAGCAATGGGTCTATATTCAGCCCGAGAGTTGGGGGACGCTTTCTTTTTCAGAATGGGAAGAATTTTCGCGATTTTCCACGCGCTTGGGAATGTAGAACTGGTTGGATAGATGTTATTTATTTCAGCATTCTTTTTTCGACCAACACTAATCTCGCGTAAATTATGCCAAAGAATTTTTGAAGGTAACATAACTAGTGGCCAAAGTGTTTATTGTAAACCACTCTTTTGGGTTGTTTAATCTTAAAGTTGACCAAAGTCCTTAGTTAGCGGAAACTGTTATGAAATTGTGGGAGTTTAAATCTTATTCACTTCTTATAGGCTGTATCGCGTTTGTTTTTTAAATCAATAATTTCGCGTGTAAACCATTAATTGTTAGGATACGTTATGTCCTATTTAGTTCTGAGCGGCACGCGGCCATTCTATAGTTGCAATAAGATATGTTGAAGGATTTCAACCTGAGTATCTGTAGATATTTCATGATAAATTTAATGATAAGTAATGCTTTGATATTCCGCTCCAGAACATCAGTATTTGGATTTCTAAGGTCTTGGTATGTGTATTGAGAAAGTAATTCACTTAAAAGTTGCAAAGATTAAGATAAGATAAGTTCACTAAGTTTATCTCGTTTGGGGATAAAAAGTAGGTTTACCTCACTCCAGGATTGTGGGATATATTCCCAGTTGAATCTATACTTAAATGAGGCGGTTAGAGTGGGAAGACTCTAGTTCAGACCTTTTTGAATTAGTGCTTGGAAGATTCTGTTTGATTCAGGTGCTTCATATGGTTTAAATAAGTTTATAGCCCATTCAACTGCTAAATTTATGCTAAATTTACCTCCAGATAGACTGTTAATACCGTTGTTATAGATAAAGCTTGTGGCTTCAGAATTGGTATACTACGTGTTGTTTTAAAGGGTCGAGTCTGGAAAATGAACCTTAAGTACCATTTTTAGAGTATACGCTCGACTGCTTGTGAAAATAATATCTTCTTTTTGCAAAACATCTAAGCTATTAAAAGAGTCTTTTGTATCAATCCCTGATCAAAATATTTTACCATCTCGTCTGGTAAGTTTAAGTATCTCCTCTCTTACAGAATTGATAAAAGTGGGTTATAATAATATAATTTGAAAGTATGGTAATTCAATCCTTCTGTTGTTGTCGTTGCTACCCCAGATATTGTTGTAAGCATTGGAATCGCATATATGTCTCCGGAGAAATGGGCTGAGGTGAACGCAAACTCTTGCCATCCATTCCCCTGAGGTAGTTCGATGATCGCTGCCACTAGATCTTTGGTATTAAACCCTGGAATGAGAAGATATTTAGTTTTGGAACTGATCAGTAAAGCATTCTCGTATTCGCTCACTATTTTTGAGGACAAATATCTTACTCCAATAAGCCAACGTTCTTACATTAGTCCTAGGGCGATGTTCTCACTTGCCAATCGTTGGTTAAAGATGTATGAAACAGATTTTCCTGTAATACCTTAAGTGCAGCGATCATCTTTTTCAGCTATACGCTGGGTTGCGTATGCGGCTCGGTTTTTATTCGCTCTCCGCTGTATGTGAAACTCGCCAAGGCAATAGCTAATGGCTTTCGCATGAAGAGCTGCGTTTTCTGCTGCTTGACTTCTCAGTAGAGGTAGAGTTCCTTTACTTTTGGGTCTATTCGCAGCAGCTGGTTTTGTTTTAACCGGCTAGTTGGTGCCGGTTGGTTGCTGCTATGATGTGTGGTTTGGAAAATGAATCCTTCTCTACTAACATAACGTTCAGGCTGCATTTCTCCTCAGCCAATTCGCTGTGTCTTCATTGAAGCAAACAAACACGACGCAGCCCGCTCTGATTGTAGAGCTGCCAAAAGACGGCTTCACCTCTTTGTCTCCAAGCTTAATCGAAACATCGATAACTCCCTCCTATATTTAAGCCATTTGCTCAACACTAAGGGGGTTGATATTTATGTATTCCGGGATTACTAGTTTTAGTTTTAAATGCATTTTATTTACTTAATCATTAACTCTTACATTCTAACAAAAAATGCTTAAATGCTAGCTTAAAATTACTTAACAATCTTATACTAACTTACTGGCCCCACACAGGCGCTCTAAGCTACTCTAAATTCTTATAACAATGTCTTTCGACTTTATTTACATTTTGCTTAGAACTATTTATATTGAATACTTAAGGCTAAGAAAAAATATTGGTTAAGAATATTCCGGGATTACACTCAGCCTGATATGGCCACGTATATTACTATAGGAAACTTTCTCGCTGTAGCATTTCCTTTTCGGATTCTATTTGCTTCCGACGTCGGATCGGCTTCATTTGGCCTCTGTGCAGTTGTTTTCGGTTTTTGCAGTGCCTATCTCTAGAGCGCGTTCCCTAGACTTACCTTGTTTCAAGGCTTGTTTGAGCCTTCTCCTCTCCAAAGGCCTCAGTATAATGTAACTGGTATATTTTTGTGACATGTTCCCAGAATTTACGATTACTTTCATGCTAACGGATAATAGACATAAATTCATAACTCATTCGATAGCATGCTAAAATAATGTCATTCTTCGGTTCTCATTTTATTGACTGTTTGTGCTGCAGGGAGTACAGATACATCTCCAGAATTTCATGCTTTTAAAGGGGCATCAGTCCCTAATGTTACAACTTTTGTTGGGTCAATTTTAATTTCCACGTGTAATCGAGATATGAAAGTCACCTACCAGCAAAACCCGTTTTGTTGAGAGGAAGCCTGAGGATTTAAATCGGAGGTAGACTGCTATCGCACCATCTTAGCCATTCATCTCTCGGCGCTTGCACCTTTGAGCTAGAGTTTTTTAAAAGAGGTCAGCTTCTCTTTGTCGATCATTTTTTTCGGTGTCAGGACACGTGCACAGATAGTAACACTTCGATATTACAAGCTTGCAAGTGCGAGGAGCATACGCAGTCTGCAACATCAATCGGAATCCATTAGCCTTGAAATAACCACCGTTGCACGGCGGTTGACCCATGGAGTCAAGAGTCTTCTTTTGTCGGTTACTATTAAAGATCGTCCTCTGCCTTTACCTTTCAAGTAAAAATATCTAAAAGTCTATCGTTCTACCGCCTTTCGGATTTGGCAAACTACGGGTTTTATCATCCACCTCTCTGTGCGCAAACGGACCGAACTATTGCATTTATTTTATTATTATTATTGTACTTATAATAAAAAAATATTACCCTTAAAAAAAATTTTTTTTTAAATTTCTTCGAAAACTGATCTACTCGTAGATGACAAAAAATCAGAACTAACATAGCAACTAGAGTCATAACAATTTAATTATTATCCAAATAAGGTTCTATAAAGAAAGATATTTTTTGCAAATCACTAATTTACTTAGGCGGTACTACAATACGCTGCGGATCCTGATCTCAAATGGTATACAGTTAGCGCGGTCTTTATTTAACTGTCTCCAGTTGCGAATTCCAACCTAGTTAATGTCTTCTTTAACTTAATGCGTTTTCGGGCAGAAATCAATAATTTTTCGGGCCGGTACGTTGATATATTTATGTCTTTGCCGACTTTGGCGACTATTGCGCACTTTGTTTTGACGACGTTCAATAACCAGAGTGTTGATAGTTGAGCAGGTCTAGAAGGAATCATTAATTTTGATCTTCTTCCCAATTCATCGCTGTCATATATGTAATTTTCCATATTTACAACTGAGTTCATTGTGTCTGCATCTGTTTCAAAATTTGAAAACGGCACAAAATCACATGACAACGTTTCAGCTTGAATAAACCTCATTTGCCATTATGCAAATATTCGGTCAAACTACACAAGCTGCACTAATAAGGGCAGATCAGATCATTTATGTAAATACGAGTACATCAAAAAAATCATGTACGCGACGTTAAACAGATTGAAGACTTTGTATTTGGAACAATTAACAGGATCTCCTTTATTGTGAATCGGGAAATTATTGGATCCACTCATTAGGCCATTGAAGTTCCCTATCACTGCTTCTACTACCAAAATTTGTTCATCACTACAGGTATCTGCTTAGATTATTTTGACTTGAAATATTCCATTTACTCTTTGGTAAATTTGGAAATAACATTGCTTCTACTACCTCTGCAGAAAAACCGGGGATTTTAGATCCTCTTTTGCTCGCCGCTATCTTGATTCTTTATTGGTTGCGTTAATACAAATATTCCGATGCAAAGTTTCACAAAATATGTTATTTACAAGAGAAAATCTACGAATATATTATATATAAAAAATTCCTTTTCTTGTAAGTATTGGTGTTCACTATAAACCGTCTATCTAATATACGTTTACAAAATGTTGCTCCTGCGATGGGAACACTTTTAAAATACTGAGAAGATTTTTTTTCCCTTTCAATCACATTTTCCCAAGAAACTTAACACGTGCTTACGAATAGTCATTTTAAGCGTAGTCATACCCACTTAAGGGTTATTAGCCGCTCAAATTTTTAATGCGTATTGCATTGCTAGTGGGCTACTTGTGGGTTTTTTTCAAGAACTTAACACTCAAGAGGGTACTTAAAATGCCGGAGCACGTGTTTTTTGGAAAATCGGATGGAGAGACAGAAAGATGTTTGGGCTCAATGGCTATTTCGCTTCATGAGTGGCATCCAACATTTAATGGGAAAACTAAATTATTAATGTAAATTGACTTGTCGTTGTATTTTAAGCAAGTATTAATTTCACGAGATTTCATTTGCCTGAAAAAAATAATGTCTTTCGGACACGGCTGGTATTGAACCCCCAACCGTTCGATTGGGTAGCCAATTACTTGTATTGGCGATTTTTCGACGACCTTCGTTGAACACGGTAAAACTGTGATAGGTGTAGTTTCTCCACTGGCGGTTTCTCTTAATATTGATACTACTGCGAGTACCCCATGCAACATCGCCATCGAAATTTCTTTTGCCGTTAAAGATAGAGCCAACGTACAGTGCAGTCTCAGTAATACGAACTTGCGCTAATATGAATTCGGGCTAATCCGAACCGCCGATCAGTACATATCATACATATTATTTAACTGTTATAAATCTGTAAATAATATGGATGTGTACTAAATATTTTGAACTTCATTATTTTTTTCTATCCTTATAATGTACATGCGAGTACATATGTATTATACATACATGCATACATACATACATACGCTAATCCGAACCGCTTCGTGCAATCATTAGTTCGGATTACCGAGACTGCACTGTATTTAAATTGTTCGCACTTTGCCACGATGACTCCTTCTAAATAAATGTCAATGTATGGTAGATATTCAGTTTGAGTACGACTGATTCGTAATCCGGTATCTTCTAGCGCTTTTCTCTATTTATTAAGAGTTGCTTGAAGGGCTGTCACGTCATTGCCCATAATAACGCTATCATCAGTGAAAATAGTAGAAATTTTTTCCGGACTAATTGATGTGAATTGAATTAATATTGTACGACATTAAAAAGCTACAGACTTTGAAAACTTGTGTAGTCTTATTTCCGCTGTTCACCTAACTACATATACTCGTATATGTATATCTTGGCTATATTTTGAGACCTTTGCGCGGACTAAATAAGATCCCTGGGAACTCTATTGAACGCTTTTTCCAAATCAATGAAAATCATATGCTGATTTTTCGAAGATCAGTAATGATTTTCCATCATTATTCATAACCTTTGAATTACATCACATGTCGATCTGCCTCTCACAAAGCTTTATTGATTACCACAGAGTTTAATAATGTTCCGTTGTCAACTGTCTAGAACTCGGTCGTAGGATGTGACTTTAGTTTCACCGATCGATATTTGTTGCGATTTCTAATGTCGTATTTGCCTTTATACTCTTCTTCCACTGATCGCCTGTTATCGTTTTATTGAACGAAATCGCGGGGCATTTAAATCCAAGATTTTCGATTGTTAGCAATATGTACTTTGATCCGACTTCACGAACACAGTTCACTCTTTTTACAGCTTCGCTGACTTTGGCTCCATCCCAAAAGCCATCCAATGTGCGTGAGTTCCTATATAATATTAATGTAAGAAAATTGTAAAAGTTGAGTTTTTCATCTAGGTCAGTTGGTTTAAGCCTTTATTACTTTCACTTGACATTTTATAGCGTGCTTTTTCTGGATCCGTTTTCTGTTTTCCTACTCTAATCAACCTTATTCTGCCTTCTGCCTTTGATGGAAATGGAGAGTAACAGTCTAATACTTTCTGCCGCTCTATATATCGTCCATGCTTAATTTACTGAACGTGTCGGTCATAGAAAGAGCTATGGGAGTAATTGGAATCGAAATATCTAGCCTTTAAATTGGTGATATTGCCACCAGACGCTTGCGTGGCATTGCATCATAGACACTAATAACTACTCGTATTCTCAATTTTTATTATTTAAGTGCCGCTATAATGATTTCAAAATTAAAGATTATACGTGCTTGATAAGGTTCTAGCCAAAAGTAGTACTTGTATACGGCATGTAAATTTGGTGCTATATATTTTGATTAGTTTGCTATTTAATTTACCACTATTTGTTGACATACGCAGCCAAAATCATAAACCTAAACGCAGTTCTTGGTTTTTACAAAAAGCATATCTATTGAATTTTCAAAGCACGTCGGCAACGTCTTTGAGTTAGCTTGGGTTGGAGAAACTAACCCATTTAAGCCTCTTAGCCCATTGTAGTGCTATGTGCATCTATGACCCTCCTACTCCTTTAACCATTTTGAGCTTCTATACTGCTTAGATCACTCAAGTCATTCTAGAGGTAAGCTATTAAGTGAAGTTTCCTTCTTTGGAAGAGAGCTGGGCATGTGCAGAATAGGTGGAGGATTGTCTCCTTCTCATCCTCGTCCATGCAGCTTCTGCAGAAATCATTAGTAAAGACGTCAAGCATTCTTGCGTGCTTGCCTATAAGACAGTGTCCAGTGATATTTTTCTTATTTTGAAAGATCAAACTCTTAGAACCATTCAGATCCAGCTTTTACCAGATTTGTTTGATCGCTAGAAATGTTGATCCAACAGTTCAACTAAGGTTGGTTCTTCTATTAGCATCCACCTTTAGTATTAGTTTTCACGCAGCAATTGGTATACCAATGCTACCTTTTTCCGGTAGGATAGGTAGGGTAGTTCCAATCTTGGCGAGTTCGTCGGCCCTATAACTTCCTGGAATGTCTCTTTACCCCCGCACCCAACATGGTGAAGGTTGAATTGCTCTGTAATTTACTCAAGAGATGATTGGCAGTGAAGTGCTGTTTCAGAATTTATGAGACTGAGTCCTGGATGAGATGAGCATATTCCTTGCAGATATCATATCTTGGCACATCTTTAATCGCCAAAATTTCTGCCTCAAACATGCTACAGTGATTGGGAAGGCGGGAGTATAGGTTTAGTTTAAGTTTATCTGAGAAATCACCGCTATTCGCCCCGCTATTAGTCTTGGATCCAATCGTATAGATGTAGATTGACTTGTCATTCTTGAAAGCATCTTCCTCTAGAAAGGATCGGATGGGATGCTTACATTAAGTAGTAGTCAAACCAATATTGGAGCATAGTGTAATCGATATTCTCTGGAAGGATTCCTAGTGTATTAAGAATATTAGCGTGGCCAAAAAGTTTATTTGTCTTTTAAGGCGAATAGCTGCATTAATAGCCACTTACTTGCTGAAAATGTAGAGGAGTAAAACAGTGAAACAGAATATCCAATGCGGCAGAGGGGTAGTACGTAAGGCTCCGCCTATGCATAGAAATGTTGTCTTTTGGACTTTGTTTAGTTAGCTGCAGTTGAGTGCATTGTCTAAGGCCGTCTGCCAGACAACCAACTCGTAAGTAAGTATCGGTCTTACAACAAATACCGTGTGTAATGCGAGGTTGAAAGCCCCATTTCATTTGTTCCTAGTCGATTTTTTGCAAGAGAATAAAGCTACTGTAGCTTTCTTTACTCTTTCTTGAATATTGGTTTTCCAGTTTAGTTTCCCGTAAAAAATAAGACCCTGATATTTCGCTGTATCGGAAAAGATTAAACTGGTACCATTGATTGAGGGAGGATTTACGATCAGTTCTATGGGGCTTACTACAAATCCACGGCGACCCGTCCAACGGGTTACTCTGTTAAGATTTAGCTGTAGGAGTTCTTTAATGGTATTAAGAAGTGAGTTATCTACATTTAGAGTTGATAGCGCTGTCGTGATTACGGATGTGCTGATGTTGTTAAAGGCTCCTTTTATGTCCAGGAATGCGACCATTGTGTACTCTCTATAATGTAGGAATTGTTCGATGTGGCTGGTTAATGTGTGTAGAGCCGTTTCCACTGACCTTCCTTCAGAGTATGCATATTGACCCATAGACAAAAGTCGTGGATCAATTTTGCATAGTATATGGATATCAATAAATTCTTCTGTAGTTTTCAGAAGGAAAGATGATAAACTTATAGGTCTGAGGTCCTTTGGGACAGCATGAGAACATTTTTCGGCTTTGGAAATAAGAATCACATTATCTTCTCTCCATGACTAGTGGATCATTTACACGTAGGTAGATCCTCATGATATTATCTACCTAGGCAGGTATTATAAGGTCCGAACCAGCAGACTTGTATGGTTTGAAGCTATGCAGCGCTCAGAGCAGCTTGTCTCTTATAATCAGACCGTGAATTTCGGTCGCGGTTGCAGTAGTCCGGCTAGGGTTTTTTCTAGCTGTGAACAGGGAGCCACCTGGAAAGTGGGTGCCTAAAAGTAGGTTGAGTGATTCATCAATGAGGTCGTCCAAGAGCCAGCGGCTTTTTTCAAACAGCTAGGCATCATAGGATTTGTAGAGAAGATTTTTCTTAGCCGCGATACGAGTGCCTCAGAGGTTTGGTTTTTGTTAAAGGTCAATCGCCAATGTTGACATTATTTATTGAGGATTTAAGAAAAAGCTTACTTTGTTGTACCCTGACCAATGATAACAGGAATTGCTCGTTTAATACTAATGGTAGAAACTTCGTTTAGAACTGTATTCTTTGGAGAAATACTAGCCTTATAACTGCTTTTAAATAACTTTGATATCTTGTTTGAATCTTCAGATATCCAATTTATAATCCTGCTCCATTTTTTCTGTCCATCCTAATTTGAGGTCTTATAAAGGTAACAATAATAAGAAAAATCATCAACAATTTTGCAGAAAAACCTGTTATGATACTTGGGAAAAACTGCAGCAGGTAGAATTTAAAAAATTGTTTTTTTTTTATGTGTGTACTAAAAAAGTGTCCTCCTTATATGAATGCTAGAGCCCGTTTTTGGATTTCACTGTGAATGTTTCTTGATGCTAACTGCTACCTCACTTTTGATGACGCTTCGAGAATACGCTCTTCCAATTTACTAAAGTTGATTTTTCGGTTAAATATACAAATTCTTTCATACTTACAAAAAAAATCCAAAATTGTAAACTGGTCCATTTCTTCCTATCCAACCGTACTCTTCATCTAGCTAATTTTTACCCTCACGACCTTAGTGGGCTGGAGCGCCATCCTGTTGGAAATATGATGAAGCTAGTTGAATCAGAGTGCAATGTCATCCGACAGTTCTGATAAATCATTTCGCAAAAATACAAGATAGTTTGTAAAATTCAATCTAGGTGGTAGTTTCATTAACTTGTTTCCAATTACTCGTTGTCATCCAAGCTCCGCTCCAGCAAACCAGTTCGTAAACTGAAGTGTCTTTTCCAAATCATAGAGAAGCAGTTCTTGCACAGATGTATGGTGGTATGGATAAAGATTTTCTCTATACAGTACATGGACGTGGTCGTGGCTCAAGCGGTTGTCGACTGGCTTCCGCATTGGAAGTTTCGGTGTTCGAATCCACTTTCGTTTGGTAGATTTTCCAGATAACTCTTCCTACACCAAACCTAAATCTTTCTGAGAATATTTAAGAAGCGGGGTAAGGAAATGAGGGTTTTGACAGGTTGTCAAATAAACGAGCACGCTTTAAAACTTTTTAATAGCTATGCAATTTTAGAAAATTATTTGATTTGTCGCCTTGCTTTAATCAGTTCTTTTTTATATATTTTGAAGTATTCCTTGTATGAGTCCCACTCAGTCACTTTTCTTATGCTTGGTTGAAAGTTTGCTGCAGATATTTCTAAGCGGTCGCAGAGCTGATGTCAACCAGTGCGGCTTTTTCTTTCCTCTAGGTGGAGTAAGAGGAGAGGAAGCAGCCATTGCCTGATTGAGAGTCTGGGTGAAATCGTTGACTTTCATATAAAGCTCGTTGGTATAACGCGGGGGACATACGATTTCAGAGGAGGGAATTTTTAAAAGTGTTCCTCTGTATTTTGACCAAACCGTTCTCGGATAGTTCCGGAATTGGATATATCTGTGGTCTGAAAAAGAGTGTTCAGACAATGCTATCCAGTTTGTTATCGTTTGTGTGATACTTTCGGAGACAAGATTGATATATAGCGCTTCTTGTAGGTTTTTAGTTATGAAAGCGGACTCATTACCAATATTTCAAACGATGGTTTTAGTACTTATATCAAAAACTCACTCACCTCTATCTTTGGTGTCGGTACTGCCCTATACCGTGTGATAAGCGTCAGCGTCACCCCCGATGATGAGACCAGTTTTTAGCCTTCCATACTCCAGTACCACCCTTTCTAGGTTGTCACCAAGGAGATCGCTCACATGATCGTTGCCCAGATATCATCTTCGTCATCTGATCGTAAAGGACCTCAGAGGGCAATCTCCACGTTTGACACTCTATGGTGTTAGTTAATTAGAGGACTTAGTTGTCACCTTATATAGATTGAAGTCATCGTTATCCAATTCAGGAAGGGATATCGACGCTCCAGGATCTGAGGCTGAATTATAGGGGGTTAAGGGATTCCTTGTTGATCACGAATAGCGCGGATCTATAAACGTTTCTTAGTTCCAGTTTCGCGACATTCCAATAATGAGTCCGAAGCATCAGGTTATAGAGCCTGATGATCTCTGGAATGTTTTCTGGGGAGGAGGGTTCGGCTGGTCCTGGTGTGAATTCTAGGTCTGCTAACTACGACCACGAGTTTTGCAACCGGCCAGACTCCTCTTAATTCACCTATGGCTTTTGTGTGAAGATCGAGACATTTTTGTCGGCACAAGCGATAAGCTTGATGTTAATTTGGTACCTACCAGCGGGTTCAGGGTTTTCCCGCATGATGGCCAAAAGTGGCTCGAAAGCTTTAGAAGATGCACCAATGGTGTGCCAGATTTTTGCCTTTGTTCGACATTGCAGGAGCCTTGCCGGTAGTCATTAGGTATCCCACGAGTAGCGGAGAAAGGGGGTCCACCTGTACACAGATCCGCTGTATATATTGTAGATACGGATAGCTTCGGGCGGAAAAGCGAAGGGGAAGGGACGGGGAAGGGGAAGGAAGAACTCATTTGGAGATCTCACTCAGTCTCTACAACTCGACAAGTTCGATGCTCAATGTAGAGGTCGTTAAGAAAAGTTACATTTCGTAGACATTTTGAAAGGTCAAAATTAAATAACGATATTTAAATTAATTGTTTTTTTTTCTTATTGCTTCTTTATTATAAATATGTCATTAAAATATACATCTAAAATATTTTTTTTTGTGAAATATCAACTATTACAATCCGCTCTTGTTTTCTTATTTAACCATGAAATATCAATTTTTATGCGTGAAATAACAGATTTCAGATTTTTCAAATCACTTATAACAAAGCAAGTTCAATTAACAGATTTTACATATTATAAGGGAAACAAACCAGATGATTTATTATATCAACCACCATTCTATATTTAAGGAGATTTATTTACACACATAAAAGCACATACGAGTATAACTTGGTTCCCATAAGAATGTGCTAAATTGTTCTTAATTTTCTGCACCATAGAATTTAATCCAAAAATTCCTTTAGTAACCACTAATAGCGTGCGCAGTAGTCCCATGTCATCCGTTGTCATTGAAATTGGGTAACGATATTGCCTGTAAATAGAAATCCGTCAACCCTCCTTTAATCCGTATATATTCACTATACGACTACCATATGGAAAAACTACAATTTTATAAGCTCTTAAATCAAAAGTGTGGCATTGGATCTTTCCGGATATTTCTTCAGTCATCGGATTTATAAAGGTTTTAGTTTTGTCTGGATGGATATGGAAAATTATAAACCGTAAAAAGTTATTAATGATTGTCTTAATTTAAACTTTTAATATAAGTGTTTCCTAAAGGATACATATTGGACTCGAAATAAAAATTGAAAAAATATATACACAAATATGCACATATACGAGTACATACTTCAAATATGAGATCCTTTCTCTCAGAAGAACCAGTTTTTATATAAAATATCTTAGGTCATAACTCCACTATAAAAACAAAATGCACTTAATAAAGGGATATGTAAGTACATGTTTCCTTATCAAAAGTATAGAATCAGAATTTTCCGGAAGTCCGTAGTTAAGCTTAACATTCATCTTCGTGCTCAAATTTTATTTATGAACCATTTCCTTTTGACAAAAAGTCAATTAATTTAAAATATCACCATAAGCCATGAAGTTGCCTTGTTTAATATACTCGTCCATTGAAAGCATATGTGTAATAAACAAAAGTACACATATGGCAAACATGCTTCCAAATATTAGCAAATACATAAAGCTGATATTTTCGCATAACTTAGAATTGATTTTCAATTTTTCTTCTCCTGTATATCCTGTGTCAAGTTGATGTAACGCATACTCGTATACTCTGTATTCCAGTTTTTCTTTCACTGATAAATTGTGTTACATAAATGTGTCAGCAATATTTTAGTGTTTTTTTTTTACCTTTCTGAATTAAATTGTTTCCTAAATTAAATTAAAAAGGTTCTATAAAATGATATGTATGTATGTGTAACTAAATTTCACATTGAAAATATTTCTTTAAATAAATAAATATTGCTTACTATTTATGAGATCGAATTCAGATTACATTTAAGGTCCTCTAAACTATATTTTCAAATACAACTACATTATATTTTCTGGAAAACTAGTTTTCTATAATATTTAATATGGTTTATTGCCCTCCCTAGCGATGCTTTATGGTAATATAGGTTATTCAGTTTTTTATTTGTATGGCCTAACATACTCACTATATATCTTTTGTGACGTCTAACAATAGAAAATAGGATTGCTATTAGAAAAATATGAAGAGAGTCCGCTAGATTAGAAAGCAGATAATGATACGAATTTTTGAGGAGCTCAATGAAGTACGTAGATACTCAGAGTTCCCATTGTTACAGTACAGCATGGTCAAAAGCAAGTGACGTATAGGCTAAACTTCGTTTTCGACCCTACAGCTTCTGCATGAATGTATCATCAACACAGTGCTCTAGGATAATAACAGGGATGCCTCTCGCATCCTAGCATCTAACCTGGAAATGATATTGTTGTATGAAATACGTTTCTCTCACACTCTTCTGGTTAAGCAAGGTAGTTTAAGCAATCAGTCATGTGTAGTCAGTCAATCAATAAAGATTAATTTGTTCACAGAAAATAGTATCTTATACTCCTTTAAATACAAATACCACACAATGTCAGGTGTGGACAGTAGTTAATAAAAGTTAAAATATATACATATTACATATATAAAAAAATAAAAAAATTAATTCAAAAAAAAAACGAAGAAAATGATGAGTGCAGGCAAATTGTCGGGCAGTGTATTAAATAAAGATGTAAAAGAGTTCACAACAATTATGACGTGAAAATTGAAACCGGCTACTTTGCAATTGCATTTATAATTAACGAATATGACATTAGCGTGAAAAAACTGGTATGCACAGTTCCAAATATACCTTCGTGGTTCGAGCTCGGATTCTTAACCCGGCTAGAGAATACACCAGAGAAAAGTGGCTCTTCTTTTACACCACATCGGTCCAGAGTCCCTGGAAATTTTTAATTCTTTCGATCTAGACTTTGATACGGTAACATTTGACGAACTTGTGTTAAAATTAATATCATATTTCTTGCCAAAAGTCAACATTGCAGTAGAAAGTCATAAGTTTTTCACAAGGACACAACAAATATAGCGAATCACTCGTGTAACGGCATTTAAGAATTGAAGACTCACCTGGGATTTTGAAATTATTCGAGAAGATTTGGTAAGAGACATTTTTGTGTGTGAATTGAATAATAGGTAATTGGTCAATCTTCGTCTTTTGAATGAAGGTGCAATAAAACTTTGAAATAGCAAATACAATATAAATAACAAGATATCACACAAAAGAGTTGCAACAAGGCGATTTAAGTAATGCAATTCATGTCATGAATCGCTATCCCGACAGAAAAACATGCCGATTTATCAGACCATAAATCATCACACATACTAGTATAATAGTCATACACATAAAAGAAAAAAATCAAAACCGCTTCCCCAATACAACAAAAAACAAATTTCTTTCACATTGCGGAGAACACCACCGTTACAAATGCCCTGCAATGGGAGTAATATCCAATACTCGTAATCAGAAATCATCAGAATCATTTTTCTAAGATGTGTCGTTATAAGAAACTAATTATAAAACGAGGACAATGATGCCAACGCATTGTGTTTGGGTTCTTCGGAGCAAGGTATAGCGACACCGAAAACCAATTGAATAATTTCACTGAACATAATGGACCACGAAGTAGATCGTCAAATCGATATAGGCGCTCAGGCAAATGTTATATCATCATACCAGTTTTATCCAATACGATGCCACTCTACACAGTTAACATCATCGTCAACTCGGATTATGACATCCAGTGGGGAACGTCTACCTGTTATCGGCTGCACTACATTGGAGTGTTACTACAAGGGTCAACAACATTGGATTCAATTCCATGGGCTTACATTGCCATACAGTTATCGGATTATCATCTTGTATTAAACCTAGGCTATTTATAAAGGTAGATGAAATTAAACTTGCTTGCATTAACAATTTTACAATGTTAGCTAATTCTATAGCTAACAATTTATTAAATGAAAAATATACTAAAAGACTGTCAAAAGTTGCAAATAAATTTTAGTAAATTATAGTGACATACGAGTATTTCACGGTCTCGGCGTATTACTCGTAAAAAATAAGTGCAATTTAAGGCTTATTTCTGAAGTGTCAGAAGTCTCCGGAAAATTCCGTTTGCACAATTTATTAAAAGAAGAATTGTACCGAATGAAATATTTAAAAGTGGTACTAAAAGTTGAGGAGCCTACTGAGTGGGTCAACTAAATAGTTTTTGCCAAAAAAAACCTGACATGAAATTAAGAATTTGTCTTGACTCGAGAATCTTATATAAAGCCATTCGTAGAACGCATTATTCTTTCCCAACTGTTGACGAGATAAAATCTAAATTAAGTAGTTCTAAATTCTTTAGTAGATTAGATGCGAACTTGGATTTCTGGGCTGTTCCATTAGACGACGAATCTTCCAAGCTATGTACACTTATCACACTATTTGGTTATATATATGATCAATAGTGTTATCGTTTTTTGTGTCTTCCTTTTGAAATAAACGCAACCCCCGGCATTTTTCGTACTGAGATGGTTAAGCATTTTAGTGATATAAAGGGTGTGGAAATATATATTGATGATTTTTTTTGTATTAGAAAGAGCTCGTGAGATTGGTCTTAAATCTAACAAGAAAAAAATCTAAAATTTGTTGAAATTAAGTTAAGTTTATTGGCTATGTTTTTAATTAAAGTTCAGTCCGTCCACATGAGTTAAAAGTTAAAGCAATCTGTGAATCCGTCCTACGTCCGTCAGTGAAGTACAAAGATTTTTAGGCATGGTAAACTATTTACGTCGTTTCGTGAAAGGTTTGTCAGTTCAAAACAGTAATCATCGTCAACTCTTAAAGACAGAGGTAGCAGGGCATTGGAATTATATTCATCAAAAAGAATTTACCAAGTTAAAGTCTCTCATATCAAGTGCTCTACTTTTAACCTTTTATGATCCGAACAAAACTATATCTCTTTCAGTCAGTGCGTCAAAAAGTGCAGTAGGTGCTGTTATTACACATGGGAACAGTCCTATCGCTTTTACTTTTGCGACTTTGACATCGAGTCAACAGTTTCGCTCAAATTTAGAAAGAGTTATTTGCCATTCTCTTTTGGTGTTTGAAATTGCACCATTGTCACCAGAAACATAACTTAAAATCAAAGATATATAAGGAGCAAAATATATATGGCCAAATCAAAAAAAAACTGTTATAAAAGTTATATCCATATTATAAGATCAGAGATGAGTTGCATGTTGTCGACGATATCTTGCTGAAATCAAACCGTATAGTTATTCCTTCTTCCATGAGGCATGATATTTTGAACCTCATTCATGAAGGACACCTGAGTATGACACCAATATGTCACAGTCTTGCAAGGGATATAGTTTTTTGGTCAAATATAAACAATGATATTCGGAATATATTTTAGTCAGCGATTGCGAAACTTCCATGCGTTATCGTTCATCACAGCCCAAAGAACCTCTATAGCCGCATGAAATTCCCCAAATTCCGGGTACAAAATACAATAAGGACACATGTATAGTATTTGTTTGAATTTAACAAACAAATGTATTTACTAGTGGTTGACTATTGGTCAAAGTACATTGAAATAAAGCTTTTCAGCTCTAGTTATAGCGGCCAGATTGTCGTCAATAAACTAAAAGCTATTTTCGCCCGTCATGCAATTCCCCAAATAATGATTTCAGATAACGGGCTTCCATATAACTTTTAATTAGTAGTAAAGAATCTGCTCGTAGAATTATTTCAAAAGGAAACAATCCGTCACTTTCAAAGCTTCACATGTCAAAAAAGCTTCGAACAAAAATATCAGCCACATCAAGAAACTATGTTTTGAGACCAATAGACTCTCAAAAAGTGAAAAACTAAATACTGAACAAAAAAAAGAAGATCACTAAAAGCTTTAAATAAAGGACAAAAAATACATTGCAATAAAAATCCTACGTCATATTGGTATCCTGCCAAGAACCAAAATCGTATATTATCAAAGATAAGGACGGCAGTATTTACAGACGAAATAGGCAATTCATAATGGGCTCTTACTCAAAAAAATATCGATTCCGCCTCAGAGCACTCGAGTCTTGGATGATATTGATAGAACCTCACAAAAAAATGAATACCACAAAAGGTCGCGCAGGAAGATTACTCCGCCTAAACCATTAACATATCCGAGAGTTCACATAAAATAACTGAACTTGATTTGCTGCTGCATTTGCAATTTAAATTGTGATATGGCTTAAAATAAAGTATTGTTTACTTTAATTTGTTCAATTTATTTTTTTTTTTTTAATTTTAAGATAATTAGGAAAAAGGTAAAAAGAAATTTAATCACGAATTTTTGTATTTGATTTTTACGAATTTTGTATATTTTACATTTACATATTTAAATGTAAGTATATATTTATATTATAAATTGATTTCAGCTTCTGAATGGGAGATTATATTCAAACGATTTCTGTACAAGTCGCATTCTAAAAGAAAAGGATATTATCCGTCTCATACGCTCTAGTTCAATTTCTTAAAGTTTGATAACGTGTTGCCAAAAAAAAAAAAAAACAAGCGTGACAGCTGATAGTTCAGGGTTATAAAAAATGGATTATGCGCAGCGATGAGAATTCATTGTATGGATTATGGAAAAACAAAAAGTGGATGTTGATTTTTTAAACAAAATCATCTTCAGCGATGAGGCTTATTTTCATCATTTTGGCTTTTTTAATCGTCAAAATTTTCGAGTATGGGGTTCGGAAAATCAGCGAGACATCTATAATGTGTCACTGTTTGGTGCAGATTTTGGGCTGGAAGCATCATCCAATCATTATTCAGCCATCGCGCTCGCAAGTTAATCATTTTTTTAAATTTTCTTTGTTATATTTCGTCCCCATTAAGTTTATTCAGAAAATGGCTGTAAAGAGTTCTATATTCAAACTTAAATCACTTCGAGATAGATTCAAAAAGTGGGATGGTATTTGGGGCCAAATTTTTCATAAAAAATGTGTTTCAAATGTGTTAAATTCGTTCGTGAATTGCGCAGTTAATCAATGACGTTGCTGAGATTAAATTACCATTACTTCTCCCTGATGTTTCCACAACAAACAAAATTGCGCCCATAATTAACTCCAAGCCAAGCTCAACAAATTCCAATATATCAACACCTGTACCGATCCCCACAACAAACTTTCGATCATCATTGTTATCATCAAGATCTGGATTGGCTGATACCCAACCACCACCACCTTCTTTAGCACCCAACTCATCATCTCCACCAGTACATGAAAAAATTTAATTCACCAAACGTCTCCTATAAAAACCACGGCTTAGCAAACATTAATGTCTGGGATCTGGGAGAAAGGCGTGCCAACGCATTCAAAAAATGCATGGAACAGCGTCTGATTAAATACCCGGTACCCAGATTGAAATTCCTTCACATTTCGTACCTGAGTAAAGATGTCACTGAGGAAAATAAGCTAAAGCACACACGCTAAAACTTCTTGAAAATGTGTTTCTTTGTAACAAAAAAAACTTATAGAAATAGATGTCAAGTCCTCTTCTCTCGTCACACTCGGACATCTTCATCATCAAACAAAGCTCCGCTAAAAATTTGATTCCACAATGCAAGAAGGATCCGAACAAAAACTTCTAGTTTTTTCATCAACACCAGCGATGGATTCTACGATATAATTGTTGTAATCGAATCAATCGAATCACACCCCCTTGTGATGATGTAAATCATCAGAGGAACATGAATTTGTTGTGCGATCATGCTTTCATAGTAAAGAGATTGATATTCAAACATCTGGCTTTGACCAAATGTGTACATATTTCACTAAATTTATATGCAACTAAAAAGGAACATTGAATGATAACCACACTTAAAATATTAAGTTTGTACACAATCTATGTAAAGACTCAGATAAATTAGTTATGCTAGGAGATTTTAATCTTACTAATTTCATTTGGAGTGAAAAAATTTCCTCTTGCCTTACAAAATTTTGTATGGCTATGACTTTCTTTTACTTGATTCTCTAAATTCTTTAAACTAAATACAAATCAATCCTATAATAAACTCGCTTTCTAAAATGTAACCGAAATTCCTTTATCTGTTTTGAATAATTTTATTCATGATAAAGAATTTTGTATTGAACTATTACTTTGCTTAACTACTTAAAACTAAACAAAATTCAAAAATCAAAGTTCATAAATTTGTCTAAAGGAAACTTCATTGAGCTCAATAATTTGCTCAATAGTGTTAGCTGGATTGAGGAAATGTCCAATTTAAATTTAACATGTATGTATGAAAGGTTTGTTGAAATACTGATAAATCTCGAAATTTGTACCGATATCAAGTTATTGAAATTCAAGCAAGCCTTTTTTACATAATAAACAATTAGCTAATGCCAAAATAAGCTTTAAATTCAAAAAATCAAAAACCGACGCTGATTACGAGTAAGCACCGGAAATATTTTTATGTTCTTATTAAATTTCTCTACAAAAATTGTATCATGTCCATTCAACGTAATATCAAATCGAATAGTAAAATATTTTGCCACTTTATCAATTCAAGAAGAAAGCCGATAGGAATTCCGAATTCAATGCTTTTCCAAAATGTTGAATCTGTGAACATTAAAACCACACTTGAGTTCTTTGCAAACTTCTTTCAATCTGTATACTCCAACTACAATCAGAGTACTATCCTTGTTACCAGCTTTTCTAATGATGTAGGCATCGGATCCTTAACACTAGTTCATAGAGTTATTCAATCCCTAAAACCTTCACCAAGTAGTGGTGCAGATGGTATTCCTCCCATCATACTCAGTAAATGTAGCGGATCACTTTGCACTTCCTTGTTCCTGATTTTCAATTGCTCCTTCTCAGAAGGTGTTTTTCTTAATGTTTGGAAAAAATAATTTCTGGTACCCATTCATAAATCTCTATCCAAAAGTGCAGTTCAGAACTAAAGAGGAATTTGCAATCACTCTGCGATTTCTAAGTTATTCGAAAGCATTGTTAAAAATAAAATTGAATTTTTAATCGAATAGTATTTTCCGGACGAGCAACATGGATTAATTTCAGGCCGATCTACCACCTCGAAGCTGGCTCTGTTTTCGTCCTTTTCGGGAAGGAAATTGAAATGATGAAGCAAGTCGATAGCATATACAATGTCTTCAGCAAAGTTTTTAATTCAGTTTATCATGATCACCTGGTCTCCAAGCTCAAATCGTTTGGAATGCATTCTCAAATTTTTAGTTGGTTTTCCTTTCTCCTCTGCCGGACCCAGAATGAATGCCGGAATGAATGTCATTTTCATTCGTGAGATCATTGAAGTAGTAAAACATAAGTAGTGCTTATTATTTTCCGGTGAACTACTATTAAGAACATGTAAACTATTAAAAATATGTAAAATTGCTGTCAAACCTTATGGCTGAATGGTGCAGCGCGAATCCATTTAAGTTAAAACAAGCAACTGTAATTTTATTTCATTCTCTAAGTGTTCCACTATAATTGACTTTGGTTCTATGATTGGGTTTAATCCTTTATCCCGAGTTATCGAAGTTACATACTTGTGAGTCAGGTTAGATACTGCCTGTTCGTTAACACACTTACAATATACATTTAAGTTTTTAATAATTAGTATCTTTATTGAGACTGTAATAATTATTGTAACTAAGCTACAAATAAATTTGAATATAACTGTTGACGAAACTGGTATCACTGGCCAACCAGGGAGATGGATGTGGAATACCAAGGATGAATGTGAAACCTATTATGGTCCAACACCAATAGCCAACACCTTGGCCTGACCTTCTTTCACCATCACGAATGAAGAGGAAGAAGCTTATTTTATCCAAAGAATATTACTTACACGTATAGTCTGAAGAATTAAACGGAGAAATATTGTTTTAAGACACATTTGTAAGAATTTTACTCATATAAATACATGTAAATAATATTATAAATTTCTAGGAAATTTTAGCCCGATATCAACGATATCCGATAAATAAAGATCAAGGCTTAAAATTTGTGTTTTACTTCAACAGACTAAAATTTCAAATATTCAATATCCACCTGCGCCAAATTCCACTTTCATCGAGCTCTTGGTGAGTACATCCTATTTACTATTGTACATTTAATATGAAACGCACTCCTCCGCCATCAAAAATTCATAACCCTTAACCATCAATTCCTCAAACTGAGCATGTATCTACAAACCAAATATGTGTTTCGTGCCTTTGTGATGCAATCACTAATAGCATTGAAAGCAAAGTGTGTCGAGATGTCTACCATCTACTCGTAACTTGCGCCGAAATCGCAGAAAATACAGAAACTCATATCTGAACTTGCAGACAATGCCAACCTTGCTGTTCAGTGAATGCAAACTTACCTCCCAAATCCAATGCGGGTGCCGAAAGTATTCACAAACAATCAGCTTCAGTTTCTTCAAAAAAATCCAAAGCCTCAGCGCAGAGAAAAATCTCGCTTCAACTCCAACGACTGGAAGAAGAGAGGATGCTACAAGAGAAGAGGGACCGGGAATACCAAATATCCAAAAAATATCAATTTCTCGAAGAGTTATCTTCCGATGATGACGAAAGTCTGCAGTTAGCAGAGCCTCCTATGAAGCCTTTACAACGCGTCGATAAATGGATAAAATCAGTGTCGCTACCCGAAAATCAAACACAAGTAAATGATTTTTCGCATATAAATCGATGCAGCACATTCGATGTCGCCTTCAAACCAAATGCTGAAAAAACGCCACATAACCTCAACACAACATGGATGGGCACTGGACTTATTCCTAAACAGAATACAGACGATTGTATTCAGGTCCGTAAGTCCTTACTTAACCCAGTTCATACTGCCGTGCCCCATGGGGCACTCGAAGTTGCCCAAGAGAAAAGCCAGGGAATTATGTCAGGAGGTATTGAGTACCCTAAACTGACAAGCCACCAGCTGTCTGCACGACAAGCACTTTCAAAAGAGCTACCGCCATTCAGCGGATACCCCGAGGAGTGGCCCTTATTCATAAGTTCATTTGAAATGAGCACTATAATGTGTGCATTCACGGATGAAGAGAATTTAGTTCGCTTTCAAAGATGTGTCAAAGGTAAAGCGCTAGAAGCCGTCCGGAGTCGCTTGCTCCATCCTAGCCAGGTTTCAAGTATAACAGCAACTCTGCGCATGTTATTCAGCAGACCTGAAACAATAATTAATTCCCTCCTTGTCAAGATTCGTCAAGATCCACTTCCGAAAGCAGATAGACTAGACACCATTGTCAAATATGCACTGACCGTGGAAAATATATGTGCCACAATGAAAATTACGGAACTGCATTCACACATAAATAACCCGATTTTACTGCAGGAACTAGTGCATAAATTACCTCCACTAATACGGCTAAATTGGGGTATTTATAAACAAACGCTTATGACGACCGATTCAGCTGTATAGAGAATGATACTAAAGTCAACAGAAGAAACCATGAACCATCATACTTAAACTTGCATGAGCCAACCAAAAGAAATTGCCGCATTTGTGATAAAAATTGTCAGTCCGTGGAGCAGTGTGCGTGGTTCTCCAATTGTACAGTGGGACAGAGATGGGAGCTGATAAAGCAAAAACACTTGTGTCGCATTTGCCTTCGAAGCCATACACAACGATGCTTATCTTCGAAAGTTTGCGGAGAGCAAGGCTGCTCCTATCGACACCATAGGCTTTTACATAGAAACAAAGAGCCAAACGATCTCACATCCGAAGCTGTGGTCCAGTCCATCACACGGCTGGAATAGATAATATTCTCTTGTTCAAAATCGTTCCAGTAATTGTATACGGAGAGCATAAATCAATCGAAACGTTTGCTTTCCTAGACGATGGTTCATCTGTGACATTAATAGAGGACAAATTAGCAAATGACTTGAATATAAATGGCAAACACTCACTCATTTAAAATGCACATCGAATACTGTTCGTACAGAAGAAAACTCTCGAAGCATTGAGATTGAAATCGCTGGCATTGACAGGAAGAAATATACTATTTCTGGTGTAAGAACAGTCAACACTTTAGCACTGCCCCTCCAAACTATTGAATGGGAATATCTGTCCCAGCAGTATAAACACCTTGCAGGACTTTCAATTCGGTCATACGCTCATGCGCAACCAAGGATTTTAATTGGATTACAACATTGGAAGCTAGGATTGCCGCTTAAAATAAGGGAAGGCTATCGAAATGAGCCTATAGCAATTAAAACTAGATTGGGATGGGTCGTTTTTGGACAATACAAGAACCAAAAAAGTGAAAGCCAAGGAGAAGACCAAATAGTAAACGAAACTGTTAGGCAGTACTTCGCTGTCGAAAGCATTGGAACAAAAAAAATGCAATTACTTTCGTTAGACGAGGAGCAGGCGGAAAAAATACTTGAGAAAAAAATTCGAAGATTTGGACAAAGATTCGAAGTGCCACTTCTATCGAAGTATATGAATGTTCAACTACCCTGCAGCAAATCTTATGCAGAACGACGCAAGAAGAAGAATGCAAAGAGAACCCAGTCTGCGAACCCGTATTTCTGAAGTAATACAGTCTTATATAAACAGAGGTTACGCAGAACAGATTAAAAAAGATGAAAAGTTTGCTAGCAATAAAACATGGTATCTTCCAATTTTCCCGGTATTTAACCCGAATAAACCCAATAAAATTCGAATTGTTTGGGACGCAGCCGCTAAAGTAAATGGAGTATCAATCAATGCTATGTTGCTAACAGGGCCTGATATAACTGTGCCATTACTTGGGATCCTTTTTCGGTTTCGAGAAAAGAAATCGGTGTATGCGCAGATATAAAAGAAATGTTTCACCTAATTAGAATCGCAAAAGAAGATCAAGACGCTCAGCGCTTCTTGTGGCGAAATAGTGAAACGAATGAAATTGAAGTTTACAGGCTATTAGTAATGACGTTTGGAGCAACTTGTTCACCATATTGCGCCCAGTAAATAAAAAACAAAAATGCAAAAGATCATATGCATCAGTACCCGGATGCGGGAAATGCAATAATTCAAAACCACTACGTGGATGATTATATTGGTAGCTTTAGCAATGAGGAGGAAGCATTGAAAATATAAAAGGACGTAATTTATGTTCATAGCGTTGGCGGATTTGAAATCCGCAACTTCCGATCAAATTCCTCAGCTGTCATGAGAGAGCTTCGTCAAATGAAGCAATGGATATACCTATGGCCGACGCTGAAAAAATACTTGGATTATGGTGGTCTCCACGTAGCGATGAGTCTTTCTTTGTTTTCGACAATCAAAAAATAAAAGATGAGTTGCTATCAGTCGAAAATAAACCCAGCAAAAGAGAGGTTTTACGCGTATTGATGCAAATTTATTGTGGTTTTATCGCAAATGTGTTGATAAACCTTAAAGTATTACTACAGAATATCTGGAGATCTGGCATAGAGTGGGACGATGAAATAAAAGATGAACATTTTCTTATATGGAATAAGTGGATTCAATTATTTCCTATGATAAACAAGATTAAAATCCCAATAAGATACCTAGCAGATGTAAAAATCACGAATGCCAAGGAAATTGACCTCGATATAATTTGTGACGCTAGTGAAGAGGCATATGCTGCTGTCGCCTATCTCAGAATTCGAGATCGAGAAAAAGTATAATGCTGTCTGATATCATCAAAAACAAAAGTGGCTCCCTTACATCCTATGTCCATACCTAGGATCGAATTGGAAGCAGCACTGTTAGGAACGAGGTTGGCATCTACAATTATCGAGTCCCACACTATCGATTTTAAAAGACATGTGTATCGGACTGACTCCAAGTCGGTTATCCACTGGATACTAGCAGATAATCGGAAGTATAAGCAGGCAATTGGAATTCGAGTCGGAGAAATACTCGAAAAAACTGATATGATTGATTCAGTTGGAAATGGATTCCTTCAAAATTAAATGCTGCTGATGAACCTACAAGATCGCGTACGCATCTCCATGGGTTTTCTGAATATCGGTGGTTTATTGGTCCGGACTTCTTGTGGAAGTCAGAGGAGCACTGGCCACAATGTAAGCTTACAAGAAATTTGACCACTGATATAATCCAGCTTCACCATTCAGCTGCAAAAACAACATCAATTATCGATATCGCCAAATTTTCATGCTGGAGAAAACTGTTAATCGCATTATCCAAGGTTTTCGAATTTATTCAAGAATTGAGAAAAAATATATCGGACTCAGATGTCACATTTGCTGAAAACGCTGAAAACTATTTGTTTCGGCAAGCTCAACTAGAAAACTTCTCTGATGAAATTAATTCATTGAGTAGATTGAAAGGTATACGAGAATCTAGTGTACTTTACAGATTGACGCCATACTTAGACAGCAAAGGCGTGATATGAATTCGGGGCAGAATTGACGCGTGCATAGATATCGCTCTTGATACCAAAAGACCAATTGTGCTGCCTCGAAATCATTACATTACATACTTGATTATAACCCATTATCACCGTAAGTATCATCACCAGTATAATGAAACAGTCGTTAATGAGATCCGCCAAAAGTTTTATTTTCCTCGTCTAAGAGTTTAACTTAAAGGGGTACAGGGGAGATGTCAGCATTGCTCCAATATAAGAGCTTTGTCCCACTGATGGGTTAGCTTCCTGCAGCGAGGTTGAAAACGTTTACAAGACCATTCTCATACATTGGAATGGATTACTTTTTACCGATAACAGTTGCGGTAGAAAGGCGAACGGAAAAACGAAGGGGGGTGCTTATCACCTGCCTGACAGTGCGGGCTATCCACATAGAAGTCGCACACACACTCTCATGCACTTTAGCGCTGCAAAGATTTATAGAGAGAAGAGGAATGCCGATACACATTTACATTGGCAACGGCACGAACTTTCGAGGAGCTAGTGAGGAACTTAGAGCAGCGGTTGAGCGAATTGATGGCAAAAGGCTAGTCGAGCGCTTGGGTGAAGGAAGTATTAAGTGGACGTTTATTCCTCCAGCATCGCCACATATGGGTGGCAGCTGGGAACGTTTAGTCCGCTCAGTTAAGCAAATACTGGCGGCGATTATGTCAACGAGAAATCCAAGGGACGAACTATGATGGCGGAGGTTGAAAATATAATAAATACTCGTCCACTCATTTACGTTCCATTGAATGGTCAAGAGGAAGAAGCCCTAACACCCAACCACTTTTTAATAGGGTCTTCCAATGGAACGAAACCTATAGGCGAATTCAATGATGAAGGTTGTATTTTAAAACGAAATTAGATAATCATTGAACAGTTTGGGAATTCGTTCTGGCGGAGGTGGATAAGAGAGTATTTACCTGATCTTACAAGGAGGACAAAATGGTTTCAAACCCGGAAAGCAGTTTCCGCAGATGACATTGTTGTCATCATAGATGAGAACAACCCCAGAAATCTTTGGCCTAAAGGAAGAATCATAAAAAGAATCAGTGGCAATGATGGCATTATAAGAAGCGCATTCGTTCAAACTAAAACCGGGGTTTACTTGAGACCTGTATTAAAGTTGGCTGTTTTGGATGTAAGCAGTTCTTCTGAAATCGCTAAGCCGGAGTGTTCCACCGACTTACCGGGGGGGACTGTTGACGAACCTGGCATCACTTGCCAATCCGAAGCAGGCCAGCCAACCAGGGAGATGGATGTGGAACATCCAGGATGAATGCGGAACCTATTATGGTCCAACACCAAGAGCCAAGACCTTGTCCTGACCTTCTTTCACCATCACGATTGAAGAGGAAGAAGCTTATTTTATCCAAAGAATATTACTTATACGTATAGTCTGAAGAATTAAACGGAGAAATATTGTTTTAAGACACATTTGTAAGCATTTTACGCATATAAATACATGTAAATAATATTATAAATTTCTAGGAAATTTTAGCCAGAAATATTTAGGCCAGCCAACCAAAGAGATGGATGTGGAACATCAAGGATGAATGCGGAACCTATTATGGTACAACACCAAGAGCCAAGACCTTGGCCTGACCTTCTTTCACCATCATGATTGAAGAGGAAGATGCTTATTTTATCCAAAGAGTATTACTTATACGTATAGTCTGAAGAATTAAACGGAAAAATATTGTTTTAAGACACATTTGTAAGAATTTTACTCATATAAATACATGTAAATAATATTATAAATTTCTAGGAAATTTTAGCCCGATATCAGCGATATCCGATAAATAAAGATCAAGGCTTAAAATTTGTGTTTTACTTCAACAATAACTACAATACTAAATTCTAATGTAAACAAGTAAACGTAACGTAGGGTTATGTTTTAGATATTGTATGACACCTTATAGCTAAATATGGTTGTAATTTCAGGAAGAAAAAATAAATTCTTTGGTGTTTCTCTACCCTACAAATATCTAAAACAAGTAAAAACCCAACACACCCCAACACTGCCTTTTAATTTAAAGTCCATATTAACCACATCTTATCCAAAGCTTTTTCTGCATTTGGTTTTATAAAGAGAAATACTAAAGGTTTCTCTAATGCTTGATCTACCCTATCATTATATTCCTCCCTCATTAGACCATTACTTGAAAATGCTGTTATCATTTGGAGTAATAATATCTCTTGCAATTCATGTCACATCGAAAATGTTCAAAAACATTTCACTAGATTATTTTTCATTTATTTTTCCCAATAAAAAAGAAGAAAGATATTTACTCTTAGGCCAGAAATCCTTGGAATGTAGACACACTATACATGATATAATGTTTGTAGGAGATCTACTCTGTTATCATATAAGATGCCCTTTTTTCTGTCCAAAATTCAACTATATGTACCATCAAAACTATTAAGAATAAGGTTTTCTTTTTGTAAAATAACACAGAACCAATTATGAGACAAACGAACCTTTGACCCGAACAGTTAAAGTTTTCAACGAATTCAGTAATTATTTTGGATATTTACTTATTTACGTAAGTATTACAGATCTCAGTTCAAAGAATTAGTTACAAGATTATTCATCATCTAGATATAAGATCGCATGTATTTTATTTAATTCATGTAATGTATGCTTCTTAAAAATCTGTTAGCACTTAAGTGACTTGTAAATAAATAAATAAAGAAATAAATTGCAAGATATGGATGTGGACAACATGTGGTTTGAACATAATACTGGCACATGCTATACAGCCCAAGAAACCATTCAATTACTACATGAGTCATTCCCTGATTGCGTAATTTCCCGTTTTCGTGATCAGAATTAGCTGCCAGATCATGCGATTGGACGTTTTTTTTGGGGCTTTTTGAAGATTTATGCCAAAAAACCCCCGACCTCCCACTCCCTAAAGGAGTAAAAGCTCAGCTACATTTTTTGCATAAATGAAATACTGCTGAAAATTTCGACAAGTGAGTCCGTGGAGGCCATTTACAATTGCAATTTTATTTTTATTTTTATCGGGGTGATATATAAATTAAAATTCACTAATTGGTACCCGGTCTGTCAGCAGGAATCAAAAAACTATTTTTTTTTTTTCTAACGAAAAATAACGAAACCCCACAGGTGGTGGTTTGATCGATAATCGCTGATTGCGATGTCAACAAAGAAAACCCAAGGGAAACCCAAAAAAGGTGCTCAGCTAGAGGTGAGGTTATGGTTAAAAGACAAGAATCTGAAGCAGTAGCAATTATCTCAACAACAAAAAAAAAGCACAAATGTGTCTGTATGTCCTACGCAATCTTTTTGAAAAGGAATTGCGATTGCGATTGCAATCTTTTTTAAAGAAGGTAAAAAAAAAATCTCGTATTGCAGAATCAATTGAGCGGTATCAAAAATTTGCTGGTCAAGGACAAATGAATGGCAGTTATAATTACCTGAATGGAAACCGCTTAAGAGTGGGCCGCTATCTTTCGTCGTCCCGAACGTTTGAAAATTTTCTTTTTCTCTAGCAGGTCGCGTGTCCCGTTTTTACGGGAGTTTTTTTTCACTAAGCGGGCGATACAACTCACTACTCAGCTGTTGTTTGATATCCTGCTTCCCTCGACTTCCCGACTGATCCTATATCAGGGAATATCAGACAGCATCCCACTCTTTACACTGATTATGTTTTTTTCCATTGTACAATTTGTTATTATTTTTGTTTTGTTATTGTTGGTTTCTGTCTGGTGTTTCGTTTGATCCTGTGCTTTTGTGGGTATGTTATGTATTGTGTGTTGCAGAGAGTTACAGACAGTCCGCGTGGCTCTAGGCAACTGGTGTGGGTGTAGGTGTTTCATTTACACAGAGGGTTCCAGACCGTCCATCTGGCTCTAGGCGTATAGTCCAAATAACATGACCATCCGCCATATGTTTAGAGTGTTCCAGGCCGTCTGTCTGGCTCTGTCTTTCCCGGATGGACCTACTGGTTGTCATCTCCGAAGAGCGTTTAGGCAGAAGTCCGGGATTGGAAGAATCCACAGGTACCTTCTGCAAATATGCTCCTCAAAAGCGACAACGGACACAACAGAAAAAGCGGGTCAAAAAAGTGAAGGGGTTAGAAGCTGGAGGGATGAAGCGGAATGCCGGAATGATCTACTCGAGGCTGGAGACTACCTATCAGGGGAGACAGAACAACACGTGTGTCAAGGGTAAACTATTTCGCGCTGGACCTTTGCAAAAAAAAAATATCCTACATAGCGCCTTCCTAGCGCTCTTGTATCAGACCACCCGCCTGCTCTGTTGATGGCTTTGGCAGTCCACACTACATCTTTATATTGCCCTTCCAAGATACTGAGAGAGTACACCGATGGAAGAACAACTATTCAGAAGGAAAAGGTTCGAAGGGATGAAGGCGAAAATTTTCACAGGATGAGAGCCCAGCTGGTTGTGGTAAATTTTACCACAACAAACAATTCAGTTACTACATGATTCATTTAATGGTCGTGTAATTCCCCGTTTTGCGACTAGAATTGGCTGTGCAGATCATGCGATTTAATGCCGTAGGACCTTTTTCTTTAGGGCTTTTTGAATATTTATACCAACAAATCCACAACCATCCACGCCTTAAGCGAGCAAATTGTGCGCTTTATCAATGAAACTCAGCTACATTTATACAAAATTGTCGCTGAAAATTTCGACAAAAGAGTGCGTATATGCCAGCAAAGCCGTGGAGGCCATATACTCGATATGCTATTATCATACTCGTATATACTATACTGTATACTTATGAATCAATAAAAAATGTATTATCTTTGATTAAAAGCCAGTGTTTTCTATCAAAATTACTTCTATCGTCAATTTTGTTGCGCCCTTTAAGGTGTGTTACGTTTTCTTGATAACAGCATCAATACATCAATCTAGTTTATCCTATTCTTGCAAGACCAACTATCAAGCATAAGTTTTGTTAGATCATAGATTTATAAATTATCTTCCATATATACAAGAAATTATCAAAGACTTCGTGATAAAGAGAACTCATATAATAGAATTCTCAAATGGTTTTTGATACCTCATATCCTATTGCAATTTAGAACAATTTAATTTTAAAGCGGTCAAAAACCAGATTAAGCCTGACCAGTTAAGCTTGATAGGTTTTGGTAAAGCCAAACAAAATAACCTATATTCAAAGAGGGGAAACTCCGGTGTGAATTTAAAGGAGGTAATGCTGTTTTCCTGTGGGCTGGTTAAACAAAATAAAATGGTAAATGCCGATGGTTATTGTTTACAGCTTGATTTTTTTAACAAAGAAATTCAGGCCAAACGCCATTGGCCAACGGAAAGGGCGTAGTCTTCCATCGTGGCAACGTAACACCACAGCTCGTATATGTACTCCTGATATTGCAATATCGCATTACCACTTATTTTGTTCTAAAAGTGAGAACACCTTTTCAAACTTATTGGATAAGCTTCCGAAACGCTTTTACACAGTTTTAACCAATGAAGTAAAATATATTTTGAGGGCATTTAAACACTTTTAACCCATCTGACTCCGTGGGGAGTCCCTCCTGTCTTGTAATTTCTTATTTTTATTTCACCAAAACCTATCATTGATAATATTCCTTGAATAACTCAGATAATTTGTACGCTAGTTACCATGGGCCAAAAAATGTACACATACGGACATACATACTATCTATCTCTTTCTCACACTCTGATACACACTCATATATATACGAGTATATGGTACATTTTCTTAACACCTGTCTAAAAATATTACAGACACTTTAAAATGTGAAGATATCACAAAATTTCCATTTTCGAGGTGAAAGCAAGAACTTACATATCAGGAAGTTAACAATAGATGACAAACTTTCCGGATATTGGAAATCGAAAACCCGCTTTCCACTGTTCGCCTCTATCAGTATTGTTATCAATATCAATTTCTGTCCCATTTAAAACCCGCCCGTTTTAATCAAAAATCGTGACCCATATTCCACACACATAGTGAACTTTACTAGCAAATCGCGCTCATTCTAGCAACTATACCTGTAAAATTTTCTCACTCTAGCAAATTCTAGCAGTTTACAAGCTTACATAATGCGTCGATAATACACTTACAGTGTGTTTGTGCGAAGTTTAAGGGTTTGCAAAAGTATTACTTAGTTGAGTTTGCCATCTATGTTAGTTCGCCTATAAAGTTAACTAACCGAAATGGGAGCGAATGGTCACGCCAAAAATTTTCTGATAAAGAACATTTAAATGGTTTTTGAAATTTGATATACTATTAAATTTAGGAAACTCATTACCCATAAACATTTGACCAGTCAAATGTGGGACTACCTCTATTAACGAAATCGTTGGTAGGTACAGCATATTTGCTATTCCTTGAATAAAACCTAAAGATGTCACAATGTTTCCATTTTCGATTTTCAAGGTTAATGTGAGAATTTCCCTATCTGGATGTTAACAAGCGTCGTGTCGGGAAGAAGACAGCTAACAGTTCAATTTTGTAAGTCTAATTTCTCTTCTGGACTTGCCTCACTCCAGAAATGGCAACTTTGGTTATTCACAAACTAATTCAACTGAGCGTGAGCCTCGTCACTATACACAATTTTCGATAAAAATATCGTTCGACTGCAAGCTTCTCGAAACCCCAATTTGGGAACTTCCGTCGGAAGCTACGAGTATGCTCTCGTCGACTTAATGTAAATATCTTGTACGAAAGTAGCCTGAGATGTTTTGGCAATATTTTGCAAAATAGGGCGATTGATTCTGAATTGAAATTTCTGAACTTTCCGCCACAATGTTACTCACAGCAGTTACAATTTTTTCTAGACACATATGACTTCGACATATTGTCGGCTTTGCGTCAGGCAGAGTGTATGTGGTACAAAATTTATCCACCAACATGCGAATAGCGAATAGCTTAGTTGATCGATAATAAGAGTATCAAATCATGTAACCTTCATGATGGTTTGCCAAACTATACCTACATAATATGAACGTCAAAGCACGGGTCGAAATATATGTAATATTTATTGAAAAATTTATTGTACACATTTTATATTTTTTATAAATTAATAACTTGCTATGTAGATCCGATTACTAACCTAATTTCTCATTGCGGTGAAAGCATTATTATAAGAGCCTATAAATATTATACAATACCTTGATAGGATAAATTTATAAATTTAATATTTTATAAATAGTGAAGATTTGCAGGTTAAATACATGCTGACCCGTAAATGTTGAACAGCAGTAAATTTGATAGTGCTCCCTTTTGTCTTTTTAACGGCAGCATGGCAGTAATTTGCTGCGGACGTCAAGAGAATACATATTGCTAGCGGCATATATAGTCGAATGGCCTCATATTCATATGTATATTCATATAGCTATAGCTATACTGGTATATACATACACAGCCATGTATACGTACTTGTACGAATATGAGCATAAATATAACCCATTTAGGTTGAACGTCATTAGGTAAATTTCATCCAATTTTCAAATTTGAATGAGTAATAGCGTACATCTCATCAAAGCCAAACACAATTCAATCAAAATCATGCCAATTTCGCATTTGCGAAATACGAAAATTGATGAGTGCCTTTTTTGACAGAGGCACCTCGGTGGTTAGCTGAATGCCATCACACAATCACACAATGAATGAGTAACAAACAAGGAAGCCAGCGAGCCAGTGAGTGTGGGGAAAGCATACAATTTGCCTCAATATGGAGGGAATTCAACCCCCGATTTTCTAGTATTGTACATAGGCGCGGGGAAGATTACACCACCTTTATATTACAACCACCCCCCGCACAGAAGAGGCACTTTATGAGAATAGTATGTGAATGCTTCACGTAGGATGTATCACTTTGGGCGTTCCATATTTTCTATGTATAATACATACATACGATACGTACGTGTTCGCATGATGTGAGGGTGATGGCTGACGAAGAACCGTAAAGGTGCAGATTCTTGGGGCTTGGGGGCTCATAGTAATTTAATTAATTGACTTTATGAACACAAAATTCTGTACAAAGTGGGGTTTGTAAACAATTCTGCAGAGTAGTCTCTTAGGGCCTTCGTTTCCATAGCCTCCAGTGTCTAGATGGAATGATGAAGAGTGTTTTTTCTTGGTTGTCCCAAGAGGGAGCAACTAATTCGATAATTGTATCATCATTCACCAGGGGATATATTTATTTTAATGGAAACTGATTTCCAGCTTCCCGATACTGGGGCTCTGAACTATGCCTGGGGATATTTTCACAACCAGTCCTGAAGGAGTAATATACATTTTTAGTTAAACTCTCAGAATATATGATAGTATGCTCAGGTACCTATTGTACATAAAAGCCTATGGAACAGTTTTCATAGATACTTTTTTTTATCTAGATAAGATACTTATACATTTTGAATTTCAATGTTTTGATATGTAGCGATTCGTATATGTGTACTAAGCTGAAAATTCATCAAATTTGGGATAGAGCCTTGGAAATTTATAGACACCAACTAGTAGGTGTGCATATTAACACAGAATACAATATAACCTATTCGCTGATGAATAATTTAAACAATCTGGTTTTAAAATCAACAAATGGAGTAATGATTACATATAAATTGATTTTAAGCCATACTACTATGTATACTCGAATGTTTAATGAAACTAAAATTTCACAACTTCGATTACATTAGTTAAAGCATTGGCATAAAGTTTCGATATATAATGTTAAAACACCTTTTTTAAGACGACTTTAATTGCAAATATTTATTTCTTTTAGTGATGTGTAATAAATTAAGACAATTAAAATAGTAAGGACATAGCCAAATCCTAAAAATTAATAAGAACTACTTACATAATTTAACTTTCTTTAAGAAATAATGGAAAGCAGAATTAATTGAACAAGGAAGATAGAATATTGCTCCATTAGATGAATTGAAGAACACAAGCAGATCTTTTGACTTTTTTTTGAACCCCATTTATATTTATGCTTATATAAGATCGTAATAACCTTAGCTGCAAGATGTTTAAAATGAAATATATGACAATGAAATGTAAATTGACGCAATTTTATTAAACTTCATGGAAGTTAATATCTTGCAGCTTTGTGGGAGGCAGATCGACATATAACGTGATTTGAAATTTACCAATAAAGAAGGAAAAACATTGCAAAGCTTCAAAGGATCTGCATATCGTCCTAATCGACTTAGAAAATATGTTCGGCAAAGTCTTCAGAGATCTTACTTGAACGGCTATAAGATCTCAAAGTGTATCCGAGAGGTATACGCGATAGGTACGGCGATGTTAAAACGAAAGTAGAATGCATAAACGGGTCCTCAAAAACTTCTCTTCTTTTCGCCGATGAAGGCGATATTATAGGCAACTCTTAATAATTGGGAAAATGCGTTAGAAGATTACGGTTTACGTGTAGAAACCGAATATCTGCATTGCCGTTTTTCTAGACCACCAAACCCAAATCCTGACATCTATTTAGAAGGAGTCATCTTGTCAAAATGCGAAAAAGAACGATGACGATGTCTCTCACATAGAGTCTGTATGGCTGGATTGTAGAGCGCGAAAACTCTGCTGTGTTTTGTGACAGAACAGTTCAGCTAAACTTAATGGTTTGTGATATACGACAGTCATTCGTAGAGCTTTAATATACGCATCACAATTTCAGAAGGTGTACGAAAAATATAAAGGACAAATAACAACAAAAGAAATGAAAATGTTACGGATATCAGCGCGTGTAACAAAACGTGATCTTATTAAAAGAACGTGTATCCGCGCAGTCTTAGTATTAAGAAACTAATGGTAGGAAAACATCAGGCTGAGTAGGTCAGCCACGTTTAACAAATTTCGTCGGAAGATTCGGTCAATAGAGGGTAAAGTTCCAGCAAAGGAATAAACGGGGTTATCCTTGTGTTGGCATTGAAACCCAGCTGGTTTTATGTCAACGCTCGTGCTAAAACATTGTACATTAGTTGTTATTTGCCGAATATATTTTTGAACTCGTTGTTGTCCTTGTCTACTGGTAGGCAATTTTTTCTATTCGATTAGAGGTAATTCAATCATTTTACCACAAACTTAATTTGTAATCTACGGCAAAAATCAAGTTGGCAGTATTTTTTTTATTAGTCTGAATGGAGGTACTCTGGCGAATACAAACTTCTTGAGGATCCTTTATACAATAAATTTTTCGTGACTTAGAAATAAATAAAAAATAGCGATAATAAGTTGAGAAATTAATGACTTGATCATATTTCCCTGTTATTTTTCAAATTTATTAGATGAGCTAAAAAAAATTACACGATTTTACAAATATATGGCGGAGCAAAGCATTGAAATCCTTTAAGAAACAACGAATTTGTATATTAAAAAAACATTATTAAAAAGTCTAAAAGAACCCATATTAAGAGCAACAGCAGCACAAAAGCATTTATCATTTTTATAAAAGACATCCGATTCCAAACTCAATGTAAAAATTTACTATAGCCAAAGTTATCCTGATTTGCCAGAAATTACAATAGTTTATTTTTTTAAAATTTTAGTGAATATTTTTAGTAATTGCACGGTTAAAAATGTTTTCTCGCTTATAATATTCCCAAATTTGCTTCGGCCCTTTTTTTAAGATTGTAATACTTTCTTTTTTCAATTTAATTAGTGGATTTGGAAAGTTACAAAGCTCACTTAGACTTGCCATGAAACATCGGAAGAAATTGGTGAGTCTAATCAGGTCAACCCTCTCAAACAGATACGAATAGGAACGGACGAGTATTGTATTAAACATATCATAATTAAAAATTCTAGAGAAATGCTTCCTATTTTACGATTTGTGTGCAAAGGGAAAATAATAGTAATCAAGTCTGTATTTCGTCGCCCATTGCATAACACGATTGGCAATAGATTTACTGATTTTTAATATAACGATTTTGATCATTGCCTGTTTATTTTTAGACCAGAACATATGGAAAATAAATCTATAGAACGATGTTTCGACCTACATATAGAAAAAATGCTCTTGGTATTTAGTAATAGTTTTTACAAATTTAATAGGTGCTTAAGCAATTTTTTTTTCTTGCGTTCGTTGACTTATGTATATTACAACAAATAATACAAATATACATACATATGTATCTCCGGACAAAATTGGAATCAAAAAATAATGCACCGTAAAAAATCGCATTGGCGGCCCAGTATAACACAAAGAAAGACTAACTAGACTACGAAAATGTGGAAGTATTGCATCGAGAATAAAACTAAAAAACACATCTATGATAATAGAGAATTTCCATATAATAACGTGAGCATACAATTGACTTTTCTTAGAAAAGAAAGAAATAGGATGCAGTATGTAAAGCTTCTGTTAAAATTATACTATGTAGTCATCTCATCCAGTTATATGTAAAAAGTTTGTAAGTGTTTTTCACTTACGAGTAAAAATATTAAAAGGCAGGAATTTGTAAAAATTATGTAACGAAAGTCACGTTCTCACTCCTCTGATTTGTTTTCGGGTATATTTACGAGTATTTATATAACAATCGTCTGAAATATGGTTAGGAAAACAGATTTTTGAAATATTATTTGTACGTGCTGTACATTGTCCAGTACATTTTAGGCGGCATACAAATGTTGATAAAATATTTATATGTACCTATACAAATAGAAAGTATTTTGTATGAAAATACAAAAAAAAAATATGCCACTCTAGTGCAACATTACATACCATATACGCGTTTACCATAGAAGATCTGCTCGTATTTGAGGCAGAAACAAGATAAGAAGACAGGCCCACATTTACCAACTGCAAACATTATTTTCTGTTTTTGTTTCCGGTTAGTCTTATTTAATCTGTAGAATTCATAAAAATGTTTTGTATTATATCATAAAATAATATTTAACAAAATCTGTGACCTCCAGAACCCCACTTCTTTGTACATCTATCAGTATGTTGTTGAAGTTAGAACCACGAGTGCTCCATTGAAATCGCCAGAAGCATTCCGCCCCTTCAAACCTTCAACCGCCTCGCTATGAATACTGATCAATATACCCTCAAGCCCACTTTTGCACGTACTCTACAATATCGTGATTCGTTCCTAAGCCGTACAACTCGCTCTTGGAATGCCCTCCATCTATTTCCTAGTTGATATAACTAGCGAACATTTAAGACCAAAGTACAATACATCGGTAACACTCTTTTCTTCCTCCCTAAGTTTCATTCGCCCGCGCTGTGTACAAACAAACATTTTAAGGGTACACTAATACCTTGAGAGCGTGATAATTATAAAAAAAACTCCGATTATGTCGTTACAATTTGTCTTTGAAGGCTTGAAGTTTTCTTTCAAATTAACGCTCGTAACAAGTTCAATGGCAATGGTTTGTCTCAGTGAAATTTAAGAAGAAAGAAATTGGAGTATGATTTAGGGAAAGATAAGTGAAAGCTTGAGAGGTAGCCTGCGCTTTACGGTCTCAGTAAACTCTCGGCGGTGTGTGGGCACCATATTGAAAACTGCTGGACGAGATGATGACCATTCAGTATAAGAGGCAACAAGTGCTCATCACCCCGATTATAGTTAATTTATGTTAGGTGACTTAGGTATGTTAAAAATTGAAAGCAGAAAAAAAAAATAAAAAAATTAAAAGATTTGTTAAAAAATTTTATTTATAAAATTATAAATATGTACATATAAGTGCATACGTTGGCAAAATAAACTTAGTCGTAAGATAGGTTTAAGACCTATTGCCTATTTAGTGATGATATTTACTCGTAGTTTCGTTAGCGTTAAATTCGATTTGAGGAACATCGAATACGAAGTCACAATGGGAAAATGAATCTTACCTTGATGTTTCGTTTGCACTCGGCCAATGTCTAGAAGATACAAATCAGAGCAATATGGGCAGACTCACCCGAATTCATGGACTTAGAAAGCTATGTTAATATGTTAAGCAAATAAATCACCATCCCGGTGAAGGAATGGGTAAAGAAAGCTCTTGGTGAAGATGAAAGTTCGAGATACCTTAACTAACCTTGTGTGAGTAATTAGAGGCAGTTAGTCCGAACTCGCTGTAAATAAAAGAAAATCAACTATTATGGTTTAAGCGAATCCTGGACTTTATCAATATTTAAAGTAAATGTTAATATGGTATAGCATTATTAGGAAAGCCCATTTTAGATAAATGAACATGACTTTCACAATAACAATTATGTTTTCCTTTTACTTCCTTTTACTTTTAAAACTATCTGATAGAATTCCAAACTCATTTTTCATTCGTTTGTTATGGTACTAGACTAGCCAATTGTAATTAAAATATTTCTTTTTCGGCGTCGTTAGTTGAGATTGAATTGTTGAGATTGAATTGATGCAAATCGTCGATTCATCTCTATTTTGGTCATCCTATAGGTCTTCTTAGATCGGTTGCTCACTTTGATGGGCGAAAATATCCATTGTTGGTCCTGAATACGTGATACATCATATGTGTGTGCCCACCTCCATTTCAGTGTTATTGTATAATCCTTTCAACAACAGTTATGTTGCTTCGTCTTCTTATTCATTGATTTGTAATTCGTGACAGCGCGAGTTAAGTTTCATGTTGGGCCATGAGAGAAAAAAAAAACAAATTTTAATTCTTTTTTAAAGTCAAGGGGGCCGTTCGTTTATTATAAACGGAGATCAAATAGGAACAATAGGTGTTCAAAAATCATTACACACATAAGTTAATACATATCATGATTTATTTTTATCTTTCAATCATTATATAGGTAATTGTTTCGCTGAAGTCTTTATTTCACATTTTCACGCTGAACTACAATATGTTGTCTTACACCAACATCTGCGCTATCATTATATAAACAAATAGTCTTTTTCTAACTAGTGTAAAATGATTTTGCCTAATAAATTTCTTCTGGTGTTCGATTGTGTACGAGTGTCAGACAACGACTTAACGATCTTTTAACGACAATTTTGCTTTAATTTTTTTTTTCTTTTCCTATTTTTTTTTTATTGAATTTAATTACATTGTTTTAAATTAAATAAATTAATCGCAAAATCGGGTAATTATTGTTAAAAGTAGGGGACGTGTTCTCAGCATGCCTCTAAATGAAGGCCAAGGATTATTTTAAACCGAAAAATAAACTTCCTTATCCTCACCACGCAGTAACCAGAAAAACTAGAAGCAGCACAACAACTTTTGAAGCTGCATCAGCTTAACGGCGATATAAATGCTCACAATACAGAAACATTTTCAGTGAACACCGTAATACCTAAAGTTCAAATTGACAATATGGGTATATCACCACGTATTGAATGGCGCACATCAAGGAAAAGGCATAAGGCTGCACCAGTGTTGACTAACTCCACAAAAGGACTATTACACCACTCCATGGTAATCAATATGCTCTACTACAGGATATCAGCATTCGGAGTGTAGGGATATTACCTCGTGCACCTGAGTCTGGAAACCCATCATCAAACAGTAATTACCCCATTTCAATCCCTACTTAACAAGAATCTCTACAGCATAATGCAGATACTACCAACAAGCCATCAATCATCACACCTCCAAATGAACCAAATCTAAACCAAGTCAAAAAACTGGCTAAGGGTAAGTTTTGTTCTCCAATTATAATGTCAAATATTGATATCGGTAAACTTGCGCGTAACCTTCGACCTAAAAATATTGAATTTAAATTGGTACACCTCGGCAGTAATAGTATAATTCACGTCAGGGACCGGGACGTGCATCGGGGGCTGATGGAGCTGCTCAGAAAAAACAAAGAGGTGAGTACTCACTCCTTCACCCTGAAGGAGGACAAGGCAATTAAGCTAATTCTAAGAGGCTTAACCGTTGACTACCAGGCAGAGGAAATTCTTGAGGAATTTAGGGCTCTCAACCCTAATGTTGACAAAGTTCTGGGATTCTTCACCGACCGCTTTAGACGTGAAAAGATCTCCTATAAACTCTTCCTCGTCAAGCTCATTGCGGGCACCTCCCCTGATGATATTCTAAAGATCAAATAGTTATTTAACACACAAATAATTTATGCTAAACTCAAAAGTAACAATGGAGCTCTACAGTATAGACGCTGCCAAAAATTTGGACACCTTGCCAACAACTGTGCCAATAATTACAAGTGTGTTAAATGTAATAACTCACACGAGCCCGGATGCTGCTCCAAAAACAAGGGAGAAGGGTCAAAGCCAACCTGTGTCAACTGCGAGGGAGATCACGCTGCTAACTATAGAGGCCGTACATCCTTCAAAAGGTATGAACTCCAGAGGAGGAAAACCTTCCAAAGAGCCAGAGATGATAGGGAAAAGACCAAAGACTTGAAAAATCTTATCCATGCTTCTTCTCTCATCTCACCAAAAATCTCCTATGTCTTCCACCAAACCACGAATCCCCCGTGTGATGTTAACCCCGTTCACAAAACGAGCAATAACTCCCTGAATAAGTTTTTTAGAATTATTCAAAGACCTTTTCGGGATGGAAATAAATGCCCTCCTGGGGAACATTGATAACTTCATGCAAAATCTAAACAATTTTGACTTTGTCTTCCATAATTAGCCTAGGTAGATTAGCCTACCTCAGCCATGTCATCAAACCATGTTAGGTCAGAATTAACCATGACTATAAAATTCCTGTCTTTAAATATCTCGTTATTGATAAGGCAGAACAGAAGAATTAAATTACAGAAAATTCTGCTAGCATTCATCCAGGACACACAGGTGTGTGTGCACAGGTTCCAGAATAAATGTAAATGTGGACACATATAACTTCATCCCTAACAACACACAGCAAGGTGTCGCTATAGTCATAAAACATTGACTACGACCCCGTGGATTGATGCTCCAACCTCTTGCCTTCCATCCTTCTCAGCATCATAATCCAAAATAACAATGTCCAAAAAAACCTTCTCATTGGTTCTATATACATACCTACTAATAGTCCAACTATCCCCTTAATAGAGGAACTTACAAAATTAAATGAATTAGTCAACTCTTTTGATGGTGCTATCCCAGGGAGAGACCTAAATTCCAGAAGTCTCAATTAGGGAGACACTAGGTATAACATTAATGGCTCCAGTCTCGAGAACTGCCTTGAAAACTATAATCCATCTCTGACTACATCTTCCCCCGCCTTCCCAAGAAATTTCTCTTTTCTTTATCACTTCCTAGTATCCAATCACCATCTAAATCTTTTCAATCAAAATTATTTCATAACATCTCTCCCTACCTCCACGGAATACTTCCTTCTTTATTTTGAAATCAGTATCAAAAGTTCAGAAATTGTCTTATGTGATTTAAATACCTACCACTCATTTAAAGATACTAACTGGGATAACTTCAACGAAGATCTTAATTCCATTCTCAGACAAAGCTCTCCTCCCGAGTACTGTATAACAGTATAGTATCTAAAACAGAAATTGACAGATATATTGATATCTTTTCGGATTCCCTTAACCAAACTATAGTGATGCACATTTCCAGGGAAAAAATATAAAAACTTCCCGGATAATATAAAACATATTTAAAGTAAAACATCTTTAGCAAAAGTAGTTGAAAAGAATGTTTCACAGCTTTCTTAATAGAGTAAAATATTCCTACCTAACAAGAATCTCGCTGCTTAGACAAATAAAAGACAAGGTCAGGATCTGGTTAAATAAGCAATTCCAAAACAAAATTTCCAAAATTACCCCTAACCCGGGGCTTTTAAGGAAGTTTTTAGAACTATTGGAAACAAAAAGAGCTTCCATTGTGAAAAAGTGACAATGAACAGCGAGACTTTTACTAATGAAAATAGTATAGTTTCTGCCTTTGAAAATTATTTTAAGGAGATTTATAAAGACAAAATCCCAGACTTAAACCCCAGAGTTACAAACAATACCATACACCAAGTTCAACAGATTATATTTTCCAAACCTACTCACATCCTCAATTTCAAAATAGACAACTCTGCTCTCTCACCGACTGCCCCTTTCATCACTAACACGAGCAAGTGCAAACAGTTCTAAGCCAATTGAACTCTAAGAAATCAGCTGGCCCGGACGGCATCACCAATTTTGTTCTGAAAAAAATATCATCTAGAACTTACTTACAATTTTGCTCAATAATTGCATTAATATAGGATACTTTCCGACTGCGTGGAAGATAGCCAAAATTATTATTATACAAAAAAAGCGAAACAACCATGAAATAAGTAATTTCATGCACTCTACTGTGCATGCTCTCCTGAAATTCCCCAACGACATCATACTCAACCTCAGACAAAAAAAAAAATGCACCGTTGCCTGTGCGCAAGTCGTCGAAAAAGATTTCGATAGCGTCTGGAGAGACGGGGTCCTATTTAAAATATTACAGCTAAGCTTTCCTCAACATATTATCTATCTTCTGGATAGCTTTCTTACCAATAGATCTTTTTTCGTTAAAATCCAAAGCACTAATCCCATATCAGCGTGTGTGACAGCGGTGTCCCACAGGGCTCTATCCTTGTCCCCTCTCTCTATAATATATTCCTTTTCGACTTCCCACACTCCTTCAGTAATAACAGCCTGTCTACAACTGGACTACTTTATGCCGACGACACCAGCGACTTCACCAATCCTAACAACGTTGACAACGACCGCATACGGGAAATTCCCCTCTCCCAAGTCCACATTAGCTGGTCAAACGAAATCTACCTTTCACCTGTACGCGTCACATCCTTGGAACTCGAAACGATATCCGGTGTTACACCTCCATCTTTTCGTTTAAAGGCCATACCTGGACAAAATCGAGGCTAACTGACGAATGCACCTTAACGCTGCTATTCTCGTTACCACTTCTTACATCATCCTAAAATGCGAAATAGTTATAAAATAATTGACCTAATAGAGAGTACAAAACTTTCCGTCTTTTTTTTACTAATTAATTTTAATCTTACTCGTACAATACAGCATAATTCGTCTTCGGTTTCACTTTCCTAACTTACACGTAAAGTTGTACCGATCTCAAATTGCTTTATCATTAATATGTAATCAATAATTCTTCTTTTCTTGAATGTTTTGTTTTGTTTATGCTTAGAAAAAAAAAATAACCCCTGTGATATATGCATACATATAACAAGACTGATGTTAATAGGTTTCGCGACACTTGGGTGAGGGTGAGCAATAGCATACTGCTATGCATTTGCTTGCTCTTACTCTGGTGTCCCTCTCAGATTTAAGTAGTAGTTTTAAAATATTTGTTTAGATTATGTGACAGCTGTCAACTGTAACAGAAATATAGTGCTCCGTGAGGAAGAGCAGTTCATCCATGTTATCCAGCCGTGTTGCATTTAGTAGTAAATGAAATAGAGCAAGCAGGCAATACCTACAGCCGCAACGAAACAGAATTTGTTAACCCTGTATTTATGTTTTTTTTTTTATATTAAGTCTCAATAAAGTACTTAAATACAATCTATATCTATATATAGAAAAATGAATTGTTGTTCGTTAGTCTCGCTAAAACTCGAGAACGGCTGGACCGATTTGACTAATTTTGATCTTGAATTATTTGTGGAAGTCCAGAGCAGGTTCAAAAGGTGAATAAATATGAAAGTTGTTAACTATCTTTCAGATTATTTTTATGTAGATTGATAAATCTTAAGTTTTGTCACAAGTTAAATTTCTGAACGCAACCATAATATTTGACATTTGACAGCCAACTAATATGTCGATCCATCCTCTATGTCGATTGATACCTCAGACAAAGAGTGCATCCTTCTATCTTTGTGAGTGACGATAACCGCTACGTGCACGAGAACTTTCTTTACTTCGGTGATCCTTTGCGATAGTGACATTTCAAGTTATGTGCTCTTTTTTTTTGTTGATCTTTTGTGATAGTGACACTTTACTGCTAAGTGCGCGAGAACTTTTCTCACTTTGATTAATTACAATTTACGATGCCGAGAAGAAGGTCGTCTTAGATCGCCGAAGTCAATCAAATGTGAGAAGAGCTCCCTCACGTGCCAACCGCACTGATGACCAGAGAGATACAGATCAAGAAAATAGTCGTATTGCTATGTCAGAATTGAGTTTTTTAGTGAGTGACAATGAAGTAAATAGGCTTAGAATGCAACGAGTTCGTGCACATAAACACAACAACAGCGAGCACGACATAATGAAATTGAGCGATTCCACAGACGCAGTGCTCCTGTGATTCTGGAACGAGCTGCATTCCACTATAATGCGGCAATAGATTATTGTGCCGACAAATCGGTAACAATTGAGGAAATGACAATAATTTATAAATATTGTAAGGCGTTAAAATACACTGCTGAATCTACTGAATATACTATGTTGTGCTGGAGGCAAGTAAAATTGCCACAATTGGTCCGACCACCAGATCCTTTACGCTCTTTAGTTTCTGGGATTGGAAATGATTCTAAGCCCTTCTTGGCCAACATTCAGAAATATAACAGCTGTTTCCAGATGGCATTGTTCGGCGCTACACATATTATACAGGACAATTTCATGCCCACTTTCAAGGTATTATACCATAATATTTTTTTATAATATTCAAATTTGTATTAAAATATATAACGGAAATAATTATTGGACAAATCTTTAAAAATTACAGATACAAGGACAAATTTATCACTTACTGGGGGCGCTGTTACCACTGCCAGATGCAGATCATCAACTTTTACAAATTTATTTTATGGGCAATTCAGATGCGGAAGTTGATAAGCGTTGTGCTCACAATCCAACAGTGAAGAAAACCATTGTCCAAGAATTACAAATGTTACTTCTTCAGAACAACAATTTACTAAACGTGTTCAAAATAGCATTGGATCGGATGCCATCTGACAGCCATAATATTGTCATTCGAGCTGACAAAACACCTGCCGGTGAACACACAAGGAGTTTTAATTCACCTACCATTGACGAAGTGGCTGTTGTCATTGTAGGAGAAAATTTATAATCTAGACATTGTGCTTCATCGTCGGAATAATGATTTAAAACGTGTATCTGAAACACACAGGACTTATGATGCGTTACAAAAATCCTTTGATCTTCTGGCAGGGGATACCATTTTAATATCAAACTGGTAAAGCAAGTAACAGGCAACTAGATTGAACAAGATTAAATAATAATTTTAAATTTAATTCATCTAAGTAACAAATTAAAAATTTATCAGTTTTGATTGCAGGTGCTGAACCCAACAAAAAAGTTAGTGCTATGAATTTCTATTCGTACAGACTCATGGTCCGTGAAGGTGAAATAAATCATATTTTGATGTGTCGACGACTTTTTCATCAGTTTGCCGTTGACATGTATGTCAAAATTGAGATTGAACGATTGACATACATCCGTTTGAACCAACGACAGCTTCGATCAGAGGAATACATTCATCTCCGCGATGCTATAAATGCGGATGGCAATGTGAATAATGTGGGAAGAATGACAATTTTGTCAGCTACTTACATAGGAAGCCCGCGACACATGCACGAATATGCTCAGGATGCTATGACTTATGTTAGGCATTATGGCCGCCCAGACTTATTTGTTTCATTCACTTGTAACCCACAATGGTCCGAAATCAAGAGGGAATTGCTACATAGCCACCAATGGGTGGCCGTGGCTCAAGCGGTAGTGTGTTGGCTTCCAAATCGGAAGGTTCGGTGTTCGAATCCCTGCCTCGTCCGAAATATGTACATTCTTTTTTTCAGGCAACTTAATTCTCGTAAGACGAATGGTTGCCTCTAATACAATAACGAGGTCCAATTGCACTAATAATTTAGTCTCCCCATTAAATGTTGGGTGCCACCCATGGAGCGAAATAACCACTGAGCCCAAAAATCTTTCTTTCTCTCTCTCTGTCCCATTTTCCTAAAAACTTAACACGTGCTCAGGCATTTTAAGTGTATTAATACCCACTTAGGTGTTAAGTTCTTTAAAAAAAAAAAAAAACAGTTGATAGACATGACATCACTGATAGAGTTTTTAAACAAAAATTAAAATCTCTCATGAATTTCTTCATAAAGCATCGCGTTTATGGCCAAGTCTGTTGTTGGATGTACTCTGTAGAATGGCAAAAGCGTGGTCTGCCACATGCGCACATTTTAGTTGGTTAGTGGACAAAATAAGGCCAGATGAGATTGATTCCATAATTTCAGCTGAAATTCCTCATGAAACAGTTGACCCAAAATTGATACATGGACCTTGCGGAGTTTTCAACTACAATTCACCCTGTATGGTCGACGGCAAGTGTTCCAAGCGATACCCCAGAGACCTGATTGCTGAAACCATAACGGGAAATGATGGATACCCATTGTATCGTCGGCGATCAGTTGCGGACAATTGGCAATCGGTAGTTGTAAAGGTAAGGGGACAAAATGTTGATGTAGACAATCGTTGGATTGTGCCATACTAGCCAATATTGTCCAAAGCTTATGAGACTCACATCTATTATTATTATTGGCCCGGGTCTACCCCGGACAACTTTATTAAGCTTATTAACAAGCCAAACTTAAAACTAGACTTAAAAACTAACAAAGATATACTTAACCTAATGGGGCGAGGAGAAATGGTGGACGGGGGAGTTGTTAAGGGAGTGGCATATTGAGCAGCGCTGTTTTTATTTCTTGTTTGCTGCTATTTAGGTCAAAGACTTCAGCGTAGTTGTTAGTTATACGCAACATTCTGGATATGGGTTCAAAGTGACCGTAGTTGGTGCGGTGAGTTCGGATCAGGAAGAGTGGGACTGATCTTAGATTACGGGGATTGGGAGTGAATGCAATATTTTGCGTTATTGTCGAGCAGTCGATATTTCCAGTCAGTAACTGGTGGATAAAAAGTACACCAGCGACTTCACGACGTTTTTTTAGGGTATGCATGCTAATTAGTTTTAGCCTATTTTCATAGGGGGGTAATCCATATGGATCGGCCCAAGGTAGACCACGAAGTGCAAAACGGATAAACCTGCGTTGGACTGTTTCTATTCTTTGAATGTGGGTTAGTTTATAGGGTGACCAAACTTGGCTGCAATATTCGAGAAGAGGCCTTACAAAAGTAATGTACAGGGACTTTGTAACGTAAGGGTTTAAAAATTCTTTTTACCAGCGTTTGATAAAGCCGAGTGAAGAGTTAGCTTTATTTATAATGCTGTCAATATGTGAGTCGAAATTTAATTCGCTATCACAAATTATACCTAGATCCCGTACTTGGGTAGTAGAAGGAATAGGCTCATCGCAGATGAAGTAGTTTCTTGGAGGGGGAGGTAGACGTTTACGGGAATAGGTTATCGCTTGGCATTTGCTGACATTAAGCTCCAAAAAGTTTTGCTTGCACCATACCGAAAACTTATTCAAGTCATCTTGCAGGCAATGGGATGAAGGCATGAGATGACTTAGGAAATTCTCATGTCATCAGCGAAAATAGAAAGATTAGAGTTAGTTAAAATTAAATTTATATCATTAATTGTGAGGATAAAGATGATTGGACCAAGGTGACTACCCTGAGGGACATGCCACAAAATGAGGGGAAAAGCCAAGTTTTTTTAGTTTAAAGATGAGAAGTTGGTGAGAAATTTTATCGAATGACTTGCTGAAATCTGTGGAAATTGAATCGACTTCATTCCCGTCTTCTAAAGCATGAAGATTCCTAGAGACGAACTCTGTTAGGTTAGTGGTCGTTGATTTACCTTTCAAGAAGCCGTGCTGATTTGTGCAGATAGTTGGCCTACAGTACGGAAGCAGTTGTTGATAGACTATGCTTTCAAAAAGTTTGGGTATGCAAGAGAGTTTCGCTATGGGCCTATAATTATCGACTTCGGCTTTACTTCCTTTTTTATGAATAGGGATAATGTAAGATTCCTTCCATAGGAAAGGGAAAGTACCTGTTGAGACAGACAAGTTAAATAGAGCAGCAAGAGGAGGACCGAGATGGGTAACACACTCTTTTATTACAATAGCCGGAATTCCATCAGGGCCGGACGAGAAATCATCTTTAAGTTTATTAATGTTTTCAGATACCAAAGTTGTTGTTATATTTAGTGAAATGGCTGACGTCTCAGGATAGTTTCTCATATAGCTAAAGTAGCTAGGATCGGGTTCAGCTGTTTTCTTAGAAAAGGATTTGTTAAAGTGAGAGGCAAAGAAATTTGCAATGGTTTTTGGGTCGGCAGAAGATTCACTAAGAAATTTAAGAGTAGATGGGTAGCCGTCTGACTTTCTTTTGGTATTAATAAACTGGTAGAAGCGTTTAGGGTCCGAGACTAAGCTAAATTGCATGCGGTATATGTACTCAAGGTAAAGAGACTCACAAAGTTCAGAAAAACGATTATATACCGATCGATAATTACTGTAGTCGGAATCAGATCGAGTTCTTAAGAATTTGTGCCACAACTTGTTTCTGTTATTACGGAGAGAGCGCAACTCATTGTTGTACCAGGGAGGAGCAGATATGCAGATATGCTATGTGGAATATTGTAACTCTGTGAAGTCGATAGAGTGCATATGTAAATATGTTAACAAAGGTTGGCCGTCTTCGCTGTAACCAATGCAAATGACGAAGTATCACAGTACCATGTAAGTAGAAACGAAGCAATTTGGCGTATCTTTTCATTTGTGATTCATGAAAGACACCCTACAGTAGTCCATTTGGCAGTCCACTTAGAAAATGGTCAACGAGTTTATTTTAATGAATCGAACGCGGCAGACAGAGCGGCACGTCCACCGTCGACAACATTAACGAGTTTCTTCACAGTCTGTCAAACTGATGATTTTGCTCGCACTTTGCTGTATGCTGTCATGCCACGCTATTACACATGGAATGCATCATTGAAATCGTTTCAGCGTCGAAAACAAAGAACACCAGTTGAAGGATATCCAAATGTATTTGATTCAGAATCTCTGGGTCGCATCTACACAATACATCCAAATAACGATGAATGTTATTATTTGCGGTTGTTGTTGTTGAATGTTCATCGTCCGACATCGTTTAAACAGCGGTGTGCGTCTTACCGTGGGGAATGTCAACTATTACATTTACTTGAGAACGATTCGCACTGGGATGATACGCTCAAGGATTCCGTAATACCTTCATCGCCGCATCAAATTCGTACATTGTTTGCGATTATCGACAAGTTTCCCCTTGAATCCAAAAGATTTGTGGGTTAAGTATAGAGATGACATGTCTGAGGATGTTTTGCATCCTTTACGCCGTCAAACTTTGAATCCTACACTACAAATGACTGTAGAAATTTACAATGAGATATTGATCATGATAGAAGATAGGTGTTTATTGATAGCAAATAAAGTATTGTCGTGTTTGGGAATGACAGCACCCAATCGTTGTATGCACGATGCATTAAACCACGAGTTGCAAAGAGAACAAGAGTATGACATTGAAGCATTGGCCGAAACAGTTCATACAAATGTTCAACAATTAAATCAACAACAAAGAATTGCGTACGACACTTTGATAGAAGATGTGAACAGTGGATCTGGTGGAATTTATTTCCTTGATGCTCCCGAAGGAACCGGATAAACGTTCTTAATTTCATTGCTTTTGGCGAGGACTAGATCGCGAAATGATGTAGCTCTAGCGTTGGCTTCATCTGGAATAGCTGCGACTCTGCTAGAAGGCGGGCGAACTGCACATTCTACCTTGAAATTACCATTAAACATGCAAATAAACGAAACACCAATTTGCAACATCGCCAAAAATAGCGCAATGGTCAAGATCCTACAGGTATGCAAATTGATTGTTTGGGATGAATACACAATGGCCCATAAGAGGTCACTGGAGGCACTGGACAGAACGTTGAAAGATCTTCGTGACAACCAAAATATTTTTGGTGGGGCCATGATTCTGATGTCAGGTGATTTTCGTCAGACTCTTCCAGTTATTCCCCAAACAACTGTTGCTTATGAACTAAACGCATGCCTAAAATCATCGAATTTGTGGCGGTACTTAAAGACACTCCAATTAACAACTAACATGCGAGTATTTTTGCAACAAGATGAAACTGCAAATGTGTTTGCGAAGCAGTTGTTAGACATTGGAAATAATAAAGTCAAAGTGGACACCTCGACCGGATTCATCACATTACCCACAGATTTCTGTCATACCACATACTCAAAAGAGGAGCTTATTCAGCGTGTTTTCCCAGATATAGCACAACAGATCAATAACCATAATTGGCTGGGTGAACGAGCAATATTGGCCGCGAAAAGTAAAGATGTCGATCTCAATGCGACCATTCTGAATTTTCTTCCGGGATAGTTGGTTTCCTTCAAATCAGTCGACACCGTTATGAACCAGGATGACGTAGTCAACTATCCCATGGACTTTTTTTAAATTCACTGGAATTGCCTGGATTACCACCTCACAATTTGCAGTTAAAAGTAGGATCAGTTGTCATCATGCTGCGTAACATTAATCAACCTCGACTGTGCAATGGAACAAGACTGGCTGTGAAAAGGGTGATGAATAACGTCATTGAGGCAACAATCATAAAAGGAAAATACAAGGGAGAGGATGTCTTGATCCCGCGTATACCGATGTTTCCAACGGATTTACCATTCGATTTTAAACATTTACAATTCCCAGTACGTCTGGCCTTTGCAATGACCATAAATAAATCGCAAGGTCAGTCGTTGGAAGTTTGCGGAATCAACTTCCGTCGCGTGTTCGCGCGTCGGAAAACCGTCATCTTTGTTTATTTACGCACCACAAAACAAAACAAAAAATATAGTTTATCAGAAAGCTTTAAATTGATTAACAGACTGTATCATAACTGTGTGTGTATGTCATTATCAAACTGAACCCTTATAGATATCCAGTATTTCAGGAAAACTCTGTTTTGTAAGTAAGCAACATCATGTGTAATTAATCGAAAATAATAATAAAACTTCATTCATACCGAGCATTTTTTTTATTAATTATGGATTCCTTTTGTTTGATTTAAGTTTATTTTATACAAAAGTTTAGGTCTTTTATTTATCGATTGGGGCAGTACGAAGTCTGCCGGGTCAGCTAGTACTCAAATAAATTTCTTCTTAAAGAAAACGTGATCGGGTGAGGTTATCTCCTAAGTTCTTTCCTTGGTAAAAACCTTTGCACAGTTTCAGAAACACTTTATCTTTACATTTCTGGTCCTTTTCGAGTCAGACATATTGGAATATTAATCAAACATATCTAAGGCTAATCAAATTCAACATTTACTGGAGCAGTAAGGCGAGCTTTCTGAGTTAACCTCGAAATCGTTTGCTAAACTTAAATCCAGTTCAAATATCACCAGCCATCGAATAGAATCCCGCATAGCTCTTTCAAATAATTGGAATGACTACAAGGATAAGCATAATTCATTGAAAATACTACGATCATCAGTCAAGAGTGTACAGGAAGCAGAGTACGACGAGGATCCACATTTCAAAGGAAAATTCATGGAATGTGGAGAAAATTATCACGATGATATGGAGCAGATGGCGATTTTGCTAGAAAAAATCAAACCAAAATCTTCCATGGATGGCAAACCATTGTCCGATACTCTATTTTTCGAAAGTCATATTCGTTAACTACACATGTTCGCTTGCCGGTAATGGATCCTCCCATCTTTAGTGCAGAATTTTCGGATTGGGCTCCATACTTCCCTGACGTGCGTCGAGAAATTACAATATCTAAAAGCATTGGATTTACTCTTTCTGCAAAATCAGTCACCCAAGAATCAGCATGCACAAATGCTCAGCACAATTAATCAGTAGGCTCTTTAGAGGGCCTTGGTAGCAAAGTCGATCAGTGGGATGAGATCTTAGTATTTTTAGTTTCTCGTAACTTGGGTTCTGCATCTATAAAAAATAGGAAACACATCTACGTTCCAAAACAAAAACTTCTACTTGGAAGGAATTAAAGAATTTCATCAAACACGCATTCGTTCACTTCAGGCCTTCGAGCGGGTGAATCCGAAACAGCAAGATATCAGAAAGCCTTCATCAATAGTCAAAAATCAGTTATCTAAAGCCAGATTTCATCATTTTGCTGTACAGAACTCTTCCGAATCGTGTTCTCTTTGCAACGGGAATCATTTTATCTCAGCTTACCCAAGTTATCTCTCGAAAAGTTTTGAAGATCGTCATCAGTTTGTCACACAAAAAAGACAGTGCTTTAATTGTCTTAGACCACACTCAATCAGCAGATGCTATTCAAAGAAGATTCTGTTTTGGTCGTCGTCACACTTCTATTCACCCAGGCGGGAATGCTTCCAATCAATAATCTACGAGTGCCAGCTTATCACAGAACAACTCTACAATAGAATCAGTATCGATTGGACTATCTTTCTCTACTGCATCTGTAAGGGCCACTTATATCTATAAATCTCCAAGAAGCGAAACACTCCCACCAACAGCTTTAGTCAATATCAAATCGTGCAATGGAGCACGTCACGTGGTTAGAGCTTTTCTTGACCAAGCGTCTGAAATAAATGTGATATCGGAAAAGCTTAATCAAATTCTACGATTTCCACGTGTTCACACACCGTTGTCTATAGTTGGTATAGGAGCTGACTCATTATCTTTACACAGAGCAAATGGAAAAGTTACCCTGGATATGCAATCATGTGTGAATGAATATAGAACTGCCAAAACTAACTAGCTATCTTCCTTCAACAATGGTTGCCATTAACAACTGGCTTCATTTTAAGGGTCTGCAACTCGCGGATCCTTAGTGCCATCAGCCAGGCCGAATCGATCTTATACTAGACGTTGAAGTCTATACTCAAATAATCCAAACTGGACTTCGAAGGGGTCCATCGGAAGCGGCAGTTCTCTGGCTCAGTACAATCGGCGGATTTTTGCTGCCATATTGACCATGACCATAACGCCCTAATAAAACGATTTTGGATTCAAGAAGAAGTCTTCAGTCCTCCTAGTAATCAACTAACTTTAGAAAATGAACTATCCGAGGAGATTTTTAACACCACTCACTGTCGAGACTCAGAAAGAAGATATATCGTGAGGCTTCCTTTTAAGTCACATCCAGTAAGTTTCGGAGACTCTCGCATTGCAGCGATCAACATGATTCATAGGATGCAAAAACGTTTCATACTAAATTCAACATTTTATGAACATTACTCCTTCATCAGAGAGTATGAAGATTTAGCGTCGAACATTTAAACCTCCTAAAGTATCTGATCAGGTATTTTATTTACCACATCATGGAGTTGTGCGTAAGATGAACTCCACAGTTAAACTCCGAGTTGTTTTTAACGGATCTTTTAAGACCCAACAAGGGTTGTCACTTAACGAATTCCTTCATGAACACCCAAAGCTTCATGTGGATCTTCCAGACTTTATAGCACGATGGCGGATGAATCAATTTGCTTTCTCATCTGACGTCACGAAAATATTTAGGTAAATTCAGATTCATCCCGATGCTTGGGACTTTCAGAGAATTTTGTGACTTGAAAACTCAAATCTGGTGGAAGTCGTCTAACACGGAAATAGAGTTCTTCGACAAATTGCATTAGACGAAGGTCGTCTTTATCCAGAGGCCAAAGATGTTAAGATTCATGGCTTTCAAGACGCATCTCATTCGGCTCTAAGTGCAGTCATCTATTTTCGTGTTTCCGGAGATATAGATAATATTCAAATACCAAAGTGGCTACTATTCATAAAAGCAAAACATCAGGTAAACCATCTAGAAGTATTCGTGTTACAACGCCACGTTTGGAACTTTCAGCAGCGTTGCTTATTACACACCACGTCAATTACTCGTATATTCGAAAAATCTTGAATCTTGAGGCATTAGATATTCATCTCTGGACTGATCCCAGTACCGCCTTGTTTTGGATTCAAGGCCAACCAATTAGGTGGAAAGATTTTGTACGCAACTGTGTCTTTCAAATGTAATAAATTCTTTCTGAGGCGCATTGACATCATATACCAGGAGAGGACAACCCAGCTGATCATGCGTCGAGGGGCTTGTCACCACGTCAGCTATCTGATAAATCACTTTGGTGGTTCGGGCTCAGTTGGCTGCAACTTGACTCAAGTCTTTTTGGCCATCTCTGTGTCTTAACTTGGGTACAAGTTCTGATCTGGATTCTGGCAAAGATTCAATACTTCTTGGGATCTCATAAACAAGTACTCATCGCTGATGTGACTATTACGTATAACTGCCTGGTGTAGGCGGCTAATACAGTTCTCAAAAACCCTCAAAGAAAAAAACGAAATCTAATGGAAATATGCCACCAAAAATCACAAAATTCAATGGCTGAAGCCCGAGGAACTAAATGAAGCTAAGGTATTTTGAATAAAATACATACAGATCGAGAGTTTTTGTTCAGAAACTAAAAATTGATCTAGCTTACAGTCCATTCCATGGCAGCAGCCCAATTTATAGCATTTCTCCATTTATTGACGGTTATGGAATTCTTCGACTTGGCGGGCGGCTTCGCCACTCTCAAATCGATCCGGACACGAAGCTTCCAATAATCCTTCCACGTGAGTCAAACCTAACAAAGCTGATTCTGGACTATACATATAAGTCTACACGCTCAGACAGAGCTACTGGATTATAGGACGTCACAATACAGTTCGTAGTTTCATTAATAGATGTGTTGTTTGCACATGCTATCGAGCTTTAACACCAAATCAACTTATGGGCCAGCTAGGCCAGGCCCATTCACACTAAAAACCTGGAAAAGGTGAGGAGCTAAAAAGTATAAGCGATACCTAGTGGTGTTTGTGTGCAGTTCACTCCTAACTTGGCACGGATTACTCTACAGAAGGATTTCTTGCGGCCTTCAAGCGCTGGCACGAAGTGGTCATTTAAAACCCCCGCAGCGCCTTGCTTTGGAGGTAAATGGGAGGCAGCTGTTAAGTCAACCATGTTTCACATTAAGAGAGTGATAGGAGATGCTGTTCTCCCATACGAGGAATTTTCCACGTTCCTGGTACTCTCGTCTCTCGGATGACCCAAGTGATCTGGAAGTTCTAATGTTTATATTCTATGATGAACTACCACTTTGTTTTTAATCTGTATAAGCCTTAGGTTATTTTTAAGTGCAATGGTTGTTCGTAATATTTCTTCTAGGTTTACAATAATAATGATATTATATTTAATAATAATATCAGTTTGATTAGCGATTTGAATTGTTTCCACCTTAATTTTTAAATATCATGACTGTTCATTGATTGGTGTTATCTGTAGTATTCCGTGTATGGTCGGTATTAAAAGTATCATGGTTAATAGTTGAAGATGTAAGTTTATGTCATCTTTTAATATGACTTAAGTGTGCATTGTTTATATTTTTGATCTAGTTCAATTTTTATGTTGAGCGTGTTTATAATTTTTTATCGGTCCTACCTGTCTTTGTTCCCTGCAATCTTCTCGTTATTCAATAAGTCTATTTACCTTTTTTATTTTAGTTTTCTGGACTACATTACTTAATGTTTGTTCACCAACTTCTTACGTATAGTCCACAGTACGCCAGCCATTTTTTTTTAACGGCTAATAACAGGCTTAATCTGAGACGCATACATTGCGCCCTGCTGGAATTCTTTTTAGTAGGACCTAACAAAATGCGCATGTGCAAAACATGTCGATTTGGTGATTGTTTATGTATGTATGTATGTATGTATTCATGTCTTGCATAATTGTGGTGGTTCCTTGAAAAAAAAATATTGATAATTTTTGGCAAAATGTGTATGAACAAATCAAAATCGCCTGTACTTGCAAGGTTTGTAGCTTTGATATTTATCAAATAACACTTTTAACTTTTCGTGAGAAGTCCGAGACTTCACCTCGGATCAACTTTAAAAAAAACACTCTTTCACCGTCATAAAAAAGAGAGGGAAGGGCAAGAAAAAACGATTAAACATCCAGTAGTACTATAAATATGAAAGTGCATATTATTTATTTTTTACCAATTTATCCCACTTTCTGTGCAGGACAGTAAAAAGATAATGTTCCGCACTTTATTGCCGGATGAGAAATGCAAAAATGAAATTGTTATTAATGAAAAAAATATAACTGTAAAATTGACAATTTTGGAGCTTAGGACTGAGAATACGTACAGTTACGCTTTTAGGACAATGTGGTCGTTTAATTAAAAAAATAATTACCAACAAACAGTAAAAAGATTAGCTGGTTAGTAATAATTTTTAAGGAACTCTTTATTCAGACAGGTTGGTAGTAGGTGACGCATTTGTCAATATTTTATCGGCAATATTTCACTACAAACTTACTTGTTATACATTCTCGTACTCGTCTTTTTACATACGCCTGTATTCTCGGAGTACTGCCTTTGTAAACATTTTTGAATATTTAGATAAATGTAGGGTCAATGATAAAGGTGTTTTTTTTGTTTTTGAGTCATAGAATTTTTGATAGGGATTGTATCAAATTAGCTGTCAAATTTGTCAAATGCATGTTAGAGATTTGTTCAATTGTCCAAATTATCATAGAAATTTTCATGTTTTAACAAACCTTGTGTGTCTAGAAACTTATTTCCAAAATTCATATTCTATCTGTACGCGTTTGAGTATTTCGTCAATTTTTTGAAGCACATTAAAGTTATATGTCGAACCACCGACAAATATACATGGATTTAATTATTATTGTGTATTTAATTACGAAGTTAAATTAATAAGGATTATATTTATAAAAATTATAATTATAAAAAATATGTAATTATAATTATAAAAAAAATACTTTAAGGCCTTATACTCGTAATAATAGTGATACTTTGGAGACAATTTTTTTTTAATTTTAGATAATTACTGAGCCGAGTTATCCACATCCATAATATGGTGTCCCTTATGCCCAGCACACTAAAGTGCTTACCTAAATCGTAGTGCCCGTCACGACGCCAGTAAGCATCCTGTAGCTTATCCCATTGAAGGCAGCTGACCTCTAAGGGATTTCAGGAAGCATTCGTTTGGTCTGCCGACATCTCTGAAAGCCATGCTATCTGCAGATCCCGCTTACACTGGAAGCTCTAACCAAGGACGCAGTCTGTTCTAACGTAGGTTCGAATCCTAGAAAACTATCCTCTGAGCCCTGCCTAGCAAATTCATCGACGATTTCATTTCCTGTGATTGCATTGTAACATTTGACTCAAACAAGACTTAGTGACCTCAACCTACCGACTGCGCTCAGTGAAGTTTTAATTTCTCGAACTACCTAGGAAGTCACGGAAGGGCTCAGCAAAGCTTCAAGTGCAACTAGGCTATCGCTAGAGATACGTCCCCCTTTCTACAGATTCTTCACAATATAGTTCGTTGCCATTAGGATTGTGCGTATCTCCGTTTGAAGGATACAAGTACGAACTTGGTAGCAGACAGAAAGCAGCCTTTGTGTACGCAACTTCGCACAACATCACAGCAAATTGGTGATGTCAACGTTTCTGGCTTAGGTCAATCTTCAGGGCCACCAAGAGTTAGTGGACAAGTTCATATCAGGGGTTTATTTGCAACTATCGGACGGCATTTAACATCCTGCTCAAAATAATAACAGCTTGCATTTTTTCAAAATAATACATTAGTTTTTCCGGTATCCAGGTCTACTGTTCATTTCGCTTAACTCTAAAGGTAATTGGATAATCTAACTACTCAATAGTTTTTTAACAGAAAAATATGGTGTTTTCTACAAAGTATCGACCCACTATCTCCAACAATATAAAATGTAAATTAATTTGATTACACCAATCAAATTAGTTACGAAAAAAAAGTCCAGCCACTGAGTTTTTGATCTTATAAAATATTTTCTTGGTTTCAATCGTAACAAATATAAAAATAATAATTGTACCGCAAGAAACCTCGAAAAACATAGTTTAAGGTTTAACATAGAGTGCTTGCTTGGGCCATTAAATTAGCACAAGATTAATTCATGAATTTAAATATAAATGCTTTTAAAATGAAAATGAGCCAATCAAAGAGCCTAGCCGAAAACTCAACTAAAACACTCAGATGTACGAGTATATGTAACGAGTGTTTTGAGTTGTGGGAAGAAATATTTGCGGAAGGCGAAGCCTCGAAATCGTGTCACATATTTATGTATGTATTAATAAGCATATAAGCAGTTGTACTTTCACAGTTAGTCCAAACAAATCTGAAAAACGCCTTAAACCTTGGATTACGCTGAACTTATTAAAAAAAAAGTTAAGTTTAAAAACAAGTTAAGAATAAAATGTTCAAAACACCCTAACACACTATCTGAAACTAAAATACAAAAAAATATGCAGCGAATTGAAGAGAGAAATCCCAATTTGTCGAGACAGTTATTATGGTAACAAATTCAATCTAGCTAGAGGCAATATAAGATATGAATGGCAGTGCGTTAATAGCATCCTCAATAAAAAAACGAGCAAGTAAACATCAAAGTGCGGTACGCGTTAGTGATATTGCAGTTACGGACAAACTTGGCATTGCTAACTCTTTTAATAACTATTCTGCAACCATATCTGATAATATGCGAGTGAATTCTACCTACTCTAGTTGCACACTTTTTAGGCCTGTTTGCAATCTTGTTGAACCCTCTCAGAGACAGAGCTTTTTATTTGAGCCGATAACTGGCCTTGAACTCCTAAGAACAATTGGTGAGATAAGATCAAACCTAATTCTTAAAAATATTGCATACTTCGTAGTTGCTTTTCAATAAAAACATTTTTCTGGGATATTTCCTGATGCACTTAAATGTGCGGATGTTCTACCTCTCTTCAAAAGTGGATCGACTATTGAAATATGTAATTATAGGCCGATCTCACTCCTACCCACAGTCAGCAAAATTTTTGAAAAAGTCATGAAAAATAGAATAGTGAGTTTTTTAAATAAAACAAAACTTCTCAGTGATGTTCAGTTTGGTTTTCAGAAAAACAAATCTACAGAAGATGCCCTTTTACACTTCTGTTCTCAAATATTTGCCAACCTTGACAAAAAAAAGTGTACCGTAGGATTGTTATACTGATGATATACTGCTAGGTAAGATTGAAAATGCTGGTTTTCGGGGCTTTGTATATGATTGCTTCAGATCTTACTTGAAAAATAGAAAACAAAGCGTGAAAATTGGCGTTATCAGCATTAAACTAAAAAATCTGTATCCAGGAGTTCCTCAGGGATTTGTTTTGCGACCAATCCTCTTTTTAATTTACATCAATTCTTTGTTTAAATAGGATTTTAAGCGCTTGCTGACAGCTTTTGCGGATGATGTGGGTTTCGCTTATAGTTCAGATAGTGTTTTGAATCTTACCGCAGACATAAATTGGGATCTGTTTTTATTAAGAATCTGGTTTGCAGAGTATAAGTAGTTATAAGCTCTAAAACTGAAATTATGTTTATTAATCTGTCAGCGCAAAACAATTTTAGTGATGAGGTTTATTTACTGCAACCGACTGTCGGTGATTTAAATTCTTTTATTGCTCTTGCAAGCCCAGTTCCTCCTCTCAGACTTTTAATATTTGTTTCGGTTGCAGCGATAATTGTTTTCAAGTTATCATTGATTCTAGGATGAGTTTTTATAACCACACAGAATGTCTGAGACATTATTTTCGTGGCACACTAAAAAATTTTTATTTTCTGGACAAAGTTAGCTCTTTTAAACTGTAGAAAAAGATACATCATGGTATGGGATTGAGTGCTGGGGAGGTATATAAATACTTATGTCGTTATTATTTCTTTTAATGTTAATGTAACTTAAAAATTGTAACTGGATTTTAAGAAATAAACAATAAATAAAATAAAAAATAAATACTTAACCATAATAATCGATATGAAATATGGAAAATGTTACAGTATTTTACATATCGCTTGCTCTTTGTTCTTTTTCGACAAAAAGAGTGGTGATCATTTTTACGTTTTTCTTAAATTGAAGAATGAAAGTATGAATTGAAATCAGTAAATTCCTTAAAATATTTTTAAACTCACTCAGACTATTTCTACTTAACATGCCTGCAATTCTCATAAACTACAGGAAGTCTGTGTAAAAGATTTATGTGCTTGAGTTCACAGGAGTGAACCTTGCAACACATAGTACAAAGTTAGCTTAATAACAGGTATACGTGATAATAAAGAAAATAAACGGCGTGGAAAACTAAAAACAAGGAAGTCTGAAATACTCTTAATTCAAAAATTTTGCTTTTCCTGTTTTGATCTGCGAATTTAAGTCCACGTTTTTCATAATCAAAGCTCTTGCCGCAGAGGTAAAATTCCTTGAATATGCAGTAAGCACAAAAATGGGAAGGTGCATGGCTGAAATAAACACTGCCACTGTGTACTTGTCCATGCAAAGTACGTAATGTATATATGTGTATGTTTTAAGCGAGTTAAAAAATGGAAATAAAATGAGTGCAAAACAACAAAAGAATAAGCTATATAAAATTAGTATGAATGATGACAAATATACCATAAATGTAAGAATGTACATACCATTGTATAATATATTAGATAAATTCACCAAGATATTCCGTGCTTTTAATACTGGAAAAAACTCCTTCCATTCTTAGTACGTACAGACTACGTGGATGTACATACATGCCAGGTGAAACCCAATTTTTTTTAGGGATTTTTGTAATTAGCTCTTTGTGCAATGCAACGACAGACTTATTTTTGTTTAATAGTTTCTATTGAAATCGAACTTCATCGTAAAGTACGTGAATGCAAACGTTTGTATGTACACATGACGTAAAAGAAAACAAATAAAAACAACCAAAGAAAGTTAAGAACAAAGATTGCTACACAAAGTCTAACCCTCTTTTGCATTAATGGTATACATATATGTATAATAAACATGTTTACAGGATGTTCACATGTATGTATTCACATTTCATGTATATGTACCATTAAGTAAAAGTTTTCCGAGTTTATAAATTGAAAATAACGGGTAAAAGTGGAAAGCAAATCAAACCTTTTAATAAGCATCAGTTTTATATTTTTCGCTTTTTTCTCTTTGCAAAGTTCAAATTTGGTTTTTCCGTTCAGATCTTTTGCATCTCCTTCATGTTCGATTGTTTTCCAAATTGGTAAATAATACGAATATTCAACTTTAGTAACGCCCTATAAAAACAACTCAATATTAGAGTTTCACATTAAAGTGGAGTTAATTATAAAAGCAATCGATTATAGGAATTGAAAAATTTAATTTTGATGAAAACTTACGAGTAAATTGAAGACAATTTTGTATTGTACGTGTACGAGCATGATATGAACTGTATCATATCCTATGTAATAAAGCTTTCCCAGTAGTTTATTTGCATCATATTTAACACAATGTTATCATCCATGAGATTTAAGTGAGCTTGCAGATTTCCAGTGGCGACAAAGGCTATACGATGTAATTGCAAGAGGTATTTCTCATAACAACAACGAAAATGTAATCGATACTGCCAAAAAGATCGCCGAAAATTTACGACACTAATGCTCTACGCACATCGATGCTTTTCGCCTGGGATATAATTCGCACAGCACAGCAATAGCAATAGCAACAACGACATCGAAGGCTCTCGCACACTACTAATTCGGTTTTCTTCTCATGTTGAGCAACGACCTTTTCTTTCGGCATTTTACAAAAACAGAGATCTTACAATTGCCCAACTGGAAAATGAAAGACACACCACTAAGCCTAACATCTCACGTCATAGTCACATAATTGAGAGCCTAACGCCTGCGAATAGTTCTCTGTTGCGGTATGATAATCAACTCAATAAAGCCCAATTTACAATACTGCGAGATGCGATACGAGAGTCGCATTCGAATTCGAATGCAAGGGCTCTCGCATTCAGACATCGGACGTCTGCTTACAATGATGCGTCAAAACACCATTCACTAATAACAAGCTCAAAATCAAAACAACAACAATTTAGCTATCACCCATTGCGAGATGCGAGAGTTTTCCAGATTTTCGAAATTGAATGGGATGTTCGTTGCGAGTCTCGCATTATTGTAAATAAACAAATGGAATTACATGTTACGGAAATATTTTTGACAGCTAATGCGCTCTCATTTTCGAACAACGTATCGCATCTCGCAGTATTGTAAAAGGGACTTAAAGAAGAGTTATTTTCATTAGTGAGAATGAGAAATTGTTTTGCTTATGAAACTCCAGTGAAATCTCCCATTATAAATTACGGTGTTGCCCGATGTCCTTAAACTAATGTCAATTTGGAGCAGTATTATGATTTAATTATCATTAGACTTTAAGTATCTAATACTTGTGATATATGTATAATATACAAATAAAAATTGCTTTTGCTCCTCTTGAACAGTTAGCAGGCCGTGAAAATCTTGCATCAACTTGACTGCTCTTTCAGCAGAGTCATTAACTGCTTTCAGTTTTAATAGCTTGCTTTTAGCATGTTGGTACGAAGCATTTTTAAGCCACAAAGAGGGGCACTCGTGGAGAAAAACACCATCAATTTTCAATCGACTAAATAAGGACTTGCTTTTGACTGAAACAAAGTCATCGATGTTTTTTTCTGAAAACAAAAAAAGGAGGATTATTGATATAATTTTTTAGTTATGTAAATAAAAAAGTTAAAAAAACAAACTTAATTTTCAAACTTACCATAAAGTCTGCCACAAAGTTGTTCTTTCGATGGAATGTAGCATTTACCATAGGCAGATGGATATTCTTTGGCTAAGTTAGCAACCATTTTGACTTTCGTTTCTTGGCTTACATCATCATCAAATAGAGACAAGATAGACACTTCGTCTGTCAAATACCACAAATGCAAGCAAAACTTCTGTAATGCTGCTTTCGAGATGCTTTCATCTATTGTTTCATAAGATTTTATAGCTTTCAGAAAACACAAATCCTGGTAAGGTGCTTTTACTGCTAAAATGCATTGCAACCAAGGCCTAACGTATATTGTCACGATGAACAGGCAGACGTCTAACAGAATCATTTCCCTGCCTAGTTTCTGTTCGAGAAGTACACAAGTACCATTGATTCGACCAGTATTTGAAGCAGTCGTATCACAACACAAAATCTGCACTTTATCCTCAAGATTCCAATCAATTATAGCATTCCAAAGTACCTGGGCCTGTTCCTTTCCTGTAGAGTTATCCAACTTTGGTACAGCGATAAGTTGTTCTTTATCGTCAAACGTTATAACTATCGGCAGACGTTCTTCCTTAGATTTGCGTGAATCTAAAGCCGGCAAAAGTTTACCATCCCAGTGGAGTGTTACAATATCCGGAACCTGGATTTGAAAATTAACCTTTATGGCTTCCGCTCGCTCTTTTCGCTTTTCCGTACGAACCCTTTGAATAGTGGACTTGCTTATAGGAAATTCGTCTGTGTTATGTCCAAGAGCTTCAATAGTTGCTTCAATAATAAACACAGCATCTCTCACACTCAATTGACACCGATATAATGCTGCCACTAATTCCTCATAACAGTTTTATTTATACTGGATTCTGTTTTGGTTAGGTTTGGCAAAATTTCCTGTAAATCCATCAATTCTGAATCAGACGACAAACTTTCTTGTAGCGGGTCATAAGATGATGTTGAAGGAGCTAAGGATGAAAAATATTTAGCACGTCGTTTTTGCTCCTCGACGTTTCTAAGGTGCGCTCTTTCTTCTTTGTGTGTTTGTTTTTGGTCAACTCCGGCTAAATGACCAGGTCGGCCTGGTTCTCTTTGGCGCTGCAAAAAAATCCTATCTTCATCTATCTTTATTAATTGAAGTGCATCCGCATGTGCAATGTCAAACAAATTGTTTAAGTTTGTAACAAACTCATGTCGACGCTGCTCAAACACGTTTTTTGTTTTGTTTGCATTTTTTTGCAAATTTCTCCAAACTTGATACAATGTAATTAATTTTTTAACACAATTAGGTAGAGATCTTGTCGGGATACGGGCCTTTTCCCAATAAATAATGCGCTCACGAATAGTAAGATTTGCGCTCTCATTAACACTTAAATTCACTTCACGAATATTATAGAACAAAACTGCCAGTACTTGCCCATTAGAGGGAAGTTTTGAACCAGTAATTTGATGTTTAACGTTCCCTATTGAAAATATCTCCTTTCTACAACTGCGTAACTCCACTGACATGTTAACAGAACGAGAACAATGTGTTTACTAATAAAATAAACATGCAATAACAAGTTATCGATATGTTATTACCCGCGTGCCATGAATTGCAAGTACTGACATGTTTAGATGCAAGTCGGCACGGGTTCCTCTGGTTCAAAGTACATGAAACTTTATTTACTATTGTTTTGACAGTATTCGAATAAAATAAGAGGGTATGCGTTACAAAAATTTAAACTTGATTTTTTTGGGACACCCTAATGTATATGTATATTCATGTACTATAGAGAGAAGACTTTCTCCCTCTCTCTCTCTCTCTTCCTCTCCTCTTTCTGAATTTCGTTCATATTCCCCCTTTTCTTCTTATTGTTGGTATTGTTTTTGGAAATATTAATATACATATAAATACCAAGAGTTCCAATTACGTGTCTTATATTTTAAGTGAAATATTGAATAATACGCTTCGCTCATCTATCATTGCAAATAAAGTTGCGGTGCGATCAAATATAAAAATGTTGTCAAATTCACGCATGGGGCCGAAAATGTGCTACCTTAATTCACGTAGGTGAAACTTGGCTGTGGTCTGATCCAGACGACAAAAGAAAAAGCGATGCGTTACATCAGCTATACAAAATCCCGGGGTATAAATTAATTCGTAAGGATAGAGTTACCAATACAACAGGCGGGGGTGTTGCGGTGTATTACAGCATCTCGCTCATGAATAAAATACTGCGAGAATCCGAGGAAGGTGCTATGGAATATCTTCTGTTAGCACTTACTGATGTGATCACTAAGGGTCATATTGGTGTAGCTTATAATACAAATCGAAATTACTTCTCAGAACCCCTTTTTAAGCAATGCACGAGCTTACTGCACTTTACGAACACATAATAGTTTGTGGTATCTTTAACGTAAAGCAAAGCCTTTCTGCTACCGCCACTGGGTTGTCGATAGTTAACTCCTTTGCTACACGTTTTCTAAGTCTTCTGGACATCTTTATGGTGTCGAATCTGTCCAATGTATTACTTCCTTGCAAGAATATCCAAAAATGACTTCATTTTTTGTACTTACAATGTTGACCTGACTCGTGCTCTTCTCTTTCACCCTTTACCTTCAGGGACACCAATGCCTTACAACAAGATGTAATCTTACTCCCTTGTCGCCATTGTTATTATGCGTCAACTATAAATGACAAGATGAATCACGTTCAATCCTTAAAATTGGATCTCTTTAATAGGCACAGACAGTTCAAAGACAGTTCAAATACGGAATAAGAACTGCCCTTGCTTTAGAAGTGAAATTCGTATTACTATAAAGGTTCGAAACAAATTATATTCACAGTGGAAGCAAAGTCCAACTATTGGGAATTATTCTATCGAGCTCGTAATTACTTCACATTTACAATATAACACGAAGAGCCAAAAAAAATGTATTCTCTTTCCAAACCGAACACTGATCTAATATCAAAAAAGGTATGGAGTGTTGGAAAAAAGGCAGCTGCTGATGATAGGATTTCAGATGTGACCTAACTCAATGATGCCTTTTTATCTGGACCTAGTAATAACTCCTGTTTTAGCCCCAAAAATCAGTTTTTTTTTTTTTTTTTTAATTTGTATTTTGAAGCTCTACGTCTTTAATGTTATACTCTCAAATCTGATGCTGTCGGTGAGGTGGGTGTGTCTCTTCGTTTCTTTAAAATGATTTTGATTAACGTCTACCCTACACACATTATAAATTTTTCCATAGCATCATCTATTGTTCGTAAAAACCTCAGCCATCCATTGTATCAGATTTTCGCCCTATCAGTATTTTGCCATGTCTACCAAAAGTATCGGAAAAGATTCTCGCTAAACAAATATCTTGTTATTTGGAGCAATATACAATAGTTTTACAGCTATAATTAAAATTCTCGATGATACAAGAATTAAATATGACGAGGTTACCTAACGGTACTCTATTTGCTGGATTTTTCCGAAGCTTTTGATAAAGAAGATCACAACGTGCTGTGACAGAAACTAAAGTTATATTTTGGCCTTGGTGAACAGGATTATTTAAGTAATCGTACACGTTTCCATCTTCCGAGTTCAGACCCTTATTAAAAGGAGTACCTCAGGGTTCCATTTTGGGTCTATTTGGGTATTACTTTGCTTATATATAAAAAACCTACCCAAGGTATGCCCAAATGTTTCCATTCATCTTTATGCTGACTTTATTCTTGTCACAACCTATCGGATACGTTGAGGATCTCATTGCAAGGATAAATGAAGATCTCTCAAGAATTTACAACTTGTCATTTTCGAACGGTCTAGATCTGAATGCAGAGATATCTCAAGTGATTTTAATTTCGAGAACATATTGCGATACGAATGACTTTTCACGTGTAGTTTTAAGCAACAAATTTGTTGAGAAGGTTTCAAACTTTGGTTTTAAAATAAATCGTTGAATTTCTGCAGTAGACCACACAAATTATATTGTTGAGCAAATTTATGGCGGATTACGAAAGCTGTGGTAGTCTTCTAGTTTTACACCAGTAGAAACAAAGCTAAGAATTATTAAAACTCTTTTGCTGCCTATATTTGACTACAATACTGTTGTATACCGCAAACTTGACTCACAATCCGAACACAAGTTGCTTGTTGCATTCAACGGTGCCATAAGATACGTGTATGGATTACGTCCATTCGATCACATCTCGCACTATCAAAGACTAGTTTTGATCTGTACGTTTCTGTGCTGTCAATTTGTGCACCGTCCTGTAAGCAATAGATACCCCACTTATCTCTATGAATAACTTCTATTTCCCCATTCTACCAAGACTCTTAAGCTGACAATACCATACTTAAATTACTTTAATTCTTCCCGCCTTTTCTTCATTCATGTAACCAGACTTGAGAATATCCTTCCCACGTCGACAAAACAAATAATGGGAGCTAATCAATTCAAACATTCAACGCTTGGATGTCTACAATAACTGCAACAACAACTCACTTCAAACTTCTTCCTTTCTCTGCCCTATTTAATTTTTTTTCCTTACCTATTTTATCCTACATCTTCTATCTTTTCGACTATAGCTTATAAGTCTTATTTACAAATATGTTCATATACAATACGAAAAAATGCATTTTACAAGACTAAGTACTTACCTTAATGTATTAATAAATAAATTGAATTGAAATTGAAGAGCAATAGAGCTTCAAGATCCCCCTGGATTTATAGAAGGTACTGTAAAAATAACTGTAATCAAGATCAGAAACATCACCAAACTCTTTGCGTTACTAGCGAAGCAATTTAAAATAGAGTGGCCTGTAGAATGGTTGTAAAGTAAGTAAATTTAGCAAAACCCCCAAGCGTGCGATAGAAAAACTGATACCTGGTATAAATATGTAGCATTAGTTATAATTAACATATGTGTGTTACGTATATCAATAAAAAAAGAGAAGAGGAAAAAAGTACATACTTACTTACTAAGGTGACGCTACTGTTCGGGTTGAAACTGGACCTCAACTAATAAGCCTCTCCAGTTAGCCTTGACCTTAGTTAATTTCCTCCAGTTGGGTACTCGATTGACGGACGGTCCTACTTGTGCGCACCACTTAATATGAGGTCTTCCTCTACTGCGTTGTCCCTTCGAGTTAAATTCGAAGACTCTGCCGGCCGGAGCATTAGTAATCATTAGCTCTACATGTCCTAGCTATCTCAGGCGACTGATGCCCAGTTTTCTGTTTAGGTCGATGTCGCTGCATAACTCATATAGTTCGTAGTAATCTTCTCCTCCAAAGCTCATCAACGCAAAAGAGACCGAATATTTCTCGGCTAATTTCTCTCTTGAAACGGCTGAGGATATCCTCATCCGCTTTCGATAGATTCCATGCAGTGCCATAAAGTAGGACTGGGATGATCAAGGTCTTATACTATATAGAGTCTACTTAGTTTTTCGGAATAGGGCCTTACTACTCAATTGCCTTCTTAACCGTTATTTTTTTTTCTAGGAATTATTTACCATGCTGTCGGCAGTTCAAATTCGAATCCCTTCCTTTCCGAATTTGAAATGGGATATAATTCATCAATTTCTATGAAAAACATTAATGACGCATTTAAGGATGTAACGGTAAACAAACGCACTATACGATATTGGTTTGAAAAGTTCCGCTCGGGAGATTTCAGCCTCGAAAATGAACCACGTGAGAAGCCGGAAACGTTAGTTGACGAGAGATTGCACAAAGCATGGGAGTATCCCCAATGATAATAACTCGAAACCTTTCTCTCATAGGAAAGGTAAAGAAACTCGATAAGTGGATACCCCATAAACTGAGCGAATTCCAAAAACTACGGCGCTTGGAAATTTGAGCATCGCTTATATTAAGAAACCGAACTGAACCGTTTTTGCACCGGATAGTCACCTGTGGTGAAAAGCGGATAGTGTATAATAATCGTACAAGATCTGGGCAGTGGTTGGATGCAGATGAAAAACCAAAACACATCCCCCAAACCTGATCTTCACCCATAAAAGGTTATGGTGGTAATTTGATGGACATCGAAAAGACCAAATCCACTTTTCATTTCTTCAACCAGGAGAAACGATAAACCCATAAAATATTGTGAGGAAATTGACATATTGCACAATTGGCTGAAAAGCAACCTGCGTTGGTCAATAGACATGACAATGCTAGACCCCATACCTCACAAGTATTCTTGTATTTCCCCAACGGATTACCAACCTTTCCGCAATCTGGATTTATTTTGAAGGCAGAAGGTCTTCCGGAACCGAGCAGCGGTTATAAAAGCCTTTGAAGATTTCATTTATTCAAAAAGTCAGCACTTGGAAGAATGTCATAGATGTCAACGGATCCTATTTTATTACAATTTATGGAAAAATAATATTGGTTTTTAAATTTTTACTATACTCGTAAAATCGGATATTTCATGTGGTACAATACTTCAAAATTATAGCTGTCGACGGTTCTGTCCAATTCGTCGATGTTCTGCGTCCCTTCTTGTTGACATCATATACTTGGTTTTGCTCTAATTAATTGTTAAAACCCATTTTGGCAGCTTCCTTTTGAATACTAGCGATAACATCGGCGTATGCTAGTAGTTGCACATTATTTTGAAAAATTATGCCTCCGGTGTGCCCAGTTTGGCAGGGATGCCAAAATATCTTCATACAGCTCGTCTCTGTAAATGCTGTCATATGCGGCCTTAAAATCGATTAAAAGTTGATGGCTATTAATTTGGACTTCTTGAGTTTTTTCCAGGATTTGCCAGAGCGGGAAGATTTGGTCGATTGTGGATTTTCCTGATCTCAAATCGCATTGATAATGATCAATCAAGTTGTTAGCGAAGGGTTTCAGACATTCGCAAAAAATTGCAGATCAGATCTTATGTCTGATGTTGAGGAGATTTATAACTCAGTACCGGGCAAATGACCAGATCTAAGAAGTGAGCTATCATTCTTTTTTAGCAGCTTTGAATACCTTGGCCTGTAAGTCATCAGGTCCAGAAGCATTGTTGTATTTCATCATAGATATTGCTATCCTAACTTGAATGGTCAGTTGGACGGAAATTTTGGCTATCATCGTCGAAGTTAAATTATCTGTTCTGCCTAACAGCAGGATGTTGAGTTTCTTCGCCGTTATATAGTCTGCAGAAAAGGGTTTTCCATATTCTCAGCATCGACTGTGACTCTACTACAGGGTTTCCTTCTTCAACTTTACAGCCGTATGGATCTGTACGGATCTTCTTGCCTGGATAAGTTCCTTTTACCTGTTGGTAAAACGTCAGTACCTTATTCCTGGAGTATTCCCTAATAATATCTTCTAAAGCCCGGCCCTCGCGCTCTAGAACTGGACTGGGAAACAAATTCAATAATCAGGTCAAATGCAATTGCAATTTTCACAGATGGCTCAAAAATAGAGGAAGGAACAGGTTCTGATATCTTCTCAGAAGACCCGGAACTAAGAGTGTCTATAGAACTACCGGACGCAAGCAGTTTCAGTCAGAACCGGGTGAGACTGTGCTGGGTGCCAGGACACTGCGGTATTAAAGGAAATAAACAAGCAGATAGGCTTGCAAGAAAAGGAGGGCTGCTCGACAATAGTGGGGTTGCCAACATCAAACCACCCTTTTGCATGGTGAGGGGCACTATCGAGGAAAAAATCACAAAGACTGCCAACCTAAGGTTGTCAAGTCTTGGAGGACCCTGTGGATCTCTGGCCACTTTTTGACAGCAAACGACCTAGGGAGTTTATAAAATTAAGCAGGGATATTCTTAGAACAGTAATAGAAGTCATGATAGGATACTGTCTCCTGTGAAAATACATAAAGAGACTCAAATTATCAGATACGAATGTTTTCAGATTCTGCGGTAATCTGCAAGCTGTTGAGCACATAACACACATACTGTGTGGATGCGAGGCAATATCGCGTAGTCAAAGATAATTTTTGGGGAAATAATTTTTCGAAAACCTAGAGGAAATAGATGTCACGAACTTCAAAGACCTTCAGAGCTTTTGCAAAGAAATTGAGTGTTTCACCTTGAAGATTGTTTAAGTTTTCGCCATTTGAACACAAATTCAACTGGTTCCACGGGGATCGCGATGGGCCCGTTTTGGTGCCTGGTGTCTGTATGATGCCATATCCACCATACCTCTGTTTAACCTATCCTAACCTACGACATCGCTCATATGTCTTGTCGAAGAGCTCGTAGAAACATTCTTTGGTGGTTCCCCATTGTCTTCCGTAGGAGCATGGGTGCATATTTGGCTTATGTTAGCGAATTTAGTCTTGATGTATATTTTCATAACATGCTCGCTCATGTTTCCGAAGCTTGGGATGCCTAAGTCTGTCACATATGGCAAATCCGCATACGAGTAAGCGCTGTTTTTTTCCCCTATAGCAATCATCATAGTATATATCAAAGATTTTCAACCTCCTTATGTCCGTGCCATCCCATCGCACTTCCTGGATGGATGGTTATGATATCTGAGTGATCACAATCAAGGCCCTCTGCTAATTGCTCGGCTGCATTTTATCCGAGGCCATTAGTTGGTTCCCTACATCTTTTTAATGGTTCTTACATCTTCCGTATAGGGTTGTGAGCCCTATGACGGCATAGGGCAGTACTATGCTATTGTCCGAGCAAGACCTTGCCATTTTAGCCTGTATGCTTCAACGAAAATTGAGCTGTCGGATAAACTGGGTATATGATTATTAACTGTGTGTTGGGCAAAAAATTATTTAACTGCCTTAAAAAATTTGAGTAATCAGGTTGCAGTGAATTACTGGATGAGCCAAATGCTCTTCATTCTGATCTGTCTATATTTGTTTTATTTTACTTATAATACCTACTTATTTACTTAGATAGCGCTGTAATCGTGAGTCTACCTGCGCATTCACCAAAACCCATCACCAATTATTGCTGACTTCGGCCAGTCTGCCTCCAGTTGCGCACTTTAATTAATGTCATGCCTTCTCTTGCTGAGTTGTCTTACAAAGTAGGAATCGTTTATAAATGTTATCGCACCTCAGTCTCCATCCATCATATATGTATTTGGTGTTAATTTTTCCGAATTTTATTTCGTTGACTTAGAGAAGTACTCTTTAAATATGATAGTAGTATAACTTACAGTCAATAAATTTAAGGGAAGTCTGAATTTGTGTTAGTGCTGCCTGGGAGAAAGTTGGAAGCAAGCTTTATCATAATATTTCTAAAAGGCTGAAAACTATACGATTTTAAAACACATATTTGTATATGCACTTTATATTGTCATATAAAATAAATATCATATAAAATAAACAGGTCTTTCACAATCTCTCCACTTTATCTCCATCAAGAGATATGTATATTCGTTGTTGCTCTTTCTACTTTAACTCTGTGGAGAGACCAAAGATCGAGAAAAAAACTTTTGCTTAACTTCGCAATTCTTGTGAATAAAAAAATTATAAATTAAATAAAATGGAAAAATATACCTAATTCATACTAAAAAAACCTAAAGAACGAACCAAAAACAAATTACGGTTACAAAACGGGACTCCCGGGAATAGCTCGACAACATATAAACTAAAATTTAAATGTAAACAAAAACAAAATAGATACAATTCCACCCACGGAAAGATTAAAAATAACATTAGATTTAACTTCAATCAAAATCAAAACTCGACGGCAAAACAAGTTGCCTTTTAGATTTCTTTGATAGAGTAGATAGGCTGGCACCGAGCTTTGCATCTCTTCATGAAGACATTTACGCGATTATATCAAATTACATTCGAGATAAAATTGTAGGAAAAGCTAGACAGGAACTCCAGAAGCACGGAAGCTTAGAACATTGGAGTGAGATTAAAAAGGTTTTAAAAAATCGTTTCGGTGAAAAGCTTCAGTTCATAGTTTAGTTGATAAAATCCGTACGGTTAGGATCGACACAACAATCGACGCATTTTACAATAAAATTAACCATTTTCTTAGCAGATCTAACAATTTTCATCTCCTTTATAATAACGACTACAATACACAACTCATTAACTCGAACAACGACTGGCTTTAGAAGCCTTCAAGAATAACCTTCCGGAGCCTACCAAGACAATTATTCTTAGGCCCAGTACAATCAGCGATGCTTATACAATCGTTGTAGAAATAAATCATCAATATGTAGACCATTCCAAAACTCAAAACTTTTCAGATACTCATACTAGGCAATATAACTATAATCGACAAACTATGAATCAAGAACAAAACAGAGGACCAAGGTACTACAACAACAACAGAAGTGACAACCGTAATCGACACATTAACAATGACTATAACAAAATACAAAATCACTGATTACCAAGTCCAAACAATCGTTCACCAACAAGACTATAATGACGAATCAATGGACATCACATTAAATGACAACCAACCGTCTAACTAAAGCCAACTGTTTAGAAATGTTTGAAATCCTATTCTTTTACTTTTCTTGTACTTAAAATTTTTCATTTGATTTGTAAGATTATGGATAAGAAAAACAGTATAGAATTAAATTTAGCACATTCTATGTTTTCATTTGCATTTTTTCTTTGTTCTTTGGTTCTTCTATCATGTAATACTATGTTATATTTTCTTTTCTCTTTCATTCGAATTTGGACCATACGGATAATAACATACACCCCATGACTCTTTCCTCCTTCAACAAGATCTTGATAGTTTTTCGATCTGGTGCCTCAAAAATTCTTTGGAACTTAACATCGCCAAATGCCAATCCATCACCTTCTCACATAAGCGGAACCAATCTCCTCCCCGACTCTATCTTCTCCATAACCAACCTATCTCCTCCGTACAATCTCTTCGTGACCTCGGCATTTTGTGTGATAGCGAGCTCAACTTCCGTTTACATATGGATGAGATAATCCTCAAAGCCAACTCTGCACTAGGTTTTGTAAAACGGTGGTCCAAAGAATTCAACAACCCATACGTGACCAGGTCCCTCTATATTACCTTTGTTCGCCTCCTCCTAGAGTACGCCAGTCAAGTATGGTCCCCATATCATCGTGTTCATATCTCGAGAATTGAAGGCATTCAGCGCCGTTTTCTTCGATTTGCTCTCCGAGGTATGCCCTGGGACGATCCTTTTAATCTGCCCCCCTATCAAAACCGTCTCAACCTTATCAACTTAAACACCCTTGAAGATCGCAGAGATGCTGCAGACTTTCTCTTCATTCATCGACTCCTTTCAGGTCACGTTGAATGCGCGTCCCTTCACAACTCCATTTTCCTCAACACTAACCCTCGTAATCTACGTACCCCTCGACTCTTCTATCTACCAACCCACCGCACCTCCTATGGCGCGAACGAACCAATCTCCCGTATGCTACGTCAAATCAACTCAAACCCTACCGTCTTTGATTTCCACCGCACCACTCCCTACCTCAAATCCGTTCTCCTTCACCACTCCAACCAACCTTAGTTTTAAGTTTTAGTTTAAGTTTAATTTGTAAGTTATAGCTTGTATTAAGCCGAATAAATGGGGGCGTTCGCCCCCACCAAAATTAAATTAAGACACTTAAGCAAATTCGTTTTATTGCCCCTTTTTGGTTTTTTCCCCTCATCCCTGAAAATCGTTGTTCGCATTGGGATTCATCGTTGTCTATACATTTGTTGTTCGAGCCGAATTTCGTTGGTTGGTGTCGTTGGGTTATTACCAAACATTAGTGGTCCAGAATTGAGCCGGATTCACATATCGTTTACCAGACTTTTAAAAGATTTTCATTGTGAACTCTTTCGCTATACTCGGACTTTTCGTGGTTGATAACCTTCGTGTGTTTGGCATGTGTTTGCTGTCATTAAGAATATTTCGCACAAGAAAGTGATATCCCTGATTGTTAAAAGAAATTATCTGTGCCCAGATCGAATTGATTAAACCCTAATAAAATCGTGTAAAAATGTCTAACACTGTCTTCCTTTCCGCCCTCCGTTTTACACATGGTCATATAAAGGGCTCAATTAGGAAATTAGCTTCTTATGCAGAATCAATTAATAAGACATTTTCGATCTGTGATCTGTAAGTTCGGCTACAAAAGGCAAACGATCTTTGGAGTGAGTTCAATGCTTCGCAAAAGCACATGTACGAGTTCGGCGATAAAGAAGGTTATGTAGACCCACTTTTAGAATTTGAAGAATTCGAAACAATTTTTAATGGTTAAATCTATTTTATTTTCTGCCATTAGGGATCGTGAAAAGGCGGAAAGAGGCAAAGACGTTGTTAATAGGATAATTTCTCAACAGCAGATTAGAATCGAAATACCAAATAAATCGATTTAGTCTGAAAGCAATTCGGATTTCTTTCTTCCAAAAATTCGTATTGAACCATTTTCAGGAAACTACAGGGAATGACCAGATTTTCGGGATATTTTCGAAGGTCACTCCACGAGAAAACTAATCTAACACCGGTACAAAAATTGCATTTCTTAGAATCCTGGCTTCGTAGTGAAGCGCTTAATTTGTTAAGCCATTTACCGGTTTGCGATGCCACTTATGATCAGGCTTGGGCTATGTTAGATAAGGGGTATAATAGACCGCGGCATGTGATTAACAGTTACATAAAAGCATTTGTGGATCTCCCAGCTTGCTTCGCAAAATATCAGACGGTGACAGTCGCAGTCTGGCTCTTGAAGCGCAAACATCTCGTTTAATTTTCGCTGTGAGATTGCTCTGAAGTGCTCTTTTGACAATTTTGTCACTCTTCTCATTTTTTCCACCAGTTTTCTACTCTTTTACGTTTCCTAACCGCGTGGTAAAGCTTTATTTTTACGAATAAGTAGTGCCTCTATACGCCCCCGGTATGGGCCCATCGCCGGGGTCGAGGAAAAAGCCCGAAGGCTATTACGATGTGCTATGTGATAACGCTTCGTCAGAGCCGCGGGCTAAAAAGAAAAAACCAAAATTTTCTGGCTTCGAGGAGTTCCCCGAACTGCCAACCAACCCAGACCTTAGAAACCCTAAATTCGTGGTTATTTCACCAAAAAACCCAGGTACACCAATCACCGCTGTGAGTATATTTTTGTTAAGAAAATTTATAGACTCGGTCAGCACTGAGTATGATAACATCTCGCAACTTAGAGATGGCAGTATCCTAATACTTGCCAAAAGCCAAAAATCGGCAGACAAGTTCCTCAAAACCACCAACCTAGCCAATCAATGCCCTGTGAATGTATCGCTTCACAAAACTTTAAATTCCTCAAAAGGAATCGTATACGCACCTTTTCTCATAAACGTAACAGAGCAAGAAATTGTCTCTGAAATGAAAACACAAGGCGTAATAGACGTATATAAATTTATGAAAAAAATTTAAAATAAAATTCAACCAACAGGCCTAATTCTATTCACTTTCGACTTATACCAAATTCCACAAACATTAGAAATTGGTTGGTATAAGACCAAAGTCACGGAATATGTCCCCTCTCCAATGAGATGTCGCAACTGTCAGTTGCTGGGTCACACCACTAACCGTTGCTCAAAAAGCAAAATCTGTGAGAACTGCAACCTTCCCCCTCATGACCCATTGCAATGTACACGCATCATGTGTGCTAACTGCCTTGATAAGCACCCTGCCTCAGCAAAAACATGCCCAAAATATGTACAAAGTAAAGAGATCTTAAAAATCAAAACAAAAAATAAATGCACTATGGCCGAGGCAAAACGGCTTTACAACCAACAAAATGCAGTCCAAGCAAATGCCTTATCTATCTCTTTCTCCGAAAGAGCGAAACAAGCCATCGAAAAACCCCCTCAAACACCCGCCCATGATAAGCCAGCTCCTTCTCAATCTCCAGCAGTAACTGCTGCTATGCACACAGACAAGCAACAGCAACGGGCCTCTGTCTCATATACTCCCACTCCCCACTCCATCGCATCAGAATCAGATGCTCCCAAGCGCTCTCTTTCTGCACCCCATAGTCAAAAACAAACTTACTTAAAAACAACTCACTTAAAAACTACTCCCTCAAACTTACCTCCCTCAAAATTCACCACACCAATCGTTACTCCACCTCAAGAATCGCGCACACCTACAACCTCACACACAATGTTCTCTTCACCATCCATACCTTCCAATCATAGTCATCCGCCCCAAACAAGTCTATCCCCAGTCTTCGATTCATTAATTAATAAACACAACTTAAAAAAATTCTCCTATCCACAATGAAATACAAATGATGGCACATAATTCTAAACAATTATCAGCCAACCCCCTGTCGATGCCTCTACTCGCTGTGGAGGGTACAGTTCCTTCCGCCTGCGGCTGGAGGCATCGACACTCACTTAATCGCCATAAAAACGACCAAACAAAAACAGTCCCAAACACATATCTTAATATTTTGCAATGGAACATGAAAGGTTTCATTAACAACATTGATGAGTTAAATCTCTTAATCAAAGAGCACAACCCAAACATAATATCCATACAAGAGACCCATTTTCCAACTCAAGCAACACCTATAGTTCCCAAGCCATACATAGGATACTTTAGCAATCTTCCAAGCAATGTAACTGCAAAGCATGGAATCGCTTTGCTAGTTAAAGATAATATTCCACACTCATCCCCAATTCTAATTAGATCAAACTTTCTTGCAATAGCTTTAGAAATACACACCAGCATTAGAATCACTATAATATCTATTTACATTCCTTCCTAACAAACATTCAGCAAAACCGACCTTGATAATATTATTCATCAAGTGAATGCGCCATACATTCTCACTGGTGATATGAACTCCTGGAGTGTACTTTGGGGCTCACCGAAAACCAATAGCCGAGGATCTATTTTTGAAGAATTCATTACTGATTCCGAACTTGCCATTCTTAATGACGGGTCTCCGACCCATTTTTCAACACATGGCACATTCACCCACATAGATCTTACTTGTTGTTCGGCAGAAATTATACCAAGGGCATCGTGGCACATCCTTGATGATCTACACAATAGTGACCACTTTCCAATTTTTACAAAAATTGCATTAAAATCAAGCGTAAGGAACCCCTATATTCCAAAATTTAAAACCGACCAAGCAAACTGGGACAAATTCGCTTGCAACGTCGAACATAGGTTATCAAAACAACCATCTTCTTGTGCCAATAAGGAAGCTGCAGTATTTCTTAAATGCATTCGCAGTGCTGCCAATGTATCCATCACACAAACGTCACCTTTAACACTAAAACGTAATGTTCCCTGGTGGAATGCGGAACTTGGTAGACTAAGAGCCAAAAAAGTTTTAACTTGGAGGACTTTTAAAAAAAATCCTACACAAGTTAATCTGATAGCCTATAAAAGAGCAAATGCAATTTTTAGAAGACGTCTAAAAATCAGCAAATCCGAAAGCTTTGAAACTTTCACAGCTCAAATCAATCCCAATACATCCACGAGCAAAATCTGGCGGAATATAAGGGCTCTTACGGGCAATGCATCCTTTAAAAGCATAGTTTCAATCAAAACTCCAACCGGTCCTATCTGTTCTACAGATGAGATCTGTCTCTTATTTGCTGACACTTGGTCGAATAATTCTAAGGACTCGAACTTTTCCTCTAGTTTTGTAATGAAAAAATCAGAATCACTCACATTAGCGCCAAGCCCTGCAACCACTCCTGCCGCAAAACACATTGAAAAAGATATTTCTCTTGTAGAACTCGAAAGCTGTTTATCAAGAGTAAGTGGAAAAACTCCGGGTCGGGATAAGATCTCCTACCCAATAATCAAAAACCTTCCAGACAGGGCTAAAATCAGACTGATCGAACTCTACAATAATATATTGGATAAAGGTAACATACCCCAAAGTTGGAAAACAGCCTCTATAGTCCCAATTCTAAAGCCAAAAAAAGAAATTGATAAGGTAGATGGATATCGTCCGATCTCTTTACTCCCATACTTATACAAAGTTCTAGAAAAAATAATAGCCAACCGCATCCTTTGGTTCACTGAATCCAAAAAATTGATAAGTCTAAACCAAGTGGCCTTTAAACCAAAAAGAGGTTGTTTGGATGCTCTACTTCATTTAGACTATGTCATATCTAACGCTCTATCCGCCCGAAACCACGTTACAATCCTAACACTGGACTTCGAAAAAGCTTTCGAACGCATAGGCATTCATCTCGTATTAAAACGACTAATCGAATGGGAAGTTGGTCCCAAAATTTTCAATTATATAAAATCATTCCTAACTAATAGAAAATTTTGCGTCAAAATTGGAAATATTTTTTCAAAAATTGTATCCCTTGGAAATGGAATCCCTCAAGGGTCTCCGCTTTCAGTACTCCTTTTCGCTATCGCTTTTGATGAGCTTAGCGTTATAATACTCAAATATAAAGATTTGGATCACTATCTATACGCCGATGATTTGTACATATTGTGTAAATACAATGACCTCAATCTAACTAAAATTGTTTTCTCTAAATTGCTTGAGGAGATATCGGAGTGGTCTTCCATGTCCGGTTCTAAATTATCTTTAGAAAAATGTAATACCCTTCATGTTTGTCGCAAAAAAAAAATGTCAAAATCTAAACTTATCTCTTAATAACAGAACAATTGAGAATGTAACTAATTTAAGTATTTTAGGCCTTCTTGTTAGTAATAGGTATAATTGGAAACCTTATTGTTTAGATCTTAAGAAATCGCTGGCATCAAGGCTCAATATCATTAAGTATTTGTCTTCAAAAAAAAGTAATGTGCATGTCAATACCTTAAGTTATATTACCAAGACTTTAATTTTAAATAAGATAGATTATGCTTTAGCTGTGTATGGTTCTTGTCCCAAATCTACAAAAAACATATTTAAACCCTCGTATCACCAAGCTGCAAGAAGATGCATTGCAGCTTTTCCCACAAGCCCAATCAAAAACATCCTGGCTGAGGCTGGCTTACCTACAAAAGAAGAAAGATACTTAGAAGTGGTACTTAAACTTTTTGTCAAACTGTCTTTTCAAACCGACTCAATAATCGACAAGGACATACCTCAAGCTTTAAAACACAAACGGCAACGGAGAATCCCCTCGGCTATACACAATTCATTAAAAATGGCACAAAGTTTACAAGTTCCGTTTAAACGATTCACAAGATACACACCATCCTCCCCACCTTGGAACCTGAATACGTCATCCATCATTCTGCAACTCCACGAGTTCCATAAAGAAAACATCTCTTGTCTAGTGTATAATAAGGCATTTCAGGAAATCTTCTTTAACCTTACCTCCAAAGGATGGAAGTTTTTGTACACCGACGGCTCAAAAACCGCCGATAGTACCTCATTTGCTGTAACCTCCCATAATGGATCAACAATGATACTAGGTATCCTTCCAAACACAGCTTCGATATTCACAACTGAGGCTCAAGCCATCTACGAAGCCGTTAAAAAGTTCTCTCACACTGCTGGTAAGTGGATCATCTGCACTGACAGTCTCTCCGTTCTTAAAGCTATCCTCAACATAATACACGATTGCAACATAACTGCGAAAATTCGTGATATGCTTATAAAATCGCCATCAAAATAAAGCTTATGTGGACACCAGGACATGTGGGCATTATAGGAAACGAACTCGCTGACCATGCAGCAAATCTGGTTCATAATTCTCCCGCAATTATGTTTGAATACTTTACCAGTAAAGACCTCAAGTGGTTAATAATGGCTAAAATCAAAAATTGCCGAGCACAGGAGTGGAATCAATATAACCATCACTACCAAACAGTGAACGACAACAAAATCAGTCCAAATTACCCTCGCCACATGTCCAAGCTTCACATTTTAAACGTTATTCGTCTGCGCATAGGGCACACTCAACTGACACATCAACACCTTTTAAAGAAACAAGCACCTCCGATATGCCCAAAATGCAGCAATACCATCACGATCTCACACCTTTTGGGACCTTGCTATCTCTCAGCCGCTAATCCGCTTCATGACTTCAATAATAGCCAACGTCACATACTGGAACTTCTACAAGATCCAAACCAGGAAAATATTGAGCTTATAAATAAATTACTTAGCATGCACAAAATTAAAACTTAAAATAAAAAAGATACAAGTAAATAATACAAAATAAGATAATATCAATTAACTAAGTATTATTGTAAAAAACTTTTACGAAGAGCCGAAAGTCTTTGATGCTAGTGCTCTTAAAAATTGTATTAATAATAGATTTTAATTTATTGTTAATGTTTATAAATAAATAAATAAATAAATCAGACGGTGATGATGAAATTGTGCGTGTTCTTTCTTCGCTTAATTCGCTCAATAGGGATCCGTGACTCATTTACATTTTGCTCAACAAAATGGACCCGGAAATTCGGATAGTGTGAATGAAGACTATCCTAATATCGATGAATTTTTAGATTTTGTGGAACGTCGGTGTGATGCATTAGAAAGCTGTCGGGAATTTTCGTGAAATCAATCGGTCTAATAATCCACAAGTAAGAAGCATGCACGCTTCGTCGTCGACAAATTGCAAAAAATGTAATTCAGCTCATGATCTCTCGCAGTGCCCAGAGTTTTTAGGCATGGAAGTTCAGTTGCGCAGAGATTTTGTCAAATCTAACAAACTTTGTTTTAATTGTTTAAGGTTAGGTGACTCTTCCGCTCGGTGCCAATTACCGTAGTTTAGTTCACGACAATTCAGTGAACGTAAGCAATCTTGTTCGCAACCAGGAATTTAGTATCACCGTTGATAAATATATATTTCCAAGCGTTAATGCTAATTTACCAACTAATTCGTTCTCCGTTGAGGACTGGGAGCATTTACAGAGCCTGGATCTAGCTGACCTCTTTTTTAACACTCCTAATACTATTGATATTTTATAGGAAATTTTACAAGGAAATGTCCTTCGAAGTAGCAAAGGATATCCACTAGCAAAGCAAACAATTTTCGGGTCTGTTTTGGCGGGACAATTACCATGCAGTTCAGAGCCTAGCCTTATTTCCCATCACTCGTTATTGGACATACAATCATTTTGGACAAAGACATCACAACGGAAGAAGACAAAAGAATTGAAGAACACTATCGAACCACTCATCGAAGTAGTTCGGACGGGAAATGCATCGTCGATCTTCCTTTTAAATCACGTTCTCAATTCGCCAATACGCTTAATGGTTCCATTGCGCATCTTAAATCAATCAAAACAAAATTTTCTAACAACAAAGAACTTTTCGGTAATTATTCGCATTTTCTTAATGAGTACCTTAATCTAGGACATATGTCCAAAGTTCCTGACGCAGAAATAGAAAGGTCAAATGTTTTTTTATCTTCCTCACCATGCCGCTTTAAAACCGGGCAACACTTCTACTAAACTTCGCGTCGTATTTGACGATTCATTTAAGGACGCAAACCATCACAAAACGCCAAATTCTTAAGGACGTGGCACGTATCTTCGATCCTCTCGTCTTCCTTGCACCCTCGGTCGTTTTAATCAAAATCCTATTCCAGGAATTGTGGCATCTCAAACTGGACTGGGATGAGACAATTCCAGATTCGTTAGGATGTATATGGAGAAGATATCACAATGAACTTCCTTGCTTAACAAAAATCGAAGTTCCTCGCACTCTCGGTCAGGAAAACCTATTTTTTCAAATTCACGTTTTCTCAGACGCATCGGCGTCGGCATATGCAGCAGTAATTTACTCGCGATATCAACTTCCGAACGGAAAAATCAAAACGAATATCATCGCCGCTAAATCAAGGATTTCTCCACTAAAACAATTAAGTATTCCTCGCTTAGAGCTGTGTGGAGCGTTGTTACTTACCAGGCTAATCGTTACAGTGCAAAAGGCCTTGAGTATAACGTTTATAGATGTGTATGCATGGTCGGACTCTAAAGTTGTTCTTTCGTGGTTATCGTCTCCGCCTCGTCGTTGAATGTTTTCGTCGGACACCGAACTTCGGAAATATTAACTACTATCCCAAGAAACAGATGGTTCCATGTAACCCAGCAGACTGCGCCTCTCGTGGAATCCCTCCTTCACAGCTTCGTGAGTACCAGATTTGGTGGACTGGCCCACTTTGGCTTCAAAAAGACATCAAAAACTGTCCAGTTGAAAGTGATCCAACAGAAGATATAACCTGTAAGTCAGAGGAAAGGCTACGCAGCAATCCTACATTGTCACAACTACAGACCATCCAATCCAAGTACTCTCGTCTCGTATATCCTCGTGGTAGGTGTGGAAAAAAACAGTCGCTAGGATGCAACGGTTTATTGCAAAATGTCGAAAAATAGTGCGATCATCTCCGTTTCGCTTAGACCCACCAGAGATCTATGCTGCAAAAATATACATAAGCCAATGCTTACAGGATCGTTTCTTCGGAGAGTCTATTCGGTTTTATCGCAAACATGGTATCTTTGACAAAAAAAAAAACAAACTAACTAATCTCTTTCCCTTTCTAGACAGTTACAATATATAGAGTTTTCCAATAAGGACTTGACAACTTTTTCTTTAAATAAAACACAAACCATTTGAGATATTTCAAAAACTTTATTATCGGCTGGAAGTACAATCAAAACATTTATGAATGGAACTCGACTTCGTTCATATGGAGACCGCGGGCACGTTTACAGCGGTCGATTCGTTGGACCCAATTTTCAACGACTCGGCCATACATTTCGGCCGATATGGCCGCTATTTCGCGTTAAATGTTGGCTCTGAGCTCTTCCAACGTCATCGGCGTGCTGGCATAAACCAATGACTTAACGTAGCCCCACAGAAAATAGTCAAGCTGCGTTAAATAGCACGAACGAGGTGGCCAATCGACTGGCCCATGTCTTGAGATAACACACTCAACATACTTACTCTTCAATAAATCGATTGATTGAAAAATAATCGGTGATCATGGCGCGATAACGCTGACCATTCACAGTAACGTGACGATCGTTATCGTCGTCGAAAAAATGTGGCCCTATAACGCCGCCGGCATGCAAACTGCACCAAACAGTTATTTTGTGTGAATGAATTGGTGATTCATGAAGCATATGTGGATTTTCACCCGACCAATAACTCATATCATGCTTATTGACGCACCCATTGAGCCAAAAATGAGCTTCATCTTCTCTGAAGATGATTTTGCGATCAAATTCATCATCTTGGCGCATCTTCTCCAGAACCCAATCGGAGAACTTACGTCGCTTCAAATGATCCACTGGCTTCATTTCTTGAGTCAGCTTGATCTTGTATGGGTGTAAACCAAGATCCTTACGCAAAATACGCCATAATGTGGTCTGAGCGATGCCCAATTCTTGAGAACGCCGTGGAATTGTCTGATTTGGATCATTTGCCACGGACGCCTGAACGGCAGCAATATTTTCGACACTTCGACCTTACTGACACGGCAACATCACACAACGAATATGTAGACTCAAATTTTTGCACTAAACTTGTTATTGCCTCTCTACTAGGGCGAGAATTACAACCGAAAATTGTAGTTAACGCTCTTAAAGTTGCAGTCACCGACTCCGAATTTCGGTAGAAAATTTTTATAATTTGCAGACGTTGCTCGTTCGTGTGCCTTACCATGATGAAAATGTTGAGTTTACTGAATAAATTGACAGTGACTGTTTGATGATTAGTGAAAGAGTGCGTTCACAAATTAAATTAAAAGTTATCAAGACCCTATTGGAAAATCCTTTACATCGAGTTGGTGGCAGAATTCAAAAAGCAAATCTTTCGTTCAATGCCAAACACCCAATTATTATACCAAAAGGACACATCATAACAAAATTAATCGTTCGTGAGGCACATATTCGTATATTATATCCAGGTGTTTCTACCCTTTTTGCACTTATTCGTCAAGAATTTTGGATTTTTTGTTCTCGCAATTTGATTCGCAAAATCACCCATGACTGTATTCACTGCTTCCGTCAACGTAAGACAATAACAACCCAACTTATGGGAAGTCTCCCTCCACAGCGAATACAAGCAAATAAACCTTTCGCGCATTGTGGTTGTGATTACGCGGGGCCTATAACACAAAACGTAAAATCGGGTCGTAAGTCAGTGTATTGCAAAGGTTACATATCGCTTTTCGTTTGCCTAGTGACTAAAGCTATACATTTAGAAATCGTGAGTAATTTAATCACGGACGCTTTTATTGCTGCACTTTGTCGCTTTGCAGCTTCTGACAACGGTACAAACTTTGGCGGGTCAGCTCGCTCGTTATGTGAAATGCATGAGCTCGTTTTATCGGGGCAATATAATTCAATAGTTGCAGAATCCCTCGCGCACCACATTTTGGCGGTTTGTGGTAGGCGGGGGTGAAATCTGTAAAGCAGCATCTTCGTCGAGTAATTGGTGCAGATATTTTGACGTTTGAGCAGTTATATACCCTTTTAACGCAAATAGAAGCAATTCTAAACTCGCGTCCATTGTGCCAATTATCTGACACTAACCTAGATGCACTAACACCTGCGCATTTCTTTTTAGGGGGGCCGTATGCGGCCATTCCAGAGTAGATGTTGGATTTGCCGGCGAATCGTATGTCATGCTGGCAAGCAATTCAATCGAAGGTACAGGAGTACTGGAAACGCTGGCATCTGGAGTACCTGACTTCGTTGCAGCAACGTCCACGATGGCAGCGAACACAAGAAAACATCAGCGTAAACGATCTAGTAGTGATCAAAGACAACTACCTACCTACATTTTCCTACCTGGAAAATGGGCAATGGGACGAGTTATAGACGTTCACCCTGGAAGTGATGGTCATGTTCGTGTTACTACGCTAAGAACAGCAAACGGAAACATAGTTCAACCAATCCATAAGTTAGCAGTGTTGTTGGTGTCCTGAAACCTTTTTCCAGGTGTGGCGGAATGTTTGGAAATGTTTGAAATCTTATTCTTTTTCTTTTCTCGTAATTAAAATTTTTCATTTGATTTGTAAGATCATGGGGGATCATGAAGCCCACTATTGAATTCAATTTAGCACATTCTATGTTTTCATTTGCATTTTTTCTTTGTTCTTTGATCCTTCTATCATGTAATACTACAATATGTTATATTGTACTTTTGAATGAATGAAAATGTTTTATTTTATTTTATACAATACTTTTAATTTACAATAGTTTACGCACAAACCAAAGTGCTTATCTGTAGGCGGTTACAAACAGTAGTATTATTTAAGTTTACAACGCTCAGTTAATATTTATGTTTTAATAATGTTTCACATATTTAGTTTACTTTATAAATAAAAAATTTAATTTAAAACTTTAGTGCATAATAATAGTGGTAGTTAATTATTATTTTTACTATCTCACAAAGAACAATTCTAGCAGATATTTTTTAATTTTTTTTTCTTGAAGTTTCTAATATTTTTTAAATTTTGTGATATTTGCTTTAATATAGTCGGGATAATAAATCTAAGTTCTCTGTTCCCGTACACGTTAAACGTTGTCGGAATTTTGAACATCTCAAGTGCTCTTCTCTGGTGCTTTGGTTATGTCTTAGTAGCTGTAGGAACCTTTGATCATCCATATAATGTTGTAATGCAGCCATGCGATAAATTGCGTTTATATCTAGAACTTTAAAGTCGACATTATTACGTTTAATCAGCTTTCTTCTTTCATTCGAATTTGGACCATACGGACATTGTACACACATTGTAAGACACTTAAGCAAATTCGTTTTCTTCCCCCTTTTCGGTTTTTTTCTCTCATCGCTGAAAATCTTTGTTCACATTGGGATTCATCGTTGTCTACATATTTGTTATTCGAGCCGAATTTTGTTGGTTGATATCGTTCGGTTATTACCAAACACCAACAAAACTCTTGCCCTATATAGTAATCGAGAATGAAATCAGGCCCCTAAGATTCATTGTGGATTGTGGTGCCGAATGTAGCATTATCAACGTGAATATTTGTAATCCTAAAAAAAAATTAACTCAAATACAATACCCTTAAGGTACTTAATAGAATCATTCGTACTCATACTGAATATAAAATACCACTTTTTAAAGAGTTCAAGCTTCCAAATTATTGTGCTAACTTTTTGGAATATCCATTCCATGACAAATTTGACGGTCTTATTGGAAACAACATTTTAGTAAAACTTAACGCTATAATCGATTACAAAACTCGCTTTCTCATAAAAGATACCGCAAATATCCGTCTTTTTCTCAACGAAGAAGAAGAAATTTATGAAAATAAAATTAATAGAATTCAAAGCTTAAATATATTCAATAGCAAGGTGCATAAGTCTAAAATACAGGTTTTGCCGATTTGAACGGTTCGGATAATAAAAAAATTGAATCATTAATAAATACGAGTAGCTTCTAACCCATTTTTTAAAAAGAAAGTGATCCCCTTACCCTTACGAGTAGCATAAAACAAAAATTAAATACCGATCTATAGTAAACTGTAGCGATATCCAGAAATCCACAACGATGAAGTTGATAGGTAGATTACGGAAATGTTCGATCAAAATATTACAGTACCTAGTAAAATTCCTTATAACGCACCTTTTTGGGTGGTGCCTAAGAAGATAGAAAAGAATGGTCAAAGACAATGGCGAATGGTTGTCGATTATAGGAAGTTAAATGAGAAAACTACTAATGATAGATTTCCTACTCCTAGTATCGAAGATCTCTTTGATAAACTTGGAAAATGTAACTACTTTTCGACAATAGACTTAGTAAAGAGCTTCCATCAGGTTGAACTTGATCGTCAAATTTAAAGATACATGTAGATAAATGCACCCTTGCTGCGCTTTCTACAAATTACTTGTGTCATGTCATCCCAAACAATGGTATTAAACCAGATGAGGAGAAATTAAAAACAATAATCAGTATGAGAATTCCAACCACTTTGAAGGGTATTAGACAATTTCTGGGAATAACTGGGTTTTATAGGAGGTTTATAAAAGATTATGTTCGCGTTGCATACCCTATGATAAAATATTTGGAAAAAAAATCAAAGATTTGGGTTTCTGATTCAGAATATGTTAATTCATTTAAAACTCTGGAAGCTCTATTAGTATCAAACCCAATTCTCGCGAATCCGGATTTTGGTAAACCATTTGTGTTAACAACGGACGCGTCAAACTTTGCATTAGCACCGGTACTAAGTCAAGGTAACCACCATGTTTGTTTCGCATTACGAACATTAAATGATCATGAACGGAATTATTCGACCATAGAAAATGAATTACTTGCAGTCGTTTGGTCTGTTAAGTACTTCCGAACTTATTCGTACAGACCATAATCCGCTAGTGTGGTTAAATAGTTTAAAGGAACCTAATATGAAGTTACAAAGATGGAAAATTATGCTTAATGAATACAATTTTAATGTAGAATTTTTAAGAGACAAGAAAAATGTAGTGGTAGATGCACTTAACCGATTTCATATAAATCACACTTCAACCGACGACGAAGAAGTCAGTCTGACAGAAATGTTCAATAATGAAACGAATCATGAACAATATTGTGATAATAACGACGAAGTTGTGTTGTGTTTCTAGGCCCGGGGAACAAAACGATGAAGCTTTGTCTACTGGAGCCACTGTTCGTAGTGCCGAAGAAGATAATTATAATCACATTTTTATAACAGAAAAACCTATTAATTTATATGAAAATCAAATTTATTTATCATATGGAACAAAGGAAAAAATAACTTTAAAAATTGTACACAAAAAAATTCAAAATCACGTAAAAATAACTACGTAATAACAATGAAAATTTTCGAAATTTATTACAAGCGCTTCTTTTAAGCAAAGGTCTTATGTGTGTTTATTGTGAAGATATTTCCTTATTTTTTAAATTTCAAGATAAGTATATACAATTTTTCTCAATGAATAAATACTTAAAATTATTAAAATCTTGTATTAAACTTAAAGATATTTCTGATAAAAACGAGATGCTCAAATTTATTCAAAATGAACACGAAAACGAGATCCGAGTTAACGATTTGTTAACAATTGTGAGGTTTGCAATCTGGCTAAGTACGACCGTCATCCAATTAAGACACCAATGCAGGTCACCGAAATACCAAAACAGTTTAATGGCATTATCCACATCGACATTTGGTTCCCAGAACGATCAAAGATGTATTTAACAACTGTAGATAAATTCTCCAAATATGCTACAATACACAAACTTTGAGATAGGAATTGGATAGCTATTTTATCTGCAATAAAAGAAAGAATTAGATTTTTAGGTAAACCCAAAAAATTAGTATCTGATAAAGAAACTTGCATCCTACATACGGCGGTTGAAGAATTTTTAAAAGAACATAAAATCCATTTCCGCAAAACAACAGGCTTCTTGAAAACAGGAAATGTTGACATTGAACGTTTACATGGAACCTTAAATGAACATTTGCGAATTATGAATGTATTTAGAAACACTTTAGATTTAGATGATAAATTATTTTTAATAATTAACACTGACAATAGTACAATCCACTCCACGACTAAGCTTAGACCAATTGACTTTATCGAAAAAAGTTTCAGTCAATCTGAAATTCAATCAGTAGCACGAATGTTTAGAGAGGAAAAAGAGGAAAGAATAGAAAAGAATAATAAAAATAAAGGTGAAAAATTTAAATCAGACAATAATTTAGTTAGGAACAGAACAGTTGAAAAATTTAAACCAAAATACAAGCGCCTAGGAAAATACGAACTTCAGGGTAACTACGTAATCGATAGATCAACAATCAGAAATACAAAATATTACAAAAAACAGCTTAAACGTAATTATAAATATCAAAACACACACGTCTGAAATTTAAAATTAAAAACCAACCCATTTTCGTTGCATTTATCTCGAATTCTAAACAAAATGTCAGTCGAAAATAAAAAGAAGGCCCAAAATTTCAGGACTTAAAGCTTGAAACTTTAACAGGCAAAAGAGATGTTAAAGAAATTTATGTATACGATATATATACTGTAACTATATATCGTAAAATAAAGTTGCAAAGGTATACCACAGAAATTAAAGAAACTTATTCAAAAGAAAATAGTAATGAGTTGTTATTTTTTGGGCTTGGTGGATGCGATTAAAGCTATCAGTAAGTTAAACTTTAGTAAAGATTTCTGAAGTAAATTATGTAAAGATTTTATAGTTTAAAAAAATTTAAATCAGATACGAACACGTAATTCAGAAAAACACATAACATAATATTAAGAATGTTTCAATTGTATTACATTACGAAAAAAAACTAGCTTAATAATTAATAATTAACTAAATTTTGCTTTTGGGGACCAAAAACTTGAAGGGTGATCGTGTCATATAAAATAAATATCATATAAAATAAACAGGTCTTTCCACAATCTCTCCACTCTGTTGCTCTTTCTACTTTGTCTTTGTGGAGAGACAAAAGATCGAGAAGCAACCAACGAAGGAACATTGAGGTGGAGAGATTCATTCCCTTTCATATAGGCAAATCAATCAGTTGTGAAAACGAGCGAGTATAAATAAATTTTTAAAATTTAGTAAAAATAAGTGTTTTTTTTTTTGTATTTCTAAGTTCCCAAATTAAACTATATGCAGGGTGTACCAAATGCATGCAAGATTTGAATTTTACTTCATTTGTGCAGTAAAGTGTTGCCGATGAAAAAAAAGGCAGTGTGCTAGCAAAGAACAACGTGTTTGTCAAACTTGAGGTTCAGAAATATACGAGTGATTGTGCATCCACAAAGTGCAATGGTGCGGATTTTGGGCTGGAGGCATCATCGGACCATTTTTACTTGAAAATACGTCTGGTCAGGCAATAACTGTTAATGGTGCTCACAATCGCGATATACGAGTAATAATCCCGTTTTTTCTGTACCTAAATTGCAAGATATGGATGTGGCTGACATACTTCAATAAGACGGTGCCACATGTCATACAGCCCAAGAAACAATTCAATTACTGCATGAGCCATTTCCTGGCCGTATAATTTCCCGTTTTGATGATCAGAATTGAGCTCCCAGATCATGCGATTTAACGCCGTTAGACTTTTTTTTTAGTTTTTTGAAGTCTAAGGTCTATACCAACAAACCCATGCCTTCAAAGAGCAAAGTGAGCAGTTGTTTATAGACCTCCGCGGAGATCAGACATATTTCGTGTTCGGCTTTACAAGTGTGAACACAAAAAAAAACATACTTTTAAGCAATAATTTTACAAGTGTTCGGTAGCCGAAGTGGTAACGACTCGGGCAACAAATCTTGGGGTTGTGGGTTCACTTCCCAGCCTCTGCTAAATATCTTTTTATTTTTCTCTCTCTTTATTTAATTCATATAAAAAGACAACTAGTGTCAATAATAAAGTGATAAAGCAAAATTCTATGAGTGGAAATAAGTAGTCCGGTTTTACAATAGCGGGGTCAGGAGTTGGTATGGTGACGTCTGATGATCAAACCGTTAACCCAGTCAAGTCAAAATCAACAACAACAACAATAACAGACATCGGCACAAAAAGGGGAAGGAAGCTGAAACCCACTCCGACTCCGAATCTCGATAGGCGCATCATTTCAGCAGCAGATACAACAACAACAACAAGAACAGAAATCCACCAAACAGAAAGTGCCACCAATGAACACAAATTGGAGTTAAAGGACACCATCGAACTGTGCAAGTCGGCCATATGCTGTAATTTTTTTATAAATAGATTAAGTGTAAGTGCAACACAGTGAAGAGCTACCACAAAATTAAAAGTTTGTTGAGGGATTCGACGACGGAGTTCTTCTCCTACACTCCGAAGGGGGAAAAGCTGCAAACAATGCTTCTGAGGGGGTTAGAACCGTCGACTGATCCGGGGGAACTATCTGCACTGCTGAAAGAGAAGGAGTGCGTAGGGCTCAAATTCGTGGGGGTCAAGCCATTCGTCACGGCTAGAGCAAAAAGGGAGAGGCGGCAACTACCATATTTCCGCGTCCAGCTAAGTCCCAACTGCAATCTGGATGGTCTAACGAGTATCAAGATCCTAGCCTACCAGCTTGTACACTGGAAAAAATTAAAGAGGAGCGAAAACATTTTACATTCTACAATGCTTTCGTTGGCAAAGGTTCGGGCACGCCGCGTCGAGTTGCGAAATGCAGCCTCTATGCGTAAAGTGCGGAAAGAACCACAGGTCCGACGAATGCGCCTTCGTAAGGACGGAGCGTCTGAAAAAAGTCAACTCCCTTGCGCGTTATGTAGGAACACGGGACACACCGCAAAACTATCGGCGTTGTCCCAAACTCCAATAAATCAAAAGAATAAATCTGGCTCGGCAGCAGAAAGTGGAAGTTAAACGTCCACTCGTGCATATATAAACCCCAGCCGATTCTCCCCATGTTACCTACGCCCAAATGCCGGCAGGTAAGGTAAACACGGTACAGCAAGCGAGCACCGAAACAAGTACCTGACATGCTAGCTTTCTTGCTCTCCATCCAGGGCCAGATGGGTCAGCTTCAAAGTCATTTAACTGAACAGACCGCGCGGGTGGATCAAGTATACGCGCTGCTGCCTGGCCTAATGCACCTTTTTTTCGTAATGGGTACGTACGTGGCGGAGCAAACCCTGAAGGGCCTTGCAGTGAATGCGAATTCAATGATAAGCTCGAACGCCGAGCCGCACTATTTAAGTTCCTTAAAGACCAAGCCGCTGATGTGCTTTTGGTTAGCGAAACCAAGCTTACCAAAAGACACAAAATGAGTCACAGAAGATACAAAATAGTACGGAGAAACCGAACCAACTCCATTGCGATCTTTGTAACAAAAGGAATACGTTTTAAAATAGTATGCAGTCGTATAGTACGTAGGTTCCAGATGCTGGAACTCTATCTGTTTCACTCACACTAGTCGAAATGGCGTGTTTATCCGTCTCAATTACGGCGTCACGGTCTATCTCCCTCACACTTGGTACTCATTTTAACTTATTAAAAAGAATGAACTATGAATCGGGTTTCTTTAACAAAATATTTTTTTTTGTCCTAAATTAAGCGTTTGTGTAGCAAGTGTCATACCATTTTGGAATCCAGACTAAATACGCCATCTTTTAAAGTTACTTTCCAAAATGGCATAGTACATTTTTTTGTCAGTTCAAGTTGGGTGATTAATGATTTTGAGATACATGGATGGACAAAAACGGAATATTTTAGTTAAAACCGATGCAGTTATGTTTCAATTTTGGACCGTAATTTACAGAATAGTTACTCAGGTACGTGATAAAAAAAATGAAAGAATAGTGAAGATTTGCGGTCACAGCACTTGAAAGATCGTCACAGGTTGTCAGATTTCTCAATTTTTTTTGAGTGCCGACACCACTTGACCTATCACCCGTTTCCGGCTTGACGTTGATTTTTGGAACACCTTGTATATTGTACGTATTAGATATAAGTAGGTTAAGTAAATTAAGATTTATTTTTAGGTAGTCTGTAGGATTTTAGTTTTAAGTTTGATAATAAAATTAAAATTAAAAGATTCCATGTACTAAGTTTTTAAAAATGTTATCTTAGTTTAAGCTGTAGTTAAGACACTATAAGAATAAGAATAAAACACGTCATAAACGTGGACGGACATAATTTTTAAGTATTATGTTTAACTAACTGTGCTCGCATGTGGCCAGTAAGTTAGTACAAGATAATTTGAAATAATTTAAGCATTTTTTTGTTTAGCATGTAAGAGTAAATTAAGTGATTTGAAAGAAAAATAAACTGAAAAAAATTTAACTGAGAGCAAACTGAGCTTGTATCAACGAAATTCAACTACATTTATGCAAAATTGACATGAAAAAAGAGTGCGTATGTGCCAGCAAAGCCATTTATCCGATATGCTATTCCACACATAATTCTACACTGTATAGTGTTTACTTTATAAATCAATAAAAAATGTACAATTAAAAAACTGTGCTTTCTATCAAAATTACTTCTTGCGTGAATTTTGTGACTCCCTTTAGATGTAAATATTCTGCAAAAGATCTCTAAATTTCTAAATTTACATTAAAAATATAATATGTATATTATAGTGAAAGTAAAGCAACAAAACATTGTCTTTTCAAGGCGTGGAATTGGTTTTTTATTTGCTTATTTTCGTTTCTATAATTTAGGGAACGAAATTCATTTAACGTGGACTACCAAAATTCCTAAAAGCTAGAGCTTTAAAAATTGCAATTTTATGTTGGCACTATGGGTTGTGCAGTATCATTTCACATTGAAAATAAATGGGAAAGAAATTACTTTTCCCAAGTATCACAATCCTGGATTGGCTTGATGGCCTAGTTGGAGAATTAATACAAAATCCCAATCTAGCTTCGGTTTTGCTATCTCATTTTACAACGCCCCTTGAAGCATTTTCCAACATAACATCTTTCACAAGTTTTTTCTGTACACACCTACAAACATACTCGTACATACCTACAATACGCAATACACATTGAGTTCTGGGTTAGCCATTGTTCTTTCGTAGTACGAGTATCATGGTAGACAAAACCTTGCACAGCAATGATAAAGTGGACCTAAGAATATGTTTTAGTCTAACAAGCACACATAAAGCGTACATACATACATTGAAGGGACAATGAAGGAAAGCCAAAGCTGAGTTATATTAAGAATAGCACAAAAAAAATGCTTCGGTTTCGAGATAACCTTTTGCACTGAAAACTTTCTTTTTGTGTGCTGACTTTAAGCATCTTTAATTTTGTGCTCTGGTCGTCCTTCATGTTAAGCACATGTTTCTTTGTTTTGTTAGTCCATGGCTTACATTTACATACATACTCGTATAATACCTTTACATGTTTATCCATAAAAGTTCGAGTACATAATGAAAAGAAATTTCTGAAAATTTTTTCCCGACAAAAACTGTGATGGACTCCTGTTCTCAATTTATTTTATCTGAAAGGAGGACATCTCAGAATTGCAAACATTTGTGCAGGACCTCCGTAGGACTGTAGGTTGAATTTTGTAAGTTACTATGAACGTTTTTAAAAAGAATTCGTAACATTTAAGGTTTTTAAGGGAAATCTCAAAATTGATTCGCTAATCCCAATTGTACGTGTATGTACACGGGGATTTAAGATTTAAAGAAAAAGCAATACTTACTATCCTTATTACATACTCATAACTGTATAAATATCAGAATAAATTCGTTTATAAGTTTATAAATATAAGGGCACGTAAGTCTAGTTAAAGTACCATGACTCAAGTGTACCCTTTTTATAGAAATTTCTTTATATACCATATATTTGAAATGCATGTGTAATACCACTTTTTCGAAATTTTTGTAGTCCGAAAATTACTGATAATTGTTTGTTAATTTCAAAAACCAATTCACAATAAATAAATTTAGATATTATGAAATTTATGTTATTGTTGACAAAATATTCAAATGAGAAAAGCGGCTTGTCAATTCTAACTATGAATTTAAATGAGTGTTCGCCTTGCCATTCATCTGTTGGTCCATTTATTTGTCAAAGTCCTTAACAAAGCATGATTGATTGAATGCGAAAAGAAATCAATGTAGTTTAGGAGTTGAGTTAAAATATTTCTCTAAAAAAAGCATGTACTCGTACATTTATTGATATTTGATATTCATTTACGTGTCACTATACAAGTTGCTATATAATTGCTTAGATATTTTTCGTAGGAATTTTTCGTTTCTTCGATTTGCTGTCATCTAATTGACTGTAAGCTTTTACAAGGTTTTCACAATTTTCGAGTATTATTTTAAAAGCGTACATCCATAAATATTCGAACATTCATAAATTCTTATGGCATTAGCTGGTAGCTGATAGTAAATATAAGCCATAGCATTCCATGTTACCAGGATGTCAACTAAATTTTTTTCATAAATAAAAACAAAAACGACGGCAATGAACCATTTGAGTAACTGTTTGCCTATACTCAACTTACACTTGCATCAGTATTAAAAATTTGTTCTCAAAAATTGTGTGCACAATTCTCCTCTGTTGGCTTGCTTTGTACAATTAGTCCACTGACTAGCTTGATATGGTACTAGGGTATAGCAAAGCCTCTTCTAAACTACGACCGGGTCGACCTTTTATTCCCACTAATGGAAGAATTAGTTGCTTAAAATTTTCAGGAATTAGATCTGCCCTTTCTGCGAGATCGCCTTCAGATACTCTCAACGAAGAACATATTTGTTTCGATATCTTGGTCGTCTACGTGCCCGTAAGTTCTCTTATTTATTTTTTATCATGGAGAAGGGCTAACGAGACTCTTTTGTTAATATAATTCCCTGTATTTGACTGTGCTAAGTCTTTTCCTCTGTTTTATTTTCTGTTTTAAGCATTGATCACTAAAGCCGCAGGGTCCGAGGATGTTGAGTGATGTGAGTACTGAATGACAATCCGAGAGTTAGCAGTTAGTTCCGCTTGAAAGGTGATGGGATCTTTAATGAACGCAAATGAAAGATGGGTTCGGGATTCTACCACTCCTGGTCCTACGCTTTGAGACGTTTTAGAACAATCACTTTACCCCTTTTGCAAACTGCAGTCAAATAGGATTTGTATTTCATTCCTTATAGGGAAGCAGACATTATATTTCCTTGAGAAGCTGAGGGTGGGGTCCTATTAGTCTAAAGTATGAGATTTGGCAAATGTGCCTTCTATTTCATTTAGTATTTCAAGATAACCAATCAGGTAACAATGTTTAAAGTGCTTTGTCATTGTAGATGTATATGTCTAGTCCCGACATAAGATGGAAATAGGTCTATCAACGCCTCTATGTCGTAGTTAGAACTACTATAGGTTTTTGTCAGCTTGGATTGGTTTTTTCTTTTAGCCCATGTAATGTACCGACAAGTAAGCCGTTGAATCCTGTTTACTTTCATAGTTAGTAACTTTTTGATTTTGATTGTAAAGGCATTGGAATTTTTTTTTACTTGACCAATTACTGAAAGTGGAGTGTCTCCGGAGGGTGAAATAAAGCCAAATGCACAAAATCGGCCTCATTTCCCTTTATAAAAATGATTCACTAATTCAAAGAGAAATACGGCCAAACCATCAAAATGTTTGTTCATAAAAAAAAACAGTATCAAGGTTACATTTTTTAGCGAATTTCATTTCCTCACTTAACTTAATTTCAAAATCTTGCAAAGTATTACATAACACAAACGGTTTATTTCTCTAAGAATGCCATTCATTCACTGTTGGAGCGAGTACTGAGAGCTGCATTTGTACAAATAAAAGTTTTTCCATTACAATTACTCCAGCGACTAAGTTGCGTGAGCGATTAATCCCTCGAAAAGGGATTTTAAATCCCTTACCTGCAAGACATAGGCGCCTGCTGATAGTTATTGATATATTCTTTGCAGAGCGACGAAGTCGCGTAAGCTGCTTAAACTTGCGGAAAGGTAGTGGGAATACTTTTTGCCCGCGAAGCGGGCCACGCAGGTATATGTAAGACATAGGTGCTTGCCTGACTGTTGTTGACATACCCTTAGTGGAGCGATTTCTTTGGATGGAAATTGATTAAAATCGGTTTAGCAAAATTAAAAACGACGAAAAGTGAAATAACACCAAATATATACATATATATATTTTTTTTTATTTGGTTATTATTTTAATAATATTATGAAAACAAAACAAGAGTGTGTAATGTAAATACAATATGAATGCAATAAAAATAAGTGGCAATATATGGCGAAGAGAATTGGAAATTTGTTTTCTTTTGTTTCAACCTGTGTTTGATTGTGACTTTACACTAACGGATCTCAAAACACTTATTTACTTGTGCCTGATACTCGACAAGCTTTACGTTCGTTTTTACTTACTATTTAGCTTAGGCTAAATATTAAATATTATGCCGTTAGTAATAGTAAGATATAAACAAGGTTGTTGCAAATAGTTAAGCAAATATTTTACATTAATATTTCTTTACATCGTTAAAGGCATCTTTGTTAAAATGTATTCCTCATGAGGGAAGTGTTGCACTTTAATATAAGGTTAAAAACGGAACTTGTCTCTAGGTATATAAAAAAATCGAAGAAAGTTTTTAACTGATAAACGGGCAAATAAACGGAACCACTTTGTAGCACCTACTTCTTTTGAGTTGCCTTGTCGTCGTATCATTGTAAAGTGAAGTGTCATTATTATATTAAATTCAAACTTTTTGCCATTAAACAAAAATTGCTTTTAATGTAGGTATATTATGATTGTATTGACATATGCACGTATACTATATGCACATGCATATACAGCGCAGTGTGCAAATTCGCCAATTACTATGCAAGAGAGCCTAGGTCTTAACCAGAAAACATAAACAATACTGGAAAACACAAAAAGTAATTTTCTGGCATCATCACCCTTTTGGTAGCAATGGCAATCCTCTACATAGTTTCTACTCTTCTGGCGTTTGAAGTCTTCAGTCTTAAATGCATTTTATTTACTTAATCATTAACTCTTACATACTAACAAAAAATGCTTAAATGCTAGCTTACAATTACTTAACAATCTTATGCTAACTTACTGGCCCCACACAGGCACTCTCAGCTACTCTGAATACATATATCTATGTCTTTCGACTTCATTTTCATTTTATTTAGAAATGTTTTGTATACTTAGGGCTAAGAAAAAATTTTTAACAAAAAACTTAGCCTATGGATATAATTTTTTATTTTTTATAAAAACTTAATATCTAACTTAAAATAAACCTTAGCCTACCTAATCCTACATACAGAATACACACATATAGGCATTACACACAATTATACACATACATTAGTATATACCTTTGTATACACCAATATATGTATATATTTCTTAAGTGATAACCTAAACCTATGTAAGCTGGCCATCGCTATTCACAGAGCAAATAGACTGGTCAGCTCTGCCTCATTAGTGAGGCTGGTCCATAATTGACGGAAACGACGACAAAACATCTTCTCTATCATTCAACCACCAGAAATGCTGGTGCTGCCGAACGACATCCCTCTTATCGCGATTCCCCACCGCCCTACTGAACCTGAGACGATCCACACTGCCGTGTGCGACGTCTCTGTTGTAGTTGAGTCGCCTGTCCCCAGCTGTCCGAGCGACATGGAAGATTAACGGGACCGCTGATCTATCCTGGATCAACCCTATCTGATCAAGGTAGAGGAATCCTTCCGGTGGAATGAAGCCGTCAAAGCGAACACTCTCGTGGTAAAGGTAATTGGGGTAGTAAGCCCGAGATATCAGTTTATTCGTCGAGGTAATTGCTCTTGCAATGTGCCTTCGAGTTAGCTTAATTACGAAGTTGTCCAATCGTATTAGGTTCGCCCTATTATAAAGGACCTCAATAGGATACAATTTTTTGTACTCCGACTCTGGTGTTCTGCACAAGCGAAGGCAAGCTCTCTCAAACACCCGAATATTTTCCTTTAAGCTTGCTCGTACATTGAACCACACGGGACACCCAAATACCAGCATGGGCCTGATAAAGGCCATGTAGCAGATTACCTTACCCTCGCATTGAGTTGGCTGCTATAAAACAGTCTCTTTGTAAGGGCAAAAGCACCTTTAGCTCTGGACAGAGCAGCATCTACATTTTTATTAAAATACAGAAACTGATCTAGCCAGATCCCAAGGTATCTGACTACATTTCGACAGGCAAGAGGCTGTCCTTATTGTCCAATGATCGAGAACTTTCTCCAATTTTTTTTGCTATCCCTAGAGGCTCTAGACAACGGCGTCCTAAAGAGAATAGTTTCCGACTTCTGAAAGTTGATTTTCAACTTTCAGTCATCGCAAAATCGTCTTATCTTATCGAAGTCACTCTGCAAGAGAGTATTAATAACCTCGAATTTTGGACCTGTTCTGTACGCTACCAAATCGTCTGCGTACGCAATAGTATGGGGAAGTGAACCTATCAAGTCGCTTGTATAAATGTTAAATAGAATCGGCGAATTGACCGCGCCTTGCTGAAGACCATTTTTAATTTGAAATAGTCCAACAGAAGTCACATCACCATTCTCCACGATGAACTGTCTGTTGGTTAGCATATTATAAAGAAAGTACAAGAGTGGTTTACTGATCCCCAGTCTAGTCAGCTTATAGAAAAGACCCTCTAACCATACGGTGTTATCAACAAGGCAGGCACCAGTACATTGTTTTTTGCCTTTATTCCATTGGATATCGGACACCAGTTTAGACGCGGCATGTGCAATATCATGTCCCGCCTTAAAACCGAATTGATTATCCGGAACTATATGTTTGTCCTCAACCCACCTAGTCAGAGCTCTATTGATTACCTTTTCAAAAACCTTACTGATATTCGGAAGGAGACTTATCGACCGGAGATTCGCCGGATTGGATATATCCTTTCCTTTTTGGGATAGGTTGAACCACCGCCGTTTTCCAATGCGCTGGATAATGTGCATTATTCATTGAATTATTAAACAGGGTGGTGTAAATGTCCACCGCTTCTAAAGGAAGATGTCGAAGAACGATGTTCGAAATACCATCGGTCCCCACCGATTTCTTGACTCTGATTGTGTCGAAGATCTCACGGAGTTCTTCCTTTGAAATGAACGTCACCCTCTCTGGTAATGACATTGTTTTCCATGTCTTCGTCGCTGAACCGGGTGAAACCAGAGCCGTTGGATCGCCAGTTCCCAATTTCATTTCGAATGCAGAAGTCGTGCCCCAAGACGCGACTGTCCAGGTCATAATTAGGGTCAATGATATCAATAGCTTTGTATACTTCCTGGAAAGTCGCCCCTATGGTCTCAACCTTCACCTGTGGATCCTTCATCACAAAGAAGGCGTCATCATCAGCGGCCTCATTTGGATCAATACCTGCTATTGTCAGTAACCGTTCGTTGTCTGTTGTCCGGTCTATTTTAAGACACTGGAAGTCGTTTTGATTTTTTATTCGAAATAGTTTATTTATTTGCGGGAACATATTCGGGTTGATGGTGTTTATAGCCCGAACCTTGTTGTTCCAATACAAACTTACAGAAATTCTGTAATTCTCTTTTATTAACGTTTGCACATTTTTAATCGACGACTTCAGTGTCCTAATCTCCGGGTCTTGTCGGTCAGTTAACTGTGTGTACAAGTTTTTGAGTCTTGTCAGAAGTCTGCTCTTCTGTCGGTGCAGTGCGTCAATAGTAGGATTGCGGAACAGGTCTTCGTTAGTTGTACGTCGATTCCGCGGTATTGTAGTGTCCATAGTTTGTTTAATTGTCTCGTCCATTTGTTTTATGTAATTGTCGATCTCCTCATTTGACAAATTCCTATTAGACGGTGGGTGGAGCGTGTTCGAGGAAAGCGCTCTTTTCAAGGTTGCGGAGAAGCGTGTCCATCGAGTCTTACTTTAGTTGTAAGAATATCTTTGGACAAACTCCTCCAATTCCGTTGGGAACTGTAATTTCGGTGCTAAAACCGCAATGGTCGCTGTCATACACGAATGTGCGTTTAATGTTTAATGTTTGTAAATTCGTTCCTGTCAGTCGTATACATTCGTCGTACAGCAGTAGATCCAAATAACACCCGCCTCTGGGAAACGACGGGTTATACGTCGCATTAAGACCGAGTCTGTACATGACATCGTGCTGACCCCACCAATCGAATAGTAGGTTCCCTCTAGTATTTGGCAAATTATTTCCCCAATCTCTGTGTCTAGCGTTGAAATCCCCGCCGATTATAAAATAATTCTCCGCCGATTCCAGCCTCAGAAGTCGAAAAAGCGTGTCGAGCTCTGTAATGAATAGGGTGGATTGTGAAGCCTCAGGTGCATAAGCAGAGGCCAAGTACAGCCGCTTTCCACTGCGGAGCGGTATGTAAATGACGACTGCCTCCAACACCCAGAACCTGCGCAACACTCCCTTGTACACTCTGTGAAATTTTATACCTTCTTTAATGAAGATCGCGACACCGCCTCCACGTTTGGATCTGGGCCGATTTCTTCTTCTAACAATATAATTATTGTACTCCAGTTTGTGCTTATCGGTTAGCTTGATTTCGCTAGCGAAGAGCACATCAGGAGTTTGGTCTTGTAGCAATTTAAACATCGCGGCTCTTCGTTATATCCTAATCAGTGAATTAACATTCACCTTCAGGACCTTCAAGGTTTGCTCCACCATATGCGTACCCATTACGACAAGTGTTGCGTTAGGCCCGGCAGCAGCAAGTAGATCTGGTCCACCCGCTTGGCCTGTTCTTGCACCTGCTTTAGCAGCTGAGCCATCTGCCTTTGAATTGCGAGCAAGATGGCCAGCATGTTAGGTGCAGCTTCCGTTGTTCTCGGCATTGGCGCCGGAGAAGCAACAGTAGCTTGCTGTATCGTATCCCCCCTACCTAACGCCATTTAGGCGCAGGAAATTTGGGACGTGACGGCTAGTGTTTGAAACCTAACAGGTGAACGTTTGACCTCCACCTTCTGCTGCCGAGCCAGTTTTGCTTTCTTAATGTCTGCGAACTTATGACAACCCCGATAGTTTGCGGTGTGTCCCACGTTTCCACATAACACGCACGAGAGCTGCGACCTATCGGATGCTCCGTCAATACCCAGAGCACACTCCTCGGAACTGTGGTTCTTTGAGCATTTCACGCATCGAGGCTGCATTTAACAGTTCGACGCGGCATGCCCGAACCTCTGGCAGCGAACGCATTGTATAATGCCCCCTTTTTAGTTTTTCCCAGTGAACCACCTGGTAGTCTAGGACATTGATACTCCTTAGACTATCCAGACGGCTTTCGGAACTGAGCTGCACCAGGAAGAACGGCAGACTCCGTTTCTCCCGCCTGGCTCTAGCTGTGGTAAATGACTTTACCCCCACAAACTGGAGTCCTTCGCACTCCTTCTCTTTGAGCAGTGTCAGGATCTCCTCAGGATCAGAAGACGGTTCCAACCCCTTCAGCAGCATCGATTGCCGCTTTTCACACTTCGGTGTGAATGACTAGTGCTCCGTCGTCGTTTCTTTTAGGAGCTCTTTCACTTTCGCGTAGCCTGTATTACAGTGGATGGCATGGCGATCGTTCCCCAATCTCTTTATATTAAAATTATTACCAATGACCAGCCTACACAGGTCCTTGGTTGCACTTACCTCTAATTTATAGGTGTTAATAGGAGGCACCTTCTCCTTCTTCTTCTGCTGCTGCTGTTGTTGTTGTTGTTGTTGCTGTTGTTGCTGTTGCTGCTGCTGCTGCTGTTGTTGCTGCTGTTGTTGTTGCTGTTGCTGTTGTTTTCCAGCTACTGCGTTTTCAGCTGTTGCTGCTGGTTTTGTTGTTGTTGCAGTTGTTGCTTCTGCTCTTGTTGCTATTGTTGTTGTTGGGAGCTCAACAACAATTGTTCCCTCTGCCTACGTGCAATTGGGTTTTGCTTAATAGCAAGTACTTTTTCTGTCAGCTTTTGTATGCTGCTGTTAATGTGGTTTATTTTCTCATCTTCATCTTCCAATTCAGATGCCGCTAGAGAGGCAAAGTTGTTACCGCTCCCCTCATACTGGACCTCATCAGAGATGTAGCGTAGCGCATCATCTTCTTGTGTTTTGCGTTGTTGTGTTGTTTTATCTGTTTCATCTCTTAAAACGGCACTAATTTTTTCTTCGTTAAATTGGGAGGGGTTTTTAACCTCTTCCTCCTTTTCATGGCTTTCGCCACGGCACCGGCAAGAGAATTGTTGCCTTTATCAACTCCCGTTGTGGGAAGAACGGAGCGCTCTCCACTATCCATCACGTGATTTGCTTAATTAGTCTTTATATTTGTTTAGTAACCATACTTTGGGGAGAAAAAAAAAAATAAAATAAAAAAAGTTCCAAGATTGGTCTGGGCTCGAACCCGTGTGTCCCACTATTCACTGAACGACGCCTTTAACCGCACGGCTACCGAGTCAGCTAAGAAAATATTTTCTAATTCACAAGTTTCGTTTCGAAGGAAGAACTCCGTGAGATCTTCGACACAATCAGGGCTAAGAAATCAGTGGGGACTGATGGTATTCCGAACATCGTGCTTTGACATCTTCCTCTAAAAGCGGTGGACATTTACACCACCCTGTTTAATAATGCAATGAATAATGCACATTATCCAGCGCATTGGAAAACGGCGGTGGTTCAACCTATCCCAAAAAGGAAAGGATATATCCAATCCGGCGAATCTCCGGTCGATAAGTCTCTTTCCGAATATCAGTAAGGTTTTTGAAAAGGTAATCAATAGAGCTCTGTCTAGGTGGGTTGAGGACGAACATATAGTTCCGGATAATCAATTCGGTTTTAAGGCGGGACATGATATCTCACATGCTGCGTCTAAACTGGTTTCTGATATCCAATGGAACAAAGGCAAGAAACAGTGCACTGGTGCCTGCCTTGTTGACTTGGAGAAGGCCTTCGACACCGTATGGTTAGAGGGTCTTTTCTATAAGCTGACTAGCCTGGGGATCAGTAAACCACTCTTGTACATTCTCTATAATATGCTAACCAACAGACAGATCATCGTGAAAAATGGCGATGTGACTTCTGTTGGAATATTTCAAATTAAAAATGGTCTTCAGCAAGGCGCGGTCAATTCGCCGATCCTATTTAACATTTATACAAGCGACTTGATAGGTTCACTTCCCCATACTATTGCGTACGCAGACGATTTGGTAGCGTACAGAACAGGTCCAAAAATCGAGGTCATTAATACTCTCTTGCAGCGTGACTTCGATAAGATAAGACGATTTTGCGATGACTGGAAGTTAAAAATCAACTTTCAGAAGTCGGAAACCATTCTCTTTAGGACGCCGTTGTCTAGAGCCTCTAGGGATACCAGAAAAAATTGGAGAAAGTTCTCGATTATTGGACAACACGGACAGCCTCTTGCCTGTCGAAATGTAGTCAGATACCTTGGAATCTGGCTAGATCAGTTTCTGTATTTTGGCAAAAATGTAGATGCTGCTCTGGCCAGAGGTAAAGGAGCTTTTGCCCTTACAAAGAGACTGTTTTATAGCAGCCAACTCGATGCGAGGGTAAAGGTAATCTGCTATATGACCCTTATCAGGCCCATGCTGGTATTTGGTTGTCCCGTGTGGTTCAATGTACGAGCAAGCTTAATGGAAAAGATTCGGGTGTTTGAGAGGGCTTGCCTTAGGGCTTGTCTTCGCTTGTACAGAACACCAGAATCGGAGTACAAGAAATTTTATCCTAATGAGGTCCTTTATAACAGGGCGAACCTAATACGAGTGGACAACTTCGTAATTAAGCTGATTCGAAGGCACATTGCAAGAGCAATGACCTCGACGAATAACTTGATATCTGGGGCTTACTACCCCAATTACCTTTACCACGAGAGTGTGCGCTTTGACGGCTTCGTTCCACCGGAAGCATTCCTCTACCTTGATCAGATAGGGTTGATGCAGGATAGATCAGCGGTCCCGTTAATCTTCCATGTCGCTCGGACAGCTGGGGACAGGCGACTCAACTACAACAGAGACGTCGCACACGGCAGTGTGGATCGCCTCAGATTCAGTAGGGCGGTGGGGAATCGCGATAAGAGGGATGTCGTTCGGCAGCACCAGCATTTCTGGTGGTTGAATGATGGAGAAGATGTTTCGTCGTCGTTTCCGTCAATTACGGACCAGCCTCACTAATGAGGCAGGGCTGACCAATGTATTTGCTTTGTAAATAGCGATGGCCAGCTTACATAGGTTTAGGTTAGCATTTAAGAAACATATACATATATCAGTGTATACAAAGGTGTATACTGATGTATGTATATGATCGTGTATAATGGCTATGTGTGTTTATGTGTGTATTGTGCATTTAGGTTAGGTAGGCTAAGGTTTATTTTAAGTTAGATATTAAGTTTTTATAAAAAATAAAAAATTACATCCATATGCTAAGTTTTTTGTTATCAATTTTTTCTTAGCCCTAAGTACACAAAACAAATATTTATAAATAAAATGTAAATGAAGTCGAAAGACATAGATATAAGAATTTAGAATAGCTTAGAGCGCCTGTGTGGGGCCAGTAAGTTAGTATAAGATTGTTAAGTAATTTTAAGCTAGCATTTAAGCATTTTTTATTAGTATGTAAGAGTTAATGATTAAGTAAATAAAATGCATTTAAAACTAAACTAAACTATATGGCCACCGCGGGCACGTTTGCAGCGGTCGATTCGTTGGACCCGGCATGCAAACCGCACCAAACAGTTATTTTTTTTTGGATGAAGTTGTGATTCATGAAGCACATGTGGATTTTCACCCGACCAATAACGCTTACACTTCTACTAGGGCAAGAATTATGACCGCAAATTGGAGTTAACGCTCTTAAAGTTGCAGTCACCGACTCCGAATTTCGGTAGAAAATTTTTATAATTTGCCGACGTTGCTCGTTCGTCTACTTTACCATGATGAAAATGTTGAGTTTACTGAATAAATTGACAGTGGCAGTTTGATGATTAGTGAAAGAGTGCGTTCACAAATTAAATTAAAATTTGTCAAGTCCCTATTGGTAAACCCTTTATATATACATATATATGTTTATATATATATATATAATATATATGTCATTACTTAAGATACCATAGAAGAAATTCTTGCAATGAACTTTGGCCACTGCTCTAGTGTTTCTGAATCTTAAGCTTCTCGAATTCCCTTGTTGCTACTTAACATTCTTTTGATATATTGTACCTTTTGAGGTACGAGTACAAATTCATTACATTGAATTCATTCAGTACATTTCGCGACATGTTATACGTAAATATCGCAATGTGCTCCAAGGTGGGTGATGAGCTTGTAAAAGGATTGGTTACTCATTATAAGATAAGAAATGGAAAAGTTGTCTTTCTACAATTTTTTGTTGCTGTTTTTCCCCGAAGAAATGACTCAATATTTTAATGTTTCTGCCAATGTCTGACAACGTCAATAATAAAATTGACGTATGCGGTTTTAAAGGCGTTGCATTCGTGAATGTGGTTGTAAATTATTCTTTATTAAATGAGAAAAGGGTTGTTCCTGCTTCAAGTTTCAAACAGCTAACCAAGAACGACGGAATCATATGAGGCATCTAAGAAATGTAATCAACAATAGACCCCCAGATTAATAATACAACTGTAAAATCAAAAAACGGTTGAAATAAAGTTAAAACTATTCATTAAGCCAGAGCGATTCTAGCAACTGTAACTATTTTGATCTGTTAACTGTTAAAAGAATTCCATGTTCAAAATAAGTGAAGTGTGGCGTTTAACTTCAAATAATGTCTGTATATGAAATAAATGTGTTCGTCAAAAACCAGAGCAGGAACCTTTAAGCTCTCCTAGAAAACGGGTTTACGATTTCACCATAAATGGACTCTAAGTCAGAACAAATTATGCAATTTTATTTCGACAATTATAGGTCAGCTCTCTACGTCTTTTTACGGTCGAGTTAATTGTATAACACATCGAAACAAGTAATTCGAGTAATGCTAAACTATTTTCGCACCCCGCATACTCTAATTGATAAATTGGGGCTATGTCCACCGCATGGCCACAGTGTAAGCCGTACTTTTGTTGAACGATGTTGCTCTTTTACAACAGGAAATTTCTTTTAGAGATAGGGCTTATTTTTCGTTGAATGGCTATGATAAAAAGCAAAACTGCCACACTTGGAGTGAATAAAATTAACCAGCCATTATCAAGGCGGCATTACCTCTTCATGATCTGCTGGAAGCATTGATCCACATTTCTTCAAAAAACGATGCCAGAATGTTACAGTCAATGGAGAGCGCAATACAAGTAGATCCATGATTACTGCATTCCCAGAGGCGGGTCTTATTTGGATCTACTGCTGTACGACGAACGTATACGACTGACAGGTACGAATTTACAAACGCTAAACTGTCTGCGCACATTCGTGTATGACAGCGACCATTGCGGTTTTAGCACCGAAATTACGGTTCCCAACGAAATTGCGGAATTGGAGGAGTTTGTCCAAAGATATACTTACAACTACAGTAAGACTCGATGGACACGCTTCTCCGCAACCTTGACTAGAGCGCTCTCCTCGAACACGCTCCACCCACCGTCCAATAGGAATTTGTCAAACGAGGAAATCGACCTTTACCTAAAACAAATGGACGAGACAATTAAACAAACTATGGACACTACAATACCGCGGTATCGACGTACGACTAACGAAGACCTGTTCCGCAATCCTACTATTGACGCACTGCACCGACAGAAAAGTAGACTTCTGACCAGACTTAAAAACTTGTACAGACAGTTAACTGACCGACAAGACCCGGAGATTAGGACACTGAAGTCGTCGATTAAAAATATTCAAACGCTAATAAAAGAAAATTACAGAATTTCTGTAAGTTTGTATTGGAACAACAAGGTTCGGGCTGTAAACACCAGCAACCCGAATATGTTTCCGCAAATAAATAAACTATTTCGGAGAAAAAATCAAAACGACCTTCAGTGTCTTAAAATAGCCCGGACAACAGACAACGAACGGTTACTGACAATAGCAGGCATTGATCCAAATGAGGCCGCTGATGATGACGACTTCTTTGTGATCGAGGATCCACAGGAGAAGGTTGAGGCCATAGGGGCGACTTTCCAGGAAGTATACAAGGCCATTGATAACATTGACCCTAATTACGACCTGGACAGTCGCGTCTTGGTGCACGACTTCTGCATTCGAAATGAAATAGGGAACTGGCGATCCGAGGGCTCTGGTTTCACCCAGTTTAGCGACGAAAATATGGCAAATAACGTCATTGCCAGAGAGGGTGGCCTACCCCCGTTCATTTCGAAGGAAGGACTCCATGAGATCTTCGACACAATCAGGGCTAAGAAATCGGTGGGGACCGATGGTATTCCGAACATCGTGCTTCGACATCTTCCTCTAGAAGCGGTGGACATTTACACCACTCTGTTTAATAATGCAATGAATAATGCACATTATCCAGTGCATTGGAAAACGGCGGTGGTTCAACCTATCCCCAAAAAGGTAAAGGATATATCCAATCCGGCGAATCTCCGGTCGATAAGTCTCCTTCCGAATATCAGTAAGGTTTTTGAAAAGGTAATCAATAGAGCTCTGTCTAGGTGGGTTGAGGACAAACATATAGTTCCGGATAATCAATTCGGTTTTAAGGCGGGACATGATATCTCACATGCCGCGTCTAAACTGGTTTCTGATATCCAATGGAACAAAGGCAAGAAACAATGCACTGGTGCCTGCCTTGTTGACTTGGAGAAGGCTTTCGACACCGTATGGTTAGAGGGTCTTTTCTATAAGCTGACTAGGCTGGGGATCAGCAAACCTCTCTTGTACATTCTTCATAATATGCTAACCAACAGACAGTTCATCGTGAAAAATGGCGATGTGACTTCTGTTGGAATATTTCAAATTAAAAATGGTCTTCAGCAAGGCGCGGTCAATTCGCCGATCCTATTTAACATTTATACAAGCGACTTGATAGGTTCACTTCCCCATACTATTGCGTACGCAGACGATTTGGTAGCGTACAGAACAGGTCCAAAAATCGAGGTCATTAATACTCTTTTGCAGCGTGACTTCGATAAGATAAGACGATTTTGCGATGACTGGAAGTTGAAAATCAACTTTCAGAAGTCGGAAACCATTCTCTTTAGGACGCCGTTGTCTGGAGCCTCTAGGGATACCAGAAAAAATTGGCGAAAGTTCGCTATCATTGGACAACACGGACAGCCTCTTGCCTGTCGAAATGTAGTCAGATACCTTGGAATCTGGCTAGATCAGTTTCTGTATTTTGGCAAAAATGTAGATGCTGCTCTGGCCAGAGCTAAAGGGGCTTTTGCCCTTACAAAGAGACTGTTTTATAGCAGCCAACTCGATGCGAGTGTAAAGGTAATCTGCTACATGGCCCTTATCAGGCCCATGCTGGTATTTGGTTGTCCCGTGTGGTTTAATGTACGAGCAAGCTTAATGGAAAAGATTCGGGTGTTTGAGAGGGCTTGTCTTCGCTTGTATAGAACACCAGAGTCGGAGTACAAGAAATTTTATCCTAACGAGGTCCTTTACAATAGGGCGAACCTAATACGAGTGGACAACTTCGTAATTAAGCTGACTCGAAGGCACATTGCGAGAGCAATGACCTCGACGAATAACCTGATATCTGGGGCTTACTACCCCAATTACCTTTACCACGAGAGTGTGCGCTCTGACGGCTTCGTTCCACCGGAAGCATTCCTCTACCTAGATCAGATAGGGTTGATCCAGGATAGATCAGCGGTGCCGTTAATCTTCCATGTCGCTCGGACAGCTGGGGACAGGCGACTCAACTACAGCAGAGACGTCGCACACGGCAGTTTGGATCGCCTCAGGTTCAGTAGGGCGGTGGGGAATCGCGATAAGAGGGATGTCGATCGGCAGCACCAGCATTTCTGGTGGTTGAATGATGGGGAAGATATTTCGTCGTCGTTTCCGTCAATTACGGACCAGCCTCACTAATGAGGCAGAGCTGACCAATCTATTTGCTCAGTAAATAGCGATGGCCAGCTTACATAGGTTTAGGTTAGCATTTAAGAAACATATACATATATCAGTGTATACAAAGGTGTATATTGATGTATGTATATGATTGTGTATAATGTCTATGTGTGTTTATGTTTGTATTGTACATTTAGGTTAGGTAGGCTAAGGTTTATTTTAAGTTAGATACTAAGTTTTTATAAAAAATAAAAAATTATGTCCATATGCTAAGTTTTTCTTAACAAATATTTTTTCTTAGCCTTAAGTATTCAATATAAATAGTTCTAAGCAAAATGTAAATAAAGTCGAAAGACATAGTTATAAGAATTTAGAATAGCTTAGAGCGCCTGTGTGGGGCCAGTAAGTTAGTTTAAGATTTGTAAGTAATTTTAAGCTAGCATTTAAGCATTTTTTGTTAGTATGTAAGAGTTAGTGATTAAGTAAATAAAATGCATTTAAAACTAAACTAAAAATATGATTACTGCATTTTTTGTGACCCAATTGAGGGGCATTAATGAGGAAGAGCTGTGGTTTCAATAAGACAGCGCTACAGGCCACAGGTATTACAGATTGTGTTTTATTCGTGCTAGACGTGGAGCTTATATGCCCGAAATCATATTTAAGCACTAATGGCATAAAATAGTTTTTTCAATATATTGAGTTTTAAAATTCTATACCATTTTAAGTGTAAATACCAGATATTCGTATATGCAATAAATTTTCTGCAAATGGATACCTGTAAATCTGACCATTTGTCATTTTCAGCTCGTTATGTATACATGTTTACATATGTATTTTTTACATATCAAACGCATTGTATGCTGCAGGCCGTGTGAAATCTTCCACAAATTTTCTAATTAAAACGAAACTTTTGCTTTCCAACTATAAGAATACCTTTACCCTACTGTGTGAATTTGCAAATCAATTTGTGTTGTCTTTTCTTTTTCAGAAAAACCAAAATACTGAAGTATAACCATGAGTACAACTAAAAATGAAGCGTTAAAGTCGTATACCAGTACATTGCAAAGAAAATGTTTTCTAGAAAACCAATTTTCTCAAGTTGATGTCATAATTTATTTATGCCTTCGAGGTTGGTTGTCATTTTGATTTTGCTCCGCACTGAAGAAACGCATGACTCAACATAAACAAAAAAAACATAAATACATTGTTTCTTTTACCTTTTCTTTCCAGAACAGAAAATGAAAGAACTGATTTCAGTCCATTTTATGGTATGCTTGCCGTACGAGCATCCTGGCTTTTCATTTTGTATTTAAATTTTAATTGCTAAGTATATACTCACCTGAGTACCCCCATGTGCGTGTATTTGTACGCATATATAAATTCTTATAAACATACGAGTACGTATGGAAAAAATGTTGCTATACATAATGTCTATTAAATTTATTTAAAGGTATGAGAAATTATAATGACTCAGACATTTTTGATCTTCATCTACACATCATAAAAAAAAACACGCACTTAAACGAGCTTCCGTGCTAAAGGGTTGTTCTTGATATACATCTTGTTATCAAGCGTTTTTTTCCTTCATTTCCGAAAATATTCTGAAATACTGACATCGCTGCAGTTGCTGTTCCGATTTTTCTCTTATTTTTGAAACATGGGATGCATGGTACTTTTTCTTAGCTTCCTGCAGCCTTGGAGAGTTCAATTATGGCATGGTACTCTATTATTATACTTTTGCGTGCTTAAGTGTGACTTTTTAAGAAACCACTCCTGAAGAAAGTATAAAGGTTTCTTTTCTGTTGTGAATGAACTTATATTCTGCAATATATACGCATATATGTACTCCTACAATGTATACCTATTTCAGGAAAACTTTACCTTTTTAGATTTGTTAAATATGAAATTTAGTCAGGCTTTATTTCCAAGAGAACTTTAAAAAACCACTTACAAATAATTTTATTCACCATTTCTTGTGTTTGAAAGAAAAGTTCAATGGATTAAAGTTGGAGAACACTTGCAACATGTGCCCATAGGTTCTTTTATTTGACGATTTAAAATGTCATCTCGGTTGAAGAAGATTTAGCTATAGGAATATGATTTGCAATCCTAAGATAAAAATACAAAATTAGCGAGCCATAACCGCTGGTGAACTACTGGAGAACTAATTAGAAAAGGGCAGAGGACCGGTTAAAATGCACTCTGAAATCTATATCTGATTTTATATTTTCTTCTAGAGTTTGCTGTTTTCTTACTATTCACTATTATGAGCTAAATATTAAAAACTAATTTTTTTTTAATTTAGACAAGAATAGATTCAAATGAAAGTCAGGGCTAAGGCTATTTTATTCTCAACAGTTGAAGGTATTCTTGGTTATCTGAAGGTGTTTCAGACCGCTCCGGGAATCGATTTTGTGCAGTTCTATAGGAATATCATAAAACTGCACTTACTGACTGGTGCAGAGCTCGGCAGGGCATTCCATAAGCGAGTTGTACGGCTTAGGAAAGAATCATGATATTTCAGAGTAAGTTCAAAGGTGCGTTTGAGGGTGTACTAATGAGCATTCATAACGAGCCGGGAGTTGCGGTTACAAGTTTGAAGGCGCGGAATGCTACTGGAAATTTCGGAGGAGCACTGATGGTGCAAATAGTGATACAACAAGGTGTATCGCGTGTGTTCCAGAGTGTCGAGGGTGTCGAATGATTGTGTAATATTCGCATTACCTATGAATTTTGTCGCATTATTTTGGGTCCTATTTAGCAAGTGCAAAGGGGTCTTAGGGGCACCTGACCAGATGTGGGCATTGTACTCCAGTTTTGGGCGTATAAACGCTCGCGCTGTGTGCAAACATTTTAAGTGTACATAAATCCCTTGAGCGCGCACAAAGTATAAAAAAAAATATATATATTGTATTTAAAGGGTGTCCCAAAAATCAACGTCAAGCCGGAAATTGGTGATAGGTCAAGTGTTGTCGGTTATCACAAGATTATAAAAAAAAATCTAAGTCATGTACTTCTAAAATTATTGACACTCAAAAAAAAAGAGAAATCTGACATCCTGTGACGATCTCTCAAGTGCTGTGACCGCAAATCTTTACTTTTCTTCGATTTTTTGTCACCTAACCCTGAGTAAATATTCTGTAAATTACGGTCCAAAATTGAAACATAACTATATCGGTTTTAACTAAAATATTCCTTTTTTGTCCATCCATATATCTGAAAATCATTAATCAACCAACTTGAACTCACTGACAAAAAACTGTACTATGGCATTTTGGCAAGTAACCTTAAAAGATGGCGTATTTAGTCTGGATTCCAAAATGGTATGACACTTGCTACACAAACGCTTAATTTAGGACAAAAAAAATATTTTGTTAAAGAAACCCGATTCATAGTTCATTCTTTTTAATAAGTTAAAATGAGTACCAAGTGTGAGCGAGATAGACAGTGACGCCGTGTTGATTTGATGATTTCGTGCTTACAATTTTGGCTTTCTTCATTGCATTGCGACTTTGATTTACTATCTGAACGTTTTTGTCGAACCTGGATTTCTTCTGCACTAGCGTTGATCGTTGATCCCGTTATTGTGTATTGTGAATGCCATCAGGCTATTTCGATACACTGCTCAGGAATATGCTAACATGCATCTCATTTATGGGGAATGCAGGAATAATGCTAGTGCTGCAGCCAGACTTTGTCATGAGAGGCACCCAAATGCTCAGCGTCATCCGGATCATCGAGTGCTTGTAAATGTGCACGGTCATTCTCAGAGGGTCGCTTTCCAAACCTAATGGTTAGTGAGGGAAGACCCGTCATGCCCTACGAGGACGAAGTCTTACAAGCAGTCGCACAAGAAAATAGTACGTACTTCAGTACGTGCAATTGAAGAAAGCATAGGAGTTCCCAAAAGTACAGCACACCGAATTCTAAGGAAAAACCAGTTCCGTACCATGTACAGCGAGTCCGAAGTCTGCTACCCCGAGATTATCCAGAAAGAGTTCAATTTTGTCAAACGATGGTCCAGAGGTTCAGAGAAGATCCGAAAAAAGTTCTATGGTCGGACGAATCAAAATTTAAAAGGGACGGTTACATGAACCTCCACAATATGCACGAGTGGCACGTGGAAAATCCATATTTGATGCGGGAAGATAGATCACAGTACCGTTTTAAAGTAAACATGTGGACGGGAATAAAATATGAATGGTTCGAGCAGCCGCAAAATTTGAATGCGGAGGTTTAGTTAGATTTTTTGGAGAACCATTTACCAAATTTATTGGAATACGTGCCACTTATGGTATCAACAAGATGGCTGCCCAGTGCATTATGAGTTCTTCGATCGGGAATACTCCAACAGGTGGATAGGGCGGTTTGGTACAATTTCGTGGCCAGCCCGTTTACCTGAATTAAATCCACTCGATTTTTTTTTACTGGGGAGTAGTAGAAGAAAAAATGTATTCTAAGCCGATAGAAAACGAGTTGCGCCAAAAAATTGCAGAAGCCATTGAAGACATCAACTCGAGAAGATATGCCCGTCTTATTATCAGATCATTTGTAAGAAGATGTAGAGCTTGCATTGCCGCTGGAGGTAAACATTTTGAACATTTGTTGTAAGATAGAAGATCGGTAGATGGCGTTTAGTCACGCAACAAACAACAGTTGTATAAAGCGATCTTGAGATTATACACCAATAGAACGTAGTGTTCTGTGTACTCTGTGATCGGAAAATAATGAAATAAAATGACAAGGGTGGCATCTCTATCTGTTTCACTCATACTAGTCGAAATGGCGTTTTTATCCGTCTCAATCACGGCGTCACTGTCTATCTCGCTCACACTTGGTACTCATTTTATGTTAACTTATTAAAAAGAATTAACTATGAATCGGGTTTCTTTAACAAAATATTTTTTTTGTCCTCATTTAAGCCTGAGTGTAGCAAGTGTCATACCATTTTGGAATCCGGACTAAATACGCCATCTTTTAAAGTTACTTTCCAAAATGGCATAGTACATTTTTTTGTCAGTTCAAGTTGGGTGATTAATGATTTTCAGATACATGGATGGACAAAAAAGGAATATTTTCGTTAAAAGCGATATAGTTATGTTTCAATTTTGGACCGTAATTTACAGAATATTTACTCAGGGTTAGGTGACAAAAAATGGAAGAAAAGTAAAGATTTGCGGTCACCGCACTTGAAAGATCGTCACTTCATGTCATTTCATTTCTCGATTTTTTTTGAGTGCCAATAATTTTAAAAGTACTTGATTTAGATTTGTTTTTATAATTTTGTGATAACCGACACCACTTGACCTATCACCTGTTTCCAGCTTGACGTTGATTTTTGGGACACCCTGTATGACCTTGTATGAGCCAAGGTCAGAGGTGGTGAAGTATTTCTTACAGCGGTTGGGGAAACCTAGACATTTCGCAGCATTTTTGGCGACATCGAATATGTTATCATTGCAACATTATTTATCATTGATTCACATACAGAGAATGGAAAGTTTTTCGGTTTCAACGATGCAAATGCCATTCATGGATAATGGGTAGGCATTTCAATTTCGGTTTAACAACAGCAGACAGCATTAAATTTTGTAAGCATCAAAATCCACTCTATTGATAATGCGCTTAATATACGCTACCGTTCCAGTTCTTAAGCCGAAATACAGGCACGTAAGTCCGGGAACGAATATGAGTAGCAGAGAGTACTGGCGTCAGCAAAGGAATATATCGCATTAGAAGTGGCAGACAAGAGATCATTGATAAAAACTAAAACGAGTGTGGGAGTCAGAATTTAGCCACGAAGCACACCAGCATTTATTTTGTGAATATTAGATTTGAAACCATCCATGGCAACTTGAAATGAACGTTCCCAAACGTAGTTTCGAATCCATTGAATAGAGTCATCAATCTCAAATGCACGCATTTTCGACAAAAGAGCCTGATGCCAAACTCTGACAAATGCGTGTTTCCACTTTTCGGTAGGACATGCCACAAAATTGCCAGTGGACTTGTTGCTACGAAAATCGAACTGCCGGTCATTGAGGTATTTACGTATTTCGAGATATTTCATGGTCTGATGGTTTATCAGCGTTTCCATGGCGTTGTAAAGAAGGGACTTGAGTGCAATGGGTCTATATGAGGAGGGAAATGAAGATTCACATTTTTTAGGGACGGGCTGGACAAATGTTATTTTCCATCTGCTCGGAAGGATTCCTAAATTATAGGATTGATGAAAAACCTTACGCAATAGTTTTGTCATCATGGAAGAACTAATATTCAGAAAAAAAGGAGATATAGCATCTCGTCCAGCGGACTTGTGAATGTTAAGATCTTTAATAACTCTTTTTACTACACGAGCGAGTAAGTGGACCCATCCCATTGAAAATTTGACGCACTCAAATGTTGGCGGACACAAAGCACAAATGTTGAGCTGGCCCACAGCAAGCAGATTGGCATTCTCCAAATAGCTAACAGTTGGAATATCATTGCAAATGAGCGTTGGTATGGAGGATGGGAGAGAATTTCTAATTTTTTTGACGATCGACCAAAAATTGTTACTAACTTTGGGCCATTGTAGTATTTTTTGCTTCAGTTTTTTATCGTATTGGAATTTCATACGCTTAATAGAGGCGTTGCAGTCATTCCTGGCTCGTTTGAATTTATTTCGGTTTTCCTCTGTCGGGTTGGTCTTACACGACCGAAAAAACTATTTCGATAACACTGACAACCTCTTTATAGCTCGAGTCGTTATATGCCTTTTCTTTTGGTCTGATACTCTTCATCCTATAAGGGATAAGGGATGTCATTCCAAGGAAAATAGTGTCAGTGGTCATATCAGCAGCAGCATCCGCGTTGTTACAGGATACATAACGGCCAGTTAAAATTCCGAAAGAAGCTGTTAAGTACGCTCCAATTGTCTTTCTCGTATGCCATACGTTTATTTAAGGAATTTTTGATCTAACTGTGTTGTAGTATACGACAAATTAGCTAATGTGACACAATAGTCCGACGATCCTAGAGGGCAGTCGGGTGTTGTCTGTTCAAAATGACGAAGCCAACCAGAATTATGTGTATTGAAATCGCCCGTAATAACGAATTCAGTATGAGGATACAGGGATACATTTCTTTGAATGGAGTCAGACAACTCGTCAAACTCGTTAAAGGTCGAATTGATGTCCAGGTTGAGGCTTCTGTAAACAAAGCAGTAGTGGATAATTTGTTTACGGAGATGCAATTTTAACTAACACAGGAGTTCCGAATTGGATAGGGACTACACTGTGGTGGAGTTTGGTAAGCTACATCACTACGCACGTAAATGGCGAAACTAGTTCGTAGACAGCCAGTTTCAGTTCAGATTGATCTGAGAGGTGTAGGCGAGGCTCTACCTGTGTTTCCCTCAGTGGCAAGACAGCTGGTCTGTATTTACAGATGTGGACGTACACAGGAGAGTTTTTACTTTTTAGCCCGCGTATATTTGCTATGTCCACTCTAAATTCCCTAGTCATTATAAAAAGAAACACGAAAAACACAAACACCAACGACGCTAAGCAAGGCCGAGAAGCGAATGTTCAGACGTTGGTTTACGGAATCAAATTTTTGTAGATGTTATGCCCTTACAACAATAAAAAACTGTGCACCCACTACCCGCTATCCATCAGTTGTTACATGCACTCAGTCATTGTTTCTGCCACCACACAGCTAATTTTTTTTGTTCACTTATGTTTTCTTTTGTCTGTACACTCGCGCGAATTTGCTGGTTTTATTTGATGTTTGTTTTTTGCTCGAAGCTACTCGTATATGTGACCGTTCATAGGAAAAGGGATCTTAACTTATATGGCCTCAAAATCAAGATTTCTATATTTTCTAAAATTGAAATCCAGCTGAAAACGTTGGTGTTTTCAGAATTCAGAATTTATTTTTTGTTGTAAAGCTGCTATAAATTTTCAAAGTTTTAGTTTCGGAAATCACTGTTTTGAGAAAAACGTGTTTGAAGTTTGTAATATTTCAAATTCTGACCGTTCTACCCAAGATATTAAGGTATTTTGTTTTTCACTTTTTAAGTAGTAACGTTGGATTTTTTAGATAATATTAATGAAATCTAGGTACGACACTCCCGAATGATCCGGTTGCGGCTGGTTTCCACTGTGGTTTGATTGTCGGGTGAGTGGGTGAGTTACGGTCCCTTTTTCAGGACTCAGACCTTGTTCGGTTTTAACGATATATTAATACTTTATTCAAATAAAACAATTATTCCGATTATTATTATTCATAGACATAGCACAAGATACTGCATCAGATTCGATAGTAACCCAAAAATCGATTGGGTTCAACGGTTGGTTGAACGTTCTGATGAATGGTCACATATGATGAGTTTTTACGAGTGCACTGGCATCGATCCACTCTTATTATGAATCACTAATGGCTTTCTTGCTTTCCGATTTTTGATAGCTTTTGCAGTCAACGAGAGAGAATAGTTTTTTCCTAACTGATTTTACCAGATCTTGGTGTGCAAATTCAGCAGGTTTGCGTGAAGTCAATTCAGATACCTTCTATGGTCAATGATCTACACATGATGCGTGAAAGTGTAAATAGTAAGAAAAAAAAAGCAAGTAGTATCTCCGATTACGTTGCTATAATTCACCAAAATATGAATTCGGAAAATATAGATCGGTTTTATACTCCTAATATTTTCCTTGGTATCACCCACAAAAATAAAGCATGTTAGCTTCATTATATTGCAGATTGAATTCAGTTCACTTCCTAAAGTACATTCGGGAAATGTTCACTCCCATTTGAATTCTCTATTAAAATTAGGTTCTTAGATATTTGTAATCAACAGAACTTGTGCTTTCTGTTTGACTACACATAATTAAATATAATAAAGAGTACCCCTTGATTGCACGTACCTGCTAAGAAATAGATTTTCTAAAACTCAGCAATATATTTGTGCCTATGAGAAAAAGTGCCTAGAATATATGTATTGTACTCGTACATATGTACATATGGAATAAATAGATATACTACTTGTATTATACTATAGATAAATGTTATTTATGTATTTGCTTTATAATTTCTAGTGTAATATGATAATATATTGATAAAAATTTTTGAAGTATTCCAATTATTTATTTATTTAAAAACCAACATTTATGAGATAAAATGTAAGAATTTGTTTATATATATTGTATATTCTTTAATACACTTTACCTTAATACTTTCGTTACTTTATCTAGAAGATCGATTTTATCCAATATCTGTCACTGCTTTATATTTATTAATTAAATTAAATATTAAAAATTACGGAAATATAAATAACACTACATATTTAAAAATTTTAAATTTTTCTGGTATTGTACTATAGATTTGTAAAAAATGTAAATTTAATTTTAGGGTCTTCTGATACATCAAAAGATCATTGCAACAAAACCGTAGACATTTTCGAAGACGTTACATCCCCAGATGTCACAAACCAAAATATCGGACGTCCTTTAACATGTTGGTATCGTTTTCGTAGTCTTCGTGGTTCGCCGAGGGATTTCGTCCTTCGGTTGCGTTTTAAAAAGTTCAAAGTTGGCACATTAATTAACGCTACACATTGTGATGGAGGTTTTCTGCAGGTACGTACAATTTTTTTAATGACATATATAAATTAATACAAAGGCAGCGAAAGATATATAGGGTGTTCCACATTAAGATAATTTTAAGTTGTGAGTCTTTGACAAATTTTAGGAATGTTTTCAAATATTTGTTAAGAAAATGGGATTATCTATAAACAGAGTATAATGTACCTGGATTTTAATATTTTGGGTATTTTTGAGTCACAAAATTAATTCATTACGAAAATTTTGAGTTTAAATTGCATTGCGTGATCAGTAATTGGTTTTGGAGATAAAGGGATTAATACAACGACTATAAGTAACATAAAAAAATTAAATGGACCTAATATAGTAAATCCCACTTTGGCATCTTAACACATATCAAGTTTTGATACAAAATGTTAGTGTGTTTACATAATTCTCCGAGGAAAAGAGTATTAAAACCATCATGGTATAGTTTTATCCAAAAATTTAAAAAAAAATTAACTTGAGAAAAGTCGTGTTCAATATGAAAGTATTGAATTTATTTATCTTGCTCTTTCCCCCCATATACGGTTATTTCGGCTTTGGATTTAACTTTTGTTTAATTCTTACATGTATGTTAACTATGTATGTTACCCCTCGAGGAAATTTTGTGGTATTAGGGCAGTCCATATAAGATTTTGGAAATCAATCGAATTCATTTGATGAAGACGGTCTATTGAAGCGTTGCGATGGTTCTACTTCATAATCCGTAAACTTTTAATGGCGTCGTAGGGATATATAGGTCTGCCATTGATCATAATGGATGATCATGCCTAGAATTTACTCATATGTTTTCACTGTACGCGATTTTAACTTCGTCGATCATAAGTCCTTGCAGTTTCCCGTGTCGCCTTTACTTTTTTAGAGTTAAAGAAAGCTATCCGTCCATTAGTTAGGCATTCGATATCCTTTTATTATTTTAATCCAAGTTTTATAAATTTTGCCCACTTTTCTGAAAGAATGTGATCCATCATACTGCATGTTATCGGTTTATTTTTTGTATTGCTACCCAAGTTAGCTTATATAAAATCTCCTGTTTCATCTTCGTATGAAACAGCCGAAGAAATGCTACTTCGTGGAAATATTTTTTCTACACTTTAAAATACTAATTCCATTTACAACAAATTTCGCTGTTCCCCGTTTCCAGTGATTGCTCTTATTTGGCGATTGAATATCCTGCAAATTTGTTTTTCTGCATGCGACAACCCTAGAAAACATTCTTAATAATAAGATTTACTACTACAATGGTGTTGAGACTTTCTTTCTCTCTCTATCCCATTTTCCAAAAAACTTAACACGTGCTCAGGCACTTTAAGTGTATTCATACCCACTTGAGTGTTAAGTTCTTAAAAAAAAAACGTATCTTTTAATAATAATATACGAGTATGTACATCCTTGTATATTATTATTTTATTAGCATAACAATAAATTTTTAAGCTAATACAGAAATTGAAAAAATAAAGGAGCACTAGCTACAGAGGCTTTCAGCTCTAAATGAATATGAATAAATGAAAACTATGTAATATGAAATATTATAAGTGATAAAAAATCTATAGATACATTTTATATAACTAAATTCTGGAGGAAGTTGTAAACTTTTGTTATATTTTCACGGTTGATTGTAAGTAAGTATTAGGTAGACTGATTAATTTTCAATCAAGAGGGAGTTAAAAGATCTGGAGAATAGGCATGGAATTTGTCGGAGAATATGTGTTATGTCGATTATGTTATTGCAGACCTGGCACTGTGGTGGACTGTTCTTCTTTAGGATGTGTTGATGCGTTTGAGTAGTGTGGCCTAGGCGAAGACGGACAAAGTTGGAGTGATTTTGGTGACTTCGCCAATTTAAAAGTCGGTGCATCTTAATCTTTTGGGTGATCTGTTTTTGCAGATCATGCTTTGTAAGTATATCAAAGGTGAAAACAGGCGCATTATTGTAGGATTTTGCGGCCATATCAGCAAGTTCGTTACCTTGTACCCATGTGACTTGGAACCCACATACGTTTTACTTGGTTGGGGTATTTTGTGAGGATATCCCTAATCTGGTTTAAAAGTCCAGTGCTGTGGTTGGGGTTTAATGAGGCTTCTAGCGCTGATAGGCTGTCAATGCATATTATGGCTTTCCCCCTTAGTTTTGTCATTATTTTTATTGCTTCGAGTAAAGCAATTGCCTCTTCAGTGAAATTAAAAATTGATGCGTTTTCTAGCAAAATTCCGGCTTTTAATAGAGATCCGCTTTCTGAGGTGACGGTTTATTTTTTGTATTGCTACCCAAGTTAGCTTATATAAAATCTCCTGTTTCATCTTCGTATGAAACAGCCGAAGAAATGCTACTTCGTGGAAATATTTTTTCTACACTTTAAAATACTAATTCCATTTACAACAAATTTCGCTGTTCCCCGTTTCCAGTGATTGCTCTTATTTGGCGATTGAATATCCTGCAAATTTGTTTTTCTGCATGCGACAACCCTAGAAAACATTCTTAATAATAAGATTTACTACTACAATGGTGTTGAGACTTTCTTTCTCTCTCTATCCCATTTTCCAAAAAACTTAACACGTGCTCAGGCACTTTAAGTGTATTCATACCCACTTGAGTGTTAAGTTCTTAAAAAAAAAACGTATCTTTTAATAATAATATACGAGTATGTACATCCTTGTATATTATTATTTTATTAGCATAACAATAAATTTTTAAGCTAATACAGAAATTGAAAAAATAAAGGAGCACTAGCTACAGAGGCTTTCAGCTCTAAATGAATATGAATAAATGAAAACTATGTAATATGAAATATTATAAGTGATAAAAAATCTATAGATACATTTTATATAACTAAATTCTGGAGGAAGTTGTAAACTTTTGTTATATTTTCACGGTTGATTGTAAGTAAGTATTAGGTAGACTGATTAATTTTCAATCAAGAGGGAGTTAAAAGATCTGGAGAATAGGCATGGAATTTGTCGGAGAATATGTGTTATGTCGATTATGTTATTGCAGACCTGGCACTGTGGTGGACTGTTCTTCTTTAGGATGTGTTGATGCGTTTGAGTAGTGTGGCCTAGGCGAAGACGGACAAAGTTGGAGTGATTTTGGTGACTTCGCCAATTTAAAAGTCGGTGCATCTTAATCTTTTGGGTGATCTGTTTTTGCAGATCATGCTTTGTAAGTATATCAAAGGTGAAAACAGGCGCATTATTGTAGGATTTTGCGGCCATATCAGCAAGTTCGTTACCTTGTACCCATGTGACTTGGAACCCACATACGTTTTACTTGGTTGGGGTATTTTGTGAGGATATCCCTAATCTGGTTTAAAAGTCCAGTGCTGTGGTTGGGGTTTAATGAGGCTTCTAGCGCTGATAGGCTGTCAATGCATATTATGGCTTTCCCCCTTAGTTTTGTCATTATTTTTATTGCTTCGAGTAAAGCAATTGCCTCTTCAGTGAAATTAAAAATTGATGCGTTTTCTAGCAAAATTCCGGCTTTTAATAGAGATCCGCTTTCTGAGGTGACGGCAAAGGATGTGGTGTGTATTGATTTAGATCCTTCTGTGAAGATAGGTTTCCATCCTTTAGATTTAAATTCACTAATTGCTTCGAGAAAATGTGCCTTTTAAATACCGCTGCCTGTATTGCCTTTTTTATGTTCAGTCAGAGTCAGTAGAACTAACGATTGTTTTATGCACCAGGGTGGATAAGATGGGGAGTAATGTTTCATTTGTTTAATGGGAAGATCAAATTCTCTTGCGCTGTATATTGTTCGAGCTTTAGTTGATGGGAGACGCTTGGTTGCTTTTGATCTGATAACGGCTGTAATGTCCTTGTCAATAATGGAGTTGTATGAGAAGGAGAATTTCGCAAGAAGTTTGGTAAAATATTCTGCTTTTCTTTCTTCTAAAGTAGAAAGTCCTGCTTCTGCCATTATATTTTGTAATATGGATATTCGATATGCGTTGATACTCCTTCTGGCTGCTTGACGATAAGTCGATTTTAGGAGGTTAAGCGTTGCTTTGGGACAATTACCTTATATAAGAACAGTCCATAATCAATTTTACTTAAAACTAAAGCTCTGGTAATATTACAAAGAGAATTTATGAGTACGTTCAATCTTTTACAAACTAAATAGTTGACAATGTTGGCTTTCCCATCTACGCTCTTCTTAAGGTCTATATAATGTGGTTTCCAGTTGTATCTATTATTAAATATCGCCCCTAAGACGCTTAAATCATTTACATTTTGCACGCTAACATTATTCAAACTTAAAATTAGTTGTGGGCAAGCTACTTTACGACAAACATGCAGTGTCTTATATTTATCTAATGAAAGCTTGGCACCAGAGGCGGAGGTCCAATTTAATATTTCTGTTAGTAATTCAGATAGGATAGATTTGGTTCTTTCTAGATCATTGAGCGTACACATGATGAAAAAAATATCTGTGTAGCTGCAATGATCCAGATGTTTGTATTTTCCCACTATTGTACTTGTTTCGTCAACAGCTATAATGAAAAGAACCACCGACAAAGGGGATCATTGTGGGATACCATTGTGCAGTGGAAGACGTGAGGAGAAATGGTTGTTAACCTTAACCGAACATTTTCTGTTCATAAAAAAAGATTTTACAAACCCGAACATTTTTGGTCCTATGCCCCATGTTTTTAATTTGTTAATAATTAGATGAATACCGATTTTGTCGAAGGCCTTTTAAAAATCTAGTGATAACAGAATAACGTGATTTCAAGACGATAGGGCATTCGAGATATAAAAATCCACGTGTAATAAGGCATCGCCACAACCTCGATTGGGTTTGAAGGCGACTTGATTCTCGCTAATGAGTTTGTTGTCTCGCTAATGAGTTTCTAAAACCTTAGACAAACAGCAAATTGCGAAATTGGTCGGTAGCCACAAACTGTATTAATAGGCTTGTTGGGCTTGGGCAGGGGATAATAGTAGCTGACTTCCAGCTTTGTAGAATTATGCCAGTCTCAAGAATCTTATTGTATAAGCGAAAAAGCCTGGATTTTTTTGACGGTGGTAGGTTTTTTAGCATAGGCTAAGATATGCGGTCTCTGCTTGGCGTTTTGCCTTTTAATTTGGAGAGGCCTGTCCAGTTCGAGATTCGTTATCGCAACTTCAATGTGCCTTGCTGATGGAATTGTGGTAGCTGTGAAGGCAATTGTTTGTCATGGTATTGAAGCTGTTCGAAAAGTGTTTGTCTTTTGACTGATTTGACCAAGTGTGGGCAAAGAAGGGCCAGTTGGTGTTTCGATGTATTTAATGGAACGTTGAACGGAGTTCCCAGTTAGGCAGCGGATTTTATGCCAAATTTTGGACGGAGTGGAATTTGGATCGATTGAGGAAGTGAACTCTTGTAAGCTTTTGGCTTTGTTAATTTTCATTTCTCTCCGGAATAAAGCATTGGATTTTTTATAGGCTATTAGGTTGGTATTGGTGGGTTGTTTCTTAAAAAGTCTCCAAGTTCTCACTTTCTCGGAATTTAAAGTTTTTAATGTGGGATTCCACCACGGGACATAATATTTGGTGCGGAATGGAGTAGTTTGGGGTATAGAGATATTGGAGGTGGACCGTATGGCTTTTAGGATCACTGCGGCTTCTTTGTTTATATTGCACTACGGTGTATGTTTTAAAAGAAAATCAGTAATATAAATTGTAAACTGGACAGAGCCCTAAGTAAAACGGGGGTGGAGACTTGATTAAGGATATTTTCAAGGTCGTATTGTGAAAATTGTTAATTAGGTAGGATGTAAAGAGAGACTACTTTAAATTTGAGAGATAAATTTATTTGGACTGCTATAGTTAAAATATTAGAATTAATATTGAGCAAGTTATGAGGAATATTACTTTTTATTAAGAGACCAATACCTTGCTTTGCAGTTGTATTGTGAACGAAATTTTTAAATTAAAATATTAAGCTCATCATAGTTGTTAATATAACCTTTTATATTCCAATGGAGAGCTTTAAATGTAATGTGCCTTTGCTATGAAATTTATTTATTTATTTATTTAAAAATATCAATACACAATTACAAATTGTTACTAATATGAGAGTACAGAGCAACTAGCAGCAGTGGCTTTCGGCTCTTGAAAGTAATAAAAGATTATGTTGGTTATGAAATTTCCGATTTTCTTTAGTCGAGCCGGGAGAAAGTGTTATAAGTATAGGTGGGAGCTTTCAGGGCTGAGTTTGCTGCAGCATCTGCGAGTTCATTACCTTTAATTCCAACATGACCAGGTATCCACATGAGCTTTATCTTCGATATCGATTTTATTAGGATATCCCGGATTTTGATATGTGTGCCATTTCTAGGATTCACAATGCCTTGTAGTACTGAGAGACTATCCGAGCAAATGACAAATTTGCCTGCTGTTTGTGAAATTTTGTTTGCAGCTTCAAGTATAGCTAGAGCTTCAGCTTTGTAAATGGAAGCAATATTTGGCAGAATTCCTTGTGTGACGATAGAACCAGCTTCAGTTACGACTGCGAAAGCTGTGTTTGTTTTTGTTTTTGAACCATCTGTGTATATGAAGTTCCAGCCTTTGCCTTTCAGATCAGTCGACATTTTGAGGAATCGTACTTTATAAGTGGTATTGCTCGTAACTTCCTTACGCAACTCATGTAGATCGAGGAGCGCTGAGTTATGCAGTATCCAAGGTGGTTGTGTTGGAGTGAATTTAGCTGTTTTATTCCGAGGTAACCTTAGCTTTATACCAGCGTCAAGGATCCTGTGTATTGCAGAGGGGATTCTTCTTTTGCGTTTGTGATTACTGCCATGAAATTGATTTAGTTAAATTGTTGAGTGAATTATTTCTATGACTTCGAACAGTGGAGTCAGTGTCTGTGACGTGTGTATTGTGTACTATTGAAATTATATGTCGTCATCGTCTGATATTGGTGTAAGGGAGACAGTTTGAGTTTTCGAAGAAAACGAAGCCGGTTGGGTGGGATGATAAGACTTATTTAATTTTTGGTTGTGGTAGAGAAACTCTTTAGGTTTTTTTTGTGAAGGTGGTGGGGGGTGAAAATAGGAGCCCGTTTGATTTTGGGAGATCAGTGGAGAGATTGGATGGAGATTGAGAGTTGTTAGTTGGATGCATTTAGTTTAGTGTCTGTGTGTTTTGGATAGGAGTTATGAGAGGGGGAGTTGTGTGTTTCATTGTTTGTGGTTAGCTTCTTCTGGGGTATTACTTTGAGTGAGAATTCTGTTTTTAATAATTTCAGCCATGGAGGGTTTGGTTCCGGGGTATTTAATTGAGCGGGTAGTTGATTATCATTATATATATTCAAAGCTTCACAGCAGAAAAGTTGGGCATGCTGGGTCGGAAGATGTGTGAGTATTATCTCTGCAGTTAATACAATGAATTCGTGAGCATTTCTCGTGCGGAGGGGGTAAACAGCAATTTTTGCAAATTGGTGAATTATTGCACCTGTTTTTGGTGTGGCAAGAGAAGCATCTCGTCGGATTTGGGATTTATTCGTCTACCTTGCAGTTTACTCATCGTATTTTTATGTCATTGGGACGTTTAATGAGATCAAAGGTAACGATTGCGGCACCTGTCAGAGTTAACTTTTTTTTGGATTTTTTTTTAGTTCGTTTATTTATTATTTTTTTTAAATTCATTCAGCAGCTCATCTTCTGGTATGTCAATTATGTGTCTGGAAAGGATTCTACCTTGAATCGACGTATTTGGCCTTGATGAGTAAAAAGATTAGAAACTTTTACGAGAACGTCGCCGGATCGCATTGGTTTAACCTCCAAAATGTCTTTGGAAATATATTTCAATCCACGATTTATTTGGAATGGATTACAAATATAGAGAGTGGTTTAAGATTGTCACCTAGTTTTTCTAATTCTGATACTACTACATACCGGGGAAAATTTTCATCATTTGAAGATGAAGAAGATTGTTTGGAGTGATGGGAAGTTGTCATCAATGCATCTGCGTTTTGATTTTATGTTCCGATTTAAGGGAGCGTCCGGAGAAAGATCTCTAAATCTGTTATGATTAGGGGAGTCCGAGCCCCCTTTCATCTCCTATTTTTAGACAAAAGCGTGAAAATAGAGAAAATACTCCAATGAAATCTTGAAAATTGAAAGTTTAAGTTAGGCCGCGTTGGCGGGAAAAATTTACATCTCGAATGTAAACAAACGAAAATAAAAATTATATATATAAACCAACTACGCGATTTCAAACACGTCTTTACACGGCGATTGCCTGACAGAGACTGCCCTTGTATATTATATTTGTCCCTCCTTATTACATTTAGAAAAAATGTGCTACGCATGATTATTTTATTTTATAACAAAACTTAATTTACACCTGTTGTATTTTAAAAAAAAACCCTGTTGTATTTTTCTCTGTAAAAACTGTAATTTTCAAGATACTACACAACTAGTTTATGCATAATGCGACTTTACTGCAAAAAATGTGTACTGGGAATAAAGAATAACTACTCAAAAACGGTGCAAAATTGTCCACCGCAACTATGGAACGTGGATGTGAAGCTTTATCAACTCTAAAGCCCACCTACAGGCCAACGGATCCAAAAAAATGACAGACTTTGTCAAAAATAAAAATATTATATTATATTATAAGATGAGAATAGTTGGTTTTAATGATCTTCACTCTGTATAATCACCCTTTCACACATTTTGGAAGAAAATTTAATACAGATGTAACTCAGTGTTACATTACGAGCGAGAGGAGAATGATAGAAGGCAGATTCCCTCAAAATAAAATAATATTAAGTACCCTGATTCAACAACTGAGCAGAAAAACTGGGGAAGAAGTAATAACCAAAAAGCTAAAATATTCGCAGAAAATCTAAAAAAATTATTTTGTGCACACATGGAATAGCAGAAATACCTAACGATGAGAATGAAGGAATAAGACTATCGATTCCAGAAGAAGTAAAAATTAAAAAAATAACCAAAAATTAAAAGAAAGTCTCTGCTTATTGCAACATTTTCTAGCAATTACCTATTAAGTTATTGGTTTAATAAGTGCAGCATTCAAGATAAAATACATCGCAAACTTTCGGAAAGTAAGAGACGTAATAATGAAATCAAAGCCTGAGAAACCATCAAATGAGCCAAATTCTACTGATCTACATACCACCTTGATCAGAAAATTAAAAATACAAGTTTATTCATCGAAATCTATATTGTCCCCTTCAAAGTAATTCCCATGGACTGCAACACACTTATGCCAGCGCTTGATCTAATCCTCGAATCATTTTTTTACATTCGGTTTTCGATATGTCCATCAGTGCTTCCTCCGATTTTTCCATTACTGCCTCTCGGCTGCTGAAACGCGTTCCCCGTAGTGGTTTTTTAACTCGATTGAACAGAGAGAAGTCACAGGGAGCCAAATCAGGTGAATTCGGTGGCTGTTGGATGGTATTTGTTGCATTTTTCGTAAACAAATTATGAATAATGATGGCAGTGTGCGAAGTTGCGTTATCATGGTGCAAAATCCACTAGTTTTCTAGTGCTCAGGTATTTTAAGTGTATTAATACCCACTTGAGTGTTAAGTTCTTCAAAAAAAAAAAAAAATATTACATCAAAACTTTTCGGAAAACTACTTTCCAGGCGACTAAATCAGGTAATAGGAAGGAAAATTCCAATTATCAGTCAGGCAGAATGCTAGTTGTAGTTTCAATGTGGCACTGGTGGTGAAAAAACAATAGAAAAAGGTGAGACATCAGACAGTACGTCGGTGTTCAAGGGAGTCAATTGACTGAGTGTTATTAACATCACCTATGAGTTTGATTGCACGGTTTTGAATCCTATCTAGCAGGCGGAGAGGAGTTTTGGTTTACCTGCTCAGATGTGCGCCTGGCACATTTCGGGCGAATGAATACCCTATACATATTGCGTACATCGCTGGATAAAACTTAAACATTTTACACCGTTCAACGTTATGAAAGTTAATTTCTAATCCATTGAAGAAGAGATTCATCGGTCTCAAATGCATGAATTTTCGACAAAAGTGCCTGATGCTAAATTGCCAAACGCTCTAGAAATATCAAATGCAACTGCTTTGCTTGCGCCAAATAGCTATAGACTTTGGTTCCACTTTTCGGTGAGACATGCCATACATACATAATAAGGGTCATTGGGAAGTTTTCGTTTTTCGACATACGGTTGATCACGGTTTATCAGAGTTTCCATGATCTTGCAAAGAAAGACGGTAAATGTATCGGTTGTATAAGAGGAGAGAGAGAAGAAGAAACAAACTGGACAAATGCTGCTTTCCAACAGTTCTGAGGACTAGAGGGATTAGTCCCATTCCATTTCTAAAGAACAGATGGAAAGTCATTATAAATAGGATGGAGAGTAAGATAAAATTTGCAACATTTTTTGCGGATGACCAAAAATTGTTATTACCCTTGGGACATTGTAGTATTTTTTGCCTGAGTTTTAGGTAACATTTAAATTTCACAAGCTTTATCAAAAAATATCAGAAAAAACTGAGCAAAACGCGTGATGACGTGATGTCTGTATATCTCCAGCTAAGTTCGAATATCATAAAAAGAAAGATAAAATCTAGCAGGGGTGGCCGTGGTGTAGTGGTAGTAGCAAACGCGTCTCACTCGGAGGGTCCAGGTTCGAATCCTGCCCATGGCAAAATCAGTTTTTCATTGTATAATTGGAACTCAGACAAAAAAATTCTGCGTGTGAAGGCATAACACTGACACGTAGATTTGGCTGTTATAAGAGTTTCAAGCAATGAAAAAAATACTGAGAATTATATCTCGAATCACTCTGAGTGAAGAAAAACTCTCCGTCCTATTCGGACTCCCACCCTGGAGAGCAAACATAGAAACCAAACACACCTGAGTTTCAAACCGCTACAAAAACAATTTTCCTTTCTCCTCCTTCTATCTTTCCGCCCGCGCCATGGCAATAGTAAAAGGGTATCAACCCCTTAGGCGCGCGTAAATTATATATAAAAAAAAAAAAAAGCTAAGAGGCGTCAATCAGTCCCCCAATGCCTTCAGTGAACTAAGTATATTATCCCAGTTATAACAAGTGAATGAAAGTAAGTGCCAGAGAACTAATTCCTCTGAATGATTCAGTGGAGCGCTACTATAAAATCAAAAATTTACTGAAGGATTCGACGACGGAGTTCTTCTCCTATGGGGTGGGCGTGGTGTAGCGGTACTAGCAATCGCTTCTCACTCTGAGGGTCAAAGGTTCGAATCCTGCCCATGGCAAGTCAGTTTTTCATTTGTGTAATGGGAACTCAGACAGAAAAATTCTGCGTGTGAAAGCATAACACTGACACGTATATTTGGCTGTTGTAGAGTTTCAACCAGAAAAACCAAGTGCGAATTATAACTTCGAATGAGTGAAGAAAGAACTCTCCGTCCTATTCGGACTCCCACCCCTGGAAAACTAATATAGCAACCAAATACACTTGAGTTTCAAACCACTACAAAACAATTTTCCTTTCTCCTCCTTCTACCTTTCCGCCCGCGCCATGGCAACAGTAAAAGGGTATTTAACCCCTTAGGCGCGCATAAATTATAAAAAAAAAAGAAAAAAAACACCCCGAACGGCGACAAGCTGCAAACAATGCTGCTGAGGGGATTAGAACCGTCGACTGATCCGGAGGAGCTCCTTGCACTGCTGAAAGAGAAAGAGTGCGACGGGCACAAATTCGTGGGGGTCAAGCCGTTTGCCACGGCTAGAGCCAAAAGGGAGAAACGGCAACTGCCGATTTTCCTGGTCCAGCTAAGTCCCACCAGCAATCTAGATGGTCTAAGGAGTATTAAAGTCCTAGACTACCAGGTTGTACATTGGGAGAAATTAAAGAGGAGCGAAAACATTTTACAATGTGTTCGCTGCCAAAGGTTCGGGCACGCCGCGTCGAACTGCGAAATGCAGCCTCGATGCGTGAAGTGCGGAAAGAACCACAAGTCCGAGGACTGCACTCTGGGCAAGGACGGAGCGTCTGAAAAGAGCCAACTCTCTTGTACTTCATGTAGGAACACGGGACACAACGCAAATTATCGGGGTTGTCCTTAATACCAGTACACCAAAAGAATAAATCTGGCCCAGCAGCAGAAAGTGGAACTGAAACGTCAACCCGTGCATTTGCAAACTCCAGCCGTTACTCCCCATGTTACCTACACCCAAATGGCGACAGGCAGGGGCAGATGGCTCAGCTACAACATCATTTAACTGAACAGACCGCGCGGGTGGATCAAGTATACGCACTGCTGCCTGGCTTTTTGCCGTAATGGGTACGTACGTGGTGGACCAAACCCTGAAGGTCCTTGCTGTGAATGTGAATTCACTGATAAGGTTCGAACGATGAGCCGCACTATTTAAGTTGCTTAAAGACCAAGCCCCTGATGTGCTTTTGGTTAGCGAAAATAAGATTACCAAGAGACACAAAATGAGGCACAGAAGATACAAAATAGTACGGAGAAACCGACCCAACTCCATTCAGGGAGTTGGCGTTGCAATTTTCGTACGAAAGGGTATACATTTTAATAGAGTATATAGTCATGTAGTACGCAGGTTCCAGGTGCTGGAACCATGCATCGTGTATATCCCTCTCCGTAGTGGAAAGCGGTTGTACATGGTGTCTGTCTATGCACCTAAGGCTACTCAATCCACCTTATTCATCGCAGAGCTGGAGACGCTTTTTCGATTCCTGAGGCTGGATCGGAAGACAATTTTACTATCGGCGGAGATTTAACACCAAACATAGTGATTGGGGAAATAATACACCAAATACTAGAGGAAACCTACTATTCAATTGATGGGGTCAGCACAGTATAATGTATCGACTCGGGCTTAAGGTGAAGGATATTCCGTCGTTTCCCAGACACGGGTCCCATTTGGATCTTCTGCTGTGCGACTCACGAATACAACAGACATCCAGTAACCAACAAACTACAAACTGTCTACGCACTTTAGTGTATGACAGTGACATGCGGGCTCAGCACCGTAATAACTGTTCCCAACGAAGTTATTGGATGAGTTTGTCCAAAGGCATTCCTACAATTATAGTAGGGTGCGTTGGTCACACTTCACCAGAACACTGACTAGAGCACTCTCCTCGAATTCGCTCTACCCACCGTCCAACAGAAATCTATCAAACGAGGTGATTGATAGGTATCAAAGACTAATGGACAAGACAATCAAATGAACAATGGACAAAACGATACCTCGGTACCAAACCACTGACGAAGAAGACTTATTCCGCAACACAACTATTGACGCACTGCAGCGACATAAAAGTAGACTGCTGTCAAGACTAAAACCCTTGTACACACAGTTTACTGACAGACATAACCCGGAGATCATGACACTGAAGTCATCGATTAAAAACCTCCAAACATTAATAAAAGAAAATTACAGAGCAGCTGTAATTTTGTATTGGAACAATGAAATTCGGGCTGTAAACACCAGCAACCCGAATATATATCCGTAAATAAATAAAATATTTCTTAGAAATAATCAGAACGACCTTCCATGTCTTAAAATCGCCCGAACGGCGAACAACGAACAAATACTGGTAGCAGCGGGCATAGATCCAAATGAGGCTGTTGATGATGACAACTTCTTTGTGATCGAGGATCCGCAGGACCAGGTAGAGGCTATAGGAGCGACTTTCCAGGAAGTGTACAAGGCTAATGTTATCATTCTCCACGATATGGAGAACCGAGTCCTTGTGCACAATTTCTACCTTCGAAATGAAATTGTGAATTGGCGATTCGAGAGCTCGGGTTTTACCCATTTAAGTGACGAGAATATGGCAAATAATGTCATCACCAACGATAGGGTACTACCCCCTTTCATTTCGAAGGAAGAGCTCCAAACGATCTTCAAATGATTTAGAGGTATGAAATCAGTGGGAACCGATGAAATACCGAACATTGTGCTTCGACATCTCCCACTAGAAGCGGTGAACATTTATACCACCCTGTTTAATAATGCGATGAATTATGCACATTGTCCAGCGCACTGGAAAACTGCGGTGGTACATCCCATACCCAAAAGGGATAAAGACACTTCCAATCCGGCGAATCTCCGCTCGATCAGTCTTCTCCCAAACATCAGTAAGGTTTTCGAGAGGGTAATCAATGGAGTCCTGACTAAGTGGGTTGAGGACAAACATATAGTTCCGGATAATCAATTCGGTTTCAAGGCGGGGCATGATATCATTCATGCTGCGTCTAAACTGGTTTCTGATATGCAATGGAACAAAGGCAAGAATCAGTGCACTGGTGCCTGCCTGATTGACTTGGAAAAAGCCTTCGATACCGTATGGTTAGAGGGACTCTTTTTCAAGCTGGACATGTTGGGCATTAGTAAACCAATGCTGTATATTCTTTTTGATATGCTCTCCAGTAGACAGTTCATCGTGAAGAGTGGCGATGTGACTTCTGCTGGATCATTTAACATTAAAAACGGTCTGCAAGAAGGTGCGGTGAATTCGCCGATCCTGTTCAACGTTTACACGAGTGATCTGATAGGTTCACTTCACCATGCCATTGCGTACGCAGACGACATAATCGCGTACAGATCAGGTCCAAAGATTGAGGTCATTCATATACTTATGCAGCGTGACTTCGACAAAATTAAGCGATATTGCGATGAATGGAAGTTGAAAATCAACTTTCAGAAGTTGGAAACCATTCTGTTTAGGACGCCTTTGCCTGGGGCCTCTATATACCAGAAAGAATTGGCGAAAGTTTTCGATCGTGGGGCAGCACGGGCAACCACTTGCTTGTCGAAATGTAGTCAAATACCTTGGGATCTGGCTAGATCAATTTCTGTATTTTAACAAACATATAGATGTTGCTCTGGCCAGAGCCAAAGGTGCTTTTGCCCTAATAAAGAGACTGTTTTATAACAGCCAACTCAATGCGAGGGTGAAGGTAATCTTCTACATGGCCCTTATCAGGCCCATGCTTGTATTTGGATGTCCCGAGTGGTTCAACGTGAGAGCAAGTTTATTGGAAAAGATTCGGGTGTTTGAGAGGGCTTGTTTTAGGACTTGTCTTCGCTTATACAGAACACCAGAGTCTGAGTACAAAAAATTGTATCCTAATGAGGTCTTATACAATAGGGCGAACCTAATAAGAGTGGACAATTTCGTTATTAAGTTGACTCGAAGGCACGTTGCAAGAGCAATGACCTCATCGAGCAACCTGATATCCGGCGCTTACTACCCCAATTATATATATCACGAGAGAATTCGCTTTGACGGCTTTATTCCTCCAGAAGCGTTCCTCTATTTAGATAGCAAAGGTCTGATCCAATACAGATTGGCGGTGCCGTTAATCTTCCACGTCGCTCGAACAGCTGCGGACAGGCGACTCAACTAAGACAGAGACGTCGCACATGCCAGTGCGGAGTCGCGACGTGATGGATGTTGCTCGGCAGCACCAACACTTTTGGCGGCTTGTTGAAGGTGAGGATGCTTCGTTGTCGAACTCCTCCAGTGATATGTAGCTTCATATGAAGCAAAGTGGGCCAGCCTTCTTTTTGTCCATATACTAAGTTTTTGCTTCAAATTTATTTTCTTAGTTCTAGTATTAAGTAATGTTAAAATAAATATAAAATTGGACTGTAAGATTCGTCGAAAGACATAGTTTAAGTGTTAAGTTTTACTTAGAGTGCCCGCATGCCGCATGGGGCCAGTAAGTTACAATAAGATTATTTGTAAGTAAGTTAAGCTAATTTTTAAGCGTTTTTTTTCTGTCGAGCTTGTAAGTGTAAATTAATTCCAAAAATAAAAATGCATTTAAAATGAAATGGCAATGGTTGCACATTAGGGACGAAAAAATTTGGCGTTTTCAGCTCTGCTTCGTTGAAGGTGTGAGATCCTTTTTGAGTGCACATAGTTACCGAAAGCAGCAACGTCGTCTGAGACTTTTTGGGGAGACATATTGAAAATCTTGTGGAACTTGATAAATAAGTTCCTCAGATTAGTAAGGTCAGTAGGGCGACATTCCTGCTATATGGAGACCAGGATGCTTGTTTTAGTTTTTCCTTCTAGCAAACTGAGTCGGATTTGTCATGCAGATACGCTAGAAGGCGACGTATATTCCCGTACGTCTTTTTTTCTCTAAGCCTAGAAAGTGCATTACGACATTCTGTTGCGTCAAAAGTTTGTTGAGTAATTTTAACTGCGGGAGGCAGAGGGGGATCATAGAGGAATAGAAGGAATTGGAGTATGGGTGGGAGGCTTAAAATTAGCAAAAATTGTAGTTTTAAAGATCCGTTTGGAGCTCTGTTTGTTTTGGGAAGAGGAGGTGGGTCTTGGCAAATTGGATTTACTTGCCAACTTATTAGATGGTTTAGGTAAGGCGGACTGCTTAACTTTATCCTGCTTCTTAGTCGTATTTTCCTACCATTTGCAGACACGCATCTTTCCAAGCTTGAAATTGTTGCTGGCTGGATTATGGAATAGCCATTCGTATTTGGCCGGAATATTAAGCTTGAAGCTGCGCTTGCTTCTGTGGTGAGATGTTGGAAGTAAATTGCAGTGGCTAATGGTGATGCCATATTTCTTTACGAAGAAATTCAAGATGACTTGTATGTGGGAGTGAGCATGAATCCACTTCAGGTTCCATTAATTCAGCCATGAGCGATGTCTTATAGAGAACATTCTGGTAAGGCTGCGGGAAGTTTGGTGTATCAACGATTTTGCTGTTTATTGTTGCGATGTGATGTTCCATATCGCATACGAGGGATCAAGTCGCAGAAAGTTCATCACCGACATCGTTCACTTTGTCGGAGATAAATTCGAGCACATGGTCAGATCGTTTAGGAGATGGTTGTGTTTGTGAAACGAGGACTGGAAATGAATTTCAATGTCGTCACGTAGGGAGCTTATCAACTAGCATGTTTTTTGGTTGGATATAACCTGCGTAGAACAGATTGCTTTTGATGTCACTTAACACTTTATCCAGGTTACGTAAGGGAGTTTCTTCATTCCTGGATCTCTCGGAGTCTAACTCGATTAGAACAGTAATTTGTTTACCCATATGCTTTACTTTGGATTTTATTAGATCGGCTGAGTTCTGCACTGAGTTACGTAACTCTTCAACGTTTTTATCACTGCTTTCAATAGCCGAAATTTTGTCCGTAATCTTTTTCGCTAGTGCGTCTTGGAATCTTGAGTCGCTTATGCGTTTTATTTCCAAAAGCACATGCGAGAGTGGGACACTCTTGCACTCATCACAGAAGAACAGGAGGCTATCGGAGAATTTTTTGATAAACACCGTATCTTTTTTATTTTGTTTTTATTAACAAAAGCATTATCTTTTCGGCTGCCAGAACTAATTACTAGCTATTAGCTATATATACCTAATTTAATTAACAGAATATTACATATTATGTACGTATAATATACATTTCTATATATTATATAAAAAACAACCTCAAGCAAAAAATACACACGAAATATGAAGTTGGAAGTAACTTTTCGAACATTCCAAAATAAATAATATATGTCAAAGTGTAGTTTTTCGGCCTAATTCTAATGGTTGGAAGTTAGTTGCATCTTCATATTTTTGTATATATATATACTTAGTTTAAATATGGAAGTGGACCTATTTCCCACCATTTATGGTAATTAAATCCACTTTACGAAAGTGGACTTATTTCCCGCAGAATTGGAACTAAATCCCCCAGTAGACTTAGTTCCCGAAGACTTATTTCCCTCCACGCTTATAACACAAGGGCACAGAAGGTATATTATTCCTCATCCAACCACTTGAATTCGGTTTACAGTAGGGAAAGTAATCGTTAAATATAAGGCGTGCGTAGATCGATAAATTTTGTCCGAAAAGAATAATTTTTCAGATAAACTTTTTAAGGTGTTTTTGATTTATTTTATGCATACGTTCAATGCCTTGAGGTAGCCTGAACACTTTTAATGGCTTTAAAAAAGAATATCACACCGAATTTAAATTTGAAGGGTATATTAGTAAAACGAAAAAAATAAAACGTTTCATTAGGCTGCATTTATGACTAGGTGTATTCGCGTCGTGGGATGCAATGGCTTTTGGAGCTTTCGCTCACAGCGAAATCACAAGTGAGTGAGTGAAAAACACTCCACTCCCAGATGGCTTCCATCCAAGCGATTTCGCTTAATTTCATTCGTCTTTTGACACTGGGAATGGGTATAATATACGAGCAAAAATGACTCGCTTGTTGTGTTGGAAACGAGTTATGTACTGCATAAAATAAAGCATCCAATTAATGAAGAAATTAAAAAAATTAAAGAGCAGAACCATTATGAAATAAAAATAACTTTTTTACCTTCTATTCGAAACACATTTTCATTCTACTTCATCTCAAATTATGCTATTAATATTCTATTGTGGTAATCAGAATGATAAAAATTCCAAAAACATTGATTTTCATGCACAAGTTCAATACATTTGCCTATATTGTATTAGCAATTCGCCAAATTGATTCAAAATATTTTGCTTGCGGTTACTAGATTCGCTTTTCGCTAAATCGCTGGGCCATGAACATTATCATATGTATCTATTTATGGAACTTCGTGCTACTCGAATTCACAGCCCTAAGCTTAAGCAACTTGTGTCCATTATGAGCTTTGCTAACCAAATTTTGAATATTTTTCGCAATGAGTAAATGACAAGACTTTAAAGTGACTCCCAGAAAATATTCCATGCTGCATGCTGCATCCAGAAAAGCTATTGTCCACTCTGCACATTTTCGCTAAAACATTGTATATTTTTCTTGAATTAGTTAGAAAAGTAATGAGCTACGCAATCACCGCCTTCCACGCAAAGCTGCAAGATACTCAATAAGTCACAAACTTAAATTCATCAATATGTAGATTGAATTCAGCAGCGAACATTATGTCCAATAAAAGGAATACTACATTGCAAAATCATGGATTAGACACTCATTTCAAATTAAACAAACCTATCGTGTGAGATTGTTTAACTTACAAAACGAGAATTAGTGCACTCTACGAATCGGAAATTTAATTATTTTCATGACCAAAACAATATTAACAATGTTAACGATCAGAGGAAATATTATTCTCCTTTATTATGTACTATATATTCCACATAAAATTGATAAGAATGCAGATGCGTTGTAAAATTAGCCGCTCAAAAAAAAAAAAAATAAGAACAATTTTGTATATCTTACCTATATATTCAAGTGCCTACATATATTTTAATTGAGATTAAATGTTTACTCTTGTCATTGAAAAAAAAATGCTCCTTGTCCTGACAGCGCTTGCCAATATAAACTTGCGAATTTTTATATTTACTAAGTTAAGGTATCATTAAAAAGTCCTAATTTCTAATAATACTACTGAAAATTTTCGGTGAAAGTCAAAAGATTTTTAATAATATCTCATTTGCTTAAAAATTAAGATATAGGAAAACTAAGACACAATTTGATTTTGAATTGTTATAGTTGACTAAAACCCAATTTTAGTAATTGATCTTAAATAATTGGTAGTTCTGTAAGGGACTCTTATTCCATATGAATGAGCTACAGATGTCTATTGGAATAGCCTTGACACACTGTGAATAACAATATCCGATTTTGGTGAATGATTCCTAAATCGTAATAACTTTGGAATATCAATTTAGAAAAAGTGCAAAAAGTGCATTTTTATTACTTCTTTTATGAAACAAATGCTATTGACAAAAACAAAAACTGTTTTCTGCATCTATCTTGTATATTTAGGTAAATTTTTTCATTCTTAAATTTTTCCGAAAAAGACTATAAGCTACCTAATCATATTCGTACATACATATATCATATTAACTAATGCCCACTTATGAAAGATACGATTCATAACAGAGAAAATATTTTTTGAGTTTTAATTTTCTATGTTTATCTTAAGTGAAGTCTCTAAACAACAACTTATTAATAAACCATTTTTTTTTAGAAGTATTCCGAATTGCTTTACTGCAACTATTCATTGAATTTCAATCTTTCAAACTCTTTTGAGAGCCCATTGAGATCTCAGTTGTGTTTGACTCTCCAAATCTCAAAATTCCTCTTTCTTTTTGTTTTTGGTTAGTTTAAAATTTCCACAAATAAAAAATATGGACAGCTATTTCGCAGAGAAAAAAAAATTAAAACATAAGTAATAATACTACTTAAACATTTATTATTTTGTGTAAGAGATTTTTTTGTTGTCCCCTACAAGCATTCAAGTATAAAACTAAGACTCCAAGGTTCCTTAGATTGCAAAGCGAAACCTCGCCTAAAAGAACTCATGATAGTAAATTAGTTAAAAACCAGAAGCTACTGTTTTTTATTTTTGTAGAGACTTTAAAGTGTATTTGATGGCAATGCGTCAACAATTTAAAATAAACATCCTTTTATGTTTGCAGATTGTCGATGGCAATGCCAAAACGGATGTCTCGAATCGTAGGGAGCCAGGAATGTTTTGTGGCGAAGCCGAACAACCTCAAACATTCATTAGTGAAACGAGCTATGTTAAAGTGCTCTTCCATACGGATAACTTCACGGATCAGGTAAGTTGAAACTATAGGAACAAAGCTTTGTGCAGTGATGGTACATTGTCAAATATTTGTTAGAAAATAAGCTTTGATGATAAGCCTGTTAAATATATATAACACGTGTGTAGGAATGTGTATACATTTTCATGCATGATGGACACTATCTTGTTATGGGACTGTAAATAGAGGTCAGAGTGGATTAATAAATTGTCACACGAATAACCTATTTGATGACACACATTTTCGACACAGCATTCAGATCGATAGAAGTGAAATATTTTACTACCTGCGATGGTTTACTCGATTATCTTTCATTAGTTTTCAGTTTTGGGAGTTATAGAAAATATATGAATGTTCGGTTATGAACTGTTTGCTTATTTCATTTCGGCTTTTGAATGGTATTAGTAGTATTAAAAAGTAATAAAAAGAATTGTATGGAAATATAAATATGTATGCTGAAATCAAAAAATTTATTAACAATTTCTCAAATAAATAAGCCTACATATGCGATTTGACCAAAATTAACAAAAAATTTTTGAATATTTTCGATATATGTAGGTATGTAAATTGTTATTCAGGTCAGATATAGGCATACGAGTAGATAAGTAATTATATAAAAAATGTCTGAAGTTGGTCTTACAGCTATATGGCAGAATCGTATAACTGAACTTAATACTAAATGTTTTTTGAAACGGTTTGATTAATGATTTTACAATTCTTCTACGGGCCACTCTATTTTTGATGATCTCTTGAGTGGGGCAAAGAGCATGATCAAATTATTTTTATGTCGGCCTTTTTTTTGATCTATAAAATATGGCAAAACCAGCTGATTTTCTCGGCCTTAAGTTTATCTTCTATCGGTTTCTTAATGTGTAGACTTTGTGTGCGTACATCTTATAAGATTACGTTTGTTACATCGTAAAATTTCATTTCCGTCGCCGTCGTTTCTCCTTTATATTTCTCATAAATAATCATCTAGCATTACGATGCACGAGTATTTATTAAAGCTGGATGAATAACAAACAAACCCTTAAGTGTCAACATTACAATGTACGAGTATTTATTAAAGCTGGATGAATAACAAACAAACCCTTAAGTTCCAACGGCTTTTCGTGTCACAAATACGGTAGAGTTTTTGCGTCGTTTTTTGCAACATCGTAGTTAACGAGCCCAAGTATTTAAATTGGTCGCACTTTGGGACGATAACCACCACGCGATCTAACTGGATGGCAGGAACTGAATTTGCTGGTACGAAAAAACGGTGATACATGTATTCGGTCTTAGTACAGCTGATTCGTAATCCGTTTTCTTCTAGCGCCTTTCTCCAATTATTTAAGAGCTGCCTCTATATTAGCGTTATCATCGGTGAAAAGCAAATAAGTTGATGTGATACTTCTTGCCCGACATTAAGAAGCAACGGACTTTTTAAACTGCCTTATTGTACTTCAACTTATCTTCGAATTCTCTGGTTATTCCCACTATGTACAATATTTGACTTTCGTTTTAACATTATCGTACATATCGAGTATCATTCTTACATATGTATATCGCGGGAACATTTTGATATCTTAGCTAAGACCTCGGGGAACTCTGTCGAACACCTCCCACGAAGCTATATTCCTTGCAGTTTAATAATAAATAAAACTGGTTAGGCATTCGATTGCCTCTCATCACTTTATTGATTAGCATTGCGAGTTATTAAGCCCTAGATCTTCCATTGTCACCCATACTTTGCAGGTAACGTTGTCTGGTCCGGCTGTACACCCCGGTTCTTTCGTTTTACAGCTACGCTATCTTCTGCCATTTCCTCTTTGTGCGAGTTACATATCACTCTGCACCCAAAATTACATTACATTCAAAAATAGAATACGACACATTTGTCAAAAATGTATTGAACTCTAAATAAGCTATTTTTAATTTTTCTTTGTTCAATTAAAAAAAATTAACTTGCACGAACTTATGCTGACTACATCGTCTACATCTACATCTATGTCTACCATGCATCGTTCATGCAACTTATTCCAAGAATTAGATATTGATTTCCTAAAAAACTTTTCACGAAATACAGGTGACTCTCGTCTTGTATACCCCTAAGATATATTGCCTTTTTAGAAAGCGAATTGTGTTAATGTTTTTATAATTCCATCAGGAAACAAAAACAAAATTGTCGAAGTCAGTAAGATTTCTATTAAATTAGGAATCCAATAATACGAATTTACGTCGCATCAAATTAGTTTGAAATTACTCGTAAATTAATAAACGCGTATCTATACTACGATAGACTAAAAGTGTTAGTAACTAGTTGCAAAAGTGAAAAACATAAAAGTGGAAAAAAAAATTATGATAAGAAGGAAATTATACGGCAAAAACAGGAATAATTAAAACTGCAATCAAAAAGACTATGCTGCTTTATTGGCCGAATTAAAAAAGATGGAAGAAGTCCGCGAAGCATTCCAGGCAATGCAACTTAAATATCGACAAGGATAATATGAAAGAGTGCTGAAATAAGTCCCTTAACGTCCACATTGACTGGTCAAAGTTAAATTTCCGTCAACTCCTTCTTCACCAGCGTGGGATACTACCTCTCCTTAGTGAACGATGAATCATCGAAAAAGGCGATCATAAGAGCAGTGTTCTGCAAGAAGATACAAGGAGAAGCGACAAATTTACCAAATCCTTACCAAATACGGTGATTGAGTTACAAAACCTAAAATACAAAACAGATGAACTAATTATTTATCGTATAAAATAGATAATAATTGCATAGATTTAAGTAATGTTGACGCATTATTAGTGAACACCGCAAAAGAAATGACCCAATGCTCGCTTTGAGTGGCCGTGGCTCAAGTGGTAGTGGATCAGCTTCCAAATCCAAAGGTTCGGTGTTCGAGTCCCAACCGCAAGGGTTTAGAAAACATAGGCGAAAAGTTTATACATCCCCAGAGACCAAGCTAAAAAAAATTACACAGGTCATAATAGGCAAAATCAAAGCGAACAAAACGCCGATGACTTAGGTCAAGTTAGACACAAGCAGCAAAGGCTTAATAACTCAGGTCAACATAGGCAGAATTGAGGACAGAATAGAACAAATAATGCAGATCAAGGTAAGCAAAGATATCATAATTCAGGTCAGTTTAGGCAAAATCAACAATCAGACAATATGTCAATTGGCAACATACAAAACACGACCACTGACACACAAGTAAACAATGGTTAATTCTCGGGAACAAATCTCCATAAACAGGGAATAACTAAGCAAGGAGAGGCAACGCCTAGCGAAACAGTTTGTGAACACAACGGAAGAAGAAAATACAACGGAAATTTCTGAATTACCCTCGGACGACCTACCACAAATAAAAATTACAAGACATCTAACAAAATATATAGCCCAAATAGATACGGGGTCAAATTTTGGCATTATTGACGATAGACTTCTGTTAGAATGAAACCCATTCATTTTAGCACAATAACGGGTATAGACACTACCTCGTATGAGACACACACTCAGGCACCAAATGAATTTAATCCACCTGCAAATCCGTTAGTTAGATGGAAAGCTTAACGACTCTCCCATAGAGGATGTCAATTCATTATTGATATGTATTTATTAAATAGTCGAAATGAGGTCATTAACATACAAATAGTAAGGAAAATATTAGTGTAAATAATCAGTGCTTAAACTTCATAAATAATCCATATGCGTCCAATGAAATATGTTTATTGGAAGCATTTAATGGAACCTTTAATCATATTCTAATAGAGCGCCTTAAGAAGCACGAACGCCAAGAAGTAGAGAAACTGCTAAAAGGGTTTGGAAACATATTTGTTACAGAAGAAGGCAAATTGACCAGTACACCTGAAATGTGCCACGAAATTATAACCATAACTGACCAACAATTCAATGTAAAACTCTGCTGATATTCCTATCAAAACGAAAAAGTAGTGAGGCGCTAAATCAAAGAGATGGAAGACCAGGCAATAATAAGGAAAAGCAATACAAAGTATTCTAGTCCTCTTGTAATTGTTTCAAAGAAGAAAGACAGCTCAGGGCAAAAAAAGTTTAGAAGTTTTATCAACTATAGGAAATTAGATGAGGTCACCATAGATGACAAATTTTCGTTACCTAATATATATTCCTTATTAGTTAAACTCGGAAAGGCGCAATACTTCACCACCTTAGACCTTGCAATGGTTATCATCAAATCCAAATAAAGGAAGAAGATAAAAAGAAAACAGCTTCTATCACTCCGCATGGACTATACGAATTTGTAAGAAAGCCATTCAGTCTTACAAAATCCCCAGCAAAGTTTCAGAGACTAATGAATGAAATTCTTATAGATCAAATTAATACATGTGTAGTTTATTTTGACGATTTTCTCAGTTTTAGTACTTCTTTACAGAAGCACGTTAAAGCTTTTCAGAAATATTTAAAATATTAGAAACCAAATACTTAAAAGTCCAAGTACAATAGATAAGTGCTTTATCTCTCAGTCGTTCATAGACCTCCGTGAGGAATAGACGTGTTTCGGCTTTCAAAGTGGAAAAAGCAAATCAGAAAAAAAAATATAAAAGTGAATTAGAAACATTTTGCCCAAGTGCAACGGTGGCCTAGTGGTAGTGGTGTCCGCCCTTTAGAAGAGTATACAGTCGTGTATTACGTAGGTTCCAGGTGCTGGAAGCATGCATCGTGTACATCCCTCTCCGTAGTGGAAAGCGGTTGTACATGGTGTCTGTCTATGCACCTAAGGCTACTCAATACACTTTATTCATCTCAGAGCTCGAGACACTTTTTCGATTCCTAAGACTGGAATTGGAGGAGAATTACTTTATTATCAGCGGAGATTTCAACGCCAAACATAGTGATTGGGGAAATAATACTCCAAATACTAGAGGGAACCTACTATTCAATTGGTGGGGTCAGCACATTATAATGTATCGACTCGGTCGCAAGGCGACGGATAGTCCGTCGTTTCCTAGACACGGGTCCTATTTGGATCTCCTGCTGTTCGATACACGAATATACCTGACATGTACTAACCAACATACCATAAACTCTCTACGTACTTTTGCGTATGACAGTGACCATTGCGGTCTCAGTACCGAAATAACCGTTCCAAACGAAGCTGCTGAATTGGACGAGTTTGTGCAAAGGCGTGCCTACAACTATAGTAGGGTGCGTTGGACACACTTCTCCAGAACACTGACGAGAGCACTCTCCTCGTATTCGCTCTACCCACCGTCCAATAGAAATCTGTCAAACGAGGAGATTGACAGGTATCTAAAACTAATGGACGAGACAATTAAACGAACTATGGACAAAACGATACCTCGGTATCAACACATTGACGACGAAGACTTATTCCGCAACGCTACCATTGACGCATTGTACCGACATAAAAGTAGGCTGCTGTCAAGACAAAAAACCTTGTACAGACAGTTTACTGACAGACATAACCCGGAGATTATGACGCTAAAGTCGTCGATCAAAAACCTCCAAGTATTAATAAAAGAAAATTACATAGCATCTGTAAGTTTGTATTGGAACAACAAAATTCGAGCTGTAAGCACCAGCAACCCGAATACGAGTATGTTCCCGCAAATAAATAAAATATTTCGGAGAAATAATCAGAACGACTTTCCATGTCTTAAAATCGACCGAACGACGAACAACGAACAAATACTGGCATCAGCGAGCACAGATCCAAATGAGGCTGTTAATGATGACAACTTCTTTGTGATCGAGGATCCGCAGGAGCAGGTAGAGGCTATAGGAGCGACTTTCCAGGAAGTGTACAAGGCGAATGTTATCATTGGCGCGAACCACGATCTGGAGAATCGAGTCCTTGTGCACAATTTCTACCTTCGAAATTAAATTGTGAATTGGCGATTCGAGAGCTCGGGTTTCGCCCAGTTCAGTGCCGAGATAATGGCAAATAATGTCATCACCAACGATAGGGTACTACCCCCATTCATTTCGAAGGAAGGGCTCCAAACGATCTTCGATTCACTTAGAAGTAAAAAATCAGCGGGAACCGATGAAATACCGAACATTGTGCTTCGTCATCTCCCTCTAGAAGCGGTGAACATTTATACCACCCTGTTTAATAATGCAATGAATAATGCACATTATCCAGCGCATTGGAAAATTGCGGTGGTACATCCCATCCACAAAAGGGATAAAGACACTTAAAATCCGGCGAATCTCCGCTCGATCAGTCTTCTCCCAAACATCAGTAAGGTTTTCGAGAGGGTAATCAATAGAGTCCTGACTAAGTGGGTTGAGGACAAACATATAGTTCCGGATAATCAATTCGGTTTCAAGGCGGGGTATGAGATCATTCATGCTGCGTCGAAACTGGTTTCTGATATCCAATGGAACAAAGGCAAGAACCAGTGCACTGGTGCCTGCCTGATTTACTTGGAGAAAACCTTCGATACCGTATGGTTAGAAGGACTCTTTTCCAAGCTAGACAGGTTGGGCATTAGTAAACCACTGCTGTATATTCTTTTTGATATGCTCTCCAGTTCATCGTGAAGTATGATGATGAGACTTCTGCTGGAACATTTAACATTAAAAACGGTCTGCAACAAGGTGCGGTAAATTCGCCGATCCTGTTCAACATTTACACGAGTGATCTGATAGGTTCACTTCACCATGCCATTGCGTACGCAGACGACATAATCGCGTACAGATCAGGTCCAAAGATTGAGGTCATTAATATACTTTCGCAGCGTGACTTCTACAAAATTAACGATATTGACTGGAAGTTGAAAATCAACGGCCACTTGCTTGTCGAAATGTAGTCAGATACCTTGGGATCTGGCTAGATCAATTTCTGTATTTTAACAAACATATAGAGGTTGCTCTGGCCAGAGCCAGAAGTGCTTTTGCCCTTACAAAGAGACTGTTACCTAACAGCCAACTCGATGCGAGGGTGAAGGTAATCTGCTACATGGCCCTTATCAGGCCCATGCTTGTATTTGGATGTCCCGTTTGGTTCAACGTGAGTGCACGCTTATTGGAAAAGATTCGGGTGTTTGAGGGGGCTTGTCTTAGGACTTGTCTTCGCTTATACAGAACACCAGAGTCTGAGTACAAAAAATTCTATCCTAATGAGGTCTTATACAATAGGGCGAACCTAATAAGAGTGGACAATTTCGTTATTAAGTTGACTCGAAGGCACGTTGCAAGAGCAATGACCTCATCGAGCAACCTGATATCCGGCGCTTACTACCCCAATTATATGTATCACGAGAGAATTCGCTTTCACAGCTTTATTCCTCCAGAAGCGTTCCTCTATTTAGATAGCAAAGGTCTGATCCAATACAGATTGGCGGTGCCGTTAATCTTCCACGTCGCTCGAACAGCTGCGGACAGGCGACTCAACTAAGACAGAGACGTCGCACATGCCAGTGCGGAGCGTCTCCGGTTCAGTAGGGCGGTAGAGAGTCGCGACATGATGGATGCTGCTCGGCAGCACCAACACTTTGGCGGCTTGTTGAAGGGGAGGATGCTTCGTTGTCGAACTTCTCCAGTGATATGTAGCTTCATATAAAGTAAAGTGGGCCAGCCTAATTTTTTTTTTAGTCATGGCCGGTTTACATAGTTTTAGGTAGGTTTAAGTTAGGTTTTAGGAAAAAAAAATATATAAAAACCAAAAAAAAAAAAAAAGAAAAAAAAAATATATATACATGTATCTATATATTATGTATATACATATTATGTATATATATATTTTTGTATGCCTATGTTTGTGTTAGATGTAAGTAGGTTAAGTAGATTAAGATTTATTTTTAGGTAGTTCGCAGGTTTTTAGTTTTAAGTTTTATAAAAAATTAAAAAATGTCCATATACTAAGTTTTTTGTTTAAAATGTATTTTCTTAGTATTCTAGTATTAATTAATGTTAAAATAAAATTAAAAATAGTCTGTAAGAAACGTCGAAAGACATAGTTTAAGTGTTAGGTTTAACTTAGAGTGCCCGCATGGGGCCAGTAAGTTAGTATAAGATAATTTTAAGTTATTTAAGCTAATTTTTAAGCGTTTTTTTTGTTTAGCATATAAGAGTAATTTAAGTTAAAAAAATAGAAATGCATACAAACTGAAACTGAGTGCTTTATCTCTTTATGAGAAAGGAATCCAGATAAGATAGCTTGCATATAAAAATTAGAGCTTCACATAACGCAAATACTATAGAAAATTTATTCACTATTATGCGAAAGTCGCACAGGCTATTACAAAATACTTGAAAAAGGCTGCAAAAATAATTGACCTGAACTATATGGAAGCGTTTGAAAAATTCAAAGCTTTAGTCAGCATCTATCAAATCCTTAAATATCCTAACTTTGAAAAACATTTTGCGCTTACGCCTGGTGCACCGAATTATGCAATAGGAGCTATTCTTTCACAAAGCGGCATCCTATATGCTATGCATCAAGGACTCTAAATAATCATCAAAGGAATTATTTGGCAATAGATAAAGGGCTTCTTGTAGTAATGTGGTCAACAAACTACTTCAGACCCTACATTTACGGTAATAGATTTAAAATTCTTACCAACCATCAACCCATTAAATATATTGATGCTAAATATAGAGGAAAAGATCTATCCCCAAGGCACCAAAGATGACTACTTAAACTGGTATAATACCAGTTTGACATCGAGTACCTAAAACCGAAAAGAAAACATAAAGAAAAGAGCATAACGAGGACGTTAAATCTAAGAAAAGAGATGAATTAGGGCCCCACAAACGGAAAATATTTCACCAATCTACAACGAAAATAATTCAACCTCCAATTTTGTACTAAACGTAGGAGAAGATGGAAGTATCGCGACAGTACCTACAGCGAAAGAGGAGCTAATGGATCATATTACAATTATAGAAAAAATCGTAAACAAGTATAAGCCTCAAATTATTTTGGCAAACAATAAAGTAAAGGAAATTGACCATAAGTACAATATACTACAAGAATTCATTTGCACAAGATTTCGAAACAGAAGTGGAAATAGTGAAACAAATATCTTTTTATCACGTTAGAGAAAGCCATATACAAGAGACAAAATCGAATTAAAAATAGGATCTATTATCTATAACTTATGGAATATATTTAAATTGTTGTCAATTAATGCGAAACTTGCCAAACAGTTTACTACCGTAATCTTATCAAAGTTCAATTATTCAGAGACCCTTTTAGATAGAAATCAAATTATTCATAACGATACATATGTAATAAGAAAAATTAGTTTTCTGACTAGGTTAGGTTAAAGCATGGGTATGATGTATATGCCATCACACAAGGAACCAGGCACCAAAACGGGCCCATCGCGGTTTTAAATTCAAATGGCAAATATCTAAACAATCTCCCTGGTGAAACACCCAATTTCTTTGCATAGCCAAGAAGGCCTTTGATTTCGTGCCGTCTATTTTCCACTAGGTTTTCGAAAAAGTATTTCCCTAAAAATTTTCTTCGACTAGTCGATAACATAATATGCGTGTTATGTCCTCAATAGCTTGCAGATCAACACAGAATTTGCAAATATCCGTATCGGATAATTTGAGTCTCTTTGCGTGTTTTCGTAGGAAACAGTGTCCTGTCAGGATTCTTATTATTGTCTTAAGCTTGTCCCTGTTTAACTTTATTAACTCCCTAAATCTTTTACGGTCATCTATAGTTCCCGTTACTATGCAAAAGGGTGGATTGATGTTGGCACCTTCACTATTATCTCGAGTAGCCCTAATCTTCTTGCAAGCTCATCCGCTTTTTCATTTCCTTTTATACCGCAGTGCCCTGACACCCAGCACAGTTTCAGCCGGTTCTGACTGCATAATGCCTTGACTATATCAGAGTTGATGTTGGTCTCATTGTCTTGAGTGCGGCCTGGCTATTGATGTAGATAGAGATATCTCTTTCGGATACCGATCTCATCTGGATTAACTCAGACGCCTTGAGGATAGCCATAATCTCTAATTGGAAGACACTTGCTTGGTTCTGGGTCTTCTGAGAAGATATCAGAACCTGTTCCTTCCCCTGATTTCGTGCCTTCTACTAAAATTGCAATTACATTTGACCTTATTATTGCATTTTTATGCCAGTCCTCCCTCTCCGGATATATTATATTATACGCAATGTCGAAGTCAACCAAGGAAGGAATTTCATTGTTTAGAGTTGGATTGCCTGGCAGCAGCTCCGCTAGGACCGTCCTCTTGAAGTAACCTAGATTAGTGATTCGTATATGCACTGTTTTGTGATCTGTAAATCAAGCGGTATTAGGTTCAGAAAGCTGTCCATGCGCGTCGTAGGAGTGGTACAGAGCGCACCTGTTATGACCATAGAAGGCATTCTTTGGATCGCCGCTAATTTTCCGTAAACACTTTTCTTTGCACCATACTAGTGCGCCATGTGTAAGCATGGGTCTGACGACCACCGTATACAAGCAGTACACCATAGCATGATTTAAGCCCGAAAAGCCCTTCCGTTCTTTTGCAGATGGAAAAAGAATTATATGCCTTTTTGATATTTTCCGCTACGTTAAGATTCCAATCCAGTTTTTTTTACAGAATTACACCCAGATAATTCGCACTGTCCGTCCGGGAGGCACAATTCCACTCCATTGCGTTTTGGCAGTCTGAATTGCGGTATCTTGTACTTTCTGGTAAAAAGAACCAGTTCCATTGGCATTTTGACATTTTTTTTTTGTCTTCAGGGCAACCTTCATAATTTCGCTAATTATTTTCCCAGCACTGTTATGAACACCACGTATGCCGTCGCACTTATACCCATTATACTAAGCCTTTTAAGGATGTCATTGTGATAACCAGCACCCACAGGATATGACGATATGACTCCCCCTTGAGAGGTTCCCGTGGGTACAGACATTCTAACCGAGCTTTATTTTACAAATTATTTTCCTACTTGCAAGCATGTTGCAAACCCAGTTTCCAGTGTAGACTCTTCTCTATTTTCGCCACCACCTGGTGCAGGGCGGTTTCTATAGATTTTCCTTTCATAAATGCATGCTGTGACTCAATAAAAAAGCCATTACTGCATCTGTTCCTAGTATGAATGTCCAATAATCGCTCTAGGATTTAGTAAAAACCACCTTACTTCCCTCAAAGCTATTGGAATGTACCCTATTTTTAGACTGTATCAAAGAATTTCCATAATTTTTTCCGGTGCTTTCTGTAGCATGATCGGTAGAATATCATAAGCACCGGGAATAATCTTCGGAGAGATTGAGATTAATGTTCTTAGTGTGCCGTAGTATGTCAGGGTCATCTGATAATGGGGATCTAGGAAAATAGGTTTCCACCAGCATTACCGTCTTGACTACTTTCAGCCCAGGTTCCATAATTTTTCTGAGATAGCTAGGAACGATCGCATTTTGCGTAAACTCGAATCCTCGTCTGTTACCGCGATAGATTCGAAGATAGATTCTGCCATGAAGCAATTTTTGACTTTATAACTAGGTAGTTGAAATGTTTTTTACATTCCTAGTACTCATTTCATGTACTGTCACTCCTAAAAAGCTTCGCCTTATTATACATAGAGTTTCCTCCTCTCTTTACTTTTTAAATATATTTCACTATTCCACCATTTTAGTTGAGCCCTTTTAGGTGTTCTGTTAGCCAAACAAGCTTTCTCGAACGCCATTGTTAGCGCCTTACTAATATTTTCTACCGCCCTATCTAAAGTGTATATTTACCACTTGGCATTTACCACCTCCCCATTGTGTGGGATGGGCGTTTGCGTCACAGCCCAGCACCATCGTCCAGTCTTTTTGCCTTGCCAAGTCCTTTAGTTTCTCCGAGATAATATCGGAGTCGCCATATCCACGTAGTCATAGGGGAAGTAGGCCGAGGTCAGACAACCGCTTTGTCTGCGGTGTGCCACACTCAGAACGATAGCCCACACTTCATACGAGTGAAAACATCATTCGAATGAAAAACGCAGTATGAAAAACAATCGAACATTTGAATGTTTTTTTTTATTCGACTGTTTTGAACGAAAGTTTTCATACAAATAGTATTTGAACAATTTTTGGATAACTATCGAATAAATGAATATTTTGCAACTAATGAATAATTCGATTGTTTTTAATCAATAACAACAACAACACTACTATTTATTGCAATGTATTCAGCTACGGCGAAGGCAATTGATCAATATTGTTTTTTTTTTGTTTTTATAATTTGCGTGCGCTCAAGGGATTTAAGTACCCTTAAAACGCTTGTACACAGCGCGGTCGAAGGAAAATCAGGGAGGAAAGAAGAAGTGGTACCGACACCATTTGTTTTGAAGGGAATTCAAATTAGAAAAAGACAATCAGACAATCAATTGGATTCATTCCAAGTATACTATATGTTATATACAAAGATATAAACCATAGATTCCAGAGATGGCTTTTACAATTAGGTGAATACGATATAAACATTGACTATATTAGGGGGCAAAGAAAACGTTATTACAGACTTTTTAAGTCTGAAATAAATAAAGAAATAAATGCTATCACCCAAACAGATGATCAAACAAATCAAAATCAAATTGATTTGAATTTAGAATATCTAATTGTTTTCAGGAAGTGTTGTAAATTTGAACACAAACAATGAAGTCTTTGCAGAGGTGTCGGGCAAAAAGCTTAAAATGTTAAATAAATTTGAAGAAAGGCAAGAAATTACTGAATCCGTAGATGTCCAAACTATCCACTCTCAGGAACAAAATATTGAGGACCATATTCCTATGCTAGATACTATAGTTAAGCGATTTAAGACTTAAATATTATTTTTAGAACGCAAAGAACGTGAATTTAAAAAAAAAATTTGAAATATTTGAATTTGTATCAACAAAAACGACATATTTGACATTCTCTGATATAAATCTATTCAAATTTATGAAAAGTACATAGTTACAACAAGTACATAGAAGAAGACGAAACTTTAAAAAAGCAAATAGCACTGTTTCATAAAATGAGGTAGAGCGTTCCAGAATTTCCAACTTATGAGGGAATAAAAAGGAAATTTATCATCTCAATCTAAAACAGGAATACAACAATTAATTAATATTGCAAAATTAGATCCTCAGCGAAATATGATAGAAACCCGATAAGAAATAAATTCTTCCTAACGGAAACCCCCTCAACATTAAAAAAAATTGTCCATGTCGATGTTTACGAGGGGCGTTCAACATATTCTCGGTATCGTGAAGCTGTGGTTATATATATAAATTGACTTATTTATCAAGTAATATTATTATTTTAGTGCATTCATGTAAAATTTCATATAAATGTGATTATTAATTCGCGTTTTATCTCTAGTTAAACAGAATCATAATGTCAACTGAGACGATGATGGTGAAAATTGAGCATCGTGCTGTAATTAAATTTCTCACTAAGCAAGGAAAAAGTCAAAAAACTATTCATGAAGAGATGGTGGCTGTTTACCAGGGTTCCGCACCTTCATTATCAACTGTGCAAAAGTGGTCAAGTGAGTTCAAGAGAGGCAGAGAGAGCATTGAAGACGACCCCCGCTCCGGCGCCCCGGCTACTGCTTGTACGGGAGAAAGCATCAAAGAAGTCGAAAAACTTGTTCTTGAGGATGCCCGAATAAAGGTGAAAATGATGGCAGAGATCACCAAGCTTTCAATTGGTACCATTCACACCATTCTTCATGACCATCTTACCCTTTCAAAGGTCAGTGCAAGGTGGGTGCCACGAATGCTCACAGCGCCTCAGAAAAAAGTGAGAATCGCATGCTGTAGAGAGCTTTTGGAGTTGTGTAGTGAGAACGCGGACCGTGTTATGGATCAAATTGTTACTGGGGACGAAACATGGGTCCACCACTATGACCCTGAAAGCAAACAAGAGTCCATGCAGTGGCATAAAAAAGGAACAGACCCCCCGAAGAAGTTCAAAGTCACTCCGTCTGCCGGGAAGCTCATGGCCACAGTTTTTTGGGACTCAAAGGGAATCTTGCTCATTGAATACAAAAAAAAAGGTGAAACCATCAACGCCACATCCTACGCTTCCACTTTGCATAATTTGCGGGAGGAAATTAAAAAGAAAAGACGGGGTAAACTCGCAGCGGGTGTGTTGCTTCTTCATGACAACGCTCCTGTTCACACGGCGCGAGTTTCCAAGGCTGCTGCGCGAGATTGTGGTTTCGAAGAAATCCAACACCCACCCTATAGTCCAGACCTTGCCCCTAGTGATTATTTCCTGTTTCCGGATTTGAAAAAATGTCTTCGTGGAAAAAGATTTTCGGATGATGAAGAACTCAAGTCGGCAATAAATGGGTATTTTGCAGAGAAAGAGGAAATTTATTTTTTTGAGGGTTTAAAAAAGCTTATCTCAAGATGTAACAAATGCATTGATGTTAGGGGAGATTATATTGAAAAATAAAAATAATCTCAATTGAATTCGCATTTTCCTTCATATCGATACCGAGAATATATTGAACGCCCCTCGTATGTCAATACCAAACATTCATTTATAGATTTCATAGATAAATTTTCGAAGTATGAAACAACCTTATTTTTAAAAGACAGAAATAGTTTGACAATAGGGGAAAAATTAAAACATTTTATAGCAATCCGTGGAAAAATAAGGAAATTTAAATCAAAAATGAGTTTCGCAAAAATGAATACATCAAATATCATATAGCGAGACAAAACAATCAAACGGGTAATTCGGATGTTGAAGGTTAAATAACACTATCACAGAGAGGAATTGGCCGTTGAATCTTGAGGACAAACAACTAGAAAACGCAAGTTCTTAACGCGGTCATATTTTATAAGACAACTGATCATTCCATCACAAAATGCACCCCTCCGAAGTACATAAGTGAAAAATTGACTTTTGTTAAAATTTCAAATCAAAACGCTTCTCATATGGGTACTTACTCGTATACTAATATGTACATACATACGAGTATATACGGTATACCCAAACGGCCCTACTAAATGGGAAAATCACTTCAAAATTCGATTATGCAGAGATAAGGATTGATGAACTAGTTAACAAATAATAAATAAATAGTTAATAAATTTGACATAATATTACAGATTATCAACCAAATCAATTGAATATATACTTTAGAGAAACATATTGACAATTTAGCAGGATTTTTTGAGAACAGAATTATGTTCAATGAGAAATAAGGCATGAACTCTATTAACCCATAAGTTGGCTCACGGTCGAAGATGGCAAACACGACAAAGAAAACCAATTTAAAATTAACGATAATACAAATAACGAACTAATTGATTCAATCAATCAGTAGGTAAAAATAAATAACAATTTTAATAACTCGTTTACTTTATTAAAAAATGTTTTACATTCAGATTTTACTGGAAATGAACATGAACGAAAATCTTAGTAAACAAATAATATTGACGGAAGCCTTTTCAGAACAGCAAATGCGAATTTACATTCTAAATTTGATTCAAGACAATATAATTTTGGCAAGAATAACAATAGAGTCATTAAACAATAAAATTGGCATTAAAAAACTCATTAACATGAAAGTAAGAATAGCCAAGTTCGAAAATGAAGATTTATTTTTTGCCATAAAAATTGCAACATCAATAATGAAAACTGATAAAAAATTACTAACACCAATTTCAAACTCTAACAAGACACAAATTAAAAAAGAATAGGAATATATAGTGAAAATCAAAAATAAAACGTACTCTTTTGTAAATAATCTAAGTCGTCAGGAATTAATATTAGGTAAAAATGGCATTCTTAGGAAAACCTGTAAGTTTGTAACTAAATTAGAGGAGGAAATAACATAACATAATTATGGACTTTTAGTTTTAAATATTATAAAAAAAAATAACTTTGAAAAACTTCTTCATTGAGAGGAAATTTGTATTAAATTGAAATTATTTTATTATTTGCTAAATTTAAAAAAAATTGGTAACCAAGACCTTAGCAACAAAGAATCTAGATATATTTATTGAAAGATTTTATATCCCAAACGATGAATAATAACGACAAAATAATGATACATTAATATTTGAAGAGTTCACTATCCATCAAGGAACAAATTTAAAAGAAATCAATATTTTCAAAAAAACACAATATTATGAATTATGTGTAGAGTATAGTGAGTATATATTGTTTTTTGGATTGGATTATTCTTCGTGCCCGAATACAATTTTTCAAAATTGGAAACACTCTGTCAGAACGCATTGTAGTAAGGTCTGGTGTTCCACGAGGAAGCCACATTGGACCGTTGCTTACTGTACTCTCCCTTAAGTTTTTGTAATTCAATATGTAGATAATTTGCAGATGACTTGAAGACGTTTCGAAAAATTAAGTCGGTCAATGATTGTTGGCTTCTCCAGGAAGATTTGAAGAGTCTTGCTAAGTTGTGTCAGCTAATCAACTACATTTAAATGTATCAAAGTGCCAAAGTCTGACCTGAGCTAAGACTATAGATTCGATATCTTTCGATTATTAAATTCACAACACTTATTTGGACAAGGTGAGTTCCAAAAAGGATCTAGGTGTTATATTGGACCCAAAACTTTCTCTTAAGCTGCATATAGACCACATAGTTAGCAACTCTTTCAGAAAGCTAGGGTTCATAAGGCGAAATACAAGGGATTTCACCGATCCCTACGCATTAAAGGCTCTTTGTTTTGCTCTAGTAAGATCCGTCTTAAACTATTGTAGTCCCATCTGGAATCTCTACTACGACATCCACTCTAAGAGAACAGAAAGAGTCCAAAAATATTTCACTAGATTTACTTTCAAAAGGCTGAGGTGGAATATTAATACACCACCATATCTGACCAGATGTCTTCTCTTTAATCTATTGACCCTTGAAGACAGAAGTAGGTATTTTCGTATAGTGCTGATAAGGGATACAATTAGTTGTCATATTAAATGTCCCTATTTATTGGAGCGAATATCTTTTTATTTTCCTGCAAGAAATCTCCGGACGAAGTTTCGTCTTCGAGAGCAATTCCATAGAACTAATTATGGCAATAATGAACCTATTTGTGATAACTCTTCTAGGGGCTCTTTCAAAAGAAAGCTACTGTTAAATCTTTATTACAATAATTAGTTAAATTCTATAAAAAAACAATTGTTTCTCATTTTTTTTTAGTTTCCTCTTTCCTAATTTATCCTAAGTTGTCTAAATTGAGCTTGTAACTCTAAGCTGATGAAGTTTATGAAATAAAAATAAACTAAATAAAATTACTCTCATTATATAATATCAATAATTGTAATTTTAGTTTCTCTTTATTGCAAATGGAAGAAATTAAATATAAGAATTGTAAACAGCGTTCCGGAGAATCCTGGGTTAAGGAAGCGAGGAGTTAATTCCCAAAGTAGTGGTAACATGATACCGACCAGAAACGTCATCCTGGAAATATTAAATTTTATTGAAAACCTAAATCACTCCCGACGCTGCATAAATGAAACATATTGATACGGCATTTTTTTCTGAATCAAATAAAGCTGAAACACAACTTTATTTATTAAGCGAATAATAATAATAAATAAACAGCAATTTAATTGTTATAAGTCGAGAACCTCGACCTTTTAATCCAACAGAATAGTTGTATTTCTTTGTTCGGAGTTTAATTTTTTTACAAAGTGAATTAGGTTCTCTGAAGGAAACTAAACTAAAGACGTAACTTACGTGCTCTTGCTACTGCTGTTTTCGCCTCATTTTTGCAACGTTTATGGCCGAACTCAAGACATGCTTTATCGGTTTCGCTATTTTCGCTGCACTTAGTTGCGCTTCAAAGGCTTGCCTGCTCTCTACCGCTTTCCACAACCAAGTGTGTTTATTTATGTATATCTGGCCTCTGAAATACCCAGTAGAGTTTCCGCTATACTCTTACGTTGCTCTTCGAAATTGTTCCACTTACCTTGCGCGCTTAGTTCTTCTTCTTCGTCTGTAGCCCTTTTCAGTCATTCTCGCAAATTTAGCGCCCAGAGCTTACCTCTTTCGTTGTTTAACTTGTACTGGTCTATTTTTGACGTGGATATATCTATGCACTGGGAGTCAACATTTTTTTCTGCGCACCAAAACTCTGTGCATCGTTTTCGCGTTGCCATTTTTTTGACAAGGATATATCTGTGCGCTGGGAGTCAACATTTTTTTCTGTGCTCTGGGAATCAACATTTTTTTCTGTGCATCGTTTTTGCGTTGCCATTTTTTTGACAAGGATATGACTTTGCGCTGGAGGCCAATATTTTTTTCTGTACATCAAAATTCTGTCCACTAAAATTCTTTTCATCGTTTCTGCGTTACTGTCTGTTTTTCATTGCAAAGCTTTCAGCGGCTAGTAATTGTATAAATAATAGTAGTGTGTACCTTTTACTTGTGCAGATTTATTTAACCGCGCAACTAACGATTTTTTCATTGCATATCGTTCAGGGTCTAGTGCTTATTTGCTTTTGCTTCTCAGTTTCATATGGGAGTTAGTTTGTAACGTAGCGTTTAATTACTCGTGTTCCTTGTGTCGGCAACATGCCTCCGAAATCTAACATAAGGTGGAATAAATATCAATTACTCAACGGCGAAAAATCGACACCAGAAAACGCTGCAATTCGTAAAGGTGAATGGCGTAAACGTTAGGCTGATGCGAAACGGAAAGTCAACAAACAGAATATCCGAGACGCTAGACTTAAAATGGAAGAGCAGAAATGTAAAGCCAAAGAATTACAAGTCGATAATGCTGTTGATCAGGCAGGTACAAAACGCGGAGCCAACAAACAGCGAATAAGAGACGCTAGACTTAGGTAAAGCTTGAAATGCAGGAGCGGAAACCTAAGTCTGAAGAATTATAAGTTGATAATTATATTTCCGAACCCCCGCAAAAAGTCTTTGTGAGAGTGCGCGTCACTGTTGGTATAGAATTTGCACGTCGCTCCGTCGAATATCGTGTTCGGTTTGTGATTGTTTGTGATTTGAACGCGACATGAAACTCATGCCGGCATAAGCGATTGATTTGATTGGCGAAAAATGTACCGACGAAAACCTACGCAGTATGCACTATTCGATATGAATCTTTCCCGTTTAGCGACTGTACCGGATTATTTTCCCTTTCTTTCAGCACTACCGTTTCCACCAAAAACGATAATCTAACTAATTGAACACAGTGATTACGGGAAAATTGATTGATAATTTGTTTCTATAATATGTTAATAGCAGAAGCTTTAATTTCCTTAAGTGTATACTCCAGTTTAAAGTATTATGAACAACATTAACTATCAGCTATTCTTGTTACGAAAGAAAAATAATAAATAGTCAGTTAAATTCTTTATTTAATTGCTAGTCTTTTACAAACCGAACTGGTAATCGTTGAAAGTCGTTGTAATATCAAAATGTTTTAAGGTGACTCGCCAAGAGCTCCAGACTCTTTAGACTAACTTCCTTCCTTTTGAAGAAAATGTTCCAAATAATCAAGCTTTCCGTTAAAACTTTATGCTGTTTCCACTGTACTCTAAAAAGTATTCGCCTCGGCTGTTTTCCTTGGCACTCCTCTGCTTAGATTAATCTCCTCTCATTGATATTCAGATCATAGGTTGCACAAAGATATTTGTTTAGTTTAAAAGAAATGGTTTTTGGTTAAAGGTATACTATACTTTGCTTGTGCGTGTATTTTTTTATCTGAAGGACTTGCTGTGTAGTGCAACGTCACTTAGTTCCGACTGCTGACAATATGAGCTATGCTAAGCTAAGCAAGAAATGGCTTCAAAACATCGTTTTGTAAAGAATACATTTCCAAGCAGCAATATGCGCAAACTTAATGGATGTAAACCATATTGTTTATATTTATAGGGCCTTTCACTCAGAGAAACCCATAATTCACTCTCTAGGATGTAGGTATACTAATGAATGCTTCCCAATATTCCTTTCTACTGATTAGTGCTACTTTAACAGGGCAATACCATATTATTCTGCTTAGGGTATAAACGTAATAATAAAAAGTGACATTATACCCGTTAACTAATTTCCTATGCAATTTATTTATAATTTAAATTTTATTTAAAATAAAATAGGTCTCCTATTTCGGCACTTACACGTGTCTAAGGGAAAGGAAAAATATTCCAAAGATAGAAGTCAAGTTTCAAAAAATATAGAATTTTAAATATTAAAGTTAAAGTTAAAGTGCAGTCGATTATAAATTTTATAAAATATCTTCATGTTTGAAAGTAAGGAACTACTAGACATAACCTCCTTATTGACTACATTAAATTTAAACATACCATACAACACAAGGAACAAGGACTAAAGGACTTTTTAAAAAAAATATGAAAAAAATACTCGTTAGTGTCATGAATACGTACGGTGTACAATTCCTCTATTACCAGACTTACTCCAGACACTGTCGTACTTTTCATCATAGCGGCACACATTTATTTCCCATGTGGCCTGTGGCAATAGACCCTTTTATTGCTTCTGTCACTTTCAGAATCCATCAGGCGCAGAATGTTATATGGAGGTATTAGCAGGTTGTTAAAAAGTATACCTTTCAACCATGACATCACGTCAAAGTGTGTTGTAGGTTTTTTACCCTCAAAGGAGGGAAACTCCTCAAGGACATACATATATACCTGTACATAGGCGCCTTTTTGAAAACGAATTGAAATCACTGACAAAGCCCAACACCAGAACAAATACTTTAAATATTAGCCTAAAGCCATTTTTGAGGATGTGTTCTACAAAAGTGTAAGGTATAAAAGTTATTTTGTAGATAGAATATAATAAAGTACTAAATCTATTTTAAATTTACCAAAATAAGAGAAACATATTATACCGTTTTTGTACATGCATATAGTAATCGCCAATCTTGTGTTTATTTCGTTTGATATTATTTTTCGAATGATGCAAAGGAAGAGCAATCTTATTAATGGGGTTGGAAAAATAATGCTCATACGCGATGTATACCGTCAAGTCTCATAAAGATTCCATAAATATTTATAAGTATATCAGAAGGAGTAAATAAACTTCTTTATGTTACCCGGAGCTTATTCCATACTTCCCATTTCCATGACCCGTGTAGGGAGCGCGGGCAAGATAGTGACATGGCGAACTGTGAACAAGACCTAACATATAGAGCATGCATATTATTATTTTATCTTTATTTTCTTCCTTATGCACTGCACATCTCTATTTTCCATAGGAGATAGTTTCATCAAATTCATTTTCATCTTTTGTGTACTTGGCTTTGCTTCCTAGTACTTATCCTTAAGGACCCGAGCCAGTTGATATACCCATTCTTGCAATGTCTATATAATTGGAGTAATTGTCTTCAAGTGTGCTCTTAGTTATAAACTGAAAACATATACTAAGGGTAAACTCCATGACCAACAAAGGCGTATTTTTATACGAGTATATACTCGTATTTGTGCATACATTTAAAAAATTAATAAATATTAAGTGAACCATGTGCACATTTCTTTGTATACAATGAAATTATGATTATTTCCCTCTAGAGATTGGAAGCCTGTTTTTTGAAGTATCTACATTAAAAAAAAAATCAAATTTTCAAAAATTCGATTTTGCATTGAATTATGGTATCAGCTACCTGTGTTATGGTACGAGTAGATACCTGTACATATAGATAGAAAATACGTAAAGCGGAATTAAAATCTTGTTTACCTTTGGTTATATTAATATACTCGTATCTATAATTGTCTGGAATATACAGTAAAAGAAAGAGTATGACTGTGTTTAGAAATTTAGTATACGATTATGTACAGGGTGGGCCATAATGCATGACCCTATCGGAAAATACCATAGAGTTTACAAATAGCGTCGAATGTCAATACGGATTTGACATTTGTGAGCAAATAGAATTTGAATTTGTGTGAAAAAGTAATGAAACGCTATACTCCTGAAGACCACAGAATAGTCATGACTATGTTTTTAGTAAACAATTGGTCAGTGATTTCGACGCATTGACGAGGCCCATTTCAACAAATAAAATTTCCTTTTCTAGAATTTAAATAATGGTTAATATATTTCGATAAGCGTCTGAGTGACAAATTTTGCAATTTACCAGTTCTAGCAGAAAAAAAGTGTGGTAAGTTAATGCCGCAGCACCAAAATTTAAACGAGTCAGGAATGAGTGCAACGTCTTTCTTAAGAGTTTAAGATTCCAATACCAGCAAAAACTGAGGCAAAAAATACTGAAATTTGCCAAAGCTAGTAAAAATGTATGGTCGCTCGTTTCTGCCTCATCCTCCATCCCAACGTTCATTTACAATGACATTCCAGGTGTCAGCTCTTTGGACAAGGCCAATCTGCTTGCTTCACATATTGCGGCCAGCTCAGCACACCCAGATTGTGCTTTGTCTCCGACTACACTTGAGTTTGTCCAATATTCAATGGGACGAATCCACTTTCAATCCTTTTCTTTAGTACTCTTTCCGAGCAGATGGAAAATAGCATTTGCCCAGCCTATCCCTAAAAAAGGCGAATCTTCTTCTCTCTCCTCCTACAGACCCATTGCACTTACGTCCCTTCTTTTTAAGGTCATGGCAATGCTGATAAATAGCCACCTCATGAAATATCTCGAAACACGAAAACTTCTCAATGACCGGCAATACGGTTTTCGTAGCAACAGGTCCACTGGTGATTTGATGGCATGTCTCACCGAAAAGTGGAAGCGAAGCGTACATCAATCTGACGAAAGCAAGATAGCTGCACTTGATCTTTCTAAGTCATTTGACAGAGTTTGGCATCCGGATCTTTTGTCGAAAATGAGTGCTTTCGGGATCGATGACTGTTTTCTGCAATGGATTAGAAATTACCCTTCATAACGTTCAATACAAGTTGTCTTGAATGATTTCAAGTCTGATATTCACAAAATAAATGCTGGTGTGCTCCAGGGCTCTGTCTTGTCTCCGACACTCTTTTTAATTTTAATCAACGATCTCTTGTTTTCTACTTCTAATCCAATATATTCCTTTGCTGACGACAGTACTGAGAGGGCTGACTCACGTCCTTGCTCTTCGGCTGTAGAACGGGAACGCCAGCGTATGTTAAGCTCATAAAATTCCGATATTAACAGCATAACTAATTGGGGAACCACTAGCAGAGTAGAATTGAATGCTTCCAAAACGCAATGCTGTCTGCTGTCGTTAAAGCAAAATTTAAATACCCAGCTATTATCCATGAATGGCAGTTGCATCGTCGAAACCAATAAACTTCCATTCTCGGTATGTGTGTCAGTGACAACTTACATTGGAATGAGCACATATTCGATATAGTCAAAAATGCTGCGAAATATTTAGGTTTCCTTTAGCGATGTAAGAAATACTTCACCCTCTCTGATCAGGCCTCAATATATACGTATAACATATATATAAGGTGTTTCCTGAGAGTTTTCAGGAACTAAGTTTGTTCAACGAATTTTGTGAGTTTTAACTTTTAATTATTTGAATTTGCTGCAAAACTTTTCAACTTCAAAATCAAAGATACGACTTTTAATTTTAATTTTTTTTTCTTTATTACAATATTGTATACGCACTACTTTATGATTCGATGGTTTGTCTTCGAATTCTTCTATCATAGATTCCAATTTTACAAAGTAACTGCTCGATCTCCTGGAGAGAGAATTTGTTGGAAGGAGATTCCAAACACTACTTTTCGTTTACAGATTTTGATACATTACAATAATTCACAATAGATGAAATATGTTGTAATTCAATTGTTATGTGGTGAATTAACAAGTATAAAAGAAATGTTAAGATATTTTGACATAAATATAAAAAAGGTAAAGATTTAATATTAATAGGATGAACATAAGGCATTTATCCGATGGAAATTGGAGTACAATGCCCACATCTGGTCGGGTGCTCCCAAATCATCTTTGCACCTGATAGATAGGACTCAAAACCGTGGGATAAAACTCATAGGTGATATTAATATCACTCAAACAATGGACACCCTCGAACACCGACGTAATGTGTCTCACTCTGTTTTATCGTTATTTCCGCCACTAGCTTTAAACCTTTAACCTAACACCCGTCTGGATATGAATGCTTATCAGTATACCCTCAAGCCAACTTGAGATACTCTAAAATATCGTGATTCGTTCCTAAGCCGTACAACTCTTTTATGGAGTACCCCTTTTTATTCCCTAATTATTACAACATTCAAACACTTAAAATCAGCGTTCACCGGTACCTCTTTTTCCATCCTCCCTTATTTTCCTTCGCCCGCGCTGTGTGCAAAAATTTTAAGGGTACTTAAATCCCTTGAGCGGGAGAAAATTATAGAAAAAAAACATTATATAGTCTGACCAGATAGCAATAATAGTTGTTCCAATTGTTATAATTCAGCAGCTGTCAAAGTTACCAATGGCATTCAGCTGTCAAAATATTCAGTAAAGCTTATAATTTCATCATACATCCTTGCCAAGCACACGAAAATTATTAAAAGATATCGAAATTCTGGTTCAGTTGTAAATACTCAATTTCAATTTGGTCGTGAGGTCGGTCGTCATCATGGCTTCAGTGTGCAGGCAATTCCTTGCACCGTGGAAAAGTTTGAACGGGAGTACACTCTTTTGGCTCTTCAGCCACCAACCAGACGTAGATTGTTGCCAAATGAAGAAAACGTAGCCACCGTAAGGGCCAGTATCGAAAAGACCATCAAATATCGATTCTGCGCCGATCAGTTGGGCGCTGGAAATGTTGGCCGGAGACCCTGATTTTGGGCAAAAAATCATCTTCTTGGACGAGGCCAATTTTTGACCCAGCGGCTATGTCAACAAGCAAAATTGCTATTATTGGAGCAAACACAATACACAAGTGTTCGGCCAAGCATCAATGCATCTACAAAGATTGATGTTTGGTGCGGTTTATGACATGGCGGCATCATCGGGCCTTATTGCTTTCGAAATTAGGAAGAAGACAGCGTAGACGTCAATGGTCTCAGGTATAGAGCGATGTTAACCGACTTTCTGTGGTTAAAGCTGAACAACATCGATATATCCAAGATGTGGTTCCAACAAGACGGCGGTAAATGCCAAAGAAGCGATGGAACGCTCGAAGTTGTGAAGTAGAAATTTGGTGACTGGGTCATCTCTCGGCGAGCGTTCATCAATTGACTGACGCGATCATGCGATTTGGCACTACTCGATTATTTTCTCTGGGGCTACGTCAAGTTCTTGGTCTACTCTAACAACCCAACCACTTTGGACGAGCTCGAGGACAACATTCGACACCCTATTGCCGAAATAACGCAGCATATATTGGACTGAGTCATCAAAAATTGGACCGAACAGTGGAAGCACTGCCAACAAAGTCGAGGCGACCATTTGAATAATATGCTATTTTACACATAATGGCATGAACGTACCTTCAAAATAAAGCCAGCATAAATTTTATGTCCCACACCGTTGTTGTTTTATTTAATTTGTTTGCCTATCGTTCTTATCTGGTCAGCCTATACCTCGAATAAAACAGAAATCCACCCAAGTTAGTGGTCTTCATGATATCATGAGCGACACTGTCTGCAGTAAGTAGTCCTCGTATGAAAGTCATATTGAAAGATTAATCTAAAGGAAAACGGGCGTTTTACAAACCATTGCATAAGTATTCCTTAGTTCGGATGGATGTAGTCTGCCAAATATTCACCTTGCGGCAAATCTTGTACAAGATCCAAACATGCCAAATCGATACCAAAGACATCATAGATTTTAAAATTGGAGAGTCGTGTTTGGTTTTGGCATTCTTACCAAAACTGTCTCACTTGTATAGGTTTAGTCGATGTCCCACTATTTAAATCGTATCAAACATACTGAATCTTTTGATGACCAAAAATATTTCGGATTATGAGAATTCTTTAACATCATACTTAAAAGTATTGTGTGCAACTTACGGTAGAACAAAGTTTAAGGACTGTACAATTTCTGGAATATGCAGAAATTGAAACAATTAAGAGAAATTAGCGCACTGTTAGTGGGTCATTTGTAAGAATTAAGGCAGAAGCAGCATACGAGTACATTTGTCTTGCTTCAGTAAAAGTAAAAAGCATAAAACAGTTCATCAACATTGATACCTTAGGTACACCACAACAATTGACAACTATAATTTACAGGCCCTGGTAAAGTACTGCAATAAAACTGGGTGGGAAAAAAGTATCTTTCTATGTAAAAAAATAATAACCCTTTTATTTATAGATATTTTTGAGCAATTTTTTTTTTATGCAGCACGATCGCACAGCGACTGGAAAACAGTCGGTCAATAATTTACACTCAACGTGCCTATCGGCAATTTTATTCGTCGGATTTTGAGGAAAGATCTGCACCTATACCCTTACAAAATCCAGTTAGTCCAACAACTTAATCCTGGTGACCCAGAAAAACGTTTGGAGTACTGCAGAACTGTCCTTAACATCGCCGAAAATGACCAAGAACTTTTAGGAAATTTTATGATGAGCGACGAGGCACATTTTCATCTGAGTGGATTTCTAAACAATGAAAATTCCAGATTTTGGGGCACACAGAATCCCAAAAATCTCCACCAACGGTCGTAGGAATTATACGAAATAGTAAAAATTATTACTTTAGTTAATTGGCGAGATACCTAAATAATAGAAACGCACGCTAAGGGTGTCACAATGGATCCATAGATTCTACGGATCATCAGACAACGTTAATCCTTTGAGCATCCCGCAATGTTATCTGTTAAATAATGTGAATACAATAGATACTTAATATGTTTTTAATTCGATTATAATGAGTCTCTTTTGGCTGAACATAACTATTACTTTCAATGTAATTTGATAGGTATTAGAAAACATTGAACGTTTCTGATCCGAACTTATTGATCTTAATATATTAGTATACTCGTATAAAGGGATATATACGAGTATAACATGCGTAGGTACAAGTAGTTCACATGTACCTATATAGTTGAAAAAATCATAAGTCCTGTTTCATTGAGAATGTTGAATATCACATAAATAACCCACCCACATGATTTTAAGCATTATTTTCCACAACTTCAAAGTTGCACTCTTATTTCTCGGTAATGGTTTACCATTAACTATTCGACATCATTTATAATAACATTATTATTTCTTAGCCATACTTACCAAGCTTTTCCTAAAATCTAAATCTAAAAAAAATCTTCAAGCTTATTTCCTCAATTACCTTGCCTAGTCTAGATACATGAAATTGGCACACACTTTTATCTATACTGATATTAAATTTCAGGCTTAAAAAAAACTAAAAGAAAAGCAAAAACTATGTGCAAGTTTGTTGATAATGTAAACTATTTTATGTGAAAATATCAAAAATACGATGAAGATCAATCAGAGTTGCCTCTCAGAGATACAAGACGCAGAGACTCATTGATTCTGTGAAAATCGAAAATCCAAACTTGAAGCTTCTTACTCTCCTGTACTTAATCATATTTTAATCGTGTTAGGGCTACTAATTTTTTTCGAAAAGCCTGCAATTGAAATTATTCCTATCAATCCCATAAATACTTTTCTTAAAAAAGGCCAAATTTAAATTTGATTTGTATTAAAACTGATGATTCTAAATCAATGGCTTTGATTAATTATTATATTTACTATTCCCTGTTACACATTCGTATGTATAAACATTTATGATGCTATTGCCCATGGTATAATTTCTTTTGATTTGTAAAATGCTTGGCAATCTGAAATGTTTAATTGTTCGAAATAACTTTATTAAACTCTCACAAGCTTGTATCCGGTAATATTGAATAACATTTGGAACTTTTCAGTTGGAATGGAAGCCAAAAATGAAGCCAGGGAATTGATTTTTCAATTAAAATTCGAAAACTCGTATTTTACACTTGGCTGCATTTCTCTGATTAAATTTCCATCCGATGAATTTCAGATTTATAAAATTGTTAATTTTTCACTTAGTCATTTGTTTTATTTTGCTATTTAAAAACAAAAGACCAAGTTTTGTTTAATTCGAGAATTATAACAGAATAACCATTTAAAATTAACTTAATCCCGAATGGACAAATAATGATACGCCTTTATATAGCATATATTCATTATTATTTTAAAAATATGAGAATTCTTGATTACATACCATACATATACTCGTAACATGTAGGTATAATATGTGTATATATTGCTTGATTATATTCTTTATTATTTACTGGAGACTTAAATATTGTCTCGTTTATATAGACCTACTTTGCCTTTGACTCCAGAGCCGAACAACAAATGGAAGTCTACTTACGTTATGGTCAACATCCGGAGCTTTATCCAAACCGGAGGGGAGAAATTGTACAAGGGTAAGCAAGCATGTCCTTCCTTACAAATAAATTTATCCACAATGACAATTGGTAATTCCACTCTGTTCACTTTATAAATCCATGAAAACTCATCGCCTCTCTGTGTTTTGATAAACAATCTCCACAAAACAAATTATGATAAATGTTTTTAAAAAATCAAAGCGGAAGACCATCTTTCTTCCTTTTCATTCAGTTATTTTTATCTTTAAGTGATGTCATTAACGATTAGGGACAATAATTTTCATTCAATGGCTGCTGATTTATGTGAAGTGCCATATCACTTACATTCTTTCTACTACAATTTTTGTCTTTTGAAATATGTGAATAGATATTAATTATTGAAATTTATTCTGATTTCAAAACGAATAATGGAGATGAGAAATTACTATGTTTTCTCCAATGAGAACGAATAAATCCGTATGCAAAGGAGCACAGGAATGTTGTCATTGTCAACTGACTTGTTGTTATGTAATTATTTTGAACTGTACTAGAATAACAGTTGAAGTTTAATGTTGCTCTCATGCTTTTTTTCTGCAAACTTGATGTGATATTTTTTTTATATCCCAGCTTCCATTTTATTTGGTGAAATTAAAAAAGTTTTTATCTTACTCTTACAAAGAAAAAAAAATAACAAGAAAACAGAGAGAATCAACTAAGTTGTTTAAGTTAAGTTTGTGAAGTCACCATAGGTATGTCGGTTGTCGGTGAAAAACTTTACCAATTGTTGGTGAGGGGAGTTTGTTTGGATAATAAAATGAGCCATCTTTCCATTTACCATTTGTCTATATACTGGTTTGAGTAACTGAGGTTAAGGCACACAGACAAAACAAAGTTAGTAAAAAGTTTTAAATGACAGTATGGTGATTAATCTGAATTATAGTTATTGGAGGATAATGGAGAACGAGAGAAAAAGAATGAAAGTTACTTAATGTTTCCTCTTTTTTATCTTCGGCTGTAATTTCAAGGCGAATCAGGTTATTGTGTAGACATGGTGAATGAAAAAGTTTTTGCAACTACATAATTTGAGTTGCATAGTTAGTGGTAATTTATATTTTATATGTTTTTATAATATTTATTTTCCTGCTTTTAAAGACCTTCTAACAGTGCAGATTTTTAGAAAATTCTAAAAGTTTTTTTTCGAAAGGGTCAAACTTTAAATAATTTTGAGCACAAATCTTGGTTTTTGGCGCAAACTACTGAAAAGGACTAGGTTAGGTTAGGTACGAGTGGCTGTTGGAAATACCAACCTACTTAGGCCTATTGGTCCATTGTGATGCCACGTTTATCTATGATCCTCTTACTACTGGAATCAGTTTGAGCTTATAATAAAGCGTAGGAGTCTGTTAAAGTCTAATTTTTCTAGATCGTTTAAGTCGTTGTAGAAGAAAGCTCCTAGATGAAGCTTTCTTCTCTGGGAGAGAGCTGGGCATGTGCAGAGTAGGTGGAGGAATGTCTCCTCCTCTTCCTCGTCCATGCAGCTTCTACAGAAGTCATTAGTAAAAGCGCCAAGCCTTCTTGCGTGCTTGCCTATGAGGCAGTGTCCAGTAATGACACTTATAATGGCGCTGAGATGTTTCCTATCTAAAAGAATCAGACACTTAGAGCGACTCAGATCCAGTCTTGGCCAGATCTGTTTGGTCGTTACACATGTTTGCCCAGCAGTCCACCTAAGGTCTGTTCTTTTATTTGCATCCAGCTTTAGTGTTAGTTTGCACGTAGCGATTGGTATACCTATACTACCTTTGTCCGGTAAGATAGGTAGAGTGGTTCCAATTTTGGCGAGTTCATCGGCTCTGCAGTTCCCTGGAATGTCTCTGTGGCCCGGCACCCAACAAAGGTGAATGTTGTGAAAAGGACTAAAAGGACATTTAAAGTTTGAAAATTCTGGAGAAAAAGAATTAAATTTTCACAACTATAACACATATTTGCATGTGTGATAACGCAAATAAAAACTACTATTAAGAAATTCAATTGAGATAAAAAGCATTACAATCCACTTAAAAGTTTTGAAGATATAATAAATTTTTGAAAACTCTGCTCATAATTCTAGGGAAAAAATATCTATTAAAAAAAAACAATAGTGTCAAGGTTAGGTACTTCGAAACTACATTTCAAGAACTTTTCAACGATACCAAACTTGTCATACTTTCTTCATTAATACAAACGCTTAATTTCCCTAGAAGTAACATACATTCACTGTGGGAATGACAGCAGAAAGTCTATCTGACCGTTGTTGACATATCCTTAGCTGAGCGACAAAGTCGCGTAAGCGGCTAAATCCTGCGGATAGCGAGTGGCAACCGTTGCGAATCGGGCAACCCACATACCTGTAAGACATAGGCGCCTGCCAGGCAGTTGTTGACATACCCTTAGAGGAGCGGCGAAGTCGCGTGAGCAGCTAAAGCTAAATATAATGACAATTTCAATTGGCTACAATCTGTAGTCTCCGAATCAGTTTTACGAAAAATGCGAGCAGTAAAACTATAGTATGCTGCGAGGGCAGTTCATGTTTTTTTCTCACTTTTTATACAATTTGTTAAATACCGCAATGTGGTTGCCAAAACACTTCCTTCAAACCATTGCGGATGGTTTTAATCCTCTTGAAAATATTATATACAAAATGAAAAAAATAAAAAATGTAAATATGGACGTAGTCCAAAATATTTGGAAACCACAAACGCGCTAACGTGAAAGTACTGCACGCAATACGTTTTGCAGATTCTCAAAAGTCGCGTGTATCATTGTAATGGAACTATGAACGTGGACAACAGTCGTTCATTGTTCTCTGTTGAATATAGATGGGTTTCGGCTTGTGTTTGAATTAGTGATTCCAATAAAAAAAGACATTTGACAAATTTCATATGCTCCAATTAGCCCAGTGGTAGTACGTCCTGTTACCAAGCAAAAGGTCGTGGGTTCGACTCCGGGACGATTAGATCTGTTTTTTTTTTATTTATTTAAAAATAAAAATCAAATAAAAGTGGTAAACACCAACACGCGATGGATTCTGGAGAGCGGACCGCTTTGCTAATAGCGGGAGCAGCTGAGAAATCAGACGATGCATTGGCAAGTACATCAAGCAATAGTAGGCGAACCAATAATGAAGAGAAGGAGGAAGCTAAGGCCGACTCCTAACTTAGTAAAGCGTCCCTCCCTTTCAACTTCCACTGAAAAGCTGACAGCTGGGGCGGGGGAAGGGGCGAACTAAACAACATCAACAGTAGCAGCTATGAAACATCCGTATCAAGACAGTGACGACTACCCATACAGCTCAGACGGTGGTGAAGGTCGCCTCTGAGCCAGATGACGAAGAGAACGAGGTCGAAGCTATTAACAACAGCATCAAGCAGCCACAGAAAAAAGTGCTTGCTATAAGAGCAAAGCAAGCGGCAAGGAGGGAGATGGAGAAACATCAACAACTCCAGAACCCTCAGAAACAACAAAGAGTAAACGTGGATCTACCACAACAACAAACACAGAAACAGAAGCTAAAAGAACAACAAATGCAAAAACAGGCACAGAAACTAACAAAAAAAGATGCACAGTCACAGCAAAAGCATAAACAGCAACAGCAACAGCAACAACAGCTACAGAGATCCCAGAAGCATAAGCAGCAATTACAGCAGCAACAGCAGCAGCAACAGCAGCAGCAACAGCAGCAGCAACAGCAGCAACAACATCAGCAGCAACAGCAAAAGAAGAAAACAACTAAGATACGAGTACCTCCAACCAACATAAAATATTTAAGATGGAGTTGAAACATACGATAGAATTACATATATAAGTCGGCCATAGGCAATAATTTTTTTTATTAAAAGACTTGGTTTAGATAGGAACGCGATCCACTGCAATACAGTGGAGAGCTACCAAAAAATTAAAAGTTTATTGAAGGATTCGACGACGGAGTTCTTCTCCCACACCCCGAAGGGGAGAAGCTGCAAACAATGCTGATGAGGGGGTTAGAACCGTCGACTGATCCGGAGGAGCTCCTTGCACTGTTCAAAGAGAAGAATTGCGAAGGGCTCCAATTCGTGGGGGTAAAGCCGTTTTTCACGCCAGAGCCAAAAGGGTGAAGCGGCAACTGCCGAAATACGGTACAGTAAGCGAAGCTTACCAGCTTCTCAGGCCCCTGCGCCCAGAGCACCGGAACCAGTACCTGACATGCTAGCTATCTTGCTCTCTATCCAGCGGCAGATGTCTCAGCGCCAAAGCCATTTAACTGAACACACCGCGCGGGTGGATCAAGTATACGCGCTGCTGCCTGTGCTAACGCACCATTTGCCGTAATGGGTACATACGTGGCAGAGCAGACCTTGACAGTCTTTGCAGTGAATGTGAATTCACTGATTACGTTCGACCGACGAGCCGCGCTATTTAAGTTGCGTAAAGACCAAGCCCCCGACGTGCTCTTGGTTATCGAAACTAAGCTTACCAAGAGACACAAAATGAGGCACAGAAGATACAAAATAGTGCGGAGAAACCGATCCAACTCCATTCAGGGAGGAGAAGACGTGGCGATTTTCGTACGAAAAGATATACGTTTTAAAAGAGTAGTCGTGTAGTACGTCGGTTCCAGGTGCTGGAGGCATGCATCGTGTATATCCCTCTCCGTAGTGGAAAGCGGTTGTACATGGTGTCTGTCTATGCACCTAAGGCTACTCAATCTACGTTATTTATCTCAGAGCTCGAGACACTTTTTCGAATCCTGAGGCTGGAATTGGAACACAACTATTTTATTATCGGTGGCGATTTCAACGCCAAACATAGTGATTGGGGAAATAAGACTCCAAATACTAGAGGAAACCTACTATTCAATTGGTGGGCTCAGCTCAGTATAACGTATCGACTCGGGCTTAAGTCGACGGATAGTCTGTCCTTTCCCAGACACGGGTCCTATTGGATCTTCTGCTGTTCGATTCACGAATACAACTGACATGCACTAGCCAACAAACTACAAACTGGCTACGCACTTTCGTGTATGACAGTGACCATTGCGGTTTCAGCACCGAAATAACTGTTCCCAACGAAATTGCGGAATGTGATGAGTTTGTTCGAAGGCATTCCTACAATTATAGTAGGATGCGTTGGACGCACTTCAACTGAACAGTGACTAGAACACTCACCTCGAATTCGCTCTACCCACAGTCCAACAGAAATCTAAGACTAATGGATCGAAGACTAAAGGTGATCAATAGAGTCCTGACTAAGTGGGTTGAGGATAAACATATAGCTCCGGATAATCAATTCCGTTTCAAGGTGGGGCATGATATCATTCAAGCTGCGTCTACACTGGTTTCTGATGTCCAATGGAACAAAGGCAAGAAACAGTGCACTGGTTCCTGCCTGATTGATTTGAAGAAAGCCTTCGATCCTGTATGGTTGGAAGGAATATTTTTCAAGCTGAACAGGTTGGGCATTAGTAAATCACTGCTGTATATTCTTTTTGATATGCTCTCCCGTTACCAGTTCATCGTGAAGAATGGCGATGTGACTTCCGCTATAACATTTAACATTAAAAACGATCTGCAACAAGGTGCGGTGAATTCACCGCTCCTATTCAACATTTACAGATCGTGATGACTGGAAGTTGAAAATCAACTTTCAGAAGTCGGAAATTATTCTGTTTAGGATGCCTTTGTCTGGGGACTCTAGGGATACCAGAAAGAATTGGCGAACGTTCTCGATCGTGGGGCAGCACAGACAGCCACTTGCTTGTCGAAATGTAGTCAGATACCTTGGGATCTGGCTAGATCAATTTCTGTATTTTAACAAACATATAGATGTTGCTCTGGCCAGAGCCAAAGGAGCTTTTGCCCTTACAAAGAGACTGTTTTATAGCAGCCAACTCGATGCGAGGGTAAAGGTTATCTGCTACATGGCCCTTATCAGGTCTATGCTTGTATTTGGATGTCCAAGGCTCCAGACAACGGCGTCCTAAAGAGAATGATTTCCGACTTTTGAAAGTTGATTTTCAACTTCCAGACATCGCAAAATCGTCTTATCTCGAAGTCACTTTGCAAGAGAGTATTAATAACCTCGATTTTTGGACCAGTTCTGTACGCTACCAAATCGTCTGCGTACGCAATAGTATGTGGAAGTGAACCTATCAAGTCGCTTGTATGAATGTTGAATAGGATCGGCGAATTGACTGCACCTTGCTGAAGACCATTTTTAATTTGAAATATTACAACAGAAGTCACATCACCATTTTTCACGATAAACTGTCTGTTGGTTAGCATATTATAAAGAATGTACACGAGTTGTTTACTGATCCCCAGTCTAGTCAGCTTACAGAAAAGACCCTCTAACCATACGGTGTCGAAGGCCTTCTCCAAGTCAACAAGGCAGGCACCAGTACATTGTTTTTTGCCTTTATTCCATTGGATATAGGACACCAGTTTAGACGCGGCATGTGAGATATCATGTCCCGCCTTAAAACCGAATTGATTATTCGGAACTATATGTTTGTCCTCAACCCACCTAGACAGAGCTCTATTGTTTACTTTTTCAAAAACCTTACTGATATTCGGAAGGAGACTTATCGACCGGAGATTCGCCGGATTGGATATATCCTTTCCATTTTTGGGGATAGGTTGAACCACCGCCGTTTTCCAATGCGCTGGATAATGTGCATTATTCATTGCATTATTAAACAGGCTGGTGTAGATGTCCATCGCTTCTAGAGGAAGATGTCGAAGCACGATATTCGGAATACCATCGGTCCCCACTGATTTATTAGCTCTGATTGTGTCGAAGATCTCATGGAGTCCTTCCTTCGAAATGAATGGGGATAGGCCACCCTCTCTGGCAATGACGTTATTTGCCATATTTTCGTCGCTAAACCGGGTGAAACCAGAGCCCTCGGATCGCCAGTTCTCTATTTCATTTCGAACGCAGAAATCGTGCACAAAGACGCGACTGTCCAAGTCGTAATTAGGGCCAGTGGTATCAGTGGCCTTGTATACTTCCTGGAAAGTCGCCCCTATGGCCTTAACCTTCTCCTGTGGATCCTCGATTACAAAGAAGTCTTCATCATCAGCGGCCTCATTTGGATCAATACCTGTTATTGTCAGTAACCGTTCGTTGTCTGTTGTCCGATCTATTTTAAGACACTGAAGGTCGTTTTAATTTTTTCTCCAAAATAGTTTATTTATTTGCGGAAACATATTCGGGTTGCTGGTGTTTACAACCGAACCGTGTTTTTCCAATACAAACTTACAGAAATTCTGTAATTTTCTTTTATTAGCGTTTGAGTATTTTTAATGACGACTTCAGTGTCCTAATCTCCGGGTCTCGTCAGCAAGTTAACTGTCTGTACAAGTTTTTAAGTTTGTCAGAAGTCTACTTTTCTGTCGGTGCAGTGCGTCAATAGTAGGATTGCGGAACAGGTCTTCGTTAGTCGTACGTCGATACCGCGGTATTGTAGTGTCCATAGTTTGTTTAATTGTCTCGTCCATTTGTTTTAGGTAATTGTCGATCTCCTCGTTTGACAAATTCCTATTGGATGGTGGGTGGAGCGTGTTCGAGGAGAGCGCTCTTGTCAAGGTTGCGGAGAAACGTGTCCATCGAGTCTTACTGTAGTTGTAAGAATATCTTTGGACAAACTCCTCCAATTCCGTAATTTCGTTGGGAACTGTAATTTCGGTGCTAAAACCGCAATGGTCGCTGTCATACACGAATGTGCGCAGACAGTTTAATGTTTGTAAATTCGTACCTGTCAGTCGTATACGTTCGTCGTACAGCAGTAGATCCAAATAAGACCCACCTCTGGGAAACGACGGGTTATCCGTCGCTTTAAGACCGAGTCTGTACATGACATCGTGCTGACCCTACCAATCGAGTAGTAGGTTCCCTATAGTATTTGGCAAATTATTTCCCCAATCTCTGTGTCTAGCGTTGAAATCCCCTCCGATTATAAAATAATTCTCCCCCGATTCCAGCCTCAGAAGTCGAAAAAGCGTGTCGAGCTCTGTAATGAATAGGGTGGATTGTGAAGCCTCAGGTGCATAAACAGAGGCCAAGTACAGCCGCTTTCCACTGCGGAGCGGTATGTAAATGACGACTACCTCCAACACCCGGAACCTGCGCAACATTCCCTTCTACACTCTGTGAAATTTTATACCTTCTTTAATGAAGATCGCGACACCGCCTCCACGTTTGGATCTGGGCCGATTTCTTCTTCTAACAATATAATTATTGTACTCCAGTTTGTGTTTATCGGTTAGCTTGGTTTCGCTAGCGAAGATTACATCAGGAGTTTCGTCTTGTAGCAATTTAAACATCGCGGCTCTTCGTTATATCCTAATCAGTGAATTAACATTCACCGCGAGGACCTTCAAAGTTTGCTCCACCATGTGCGTACCCATTCCTTTTACATTGCCCGGCATTCTCAAATTACGTTACACGTATGCATAGAACGGGAAATCAACTTGGAGAATTTTAATTGCTTTACCGCAATACCTAACTTAACTATATTGCAAAATCTAACCACTTGAGCTTTTAATATACATATGTTCACAATTCATACTAATTCACAGACAAGTGATTTCACAATTTGAGGCAATCAGTTTAAGGGTTTTCCATCTTTATTAATTCATTTATGCCCGAAACATCGGAGTCAGATTATTCATTGGTAATTAACCTCATATAGAGCTGAACCGATTAACAACGAGGATTTAAAAGATATGGATTTGTTTTGTTTTCATGAAAACAAGGGTGAGATTCGCAATTAAACATAGGATTGGATGTTGGGGAATATCATATTTACAGAATTACCTAACCTTCATAGTCTACACTGAAGCATAAAGAGTTTTGAAATTTGACTGGAGACTTGACTAGAGACTTTTTATTCGTACATATTCATGAATTTCGTTTATTTTGCTTAATATTACTATCACATAGTTATTCCTCTTTACCATTATCCTCGTGATCTGCATTTAAATTGTATATTCGTTGAAAGATAAGAGAAAAATACAAAATAGTTAACATTCCACACATTTATTAAATTTCAGATCGTACTGTGAACGAGAGTTTCGTGATTGCCGCCTGCAAACCTGCTACGTGCAGTCACCAGCATATCCAGGACTATATCCAAGAGCATTAAATTGTCGCTACAAACTTCATACCAGACAACCGTACATCAAACTTTATCTACAGAATGAACAATTTTCGGTGGATGGGCAACGGTAAGATTTGTGCTTGCTAGGTCACTTATCATTCCATATTTTTCTTCCGTTACAAATATACGAATATGCATACATATGTATGTGTATATACCATATGTACTTACGCATAAACCCAATATTAAATTAAGAGTTGGAAAAAATTTAATTCTGAAGCATGCAGAAACCACATATGAGTTAACATATGTAATATCTATTTGTAAGAGATTTGTCATCCTTTGAGCGTATCGTGAATAAAAATACAAGTCAATAGCTATAATTTGTGTTATTATAAAATCAGTTTTCCCCTTTCTTGTTGAAAGTTAAATTACATGAGTGTCATTTAGTTGATGTATAATTATTTAATATTTTCAGATTTTTCTATTAATTAAGCAATAAGTATAAATCTTTATGTTTAAGTAAGGTCTTGGATCAAAGTGAAAAAAATTACGAATTAAGAGATACATATTGATTTTTCTGTCAGAACAGAATTTCTCAATCTTTCGGAGAAAGATGAGCGAAAGCTTCAGTGACAAACTGCCTGTACCAGCACCCATCAAATCAGCGTATGATTCAAACGTGGGCCGGACACACAAACGAAAAATGCGCCGCTGTGCCGTCAACACTTTGACAGCAAGCTTCGCAGGATGTTGTGAAACTTATGCCCAGCAGCACTTAGGGTGGCCGTGTCTCAAGTAGTAGTGAACTGGCTTCCAAACCGAAAGGTTCGGTGTTCGAATCCCAACCGTGACCGAAAGACATTTGTCAATTAACTAAAATCAAGTAAGATGAGTAGTTGACTAGAAAACAATAGCACGCCAACTTTCACTAATAATTTAGTCTCCCCATTATATGTTAGATGCCACCCATGGAGTAAAATAACTACTGAGACCAAACATTTTTCTTTCGCTTTCCATTCCATTTTGTAAAAAAATGAACACATGCTGAGCCATTTTAAGTGTATATCCACTTCAGTGTTAAATTCTAAAAAAATGGCCCCGTCACGAAACCTGTAAGCAGTTTATAACATTTCCTGAGACGTGAGAACGTTCAGCAAGGCCTAAAGCCCAGCCTGGACGTCACCACACATGCAGCTACTTCACTCCCTTCGCCGACTTTCACACGTGTTTTTTCAGCTTGAAAGCGAATGAAAAAAATGTTATCTAAGGATATTATCAACGAAAATAACAAATCACAATTGTCTCAAAAAGCGGCTTAGTTAAGTGGAATTAAAAAAAAATCTTTTTAATAATGTGCAAGGGGGTCCCATGTGGATAGGTAACACCATGTATAAAAATACACGCGGATCTAGAATTGTTATTCACTGCTCTTTCGCTCTGCTTTTTCGTATAACAAACATTGTGGAAATTGATCCAATAAATAAACTTTGTCATAAATATATCGCTTAGAAGTGATGGGCCAAGTGGTAAGAATTGTTCTGCTGTCAAGGTACAAATATGAGAATGTAAATAAAGCAAACAAAAAACATAATCGCAATATTGTTTTCCCTTTTTACATGAGATTCCAGTAACACCATGAACAGCTTTTTTTTCATTTAGGATCTTTCTAATTTACGACAGTGATTTGTGATTTGTAAATAAATATCGTTGTTGAATGTCCCAGAAGCCATACTAGTGATCAAAGATAAGGTTCTTGAGTAATACCCTCTCAAAAAATCTGAATATTATTTGGGGAAGCAAAATGGTTCTACAAGATTATATATCTTCACTTTCTTCATTAATTAACCTTTTATGATACCTATCACTCTGATTAAAGAATATACATATTGACAGGAATTTCTGAAAATAATTGCCATAGGGTTGCCAACTGCATGTTTTGATGGTATTATATTTTTGAGAAAACAATATATAGAAATAAATTGGAAAAGTTATTTATTTTTATTTGTTGTACCAAACAGTTTAAGACGTTACATAATAATATTATATAATAAAAGCAAAGAAATCCTCTCGTTCTCCACATTTAAAGTTATAACAATCTCCTTTGTTGCTGTTTCGACAAAAAGATCTATTATACATTCCACACCTTAGGTTCAACTTTTGATTCAACATGTTTGGCGCATTTGAGCCTAGATGGCAAACTTTCCAGATAATGGAAAACCAAAACCAGATTTCTACTTATCTCCTCTATCTCTCCCATTTTACACAAAACCCGCCCATTTTACTCAAAAAACGTCATCACGTTACACACACGCGTGTAAATCGCTCTCATTCTAGCTACTATACTTGTAATTTGCTCTCATTCTAGCAAATTCTGGCAGGTTATAGAGATGTACAAAGTGTTTGTAATTCACTTACAGTGTGTCTGTGTGAAAGTTAAGGGTTTGCAAAAGTATTAGTAAAGTTTGCCATCTAAATTAGTTCATCTATGCTTCGGAACAGATTGGTCGTATTGGGGTTTTATCGGATAGTTAGAGGAGCTAAAGGAGTGGGCGGCCGCGCCTCATGTGGTAGTGTATGGCCAATCATACGATTCCAGGTGCAATACCAGCCGTGGCCGAAAAAGTTTTTGAGGCAATTAAAATCTCGTGAGATGAATGGTTGCCTAAATACAACTTCAAGACAATGTACACTAATATTTTAGTCTCCCCATTAAATGATGGATGCCACCAATGGAGCGAAATAGCCACTGAACCCAAAAATCTTTCTTTCTTTTTCTATCCCATTTTTCGAAAAACTTAACACAAGCTTTGGCATAATAACTGTAGTCATACTCACTTGTGCGTTAAGTTCTTTAGAAAAAAAAAAATACAACAACAATTTCAATGTAAACAATGTTGAAAAGGGTATAATCATTCGCTTAGTCTGAGATTTATTGGTTTATCAAGATGAATACTTCCGTGAATAAGCGTATTCTGCTATTTCCGGATTTAGAATTGTTGTATAATATCGGATTTTTCAGTAAGGACATAACAATTTTGTACTTAAATAAAATACAGAACAATTAAAATATCGGCCTGAAATTAATTCCAGGTTACATTTAAGTATAGAATACGATCTCGTTCATTTGACCACTGCAAGCATGTTTGCAGCCATCGATTTTTTTGGAGCCAATTTTCCACTACTCTTCCTCACATATCGGCCGGAACGTTGGCAATTCCGCGTTCGAAAATATTCCTGATCTCTCTAACATTGTTGGTTTGTAGGCATAAACCAAAGACTTAACGTTAACTCGTACAAAGAAATCCAACGGCGTTAAATCGCATAAGCGAGATGGCCATTCGACCGGCCCATTTCTCGAGATTGCACGATTACCGAACTTCCCCTTAAATAGATAAATTTTTTGACCAGCTGTGTGGCATGAGGCACCATCTTGTTGGAATCACATATCACTTATATTAAGTCCATCCAATTGTGGCCAAAAATAGTCTTCCAACATGGAACTATAACGAACTCCATTGACCGTAATATGGCTATAATTTTCATCAATGAAAAAATACAGTCCTATTACACCTCCCGCACAAAATCCAATCCACACCTCACTGTCACTTTTCGTATATGCAATTCGTCACAATGTGGACTGAGAGAGAGAACAGAGCGGAGCTGACAACTACAAATTTGTTCGTCCCTAACGTGCTACTATTGCCAGCCTTTCAAGCATTCACTCCAATCCCCTCACGAAATAACCTTCCTCTTACCTTCTACTATCAGAACGTAAAAGGACTGCGATGTAAACCCCTTGCTGTCTTGCGAAAATAGCACGCTCTCCCATTTGAGGTGTACGCTCAGACCGAAACTAATCTAATTCCCGATATAAAGAATCAGGAATTATTCCCCCCTAGTTTCAATGTTTCTCGAGACGACGATCTTACCCGTCCAGAAGATGATTCGCCTTGTTGAGGTGTCCTACGTCCACAATGACCTAAAGTCTTCTCGAATCGCTGTTTCTACTTGTTGTAAGCTTGACTACGTTTCAATAAAGGTAACACTCCTGCAGGTCCCTGTACGTTATGAGAATGCTACCAACTCGCTATCGATGCAATTGACCAACTAATTAACTTATCTGATCCTCTAGATGATATCATCGTTTTCGGCAATTTAAATCTACCTCAACTGCACTGGACTCAATCATATGATGAATCTTTGTTTATCGCTAACTCGAGTAAAAAATGCATCTTCTTGGATAAGCTTACAGACTGTAGCTTACGCCAATCGACCATTGATAACTTTCACCCACTTTCTTTCTCTTTTCCACCACTTTCATGTCCAGCATACCCCATATGCAACTGCCTCTTCTTAAGTGAATTTCCGCAAAACTAATGCATATCTTAGTAATAGTTCTTTTAAATTCGTCAATATGTCCCTTAATGGTGCTCTCTCTATTCTTTATAGAGAGTTATTCAAATCTACTTTTCTCTATGTCTCCTCTTCACGCAATAAAACCCTTTCTCCGAGCCCCCCGTGGTATAGACTTCTCTCTTTACGTAACAAGAGAAAAAAATGATGGGCAGTTTTCCTTCGATCCAATTCTTTTGCTGACTATTCCAACTATTCTCGGGTTATACCTTCAATTCGCCCAGCTTTATAACATTCTCTATCAGCGATACCTTGATAGTGCGTAATCAAGGCTTATAAACGATCCTAAGTCTTTCTACCAATTGGTTAACTAAGAAAAAATCTGACGGTTTTCCACCATCCCTCTCATACGAAAACATATCATCAATCTCGTCGAATTCGTGTCCTCTGTTCTCTCAGCCTTAGAAAGTGGTAAAGACAACTGATATTTCAGGCTTTTGACAAGATATTTCATAAACTAATCCTGTTCAAATTGTCCGTCCTGGGCTTTGAATCCATTTTGCTAAAATGGAAATTTTCTTACCTGGATAATCGGTTTTATAGTGTTAGTTTCAGGTCTGGCCTCTCGGCCCCTTTCTTGGCCACTTCAGGTGTTCCTCAAGGTAGTCACCCAGGTTATCTTCTCTTCATCCTAACTATTAACGAACGATCTTGAAAGAGTCATTCAACACTCAGCACTTTCTCTCTATGCCGACGATAACAAATTTTGTAAACCCATTTCGTCACAACATGATTCCAACCTCCTTCAAATGGATCTAAATAGTTTTCCACCTGGTGCATCAAGAACTGCAACACGCAAGTGCAACAAATCTCCTCCCCGAATTTACTTTCTCCACGGCCAACCTATATCCCTTGTTGAATCTATCTGCGACTTTGAGATATTATGCGACAGTGAGCTTAATTTCCGTGTGGTTTTCTTCGATTTGCTCGTCGAGGTCTACCCTGAACGATCCTCTAATCTTACCGCCCTATCGAGACCGTCTCAAACTCATTAACCTGAATACCCTTGAGAAACGAAGGGACGCAGCTGACATTATTTTCTCTTACACTAACCCTCGAAATCTACGAAATCTACGTTGCCTTCGTCTCTTTTATCTACCAATCCACCACACCACGTATGGCTCTAACGAACAAATCTCCCGTATGCTTCGGAAGATGTCAGGTTTAAGCGGAAGTTAAAAAGAATTGTTTAATTAATTTTTTTCTAGTTTTAAAATTTATTATATGTATTAAATATCTAGGTAGTACATTCATTATTGATGGAACTATAGGTAGTACATTCATTATTGATGGAACTATAGATTTAAGTTGTCTTTGGCCATATTTGTTATTGGTTACGGGCACCTGCAGCATCCTTTGCACACGTTGTCTTGTATTGAAGTCGTGAATTATTGGTTGAATAAATCTGTTGACGTCATAATATTCGGAGGTAATTCCAACTTAAAAATATTTCCAACAGTCAGGACACAAAGTTTTCTTTCATATCTACTCGTACGACGAGTACTACTCGTATTTACTTTTTTTACTGCCAAGTTTTGGAGCCTTTGCAACTTTTGGATGTGGGTTGGAGCTGCGTTTCCCCAAGCAAGCACACCATACCTTAATTTTGACTCAACCAGAGCGTAATATACTTGTTTCATAACGGCAAACGTGGCATGATACAAGGTGAGCCAGTGCATAAAGAGCTTTCTTTAGGTCCATGCGCAGCTTGTCAATGTTTTTATCCCATAGGAAGTGTTGGTCAATGATAACGCCAAGATATTTAAATTTGTCCACTATCTTAATGACTTGGTTTGTAGAGTTGATGCATCCTTTATTTCTTAAAAATATATAATTTTGCAGTTGTTTGAAATTAGGATTTCGGATATGCATGGTTTTTGTTTTTGTTGCGTTGATCACCAGCCCGTTATCGTGACACCATTTTACTGCAGAATCAAACTCATCTTGCAAAATGGATGTTGCCATTTCCAAAGACCTGTGACGTACTAAAGGGTCCGCCATCTAACGTTCTTTTTTTCAACTAGTGCTTATTTCGTGAATGGTAACACTTAGCTCATGTCTGATTTGACAGATAATTAGTTTTATCCTTCCGCTGAACGAATATGGTTGTGTATACGCTTGAACAATGCTTCGCTAAGTGGGCCTGCGATCGACTTAGAGAAGATGCCGATTTTGCCAAAAACATCATCTTTTCAGATGAAGCTCATTTTGATCTTGGGGCACAAAAAACCCGCACGCATACTTTGAAAAGCCGATACACCCAAATGGCGATCGTTATCGGGCCATGTTGAACGAATTTTTGCTCACAAAAATTGAAGAGGAGGATATTGGCAACATTTGGTTTCAACAGGACGGCGCTACGTGCTACACAGCCGAAGCTACACTCGATGTTTTGCGCCCTGTTTTGGAAGATCGCATTATCAGCCGCAGAGCTGATGTCGTTTGGCCACCTCGGAGCTGCGATTTGACACCGTTGGATTATTATTTGTGGGGTGTCGTAAAAGATAAGTGTTACGCCGACAAGCCAGAGACAATTGACGCTTTAAAGGACAATATTCGTGAAGCCATTGGTGAAATACAGCTGTACACAATCGATAATGTGTAGGCTACTGCATGGCCAGCCAAGGCAGCCATTTGAATGAAATTATTTTCCATTATTAACCGGAAGGATAAAACTAATTATCTGTCAAACCAGACATGAGCTATGTATTACCATTCACAAAATAAGCACTAGTTGAAAAAAAACGTTAGATGGCCGACCCTTTACAATGGCTATATCATCGGCAAAAGCAAAAGATATGCTGTTTTTGAATACATGGAGAAGTTCGTTGGTGAATAGTATAAAAAGTATTGTTCCTAATTTTGATCCCTGGGGGACTCCGTATTCTACTTTTGTTCTTTCGCTAAAAACGTTGCTTATTTTTACTTGAAATAATCTGTTATATATCATTCCTCTTATTCCAATATGTTGCAGTGCATCTATTAGTTTGTTGTGGTCTATGGTATCGAAAGCTTTACTAAAGTCCATGAATAGAACAAGAACATGTTGACTCCTATTTAGGCCTTCATTGACGTAGTTCGCAAATTCACCAAGCAGTTTGCCGGTACTTTTACCCTTTTGGGAACCATATTGATTTGGGTGAGTCAATTTATGTTGACGAATGAATCCTTGCAATATTTCCATGATTACTCCTTCCATACATTTTTCGATAACGGGTAAGATAGATATAGGCCTGTAGTTGTTGAGTTGGTTTTTAACTCCTCCTTTATAAATAGGTCGAACAACGGCGGTCTTAAGTTCTACAGGTATTACCGTTTGTGTCAAACTAAGGTTTACTAATTTGCAAATAATGGGGGCAAAGATGTCAGAATGTTTTTTAATATCTATAACGCGGACTTCGTCGATTCCTGGTGATTTATTTTCTCCTAACGTGCTAATAATTGTTCGTATTTTGGTAGCATTGGTTGGATAAATAAAGATTGAACTACTCAAATTACGATTTGTATGGTTCGAAGTTTTTGAATTGCAGAAATGAATTACGTCTTTGATTTGAGTCGAGAATGCTTTTGCACATTCGTTGGATAGTGCAGATACTTCCGTTGAGAAGTTTTTAAGCAAGGTTTCGTCAATGCTCGTCTTTTTCCTTCCAAGAATTTGGTTTATCAAGACCAATGTTTTGCGAGAATCACGATTAAATTCATTAAACTTATTTTTATAGAAGTTAGATTTTTGCACTGTAATTAGTTTGTTAAGTACGTTTCGAAAACTTTTATATTCAACTTCATAACTTCTATTCGTTCTATTGTTTTTCCACCTTCGGTATAGTACGTCCCTTCTTTTGCATTCTTGGATTACATAAGGCGTAATACATGTTTTTGCGTGTCGCTTTTTTTGTTGTAGTTGACATTTTATATATGGCCTTTATTTTATGGACTAACGTCTGATATAAGGCGTCGGTTTATTATTCAGTCCAATCCGTTTCTTCTATTAGTTGGTTAACTCTCCTGTTACAAATTTTTTGGCAATTTATGATGTTTTCAGCTGCAGCTAATTCCTCAGCTGTATTACAGAATACAGCAAAATGGTCCGTCATACCACTTTCTATCACAGCAGAATGAATTGGCATATTCGTTTTGCTAAGCAAGATGTGATCGATTAATGTTTTTGTTCCGTTTCTCGGGTCTATTCTTGTATACTCTGTTATAACGTTAATGAGTCTGAATGACGCTAACATTTCGAGGTAATCTTTTACATAGTTCGATTGCGAGTCACGTGCATTTATATTTATATCGCCCATTATAATTATCTCACTTTTCTTTTCTAATAGGTCCAGGTTAACAGCAAGTTCTTTAATAAACTCTCCTTTATTTAATTCTGGTGGTCTGTAGACTCCTAAAACATATGATGTAATCTTATTTTCAGTATATTTTATCTTTATACTTTCATATGAAGTGGTTTCAGATGGTAAGGGTCTGTGATTTAGTTCCTTACGTACAAACATGAGTACTCCTCCCCCTTTACGTTTGTTTCTATTAGAAAATTCGGGCACAAAACCATCTAAAGTATAAAAGTCTTGTTCGTTATCATTTATATTTGTTTCGACCAGGACTATTATTTTTAACACATCTACGAAATGGCGTATACTAAGTCAAAAACCGTTCCAGTTAGCTCGTAGTGATCGTATATTAAAACATAGAATACCTTTACTATTTTTTAATTCGTTCGTATTTATGCAGCTATAACCCTCCAATACCCTACATTATTATATTTGTTAATACTTCATCTTTTCTATATGTGTTATTCATATTGTCCAAGAAAAAAAATGTTATCTATTGTTCAAATTATTTTTTCACGCAGTGCAACAGTTACTGAATGCGTGTAATTTTGTTTACGTCATTGGCGGTACTTATTATTATTGATTGTGTGTTCTCTGCTCTTCGTGCTAATATTCTTCGCGCACTCTCCCACACAAACTTCCAATTTTCTTGTTTTGCCTTTTCCTTTGTCAACCACAGCAAGTGTTTGTTTTGTCTCGTCAGCTGATTATTGACGTAGATCGTGTTGTAAGTCTTCATTGCACTTGTATTTATATTGCTGTTTTGCATTACTGAAGTCAGTTTAATGGGACGGGCGGTACGAGCTTTTTTCACAAGATTAGTTTTGTCGACGTTTGAGGTGAAAGAAACAATTATCGTTGACTGATCTGGATTTTTTGTTATGATCCTATATGTGTCTATGATGTCAGTGTCTTTTAGTTCATGATTAAGTGTTTTGCCGACTCCTTTTACTACTCGTATTTCAGTCAGGTTTTCGTTTGGTGTTGGAGGGATGCTTTTAATTTCGACATTGTTTTTTATAATATGTTGTTCCATTATGCGCTTGCATACCTTCAATAATGTCGTCTTTCTTTTCGTTGTTTTTTTTTTAAGTTCTTTAATTTCTTTGCTTAGAGTCTCCATAATGTTGTTATTTTTCAGCATGGTGTTATTGAGATCGTCATATTTTGAAGCCAAGAAATCACATCTTGCTGCTATTTCTTTGATTTCGGCTCGCAGTTAGTACATCTGAGCTATTATCGGCTGGATTTATATTTTTCTCCGGGCTATTGGCTGGCCTAACCCATTTGGCGGTTTGTGTTCTCGGTGTTGGTGTTTAAACTTTTTGGGACACTACTACAGCAGCAGGAGGTTAATCACTTATGCTGTTTCTGCATGTATGGCAAGACCACAATTCTCTCCGTTTGCCCATGTTTCTCCACGACCTCTCTGTAACCGAAGTACACTCGAAGTGAAGTTTGCGGTTGCAGCTAGCACACACAGCAAAATCACCATCATTTGGAAGTCTCTCCTTACGCACTCATACATGCTTACCGGAATTTTAACAGACATATTGAAAATAAAAAATTTGTACACAAAAAATTTAAATAAGCCTAAATAGTTCCAAGAAAAGGTATTTTTAACACTTTTTATGACTTAAACAGGATGTTTTTAAAGAGCTGCAAACGCTTCTATGAGTCTTTGCGATTGTATTGTAGCTGTATTGATGGTGTGTGGTGTAATGGAGTCCTGTCTTCTGCCTGTAGAACTTTCCAGATATATGTATGTACGTCTTGCTTGGATAATAATGTAAACTCCGACCTTTCCGTTTCCGATTTTAATCGCAGCACTTCCTCAAATTCGATCTCCTTCACCATCCCTAGATTTAAGCCCTAGTGATAATTCCTAGATATTGCTACTTGATTTTTATTAGTTTTTAAGTCCTAGTTTTTAAGCTTGCATTAAGCAAAATAAATGGGGCGTTAGCCCCCATCAAAGTTAAAATTAGATAACTATCAGAGGGAAGATCAAAACCTCCATCAACTTTAATAAGGATGGTAGATATTCTCTGAAGTCGATTAAATCTGCTATCATACAATAGTATCGTCGCTGTGCTCTATACCCGTTTCATAGAACATTCTTTATCCTTGAGAGTTAGATGTACAAACCAGAAGTTGCGTTTCATATTAAAATCATCGTCAATAATGAAATTTAATCTAAGCTTGCATATTCTCGAGCTAAACTCTTAAGTCCTCAGAATCACAGATAGTTTTTTATGCGCAACGATTATCATCCCCTAGCTTTTTCCGTCGGATAACAAACAAACAACTCACTATACACTATATATAATTAGGGGACACCCTCATTATATTCGTTGACGATAATTTGGGAAATGATTCCTGGGTATATTCTAAGAAAAAAATCGTTCTACAGTAAGGGTCTATCTCCAATGCTGACATCACTTATCGAATATTTAAGGAAAGGCTTACTTTGGTATACTCTGACGCATGTTAACGCAAACGGAAATTGTTCTCTTTGCGGGAACGTCAAAAAATAATGCTGGAGATGGCGTCTCAGCAATAGTAAATAGATGATTCACTTCACGGTTGATTATATGAATAAAAAGGGAAATAAAATACGGCGACGTTTCTTGGACGTTCAAGGTCAAAGGTCTCAATTCGAATAAGTTCAAATTGTTTTACTCCTTGCAAGAAACCTCGGTGGTGTTATGTATTTTACCTTGACTGTGAAAATGTTTACTTTGGTGTTGGGGTTATATAAACTTGATATTCTTACAACTACTACATATTTATTTATACCATTCAGGTGGCTCATACTGTGCGAGAAAGAGCACGCATATGTTGCGATTTGGCTTGGTCTCCTTCTTACACAATTCGCCCGATTTCCCTTGTAATTAGTGCGACTGGTTAGGACAGTGCCCTTGATTTTCAAGCGATCATCCTCGTGTGATGAAAAAGAGCCCAATTGTGCATCGCCAATTTGTCATCGGGCGCATGGGACATTTCATTTAAAGTTTTGTTCTTCAGTATCCTCGGTCGATTGTTTACGGCGTCGCATTCGGTGTAATCTTTATGTTTTTGTGTTGGGAAACCAACATGCTCCCGGCCTCCAGTTTTGGTGCATTGCGATGTTTATTGTGCGAGTTGTTGGCGTCCTGTCTTCTTGGTGATTTGCTTCTGTGCTGTTGTTGTATGCCTTAGTTCTCACAGCCACTTCGTCATCCGCATTTTTGAAAAAAAATAAAGCGAGACATTAGTTTGTTAAGATTTAAAAAGCAAATTATTTAAAAGATAAAAAATATCAATTGCACTGAAAGTGATGGGTTGAGGTGAAGTCTAACCTGATGGTTATAATAAATAAAGATAAAAACGCCAATATATCCTTTGGTCATCCTGTTGCATCTTCCCTTCCACATTTTAATTTCGACAGTCCCAACATAGTCAAAACACTTACGCGCTCCAATGGAAGATTTCCCATTAACTGCTCCTGCATTTTCGCGTTGTAGCGCTGACACCGAACGCATTTATGAATTGTTGACTTGACAAGAGCCTTTAACTTCGTTATCCATTAAATGTTTCGGATATCAGCCATCATCATCTGCTGACCACCATGCAGGGTGATAAGTAGTGGCTTTCTTTCAGTATTATTGGGTATCGTTGCTGAAACGGCAGTGGTTAATTTGATAATCTACCCTCAACACGAAGAATTTCTTTCTCGTCAAGAAAGGGGTTAAGGGTTTTAAGTGAACTTGTTCTTGGTATAGGTCGATTGCCCTTCAGGGCGTTTTCTTCTTTAAATAGATCCCTTTGTACAATTTTGATAAGTTGATGGTGAGATGACATCAGTTCATCTGCAGTGATTGGATAAGTATCCAGTGGCCTTCTTCCTTGCTTATTTCGAACGTTTTCGAGGTATCGTCGCCAAATTGCCGTGCTGCGTACTAATCGTTTAAGAGTAGAACAATTTTGAAAAAATGTATTAGCGATTGTAGTGTAGAAGCATTGCCTTGGTTCCTTTCTCGTTTCCTCTTCTGTTTCCACTGGATTTGTTGTTAGCAAAGCACCCGATACAAAACCCTTGAAGAACTGTGGACCATGCCACCACAGTTTACTGACGATCAACTCTTCGGGAGACAGTCCCCGAGACCCGAGGTCCGCTGGATTATCTTTGTTCCCTACATGTCGCCAGATATCTTTGTTTGTGAGCGTTTGAATTTCAGTGAATCTATTGGCTACAAATGTAGTGCGAATAGCTGGGTTTCCTCTTATCCATGCCAAGGTTATCATGGAATCGGACCAAGCAAATATCTCCAGTTTTTGGAATTGCCTGGCAGTTGACATTCTATGCAGGAGCTTTGCCAGTAATAATGCAGCACAGAGTTCCAGTCGTGGTATGGATATATTTTTTTCTGGAGCCATTCTGGTTTTCGATTTTTCAACTTAGAAGAATCTTGCTATAGCTGCCCTTTTGGAGTTGCCAAGGTTTGGTCGCATATTATTTGTAAACGGTAGCCTTACCTCATATATACCATCTTCTCTTCGCCTTGTTGTGTTTTGATAATGCTGCTGACACTTCTCTTCTTCTTGTGTTAGCTTCCGTATCTCCATATCCTCTTCTATCTCCCAAAATTTCCTGAGTTGTGCATCTGTTGTGATGTGGTGGTTTCGTACTGTCACTGAAGTCAACGTTGGATTTATGCCAGCTGTTCTGGTTAAGATCCGTCCTAGCTCTATTTGTTGTGCGACTGTGGATCCATTTTGTCCTGGAATTAAACCTTCAAGGAAAATACCCGCATAATAAAGGATGGATCTGCCAATGGCAGATTCGCCAAATGACTCCAAGAAGATGTAGACAGGTGATGTGTTGGTAACACAGAGGTCAATTGGCAGAAGACAAACGCTCTAACATCAAGACAAAAGGAGGGACTGTTGAATGAAAATAGAGTTAGATCAACCATACAGTTTGAGGTACCTGTTGACATTTGTCCTAAACCCTTACCCTTTACATCCGCAAACGTTTTCTGTTTCCTTAAGTTAAGAAGCTGTGAAATATTTTCGGTTACGAATGTGGCTTCCGACCCCGGATCTATCAATGCCCTAACAACTGGGGTAATCCAATTGCAGTAAAAACCTTAATTAATTTCGTTGCTAACAGAGCTTTGGATTGCGTTTGGTTAAGATATGAATTAACGTTACCGGTCAATGTTGATGGATTGATTTGTCCATCGTTTCGTCCATTTTGGGAATTACTCTGGTTGGAGTTCGGATTCTGGTTGAGTTGTGGGTTGGTGGAATTTGAGGAAGTCGAATTTTGCGCATTGCTCCATTGATTGGATGGGATGAAATGATTAGGATTACAATGTGGCGTGAAGTTTTATGATACACAATTTGGTCCATTGCTCCAAACCTTTGGGGGACTGTGCAGCAGTTAAAATTTATAAAAAAGTGTTTTTTGGCTTTAAGCTCCAAAGGCTATGAATAAAAAATGATTTTGTGTGGTTATAGATAATTTTTATTTTATGTGTATAATAAAACAGTTATAACAGATGCTCAAAGTGTCCTCCTTGGTTTTGCATGCATGTTAGAGCCCGTTTTTGGATTTTACTACGAATGCTTATTGATGCTAACTGCTGCCTTTTTTTTTAAATTTACTCGCGCCTAAGGGGTTAGATACCCTTTTACTTTTGCCTTGTCGCGGGCAGAAAGGTAGAAGGAGGAGAAAGGAAAATTGTTTTGTATTAGTTTGAAACTCAGGTGCATTTGGTTTCGATATTAGTGCTCAGGGGTGGGAGTCCGAATAGGACGGAGAGTTTTTTCTTCGCTCAGAGTGATTCGAAGGTTATAATTCACACTTGTTTTTTTGTGCTTGCTTGCCTTCACAAACAGAGTTTTCTGACTGAGTTAAAATTACACAAATGAAAAACTTGTCATGGGTAGGATTCGATCCTTGACCCTCCGAGTGAGAAGCGATTGCTAGTACCACTACACCACGACCACCCCCAACGGCCTCACTTTTGATGACACTTCGAGAATACGCTCTTCCAATTCACTTAAAGTTGCTATTTCGGTTGAATAAACAAGTTCTTTCATTCTTCCCTATACAAAAATATCCAAAACGGTAAGGTGAGGAAATCTTGGAGGCCATTGAACTTGTCTGGTCCATTTCTTCCTACTCTTCATCTAGCCAAATTTTAATCTCAAGACAATAGTGGGCTGTAGCCCAATCCCGTTGGAAATATGATGAAGCTAGTTGAATTAGTGGAACGTCCTCTAATAGTTCTGGTAAATCATTTAGCAAAAACTACAGATAGTTTGTAAAATTCAGCCTAGGTGGTAGTTGGAAGTATCCGATTAACTTGTTTCCAAGTACACCTGTCCACATATTGAACCTGAATTTGTGTTGAAATGATTTATGTCTCCTTGTATGTGGATTGTCCGTTGCCCACGTATGATGATTATGAAAATTTGTGATCCCATCACTTGTAATTAAGATTCGTCCGTCCAAAGAATTCTGCTAATAAACTCGTTGTCGTCCAAGCTCCGCTCCAGCAACCAGTTAGAAAACTCAAATCTCTTTTCCAAATCCAGTTCTTGTACAGGTGTATGGTTGTATGGATAAAGATTTTCTCCATGCAGTACATTTGAAATTTTATGTCTCCAAACATTGAATTGCCAAGCTGAGCGGCTGATGCTGATTGATGGATCAGTTATAACAGCTTCCAGTATTTTGGAACTTTTAAGGAACAACGTAAGGAAATGAGGGTTTTGACAGGTAATCAAATAAACCAGCACGCTTTAAAACTTTTTAATAGCTATGCAATTTTAATAAAATTAATGGAAAATTAAAAGTTCTTGGAAAACCACTCTTATTGTCAACTGTTGTTGGAAACGTAGGTAAAAAATCAGAAATTCCTTTTTTTACCTGCTGCAGGTTTTCCTAAGTATTATAAAATCTATGGTTTTTTATGCAAACTTGATGATGATTTTTTGTTTTATTATTGTTACGTTCATAAGAAAAAAAATAGTAAAACGTTATGTTAATTAGGTATTTTCTGGAGAAATCTGACCTCAAAGTCAAAAATTAGCATGGGCAATGAAAACGGAACAGGCTTAGTAACTGGATATCTAAAGACTCAAAAATGATATCAACTTTATTTAAACGCCGTTATAAAGGCTTGGAAAATAAGGTCCTACTCGAAGTTTTAGCACTAGTACTAATAGAGCAATTTCCGTTAACATGGGTCAGGGTACACCAAAGTAAGCCTTTTCTTAAATCCTCGATAAATGATCCCATCATTGGAGATAGACCCTTACTGTAAAACGATTGTTTTCTTAGAATATGCCCAGGAATCATTTCCCAAATTATCCTCAACGAATTAGGGATACCCTGTATAGCATTTAGCACGTCCATAGTATTTTCTCATATGTTCCAACTCGACCAGTCTTATAAAAATCTGTTAATATTTCACGTTAGTGAGAATTTTTTCCATTTTTTTGTTACGGATGGAATTTACTCATTGCAGGAATCATATTCGATATTAATTAACCTCTCGAACATAAGTTTATTTATTTTACTTTGCGCCCAGAGTTTTTGGAAAATAAAAGAGAAAAAATGAGAATCAAACGTTGATGAGCTTTTTACTCTCCCATTTTCCTGTGCTGCCGCTTGAGTAAATGTTTGAACGTCCGATATTTGTCTAATTGCTGTTCAGTTTTCTCCTTTCTCATTTTTTTTTTAATTCATTTGTGATTACAGTTAGATGATTTTTTTTTTGTTACTCTTTCTTAAACATACTGAAGCTTTTCCTTGCTTACCGGTGTCAGGTGTTTGGTTTGCTATTAGCAATTGATCCCATCGTTTTTTGTTCGTTAGGCCATAGTTTTTAGGAGGTAACATTTGCGTGTGTTTGTATCTTTTGCAACATTCGGGACTTAACTCGATTTCGAGTGCCATATTGAAAACCGTCTTTATCTTCTTCATACAAAGAGAAGTTCTTTCTCACCTCGAAAATTGAAAATGCCAATTTTCTGTATGTGTGTAAGTGTATGTGTATACATGTTCGAAAAAGTCAATTTTTTTTAACCCACGATATCGTGCTATCGATTTGAATTTTTATCAAATCATGCGCCTTCACGCAAAATCGCGGCCATTCGATTTTGAAAAAATCCTCCGATGACTTTTCAAGTTATTAAAAACAAATATATTCTCGAAATACAATGAATTTTTGCAGCACTGGTCGAAATCTATTAACATAGCACAAATTTGACGGAAACTTTGCAAAAATCGGGTGAGAATTATCTGAGTTATTTAAGGAATGGCAAAAATTTCGGAACCACCACTGCAGTACTACCTACGATTTCGTGAATAGAGGAAATCCCACATTAAACTAGTAAATTTTTTATCGATAATACATAGGTTTCCTAAATTCTAATAGGATACGAAATATCAAAAACCATTGGGGGATACTGCAAGTTCTCTTTATCAGTTAGTTCTTGGCGTCACCCATCGGTCGTACCCATTTCGGCTAGTTATTCTGAAAATTGTATCTAGATACATCGAGGGTTAGCATTAACAGAAGAGTAGACTATACATGCTATACTATAGCTCATTTAACTTCCGATTGTTTCTTCGTTTTACCATATTAACAACATTCATAATTTTAGAGTGCCTCCTCTTGACAAAATCTCATTCTCAAATCAAATTCTCTTCGAGTTGTTCTTATTATTATACCATTGTATTCCATTGTCTAATCACTTAGTTTATGAGACAATTAGTGGCAACACTAGTCTTAAATGCTAATTTTCAATATATTTTTTTCTTGACTGAGTTATAAATTAAACATACAGTGTTGGCCAAAACAACAGCAACTTTTACATAAACACAAGTCTCTGCGGTAAAACTGATCAAATTGCATTATATTTTATTAAGTTTTTCTTTACACAACAAGTAAATGTATTTGAAAACAAAAATAATTTTTCATAAGTAGAAAAAATAAAAAAAATAAAAATATTCTAACCATGTCGATTTCAAGGTTGCCAAAACTAAAGCAATTTCATATTTAATAATAATCATCGCGACTAAACCGCAATATTTTGTGGCGAAACCTTTGCTTCGATCCGATTGGAAATTATAGAGCGTGGGATGGTTTTCCAAACCTCCTGGACTTAAATATAAATCTCGCCTCTATTCCTGAATTTCTCCCAAATTATTCGCCGATCCACAATCTCTTATAGATCATCTATCGGTTTGAGATCGAGGGACTGGGTTAGCATTTCTGATCCCGAAACCACTCTTGAACTATATTTGAATCATTCTTCGGGTCTTTATCCAGCTGAAATATCCATTTCAGTGGAAATTCCTCTTCAGATTGTGGCAGCATAGTGTTTTCAAGTGTACTTTTGTAAATAAATTGGTCAATATTTCCATCTATTTTATGTGTATGAGACCAAATCAATGTCTAGAGAAACATCCCCAAACCATAATATTTCCTTCTTCATGCTTCACAGTGCCCTTTAAGTACCGAGGATTCAATGCTTCAATGATCGGCTCGCGGCCAAGGCGAAAGTCATCCTTTCCCTTTAAATTCAATTTGGATTCGTCGGAGTATAGTACTGCCATTTGCAAATTTCAGCCTTGCACTTCTGTTTTTATAATAGCTGAAATAAATGGTTTCTTTATGATCCCGAATGATGAAAGACATCCATCAGCAACCCTCCAACGAAGTGCACCGGCGCTAGCTTTTGTACTAAGCTCGTTTTGTAATTCCCTAGATGACATAAAGGGATTACTCTTCGTCGTTCTAATGATCACTTTGGTAATTCTTGGCCTGAAACCTCGGTGAATCATTTTGACGAAGTTGTACAATTTTATGAAACGGCTTATCACCGATTTCGTGATTAAATACTTTTTAGATAATTCAGATTGTTAAATACCATTTCTATATTCGCCAATAGTTTTTTCTTTAATCTCATGGGAGTAGTTATTTCTGGCCATTTGAAATAAAACTTAAGAAACACTTCTAAAGTTCTTGCTGCAGCAGACTGATATACCCAATTGAGTCAATTTAAGTTTTTTTTTGAATATAAACAAATCAGATATGAGTACTTGTGGTCAAGCTAACGGTTTTTCTATTTCTCCCGAAATAAAAAATTACGGAGCAAATTGAGTTGCTTTTGTTTTGGCCAGTTGAAAAGTAAAGTAAATTAAATTGGATGTTTGTATCTTTTTTAATACGGTAAAATTACTATTCATTGATAAATTAAACATCAATAGTTGCTTTAGTTTTGGCCGACACTGTAGATGCATTTAAGATTGTTATCCACAATTCTGATCGTGTTCGTTGGCGTCAGTGGCCGTTACTTTTCAGTATCAATTATTTTCAGGTCATTCCTTTCTTTTTTTTTCTCAGCTTATTTTTCTTAACTTTTTGTCTGTATGCCGAAATTTCAGGTATCATCAGACACAATTCTGGATACATGTAGATGTTTAAGAGTGCGTTGGTTAAGGTATTGATAACTTTACACTTTTCCCAAAAATACATACATATATATGAATGGGTTTCAGAATTCAAAGAGCTGACTTCCAAGAAGGCTAGATTTGGTAATGTACCTGTCATAAAACTAATGCTACACTACACGAAACACTTTAATAGTTACTTAGCTACTCTCTGCCGAAACAACATTTTGAATCAGAAATGATAATATACAGTGTTTTCTATGTCTATTGCTGTTACTGATCTAATTTAAGCCCGAACAAATTTTACAACATCCCACGATAGCAGACACCTGAAAATGCTACACCAATTCTTCCTACATGAGGTCAATTAAAAATTTCTACCGACTGATTTTCACAGATTTCAACTAGGAACTGAAAATATACAATCAAATTAAAACGATAGTCAAACGGCATCTTAAAGTCTTTTTGTAGTTTGAGAGCATAACTAGTGTTTGTGAGTTTACCTACTTCAATTTACTCTTCTGATACCTTTCAAACAAATATAAACGTTGAAATTAATTCTTCGTTTTATTGATCGATTTGAGCGATTGTAGTTCAGGAACACATCGAAGAAATACAACTCGTTTTTTTAATTTTCCCTTTTTCAAAATCCTCATATTGATTTCATTATTACCACTAAGCAATGTTAAATGTTCAGAGACTCGTACCACTCTGATCACAACAATATTATAAAAAAAATAAACCATAAACACCATAAGAGCACTTAGTCCGCTTAATTTCATAATAATAATTGCTAAACATTGGGCCAAGAGCTGATTTCATTTGATTTGAGGCCCTGGTGAACCCCGGATAAACTTATTAAAGCTTATTATTAATCCACTTAGTTTCTAAACATACATAAGGCTAATAAAATTTACTTATAGCTATGAATAGAAGTAAGGGATGAAAAACAATGGGACAGAAGCGTTGGTTGCATAAATCAATAATAACGATAATACTTTTGCTTTGCACCCATATCTTGTTATCAAGTGACACATTTTATTTCTCAAACTGGAAAATAAAAATGACTTATAAAAAAGGATTTTATATTAACGTGTTAATGTAATAAATAAAAGACAAAATACGTGTATAAGGTGATTTTATGTTCACGAAAGTCTAGTAGGGATTTTATAAAGCAGTGATAACGTCTTCATAGATGTCTGGTACTTTGTTCCTATTGAGCAATGTTGCTTATTAAGAAAATCAGCAAACAACCACAGCGTTCTATCATAAAGCAAACATGATTTCGGACAAATTAAAAATAACAGACATTTAGGCAAAAAAATACTCGCCTTATCTTCTTTACCATTCCTCACTATTGCTCACTATAAATGCTCCCAATTTCTCAAATAAGGTTTAAAATACAATTATTTAAAAGCACTTTGTTATACATTTCTCACATAACTTACTATCAATAGACACAAAATGGATATTTATTTGTGTAAAGTGTAGGGTGACATGCAAGACAGTGAAACATAAATTTCTCCTTTTTATTTTTTTGTAGTTTTTATTTTATTGTATCCTTTAAGTTATATTCACTTGCATGACTCATTGTAAAACTATTTATTTTAATAATTGAAAAGGACTGTCTTATAAAAGTGTTCGATGGTACAATGTACACCAGGAGATGGTACAGTGTGCATCAAGAGATGACACACAATAAATATTTACGTAATAAACAACTTTTAATGATTCCTCTGGAAGGCTACTGAAATATCATGCATTTACAATTAAAGAGAATTATTTTGTTTCAATTTCTTACAACATACTTCTATTATCACGAATAAATAAAGCCAACATACATGAATACGTTGAATAATTTACCTTCAACGGGTAACCCGTCTCGCTATATTTGCTACGAATGCTCATCACTTTTTCTACAAGTCTTTCGGACGTACTCTGGAATATGAATGATTCTTTCCTAAGCCATACAACTCGCTTATGGAATGCCTGTTGCTTCGGCAGGACGTTGACTTATTCATTTCAATACAAATCGCTACATTCAATACAGTTACAACAGTTACTCTTGTTATCTTTTACTTAAACCACTTAATCATTTATCCTAATTAACACTTCAAATTCAACTGATGAAATGACTAGCACACCTTGGGGATGCTGGTATTTACACTTGAATCACCGAGAACAATCATCGCCATCCAGCGTCCTATACAATTTCCCAATTTGCTAGAAAATTCGATTCCACTCTCCAGTCATCAATGGTTGAGATTTTGCTATTGAAGTATCTTCTCTTCGAGTATCGACATCTTCTGTATATGTAAATCTAGATGTCGCTGTACACATTTAAAAAGGTATCACACTGCTTTCTCCCTACAGTTGTTCGTCCCGAACAGCTTCGTTATTCATCATTCCGTTGAAATGACACATTCTATCCAAATGGAACACCTTAAATTTTCCTCGATACCACGCGCTGGATCCGGTAGACAACGTCATTAATGCGGCTTATCACTTTGTATGGAATTTCCCAATGCTGTTGCGATTTTGGTGATTTTCTTTTCGTAAGCTGAGGATTATACAACCAGACTAGATCTCCTTCGATGGTGCCGGAAGATTTCGCCTTGATGTCGTATCTAGTCTTCATGCGGCTGCTCGCTAGCTTCATCTTTTCTCTGGTGTCTTCATGCAATTTACGAATCCTGCTGTGCAAGTCATCCACGTAGTCTTTAACCTCTTGGGGCTCCGTAGGTGGGGATCCGATGTTTGCTTCACTTGGCAACCGAATTGTTTGACCAACTAAGATCTCGGATGGTGTGTGTCCTGTTGAACTATGGACCGCGATTAGGAAGAGGGGTATGTGTCGATCCCAATCCTGCTAGCAGTTGCTGACATCCTTAGATAGATGCTCATTCAAGGTCCGATTGAATCACTCGACCATTCCATAAGATTGAGGGGGTAGTGGCGTTGTAATTGTCTTTCTTATTCCAAAATATTGGCACACTTCCTGGAAGACTTTTGATTCAAAGTTTCGCCCTTGATCACAGTGTAGCTCCATTTGGACCCCAAATCTGCTCACCCATTTGTCGACTATATGTCCGGCTACAGTCTTAGCCTCTTGATTTGGGAAAGCAAAACTTCCGGTCACTTAATGATGTAATCCATGACCACGATTACGTATCGGTTACAATTAAATGTTTCGGGAAACGGTCCAGCGATATCGATGGCTATTCATTCGAATGGAGCTCCGACATTGTATTGTTCCATTTGTTCATGTGCCTTATTTTTAAACCCTTGGTAGCCGCACACCTTATGCACTTTTTGCACCAATTCTCGACATCTTTTTTAGCGCTAAGCCAATGGAAACCTTCCCTTACCGTCATGTATTTCGTGGCGTACTTGGCTTATCCTGGACCGTGGCACGACTAGCTGCACACGAGATGTTGTCCCATCTGCACTTTCCCATTTTCCCTTCAGCAAACCATCTTTCACACACAGCGAGTCCCACTGTGCCCAGTATGCCTTCAGAGTTTGACTCCGGTCTGATATCTGCTACCTGCTTGGTCTTTCCTCGTGTTCCTTCCAGACCAATATTGGTTCGATGTCATTGTCTGCCTGTTGGGAGAAACGGATTTCGTTTATACTCCAACCCTCTATTGGCTCAGTCCTGATCATTTGGATTGCGGCTTGCTCTTTCACTTCCTTTATACTGACTACTTCCCCTGGGGGGCTTTCATTGTATTGCTTTGCCTATGGGACTGGGATAATTGCCCTGGAGTTGCCGACTCCTGCTACAAGCATTTCACAACAGATGGCTTCGGGAACTTTGACCGGCTTCTTGGTAGCCGTTTCCGCTGGTTTTTCCTTCTATTTGCCTCTAACCGCAGTGCAGACAGCCTTTTCTTCGTACCGGTTTTTTTACAACGCCCTTGCAGATGCTATATTTTATCGTAGTTCCAGCAGCGCATCCTACGACTCTCTCTTGAAACCGTTTGGACTTGAAACCGTTTGTTGATAAGCTGTGCCATTAACTCTTGATTTATAAAGAGGATCTATAAGTCTGAAGTTTTTTACGTCTACGACGAGACCGGTTTTCTTAAAAAAATCAGTGGTTTGGTTACCGATGCGATTAGAAAAATTTGATTGAAAATTCGTCTGAAACCTAAGCTGAGGCGAATGTATTAAGTGCTGAAAATTTTTTGGGAGAGCCGTTAGCTGCTGTGATATATTGGTCTGGGTTACTTTTATCTGCTTTGTAGTATGAAATAGGGACGGCCGAAACGTCGGAACCTGAGTCTATTAAAAAGGTTAATTTCGATATTGGATATTTTATAATAAGACGGCTTGGCATATTGGGTCTACTGCTGTTTGCCGCAGTAACGGCAGTAGAATCTAGTTTGGGTCATTGTGTGACTTGAAATTATACGGTTTTTTGCACTTTTGCGCTTTATGGCCCCATTTTGAGTGAAACCAACAGGCCTTTGAATTTCTTTTGGTACTGGTGTTGGAATGTGATCTATTGTGAGTGTGACGTGCTTTTGGGTTTGTGCAGTTAGGGTTTCGAGATCTGTGACTGTTGAAACTGAGATTAGTTAGCATTAATTTTATCTCATGTATTTCCGTTCGAAGGGTTTGATTGTGAGTTCACAAATGTTTTCGTTTGTTTAGGACGTCATGCACAAGGATGAAGAATTTTGCTGCTGATAGACTTCGAATATATCATCAGCCATTTCTAACAGTTCTTCCGTTTTGGATTTGTAATTTGCTTTTATTGAAACTTGCACCAATGTGGGCAGTCGCCTCTTCCATAACTCCATTATTAAGTTTTCTGTAACTATACTCGTAGTAGATTGCACTGCTATTGTTTGAAGTCTACGGTAAAATTCTGATGATTTTCTATCCCCCATTTCTTCCCCTGACAAAAGTGCTACTATTCTCTTTCCTTCACTAATGGAGTGACGCTCTATGAGTGCCTTTTTAAGATTTGTATATGATGTGTTTGAATCCTGCACGAGGATGTCATATACACTTGTAGCTACGTCCTGGGGAAGCGAATATACTACATAATGAAATGTTGACTGTTCTACTGTAATATTTCTTATTGCAAATTGGAATTCCACTTGGATAAACCATATGACGGGCATTTTATTCCAAAACTCTGGGAGTTTGATTGCCACCGCGTATACATTCGCACCTGAAAGGCCTGTGTTTTGTCTAGAAGTGTGCTCCGCGGTTTCAATTGCTTTCAGTGGTTGGTAAAATTCGAACTGGCGAATCAAATTGCGCACGGGATTGCGAACGGAGGAAGGTTTGACTTACAATATTTTAAAAGATTACAAAAAAAAAAAAAAGTATTTCACTCTTATATAGGGTCCGCTAAATTTTTTTTTTTTTAAATGCTATAAAAATAAAACTACTGAATATTTTCTCTTTTTATTTGAAAGTACAATCCTTTAATAATGGAAAATAATTTCATTCAAATGGCTGCCTCGGCTGGCCATGCAGTAGCCTACACAATCGGTCCAATTTTTAAGCACATTATCGATTGTGTGCAGCTGTATTTCACCAATGGCTTCACGAATATTGTCCTTTAAAGCGTCAGTTGTCTCTGGCTTGTCGGCGTAACACTTATCTTTTACGGCACCCCACAAATAATAGTCCAACGGTTGTAATCTCGGAGCTCCGAGGTGGCCAAACGACATCAGCTAACGACAAAAAAAAAAGAAAAATGGCCCAATTATGCCTCTGGACCAAAATCCGCATCAAACAGTGACTCGTTTTGGGTGTATCGGCTTTTCAATGTATGCGTGCGGGTTTTCTGTGCCCCAAATGCGACAATTTTGCTTGTTTACATACCCGCCAAGATCAAAATGAGCTTCAACTGAAAAGATGATTTTTTTTGGCAAAATCGGCATCTTCTCTAAGTCGATCGCAGACCCACGTTCCCAGCATTGTTCAAGCGTATACGCAACCATATTCGTTCAGCGGAAGGATAAAACTAATTATCTGTCAAATCAGACATGAGCTAAGTGTTACCATTCACGAAATAAGCACTAGTTGAAAAAAAAAACCTTAGATGGCGGACCCTATATATAGAAAAAACTTGCTACTAAGGTTAATTTAAATGCGTTAATGGTTTACTATATATAGTAGTATAAATACCGTTATAAATAATATTTTAAATTAAAAAAAAGGCACTTGTTGCTGAATAGGTGTTATGTCAATGGATGATGGTGAAATTAGTGCCTTTGTCGACGTGGTTGGTATTGGTGTTGTACGGCTTGATTTTTATGAATCCGTTGCAACACTTTGTAGTTTGTAGCGCTCCGGTTGATTTTGGAATTGGTAGATTGGAGCAGTTACGATGAAGTTCCCCGAATCGGCGAGGATATGTGGCGTGATAAACTTGCGCTTCGGTTTGAAGCTGGCAATTACGATGGTGTTCTCCGAAGCAGCGTGGTTGTGTGGCGTGATGAACTTGCCTTGATCGATGTGGCAATTTAGTTGGTGTTCTCCAAAAATAGTCGTGGTGTAACTTTGATGCTTTGTGAAATTGCGTAAGGACGGATAACTTGGTTGAATAATGTAATAATTGCAAAATTGGAATGGCTTGATAAAATGGCGTTGCAATAAAAAAACATGGTGAAAGAAAATGGCTGCTTGAATGCAAATGAGTCAGCATGTACCGTGTGGTTTGTTTTCGCCGCAAAAATTGCAAATATTTGTCTGTTCGGGGTTACCAATATTGTTGCATCTGCAGAACGTTGCTGATCACAATTTAAAATAAGTAAAACGTAGATTTCCAACTTTCTATAAGTATTTTATTACTCCTTTAACAACAACGTTTCACAAATTTGTTGTTTGGGGATCGACTACTTTACTTCAACTCACCTACTAATCCTAACAATATCAATTCCTTTCAACCATTCGCAGTGCCCTCTAATGGGCGATAGTCTATCGAGCTTGTATAAATGTAATAGATTATCCTTGTAACCAACGTGACCACCACATGCCCTGCCGAACTTGTGCCCTAGTCATTATAACTATCAAACATTTAAAACCAACATATATCGGTACATCTCTTTCTATACTCCCTAATTTTCTTCCCCTGCGCTATAAGCAAACATTTTAAAGGTACCTAAAATCCTTTTTTCTTATTTTTCAAACTTATCACTTACATCCACAACTACACTTAAAGAGCCTGAGCACGTTTTAATTTTATAGGAAAATGGGATGATTTATCTCCATGGGCTAGCATACAATATTTAATAGGGAGACTAAATTATGTAGTTAGACTTGTTGTTGTATTCTAGGCAACCATTCATCTTATGTGGTTTTAGTTGCTTAAACCAAGAATGTCTTTCGGACGCGGCTGGTATTGAACACCGAGCCGTTCGATTTGGAAGCTAATACACTACCACTTGAGCCATGGCAACCACTTTGAGCATGCGCAGATTATACAAAGAAACTTTAACTTGAAGTCAACATCTTATTCGAATAAATGGTGCCACCCTTTGCAAATACTAAGCGATGTTAAGAATTTATTAAGAATCCATTTTAATTTACAGCTCCATCTTGCATAAACTGCTGATAACAGAGTTGATACTCCCAATATACATACATCCATTCCATACCTACAAAAGCAAAAGGGTCAGTAATGGAGAAGCTATTTAAAAGATTTTCATTTCAGATAAGCAAAACCACATTATTTCCCAACATACTTATCTACAAGACTTTATCTTCTTTCAGTTTTTTTTATAACAGTTTAAGTTTCTTAGCCCAAAAGCTCCACCCACATTAAAGAATATGTCCATGTGACAGGAAGAATTCTTTTTTCTAACCCCTAAAAGTCTCCAGCCAACGTTGGTAATACCTCCAACCATCCTTGTTACAATAAAAATATCCTTCCTCCTTAAGGACTATTCCCTAAGCTGTGAATAAATACACAGAAGTTAAATCCGATAATAATAGAGAAATATCAAATCAATGAACTGAGGCCTTGCGAAAATTATGGGCATGGCAATAACAATTTCGACTCACCTTCCAAAGACATGCTTATCACTAATCGAAAGAAAGGAAATAAATACGAGGTAATAAAACTGAATAACTTTCACCAAGTAACTCGCTCGCATTGGGATTTCATGTTTCCTTTAGTTATTCTGGCGAACACGCACTTTCAGCTTCTTGGTGGGATGCGCAACCAATTTTTTTCCTAACATTCCATAGCTACGGATATACTCGCATAGTATTCGGTTCCGAAGTGTAGTGAGTTGAAATAAATTTGATCATCACACACTCTTATTTTATCCAGAAGATTACTTAGCTTCCAATTCCATAGAAAAAAAATGTATATAAGAATATCTACATGTATATTATATTGTATATTTTCGCTATACAGAGGAGAATAATGTTTAATGGAGAAAAAGTAAGATACGAGTTTTAGCTAGGAAAAAGTGACTTCAATTAACTATCTCCAGGAAACATGCGTTTCTTTAGTGCGGATGTATTGTAGTATATTTAAAATTTTTGTAAAAGATAAGATTTTATCATGCAATAACAGTTGGATTTTAATTTATATCTGCTTTAAATATCTTTAAATATCTGCTGTAACGATCTCATGCCATGTGCTATTTTTATTTCAAATTTAAATGGATTCAATTACAGATGTATGTTTGTAGGTAGGTATATACATATGTATGTACTTTATCATGGCTTTGTTAAGACAGAAATCATTGGTTAAGTTATTGGTACGATTATCTTTTCCAATGGCTGACTATCATCTACTCAATTTTTGTTTTTTTTTGTTCACATTACCTTTAGCGCGGCGTTTTTATATTCCTATTTTCCAACCAACTACACACTTTATGTCAAAGTTCGTATTTAAAATGTTGAACCAGAAAGAACAAAAAAGAATAATCGATAAAAGGACTCTTGCCTTCTACCTTTGTAGTTGTTCTTTACATTTTTGTATGCACTGGTTTTCCGTTCAAAGTATTTTTGAACGAGAATTTGCTGACGACGTCAATGGTCTTCTGTTTTTTCTTTTCTTTCTTTTTTTTGCATTGTTTTTTCACTTTGCCGATACATTATACATATACATATGCATCCTTTTGTTTTCAAAGTATTATTTTTACATAGGTGTGAAAAGGTATCGAATTTTCACTTTTTCACAAGAAACATCTACGATCAGTGAACTGCGAATTCAAATTTAAATATCTATTATACGTACAGGAAGGGTATATGGTAATACGGTTATTTTTAACTTTCAATCTTAAGGCTGTTATACAAAAAGCATTATTATTTTATAAAAGGACAAAGCTTGTTAATAATTTGTATGCATTTTTAATTTAATATTTAAAATTGCTTCCTGCGTAGTCTTGTAAATAAATAAATTTAATTTAATATAGATTCAGATAATGTTTTAATTCAGATACAACTGACATATGAGTATATAAATCAAAAAAAAAAACATAAATAAAAAGACAATTGGTTGTATCTCTTAGCTTGAATTCAATTAGAGATTTTTTTTAAATTATGTTTTTATTTCATGACAGACGTCAGGAGGAAAGTCACTTTTGAAAAGATTTCTCATTTTGCTGTAGATGATTAATGGCGTTAAAAACATTGTTTGTGGTTATTATTATTTAAACAGTTATAACCATTCAACCTTCGAATATCGTCTTAGAGTTTGTAGTTGCGCAATTTGGAACAAATTCCGATAAGTGCTCACATTAAGTTTGAAATGATTTGACAGATTATCAAAAGACATACATATCTATTTGTCAAATATAGCACGTGATAAAATAATCAAGGAAATTTCTTTCAATATAAAATGTAAGAAATTAACAAAAAAAAAAAATAAAAAAAAATATAAATCTTTACATTTCAGTTTTTGGAGATGAGTCTCTCTTCTTACATGTAATTAAGACTTTATTAAAACTATAGTCTTTTCCTTGAATAGCATTTTGCGACTTTATTAAAGGATTGAACTCTGAAATGTAATGCGCATACTTCGCTACAACTAATGCAATTGTTATGTTAATTTTCCGAGTTTTGAACCCAGACCTTCTTGTGCAATAATAATGTAAGTTAATATATACAATAAGACCTAGCTGTACTGACTAAATCGTTTTGATAGGTTATAAACAAAACAACAGAGGTGTAGAAGGAATTAATTTTGTTTATGCAAATTCCCCTATAAATAATATTTTATATTCATTTGTTGCGAAAATGGAGTCCGTTAACAACAACACACTATTAAAGATATCTGTAGGTTGATATTGATTGTTTACATACTCGTATCGCGAGGTATAACATTCATATCTTCAATAATCCACCCTTTTACTCTGGTAAATTGTGATGGTAAATATTTTGAAACTTTTCAATAATCTCTGCTCTTCTGGGCTGAAGAAGAAGAGATTTTGAAGACTTTGCGGAAAGGATATTCGCTTGTTGTGAGTTGCGCGTTTCAAGAATGAAAATCTTTCTTTTTTGGGTAATGTAAAAATACGAAGACATGCTCTGTTATTAACCCAATGCAACTAACAGTTCTGTTGTAAGAGAAATTACAAATTTCCACCTTAAATTTGTACAAATAAATAAAATTGAAGTGTCTTCCTGTAATATCGACATAACTACCTTTTTTAAGCATATTATTATTTTAAGCTTATTCTTATTTGTATGCTATTAAAAAATAAACGACCGTTAAAAAAGATTTTGTCCATATGTACGGGCTAATAATCATCGGAACGGCTGAACCAGGTTTTCTGAAGTCATGCATGACACTACAATAATTTTTAATTGATCAGGGCCTTACTAACAACGAACCATTAGTAGACTTAAAAACGGTATCGACCCGGATCTAGGAAGATGGCGTAAATCTGCGTCAATTGACACCTCAATTACTATCCTAGGTCAAGGCATTGAGGAGCGATGAGCCGCTAAAGTCGAGACCCCCAAGAACGTATACCCAAGTACAGGTGTGGCCACTAATTTTTAATGCAATTTTGTGAATTGACTATATAAATCGAAGAATGTTTTTGTGTTGGTAATAAAAATTTATGTTTTTATTTATATGTTACTCGTTATAACTTAGATTATTAATTTTTTTTCTCATTATTGCAAATTTCACATACAAACGAAGTGCTTGAATGCTGCACACATATTGGCCGTTTACATGAAGAGCACATGTTAGGGGTAAGTCTTCTGCGTTCGTCGTGAATAAAACATATGTAGCAGATTCCAATCTGTTGTTTCTTTTCCCGTCCACCAGCAGATGCAGACGTTGATGGTCTAGCGCCAGCTCTTTCTTGTAAGGCGGTACTTTTTCGTACTATTTTCAAAATATATGATGTACGCTGCCCATAATGTCAAATCAATCATGTTGAAAAATAGAGATATTGGCCAACGCTTCGTCTGTCTTTGGCAAGCATTGGCCCATAACATCCACTCCTCCTTTTGTTTCATTATAAAATTCTATAATAGAACAACTGCCTTGTTTTTTCGCACTTGGATTTGAATTTATTTTGAAATATCAAAATCAACTGAGATTATTTTCTTCGTATGTGAATATAAAACGGTGATGCCAATGAAGTCAAGTCAAAATTTTAACTTCAATTAGAGTTCTTTTAAAACTCTAATATAATATTATTTTCATCAATCAATATGTTTGTATAACGAATGTAGTATTTAATTGTTTCAATGAAACATTCACGAAAAAAGACATGTTTACCAATTTGTACTGCAAAGTATTTCAATAAATTATAATGAAGGTAGAGGAATCTGTAAAGCTCATGAAAATTAAATAACGCTTATACAATTCAACTAAATTCAATTAAATATATTTTACACAAAATTTTATTTTTAGATATCAAATCTAACCATTTTTAGTGTTGCTCTTACTGTTAAATTTGCGCTTTGGCATCACCCTGTTCTTTAATGTAATATTTTAAAAATGTGCCATGGCTTTCTGCGTGCACATTAAAATCCATACTAACTCTAGAGCCGGCTATTAAATTCGTTATGGGTACAAACATTTCGGACAGTGTGTGGAGATTATACTTAAGCTGTATACTTAATTTGGTTCTTAGTAAGGTCTTTATTGTTTATAACAATTGTATTTGTCATGCACAATTAAAAATAGTTTCTACCGATTCAATAGAAAAGATTATCACTAGATACATGATATATATATGTATGATTAACATTGCCGGAATATGATTGTAAACGATTCCGTATTAGTTTGGACAATTAAGTATTACTTATAACAATTGAATTTGTTATAAATAATAATACTCGTAGATCCTACCGATTAGATGGAAGATATTTTAGAAGATAGATTAGATTCTGGATATTATTAACATACCCGAGTATAGTTTTAAACGATTTTGCATTAGTTTCGGCAATTAAGTATAGTTTGTAACAAATATATCAAATAGAATTGTTAAAATTTAGATGTTAAATTCAGTGAATAGTCGTTTATAACTCTATTCCGGCTAAGTTAACAATATTTAGTTATGATGGCTTGTATTTAATGTTGTAAAACCGTTTTAAATCGGTGGATTGTTCCATTCTCACCGGTACCGACCCGAACCTTTAAAGTACACATTATGAACTTTGAAATAGTATAAAATCGATAAAGTATACATACATATGTATATGCAAATACATCATAAAAGGTTCAGGTTTATCCGGTGCACAGGGGGATGAAGTGACTTCATATCATAACGGAAGATATGTATGTATATTAGTCGTAGTACTTCCGGAGCAGTTTGGCGCACCTTATAATTTTTTATTCATAAACTGTTTCCTCTTACTTACATTTGGAAAACCGTTACATTTGGACAGTATACTTTGACCCCAATAATGCAAAAGCAGTACTAGAGAATCCAAAGAATACAATGTTGATGGCGTTTTATAATTTGTCTCAGAGCGACGAATTCGCAACTACTTTGCTGTATGAAGATGTACCAGCCAACTTTATGTAATACATTTAATAAAAAACATAGTACTTCCCAACGGCGATGCCGCGGCGCTCCTGTTGAAGGCAAACCTGGTGTATCTTACGATCATACTCTTGGTAGAGTCTATACAATACATCCTAATAATCAAGAATGCTATTATCTGCGGATGTTGTTATATGTTATTCGAGGGCCAACTCCAACTTTTCTGCAGAAAATTTAAACAGAGGACAAACATTGAACAAACTGATTTCGATTCAGTTGAACTTTAGCATACTATAAACATTGGACCAATGTTAAACAACGAACAAAATCAAAAAACAAAAATCCTTACTGACAGAGCAAACGTGCGTGCTGATGGCGTATAGTTCGTAAAGACTGCGGGTGGTACTGGCAAAACTTTGTTGGTTAACCTGATATTGGCAAACATACGTGGAGATAAGAAGATCGCCATAACGGTGGCTTCATCAGGAATTACTACAACTCTATTTTCCATAGGGAAAACGGCTTGAACGTAGAATATTTCAAGATACCAATTGAAGAATATCGTATGGAAAATCTCTTCTGCGGTGTATCCAAAAACAGCCACAATGCCAAAGTTTTACAAGACTGTGTTTTTGTGATATGGGATGAATGTACTATAGCGAAGAAAGTATCAACTGAAGCTGTGAATAGAAAAAAGCAAGATTTAAGAAACAATAATCAATTATTCGGTGGAGTAAATTTTTTTGTGTATAGTAGATTATTTGAGACAAACGTTTCCTGTCGTCGCTAAGGGAACACGAGCGATGAGACCTTTGTAAAGCTCACCTAGATATTGGAGAAGGAAAATAACCAGAGATTAATAACAACAATCACATAGAAATTCAAGCTCTTCTTTGCCAGATTGTGTAGGAGATTCATGGTTATGTGAGAGATCTATTTTAGTGTCGAGAGATTTTCAAAAATGGATACGCAATAATCCTATGTTCGAAAACATTCCTTTTTATTCAACATCGTACTTATCCATAAATACAATATACCATACAGAAGATGCAGTATATTACCCAGTGGAATTTTTATATAGCATGGTTTCTACCGGTCTTTCACTGCATAAAAAAGATCCGAAAGTTTTCCTATATTATATTTATTATGCTGTTTAGCAATTTGAATCCACCGAAACTTTGGGATGGCACTAGATTGCGAGCAGTCTCTCTACAGAAAAATATAATCGAAGCTGTAATTATAACTGATTGTTGCAAAACCTAAAAGGTATTTATATCTAGAATACCTATTATCCCGTCAAATTATCCGTTTCAGTTTAAAAGATTGCAATTTCCCATAAATGTTGGATTCGCAATAACAATCAATATACTGCAGGGTCAAACTTTAAAGAAATCGACAATTGATTTAAATAAAGTTTGTTTTAAACATGGGCAACCACAAGTGGCATGCTCACGTTTGAGTGATTCCTTAAATATTATTGTCTTAGCAAAGGGCAATAATACACCTAAATTCGTTTATAAAGAGGCATTACAGAGAATTTTTAATGTTGTGTAGATATAGTTCAATAAGTTTGATTTTCTCAATTACACATCATTTTACAACTATTATCTTCGTGTGTATACAAAATATATATAAATGCTGTCCAAAATTTACGCAAAATTTGACCTTTGCGCCAATTGTGTGGTTAAGTGTTGCCAGCAAAAAAAAATTGGTGTGACAGCTGACAGTTCAGGGTTATTAAATATGGAGCAATATTTTAAAAATAATGATGGTTTGGCAGCTTCAGTTCGCAATTCGCATTCAAAACATAGTCGGAATAGTGATTGAACTTCATCCACTGTGAAGAGATTAAAAAATTTAGGGAGACTGTATCAATTAGTAGTCTTAGGCACTCTGACCGCCCTTCAACAAGTCGTTTAACAGAAAACATCGAAGCAGCTCGTGAGAGTGTTGCTGAGAGTCCAGGAAAATCAATTCGGCACCGTGGTCAAAAATTGTACATTACAAGAAGCTTGCATGCATGAATGCAAAGTGAAATTGACTCAAGAATTGAAGCCCACTGACCACGCACAGCGAATAGAATTCGTATAATGGGTTATGGAACAACAAGAAGTGGATGCTGCTTTTTCAAATAAAATCATCTTCAGCATTGAAACTCATTTTCATCTTAATCGTCAAAACTGTTAAATTTGGGGTTCAGAAAATCCACGAGTGATTGATTAGAAACAACGTATTTGATGCGCATTTTGGGCAGGAGGCATCGTTGGTCCTTTATTTTTTGAAAATTTGAAAAGTCGTTCATTGATCTCCGTAGAGTATAGGCGTGATTCGGCTTGTGGGTGCATAGTGATTAGTATAATAAGTAACAAAGAGACATTTGAGGAATTTTCTATAGGCTCTAATTAGTAGAGTGTCAGTGTGTTCGGCCGGCATATCATAGGTCGTGGGTTCGAATCCCCGATTGCCGTAGACATATTTATTTCTTTTCATTTTTATTTAAAATAAATAAAAACAAACAATTAAATTGAAGTGTTACTAAGTGGTGTTTACTACATCACGTGATGAATTGTGGGGTGGGGTCCGCTATGCCAATAGCGGGACCAGCCGATAAATCGGGCGAGGCTTCGAGTGGTTCCAGCCAAACAGCCATGTTAGCAGAACCGAAGATGAAGAGAGGAAGGAGGAGGCTAAGGCCAACTCTTAACTTGATACAACGTCCCTCGAAACGTCTCTTTCAAAATCCATCGCAAAGTTGCCTGGTGGATTAAGGAAGGAGACGACATCAACTACTAAAAGAGCAGCAATAAACAACAAGTGTCATGGGTCGGAAAATGACGAAGAAACATATTTATTAGATGGGGGCAAAGGTCGTTTCAAGGGAAGCGATAACAGCTTCACAGCCATGGCAGTCTCAGAGTCGGACGACGAAGAGGATGAACTTCAAGCTATAAAGAGCAACATCAGGCATCTTCAAGAAAAAGTGCTTGCCATTAAGGTAAAGCAAACAGCCGGGAGAGAAAAGGAGAAACAATTGAATTCCCAACAACAAGATCAACAGCAACAGCAAAAGGTTGCAAGCCAGCAACAGGTACAACTCCAAACGGACACCATAAAACAGAAACAGCAGTCAAAACAGAAAAAACAAACACAACAACAACAAAAGCATACTCAATCGTCAGGACAACAACAGAAGCAGAAACAGCAGCAACAACAACAATAGCAACAACAACAATAGCAACAACAACAACAGCAGCAGAGACAACAACAATGGCAAGATCAAATAGCCACCAAGCAAAAAGTGCCACCAATTAACATCTTTAAATTGGAGTTAAAGGACACTATTGAAATGTGTAAGTCGGCCATATGCAATAATTTTTTATAAAAAGATAGATAGGCAAATTTAGTGAGGAATTCGACGACGGAGTTCTTCTCCTACACCCCGAAGGGAGACAAGCTGCAAACAATGCTGCTAAGGGGTTTAGAACCGTCGACTGATCCGGAGGAGCTCCTTACACTGCTGAAAGAGAAGAAGTGCGAAGGGCTCCAATTCATGGGGTTCAAGCCTTTTACCACAGCCAGAGCCAAAAGGGAGAAGCGGCAACTGCAGATTTTCCTGGTCCAAATAAGTGCCACCAGCAATCTGGATGGTCTAAGGAGTATTAAAGTCCTAGACTATCAGGTTGTACACTGGGAAAAATTAAAGAGGAGCGACAACATTTTAGAATGCGATCGCTGCCAAAGGTTCGGACACGCGGCGTCGAACTGCGAAATGCAGCCTCGATGCGTGAAGTACGGAAAGACCCACAAGTTCTAGGAATGCGCTCTGGGTAAGGATTGAGCGTCTAAAAAAAGCCAACTCTCTTGTGCTTTATGTAGGAACACGAGACGCACGGCAAATTATCGGGGTTGTCCCAAGTTCCAGTACATCAAAAGAATAAATCTGGCCCGGCAGCAGAAAGTGGAAGTTAAACGCCCACCCGTGCATTTGCAAACTCCAGCCGTTACTCGCCATGTTACCTACGCCCAAATGGCGGGGGGTAGGGGAAATACGGTACAGCAAGCGAAGGCTGCCAGCTTCTCAGGCCCCAGCGCCCAGAGCACTGGAACCAGTACCTGACATGCTAGCTATCTTGCTCTCTATCCGGGGGCAGATGGCTCAGCTCCAACGCCATTTAACTGAACAGACCGCTCGGGTGGATCAAGTATACGCGCTGCTGCCTGGCTTAAGCACCTTTTGCCGTAATGGGTATGTACGTGGCGGAGCAAACCCTGAAGGTCCTTGCTGTGAATGTGAATTCAATGATAAGGTTCAAACGACGAGCCGCACTGTTTAAGTTGCTTAAAGACCAAGCCCCTGATATGCTTTTGGTTAGCGAAACTAAGCTTACCAAAAGACACAAAATGAGGCGCAGGAGATACAAAATAGTACGGAGAAACCGACCCCTCTCCATTCAGAGAGGTAGCGTTGCAATATTCGTACAAAAAGGTATACGATTTAAAAGAGTATACAGTCGCGTAGTACGTAGCTTCCAGGTGCTGGAAGCATGCATCGTGTATATCTCCCTCCGTAGTGGAAACCGCTTTTTCATGGTTTCTGTCTATGCACCTAAGGCTACTCAATCTACTTTATTCATTTCAGAGCTCGAGACGCTTTTTCGATTCCTGAGGCTGGTTCGGAAGACAACAATTTTATTATCGGCAGAGACTTCAACGCCAAACATAGCGATTGGGGAAATAATACACCAAATACTAGAGGAACCTACTATTCAATTGGTGGAGTCAGCACAGTATAATGTATCGACTCGGGCTTAAGGCGACGGATAGGCCGTCGTTTCCCAGACACAGGTCCTATTTGTATCTTCTGCTGTTCGACTCACGAATACAACTGACATGCACTAACCAACAAACTAGAAACTGTCTACGCACTTTCGTGTATGACAGTGACCATTGCGGTCTCAGCACCGAAATAACTGTTCCCAACGAAATTGCGGAATGGGATGAGTTTGTTCGAAGGCATTCCTACAATTATAGTAGGGTACGTTGGACACACTTCACCAGAACACTGACTAGAGCACTTTTCTCGAATTCGCTCTACCCACCGTCCAACAGAAATCTGTCAAACGAGGATATTGACAGGTATCTAAGCCTAATGGACGAGACAATCAAACGAACAATGTACAGAACGATACCTCGGTACCAACACACTGACGAAGAAGACTTATTCCGCAACGCATCTATTGACGCACTAAAAGCCTTTTACAGACAGTTTACTAACAGACATAACCCGGAGATCATGACACTGAAGTCGTCGATTAAAAACCTCCAAACATTAATAAAATAAAATTACAGATAATCTGTTAAGTTTGTATTGGAACAATAAAATTCGGGCTAAGCACCAGCAACCCGAATATGTTCCCGCAAATAAATAAAATATTTCGGGGAAATACTCGACTCGAAGGCACGTTGCAAGAGCAATGACCTCATCGAACAACCTGATCTCCGGGGTTTACTACCCCAATTACATGTATCACGAGAGAGTTCACTTTAACGGCTTTATTCCTCCAGAAGCGTTCCTCTATTTAGATAGCAAAGGTCTGATCCAGGACAGATTGGCGGTTCCGCTAATCCGCCACGTTACTCGAACAGCTGGCTCAACAGGTGACTCAACTACGACAGAGACGTCGCACATGGCAGTGCAGAGCGTCTCCGGTTCAGTAGGGTGGTAGGGAGTCGCGACATGAGGGATGTTGGTCGGCAGCACCAACACTTCTATTGGCTTGTTGAAGGGGAGGATGCGTCGTCGTCGAACTCCTCCAGTGATAGTTTGCTTCATGTGAAGCATGGCCAGCCTAATTTTTTTTAGCCATGGCCGGCTTACATAGTTTTAGGTAGGTTTAAGTTAGATTTTAAGAATATATAAAAAAAATATAGATATATATAAATATAAAAAAATAAAAAAATAAAAAAATATATATATATATATATATGTATATACATATATTTATATAGTAGGTATATATATATATTATGTATATATATAAGTAGTTTTAATTAGATTAAGATTTATTTTTAGGTAGTATGTAGGCTTTTAGTTTTAAGTTTTATAATAACATTAAAATAGTCCATGTACTAAGTTTTAAACATGTTTTCTTAGTTTAAGCTGTAGTTATGTGAGTGTAGAATAAGAATAAAGTCCGTCATAAACGTCGAAAGACATAATATTTAAGTATTATGTTTAACTTATGGTGTACGCATGGGGCTAGTAAGTTAGTTTAAGATAATTTTAGTGTTATCTAAGCTAATTTTTGAGCGTTTTTTGTCTAGCATGTAAGAGTAAATTAAGTAACATAAATAAAAAATAAAAAAAAACAATTAAATTTCTACACGAGTCTCCTCAACCACCTTTTATTTCCTATGTTTCACTCAGACGAAGTCGTTTAAAATATATTTGATAGACTTAATTCGGAAACCTATCGGTCTATCTATCTAACGATAATATAGCATTAAAAATATCTATTCAATTTAGGCGGAAATGTGCTTCCGCCTACTTCCATCTCTCACACTACCAAAATTTAGATTATAACTGATCAATATTTAAGATTTATAAATTCGCATTCTTCCACAATGGGTAGACCAAATTAAGCTTGCTCTTTATATGATTCAAATGAATACATATTGTGATAACCATTTGGACATGGACAGCACCATCTATATTTCAAAAGCAGAAGACTTATCTATTGGAGAAACAATGGAATGCCTTTGACAACTGATAGCGAATATTTTGGCAAAATGGAAAGTAATGCAGCTTTCTGCAGCTTTCTTCGAAAAATGACATAGAGTATAAATACTAGCATCAAACAGATAGTCTGTTTTAAAGTTTTAAAATTTTAAAGAATTTGAAAAGTGAATTACGAGCAGTGATAAAGTGGTTTAGGTAAAAGGTAAATCCCTTTGAATTGTAAATTATATTTGTATTAAATAAAGCAATTGTGTTGAACCCTCACAAATATTTCACATTTGTGTAAAAAGGAGGATAGGGCTGACGAGTATTGTGTAAAAAAATAAATAAATATTGTAGACGACTTGATTAACACCAGATTAACGTTGGAAACGCTCGTAGCATCTGCAAGGCGTCTTCTATTGACAAAGCAAACAGAAGTTGCCGAAATGGCGTCGAAGATGAAAGTTGAGGGGATAAATGAACAATCGCAGAGGCCGTGGGCATTTGCATTGGTTCTCATGAAGAAAAAAAACGGCAGCGCGGTGTTTTGTTGACACGTCGCAATTATGTCACCAAAAAGGACAGCTACCCGCTGCCGGGAATCGATCATATTTTGGAAACGCTTTTTCTAGCGAAATGGTTTTCAACACTTTACTTAAGAGCTGTTACTGGCAGGTAGAGATTAGTCGAAAAGATAGTGAGAAACCAGCCTTCAGTACAAGAAGTGGTCTTTAGCAGTTTACAGTAATGCCGTTTGGACGGTGCGATGATCCGGCCACAGTCGATCGATTAATGGAAAGCACATTGCAAAGGCCCACGTTAAAAACCTGCATAATGTATCTGGACGACATTATCGTCATAGGCAAGACGTGAGAGGAGCATCGTTAAAATCTTAAAGAACTGTTTGTGAGATTGCGAACCGCTCATTTTTTTATATATATAATTAGCGCGAGCTCAAGGGGTTATTATATCTTTAAAATGTTTGCACACAGCGCGGACGAATGGAAACTTAGGGAGGAAGAAAAGAAAACAGACGTACCGATGTACATTGGTCTTACATGTTTGCAACTTATAACTTGGAAATATAGAGCTCGGCAGGACATTCCATAAGCAAGTTGTACGGCTTAGGAACGAATCACGATATTTTAGAGTACGTCCGAAAGTGTGCTTGAGAGTGTGCTGATGAGCATTCATAGCGAGACGGTTGTTACAGTTTATTTTAAAGGGGCGGAATGCTACTGGCGAAAAAGCTGAACTTAGAAAAGGGTGCCTTGTTCTGTTCGGAAGTAAAACATCTGGGCCACATTATATCTACGGAAGGAGTAAGGGCGGATCTTGATAAAATCGAAGCGGTAAAAACTTGGTCAGTCCCAAAATATAAACATCAACTGAGAAGTTTCTTGGGACTTGCCACGTACAATATTACAGAAGATTCGTAAACGATTTTGCTGCTACTGCAAAAAGCCTGCATCAACTTATGGAAAACGGTGGACAGTTCATGTGGTCTGGGGAGTGTGAGAAAGCATTGCAAGAATGCAAGCGGCATCTGTGCAATGCGACATCCCGGAAAAATGTTCATAGTGGACGCAGACGCTAGCAATGTTAGAGCCGGAGCTGTGATCTCTCAAGTTTATGATGGTCAAGTGGTTGCATATCAATCTTCGCTCAGACGACGCAGCTCTGAAATATATGCGGCCATTTAGTTTCCTGAAATCTTTTATGGCAACCGATACACCCTCGTGGTCATGGATCATGAATTACTTCAGTAAGCGGTCGGAAGTGTTAGCAATCCCAAACCAAGAGGCTAGCAGAACAGATAGCCAACAACTGGATGAGCAGATTTGGGGTCCAAATAGAGTTACACTCTGATGAAGGACGAAACTTTGAATCAAAAGTCTTCCAGAATGTGTGCCAATATCTTGGAATAAGAAAAACAAGGACTACAACACTACACCCTCAATCCGATGGAATAGTCAAGCGATTCAATAGGAACTTGAATGAGCATCTGCCTAAGATCGCCGGTAGCTGTCAGCGTGACTGGGATCGATACCCTCTTCTTAATGGCCCAGCGAAATGCGCTCCATAATTCAACGGGACATACGCTAACCGAGATCCTCTTTGCAGTTTGCCAAGTGAAACGAAATTCCTCCCCTTTGGAGCATAATGAGTTGAACAACTATGTATAAGCCTTGTACAGCAGGATTCGTAAATTGCACGAAAACTCCAGAGAAATAATGAAACTAGCTAGCAATTAATGACATTGTCTACAGGATCTAGCGTGGGGATTCTGGTAAAATGAAGGTGGTCTATGAGGATAGTACTCGTATGTGTCCTTTCAATGGAAAGATCAATGACGAAGTTATTCGGGACGAACAATTCTAGGCAGGGAACAGTGTGATAACCGTTTGTAAGCGAACAGCACCATCTATATTTGAAAGGCAGAGGACTTATCCTTTGAAGTGATAATGGAAAGTCTATGACAATTAATAGGGTATATTTTGGCAGTATGGAAAGATGGATGGAGCTCTGGCTAGTATAGAAAGTTCTCGAAATATGACATGAAGTATGAATACCAGCATCCCACAGAGATGAAGCCAGTTTAAAAGTTGAATATGAAAGTGAATGCAGAGTAGTGATAAAGTAGTGTAAGTAAAAGATAGAGTAAAGTAATGGTGGTGTATTGAATAAAGCAATTGTGCTGAAAGAAATAAGTTCTATTATCTAATCATCACATATTCTAATCATCATGAAACGTTTCTCTTAAAATAGAACGCAGCTAAATACATTCATATATGTTTATATTGTGATAACCACTTAAATGTGAGCAGCGACATCTAGATTTACAGAGCAGAAGATGTCGATACTCGAAGACCAGAAGATTTCGATACTTGAATAACAAAGTCTCGACCATTGATGACTGGAGAGCGGAATCGAATTCTCTAGCTAATTGGAAATTGTATGGGACGCTGGATGGCGAGGATTGTTCTCGAAGTATGTCATTCGAGTATAAATACCAGCATCCCCAAGGTATGCAAAGTTAGTTCATCAGTTGAATTTGAAGTTTTAGTTAGAAGAAGTGATTAAGTGGTTTAAGTAAAAGATAAGAAAAGTATAAGCGGTTGAGAAATTGGATTGTATTGAGAGAAACAATTAAATAGTGAATTGTAACTGTACTGAATAAAGGGATTTGTATTGAAAAGAATAAGTTCTATCATTTGTACCCACACAAACATTTTACAATATATTGGATATGTTTTAGAATGTTTTTTTTTGTGGTTTTATTCCTTATACACAAATAATAATTTTCCTATGTTTATAGGCAAACGATAGATCGTAATAACAATTCCATATCAAAGCTTTTCGTTAGATCTTTTGAGAAGTGACCATCATTTGAAGAGCCTGAAGCTAGCTCTAGTTGATCTAAAATTTTTTTCAGAAAGGTTTTCCAAAATTCTTCTACTAATAATGTAAGCCAATTTTACAATACTTTTCTTTCTTGTAACGTATTATGTAGTAACTTAATGTAAACTAGTAGTTACACGGTTACATAAAACAGACTCAATAACGAATGTGATTTGATGCAAAATTCGATTTATTTATTCCCTTTTGAACCCCACATCAGAGTTGCACAGCATTCACCTTTTTTTCGTGGTAAAGCAATAATCTCAAATTATTATCCTTAATATAGAATACAAAGATCTAACTGAGGTCTGTGAATGAGCGGTCGGACATCGTGTTATCAGTAACCCACTTTGAGTATGTTAACTGTTTCACCATGAAAATAAAATTTAGCACCATATCATTCTAAATGACATTGGCTCTAAAAGTTAAGATTGCTTACATTTCTACAAAAACGTTAATTTGGTAAATGACATTACCAAAAGCTTTAGCCAAAAATTCTTATCTCAGAAATATAAAGCAAATTCACAGAATATAAATAGTTAGGAAAATAATAATGATTATACAGCAAAGGATTTATTTAACAAAAAGGACGACAATTGGTACATTCATTTGTATTCTCATTTCTCTTATAGGTGTGAAAATGTAATGACATGTCCCATAAGACCTATCGGGTCTGGTAACGAAAACTGCCCATACGATTGGCTTGCTGTTTACGATGGACGTGACGAACATTCGCCACTTATTGGAAAATTTTGCGGTCTGGGAAAGTTCCCATTTAGTATAATAGGTAAGTTAAAAATATTTTGGGCACATAGCAGAAAAAGTTTAAAGAAAACCTTTAAAAAAAAAACTGCTATATCCATACATACATATATTGATACTCGTACACTATTTGTTTATTCTTGTATGAACTTTTTCTAGCACAAGAAAGAATTCACAGAAATTTTGTGCTGGATTTCGAAATCGGGAAAAAATTTTAATAAATGGTACTAATCTAAATATTATATGAGTTACAAAAATACATATGTAAGTGATGTAATTATTTTTCATTTGGCTTCTCCTTTGAACATCAGATAGAGCTTCGGCTTTCTCTGCTTTTCGGAGCAATAGGTGCCTCCGTCATAACTCGATAAGTAACTAAATATGACCTTCGCGAATTTATCTTATTCTACTATATTTGTTTTTGTTCCTACTGCTGACATTTTTCCTTTGTACTTTTCATATGTAGTTCAGCACTGCGATATGTTGTTAAAGCCGAAGCCCAAGCGGAATTTTACTGTTACAGAACAAGTAGAATTTCCATGCCAGTCCAGCTACCCCGAGCTATCTCTCTATGCGATATCACAATCGAAATTTGTCAGCTACTATGTATAGGTAAAAATATTTACCCTTTTCGCATTTGTATATTATACCTGTGTATATTTGTATATGATACATATATCAGATGAGGAATTTTAATTCGTTGTTTGTGTTGCAGGGCATTGCAGATATTCGGTCCTTATACGGCTGGTTTCTAAAGCATTAATTTCAAACGCCTTTATCCATTCACTAAAGATTGCCTGAAAAGCTGAACCGTTATCAGTTATGATACATTTTACGTCTAACATTCCTAATAAGAAAAAGTATAACCAGCCTGCAGTTGCTCAAATGCTCTCGAACACTCGTATACATTACACGAGTAAATAAATGCGTGAAGAAAAATTCGAATGCAATGCTTTTAATTGTTAAAATATGCAGATTTTCTAACAAAATGATAATAATGGATGGCTAAACGTCCATTTAGGATTATCTGGATGACGCCAAACTCTCATTCTAGGATGACAATGCCATGACTCCCAAAAAACGTATAATTGTTAAAAACATGTGTACAATATATACATACGCTAATATTGTATATCGAGTATAGCTATTTTTTAGATTTATCAATATTCATCTCATTTCATTTAATATGCATTTTCCTTATTCTAGTTCATTTACAATTACAAATTAGACAAAAGAATGTTTAAAAAGCTTATTTAACTTATACTATCCTACGATAACTTGTTGGCGGCATGCGGCCACTCTAATCATTATCTATAATAATAATAGGTGTGTTTTTTTGGTATCCTATATAGGCTTAAAAAAGTACTTGGCAATAAAACGTCTATCCAGTATAAGCAATTTCATGGAGTATACAACATTTTGGAAGAATTAAGACTTACGAGTATGTTAATTATTATTTGTTAATGTTTTTTTAATAATTTTTTAAATAATAATAAGAAAACTGAATTTCAAACTCTTAAAGTATTTGATTTAGAAGAAAATGTTTTATTAGTTAAAAATTATGAAATGACCAATTATGTATCCAGTTTTGCTCGCCACTGTTTATTTAAAAGCCAACAGAAAAAATTACAAATCACAAAACAAAACCAAATACGAGTAGGTAAACAAAAACGTCATTTCGCGGTGCGGCCAAACTAATGTGTTGAAATTGCTTATCCTGGATAGGCGTTTTATTGGCAAGTACTTTTTTAAGCCTATATAGAATACCAAAAAAACACACCTATTATTATTATTCCTAGCAATAAGAAAGTGGATTTCCTTTTTTTACGTTAAGCGACTACCTTAACCTAATTAAAACTATCTTATTTCTATGGAATTTGTTTTTAGAAAATGTTACCCAAATTAACTTTATTTTTAATATTTTACAATATTATTTTTTTATTTATTTCTTTTTTTGTAATCTTAATAATCTTATAAAATAAGTAAAAAAAAATGATTTCAATAGTAACAATGTATCGAGTACTTTAAAAAAAAAAACTTAGTTTATCGCACAATTAAAAAGAAAAACGTGGTTGAACAATTATTAACCGAAAAAAAAGAAAGAAGAATGAGACACCTTTCTTTTTGTTCAAAAACGCCGAGCGATGACATTTCTTCATTTTCATACTATCGGCAGCATAATGTCCTCGGTATTGCATTGTAGTCTTAGGTTTTTTGTTTGATTGATTGATTTATTTATTAATTAACGATATAACTGTTTACAATCTAGTAAAAAACAAATTTAATTACAATTTAGCCTATATTTGAGTTTATGAATACAGTTGAAACATTCTTGATGATATGGATGTTTATCTCCTCTTTGATGTTTGGCGGTAGAGAGCTTTTTATGTTTGATTCCCGGCACCGATAGAGCGATGCTCCGAACCAAACGATAACTATTTCTGAGATCTAACTATCCCCGCAGTGAGTTCTTCCAGGCAGCCCTTTAATGGCAGCTAGACCTGGGTAAAACAAAAGACGATTGAGCACCACGTGGTTTTTCTCAGGAATCACGAAGCCTTCACGACTTAAGAAGAAGAAAAAAAACGAGTCAGAAAAAGAAAATGCTTCCTCGAAGCCGAAAATATACAAAAGATCAGAAAATAAAAATGGATTTTTCCACGTTATAAAGCTCCGTTGAAACTCGACGAATTATTTTTACTTGACATTCGTCGGTGGAGTGACCCGCTATTTTTTTCAGTCCCGATAAACGCAAAACGGGTCGCGTGTACCATCTATTCTGGGGAATTTCACATGCACGCGAGTTATGTACAAGTCAGCATTCTTACCGTCAACAAAAGAGATCATCTTAAAATATATATCAAATTCCAAAAGATAAAATTCAAATGAGATGCTAAAATTCTAAGAATTACAATTTACTCGTAAAAGAAGTGTACCCAAGCTTTGCTTGCTGATCACTTGATATGCATGCATCTGCATACTGACGAGGATGCAATAATGTCTACTATGCATAAAATTAGTCTATAAGTAGAAGTAAGTTAAGAATTCAGTTTGTGTATCATTTAATCTCTCGTTCTGTACGTTTCTCTTTATATAAAATAAATCTAGTTTTCTTCAAACAAAATTAAAATGTGCGTTTTTTTTTTATAATAAACGCTCAATCGCGTTGTCTTTGTGGCACAGTCGGTAGGATAATTCTAAAACGAATTATCCAGTGATACGAAAAAAGCTTTAATACACGGTGTGAAAAGAAAAAATAGAAATAACTTAAAGAAAAAAAAGTGATCTTGTTACATGTACTAGCTTATGGACAATTCCAGCTAGAATAAAAGTGTAAAGAACAAAAAACAAAAAGATTGATATTTATATAAAACAATGAAAAGATAAACAGACGAGGATTAGATAGAAGACTTAGCAGCAGAAATCTTGCACAAAAACCTACAGCTGGAGCAAGTAACTGCAGCAGTTCATGCAATGAAGATCAGAGAGAGATCTCGTGAATATAATGAGAAAGTGTCAAGAGAAGTAAGATATATGTCTATCTTTACTGGACGAGGTGACATATCAATAAATTCATTCATAAGCAACGTAGAATACTATCTATCTGGAGTCACAAATGAAGACTTAAAAAAAATGTATGGTGAGGACAATATATTACGAGAAGATCCAAGGGGTAGCGAAAAACACAATAATCAATTTACCACAATAATGTAAGTGATTTATCTATAGAAATTCAAAACCTTAAATATCTCTTATTAGTACTTAGATTGTATTATATAGATGATATAGGTATAGACCTCAGTAACGTAGATAGTCTTTTAGTGAATACAATAAAAGAAATGACACAGGGTGTACTCTTAGACAAAATATATGAAGCGATAGATTTAGGAAAAATAGTTTTGATAATGAGAAAGAGGAGATTTGAGGATTTATGTATTAGGTAAGAATTTAGAAAACAGAGAAATAATAAATCCAGTACTTCGAAACAAGAAAGTAAAAACAATTCTGGCCATAATATTCATCGACATGACAATCAGGGAACAAGAAATTCAGGACATCATAAAAATAATTACCAAGGTCAGGGAAATTCAGGACAATATCGACAAAACATCAGGGAAATTCAGGACGAAATCGACAAAACTAACAGGTAAATTCATGATAATATCGACAAAACTATCAAGGAAATTCAGGATGAAATCAAAAAAAAACTATCAGGGAAATTAAGGGAAAAATCGACAAAACTATCAGGGAAATTCAGAACAGTCGAGACAAAATCATCAAGAACAACATTACTCAGACCAGAGATGGCAATATAATCACAACTCATCTAGACCAGAACCAATGGAAATAGGAAACCTACAAAATAGGTCGCAAACCAATAACATAGATAGGCAATCACCAGAGTCGGGAAATGTGAGTTCACATCAACAGAATGATTCTCAGCAAAGATTGGAAATGCCGAGTCCCAGCGACTATATACAAAAGCAAAAATGCAATACCGAATTATATAATGCTATTTTTTTTGGAATTAGCCTCGGATGATCCTCCGCAAATTCAATTATTATATTCAAACCTTAGTATAATTGACGACAGACTAGACGAATTTAAGAAAATTCGTTTTAAACTAATACATTTTACCACAGTTACTGGTAAAGTAGTGTAATGTATGAGGTACATACTCCATACCCAATGAATTTAGAGCTCCTTCTAACGCTTTAATAAGATGGCAAGTCAAAAGACTTTGTAATAGGAAATACCAATTTATAATTTATTTATAATTGGTATTGATTTATTGAACAATTTGAACACTCTCATAAATTTGGATAAAGGAACTTGTTGACAACGATGACGTCACCAAATCGTGTCAACTATCCAAGGCACCCAACCCTTACATTGGTGATTAGCAGAGACAACGAAGTGCGGAAGTTCGGAACGCACCCACCATTTAGGGGAATTTATTTTGAGTGTCCCAATATGTCCCAATAGAATTTTTTTTTTTTGTTTGAATTCGTTTATTTTCTCTTTAAGATATACAATTCAATTAAATTACTAAGAAAGAAAGAAAATAATAGTGAGCATTCTGTAACTCAGTAAGTTAGTGACGAATGCCACCTTTAAATATAATACATAATTTGTTTAGATGTGGGGTGACATCTATTATAATTAAAATAAAAAGCTTTATGATGATGTGAAAAAATGAAAAAATGAAAAATTGTAATTCAAAGAAAAGAAGAACAAAAGTAGAAAAGAAAAAATTAAAAAATATATATATAATGATCGCAAAAGAATTGAGAAAATAACATGAGTATTACTAAGGAACAATTAAAAAGATAAAAGTAATGAGAATACAATGATACGAACAAATTATGCTGCTGATGAAAATGAATTATTTAAAAGAGATTCAATTCTCTCATGGTCAATCGTGAAAAGCCAGATCTTAAGGGTTTTTAGAAATAAGTGAATGTTGGAAATGGAACGAATAGAGGAAGGAAGGTTGTTATAAATAGTAGGGGCTGTAACTTTATAAAAATGTGTAAAATGAGTTCTGTGAGCCATTGGAACGTTTACGAAATGCAATAAATTAACACGCAGACTGTAGAATTGTGAGCATCTGCTTGGGATGTTTCCACTCCGTTTATAAAAATCTTTTAGAACCTTAAAAACGTAAAGATGTCTAGGTGGTAGGATACGCAAATCACTGAATAGAGGCCAGCTCCGAGTAAAGCGATCTTTTTTACATAAAATAGTAATCAAGTGTTTCTGAGCTGTCAATATTGGTAGGAAAGTGTTGTGATAAACACCACCCCAACATGTGATACCATATTGCAACTTGGAGTGAGCAAGTGCATAGTGCATTGTTTTAGCAAGTTTTGTAGAGCAGAATTGCTTAAGCAGATACATATAACGTGCCACCAATAACACATGAGATTTCATTGACTGCGTGTGGTCTTTCCAATTCAGCTTATAATCAATTATTACTCCGAGGTATTTATATTGTTGCACTGATTCAATATTAAAGCATTTACTGGAACAAGAGTTGTTTATAAAAAAGTTATAATTGCCACATTTATGAACAGGAAGGCGAAACTTATTACAATCGTATGAATGAAAACATAGATTGAAATTTGATAAGACATTGTTAGTTGTGCTGAAAGAAATTAGGTTAGTTTTCTCGCTAATAATAAGCTTATGTGCAAAGAACCAGAGCCTCAATGTTTCTAAGTCCATAGAAATTTCAGCGATGCACTCGAAGTGTGTTTGGGATTTGTAAGTTAGGGCTATGTCATCGGCGAAAGCTGTGGGCAATCCATTTAATTTGAGTTTAAACAGAGAGTTAAAATTAAATTAAGAATAAAACAGGGCGAAGAACTGATCCCTGAGGCACGCCATTTTTTAGAAAACGTGAGTCACTTGAACTGTTATTTAAGGTAACTTTTTGCTCTCTGTTTTTCAGATAGGAATAGAACCATTTATGAATTATACCCCTGAAACCCGCGTTGTATAATTTGTCCAAAAGTAGATCGTGGTTAACCATGTCAAAGGCTTTAGTCATGTCTATAAAAAGAGCCATCGTAGGTTTGCTGCAGTTAAGACTCTCATACAGTTGGTTGCACACTCTTAAGATAGCATCTTCAGTAGACAGTCCCATTCTAAAACCAAACTGTTCGTCACAAAAAAATTGAAATTTATCAAGAAATGATAACATTCGAGACTTCATTAGTTTCTCGAAGATTTTAGAAATGCTTGGTCGCAGAGAGATCGGCCGGTAATTGGACAGACAATTTCTGCCACCTTTTTTAAAAAGTGGGATTACTTCGGCTTGTTTTAGTTGCTTAGGAAAACAGCCATTTAGAACAGAGAAATTAAATAAATAAGTCAAAACATCCACAATATACAAGGAGGTATTATACAACATCGTACCAGAAATTGTAGGAGTATATTTTATAATGAATGTCAATAAAACGGAAATAAAGTGATTTCTACTTATAACGTACAAGCGAGCGGTTTAGTTTCTTTCGCGTTAATACGGAGCTAAGAAAAAATAACGCAGTTGGAGGAATACAGTGCTAACTTTTTCTCCCTTTGTTCTTTTCGTCCAACTGAAATACGAACAGAACTATAAATTTAAACAATAAAAGCTTAAATTTTATTAACCATCCATATGCAGTGAACGAAGTGTGTTCACTCAAACCTATCGACCGTAATACTAAGCATATTACGAGTAAATGTTGATCATTTAAGTACAGAAGAAAGATAAGAAGTCGAAAAGTGAATGAACAAATTCGGGAATATATTTTTCAAAGAGGGTGATAAACTTACCAGCACCCCAGACGTAGAACACAATATAGTTACAACAACAAATCAATAAATAAACATACAACTTTATAGGTATCTACCTCAACATGAGGCAGAGGTGCGAAAGCAAATTAGAGAAATGGAAGAACAAGGAATTATTAGGAAAAGTAACTCCAAATATTGCAGCCCCTTATAGATGTTCCTAAAAAAATGGACAACTCAGGTCAGAAAAAGTTTAGAATCGTCATAGATCACAGGAAGCAAAACGCCGTTACTGTTGACGACAAGTTTCCATTCCATTTTACAACGGTAGACCTAGCTAAATGATACCATCAAGAGCTCATTACGGAAGAAGACAGAAAAAAAACTGTTTTTGTCACTCCTCACGGTTTATATGAATTTATAAGGATGAAATTCGGGTTGAAGAATGCCCTAGCGAGATTCCAAAGACTTATGAATAATATTTTGAGGAATTATATAAATAAAACCTGTGTAGTATACCTAGAAGATATACTAGTACAATTTTAAAAGAACATATTAAATCGTTAGCTGATATATTTAAAGTCATAAAATCCAAACAACTTAAAATTCAAATCGATAAGTACAACTACATGAAAAAAGAGACGGAGTTCTTTTTAAACGGCCTAACAAGAGAAGGTTTAAAACCAAATCCCGAAAAAATACCAGTAATTGAAATGTAAAAACTACCCACAACGCAAAAACAAATAAAAAGTTTGCTAAGAATAACATTCTCCTACAGGAAGTTTATTAGAAATTACGCTAAAATAGCACAACCTATCACAAAATATTTAAAGAAGAATACTAAAATAATCACTAATGGCCCTAACTATACAGGCTGTTCCAAAAATTAACGTCAAGCCGGAAACGGTTGATAGGTCAATTGGTGTCGATTATCACAAAATTATAAAAAAGAAATCTAAGACATGTACTTTTAAAATTGTTGACACTCAAAAAAAAATGGAGAAATCTGGCCCCCTGTGACGATTTTTCAAGTGCTGTGACCGCAATTCTTTACTTTTCTTCAATTTTATTTTTCAGGTAACCCTGAGTAACTCTTCCAACTATAGCGGTTTTAAATATTCCTTTTTTTCCATCTATGTATCTGAGAATCATTAATCACCCAATTTGAACTTATTGTACTGACAAAAAATTGTACTATGCCATTTCGGCAAGTAACTCTAAAAGATGGCGTATTTAGTCTGGTTTCCAAAATAGTATGACACTTGCTAGACTAACGCTTAATTGAGGACAAAAAAAAAATAATTTGTTAAAGAAACCCGATTCACAGTTAATTCATTTTAATAAGTTAATATGAGTACCAAGTGTGGGCGAGATAGACAGTGACGCCGTGATTGAGACAGATAAACACGCCATTTCGACTAGTGTGAGTGAAACACATAGAGACGCCACCCTTGTTAAGTAGTGACGCACAGGCACATCGTGCAATACTGCCGTACGTTACGCTCCTACTCTTGCGGCGCATTATTCTGTATTCGTGTTGATTTCGTGCTTACAATTTTGGCTTTCTTTATTGGACTTCATTGCATTGCGAATTTGATTTGCTATCTGACCCTTTCTGTCGAACCTGGATTTCTTCTGGACTAGTGTTCCGGATCAGCGGATCCGGATCATCGAGTATTTGTAAATGTTCACCAGTCATTCTTAGAGGGTCGCGTTCTAAATCGAATGGTTAGTGAGGGAAGACCCGTCATGCCCCACGAGGACAAAGTCTTACAAGTAGTCGAACAAGACCCTAGTAACTCAGTACGTGCAAGCATGTACGAAGTACGAAGAAAGCATGGGAGTACCCAAAAGTACATCACACCGAATTCTAAGGAAAAACCAGCTCAATCCGCACCATGTACAGCGAGTCCAAAGTCTGCTACCCCGAGATTATCCAGAAAGAGTCCAATTTTGTCAAACGATGGTGCAGACGTTTATAGAAGATCCGAGATTCTTCGAAAAAATTCTATGGTCGGACGAATCAACTTTTAAAAGGGACGTTACATGAACCTCCACAAGTTGCACGAGTAGCACGTGGAAAATCCACATTTGATGCGGGAAGATAGATCACAGTACCGTTTTAAAGGAATTTTGAACGGTAGAATTATTGGCCCATTCGAGCTGACGCAGAATTTGAATGCGGATGTTTATTTGGATTTTTTGGAGAACCACTTGCCAAATTTATTGCAAGACGTGCCACTTAATATGTATGCATGCATGGGGTATCAACAAGATGGCTTCCCAGCGCATTATGCTCGGACAGTACGAGAGTTCCTCGATCGGGAATACTCCAACAGGTGGATAGGATGGTCTGGTACAATTTCGTGGCCAGCCCCTTCACTTGATTTAAATCCACTCGATTTTTTTTACTGGTGAGCAGTAAAAGAAAAATATTATTCTAAGCCGTTAGAAAATTTAAACGAGCTGCACCAAAAAATTGCAGAAGCCGTTGAAGACATCAACTCCCGAAGATATGCCCGTCTTATTACCAGATCATTTGTAGGAAGATCTAGAGCTTTCATTGCCGCTGGAGGCAAACAGTTTGAACATTTGCTGTAAGATACAAGATCGGTAGATGGCGTTTAGTCTCGCAACAAACCACAGTTGTATAAAGCGATCCTGAGAGTATACACCAAGAAAACGTAGTGTTCTGTGTGCTCTGTGATGGGAATAAAATGAAATGAAATAACAAGGATGGCATCTATATCTGTTTCACTCACACTAGTCGAAATGGCGTGTTTATCCGTCTCAACCGTCTTATCTCGCTCACACTTGGTACTCATTTTAACTTATTAAAAAAAATTAACTATGAACCGGGTTTCTTTAAAAAAATATTTTTTTTTGTCCTCAATTAAGCGTTAGTCTAGCAAGTGTCATACTATTTTGGAACCCGGACTAAATACGCCATCTTTTAAAGTTACTTACCAAAATGGCATAGTACATTTTTGTCAGTACAGTCAGTTCAACTTGGATGATTAATAATTTTCAGATACATGGATGGACAGAAAAACAATATTTTACTTAAAACCGATATAGTTATGTTTCAATTTTGGACCGTAATTCACAGAAGAGTTACTTAGGGTTACGTGACAAAAAAACCGAAGAAAATTAGAGATTTGCGGTCACAGCACTTGAAAGATCAACACAGGGTGTCAGATTTCTCAATTTTTTTTTGAGTGCCAATAATTTTAAAAGTACATGACTTAGATTTTTTCTTAATTTTGTGATCTTATGAACCACATACCAATCAAAGAAGAGATTGTGAACAAATACAAATCTCAAACAATTCTAACCAACAACAAAACCCAAGAAATTGAAACACTTCATGGAAAACGAGTAATAGAGATAGCAGAATATGAGTTTGATAGGTTAAGCGATATTTTTAGAAGATTGATAAAGAAACGAAAAATTTGTATATTTTCAGAATTACCAGATCAACAATATAAAATATGTTAGTTCAAGAAAAGTTACTAGAAATGTTTTCAAATAATAAAAAAATTAAATTTATTAAATGCTCATATAGACCACAAGATATAAAAACCGAGGTAGAAGCCGTTCAACAAATATCACTCTATCATATCATAATTACTAGAATTAATTCAAATAAACCAATAAACCAATGTAAGGTATGTCGTGTAAAATACGACAGAAGACCAATAAAACCAAAGTTTTAGTTAACCGAAACGGTAACAGATCGCAACGAAATAAATTATTTAGATACATTTACTATATCATAATGAAATGTAGTTTTCTAAAAATTATCGACAAGTTTTCGAAATTTGGATTAGCATACTACTCGTATATTCCTTCTGCAACTGCTTCTTTGTTGGATGTGATGTCATATTTAGCGTCGTTATGGTTTCGCGTAAATTCTCGTTTTGCCACTGCATCGTCTGTTATGTTAACGTTTAGAATAAATGAAGATGCCTCTTCCACTTGATCTGCCACCATGACGCTCCCATAAGGGGGCCTACCGCTTTAAGTCAGGCCCGGACCGAGATCCGGGAGGCTCCTAACTCCCATGGTACCGTGATTTAAGTCCTGGTAGGGACTACCGGTGGTCCAGCCGCCAACAAGACCTATGACCGGCAACTTGTGACTGATCGAATCGCAACAACTTTCGGTAGCGTCATCTGAAGATGTTCACGATAAGACCAGTACTTTGCTCTGCCCCCGTTCATTATTAGACAACGTCATTGTTGGACGAAGCCTTCATAATTGGGCGGGGGCCCACCAAGCAGGTACAGTCGGAATCGATCCAGACTTTCCACAATTGCTAGTACCTCTAGCTCATAGGAGTGGTACTTTTTCTCAACTTCGGTTAATTTTCGGCTGAAATAAGAACCGGGCGAAGTCTGCTGTCTGTCGGGCTTCTTTGAAACGGAATACCCGATACCCCGACCTCTGATGCATCCGTGTGTACTTAGTGCCTGCATTCTGGCTCGAATAGTGCCAGCACTGGTGGATTCCTGAGTATTTCCTTTAGCTGCTGAAACGCCCTCTCCTGTGGTTCGGTCCACTCAAACCTGCTGTCTGCTTTTGTCAAATCGCTTAGTGGTGCGGCTAGTTGGGCATATTTTTCCACGAATTTTCGGAAGAATCCAGTTAGCCCAAGGAACTGCTGTACAGTGTGAACGTCCTTTGGCGTTGGAAACATCTGGATGGCTGCAGTTTTCCGTTTGCTGGGTTTTATCCCTCCTTCGTTAACTTGATAACCGAGGAACTCAATGTCGGTCTCTAGGAATGTGCAATTGCTCAGATTCAGCGTAAGTCCCCACTCTCTCAAGACCTCGAGTAATCTCCGGATATTTTGCATTCCTTCCTCAATGGTTGTGCTGGGATTAACGACGTCGTCAAGATAAATAGCAATATCTCCTGTTGCCAGTATTGTCTTTATTTTGTTCATCACGTGCTGAAAGTGTGCCGGTGCATTTACCAATCCGAAGGGTATTCGGTTGAATTGGATGACCAGCGTTTTGTGCACCCATAAGCCACACGCTATACACAAGACGTCGAGCCCAAGAGATGCTAGATGTTCCGGAAACCTTCAACACGTGCCGTAAGATGTGCCATACCAAAGTAACTCTACACACTTCCTCAATTTATATTTTAAAAACCATCCCAAACTTTAAGAAAAGAAAAAAGAGCTAAAAAGTATTTACTTCAATAAAAAGTTTTTTGTGAAGTAAAAGTAATAATTTATTTAACGTATTGAAATTGCTAAACGTAAAGTGTATAAAACTTAAAAAAAATTTATTGTATACAATGAATTCATCTAATATTTAAAAGCACTTTAAAACCATTCTTTTAAAGAACCACCTGCAGATAAGCATTTTGCTAGCGGGTAAAATTATATATTTATACAAAACGAACATGGAAATAAATGGAAAAAAAATTCGTACGCCCCTCGTCCGTTGAAAACGCAGTGTACTTTCTGCTGCTTTCTTCCACAACAATTTGGTGGTACCCAGAAGCTAGATCGAGTTTTGAAAAGAATGTGTTTCTGGCCAATAACGCTAGTACTTCATCAATGACCGGCATGGGAAACTTGCGCTTTACTGTTGTCTTATTCAGCATGCGGTAGTCCACACAACATCTCTCGAAACCATCTTTCTTCTTCGTAATTACAATCGGCGAATGGAAATCCGATACCGATGGCCTTATTATTCCTCTGTTTAGCATTTGGCTTACCATTTCCTTCACGATCGTCCTCCTTGCGAATGGGATCTTGTACGGCTGCACGTATATTGGTGTCTTGGTTGTGAGCTCAATGAAACGCTCACCTCTTAAATATGTTCCTATCTCTTCAAGGTCCTTTGCAAAGCAATCTCGAAACTCGTTGAACAGTGATTTAAGTTTGCGTTGGATTGGTTCGCGCAAATTCCCAAATTTCAAGTCTTCCAATGCTATATCCACCCGTTCTGTCCCCTTTCTTTTCTGCGTCGACTTTTCCTCTTCCACTACTAACACCGTCTCAGTTGATTCGGCCATGCAATCCATGATGTCCATCACCCGAAAAGACTTCACCAACTTTACTTGTGGTTGGTGCCAAATATCATGTCGTATGGTTGGCTCTGTCGTGGTACAATTAACAACTCACACCAACTTTTCAGCTTGTCCACCTTAACCTCCGTAAACAACTTCCCAACTTCCGAATCCGCTTAGGCTACGGTCATCCTTCTCGTACATGATGCCTCTCTGCACTCCGTGTCTGCTATACCCCTCACGATGTACTTCACCAAGGTACGTTCATCAATCCGCCCTCTTTTTTTTTTAATTTACGCGCGCCTAAGGAGTTATGATACCCTTTTACTGTTGCCACGGCGCGGGCGGAAAGATAGAAGGAGGAGAAAGGAAAACATTGTTGTGATTTAGTGGTTTGAAATTCAGGTATATTTGGTTTCGATATTAGCTCTCCGGGGGTGGGAGTCCGAATAGGACTTTCGAAGACGAACTTCTCTAGATCTTCATTCTGCCTTTGTTTTCGGTAGATTTGCTTCATCGTCGGTTGTTGGAAAATTATCTGCGAAGTCCTGCAAGAACTCTTCCAACGTCGCGTGCGTTACGCTGTCACCCCAGATCCTGACTGCTCCGGCTAGTTTTGCGGTAGCTGCTGTCATCACCAGCCTCTCATCCAACTCATAGATGTCCTTTACATCCTTTAGTTTCCTGATCCATGCTGTAGAGGAGAGTCCCACGGGATTTTTTGGGTTGAATTCTGGGATCATATCTGCTACGTCTCTTACTGCAAACATGTTGCCAGCTTTAAATGAAGAAGTCTGGAGGTATTCTTTTCCTAATTTATGATTTCACTTACGTGACTTGGTGCTTACTGGTATTAAGAGTCCTCTGCTTGAGAAGTTTATTTTCTTCACGTAACCTTGCCAATTCAGTAGTCATGTCGAGTTTCTCTCTACTCCGTTCTATGTCCTCAGTTAGTCGTTGCAGCATCTCTTCCTTTAACCCACCTTGGTCCAGTCCTCTTTTCTTTAACTCCTCTCTCAATTTATCACGCGTCCACTTGCGGTAGTTGTAGTCTTCCATACTTCGCAATTTATGGAAATATTAGCTTTTGACCGCGTATAAATTTTACTATTACAATTTAGTGCTTCCTCACAGATTTTCGATTTCTTTTTGGATTTTAACAAGTAATGGATTGATTTTTTGTTCGGTCATGAAAATCTATTTCGGTTATACTGATGGCGAAATAATTGTTGTCCGAACTCCAACATATCTTTTTTCAATAGATAGAAATCATTGCCTAAAATAGCCTCTATCAAATAACTACACAGTTTAATAGGTGCCGAGACATAAGGCCAAATTATTTTGAGACTTAAGACCAAATACGTTTCAATGCACTATTAAGATATAGGCGCTTGCCAGATATATTTCGTTCAACGCTAAAATTGAGATAAGAATAACACTGTTATATGCGAAGCTTATAGGCGCCTGCCTGACAGTTGTTGATATACCCTTAGCGGAGCGACGAAGTCGCGTGAGCGGCTAAAACCTGCTCTCCGCAGGGTGAAATCCTGTTAGCAAGCGAAGCGAGTGGTGGCCTTTAAAATTTGGCCTTATGTCGCTTGACGTCATGTCACGGCACCAATTTAATAATTTACAAACAGATAACATAATTGTTTCAACAGAAATGTGTGAACGTGATGCAGCGCTAAGCCTGAAAAAAATTTGATAATTGATTTCAAATATTGGTTGATTTAATAAACTGTGGATAGATAGCTCTAGCTATAAAAACAAGAACAGGTTTGTTACCAGAGATTATTTTAAAAGTCATGTGCACCAAAAATAAAATTCTTAAAATTGTGAACAAACGCGTGTCGAAATGAAGTCTCTTGTCTTGCTTGCAGTAATTCCAATTCCAGTTTTGTGTACAACGTTTCTCTATGGTACTTGTATTCAATTACTTTTTATGCAGCATTATTGTTGTAGGGAATAGGTAAATATCATTAAATACCATTGCCTATAGTGGATGTACTTGTTTTGAAAGGTCGGCAATGCTGCATTCGAAACTTGTCATTATATTCAGAATGCTGGTTATTCAGTTTTCACTTTAGTTTTATTTTTTTAGAATTTCCTTGTTTCAGTTTTAATCGGAGGTACATATTTTTAACCATTTATTCGTATATCACTTTTTCGTCATTTCGACACATCGTACAATGGTGAGATTTCGCTCTCGCTTTCTGTAATATGAAATGCATTCGTGATAACTTTTACGTGAATGTGCCATGAAAATAGTGAAAGACAGAATAGGAGCATTATCCAAAACCATGTTCTTAAGGATGCAGCACTCATGCCGCATCACAAAAATTTATTTCTAACCCACATTCATATAATAAGTTGGTACTTCAGAATACAACACCGTCCTTTTGAATGAGTAGTATCCAGGAGATCTCTGCCATAATATCGTAAGCGTTTTCAGTCATAAATACACACGCTGTTCTTTAATGATAATGAAAAATAAAACCGTATATTTTCCATATATCTTCATGCGAACTAACGTATAATTTAGATAATTCAGATATTTCCCCATAAGAAGCTGAAGAAAAGATTACATAATCACATTCTTTCGGAAACCGTTTTGAGAAAAAAAAGTTGGTAGTTTGTATATTTTTTTCTAAAATACATTCGACAATTATTTAAAAATAATAGGATTGAGAGATAGAAATGATTTATGCCATAACCTGTATTTAGTTACATTTTTACAGAATAATTAGAAAGTTGTGAAATTAATCACTTATCATTATCCGGTAACGTTGACCGTTGACTGTAATGCCAGCTCTTGCCTCATTTTTGAAATAACAAGGATCGAAGATACCTCTGGAGTGAATATCACACTAAATAGTGCACTTTTACATGCATAGCGTCCCACGCGTTTATTCTGGGCTTGCGTGACTTTAGAAATTTTCCTTGCTCAAAAACCGATTAAGTTGAAAGCGAGCCTCGTCACTAAGCACGATTTTTCGATAAAAAAATTGGTCGACTTCAAGATGCTCAAGGTCTCGTATAGCTGTAAGCCGTTATCTTTTCGCAAAGTTCTTAAGATAGTTTAAAAGACCATACTGTTCGGATCGACCTAAATGACAATTTCGGATCTTCTATCTCACTTTCACTTACATCTGCTACAGAGTCTTCTGCACGCACATTATATTGACGAATTGCCTTTGCACTATCTAGACTGTATTCCGTACGAAATGTATTTACAATAGTGAATAGTGTGCTCCATTTCTTATGGGGCCAACAAAATCACGTTATCTTCTATATATGTATATGCGGATTTGAAGAGTCTTTTTTAATATAAGTCTTAATGAAATGGAGCGTTCTTCTGGTGTAATTCTATTTATGATAATTTGTCGAAAAATACTCAATACAAGCGCTTAAGGACTGTCAGAAATAATGGCGGTTTGAAAAATCGACCAGACAAAAAAACAAGACCTCATTTAATATAAAAATATATATATATTAATTCACAATGTTAATGGTCCGAAAAACCACACTTGTTTGAAGGTTACCGATGTAAATAGAGATAAATAAATAAAAACTGGTACGTTCAGCTTTAGACCGTTAGTATGTTAACGAACATTTTAAATCGGACCTCTAGCGTGCTATTTAAGTTAAAGAAAAGAATCGAGGGACACGCGGTTGAGAATTCTGGCACATAAGAAAGCTGAAATTATTAAGTTTTACTTTGAAAATCAGTCCTCTAATATGTTAATGTGACGTGCATATAGAAGTTAAAATCGTAGTCTAACAGTGCCAGGGCCGGACCTTGCATTGGAGCAAATGGAGCAGCAACACCGGGCACAAGATTATATAGATTCGTTAAATAGTGCTTTGCAAACATCCTTTTTAAATACATTTCAAAATTAACAGAAAATATTTTTCCCACTATCCTAATCGCAATGCGGCAACAATTCATAGTTCACATCCTCATAATAATAATACACACACCAAATGTACACCGATGCCTAACATCAGCTCACAGCCTTTTCCAGTGCCTGTGTCTGTACTCTGTACGCAACCTCAACAGCATATGTATTCAGGAAAGTAAAAACTATCAGGTAGTGACTGTAAGAGCAAATGGAAGGCGATCGAGGCAGACAATACAAAGCAGTCGCTGCAGTTCAGAAAATACCTTGCTGTGTGTCCCTCAACATCGGTAAGTCTAAGTTGCAATAATTGATTGCCTACAGAAAATATTGCAGAGCCAGTTCATATGATAAAGTGATAAAGTTATTCAATTATTAGTGGATCAGGGTCCTGTTCAAGTAGAAAATTTAAAAAATGGTTAGCAAATATCAAAGGCATGGTTAGTTTACTCGAAATCTTCGGACTCTGTCTTTTGTCTCGACATGGGAATGTCGCTATGTCCAGCACAGGCTATAGTGACTGGAGTCACTTATTAAGGGCTATTCAAGAGCATGAATAGTCCCTTAAATATTGACACCTTTTCGGGCTTATAGAGATTTATATTTAGATTTGCAAAAAGGCAAACAATATACTCTGGAAGGCAAAACCAGATGGCCAAGGAAACTGAGCATTGGACGCTTATAATTCTCGTGCAATTCCTTGCTACACAGTCTTTTGCTTTTAGAGGAAGCTCCGATGTTTTATTCGAGCAAGACAACGGCAATTTTGTGCAACTCGTGCAAACTGTAAGCTTTGTTCGTCCCATGTTCCTCGCATTCGCTGAATCTAGTCATCCTTGATGCTGTTTAATGTTCTCTTGACGCAGTGGCATTTTTTGACACGGTTGAGAGTTTATATATTTTTTTCTCTACCTCTGTAAACAGATGGTCGGTTCTGAAAAAACATATTATAGGTTTGACACTAAGACCTTATGCATGACCAGATGGGAGAGCAGAATAGATGCGATCACCCCATTATACCTATACTTAGGAGAAGTTTATGAAACCCTTGTTGAACTATCACAAACTGACGACCTTATATCCAAAAATATGGCCCAGTCCCTTGGCGGCAAGGTGACTGATTTTAGATTTATTTTCTGCGCTGTAATTTGGCACACAATTTCAGATAGGATTAATATTGCTAGCAAATTCCTTCAACAACGGAATACGTGCCTGTGCGCGGGCGGAAAGGTAGAAGGAGGAGAAAGGAAAAATTGTTTTTGTAGTGGTTTGAAACTCAGGTGTATTTGGTTTCGATATTCACTCTCCAGGGTTGGGAGTCCGAATAAGACGGAGAGTTTTTTCTTCACTCAGAGTGATTCGAAGGTTCTAATTCGCACTAATTTTTTGTGCTTGAAACTCTACAATAGCCAAATTTACGTGTCAGTTTTATGCCTTCACACGTAGATTTTTTCTGTCTGACACAAATGAAAAACTTTTTAAAGACTTGTCATGGTCAGGATTCGAATCTTGAACTTCCGAGTGAGTACCACTACACCACGGCCACCCCATAAACAAGCTGGCAGTTAAGATATTGTGTTCAAACAAAAAATTTCTCATAGAATTGAGAAATAGAATTTGTTTTTAGAGGCAGTTGGGATCATAGCTTTTGATCTAGAAGTTCCTTTCACTTTTCCAGTTATCGCAGTCTTCCGGTCCCGAAAAAGGGCAACTCGCTTTTTCTACGAAGGAAGAGATGAGCCCATTATAGAACCGCAAGAAAGATTTAAGGTGGAATTTTATTTTAAAGTTTTAGATCAAGCCATTTCATCAATTTCTGAAAGATTTGAGCAGATAAAAGTGCACAATGAATTATACATATAATGTGTATATATAAGTGGCTCAGAATTTTATCGAGAAATTATCATGTTGTCAACTTTGATGAATGAAAATAATTCCACGATGGACATTTTTAATTTCATTCATAAAAGAAATATGGAGACTCTTTCCCAAATGCTGTTATAGCCCTAAGAATAGTTTTAAATTTACCAGTTACTATAGCATCAGGAGAACGCTCATTTTCCAAACCTAAAATTATAAAAAAAATTCTTACGTTCTTCAATGTCCCAGAACCGATTGGTATCTTTGGTAACCATATCAATTGAAAAAGAAATTATGCTTGATAGTAATTTTCTAGTTGAAGGTTTTGCCAAAATGAATGCCCGTAAGATCATTTTCAAGGCAACACTCTTCTTAAGTTTAAACTTTCTTGCCTATGGAAATACCTAACTTTAGTTCTTTAGTTCATGTTTTTTTGTGACTTATTTAAAGAAACTTTATTCTTGTAAAATGTAGGTAATTTAATTTTAGCTTTAAACTTTTTCATCTTTTTTCTTTTACTGGGCAATAACTTTTTACCAAAAAACACGCAAATGTAATAATATGTGTGTATGGTTTTTTATTTATTCAATAGTTGCGTCAACGTATTTAATTTATTTAATTTATATTTATTAGTTCTTAACAAATTTTTTCATTGTTGATTTTTTGGTTATTTTTAATGCATGAAATGTTTAACAAATAAACCTATGTATAGAGGAATAGGCCTAATGGGGGGGGGGGGACGCATTGGTATTCTACCTTCTTGGGTGATGTGGAAATGTATACATACATAATTAAATATTTTCGATTTTGCGATCGTTTTAAGATTTACTCATACATTTTTAAGGGGCGCTATTATTATTCTGCGCCGGGCGCCAAAATTCATTGAACCGGCGCTGGTGCCAACAGCCAAATCAATTAATCGTTTACTGACTGAATTCAATGAAAGCGGTAGTGTGGTAACATCAAAGCCAAAGACTAAACACAGTCCACATCAAAGTAATGATACCATTGATACAGTCAAAGCCGAAGTTGGCCAACATCCAGAAATTTCATATCGTCGCCGTGCTCAGGAGTTTACATTCACCGGCTTTGTGGAAGGTTTCAACGAGTCAATCCTATTTGCCAAGTATAATTTTCAAGAAGTGTCTTAATAAATTATATTTCTTTTTAATTGAGCTCTATTCAAATACAATAATTCAAAAAAAAATGGAAGTGCTATAAACAAAATCATCTTTCAATTATTTTGAATTTACATACCTATAAATACTTTAAGAAAATACAAGCAATAGAAATATTGCTGTTTTCAAAACCTGTAGCAGAACAATAATTCTGAGTAAGCTTATTCTTTAGTATTACGAGTATGTCCATATCATCCCTGTATACGCTACATTTGATACTCCTGTGTCTTAAAATCTAAAACAACAAAATGTTTTTCTTTAATTTTTACATTTGGTTATTAATTGACTAGAGCAATTAATAGCAATTGTTATTTTAAAAATGTTAAGCAAATTATTGGCTTCCATCACTTTAAAATAAATTGCCTATTAAGTGCAAGGATAAATCCTTTTGGAGAATGATTTAACCACATTTGGGTACACAGAAATTGATTTATGTCTTCTTCATAATATTTAAAAACCATTCTGATACAATAGACATGCCAATATGAATGATAATGTAGGCACGAGTTGTCTGTGCTTTCATTATTGGCTATCAGCGTCACTAAATGCAAGACTACAATTTTATTGCTACCAGACTCATTTACATAAATGCAACGTGAGTATAACCTTTGCCATTTGTACTTCCATTTTCTCTCCATACAAATAGCATCACTCATATCGATATTACCGCTAAAATACCTGTTTTTCATTTCAACTTGCAGGTACATCCCAATATATGTACGTTGAATTCGTGTCATCACCCGCTGGCCCCTTACTAAACACAGGATTTCATTTTAACGTCGGGAATTGGCCAGGACACGTGGAGACAGCCGGAATTAAACATGGCATATGTGATTGGTTATTAAGTTCGGATGCCTTAAAGGACAGCAGTGCATCAGAAGGAATTTTTTTAAGCATCGCACATTGGTATCCACCGAATACTTCTTGCAGTTACCATATTAAAGGAAGAATTGGAGAAATTGTACGATTATATTTTCCAAGGTAAAATTCTAATTTAATAAGTAACTTTCCAATCTTAAATATATTTTCTAAACAAAATAAGTTATGTATATATTCTTAAATGTATTATATGTTGTATTGAAATAATCATCCTGACAATTTACGATTTAATATCTTTTTTTTAATTTCACTCAATGCATCTATGTATTCCTAAAACTGACGAAGTTATAGTCGAAAATTGTTACTTATTTCATGGCATCATTGGTATTCAGCAACTATACAATCGTGTGGTGTAGCTTAAAACAATGATACCTCGCGATATCTTGCCTCTGGGATGTATCCTCGTATATGCATACTGCTTTGTTATAATATGACACAAAACTGGAGATAATAGTGTTTTTTTTAAATTAATGCGTCTCAATTCATTAATTTTTGTCATTGGTTTTTATATGTTCATGCTTTAAAGCATTCTCTGAATTGTTGGTATCAAAGAAAGTGTGTATTTAAGAGGAAAAAACGTTTTCCAAAATACCATACGGGACTAACAATGTTTGATGTGAAATTAATTAGACAAACTTGGTGAAAGTAGAAAGCAAGTATTATATAGGGTTTTCCTATAAAAGTTTGTATTGAGAATTATCAATAGGTTTATGAAGAGAAAAGGGTTTTTTTTTTATGTAATAAAGGTTGGTTCTTATCCATAGAAGGGTTGCCATTAATTATTAACAATATCAGCTAAAATACCTCCTCTGTTACACATTCAGGGTGGTTTGATACAATTTTCGCACATTTTCGACTCTATTTTATGGGTAACAGCACGGATATTAGCTTTGAGTGCTTTAGTTGACTGTAGTGTGTTGGCATAAATGTTCTCTTTCAGCGCATGATATCGGCGGCCAATTTTTATCACAATATCGAGAAATGACTTGGCTAGGAAACTTTTCTATCAAAAGAGTAATGTAGTTTCGTCGCTTGTGTGAAACGTAAGGCTCTATTTTGGAAATGAATATCACCCAATAGCTTTAAGTTTCACCCATTGAAATTGATTGATCATGGTTCGATAACGCAATCCATTCCCGGTAACAGCCATATCCGCTTAGTTTTTAAAGAAATGAGGTGAAAACACGTTATTTGATGAGAGGCTTCTCAACTCTAATTCTTGATTTTCTTAGCCTTGAATGCGGTAATTCTGCTTACTAACAAAACCTTGAAGACAGCAATCAGGTCGGCATTCTTAAGTTCTTACGTCAATTGAGCCAGACTTTACTTCGCAAATCTTTATGCAAAATTCTATGGAGTTTTCTTTGTGATATGGTATATCTACTTAAAGAGATCGGCATAAAATCAACAAATCTGGGTCTTCGTCCACTCTCCGAACTAATGCAGCAAGATTCACAGTTGTTATAGAGCCACAGGTAGCATTTCGGTTATTCGCTTTACTACTTGGTCCCAAAGCTCAAATTTCTGAATCAAGTCGACAACGTCGACCGAAAAAACTTTGATATATATAATATTTTTTATTTTCAATTAAATTTTTATTATTTTTTAACAATTAAGGTGTGTATCTCTCCATTTACATTGACAGCGTACTTTTACTTGTCATCTATCAAAACAGACAGCATCCTTAACAGTGCTTAACTTTGTTATATTAAATGGATTGAGCTATCTTGCGATTATAGTAATTTAAAGTATTTTCACATAGCAGTATGTATCATAAAGGGTGTTGGCTAATTCGTCAAGGATAATTTGGAAGATGATTTTTAGGTATATTCTAAGAAAAAAAATGTTCTACAGCAAGGGTATATCTCCAATATTGACATAATTTATCGAGAATTCAAGAAAAGCTCAGTTGGTGTACTCGGACCTATGTTAATGGAAATTGCTCTGTTAATACTAGCGGTAGAAACTTCGTTTATAACTTATTTTTTAGAAGAAATACTAGCCTTTGTAATTGCGTTTAAATAAAGTTGATATCTTTTTTGAGTCTTCAGATATCCAATTCTAAACCTGTTCCATTTTTCTTGTTAATGATAATTTTTGAATTTGAGGTCACTTTTCCCCAGAAATTTTTTATTTTTTTTTAAAGAACATAACGTAAGTATGACTACACTTGAACAAGTGAGTATGATTACACTTAAAGTGCTTAAACACGTGTTAAGTTTTTAGGAAAATTTCTAATGTATGAAGAAAATCTTTATCCATACCAAGAACTGCTTCCCGATGATTTGGAAAAGAGACTTGAGTTTTTTAAGTGGTTGCTGAAGCGGAGTTTATTAGCAGAATTCTTTGGACGGACGAATTTCAATTTACAAGAGATGCGATCAAAAATTCTCATAATCTCCATACATGGGCTGCGGACATCCATACCCAATGAGATATGAATCATTTCAACACAATTTCAGCGTCAATATTGTGGACAGGTGTAATTGGAAACAAGTTATTCGGCTCCTTCAAACTACCGCCTAGGCTGAATTCTACATACTTTTGTTTTTGAACATTCCACTGATTCAACTAGCCTCATCATATTTCCAACAGGATAGTCCTCCAGCTCATTATGGTCGCGAGGTTAATAATTGGATAGAAGAAGAATCGTTGGTTAGGAAGAAATGGACAAGGAATGGCCTGCAAGATCTCCTGAAATTATTTTGTATGGGGAAGAAAGAAAGAAGTTGACGGATTAGGGAGCACCCTGTATAAATTGCTCATGTAAAGAGTTAAAAAGCTCCTGACCCCATTGCTGTACTATATGCATCTCATAGGGTTCAAGGTTGTGTCGTCTTTATTCAACATTATTTGCGCATATGTAGGTCCCAATATTCGTCGAGGAATTTAATATCTTAAGTATTTAGCTGTAGTTGCCCTCTTATCATCGGACTTGCGTAGTGTATCTTGTAAAAATTTAAATTTTTTCTTATCATATACTTGAGCTACAAATTTAGGCGCCACGAAGTATTTAGTATTTAGTAATTATTCGTATAATATCTTTACGCAATAAGATACAGTATCTTTTAAGTAGTGTAAGATTCAAATATGTTCTTATTGAGAGATAGGCAAAAAAGAAATTTTACATTTAAGCTTGATAAAATTGATAATTTCATTTAAATTTAATCCTTAACTTGCAATAATAATTTAAACTTCAAACATTTAAGTTTTAATTTTTATCATAGGTACTATAAATCTTTAGTATGTTACATTATTCTATTTGAAAAAAAAAAGTAAAGCGAAAAACTCCTTTGAAAAGCGTAATTGTTGTTTATTCCGCGCAAGTTTCTGGGCAACGAGTTCCATAAACGAATAGCAGTTTTTCATCAATGACGTTCAGATGAAAGGCAGGTGAAGCGTTGGTTATTAATCATGTTTGTGCGATTGGAAGAAGTGAAAACCAATCGTTCATATAAATAAGAAGGCTGTTGCGATTGAATTATCTGACGTAGCAACAATAAAGTTCTATATTTTAAGAAATTATTAAACGACATGCCAAAAATATGCCTTGCGAAATGTGAAATGTGATCAAATCGTGGCAAACCGAATATGTATCGAGCCATGTTGTTAAAAGTCATATTCAGTTTCCACCGGCTACTTGCTTCGTAGTGACAAAAATTTCACATCCATAAGTTAGGATTGGGACAATTAGAGTTTTTGCCAGCATAAGTCGAGTTTTCATTGATGTAAGGCGATGGGACTTCCACAGCGCTTGTAATGCACCAACAATTTTTACCAACGATGGAGTTTATGTGATCATTCCAACCAAGTGTCCTATTAAAAACGACACCAAGGGTTTTTGCTGAGTTAACATATCTTATAGGCCTATCATTAAGATAGAGATTGGGAAAGTTAGACAAAGCAAGGCTTTTCTTGTATATTACAATGCACTTCGATTTCTCAGGGTTTAGTTTTAGGCCATTAAGTTTAGACCACATAAAAAGTCCTCCTCATTCAAACATTTAACATATTGTCCAATAAAATCAACAGTACAACTCTTGTGCAGCTGCACGTCATCTGTGACCCTTTGAGTGAACAGTAATGGACCCAGGATCGAGTCTTGTGGTACGCCCTTTAGTAATAACAGCAAGTCCGACATTTTACCGTTAATAAACACGGACTTAGGTATGAAGATAATAGCTATGAAGATAGCTTGACTGCTGATGATGAAAAGTGAAATAAATTAAGTAATTTTCTGAATAGAACCTTGTGAATTACACTATCGAAGGCCTTGGTGAAATCAATCAGAATAAGAAAAGTTAGCATGTTCTGATCAATGGATTGCCTTATTTCATCCACTATCTTTATAAGAGCTGTTATGCAACTATGCTTTGGTGTAAACCCGGACTGATTTGAAGCAAGCAAATTAAACATGTTTAAATGTGTATTTATTTGCTTGTGCATTATCCTCTCGATGACTTTAGAAAGGAATGGTAGAATAGAAATCGGTCTAAAATCGCCACCACCAGAGCCTTTGGGTAAAGGAAGTAATAATCAAACTCATTATTTGCATCTATGAATGTTTGCAAGTTAATAAACCTGAATAATTGGTTGAGGTCATAAAATTTACCCTTAATACGGTCTTCACCCTCGTAGGTAAAGGGGTGTGCAAAAGTAAGGCATAAGTATGTTTTCATTATAAATCTTGATTCGGCCTACAGAAAACCGATCATCTATCAAACACTTGCTGCAATGCTTTGAGGGTAACTTACATATGTATACGGTATTACAGACTCGTATATACACTGTTGTCCTTACAAGAACCGTACACATTTTTTTTTTTTTTTTTTATAATTTACGCGCGCCTAAGGGGTTGATTGATACCCTTTTACTGTTTCCAGGGCGCGGGCGGAAAGATAGAAGGAGGAGAAAGGAAAATTGTTTTTTTTTGTAGTGGTTTGAAACTCAGGTGTGTTTGGTTTCTATCTTTGCTCTCCAGGGGTGGGAGTCCGAATAGGACGGAGAGTTTTTTCTTCACTCAAAGTGATTCGAGATATAATTCCCAGTATTTTTTTCATTGCTTGAAACTCTTATAACAGCCCTACGTGTCAGTGTTATGCCTTCACACGCAGAATTTTTTTGTCTGAGTTCCAATTATACAATGAAAAACTGATTTTGCCATGGGCAGGATTCGAACCTGGACCCTCCGAGTGAGAAGCGTTTGCTACTACCACTACACCACGGCCACCCCGTGAATATACGAGTTACAATATACGAGTATGTATATATGGAAAAGGGAACCACCAACATATTTCTCTGAGAAAAACAATAAGACGAAATTATACATTAATGTAAAGTCAATAGTTTTATCAAAATATTTAAGCAAATACGTGTATCGATACTAATGACACGCCATTCGTTACTATAATATTTGATAGCAAAATTTGAATACTGCTATATTCGTTTTTAGACTAAACCAACCATCAACAGAGCACAATAATGCTTACCTAAAATCCTCCCATCTGTAGAACTATTTTTTGTCAAAATATATTAATATATATACATATGTACATACATCCTTAAGGTTACCAAGAGATGAAATATCTAACTGGTACATGTCAGCATATGTATATGCAACTATACAAATAAGATGCTCTCTTATCTTGCTTTAAATTGTACACCAAAAACTAAAACAAGAATGCAGAAATTGATCTCGCCTAAGACTCATCACTCTCCTTTTCAGACTTAACGAAAAGACCATAGTTTCTTCCGAGTTCAACAATTTATCAATAGATTGTAAATTGAGCTAGAAATAGCTCCATGAACTCATTTATATATATACGACTATTAATGTATACTATACTAAAAAATTCAGTTTCGTAAAAATAGATAAAAAAATCACAAATGCCCTTCTGTTATTTAATTTCTGCACCCCCAGTAGTAGGGATTATTAGGGATGTTTTGTACACCAGTTTGAGCGGCCTGTTTCTCAAACATGGATTGAATAATTCCACATCACCCAGCAAAGAACACGTACAAGCAGTTTTGTATTTTATGTGTTGTCAAAAGGAACAAATCCTTTTTTTTATTTATTTTCAATTCTTTTTAAATATTTTTTACAGGGGAAATTTAGTAAATTCGAATATAGCTGTTGGCTTCCTACCCTTCTTAATTTTGTTTTACCCTTTTTTTCTGTCGAAATAGAGCACTCAGAACGCCGGCCATTCACAGAGGGAGTGCTCCGCGGTGTCGTCATCACTTTCATAACAAGCATCGCAGGATGTTTTATCACTTATGCCCACCACATTTAAGTGCTTAGTAAAAGTGTAGTCCCCTGTTACGATGCCAGCAAATAGCCTACAATATTTCCTACTGATGGACATCAGGAAGGCAGCTGACGTCTTACAGATGTCGGGAAGCATTCGTTTGGTCTGCCGGCAACTTTGAGAATCATGTCATTGGCGTTTGTGCTCATATAAAACCCAACTGTCAATGGAAGCCCTAACCGAGAACGCAGACAGACTTGGCGTAAGTTCCGGTCCTGAAAAACTCTCCTCTGTGCCTTGCCTAGCAAGTTCATCGGCGATTTTATTACTCATAATCCCATTGTGCCCTGAAACCCAGACAAGATTCAATGGATTTAGCTTTCTTGCTGCGTTCAGTGGACTTTTGGATTCTCAAACTAGCTTGGAAGTCGTTATAGATGCAAATTCTTCGCTGCTCGCGTGTAGTTCGTTGCCATCAGATGCAAGTTTTCATAACTACAAGTGATATGTAACGATTTTGTCCTCCAGAATTACAACAGCGCTGCATTCTACATCGCTCTTGGAGCCAACTGTGAATACCTGATTTTCCTGGCGCAGATTTTGGCCGAAATCAATCTTGAGCACAGGGAAAGTCAGTTTCGTATTTTTTCCAAAGCAGTAGTTCTGGTGTCATTACATGTCCATGAAACAAGATCGTGTGGTACCAAACACCACTTATTTTTAAACGGAAGATGGCTTTGAGAGTGCAGCCAATGATATGAATATCAAGGGGAGGGAGATTTATCTATGCATCTAAATCGGAGTCATGCGTGCTACGGAATAGTGTATTTACGTGAGAGGTTATTCTACCAGACAACCGAAGTAGGATATAATTGGCCTTATCATAGTCGTGTAAATCCAGAGGATCCATCTAGTAGACAGGCTCCATATCTTGCCAATAGCTCATTTGCACTGCCAGAAGGCCGACAGCGCCTTAGAGGCTTTTGACGTAACACGTTTAGTCCACAGAAGCTTGTTATCCAGGATGACGCTCAAATTCTTTGGAGAATTGAATAGAGAAACTCTTAAGCACTATATGATTCGGACCAGACAGCTTTGTCCTTCTCGTTAAGAGATCAACCTCAGTTTTGAAAGGATTGACTGAAAACCCATTTCTGGTACACCAATCGTCGATCACTAGATTCCTAGATTCCTGCACTTTGGAGCAGACAGCCGCTAAACACGACCAAAATACAGTATAGCTTCATCATCCACGTATGCTTGTCGATAGACGTCAAAACTATTGAGCAGAATGCAATGATACATACAATGTATACAGTCAAGCAACATGCATGATAGCATTGGAGACAGTACGCCGCTTTGCTGGAAACCCCTGTTAACCCCCGTAATCACATATTGGCCGCAGTCATCGTCTGAAGTTAGTGTCTTGTTAACCAGCATTGCTTTTATCCACAAAATTATTGTTTCATCTACGTCATCATATCTGGCGGAGTCTGCTGTCAAAAGTTGCGTTGTCGAAAGCACTCTCAATGCCGATGAAAATGCTATATTATACCAAATTTTTAAACGCACACCCGCATCTCGATCTTCCGAGTTGGAAAGCATCTTGAGTTTCAGACGAAGGATGCATTCGCGAAGCAGCTCTGCGCACATGGATTTCGACAATTCTCCCCATGCCCTCATAGTAAAGGAAGTCAGACTTATAGGTTTGAAGCTATATTTGAAGCCACGGTTTCAATATGTGTGCCAGTGCCAGGCTAACAGCGAAGATTCTCTTCAGAGTTACCAGCAGCTGATCTGTACATAACTGGGTGTATACCGTCTTGAAGCCATCAAAGGAAGCAAACACATGTTTAATGGCCTCATGCGTCACCACAATCGATGTGATATACCAGCTACAGTGTGTTTTTCAGCTCAGTAGCAGCTTCGTTAATTGGAGCTGGTTCTGATTAAGTTATCTGGAAAGTGGGCCTCATGTATGAGGCGGAGGGTCTACTTTCGACTCAGTGTAGGTGCCATCCCATTTTCTGAGTGATTGCAGCCTGATTGATTTCCACCTTTTGAGGACTTTGACCAGTCTACTGCTTTCACTAACAGTTTCGATCTTTTCGCAAAAGTCTTTATAAGAGGTACCCTTCGAGAACTGAATTAGCTTCTCTTGGAAAAGACCTCCAAATTAGCCTTACATAAGTGATCTGTTTAAAATTTTTCTAGTTTTTTTACGAAGTCATTGCAGATCTGTGTTCCACAAATGAACGGGCGATCTGCAGGATTGCTTTCTTTCTGAGCATGGTAGTACAAAACACTTGGTGTAAGTACGTGTACCATCAAGGTTTTGAACAGCTACGTCTAGCCTTTGTTTTGTCCTGAGTATAGGGGGGCAGTTTAGGGCTTGCTTGCGGAGCTCCTCCTTTGCTGTGTAAAGTTGGTTTTCCGCAGGTTCCTCCTCTTCAATTAAGTCGAGACCTCACACCCGATTCTGAATTCGATGAACCTATAGTCTGACATAGAGAGCTCCGATAGTACTTTCTAGCCCGTAATCTACTTAAAATAACTGTCGGAGAACGTTAAAAGACCAGGAGATGATTGCCTCTCACATGGCGTTTGCTACTGCCCCAAAAACTATTTTGAGCTTTAGCATTGCGGCATATGATAACTGTCACCTTTCTGGATTTACAGTATTCAATGAACTTGATTACCGCCTTCGGTGGTGGCGGTAATAACTAATTATATGGAAAATAAGCAGACACAACGACGAGTTCCTTTCGTAGCTTATGTCTGCAGCAACTAAATCTTGGTAGCAAATTTGCTCAAATTTATATGGTGAGAGTTAGTTCGGTACATAAAGACTACAATAGTTCTCGGACTTTCCGGTCGCTCGTTATATAGCGGTGTGAAACCCCTTAAACACCCGAAATAACAGATATGTTCATTCCACACCCATGGTTCCTGTATGGATATTATTTGAAGTTTTATATTCAACTCGAAAGCCTCCAACATAGGCTGCACTAGCAGACTTAGAATGTTGAAAATTGATCTGAATTAATAATATATTGCACAGCGTCAGTTCAGTTCAGTTTATATGCATTTTTATTAAGTTTAATTAATTTACACTTACAAGCTATACAACAAAAACGCTTAAAAATTAGCTTAATTAACTTATAATTATCTTATTCTAACTTACTGGCCCCTGCGGGCACTTTAAGTTAAACCTAACCTTAAACTATGTCTTTCGACGTTTTGACAGGTTTTTTTTCCTATTCTTATAGTTAGGACAATACAGCTTAAACTAAGAAAACATTTCTAAATAGAAAAAAACTTAGTATATGGACTATTTTGATTTTAATTTTATTATAAAACTTAAAACTAAAAACTTACAGACTACCAAAAAATAAATCTTAACCTACTTAACCTACTTACATCTGATACAAACATAGACATACATAACATACTTTTTTTTTTCTTAAGCTAATGAAATAGTCAGACGACCGACTTTGCCTCCTATGGAGCTACCTAGTGCTGGAGGAATTGGACGACGAAACTTCCCCTCCTTCAACTAGCTGCCGAACAACATTCCTCATGTCGCGACTCCCTACCGACCTACTGAACCGGAGACGCTCCGCACTGCTGTGTGCGACGTCTCTGTCGAAGTTGAGTCGCCTGTCCGCAGCTGTTCGAGCAACGTGGAAGATTAGCGGCACCGCCAATCTGTCCTGGATCAGACCTTTACTATCTAGATAGAGGAACGCTTCTGGAGGAATAAACCCGTCAAAGAGAACTCTCTCGTGATACATATAGTTGGGGTAGAAAGCCCCGGAGATCAGGTTGTTCGATGAGGTCATTGCTCTTGCAATGTGCCCTCGAGTCAACTTAATGACGAAATTGTCCACTCTTATTAGATTCGCCCTATTGTACAAGACCTCATTGGGATAGAATTGTATGTACTGAGACTCTGGTGTTCTGTATAAGCGAAGACAAGTCCTAAGACAAGCCCTCTCAAACACGGGAATCTTTTCCAATAAACTTGCTCTCACGTTGAACCACACGGGACATCCAAATACAAGCATGGTCCTGATAAGGGCCATGTAGCAGATTACCTTCACACTCGCATCGAGTTGGCTGTTATAAAACAGTCTCTTTGTAAGGGCAAAAGTACCTTTGGCTATGGCCAGAGCAACATCTACATGTTTGTTAAAATACAGATATTGATCTAGCCAGATCCCAAGGTATCTGAGCAAGTGGCTGTCCATGTTGTCCGACGATAGAAAATTTTCGCCAATTCTTTCTGGTATCCCTAGAGGCCCCAGACAAACTCGTCCTAAACAAAGTGGTTTCCGACTTCTGAAAGTTGATTTTCAACTTCGCAATATCGCTTAATTTTGTCGAAGTCACGTTGAAAAAGCATATTAATGACCTCAATCTTTGGACCTGATCTGTACGCGATTATGTCGTCTGCGTACGCTATGGCATGGTGAAGTGAACCTATCAGATCACTTGTGTAAATGTTGAATAGGGTCGGCGAATTTACCGCACCTTGTTGCAGACCGTTTCTAATATTAAATGTTCCAGCAAAAGTCACAACGCCATTCTTCACGATGAACTCTCTATTGGAGAGCATATCAAAAAGAATACACAACAGTAGTTTACTAATGCCCAACCTGTCCAGCTTGAAAAAGAGTCCCTCTTACCATACGGTGTCGAACGCCTTCTCCAAGTCAATCAGGCAGGCACCAGTGCATTGTTTCTTGCCTTTGTGCAAGAATCGGATATCAGAAACCAGTTTAGACCCGGCATGAATGATACCATGCTCCGCCTTGAAACCGGATTGATTATCCGGAACTACGAGTATATGTTTGTCCTCAACCAACTTAGTCAGGAATCTATTGATCACCTTCTCGAAAACCTTACTGATGTTTGGAAGGAGACTGATCGACCGGAGATTCGCCAGATTGGATGTGTCTTTATCCCTTTTGGGGATGGGGTTTTCCAATGCGCTGGATAATGTGCATTATTCATTGCATTATTAAACAGGGTGGTATAAATGTTCACCGATTCTAGTGGGAGATGTCGAAGCACAATGTTCGGTATTTCATCGGTTCCCACTGATTTCTTACTTCTAAGCGATTCGAAGATCGTTTGGAGCTCTGCCTTCGAAATGAACGGTGGTAGTACCATTTCATGGGTGATGACATTATTTGCCATATTCTCGTCACAGAACTGGGTGAAACCAGAGCTTTCGAATCGCCAAGTCACAATTTCATTTCGAAGGTAGAAATTGTGCACAAGGACTCGATTTTACAGATCGTGGTTCGGGCCAATGATGTCATTCGCCTTGTATACTTCCTGGAAAGTCGCTCCTATAGCCTCTACCTGCTCCTGCGGATCCTCGATCACAAAGAAGTTGTCATCATCAACAGCGTCATTTGGATATATGCCTGCTGCTGTAAGTATGTTTTCGTTGTCCGTCGTTCGGGCGATTTTAAGACACGAAAGGTCGTTGTGATCTTTCCTCCGAAATATTTTATTTATTTGCGGGAACATATTGGGGTTGCTGGTGTTTACAGCCCGAATTTTGTTGTTCCAATACAAACTTACAGATGCTCTGTAATTTTCTTTTATTAATGTTTGGAGGTTTTTGATCGACGTCTTTAGCGTCATAATCTCCGAGTTATGTCTATCAGTAAACTGTCTGTACAAGGTTTTCAGCCTTGACAGCAGTCTCTTTTTTGTCGGCGCAGTGCGTCAATGGTTGCGTTGCGGAATAAGTCTTCGTTGTCAGTGTATTGATACCGAGGTATCGTTTTGTCCATTGTTCGTTTAATTGTCTCGTCCATTAGTTTTAGATATCTGTCAATCTCGTCGTTTGAAAGATTTCTATTGGACGGTGGGTAGAGCGAATTCGAGGAGAGTGCTCTCGTCATTGTTCTGGAGAATTGTGTCCAACGCACCCTATTATATTGTAGGCATGCCTTTGAACAAACTCGTCCAATTCCGCAGCTTCGTTCGGAACGGTTATTTCGGTACTGAGTCCGCAATGGTCACTGTCATACACGAAAGTTCGTAGACAGTTTATGGTTTGTTGGTTTGTGCATGTCAGGTGTATTCGTGTGTCGAACAGCAGGAGATCCAAATAAGACCCGTGTCTAGGAAACGACGGACTATCCGTCGCCTTGACCCCACCAATTGAATAGTAGGTTCCCTCTAGTATTTGAAGTATTATTTCCCCAATCGCTATATTTGGCGTTGAAATCTCCGCCGATAATAAAGTAGTTCTCCTCCAATTCCAGTCTTAGGAATCGCAAAAGTGTCTCGAGCTCTGAGATGAATAAAGTGGATTGAGTAGCCTTAGGTGCATAAACAGACACCATGTATAACCGCTTTCCACTACGGAGAGGGATATACACGATGCATGCTTCCAGCACCTGGAACCTACGTACTACACGACTGTATACTCTTTTAAAACGTATACGGAGTTGAATGGAGTTGGGTCGGTTTCTCCGTACAATTTAATTCACTGCAAGGACCTTAGCCGGCCACCACTATAGACGCGCCACTGAACTACTTGGCAAAATTGTTTCTAACTTGTTTTTTATATTTTTTTTTTCTTATTCACTCACTAGAAAAGCCGAATCACGTCTGATCTCTACGGAGGTTTATAAACGACTGATATTGCACAGCGTGTTGCGGATAATATGTCGAAGACTTTAAGGGAAGTTTCTTTGACATGTTTTGAGAAAAAAATTGTATGGGTGAGGGGCCTGTAAACTTGGAAAGTCTTGTTTCCAGAGGGGGACTTTCAACGAAGACTTATTAAACCATTCAAAAGTTTATTGCAGGTAGTTTCCATCTCGTAGCAATATGTTCGAATGTAAACATTCTCTGCTATGGCTGGCTACTACAGCTGATAGACGCAGTGTTTGGATTCAGCGTCGTTCTAACTGTTGTCGTTGCCAGTATTGCCAATTCGGAGCATCAGAGAGGTGATAACGGCATCCTTATAGGTGCGCTGGTCTCTCACGTTTTGGCGTTTCGGAGTGTTCTTGGCGGTGGATTTTCCAGCTACTTCCTCTGGGCCCTGTTCGAGACAAAGCCTTGCCATCGTTCACCGTCAATTTTCTGATAGAAAAATGGAAGCCGTGTTGGAGGCAAAAATTCCACCTTTGGTGGCTGACCTAAAACCTCTTACTGATCTTAGGGTCACTATACCCAGTATTTATTACAACTCTATATCGGGTCAACCACAAGTGGAAGACCCTTCCTGCGACTTTAGGTTTAAAACACAGCCACCATGACGCCTATCTCTTTCAAGTCAGGTCAAGCCGAAGTTCGGGGACCCTGACCCTCAAGTTCTACCACTAAACAGGATCTTATGACCGCCCGCTTGTAATTGGTCAAATAGTAGTAACCTTCAGCGGCGTTAAGTTCTGAAAGCCATTATGATAAGACCAGTCTTTGCTCTACTCTCGCTTTTTATTAGACAATTTCATTCATGGATGAAGCCTTGATAATTGGGTGAGGTCACCCCTGTTCGGGACAGAAGACCTGTTTCTCCTCCCCGTCGCCGATGGGAGTGTGCGACTTTAGCACTCGTACCTTCGACAACACTTGCCTTCCCTTTGCGCCGTGCGTTTGTCCCACGTCTTCGTTTCCTCTTCATATGTCCTGGAGCCCGTTGCACCTTTTCGGTTTTCCGAGACAATTCGTCAAAAATAGCACTCTGACCAACCACTGGTATTTTCTGATGAACTTTAATCGTAACTGGCAGGGCCTCTCAGCTATTCTCTCCATCCAGCCCAATCTACCGGCACCTAAATCAGCGTGGGGTTTTGGTATTATGTTGGTTGGGGCTCCCAGAATCCGTGCCCCGGAAGCAGTCGAGAAGACCACGAGTGGATTGTCGCTATTGCGATCACCACCAGGAGTATAATTCCTTGGGGTCATCTCCACACTTTAACAGCTTAACGTTCTTGAAGCTTAGATCGACATCTCAAAGACCTTAGTCAAGTTGAGTCAAAGTTGATTTTTAAGCCTTCCCCGAAGATATGGCAGCCAAGGAGAAGGATTATAAAATCTTGAAATATGTACGTTTAAAATTATTTTAAGTAAAAAGTACAAACATATAATTACCCATTTTTATTTTACATTTAGAAAAGTGCTGGAAAAATGTAACTTTGCAAATTCGCTAACAGTTGGTTTTGGTATAAAAACAGAAACTAAGTAAATAATAAGAAATTTAAAAATAAATACTGAACTTCAAACAACTTTTCCTACAAAATGGTTGACTGCCCTCATTCAAGTAACTTACAGTTGTATAGCCAATATTACCTAACTTTGATAAAATGTTCTCTTTTACCATAGGTTATCGTACATAAGAAAATCGCCATCGCTTCACGATTCTTTTCTGGCCTATATTCTCTTAAATACCCTTGCACTGCAAAATCCAATTTCACTAAATTTTTTCCAGTCAAGTTGGCCCCGACTTTAGATGTTGTAATTTCAAAAATTTCATTTGCCCTCCACCGGATAGAAAAATATGTAGGAACGTACAACGACCATATGCATGATACCACCAACTCTTCCTCTTGTTTACCTGCCACCCCAACCAACCTACACCCCCAATAGATTCAAAATTTGTTCTCGAAAACGATATGGCAAAGGGGCAGTCAAATATTGTACAAAACCAATGGAGACAAACTAAGTTGTCTGCCTAAAAATGGTAAAAGTATTGTGAGAGGTAAAAGTAAGAAGAGAACAAGTTGCCAGATCTAAGTAAGGGAAAATGGCAATCAGCCATTTCCATTTCAACTAACCGACGACTGGCAGAAAACCATTTCTTCAGAGTAAAAAGATTTGGGGAAAAGGGACTTGACACACTTTTCAGCCTCAACGAAATGTGTGTGGTTGTATGTACATAATGCAAAAGATCTTATGGTGACTTTAGCTGTTCTTTCTAGCTTTTCTGCATCGTATCGTCATCCATGTTCCATTTCCTGATTCTGAATAGATTTAACGACTGCACTTTCTTTTTTTTTTTTAATCACTTGAGTGAACGATATAGAGTTTTGGTCGAAATTATTTTGAAATACATCCGCTGATAGTTGTATACATGCATGTGGATACAATCACCTCAGAATAATAACTGACAAACACGCAAATGCTGATACCATTACACTTTTATTTATATAAATGCTAGACTGTGTTGGATAAACTCGGCCAATATTTGCTGCAACTAGAATTTGTATGTTTTTTCATGCAACATATTAGTACGTACCTACATATTCATATTTATATAAAGGTCACGTCGGTTGGCAAACAAGAATAAGATGCTTAATTTGAAAGGGCTTGGTGGTAGCAAGGCCGCAGAAAATATAGCGTAACAAGGTCAACGAAAAGTTGAAATACGAAAATATGGAACACTGAACAGTAAACTTCAATTTTAAACTCGAATGCAGGGAATCCTCTCAGCAACTCCGAATATAAAAAGTAATTTATTGTAAAAAGTGTCCTTTATATAACTAAATTTATATCATCCTCATTTTTTATATTTTCGAATTATATTTATTTGTACATTTGTATGTATGTATACATATATTAATTTTTAATTATTTCATTGTTTATCCGATATTATATAATAGTAACGAAGAAACTTCTCTATATAATATATAAAAGCTAGACATACTCGACAGTATTCAAATGTACTGATTGATTACAGGGGAATAATGATTTTGCGGCGTGTGATTTCGGAGTCGATCTTGGGTAATTAGTCTACTAACTACGAAGATAGTAAGAGATTTGCTGAGTTGACTCTACTTTTTGGGAAACAATCTATTGAAAACGGCTACATAATTAAATAAAAATTATGAATATATTCAAAAAAAATTTATTTTCAAATGGAAACATGTTTTAAATAATATATCTTGTAACATTGATTAGAATAAATTCAAATTCATAAAAATAAGTTAGGAAAAATATTTTGTATATGACTTTACGTTTAATTTTTTCAGGACAGACCCTTAGTAAGATCCAACAGCAGTCTGCCATCATACGGCAATATCACCGGCCCTGATATTTTCTTCCATGGTCTTTATATCCTGGTCGAACTGTTTTCCCTGTTCTTCATTATAATCACCCAACTTGTCTGGAAATCTATCCAAATAACTACGCAAATAATGTAAATTGATATTCCTATTACAGTATCAATTTTTGAAAATTCTCAAGCAATTTGACGACTATTTCATAATAATTTGCATCTTTGTGGCTCCCCAAAAAATTTTCGACAACTGATATATATAAGACTACGAATTATATAAGGTTCATCAAAGACGCCTGCTTTTAATTTTTCCGTACTGAGGCCAGGAATTGAGTGACATACTCGTACATAAGCAATTACCATTTTTGTCCAAAGCTTTCACAAACTATTTAATAAGCCCAATTTTATTGTGAAGCGGCGAAAAGATGATTTTTTCTCAAGATATCAATGGTACATGAACGAATGAATGATGTTAGCTTTTCCCACAGTCATATCTATTCCCAACCGCCAATCTTTACTACCACCTTACTGACCCACAAAAAATTTTACCATTTTTAAATTTAGACAATATCATCAATAGTCAGATGTTGAACAAATGAAATTTTCTCTGAAATAAGTTTGATATTTTCATATTCTACCTTAGGTTTCATTGAGCGACCTAATAGAATAGAAGCTAATTTGTGGAATCGAGTAACACACATTTCAAACTCCTTTTTGATCTATCTATGAAGAGTCGTGAATCGTCAGGCCGATATAAAGGCCCATTACATTTAAAAGCGCAGGAATATCCACACAAAATACGATATTATTGTTCTCAGTAAAATATGGCAGAATATATCGCTGTCTACTCCGGTACAATGCTATTGACACGTCAGGCTGAAGACAGTGTTTTTCTTTAAGTCTTAATGCAAGAAGCTTAGCTGATTTTTTCATTAAATTTAAATCTCGTTTAAGTTCGCCTTGAGAGAAATCCTGAAGTGTAGGACTGTATCCTTCAAATTCACCTCCGCTGGCTTTTCGCCCTATGTATCTAACATTTCAATATCATTTCTGTCCACGTTTGGTGATGCAGGAAATATCGGTACAGGAAAGTCTTCACTATGCAGCGTTGATGGCTTAGCCGATCTTAAGTTTGGATAATACCATGGTTCATTCCTTTTACTTTCACGGCGCAAAAGTAGCAATCATCAAAGTGGTTTGTTGACTCGTTCCATGTCATCGGCACTCCAAATGGAAGCTGTTTCCGTCCACAGGGTCTTTCAAAAGTCGTGCGTAAATGTAAGCAGTGAATAATTTCTGAACGCTACCATTTACACATGTACAATACAACTAACACAAGTATTAACTGGCCACCTATATCATGCGACTTAACATCATCAGATTACTTTCTTTGGTTTTTTTTTGAAAAGTAAAGTCTATGTGGATAAGCCAACAACAATCGCACAGCTTAAAAAAAAGCATTGATGAACTCAATGCGGTAATGTGTGAGCCAGCCCTTGACATGTAGACGTGCTCGTGTTGGACATTTAAATGATGTTATTTTCCACACAATTTACAATTTAACAATTAAGAGTCATATTTTTACAAAAATTAAAAAATATCCAAGTACAATATTTACATGTTTTATTTCAAAGAAACATCTAGGCGCGACTTTTCAAATACCCTTTATTTGAAAAGGAGTGCGTTCACACGAAAGCGTTTACACGAGTAGTTAATCTTAATATTATTTTTGAAGGATATTTTAGGGTTCAGCAATAGTTATTTTTACCAATTAAAAATGATAAAAAAGATTATATAAGTGAAATACTCAAACAACAAACATTTGTCATGATTTACGTAGAATAAAATACGTTAAAGAGCGTAGATAAGTAAAAAATTTATATTTTTTACATTTTAGTAAATAATGAGAGCTAGACTCAATTCATATAAAATAAATATAAGTTATGTTGCTATAGTTTATTTGAAACTAGTGTTTTATTTATTATTAATTTATACTCAGAATACTTAATTGAATCCTTTTCGCTTGAGAATCGATAAATTAAACCTGAAGTATTTTTTGTTCTTAGTTTATACATTAATACATGATAGGTATTCGTATATACATATATTTTACATGTGTATGAGATTATCTGATTCAAATTGATACCTCTTTATTCTTATTGCGTTTGCTTCCTTTTTTCTATTTTCGAGTTATCACCTAGAGAGAGCCATTACCCAAAAGCCGCTTCCTTTCTTTTTTTTCAGTCAGCAAGATACTAAAAATATTTCCCACTTATCTGTATTCAAAATTATAACAGAAATGTATGCAAGACACAAGGTCTTTCTTGGACCCGCGTGAATTTTCATAGCACCAATTTAAATCTGTTTATTAATAGTGATTTATAGTTCGGTGTAGTTTGCTCTCTCCACTTATTTTGTTTTTGCTATATTTTAATTTATTTTCCTAACATTAAAGAAAGCATTACTAAAAACAAAAAACGGCGAAAAAACTAGCTGCCACGATGACAATCGTTATTTTGCATTGTCATCAGAAGATACTTCAAATATTGTAAAAGAAAAAGTAATAAGAAATTATTTTTTTTTCTTATGATCAGCGCACGCTTAAGGGATTTTGAGTAGCTTAAATTCGCCTGAACTGAAGTTCAGGTCATAAATGTGGTCATAAATGCGTGTATGTTATAATGACTAGGAAGTTAAGAGCTCGGCAAGCGCTTCCATATGAATCACGATATTTCAGAATACGTTCGGTACTGCGCTCTTGAGGGTACAGCTACAGAATGCTACAGGCAATTTCGACGAAGCGCTGGTGGTGAAAATGGCGATAAAACAAGGTGAACTAAGAGATATTACGCCGGTTTTCAAGGATGTCAATTAACTGGGTGATATTAGCATCAGCTATGAGTTTTATCGCACGGTTTTATATTCTATCTAGCAGGTGCAGAGATGTTATAAGAGCATCTAACCAGATGTGGTCAAATATGTGTGAGTATATGAGACAAAACGGAGCCTTGGGGGACACCAGTATTTATTTTGTGAATATCAGACTTGAAACCAATTTGTAAACCATTGAAGAAGAGAGTCATCGAACCCAAATGCACACATTTTCGACAATGAGCCTGATTCCTGTCAAATGCATTAGAAATATAAAGTGCAACTATTTTGCCTTCGCTTTTCAGTGAGGTGTGCTGTTGATGCTTTACATCATATTTATTAATTATCTAGTTATGCTTATCAGTTATTTGCTATAATTCTATTATCTATGATTGTAATCACTTTTTTCGATGAATTTTCTATGTTTAAATATTGTGGAATCTAGGCTGTATATAAATAGTATAAAAGAGCGAAGCAACAGCGAAACAAAACTATAAAAACTATAGGAATCTAAATTAATAAATTAATTCACTTATGGGTAAACTATCTACATATGTATATATTTAACATGTATACATCAAATATATTATATGGTATAAGGTGTAAGTGCAGAATTTTTTGTCGCAAGAAATTTAACAGCTGTTGCTTAAGTTTAAGAGAGCTTGAGAAGATTGACAGTTTTTTTTGTTGCAAATTACGAATAGAGTTTTTATTGCCTCCGTCTATTCGTCATTAACAGTGTTGTAGAAAAAGCTTTTAATTTTAATTTGCCGAACTCGCCCCACTACATTGTTCTATTCGATCATCGTAGACAAAAGCTTTATTTACTTTTATTTCATTTATATTTGCTGGTCTTGCACAAGAAGAAGAAAGAAGAACAGTGCAAGTTATTTGCCTAATTCGCCGCACTGCATTTTTCATGGATAGATGTTGAAGGTGTTGGAGAATTTTGTTGCTGCTAAATTTTGTCGTTAAATAAAAGTATTTACTTTCTTTGGTTAAGTGCAATAGAATCAAAAGACTTATAAAAGAAAAAGTTTCAACAATCTCTGTTTCTGAATTGGAGTGCCGGTTAGGCATTCTCGAATCCTATTTTAAGCAGAATTTAAATGTTCAAATGTCGTTCAGTCATCGACTATCTCCCGAGCTGATAACATCGTTTCGATCTTTTTTTCTCTGCTCTTTCATAAGTTGTGTTCTTTTTTCTTATTTCTTTCCCCTCTCACGCCAGCGTTCCGCCCCTATCTAATCTAATTGCTCGCCAATAAGTGTGCGAAAATAAAGTGCATCAAGTGGTTTTAACTTTAATTATGGCCTCAGGGCCAACCAAGCCGTCAGGCAATCGGTTTGATGTATGTAACCATTATTCCGATCGACCCAGTAAAAGAAAAAAAATAATGTTTCACCCATAGAAACTGCTTTCAATCCCCATTCCCACCCACCTTAATTCCAAAAATCCCAAATTCATAATGATATCTCCTGCAGACCCCACAAAAAAACTCACTTCTTTCAGTGTTTACCTGCTAAAAAAAGCGACAGATGGTATAAGTACTGCCTACGAGTATATTACCCAACTCCGTGATGGAAACACATTGATTCTTGTGAAATCACAACAAATTGCCAACATATTCCAAAGAAAACTCTCTCTAATCTTTGCCCAATTGCGGTGTCCCTTCATGATCAATTAAACTCATCTAAAGGCACCGTTTTCGCACCTTGCCTAATAAATGTTAGCGAAAAAAAAAACGGAAAATATAGGTAATAATAAAAATTCAACAGCCGTACCATCTGGCCTCATACTCTTCACGTTCGATCTCTTCCGCCCCCTCACTTCCATTAATGTTGGGTGGTATAATCTCAAAGTTCAAGAATACTTCCCCAACCCGATGCGTTGTAAAAATTGCCAAATTCTCGGACATACCGCTAAAAGATGTTCACGTAGCCCAACCTGTGTAAACTGCAACCTTCCCCCCACGCTGAAACAAGTTGCACTCGCACCTCTTGCGCTAATTGTGCTGAAGAACACCCTGCATCCGCCACAATTTGCAAACGCTTCATACAAGCTAAAGAAAAGCTTAAAATAAAAACAATAAAAGAATGTAGCATGGCAGAAGCAAAAAAAATTTACATTGAGCAAAACCCAAGCCCACCATCTTCTCTCTCTTATGCTACTGTTGCTAGGAATACAATGCAATATATTCCACCTGTTCCACCAAAAAATAATAACCCCGCTCAACCCGCTAACACTTCAAACAGCATAACTCAAACACCATCTATAAATACCACTACTCTAACATTAAATACCGCTTCTCCCCTTGCATCTTCTCACCCAACAAATCCTAAGCAATCAGTTACAACTTCGAACGCCATACCTAACATAAGAAAAATAGTTCCCAGTGAACATATAAACATAAAAACAACAATCAAACCTCACTTCGTACATCCAAACCCCGGGTTCTCCTGCCGCCACCACCTCACATTTGTCCAGCAGCAACACCACTTCTATCTCGCATTCTGCTAACTTTAACACATAATCGCACATCACACCTAAACTGCAAATAAAATCTAAAGAAGCTCTGGTAACCACATCATACTTAATTTCTCAAAACTACAAAACAACACGCAACCAAATTTAAATGTAGCGCTCCCCAGCAACTTACCCATACCAATACCAAATGACAACACTCAACAACATAACAACATAACAACACTACCTGTACTCAAAATCACGACTTTGTCGTTCAGAGTTCGAGTCGTCCAAACTGCCCGTCGCGTTTGAACGAATCGCCGTCTGGGCGACAGTGTCAGGCCATACAATCAAAAACCATACCACCCCCTGATTTTTCGCAATATAGCCTAAACTATACTGCTCAAAAGTCCCACAAAACAACAAGCTCACTCTTAAGTGTTCTGCAATGGAACCTTAATGGACACTTAAACAATTACGAGTATCACGAGCTTGAAATCTTAATAAAAGAGAAAAAAACACACACAACTTCTCTTCAAGAAACCCATATCGCTTTCAACTCTACAGGCAAAGCTCCAAAGCAATATGAACCACATTTCCACAACCTTAACACTAATACAGCTTCTAAGCAAGGCATATGTCTTTTGGTCCACAAGTCTCTCCCACATAAAGTCCATAAAATAAATTCTTGCATCTCTGCAATAGCCGTTGAAATTCAACTTAATATAAAAATCACTATCGTATCCCTCTACATCCACCCAACACAACCATTCTCCGCAATAGATCTGGAAAACATAGCTAGTACTTTAAACCCACCTATGATTGTGACAGGTGATTTTAACTCATGGAGTCCTCTTTGGGGCTCCCCTATAGTTAACGCAAGGGGTAAAAAAGTTGAATCTTTTTTATCCAACACAGATGTTTCTGTTTTAAATGACGGTAGTCCAACTCATTTCTCGACTTACGATACCCTAACCCACGTCGACTTATCCCTCATCTCTCCCCAGCTGCTACCTTACTCAAAGTGGAATACAATAGATTCACTTCACGGAGCTGATCACTTTCCTATCATTACTACTATCTCCCTCGGTCGCCATAACAATTTCTCTACTCCAACTCCCAAATTCCAAATCGATCGCGCGGATTGGAACCTTTTCCAAACAAAGACCCTTGAATTCTTTAATAAACACCCTCCAACCCTAAATATTAATCAAGAAGCAGCAACACTAAGCAAAGGTTTTCGGTTCGCCGCCAATCTATCCATCCCACAAACTAAACGCAAACCTATAAAAGCAATAGTACCATGGTGGAACCCCGATCTCGCGATTTTGCGCAAAAACAAACAAACCCTATGGAGAAAATTCCTAAAATTTCCCAACGATTACAATCTGATAAATTATCGGAAAGCTAACGCACTATTTCGTAGAAAAGTAAAAGAATCGAAAAGAGTGAGCTTCCAAAATTTCACCTCCAATCTATACCCCAACACACCAATTAAAAAAATATGGTCTAATATTAAGTCACTTACAGGGAATTATGTCCCTTCATCGATTAAAGTTATAATAGCTGGTTTTGAACTGCTCACCAATTCACAAAAAATTGCAGATCACTTTGCAAAATCCTGGTCAACCTACTGTAGTGACATTAATTTTTCCTTCTAATTTCGTGAAGCTAAACGGATAGCACTAAACACAGACTACACAGTTTATGATTTATCTACTACTGCCAAATCCATAGATATGCCCATTAATTATCTAGAACTAGACAGCTGTCTTAGCTCTGTAAAGGGAAAACTCCGGGGTACGATCGGATCTCGTATCCTATGCTCAAGTACGCACCTTACCAAGTCAAAATGCGAATTATGACACTGTTCAACCAAATTGTTGAACTAAGTATTATACCTTAGGCATGGAAAACTGCCACTACCATCCCAATACCTAAACCAAAAAACAATCAACCGATATCAACGGGTATAGACCTTATCCCCTTATTATTTCTAAAAGATTGTTATGGTACATCGAAAGGCACAATCTCATAAATACAAATCAAGTCGTTTTCAAAATTGGTCGTAGCACAATCGACTCAGTGCTACACATTGATGAGTTTATCTTATCAGCACTTTCATCCAGAAACCATGTCTCATTAGTTTCAATTGACTTTGTGAAAGCTGTTTTAAAATAGAATGTGTTGACAACTTTAAGTATTTAGGAGTAATATTGGACAAGACACTTTATTGGAGAGACAGAGTATGGTCTTAAAAAAGTATGGTACCTTAAAAAGTACCTTAATTGCGTTGTAAGGCAACTTTATCACCTTAGCCTGTATTGTCGACTGCCTACTTTAAAGTTGGTATATAATGGTATTTTAAAGTCTAAGCTGCGGTACGGTGTATCATGTTGGGGTGGTACACATCTTAATAAAATACAACCTTTACTCTTAAAGCAAAAACATGCAATCAGAATAATGTGTAAAGTGAATCGTAGAACTCCTAGCTTCGAATTATTCAAAAGTCTCGAAATCCTTCCAATAAGGCATCTTTACTGCTACAAAGTTTTGAAAATATTTTTTTTAAAGTCCGGGTTTTATGCTGTTCGACTCGATGAAAATTATAATTTACGAGTCAATACAAGAAATTTTGCAATCATTCCGACAATCCATAAAACACATTATACGCGTTTTTATTCCGTAACTGCACCCCGTCTTTTTAATGCATTACCGGCAAACCTTAGATGTGAGAGAGTGAAAGCAGTTTTTCTTAAAAATACAAAGAAGTGGTTATTCTCTTTTGACCATTCTACTATAAATAATTTAATATAAATTAATGTATAATAAATACAATTTTGTTCTATTGCTGTACATCATGTACATGTATCATCACTTTTTTATTGTTACTATATTTTCTTTTTTACTTTTTACATCTTTATTTGTTTTCTTTTAATGAGTTTATTTTATTGTATTTCCCCATCGATAAATTTTTTAAATAATTTATTGTATTTCGAAATGACAGGTACATTCACTTCTTGTTATTGAACAACAGATTGTACCTAACTATTTCATGCAAAATGTATTCCATTATAATATACACTGTAATTTAGTATAAGTTGTGTTATAAAATAAAGAAGAAAAAAAAAAAAAAAAAAAACTTTTAATCGCATAGGCCATACATGCCATACTAAAGACATTAGCTAAATGGAAAATCGGACCGATTTCTATTTCTATTAAACAGGAAATTTAGGTCCAAAGTTAACAACACATTTTCGGATTTGCATGATTTAAGAAACGGCAACCCCAAGGATCTCCCCTTTCGGTAGTCCTTTTTATCATTGCTTATAACGAGTTAAGTGAAAGAATTATTAAATTTAAAAATATTGATCATTCGCTTTGTGCAGATGACTTATATTTAATGGCAAAATGTAATGACAAAGACCGATTCGTTCACTTATTTAATGAAGTACTTAATGACATTAGTAATTGGTGTAGCTGGTCAGGTGCATTAATATCTTCTGACAAAAGCAAACATCTATGTACATATATGCAAAGAAATAAACTGCTCTGGTTTCGATTTAGGATTAAGTAATGTAAATATACCAAATGTAAATATTTTATGTATACTAGGGGTCATTTTTAATCGTAAATTTACATTTAAGTATCATTGCTTGGAACAAAAAAAAGAAGCTAGTTTCTAGGCTAAACATCATAAGATATTTATCATCAAAAAATAGTTATGTTCACATTAACACACTTATTTATATAACCAAAACTATTCTTTTGTCAAAGATTGATTATAGGCTAGTTATATATGGCAAGTGCGCAAAAACAAACTTAAATATACTTAATTCTCCATACCACTCAGCTATAAGGACATCATTAAAAGCTTTTCGGATTTCTCCAATAAAAAGCATGCTTGTTGAGGGAGGTTTCTCATCCATTGAGCACCGAGTAGAGTTTTTGACATCCCGACTCATCCCCAAAATCTGCAATCCATACCGCTCCCCAATACTCACAGATTCAAAAAGAATACTGAAACGAAAAAAGATGCCAACCCAACCATCAACCCTATATAAAATATTAAATTCTGCCAATAATATTGGCATCGTACCAAAAATGAGACAGCGACGGAAATGAAAATAATGGCAGTACCACATGAAAGAGTAGATAGTGGAAAACTTCCAGGCTGACCAATCAGCTGGTTTTGCAACGTTCCACTAAGGTCGTCGGACAATCCGGTCCAAAAACTCATAGAAGTTTAAGTTTTTGCCAAACTTGAAAAAAATATAAATGGATTCCTCAAACGCAGAAACCAGGCCTTAGCATTTGATGTAATAAATGCGTTAAATACTTGGATAGTTTATAAACAAAAATAATATTCACTTCGGCGTATTTTTATGTTTTTAAAGTTGGTTTCTTATTTCTTTTATGTCTTTTCAAATCATTCGTACCCCTTTTCAAAAAATGTATGGTTGAGTTCACCTTAGCTATTTTGCCTTTACTATTGGTCACTTTGCATTCCTTTATCCACTTCTATATTAGATTCGTTATTCTAGAACTGATGATTATTTATACAATACGTGAAAAGTACAGTTTAATTTTGCATATCATGTATTTGTTGTGATAAAAGGAAGCTATACATATTCGCAAATGAGGCACGTACTTACCAGTTTTTTGTTTTTCTCCATAGCAGTCGTCACATTAAAAATTGAATAACTTAAAACGCTTTAGTTTTTTTTTATTGTAAAATAAACAGGTGACAATCATATATGAAAAAAATACATCTGATAAATGTCTTCCCCATACATTCTCGCTATTTTCACGATATTTTCATTCACAGCTTGGCATACATGGATTTTAGTTCTACAGTATCTTATCTCCTCCTTCAACGCTTGCATAGTTTAGGACTTGTTGACATAAATATTAGGTTTCAGAGGACTTCCGAGAGAAAAATATAGACGGCCAATTCCGGACGACCAAACGGGAGATTACACGACTAGAGAATGCTTCGTGCAATAATTCCAATGTTTAGGCATGAAAACGCAAACTTTTCTCAAGATTCTTAACCTTAATACTAAATGTTAGATGTTTCTGAACTCTCTTCGCAGAAATTTGATGTTTTCACCTCAACGACCTGTCGATGGTCTGGCATTAGTAATCGAATTTTTCAATCGTCGCTCTCACAATTGATGCACTTTGAATACATTGATTACCAAAAACCGGACGCAATTTGTTAATCATGCAATAGCGATACGTTTTCAATAATGTGAGACTGTCTACCATTGAACTATAATAATGATTTAACGGCTAAATTACCACAACAAAAATGCTGTTTACGATCATTAAATTAAATTGTTAAATAAAATTAATAAATATATTGATATAAATATATGTGAACATCAAAATGTTTAAACAATTTTCTGATCATATACGAGTACATATGAGGAGTTTTATTTTTGTTCTATTTCATAACAGTTCATTCTGCATCTCTTTTGTTTTAAAATTTTGACTATAAACATTATTTGGGGAACAAATAATTTGTAGCATTTGGACGTTTTAGCAGGTAATATAATTTCAATCAGTACCAAACTACCTCTGTAAGAGAGCAGACGTATTATAGTGCGCGATATCGTATCACTTTAGTTGTTTAACTCACTTAAATCAGTATTAACAGTTAATCTCTTGAGCAAGAGATTATATTTTTTTCCTTTTTGTGCACAATCTTTACTTAATTAAACAGAAGTTCTAAACAAGTGCATATAGTGTTCCCCTGGTTAGCCGCCGCTATGGCAGTAAACAAGCAAAACCGGTTTGAGGGATTGGAAGCAAACCATCACATGCAAACCACTAATCCCCCAACAAAAAAGAAAAAATACAATAAAGAAGGCAACTTCACAAAAGATTAGTGGACAAAGTTAATTACACCCACGCAAAATGTAGTTGATTTCTCTCGTTTCTTAATTATTACAAATTAATTATTAAAATTCCTCAAAAGATACCGAAAAAACACTCATTGCAAATCGTAATCCCATTATTATAGGAAAAGGTATCGATGCTACAACAACCCAATACAAAGACATTAAAGCACTAAGAAATGGAGACTTATTAATTCAAGTCAATAAAAAAGAAATCGCTTATAGACTAGCAAAATCCAAATCTTTAGGACAAATCCCTGTAGAAATCAAATATCATTAATCCCTCAACTCTTGTCAGGGAAGAATTTATTCTTACAATATAATTGAACTCCACGAAGACGATATCTTAGATTCCCTTAGAAAGTTTAGCGTCACACAAGTAAAAAAAATGTACAAAATTCAAGGTGATAAACAAATAGCCACTGGAGCTGCAATTCTTACTTTTGATGCACCGCAGCCAACTAAAGAAATAAAAATGGGCTGGCAAAGTTTACTTGTAGACCCTTATTACCCTAACCCAATGATTTGTAAAAAGTGCCAACGTATTGGAAACACGAAAAACTATTGCAAGGAAACAACAAGTTTATGTGCTACCTATGCCGAAACTAGCCCACATGGAGGAGAACGCAAATGAGTGTTCTGTGTCAATTGCATGACAGCTGAACATTTTTCAAAAGACCGATTCTGTCCAGAGAAAAAACAATAATGGTAATAAAAACCATGAAACGTTGCACAATCAAGGAAGCTAAAGATGAATACGGCAAGTCGGGTCATTTGTATACACCTCATATACCAATCCAAAATACCAAAAAATCAATAGCACAAGTTATTAAAGAAAAAATTGCCAATGATATAACCAACTCCACACAAAAGCCAGTCACAGAAATGTTTTCTGAAACAAATCAAAACAACCAAAAAACTCTCTTTTATTACAACAACATCAGCTACACAAGAAAAACCTACTGCAAAAGGTCAGCAATATTCAAAACATACATCACAAACATCAGGCACACAACTAAATCAAACTATCGCAGACAACCAACACAAAAATAGCATCTACATAAACAAAACACACCCCGACAACGTTTCAACAGTAGAAAAATCTAAAGCCTTTTCAATAGCCTCAACGCTTGCGCCAACAAGTTCACACGACCAAGCAAACAATTATAGTATGGATTGCAGTAAAGACGAAAGTTATCCAATAATAAAAGCCGACAAATTGTTGGCTGTTACTCGTATATTTGCCTTATCCTCTTCTTTTCAAAATCTTACTCAACCAATCCATAACAAACATAACCCCCCAGCATAAAAATGGACGGTCAAAACAATAAAATTGAACTCAAAGTTCTACAATGGAATATCCAGGGATTTTTTAATAATTTTCCTAATTTAGATATTCTTATCAAAATATATCAACCTATAATCATAGCTTTACAGGAAACAAAAATTTTAATCAAAAATGCTCCTACAAAATATAATGCTTATCGACTATATTGCTTATTTTAACAACAGGCCGCATAACAACAATAAAGATGGAATAGCAATATTAATAAAAACAGGCATACCTCATTCATGCTCAAGATCATCAGACATCTTTTTAACTCAAATTATATCAATAAACCTGCATCAGCCAATCACTTTGCTGAATATTTACCGACAAACTCATAACATTGCCTCCCAACAACAATACATGAATCTAACTTCAAATAATCTTTCTCACAGTATACTCGTTGGAGATTTCAACGCAAACAACACCCTTTGGGGCTCTTCTTACACAAACAGTGCTGGTGCAGTTGTGGAGGGTTGACTGCAGAAGTCTGACCTTGTACTATTGAATTAGGGATCCCCCACACATTTTTCAACAAAAAATTCGCTAACTGCAGTTGACCTATCACTCGCCTTACCTGCAATTGCCCTCAATGCGATCTGGAAAACAATATTTTCCACTCCCGATTTATAGAATCTCAAGCCGATTGGAAAAAATTTGCAAACAATGCTAATGATAATGCTAAAGCGAATGCTGCTAAAACAATATCTAATAATGTAAACAAAGAAGGAGCTTATATAAAAAAATTATTAGATTGGCAGCTTCCACCTCCATTCCCTCCTTACATCCACCCAGCAATACCTCTCAACCTATTTGGTTCAATTCGAACCTAAAACAATTGACGAAAGAAAAGCGAAAGGCATTGACGCGGTTAAAAAGAGCGCCGAATGTCAGAAATACCTTCACCTATCGACACATAGCAGCAAAATTAAAAAGAGAAGTGCGACTAAGCAAAGTAGGTGCATGGAAACACTTTTTGGCTTCTATCAATCCTTCAATGGAAGCTAGAACGCTATGGTGTAAGGTAAAGGCGATCAATGGAAACCACTTTGCAAAAGGCATCAGTGCAATAGTACATAGCCCCACCACTATTTTAGACCCATGTGAAATAGCCCAACTCTTTGCAACCAAATGGGCTGAGTATAGTGCCGATAATAACTTTCCGGACCATGTTTTAAGGCTGAAAAACAGTGTTCAAGAAATGCTTAACTCTAAGCTTGACAGACTAATCAACCCGATCACAATTAACGAGTTAATGGAATCACTAAGCAGAACCAAAGTACATCTCCCGGTGCCAACAAAATCTCTTTAAAAATGCTTAAAGTAATACTGTAAGTATTACTGGTCGAGGTTAATATCTTAAGCTTTAAGAATATGAAAGTTATAACGCAAAATAAACGTGTTTCTAAAAGTATTGTAAATACAAAGTATGCTCTTCATGATATTTGCAAATCAGGTTGGATTCAAACCGAAAACTCGAAGAACAGAAGTGCTACAGCTCAATTCGCAACATTAAAGCTTCGAGGATAAGCATACCTGATATGCACAATTATGATGACCAGACTCCTCCTTGGTTGTTTCCTGGATATCTTATAGATATTTGCTTAACAAAAACTTCAAAAGAAAGTACACCAAATGAAGTTTATAGACAAAAGTGCTGAAATCATAGAAACTGGCATTTTTGGTTGCGTTCTATACACGGACGCTTCATATAAAGATGGAGTAACCAGATACTGCGTTTACAGGCTTGACAGTATCAACAATACAATTTTACTTCAACAACTTACCACCCCTGATCAAAATTCGTATACTGGAGTTAGTAATGGCACTAGTAGAAGCGTTTAAATATGCTTTAAATTTAACTTACAAAACAGCTATATGCAGTGACTCTCTAAACGCAATTCTGGCTATTAAAAACAACAAAAGCAATATTCAAATCATTCAAGCTCTAAGAGCTTAACTTCTGTTCAGAATGTCCACGCATTCACTTCATATGGTCACCAGGACATGTAGGAATTCCAGGCAATGAAAAAGCAGACACTGGTGCACGCCAAGCAACTAGGATGCCTTTAGAATAAAAAATACCACCATTTGTAACCTCTATATGGAATCAATCTTTCAGGCTTATTCAAGAGGAACTAATAAATCGTTGGAATCAATCAAAATCGTTTCTGAGAACACACAAGCTTGATTTATTACCTGTAACCTATAACAAACACCTAAACCGATCGCAAGCAGTGCAGATTGCACGAATGAGACTAGGGCATACAATGTTTAACAAATCTTATCATTTTAACAAAGAAGACCCGCCATCATGCAAACATTGCAGAGAACTACTAATAGTTAAACATATTTTGCAATGCTGTAAAATAACAAGGGAACACTTCAGGGGAAATGTTCCTAACCTCGAAGAATTATTAGATCCTTCAGTACAACCCAGGAATTCAAAATTATTTCCCCTACTATTATAAATATATTATTACTCTGATAAACTCTTAATTATATACTCAACTACTCATGTAATACAACAATAAACTCATTAGAAATAAATATCTTAAAATTTGTAAACAAGACATAATAATATATGTACATACTTAACATTATTATAAAAAATGCACTATTTGTAACTGCCATATGGGCATAGTATCCCCCGGCGTGATATCCTGGACGATGTAAAGTTATTTATATTGTATTCCTTGAAAATAAAAATAAAAAATAAATATACTCGTAATCTCAATGTCCATGTGGAAAGAAATCTTGCACCCCTCTCTCTCTCTCTTCACAAAATGAGAAGTCTATATGGCTATAGAGGTACCAGTGCTTGTGTCACACAGCACTGTTGTAGCATCAAATTATTTATTTATTAAACATTCTATTTAACTTTGTTGATTGGAGCCAATTCTATCTTCTCTTTTATAACATATGACAACGACTCTAGAATGAATGCATTTTAAATTGATTTTCATTTTTATCGCTACTATATTCTTCTACAATATTTTTGTAAAACTTTAAAGTCGAGAAATAAAACATAATTAACCTTTATTAAACTGTGTATTCGTATAATAAATAAAAAAATCTCTTTGATCTGTAATCCATCAGTTTTTTTTATTTCTTTTCAGTTTTCGCATAAATCGTATAGAATCACCGATTTTCAAATTCGATGGCGATTGCGGCGAATCTCTCACAATATACGACTCATCGAAGCCAGATCCTGCCAGAATAATAAAAACTTTCTGTGATACATTCTCCCGACCGATGGAAAAGGTGGATTTTGTTAGTACTAGCCCATCACTTTTCGTACAATTCGAAAGCAAAACTGGCTCCTACAGTGGCAGTTCATTATATTACTGGGCTCACTACGACTTTTTCAACAACACCCGATTTGGAGATCCCGTACCCAATACACTTTGTGACGAGGTTATGTACGCATGGAAACACCCAGGAGGAAAAATTCGCTCACCCATGAACTCGTTAATATTCAAACGGACTGGTGGCAGTGATGTGCGCTGTCAGTACAAATTCGTCACTGACAAACGACTGTATGCACGTGCGGTCATTGAGGTCACATCGGTGTCATTTAAGGAGCTACCGTACAACGTTAACGCCTGCACTCGATGTCACGAAGAACGCGTAGACAAATTAGTCATCTGGGAGGAAAAGGATAAGTTTCAGAATAATCTGGCATGCTTTTGTGATAACATTCCACGTGCGGTACGTGTTATCTCCTCCAGTGACCAAATGAACCTCGAAATGATTGTACAAGGCCAGCACGCTATAACAAGTTATTTCAAAAATCCAAATCCTTTATTCGAGGCGAATTTCGAGTTTGCTCATGGGCCGCTTTGTGGTCCAGTTACATTTGGCCCATCGCCTGACGGTGAACTTGTATTTCCCCATCGCAAGGCACTAGGTTTGATAACGCACAACAATCCAGACCATCAATACCGCCGGGAAAAATGCATTTGGGAGTTAAAGGTTGCAGCCCAACGCGACCTTTGGTTGCATTTGGAAAAAGCTCGTTTTGGTGACCACACATGTGAGAGTGCGAAAATAGAGGTGTATCTAGCTGGACGACTGGAACCACGATTCATCGTATGTCCAGAGAATATATCACTTGCTCGCGACCTACCAATTTTGTCGGCAGCTGATTTAGGTGCCTTGGGTACAGATCAAGAACCACTGCCAGTTCTCATACAATACACGGGTGATGGTCAACCAGGAAAAAATGCATTCCGATTAGTTTGGACAGAATTGTTTCATTTACCTCGTAATCCTGATGGAAGTCTGGCATCCTCGCTTCTACAGGATAATGATTGTGATTTCAAATGTCCTGGCGACACATCAATTTGCATACCAAAGCATTTGATATGTAATGGGGCAATGAATTGTCCGAATGTAACTCACATCTCTACAATTGAGCAACTTACACAGCACATCGAAGAAAACCTCCAGAAGCTGGGCATAATTAACCACAAGTTGCGATTCGATAGCCAAACGGTGCTGCATGATGAATCGCCAGAAATTTGCCAGCGACATACTGAAATGGTTGCATTACCATATGGAAAACTAATATTGATAACAATTGGCCTTAGCCTCGTCTTGTCATTATTTTTGGCAATTGTTTGCCGAATGTGTAGGCGAAGAAGATACTAAGCGCACTTCCATACCACTCAACCCTGTTTGTTGTCAAGCACACTCTCGTAGTTTTTAAGTGACATTATATACAAAAGACGTATACACGTATTTACATATGTATGTATATGAATATACATATACATCTAGGAAAATAAGTTAATAAAACAAAACAAAGTAATTTACATAGGAAAATTAGGCATAATGTAGCAGTTGTACTGCTATGTACGAAATATGTTTTTCAGCTGCAAATCGTTGGTTACATAGTAATTTTCCAGTTTATTTTTTGCACATAGTCGTAGATTTTAGAAAAACAAAACATAAAACAAATGTGAAAATAAACGCCAGAGTGGCTACCATTACGTGACAAAGAGATGAAAATGAAATTCATGTAAAAAATGTTAGTCAAGTAAGAAGTTTGATTGAAAATAAAAAAATAAAACCCAAAAAAGTGATGAAAAGAAGCAAAATAAAGGTGACATGACATTTATTGAAGAAATCGATTTGTTTTATTTGAATTGGAAAATAGTAAGATTTGCTTTTACAAATATAATAAATGATATTAAGCTAATCTTCATTACATCTTTTTTGTTTATATGTATGTATGTGCATATATGTATATGTACGAGTATGTGAAGTTGCAGTATTAGGATTTCAAATTTGACAAATACGATAAATTAAATATCAAAATATTATTAATTTAAGTTTACAATTAAAACAGCCTAAAATATGTTTTAACTCTTACGCGGGCAAGGTGTGTCTAGTGAAAATACTTCCTTAAGATGGTGCTACAGTCCGGGATGGAACCGGGACTCAACCAACAAGCGTCTCCACCCAGCTTAATCTTTAGTTAGCTGCTTCCCCTTCCACTTGCGTGCGTCACCACGATCTTTCTCTATTGCGCTATACGTCGGAGGTGGAAATCAAGGATTACATTATACATTACGATTATTTAAATATCTTAGACGCAAATGCCAATTAATTCTCGTTTAAATATCTTTTAGGTGGTACAATATAATCTCTCTACTAGCTTTTGTCAACATTTGTATGGTTTTAGACAGAACTATAGTGTTCTGTTGTCATCGCTTTCACTTTGAGGACTATGGGGTGAGCTACGAGTATCTCTTAATGAATTGTTATCTTGTTCAGGCAATGAGTCAACACCGGTATCTTTTTGCGCTGTTGGTATTTTCAGAACATTATGCCTGTTACGTTTGTAAACTTGGTTATTTTCCCCTTGGATTAAATACGACATTGATTCTAAACATTTTTAGATCTTTTAACGGTTTTGTTGATTATAATATTTTCTCATTTTTTCACGACAACTATCAAGAGTGCGCTTCACTTTTTGCTCATTCACTACTCGTATTATAGGTTTAATGTTTTCAAAATAAGTTGGTATCTTAGTACGAATTTTATGATTCATAAAGAGTTCTGTTGGAGAGTATATGCTAGGATTAGGAGTCGCTTTGCAATTTAGTAATGCAATTTACTTATCAGAATTGCTCTCTAGACTCTTTTTAACATATTTTTTATAGTTTGTACTGATCTTTCGGCGAGGCCATTTGACCTAGGTGTTTATGGGCTCGATAAAATATGTTCAATACCCCAATTTTTACAAAATTGGCTAAATTCTGCTGACAAGAATTTTGGAATACCGTGTCTAGCGAATATTGATTTCAATTTAGTAATGAGTGATTTGCTTTAATAGCCGTTTTTTAAGAGAGGAACTTCTAGATACTTAGAATACTTAGAAATCATGTAAAGTCTTTTTTTGCAAACTCAAAGAGATCTAGCACCAGTTTATTCCATGGTAATGCATTAATTTCAAGCGGAATTAATGGATCTTTAGCAACGGAAGGTCTATGTTTTAAACAAATTTCGCAATTATCCACCAAGTGGTCAATTTTAGAATTTAAGTTTGGCCAATAGACTAATATTTTCATATCATGGGCATCAGCAACGATCATTTCTTTCCCGGGTTTATAACTCACTTTTATATTATAAGCTTGTAGCTTCAACATAAGCCTTTGAAGTCGCATAGGATATAAAGGCTTATCAAATAATGGTATCAAAGGTTTATGGTCGGTTTCAACTAAAACCTCCTTTCCAAAAACAAATTTATGGAAACGAGAACAACCAAAGAAAATGGCAAATAGTTAATTTTCAATTCTTTTGGCAAAGTGTTAAGGTAGCTGAAGCATAAGCAATTGGATTACTATCATGCTGTAAAACAGCTCCAACAGCTGATTGCGAAGAATCGACTGACAATTTTGTTGGCTTTGTGCTATCAAAATAAGTTAAAATAGAAGCCTTTGAAATCAAGGATTTTGGATTTAAAAATTCATTATCATGTCTTTCATCCCAATGCCATTCAATTCCTTTTCTTAATAATTGCCTATAAATTTAATTTTGAACAGCCAAACCTTTGATAAAAGATCTTAGGTAATTAACCATACCTAAAAACCTCTGAAGATCTTTTACACAACGTTTACTCTGCATTTTTTTAATTGCCTCAATCTTGCTACCATCAGGGCGGATTCCAGAACCGTAAAAAATATGACGTATCTGCATATATCAAAAAATCGTCTACATAAACCATTACATTTGGTATACAGTGGTACCATTTGAATGAAAAAATGTGGGAGCCACGTTCACTCCATATGGAAGCCTTATAAATCTATTGTATATCTTACAAAACAAGTATTAAAAGTACAAAGTTTCGATGATTGCTAATCTAAAGGTATTGTCCAGAAGGCCTAATAGTATCCAAGATAGAGAAATTTTGCTTTATCAACATCTGGGAGTGGAAAATGAGGACGCATAATTGCTTTATTTAAATGCCTGGGGTCAAGACACCGTCTTAATTTACCGTTTTATTTCCTTACCAAGACAATAACAAAACATTAAGTTTTTCACCGGAAAATGTGAACAATTTGATTTACTTATTAATAAGTGTTAATTTAATTTTAACATTTTAAATATTTTAAGAGATATGATGTTTCCCTCTGCCCCTATGTCCACCTGTGCTGCTACTTTTGTTTCATTTATAAACATTCCATGTTTAACTTATGTTGGCTTCGTAATATTTCCAATAAATAAATTTTCATCTAGCTCGTCTTCCTCTGAGATATGCGATACTGTTTCAATGTTATTAGCTCTTTTTTCCATCGATGTTCTGCACATTTTTGCATGGTGATTTCTGGCTTTACACTGATAACAAATTGCTCCCCATGCTGGACAACTGTTCATCTCGTGAGGTTGGCCGCTCACAAATTTTTCCGATATGTTTGCCTGTTGCTATGATGTTGACTACTTTTTCCTCTTGCTTTTGTGTACCCCTGCTTTTGTATCTTTCTTTCCGTCTCCGCTACCACTGCCGTCATTGTAACTCAACTCTTTCGACTGCTCTTTTGCTAGTTCTAGTGACTATGTAATTTGGAAAATTTCATCTACACTTTTTTTCTCATTCAGTAAATAAATTCTCTCGATCAAAATTGCGATTTTTATTTAACCCACAAATGAATACATCTCTTACTAACTCGTCTTTTAATATTTTGAACTCACACGATTTACTTAGGTTCTTAAGTGCCGCTATGAATTCGTCCACAGTCTCCGACTGAATTTGACGACGAGAAAAAAAAATTAACCGTTCCATTATAACATTTGATTTAGACACAAAGTGTTCATAAATTTTTTTTTACTAAATCTGTATGTTTTATAGTTTCTTCACTCACGTCAAAGGAATCAAAAATCTCCAAACAGTCAGCTCCTAAATGATGGAGTAAGAGTGAATCCGTAGCTTCCAACAAGTCGCTTGTAGCTAAAAATATTTTAAACTGTTTGTACCATATCTTCCATGATACAACTAAATTATTGTAGATGATTTAACATCTGGAGAATGCAAAGTTAAACTGTCTATGGCAATTTGGTTATAATTGTTAACCACTTTTTTTTTAATTTTCATCATTTTTTCTTTCAGTCATTTTTACTTTGATTCACTTCTGTCACCATTTATTGTTTGAATTGATAGCTGAACCTAGGTATACAAAGTCCTTAACTACCTCAAAGTTATGCCCGTCGAGGACGACGTTATATCCGTGACGCCGGTGTTGGATGTCCTTTCTTTTTGACAGCATAGACTTGGTCTTGCCCTCACGAAAGCGCCACTGACATCACGCTGCTTTTTTCCGATTATGTCAATATCATCGGCGTATGTGAGTAATTTGACGAACTTTTGAAAGATTGTGCCTCTTGTGTTGGCGCGTGAGATTTGCACTATTCTTGGTGTCTAATGGACACACTGCTTATTTTTTCTTGTGGTATTTAACCCGAATAATAAAAGCACCTGCCTCTGTGGAGACGTATGAAAATAACTAATTCATTTTCTAACGGTTTTATTTTAGTTTTGCATTACATAAACTTGACAGGTTACATGGTTAGGTAAATCATTCCACTTTCACGCTCGGTGTAGAGGTTCTTAAAAAATTTAAAATATAAAGTTGTGAAAAGAAATCTGAAATGGAGCACAGAAAAAGTAAATATAATCTTGTGCGTTTGTTTAGTTTATGTTCAACAATATTTATTTTCATAATTGTGCAGTATTTCTGATTATAATGAATTCTATTTATTTATTATACTAACAAAATATATAAATATTTTTTCTTTGCGTTGCCATATGAACACACGGGGGCATTGTGTGGACAAATGTTGACATTTGTTTTGTGATATTCTTATTGCGTTTTACAATAAGTATTCTACTATGTTTTCTTCCAATAATTTTTGTAAATTTTAAGAAACTAACGTTGAAAGAAATTATTGATATATTGAAGAACTTGATAATATGAACAACGAGGAACCTGGCAAGGTTCGCGCTATTTTTATCAAACCTCCCGAAAATGAAGAATAGGTACTATGTATATAAGTGAAGAATGATTTTAACGATGTAAGAGATGAGTTGGCAGATATTTCTGATCACGTTTGTCCTGGTTGTTAGGTCGTTTTGAAAAGTGGTCGACTTATTAGGAACTTTGACGGTGGAAACAATGATAACGACAGTTCGGATTTGGTGGATGTGTTGAAAAATATGTTAGGTAGTGCATCTATAAACTTGCCTGCCGATTTGTTAAAAGGCGAAGGTGAGCCTGGGTCTTCACCAACAACAAGCAAGTTTTTTAAGAAAAGACGGTACACCAAAGCAAAATGCACCAATGTTTGGAAATGTGAAAAAGATGCAAATAGTTCATGTTTTAGATGGACTGTCAGGGGCAAATCAAGCACCACTATTCATATATTTCTTAATTCTAATTTCTAAGATTGTCGGAATTTAAAACTACGAGCATTGTGAAAAATTGTTTGATGATGAGTTGTTGAAGGATGTTATTGATGAGTAGGCTAAATATGCTGCTTTCCGTAAAAAAATTTAATCCCAAATTCAGTATTCCTGAGCTGAGCACGGTTGATCAGGGGCTACAACTACTGTACGGGCCTTCGCAGAAAAATGAAGACGATTTGCGAAGCAATCTGGTATGTAATAGCAAGTGCAAGGATCGGTTCAACGAAATTTTGCAATACATTCATTTTGAAGACAGTGAAGGCTCTGAATCAAAGTAAAAGCCAAATCCCGACAAAATGTGGAAACTACGGCCACTATCAAACCATTTGAAGTATAAAATTCTGAAGCACTTTCTCCGAAACAGAACTTGTCATACAATGAAAATATGATAGGTTACTTTGAAGGACACTACTGCAAGCAATTCATAAGAGGCAAGCCTTTCCCGTTTGGCTAAAAGGTATGATCTGTGTACTCCATCGGGTTATTTAATAAACTTTGAGATATATAAAATAAATTTGGAAAATGTACCGAACCGACAATCAGTATGATTGACGATTTCTCGGAAGATATTCATTCTCTCTCGTTTTCTTTTCATTTTGATATTTTTTTTTAAATCCTGTAGGTCATCTTTTGATGGATTCAAAGTCGAAGTCATCTAATCCAGTGATTCAGTGCCGATGAGGAACTTTCTTGTTGGGTGATTGGTGATTGATTCCAGTCTGTTCTTGTTTTTTTACTATGTTATATATGGTCCTATGTGAAACTTCAACAAATTCATTTTGTTTCATTTGTTTCATTTATAAACATTCCATGTTTAACTTATGTTGGCTTCGTAATATTTCCAATAAATAAATTTTCATCTAGCTCGTCTTCCTCTGAGATATGCGATACTGTTTCAATGTTATTAGCTCTTTTTTCCATCGATGTTCTGCACATTTTTGCATGGTGATTTCTGGCTTTACACTGATAACAAATTGCTCCCCATGCTGGACAACTGTTCATCTCGTGAGGTTGGCCGCTCACAAATTTTTCCGATATGTTTGCCTGTTGCTATGATGTTGACTACTTTTTCCTCTTGCTTTTGTGTACCCCTGCTTTTGTATCTTTCTTTCCGTCTCCGCTACCACTGCCGTCATTGTAACTCAACTCTTTCGACTGCTCTTTTGCTAGTTCTAGTGACTATGTAATTTGGAAAATTTCATCTACACTTTTTTTCTCATTCAGTAAATAAATTCTCTCGATCAAAATTGCGATTTTTATTTAACCCACAAATGAATACATCTCTTACTAACTCGTCTTTTAATATTTTGAACTCACACGATTTACTTAGGTTCTTAAGTGCCGCTATGAATTCGTCCACAGTCTCCGACTGAATTTGACGACGAGAAAAAAAAATTAACCGTTCCATTATAACATTTGATTTAGACACAAAGTGTTCATAAATTTTTTTTTACTAAATCTGTATGTTTTATAGTTTCTTCACTCACGTCAAAGGAATCAAAAATCTCCAAACAGTCAGCTCCTAAATGATGGAGTAAGAGTGAATCCGTAGCTTCCAACAAGTCGCTTGTAGCTAAAAATATTTTAAACTGTTTGTACCATATCTTCCATGATACAACTAAATTATTGTAGATGATTTAACATCTGGAGAATGCAAAGTTAAACTGTCTATGGCAATTTGGTTATAATTGTTAACCACTTTTTTTTTAATTTTCATCATTTTTTCTTTCAGTCATTTTTACTTTGATTCACTTCTGTCACCATTTATTGTTTGAATTGATAGCTGAACCTAGGTATACAAAGTCCTTAACTACCTCAAAGTTATGCCCGTCGAGGACGACGTTATATCCGTGACGCCGGTGTTGGATGTCCTTTCTTTTTGACAGCATAGACTTGGTCTTGCCCTCACGAAAGCGCCACTGACATCACGCTGCTTTTTTCCGATTATGTCAATATCATCGGCGTATGTGAGTAATTTGACGAACTTTTGAAAGATTGTGCCTCTTGTGTTGGCGCGTGAGATTTGCACTATTCTTGGTGTCTAATGGACACACTGCTTATTTTTTCTTGTGGTATTTAACCCGAATAATAAAAGCACCTGCCTCTGTGGAGACGTATGAAAATAACTAATTCATTTTCTAACGGTTTTATTTTAGTTTTGCATTACATAAACTTGACAGGTTACATGGTTAGGTAAATCATTCCACTTTCACGCTCGGTGTAGAGGTTCTTAAAAAATTTAAAATATAAAGTTGTGAAAAGAAATCTGAAATGGAGCACAGAAAAAGTAAATATAATCTTGTGCGTTTGTTTAGTTTATGTTCAACAATATTTATTTTCATAATTGTGCAGTATTTCTGATTATAATGAATTCTATTTATTTATTATACTAACAAAATATATAAATATTTTTTCTTTGCGTTGCCATATGAACACACGGGGGCATTGTGTGGACAAATGTTGACATTTGTTTTGTGATATTCTTATTGCGTTTTACAATAAGTATTCTACTATGTTTTCTTCCAATAATTTTTGTAAATTTTAAGAAACTAACGTTGAAAGAAATTATTGATATATTGAAGAACTTGATAATATGAACAACGAGGAACCTGGCAAGGTTCGCGCTATTTTTATCAAACCTCCCGAAAATGAAGAATAGGTACTATGTATATAAGTGAAGAATGATTTTAACGATGTAAGAGATGAGTTGGCAGATATTTCTGATCACGTTTGTCCTGGTTGTTAGGTCGTTTTGAAAAGTGGTCGACTTATTAGGAACTTTGACGGTGGAAACAATGATAACGACAGTTCGGATTTGGTGGATGTGTTGAAAAATATGTTAGGTAGTGCATCTATAAACTTGCCTGCCGATTTGTTAAAAGGCGAAGGTGAGCCTGGGTCTTCACCAACAACAAGCAAGTTTTTTAAGAAAAGACGGTACACCAAAGCAAAATGCACCAATGTTTGGAAATGTGAAAAAGATGCAAATAGTTCATGTTTTAGATGGACTGTCAGGGGCAAATCAAGCACCACTATTCATATATTTCTTAATTCTAATTTCTAAGATTGTCGGAATTTAAAACTACGAGCATTGTGAAAAATTGTTTGATGATGAGTTGTTGAAGGATGTTATTGATGAGTAGGCTAAATATGCTGCTTTCCGTAAAAAAATTTAATCCCAAATTCAGTATTCCTGAGCTGAGCACGGTTGATCAGGGGCTACAACTACTGTACGGGCCTTCGCAGAAAAATGAAGACGATTTGCGAAGCAATCTGGTATGTAATAGCAAGTGCAAGGATCGGTTCAACGAAATTTTGCAATACATTCATTTTGAAGACAGTGAAGGCTCTGAATCAAAGTAAAAGCCAAATCCCGACAAAATGTGGAAACTACGGCCACTATCAAACCATTTGAAGTATAAAATTCTGAAGCACTTTCTCCGAAACAGAACTTGTCATACAATGAAAATATGATAGGTTACTTTGAAGGACACTACTGCAAGCAATTCATAAGAGGCAAGCCTTTCCCGTTTGGCTAAAAGGTATGATCTGTGTACTCCATCGGGTTATTTAATAAACTTTGAGATATATAAAATAAATTTGGAAAATGTACCGAACCGACAATCAGTATGATTGACGATTTCTCGGAAGATATTCATTCTCTCTCGTTTTCTTTTCATTTTGATATTTTTTTTTAAATCCTGTAGGTCATCTTTTGATGGATTCAAAGTCGAAGTCATCTAATCCAGTGATTCAGTGCCGATGAGGAACTTTCTTGTTGGGTGATTGGTGATTGATTCCAGTCTGTTCTTGTTTTTTTACTATGTTATATATGGTCCTATGTGAAACTTCAACAAATTCAGCTGTTTTCCTTACAGCTGCTCTCTTAGGAGCTTCATTTGCATGGGTTTGTTCATAATCCAGGTTTTTGTCGTAAATTCTCAGCATAAGCACTTTTGCTTGTCGTGCTAAAGGCTTTCTTGGCTTAAAGCAGCCCATTGTATATAAATTTACTTTTTTCTTACCATTTTTGCGCACTTATATTCGCAAAAAATGGTCATAATATATATTTTTTACTTAACCCTTTTCATAAAAAATGTGTATTCGAATTGAATCCTTTTTTATTTATTACAGGAAGTATTGAATTTTGTCACAAAGGGTAGTGGCCAGGCAAAATACACGCATGTATGCGTGAAAGGAAGTGGAGAAAATTTAGCTTGCATGCTCTCTTTGCGCAGCTTTCCGCCGAACAGTGTATCAATCGACTAATCAAGAGCGCTACTGCTACCTCCTTTTATACCCAAATTGTGTAAGCTCTTACATAAAGCTTTTACACATGTTTGTTTGTGTGTACATATATTGGTTTGGTTATTAGGAAAGCTTTTACATGTTTGACCTCTATTTTTATTCTACAATAATTCATATTTTAAGCTTTATGCAGTATTGTAACTGAAATTCATATGCTTTTAATTAATTTTTTTAACCTAGGTACGTAACTAACAAAATTCAAATATAATAAAATTCAAGGTATTTTTAATTTCGTAATATAAGAGGTGGAGACCATCCTCTGACGCATAGATTGATCATTTGTTTCGAATGATTCAATTATTTTTCTTAGTTTAACGTCTTCAAGCTGTCATTCGCGTATCTCCTTTCGTCTTCTTGATGGTATATCGACTTGAAATTGCTGAAATCGTAATTTTTATCTGTGCTATCGCATGGTGGTGGGGAAAGCATGTCGGCTATTCTATTCGTTCTACCTAGTGTGTACAGACACTATTTTAATATTATATGGTTGAAGTTGAAGAGCCCATCCAGCAAGTCTTCCGGTTGGTGACTTTAAGGCCATATTTAAAGCTTATTGATCTGTTATAAGATTTACTTCGCCGTCTTCAATATAATCTCTGAACTTGTTAATGGCCCAAACGATTGGGTTAAATAATTTTGTTCAGCGGACGTTAAGAGACTTGAAGCGTATTCCACTAGATGTTCATCGGCTTTCTCCTCCTGGACTAAAACTGCTTCTATTGCGTAGTTGTTTGCATCTGTCTTAAGGAAAAAGGACTGGTCATCGCGAGCTTGGTGTAATATTGGTGCGCTGGTTATTAGCACCGTTAGGGTGTCAAAGGATGTTTGCTGTCCTTTTTCCTTTAAAGGGAGACTTATTTTCTGTGAGATTACTGAGGGGTTTGGATGTCTGTGAAAAGTTCTTAATAAATCGTCTACACCAGGAACATATTTGCAGAAACGATAAAACTTGTTTTGCATTCTTTAGCTCCGGTCGACTTCTGATAGACGAGGTTTTCTCTGCGTCCACTTGTATTCATGCATCGATGATAATATGCCCGAGGTATTTAACGACCCCACATCAAAACTTACTTTTTTGGGAAATAGCTTAAATCGTTCGAAGGTACGTGATAGGTCTTTGCAATGATCTTCGAAACTGCTGGAGAAAATGACGATGTCATCTAAGTATGCCAATATGAGGATGTCTGGAAGCCCAACTTGAAATTTGTCTATTAGTTAGTTTTTGGAAGGTAGCAGGTGCATACCTTAGACCAAATGGCTTCTTCAAAAATTTTATAGAACAATATGGCTTGATAAGATACATTTTTCGCGTAAATAAAATCAAGCGCGATTTAATGGTTTGTATATGCTCTTTCAAGTTTATGTTTTGGTCAATAACCACTCCGAGGTATTTAAAATGAGATACTGTTTCGATATTAAAACAATTACTAGAATAGAATGAATTATCCATAAAATTACATTTACCACAAATATGCAAAGGCAAACAGAATTTTTTACAATCATGAGCGTGGAAATATAAATTATAATCTCTTACAACGTTGTGCGATAATTTGAAGGACATAAGTTTTGTTTTTTCACTAATAATCAATTTTCGAAGCGTAAACTAAATTCGTAATGTTTCCAAATCTTCTGATATTTTTGCAACACATTCGAATTCAGTATCAAGCTGGTATGTGAATGCAATGTCCTCTGCAAAGACCATTAAGGTTAAGACCAAATAGAGAGTTTATGTAAATTAGGAATTGCAAAGGGCTAAGAACTGAGCCCTCTGGTACGCCATTTTTTAATAAACGGAAATCACTGAAGCTTCCATTTACGTTGACCGTTTGTTTTCTCCCTTTAAAGTAAGAAGTAAACCAACTGTGTATTACTCCTCTAAAACCAGCATTCAACAATTTTTTTAGTAGAAGATCATGGTGAACCATGTCGAAAGCTTTAGTCATGTCGATAAAGAGAGCCATCGTGGCTTTATTACGGTTGATACCTTCACATAACTGGCTACACACTCTTAGAATAGCATCTTCGGTTGACTTAGATTTTCTAAGTCCAAACTGGTTTTTATTCGGTCTAAAAAAGATATCATGCGCGATTTTATAAGTTTTTCAAATATCTTTGAGAACGAGGGTAGTAGAGAGATAGGTCTATAATTATACATTTTCCTTTTATTACCTTTTTTAAAAATAGGAACAACTTCAGCGCTCTTAAGGTGTTCAGGGAAGGAGCCATATTGAACACTCAGATTAAACAGGTAACATAGAACATCCATAAATTAAAAACATATTTTCTTCAATAACATATTTGAAATACCATCACTCGAGCACGAATTTTTATTTTTTAATGATAATATGACCCTAAGGACTTCCCTTGAAGTAAAGGGTTGGAAGACAAAACTGTCCGGTTGGGTATGAGTTGAGTTCCATACGGTGTTAGAAATGCGGTTTTGTCCAGATTTTCATCGGCTATTTTAACTCGGTAATATCCAGATTGCAAGTAAATTGTAGTTTTGAAGATGGTTCTCATTCTAGAATGTAAAAGATCATCGATTCTGGGCAATAGATATCTATCCGGCACGGTGATTGCACTTAATTGCCGGTAATCGACACAAATGCGATTTTATTATCTTTTTTGGGACCAAGACGACTGGGCGGCCCACAATGATTCGCGCTCTTCCACAATATCGTTTGCAATTAATTTATTTAGTTCGCATTTCAGTTAGTTTTACGAATTGGTGACAGCCTGTATGGAGTTACTGCTATTGGACTATGCTTACCGATATTTAAGGGTATATAATGCAATGCATATGGTGTTGGCTCGGCTCACGTTTTGACTCAGTCCTTTACTCATTACTACCAGCTTACAGCATTTTATTTCAGTAACAGAGGAAAACCCATAATTGTTGTCTGTTTTACTAATGCCCTCGATGTTTTTGTTTTTTTTTTTTATAATTGGGGCGCGCACAAGGAATTTTATGTACCCTTAAGATGTTTGCACATAGTCGGCGAAAGCAAGTTAGATAGGGAAAAAAGAGAGATACCGATGTGCGTTGGTTTCAAATATTTGCAAGTTATCCAAAAGAAATCACAGAATTTACAAGTGCCGGGAAAAAGAAAAGGCTAACCGAGAACGAAAAGCTTAATTCCTACTGTAGCCGAACCCAAGGTATATTGCTATAAATGCAAGTGACCGTGAGCAGCCCGGTCTAACTGTCCAATATGTAAGGATTTACCAAAGGGCCCCTTAACGGTTCTTTCAATTGCATTAAAACTACACTTGAGATCGAATTGCACAGAATAACTATTACACACAAATATACAAATATACAAACTATAACTAACGATTCGCATGGCGAAAACGGCATTGCCTATATTGATACAGGAGCTCGCTTAAGCGTTGCTGGCAAAGAATTATCCCTACACTTGCTACGAAATGGCACAAAATTTAAAATGGTCTATGCTTATGTGACTCTTGCCGATGAAAACTAACTAACATAACATTACTAACATAATTTTTGGAAATCGCGTTAGGCCAATAAAATTCGCCTGGATAATCGGGATAGACTTCCTTGAGAAAAACGGCGTAGTGTTAGACATTGGGAAACGAATTTGGTACTTTGCTGATCAATCAGAAAAAGTATTTGAATTTTACGATACCTCACATACGACAATCATTAATGCAAGAACTATGGCAGACTAACTTATCGTGGGATGAACCTTTAACTACAACAATCCTGGATAAAGTCTCAGAAATAACTTGAACACTATTGAAGACATAAAAATCCCAAGATAGATGGGAACTAAAAAGAAACACAAAGTTGACTTATACGGGTTTTGTGACACTTCAGAATCCGCTTATGCTGCAGTAGTTTACTCCAGAATATCTCTTCAAGACGGTTCATACCGAATAACATTATTAATGGTAAAGACAAAGGTCGCACCTATCAAAACAAAAATTACACTTCCAAAACTAGAAATGAGCTCCACATTTGAAATCAAGGTTGCTTTGGGAAACGCAACAGGTATTCCGGACACAATTGGGAGATGTTTTGCCTGGACACATTCGACGATTACCCTAGCCTGGATTCAACGATTTCCTTTTGCATTAAAGATATTTAGATAGCTAATAGGGTACCGCAAATTCAGGAAAAAGTTACAACAAAGCACTGGAGACACATTACTTCGTCTGAAAATCCCGCTGACTGTGCTTCGAGAGGCATTGCACCAAATCAACTGAGGGTTCACTCGTTATGGTGGACTGGCCCCGAATGGCTAAAGCTCCCTTCATCTCATTGGCATACAAAAGACCGATTGCTAAACTATGCCCATTACTCAGTAACGAAGTAAACACAGCTGAAAAGAATGCAATCTTTCAAACTCAACTTCCAACTAAAGATTTAACAAATTGCAGTCAAATAAATACAGATACTCAAAACCAAGGAAAGCACTCTACTAGACATAATACTACGAGGGGCGTTCAATATATTCTCGGTATCGATATGAAGGAAAATGCGAATTCAATTTAAATTGTTTTTATTTTTCAATATAATCTCCCCTAACATCAATGCATTTGTTACATCTTGAGATAAGCTTTCTTAAACCCTCAAAAAAATAAATTTCCTCTTTCTCTGCAAAATACCCATTTATTGCCGACTTGAGTTCTTCATCATCCGAAAATCTTTTTCTACGAAGACATTTTTTCAAATCCGGAAACAGGAAATAATCACTAGGGGCAAGTTTGGACTATAGGGTGGGTGTTGGATTTCTTCGAAACCACAATCTCGCGCAGCAGCCTTGGAAACTCGCGCCGTGTGAACAGGAGCGTTGTCATGAAGAAGCAACACACCCGCTGCGAGTTTAGCCCGTCTTTTCTTTTTAATTTCCTCCCGCAAATTATGCAAAGTGGAAGCGTAGGATGTGGCGTTAATGGTTTCACCTTTTTTTTTGTACTCAATGAGCAAGATTCCCTTTGAGTCCCAAAAAACTGTGGCCATGAGCTTCCCGGCAGACGGAGTGACTTTGAACTTCTTCGGGGGGTCTGTTCCTTTTTTATGCCACTGCATGGACTATTGTTTGCTTTCAGGGTCATAGTGGTGGACCCATGTTTCGTCTCCAGTAACAATTCGATCCATAACACCGTCCGCGTTCTCTCTACACATCTCCAAAAGCTCTCTACAGCATGCGATTCTCACTTTTTTCTGAGGCGCTGTGAGATTCGTGGCACCCACCTTGCACTGACCTTTGAAAGGTTAAGATGGTCATGAAGAATGGTGTGAATGGTACCAATTGAAAGATTGGTGATCTCTGCCATCATTTTCACCTTTATTCGGGCATCCTCAAGAACAAGTTTTTCGACTTCTTTGATGCTTTCTCCCGTACAAGCAGTAGCCGGGGCGCCGGAGCGGGGGTCGTCTTCAATGCTCTCTCTGCCTCTCTTGACCTCACTTGACCACTTTTGCACAGTTGATAATGAAGGTGCGGAACCCTGGTAAACAGCCACCATCTCTTCATGAATAGTTTTTTTACTTTTTCCTTGCTTAGTGAGAAATTTAATTACAGCGCGATGCTCAATTTTCACCATCATCGTCTCAGTTGCTATTATGATTCTGTTTAACTAGAGATAAAACGCGAATTAATAATCACATTTATATGAATGCACTAAAATAATAGTATTACTTGATAAATAAGTCAATTTATATATACAACCACAGCTTCACCCCGATACCGAGAATATGTTGAACGCCGCTCGTATATAACAAAAACAATCCTCCTTTTTGGATATGCTTAATAGTAGCATTTATCACCATATGATCAGAATATGAACCAAGTCCACGTCAATCAGTTCGAAACTCATTTTTTCATTTATTCAATACAATATATTTACAAGTTTTCTTAATTTCTAAAAAAAGAAAAAAATGAAATAGTTACGAGTACTCGTATGTACAATCTATTGTTCAAATGACAAGAGTTGATCGTACAAAGAATTCTATATTTTATAAAGACAATATTGACATAGTTGAAGGGGAGATTGCATGTGGAGGCAAGGAAAAAAAAAACAAAAAACAAAACAAATTATGAGTTGTCAAATTTCAAACAAAATTTAGATACTCAAAGTATTATATTTGTCAAAAGTATTCGAGCGAGTACTACAAAGACAAATGAGCTCTCACATCCAAAAGTATAACTTGCTCTCTCCTTTACAGTCCGGTTTTAGGAAACACCATAGCTGTATCACTGCAACCATTAAAATTGTGAATGATATTAGAGAGAAGTTAGATTTTAATGAAGCGACGTTTTTGGTGCTCCTCGATTTTTCTAAGGCGTTCGACACCGTTGATTATGCACAACTGTGCCATACATTGAAAACTTTTTTCCGCTTCTCTAGTTCATCTGTATCACTCATCTCCTCGTACCTGAAACTGAGAAAACAGGCTGTCGTAGTCGGACCTCAGACATCTGACTTTATTCTAAATAATAAAGGTGTCCCACAGGGCTCTATTCTTGGACCGCTTCTATTTTCCCTATTTATAAATGAGCTTCCTTCTATTGTTTCTTCTTCCATCCATATGTATGCCGATGATGTTCAACTCTACCGTAGTTGCCAACTAGGTATGATCGAAGACTGTTCGAGCGCAATTAATTCTGATTTAGAAAATATATCCAACTGGGCAAAAAACAATGGCCTTTTTCTCAATCCCTTAAAAACCAAATGCATTGTTATAAGCAAAACATTACTGGATATTGCTTACTTTCCCGATATTGTGCTTAATGGCCTTGAAATTGAATATGTTGAAACTGTTAAAAACTTAGGAATCGTGTTCAACAGAACACTGACACGGAAGGCCCATATCAATGCAACAGTTGGTAAGGTATATGGCATACTGCGACAGCTCTGGATGTCCCATTACTATGTCCTCCTAAAAACGCGTTTTTTGCTAGCCAAAACCTTAGTATTTCCTATACTTAGTTATGGCTCCGAAATATTTTCCAACTGTGATTCTGCGTGCCGGAGAAAGCGGAATGTTGCGTTTAACAATACTGCACGCTATGTTTTTAACCTTAAACGTTTTGACAGAATATCCTTGTTTTCCAAATCTCTATACAACATGACCATCTTTTTCGCTATCGAACTCTTATACTGCTATCCAATGTCATTCAAACTCATCAGCCCTCTTATCTCTTCAATATACTGCGCCCTTGCACCTCAAACCGAACTCTCCAACTTATTCCCCCCAGATTTACTTGCCTATCTTCTGAGCGCCAGTTCCTCGTTCACGTCGTCCGCCTGTGGAATTCTTTACCTAGGCATGTTAGAGAGCACGGCGGCACTAGACGTTTTCGTGTTACTAGCTTAGAGCGCCTGTGTGGGGCCAGTAAGTTAGTATAAGATTGTTAAGTAATTTTAAGCTAGCATTTAAGCATTTTTTGTTAGTATGTAAGAGTTAGTGTTAAGAAAATCAAATGCATTTTTTCGTTTTCGTGTTAAACTTAAGTCCTTTTTTGTCAACAACCCAATTTAGCTTAAAGTCCTGTTTATTTTTTATTCTTTTTTTTTCTCTCTTTTCTTTTCTTTTATATCTATTAAATTTAATTTAATGGAGATGTTCTTGGTTTTGGTTTTGTTTTATCCTAGTTCACTTAATTTCACAAGAATACTTAGTTTTTAGTTTTCTTATTGATATGTTTGTTTTACGTTTATTCAGTAGTGTTTAATATTTTAATTAATTCTAGGCGTCACTAACATATAAGATAATTATTTAATCTTAAAGTGTATGCTTCCAATTTACAAATAAATATAAATAAATATAAATATAAATTAAGAACATTCAAAGAACAAAATTCATCGATAAATAATCTACTTATGGTCGAATAATCAAAAGACAAAACTAATTTTTTAATTTCATTAAGAAATGTATTTTCCACTCTTTCGCATCTTATAATATCGGGCAGTAAGTTAAACAGGCGGGGTGCTGTTGAAAGGTAAAATCTTCCAAAGTGAACTTTGTGAACAACAGGAACTGCTACAGGGTTTCTCCAATTTCCTCGCAAATTGTAGCTATCTATATACCTAACTGAGTAAAACCCGGCATTTTGAAAAAATATTTTTAGAACTTTGTAGCAGTAGAGATGCCTCAAAGGAAGAGTTTTAAGTGTTCTGAACAAATTAAGAGTTGGAGTTCTGCGATTGACTCTGTATAAGATTCTTATTGCATGTTTTTGTTTTATTAGAAGTGGTTCAGTCTTGGTAAAAAATGCACCACCCCAACAAGAGATACCATATTCCAATATAGATTTTAATAAACCATTATACACAAGTTTTAAAACTGATTGCGGACAATAGAAACCTAAGTGATACAGTTGTCTTACCACTTTGTTAAGATATTGTTTAAGATAATGAGTATGAATGGACCAACTAAGCTTATTATCTAAGACAATACCTAAATATTTAAAACTGTCAACGCACTCAATTTTAAAACAATTGTTGGTACAAGATGTTAAGTAGTTAAGTGGATAATCTACATCGTTCGTAAGAGTAAATAATTGGAAGCGTGTACAATCCGGAGAGTGATAAAATAATGGGAATCATTACAAATTATATTGCTGATATTAAATATCATAAATTTCGTTTTATCACTGATTATGAGTTTATGTATTAAGAACCATCTCCTCAGTAAATCAAGGTCATGGTTTACCTCAGAGATAATATTCAGAAGGCTTTTATTTGAGTATGACAGCGCAGTGTCCTCAGCAAATGCTATAACTTTACCTTTGAGAGGTTGGATGAATAGGGGGTTTACGTAGATCAAGAATAGGATAGGACCTAGTACTGAGCCTTGTGGGGCACCAGGTACTATATTTTTCGGAAAGCTGTAAATATTCTTGATCTTCACCAATTGCCTACGATTATTTAGATATGAAGCAAACCAACTATACGTACATCCTCTAAAACCCAATTGGAAAAGTTTATCTAATAGCATTTCATGATCTACCATATCGAAAGCTTTAGCAATGTCAATAAACAGAGAAGCAGAAATCTCAGAAGAGTTAATATGTGATATAGCTCCCCTGTCAGTTTCAACAGTGCAGTTTCAGTAGACATTCCGCTTCTAAAACCAAATTGACAATTACTGAAAAAAATTGTTCTTTCTAGAAACGACAACATTTTAGATTTAATACCTCTTTCAAATATTTTTGAAAAGAACGACAACAACAAAATAGGACGATAATTGGTCAAAATGGTTTTGTCACCCTTTTTGTGAAATAGCATAACTATAGCCGTTTTCAAAGATTGAGGAAAAATACCTTGTCGTATGCTGTTATTGAAAATAAAGCACAAAACATCAGTTTGACTTCCAATCTCAACTAGGTCATTGTTGATCCTATTATTGTAGTTGTGGTTGGATAAGTTCTGAAAAGACCTAACATTACAAAAGAAATCATTAAATTAATTAGCAATTTCCACAGGGTCAGATATAGTTAAGTTATTGACGTTCAGAATTATATCCATTTCTGAAGTTTTTCTATTAAGAATTTCATCAATAACACGTCATTCTTTTTTAGAATTACCAAAATTTGCTAATAATTTTCTACGAAAATAATTATCTCTGTAAAAAGGGATATCAATTTTAAGCTCAGTATTTATTTTTTTATAGTGTTGTTTGAGTCTGAGATTATTTGGATGCCTCCTTACTTGAAGGTAAAGTTTATGTTTCAATCGAATATTTTCCAGAAGTGAAACCGTCATCCATGTTTCATCCAAAATTCGAAATTTAAACAGTTTCTAAGTCTGGTATAGTCAATTTTATCGAATGCTTTATGCACAGATGATTCAGTTCTCAGAATACAACTATCCATTTGAAAACTTATTAAACAATGATCAGTTAGATTCAGGTCAAGTATCATAGTTTTAAACTTGGTTTTGTTGTTTCGATCGACTCTTGTAAATATATGGTCCAAACACGAGTTTAAACGGGTAGGCTGATCCAACAAACTCAGCCTGGTATATTCTTTGAAGACGTTAACCACGCAAACATCATCGCCAGTACATGGAAAGCTATCGTGTTTTTTAATTTGACAAGCTACTGGTCCGAATTTTACACTTACAAGGAATGCGTGAGGCGGATGAAAGACGTTTGCATTAGAAATATATCAGAATGCTTTACAGTTCTTTGCGATAATATTTTGGCATAATTCGAACAAAATTGCAGCAGATAGAACTGAATAGCGATGTGCTATTGCACGCAAACAACGTGCCGTTAAGGAATAATCGATCACCATTCGACTTTATCGGAACTGTGCAAATGAGCTCTTTCGAATGCTGGATCATTGATTTCTCTCATTATCTCATGATTTCTCTTATTAATGACTTGAATAAACAACACGATAAGTACAACTGATTTAAAATTTTGGTATCTACTGCAATGAATGCAATGTTTGATGATCAACTACCAGAACACTCAGAATATAATGCTGGATATTATTCTATCAACACGTCAACGCATAATGCATCCTCACATACTCAGGTAAACCAGCTAAAGAATGAATTGATAAGGATACATGACAATATCCCTCGCACATTAATGATACCGGGGGAACGACAACATGAACCGATTCTGCAACTCTATAAAGACCTTCATCCAAAGTGAAGTGAAGATTCACAGATGAAAACATTATTATTGAAATCACGACTCTCTTATTTTTTTTTTTTAGTCTTCAATGCATTTTATTTTCTTAATCACTAACTTTTACATACTAACAAAAAATGCTGAAATGCTAGCTTACAATTACTTAACAATCTTATACTAACTTACTGGCCCACACAGGCACTCTCAGCTACTCTAAATTCTTATATCTATGTCTTTCGACTTCATTTACATTTTATTTAGAAATGTTTATTTTGTATACTTAGGGCTAAGAAAAATTGTTAACAAAAAACTTAGCCTATGGATGTAATTTTTTATTTTTTATAATAACTTAATATCTAACTTAAAATAAACCTTAAATCCTACATACACCTTACACACATAGACATTATACACAATTATATACATACATTAGTATATACCTTTGTATACACTAATATATGCATATATTTCTTAAGTGCTAACCTAAACACGATTCCCTTAGTGTTCCACGAGGAATTCAAAGTTTTCAATATGTTACCAGTACCAACTTGGCATAACGGGAATTTCACGTACTTAGTACCATTGGATCGATACTACCCTATGACAAAGCAAGAAATCAATTCCTGCAAGCAGAGGTCAGCTCGCAATGTACTGGTGCAATTTAGTGAATCCCATTTATACACCTGGCTCCACTATTAGTGCATGCGAGATGAGCATACTTCAATAAAACAATTTACTCTCAACAGCCTGTACTACCCATACAGTTCCTGCCAGAGCATATTGGATAGAGAAGCATCATCCTAATACCTGGATATTTAGCATGCCCTTAAAAGAAGTGTAGACGTTATCTGTGATCAAGAAACGAAGCAGATCTCATTATTTGGCAGGGGTACCATAAGCCTGCAAAAAACCTGCATAATACGTCAAGAAGGCATGATCATCATTGGGAAACGACTTCTGTCGAGTCGATTGGAAACATCGCTTTTGCCAACAAGCACCATATCACAGCAGCTGACGAATTTCACGCACTGAGGCAAGAAGCTCCAGTTCTACGGCCAGATATATTTAAAGATATTAGGAAGGAAGAAAATTCTCTTGAAGTCCAACAAAAAAAATTACTGTTGTTACTGAGGACACACAAGCTGATTAATAATTTTGGTGTCAAAAACGGATTTGAATTCGACTGGGTCTATTAGTTCTAAGCTTAGATTTTTTGCAGAATTTGAACAAATGAACGATTTATTACTTCCCGTGTCTACCAGGAATTTGAGTGGTGATTTATTCAAACTTTCTACTAATGTAATTAATATTGCTGTTGAAGTTGTTGATGTCAAGGTAGCCTATTGCGTCTCCGAGGCAAGTATAGCAAAATTTATGTCGTCTACTTCGTTTTGATAAATATCTTCAGGTGATTGTGGACATGGTTGATGACATGTACTATTTTCTCGGTAGGGACATTCCTCTATATTATGTAGAAAATTTGAATTGTTATTGAAGCTGCTTCTATTTGTACTTCCACTCGCAATATCCATGGGTAATTTCTATTATTATTATTATTGGCCCGGGTCTACCCCGGACAACTTTATTAAGCTTATTAACAAGCCAAACTTAAAACTAGACTTAAAAACTAACAAAGATATACTTAACCTAATGGGGCGAGGAGAAATGGTGGACGGGGCAGATGTTAAGGGAGTAGCATATTGAGCAGCGCTGTTTTTATTTCTTGTTTGCTGCTATTTAGGTCAAAGACTTCGGCGTAGTTGTTCGTTATACGCAACATTCTGGATATGGGTTCAAAGTGACCGTAGTTGGTGCGGTGAGTTCGGATCAGGAAGAGTGGGACATTATTGTCGAGCAGTCGATATTTCCAGTCAGTAACTGGTGGATAAAAAGTACATCAGCGACTTCACGACGTTTTTTTAGGGTATGCATGCTAATTAGTTTTAGCCTATTTTCATAGGGGGGTAATCCATATGGATCGGCCCAAGGTAGACCACGAAGTGCAAAACGGATAAACCTGCGTTGGACTGCTTCTATTCTTTGAATGTGGGTTAGTTTATAGGGTGACCAAACTTGGCTGCAATATTCGAGAAGAGGCTTTACAAAAGTAATGTACAGGGACTTTGTAACGTAAGGGTTGGAAAATTCTTTTGACCAGCGTTTGATAAAGCCGAGTGAAGTGTTAGCTTTGTTTATAATGCTGTCAATATGTGAGTCGAAATTCAATTCTCTATCACAAATTATACCTAGATCCCGTACTTGGGTAGTGGAAGGAATAGGCTCATCGCAGATGAAGTAGTTTCTTGGAGGGGGAGGTAGACGTTTCCGGGAATAGGTTATCGCTTGGCATTTGCTGACATTAAGCTCCAAAAAGTTTTGCTTGCACCATACCGAAAACTTATTCAAGTCATCTTGCAGGCAATGGGAGTCAGAAGGCAATGAGATGACCCGTCGAAAGACATAGTTTAAGTGTTAGGTTTAACTTAGAGTGCCCGCATGGGGCCAGTAAGTTAGAATAAGATTATTTGTAAGTTATTTAAGCTAATTTTTAAGCATTTTTTTGTCTAGCATTTAAGAGTAATTTAAGTATATAAATAAAAATGCATTTAAACTGAAAACTGAACTGCAATGAGATGACTTTGGAAATTCTCATGTCATCAGCGAAAATAGAAAGATTGGAGTTCGTTAAAATTAAATTTATATCATTAATTGTGAGGATAAAGATGATTGGACCAAGGTGACTACCCTGACGGACACCAGATGTTGCTTTAATGGGTTCGGATATTGAAGATCTGAAGATGACCCTGTATTCTCGGTCTTCTAAATAGGATTTGGTCCATGCCACAAAATGAGGGGAAAAGCCAAGTTTTTTTAGTTTAAAGATGATAAGTTGGTGAGAAATTTTATCGAATGCCTTGCTGAAATCTGTGGAAATTGAATCGACTTCATCACCGTCTTCTAAAGCATGAAGAGTCCTGGAGACGAACTCTGTTAGGTTAGTGGTCGTTGATTTACCTTCCATGAAGCCGTGCTGATTTGTGCAGATAGTTGGCCTACAGTACGGAAGCAGTTGTTGATAGACTATGCTTTCAAAAAGTTTGGGTATGCAAGAGAGTTTCACTATGGGCCTATAATTATCGACCTCGGCTTTACTTCCTTTTTTATGAATAGGGATAATGTAAGATTCCTTCCATAGGAAAGGGAAAGTACCTGTTGAGACAGACAAGTTAAATAGAGCAGCAAGAGGAGGACCGAGATGGGTAACACACTCTTTTATTACAATAACCGGAATTCCATCAGGGCCGGACGAGAAATCATCTTTAAGTTTGGTAATGTTTTCAGATACCAAAGTTGTTGTTATATTTTGTGAAATGGCTGACGTCTCAGGATAGTTTCTCATATAGCTAAAGTAGCTAGGATCGGGTTCAGCTGTTTTCTTAGAAAAGGATTTGTTAAAATGAAAGGCAAAGAAATTTGCAATGGTTTTTGTGTCGGCAGAAGATTCACTAAGAAATTTAAGAGTAGATGGGTAGCCGTCTGACTTTCTTTTGGTATTAATAAACTGGTAGAAGCATTTAGGGTCCGAGACTAAGCTAAATTGCATGCGGTAGAGGTACTCAAGGTAAAGAGACTCACAAAGTTCAGAAAAACGATTATATACCGATCGATAATTACTGTAATCGGAATCAGATCGAGTTCTTAAGAATTTGTGCCACAACTTGTTTCTGTTATTACGGAGAGAGCGCAACTCATTGTTGTACCAGGGAGCAGATATGCAGTCCTTTCGGAAGGTATACGGAACCGATTGGGCAAAGCAGGAGAAAATTAACGAATAGAACGTTGATAGGGCAAGATCAATGTTAGTTGTCTCACCAATAAAGTCAAAGTTAATGTTGCTGATGAGGTTTTTAAGTTTGTTAAAGTCGGTTCTACGGAAGTCAAATGAGAATGAATTTTCCGAATCGACACATGTGTTGCCATTTTCATATGAATATATAATTGACAAGGGGGGATGAAGGCGGTCTAGTTTAGAAAGAAGATGATCACTCCTATAAACGACACAGTTATCTGAATCGGATGTGAAGACAAGGTCGAGTTGTCTGTTCATTGTGTTAGGTATTCCACTAATCTGATGCAGACTTGAGTTGGTTAGGCAGTCCACCATCAATATTTCTATTTCAGATGTCGAATTACGAGAGACAAAATGAGACGAATCATCGGAAGGCTCCCATATAAGGTGAGGAAGGTTGAAATCTCCTACTAGAACAATGCAATCTTCAGGTTGTGCATCCTCAGTCAAAAAATCAACTGCGTGAACTACAGGTTGATAAGACTCAATGGGTTGAGATGGGTGAATGTAGCAACAAAGTACGTAAAGACATCGTTTGGGAAGCGTAATGTTGGCGCATACTAACTCAAAGTTTTCAGTGTGGGGAATATCGACAGGAGTTGCGTGAAAGCAGTTCCGGATATCAGCTCTTTCAAATCCATCTTTTCGAAAAACGTTGAAATTTGGAGGAAACAGCTCATGGTTTTTTATGTCTGGAATTAGATTTGTTTCAGTAAGAGCAATTAGGTCATAGGGAACCTTTTGAGAGTTGAGATATACCGAGGAGATTTTAGAGCGCAAACCTCTTACATTTTGGTAGTAAATGGACAGGCATTGTGGACTGGAGGATACAGATTTCAGTTTGTTAGGAACTGTAATAGTTTTTAAAATTTGAACGAGTTCTTTGCAAATGGGAAAGACGTTTGGAGCTGACATGCGAAGACAACGTAGAAAGATCATTATGAACTTCGTCGGAAGAGATGTCGAAACTCTCATGGAAGCGAAAGAAAATTTGCATTGATTCCGCTGGCTTAATAGGAAGACCTTCTCGTTGAATCGAAACCATTATGTTGGTTTTGGTTATGCCATCAATGCAAACGGAGTTGGGTTTGTCGTGTAAGTAGGCAAGGTAGAGCCGAACATTTTCATAAATGCTATTGTTCTTTTTATTTATGTATTTAATTTTCAGATTGCTTTTTTATTTGGCTTTTTTTTTTATTAAAATGGAAGGTTATGATATGAAGAACACATTTAAGATTGTTGTATGTTTTATTTTTCACAGATTTTAAATCAGGCCCCCTTCTATACTGCTGCATTCTCCGAAGAGCCTATACAAATTGTTTGGTTTTCAAAGTCCAATTCCTATTTTTTCATTTAATATAAAAAATATAAAATGCAATTGCAAATTATATTGTACTAAAACAAAATTACATTTGTGAATTACTAAATGTATAACCTGTCATAATGTTCAGCCTTAAATAATTAAATGTTAAACAATTTTCAAACGAAATATATAAATGTAAAGATAACCTGTAATAAATTCATTAACCATTTATAAAGCAATTAAAAACAGTCTTAACACAATTAAAAACAGTCTTTTTTTAAATCCGCAACACAACACGGTACGCAAACCGTACATTTTGGTCCTTCTAGAGCTGTTTTGGACACAATTTAAAGTTAATTTTAATAAAACATAAGTTTAAAAGTTTTTGCATTTGGTTTTGTTTAAACACAAAAAAAAAGAAGTAAAATAAGTACACACAGGATTTTACTCACCGCATCGGCGGAAAAAAAGTCAAATAAATACCTGCATCAACACCTGCATCAGCACCTGTATCAACACCTGCATCAGCCCCAGCATCAATTCCTGCATCGACAAGAACGGAAAACACAATCTAGAGCCGGTCATCAAGTCCACAAGAGTCGAGTCGAATTTTTAACTTTTAACCTGTGTCCTGTGCTTTTATTCATTTTAATATTGGGCTGTAGTATAAATACATAAGTATTCTTAAAATGGCTAGTAAGTTACAAAAATTTGTACTCCACCAAGTCGAACGAGATTTCGAAAATTATAAAAAGTCCAATAAGGAGCGTTTAGTGGACCCAAATTATTTAAAAAACCGTTTAGATATACTGGAGGAGCATAAACAGCTAGCCCAGAAGTACCAGGTACAAATTTTAACTGAAGGGAAATTAGAAGAGCGGTTGAAAGCAGATGAATTTAATGCAATTTATGAAAAAATCTTAGATACATACATTGAGTACAAGACGAAAATCCTTGGGGCTCAGGATAAAATTAAACTGGTTATAGGTGCGAATACAACGAAAGGATCAGAGACTTCCCGAGATATAGAACATAAGGAGAAAGGACAACCGGAGTTACGTCTTCCAAAAATTACGTTACCATCATTTTCAGGGGGTTATGAGTGCTGGAGACCATTTCGAGATTTATTCGTCTCTTTAATTCATGAAAATAAGTCGCTTTCAGCTGTACAAAAACTACATTATTTAAAATCAAGTGTCACAGGAGAAATTGAACGGTTACTACACCACTTACCAATCGATAGTGGAAACTATCAGCGGGCATGGGTGATTTTGGTTGAGAGGTATGACCATAAGAGGGTGTTGGTCAATATACAGCTCAAACTATTATTTGAGCAAGCTGCTATCAACAACGAAACAGCTAAAAATATAAAACAGTTACTTGATTCTTCACAGGAAATCATCCATGCACTCTCAAACTTAGGAATTACAGTAACGAGTTGGGATACAATTTTGATATTTATAATCATCCAAAAGGCGGGTAATTCAGTGCAAAAAATGTGGGAAGAGCAGCTGGGCAACGAAAAGGAACTCCCAACTTTAAAACAGTTCTTCGATTTTCATCAACAGGAAAATCAATCTGCAAAAACAAGGCCAATGTGCAAGCATATTTTATTAAAAGGGAAAATAATAAAGAGTGTAAAAAATTCTTGTATATGAATATTGATCAGAGGCGAAAGGCTATTTATGAGGTAAGGGTATGCGAGAACTGTCTTGCATACAACCATTTTAAGCAAAAGTGCCCAAGCAGCAAGAATTGCTACTACTGCAAAAGAAGACACAACACTTTTGCTGCATGATAGTTCACGTGTTTCACAAGCAATTAAAAATGGTGGAAGCAGTGGTCAATCTTCATCGCAGTCAACACCACAAACAACACAGCAAACTCATACCAGATGTCTAGTATAAATCCTCAGGCACCGGAGTTCCAACCTTACCACGAACAAACATCAACGTCGGTACATCTAAATAGCTATCATTTACATACCAGTTCAGCCGTGTTGTTGGCGACAGCGCTAATAAAAGCTCGAGCGAGTGATAGTAGCTTCGTTACTTTACGAGCCTTAGTGGATTCCGGGTCGGAAGTATCGTTCATAACCGAATCAGCAATTCAAGAACTTCGCTTAAAAACGGAACAGATACGCGTTGAGGTTAATGGGCTGGGGAGGGTCTGCAGTGGAACATCTCATAAGGTTGTTGATCTTGAAATACATTTGATGACTTCCAGCTTCGCAGGACGATGCCGAGCTTTAGTTTTCACTTCACTGACGGGCCTTCTGCCGGCCCAAAAATTAACAGATGACAGATGGCCTAACTTACTAGGGTTGAAATTGGCTGATCTAACATTTAAGCAACCAGGAAGAGTGGACGTTCTTCTTGGAAGTGATGTTTACGCCCAAATAGTGTTGGGAGAGGTGCGACGCGGATGCTCCATTGGACAAAAAGCTCAATCAACCCATTTAGGATGGATATTATTAGGTACAGTACCCAAAACAACATCAATGTCTATCCGGACGTTCACCAACCAACTGGACCTTGATAAAACGCTTCACAAGTTCTGGGAAGTAGAAGAATTGCCAGCTGAAAAGGAAGAAAACGAGGTAAATAATAGTTGTGAAAAGTTTTTTCAAACCAACACTGTCCTCTTACCAAATGGTCACTACAAAGTCTGTTTGTCTTTCAAAGGCTTTCAACATCCCAAGATGGCAATCACACCACAATCACAGAGGCAATCACACCACAAACAAATGATATTAAAAATAAGAACGTAAAATGGAATAAACCTCGTAGGAGGCCCCACACAATACAACACACAATATTTTCAACGCAAATTACACATCAAACAACACTCATAAAACATGTTTATAAATAAGAAAATAATTCACCAAATAATGTACAAGATAACACTCATCATTATAGTATGTAGGTATACTCATAAAAATAACATTACATACAAAGTGTCAACACTGAACAAAAGGCCTAGCAATGGTTAATTTTCCAGAAGAGAAACAAAATAAAAACACAACCAAACAAAAAAAAAAGGAGAATAAAATTTCTAAAAACTAAAAACACAATCAATGAAATAAATGCATATCTAATAAACAAATAAAATACAATACTCACCGACAGTGCAACAACCGAGGTTCGTCAAAAAATAAAAAATAAATACGCGAAACCAAAAACAAAACACGCACTTTACACTAGACACACCTGGATGATGGAAGCTTACTTTATGAATGAACTAAATAAAAGCCATTATCATAAGTGTGAAAGGGACAATCATCGATATATGACACTAAACATTGCCCATTAATTGTTGGTGTAGTATCGTGATCAAGTGTATGTGTTTTCATTTTCAATATGTTCTAATAATGGTTTCATTTTCATGTGCAACGAGTGCATAAGTTAGCATCAAGATGGCAGGAGCAAAACCGTGACGGCCAATAAAACATGACGAATGGTAAACATACTGTTTACGGGGGAGTATGTTTAGTTTTCAAAGTCCAATTCCTTTTTTTGCAATTAATATAAAAAATATAAAATGTAATTGCAAATTATATTGTACTAAAATAAAATTACAATTGTGAATTACTAAATGTCTAACCTGTCATAATGTTCAGCCTTAAGAAAATGTTAAACAATTGTCAAACGAAATATATAAATGTAAAGAAAACCTGTAATAAATTCATTAACCATTTATAACGCAATTAAAAACAGTCTTAACAGAATTAAAAACAGCCTTTTTTAAATCCGCAACACAACACGGTACGCAAACCGTACACACATGTATACCTTCGTTTCATCATTCCACCAGAAGCACGGCGCTCTTTTGTCGCTGGCGATTCTTTTAGGCATTGATGCATCCCATGCTGTAGTAACAATACGTGTAGATAAGCTGAGTCGACGAATTCTCTGCTGTTCTGTTTCCGATCAGTTTGCAAATATTAACTATTTCTTCAAACGTATCCTTATCAAAGACTTTCATTTGGTTATTGGGTTATTTCGTTTATTCTTCTACGGCGAGCATCGAACTTGTGGAGTTGTAGAGGCTGAGTCGGGTCAATGAATCTCGAGAAGAAATTCTCCAGACGAGTCCTGAAACCAAAGGATGCTTCCCCCCCTCCCTCCCCATCACCAACTCCCAAAGCACTCCCTCCTTCCCCTGGGCTGGATCAAGGTGTCATACGACCCGTGCTGAAGATCAACCTGGCTGAGGGCCCAGTATCTTCAAAAATAGCTCAGTCGCGAACGGAGTATCCGGATACCTGGCGACCTCCGGATTAGCTAGCCTTATCTGTATACAGCGGATCTCTGTACAGATGGACACCCCTTTCTCCGCTACTCGTGGGACCATTCATGGAAAAAACCAAGAAAACAAAAACCGAGGCCGGTACTCCTTCAGTACCGGGCGGTAGAAACGGTGACTACACCGACTACCGGCAAGGCTCCTACATTGCCGAGAGGAGGCAAAACTATGGCAGGTCATGGTGCGCCATCCTCTAAAGGCAAACGGAACGAGCCAAAAAATAAGAATTCAGGAAGTGTTAAGACTGTGGCAAGCCATGGTCCTATCACTTCCTCCACCCCTAGCAGCAGCAAGTTTGTGGCAGGCCACGGACTTGTCGCTGCTACTAAAACTCCTTCAGGGAGTGTTAAGACTGTGGCAAGCCATCAATAAGGCTATGGCCGCTTCCTGCCCTCTTATTCAACCAAGAGGCAAGAAAAAGCCACATTGGTGGACATCGGCACTGGGACTGCTCAGAAACGCCTGCAGAAAACTTTTCAACGCAGCAAAAAGCACAAGAAAAGTGACCGACTGGGACTCATATAAAGAATCCCTCAAATTATACAAAAAAGAACTGAGGAAGGCAAAGCGACAATCCTGGAGGTCATTCTGTGACAAAATTACAGAAACCTCTGAGGCATCGCGGCTTAGAAAAATCCCCTCCACAAATCCTATGATGCCCAGCTGTTTGAAAAAAACCGATGGCTCTTGGACAACCTCAAGTGATGAATCACTCAACCTGCTTCTGGACACCCACTTTCCAGGTAGCTCCCAACTCGCGGCCAGTAGCAGCCTAAACAGGCCTACTACGAGAGACAAACTGCTCTGGGCGCTGTATGGCTTCAAACCATACAAGTCTGCTGGTCCGGACGGTATTATACCTGCCGAGCTACAGAGGTCCTCAGATATTATTCTACCAGAGTTGGAAAATATTATGAGGAGCTGTGTAGAACTTATCCACATTCCACTATTATGGAGAGAAGTCAATGTACGAGTAGTATTCATTCCCAAAGCTGGAAAATGTTCTCATATAGTCCCAAAGGACCTCAGATCTATAAGTCTATCATCATTCCTTCTGAAAACTTTAGAACTACTGATTGATATCCATATTCGAGCTAAAGTTGATCCAAGACATCTGTCTACGGCTCAACATGCCTACTGTAAAGGAAAGTCGGTGGAAACGGCACTGGAAACTACAATATAAGGAGTACACAATGGTTGCTTTCCTAAACATTTTTAACAACGTCAACACATCCGCAATCACGACTGCGCTGTCAACTCTGCAGGTAGACGGCTCACTTGGGGAGCTGATCAGTCTAATGCTAAAAAGCAGGATAATCAACTCCAAACTGGGTGAGACTTCTGCTAAAAGATATGTCAGTAGAGGTACGCCGCAAGGCGGTGTCCTCTCTCCCCTTCTCTGGAACTTAGTAGTTAACGAACTATTGATATACCTGGAAGCGGGTGGTAGCAGAGTGATTGTCTATGCGGATGACGTTGCCATAGCCGTCTCAGGAAAACATCTAATTACCATTAAAGAACTCCTCCAAGTAAATCTCAACAGATTAACCCGCTGGGCAGATCGCTGTGGATTGGGAATAAACCCCCATAAAACTGATCTTGTCCTCTTTTCTAGGAAATATAAAATTCCAATCATAGACCCTCCTTCAATAAACGGTACCAGTTTAGATTCCTCCGATACAGCAAAATATCTGGGTCTCATTTTTGATAGGAAACTAAACTGGAAACCTAACATTCAAGAAAGAGTCAATAAAGCTACAATAGCTTTATTCTCTTGCAAGAAAGCCATTGGGAACAAATGGGGCCTTCAACCTCGCATAACCCACTGGCTATACATCTCGGTCATAAGACCGATACTTACTTAAGGGGTGGTTGTCTGGTGGACGGCCTTGGAAAATGCAGTCAACCGCATTAAATTAAGCAGAGTCCAAAGAACAGCATGTCTATGCACAAGCGGAGCCTTGCGGTCTACCCCCTCTGCGGCATTAGATATTCTGCTTCACTTGACACCCCTCGACATTTTTAGCAAGCAAGTAGCTGCGACTGCAGCTATTCGCCTTAAAGCGACTAAACAGTGGACAAATAATTCATTTGGCCACGCCAACATTCTTAATACATTAGGAATCCTCACAGAGAACACCGATTACACCATACCTGAACTTTGGTTTGACAAAAACTTCCATGTAAGCTTCCCCTCTAGATCATTCTGGGAGGAGGATGCTTTCATGGAGGACAAGTCAATCCATCTCTACACAGATGGATCTAAAACCGACAGCGGAGCTGGTGGCGGTGTTTTCTGAGATAAGCTAAATCTAAGCATCCCTTTCCGCCTTCCAAATCACTGTAGCGTGTTCCAGGCGCAAATTTTGGCAATTAAAGAAGCTCTGTCCTGGCTGAAGAAAAACGTGATACCTGCAAAGGATATCCGCATATTTTCGGATAGTCAGGCCGCCATCAAGTCCCTGGACTTGGTCTCATTATATTCTAAAACCGCCCTTGAATGCCGATCATCTCTCATGGAGATGGCAGAGCAGTTCAACATTCACCTTTGTTGGGTGCCGGGCCACAGAAGACATTCCAGGGAACAGCAGAGCCGATGAACTCGCCAAAATTGGAACCACTCTACCGATCCTACCGGACAAAGGTAGTATAGGTATACCAATTGCTACTTGCAAACTAACACTAAAGCTAGATGCCAATAATAGAACAGACCTTAGGTGGACTGCTGGACAAACATGTCTAGCGACCAAACAGATCTGGCCAAGGCTGGATCTGAGTCGATCTAAGTGTCGGATCCTTTTACTCGTAGATAGGAAACATCTCAGCGCCATAATAGGTGTCATTACCGGACACTGCCTTATAGGCAAGCACGCAAGAAGGCTTGGCGCTTTTACTAACGATTTCTGTAGAAGCTGCATGGACGAGGAAGAGGAGGAGACAATCCCCCACCAACTCTGCACATACCCAGCTCTCTCTCAAAGAAGGAAGCTTCATCTAGGAGCTTTCTTCTACAACGACCTAAACGATCTAGAAAAAATAGACGTTAACAGTCTCCTACGCTTTATTATAAGCTTAAACTGGTTCCAGTAGTAAGAAGATCATAGATCCACTTGGCATCACAATGGGCCAATAGGCCTAAGTGGGTTGGTATTTCCAACAGCCACTCTTACCTAACCTAACCTATTTCGTTTGTTTTCTGTGATCTAGGTCTATCAGTATCACCTGGTAATCATTATGCCTATATTAATCGCTGACTTCCCATTTTGTTTTTGGCAGGAGAGCGTAGCTAAGGAAAGTACTTTCAACAATATAGCCTACCCCCGCCAAACGGTAGGTGTTTGACCTACCAACGTTTGTGATACCCACTGTCAAGGACGAGTGTGCTTCCAGTTGTTGCGTGCAAATCAAGCCTGAAAAATCATCCACTCCCTTGTCCATGTGTTGTATGTTCACCTTTTCTTTTCTTCTCCCCCTTCTGGTGTTGTCCTTTCCTTTCTTTCTTCCCTTCATGCTCTGGGATTCACTGGATCCTTTGATCCAATAATAGCCGCGAACCCAACCTACATTCACGTTATTTGTAAAGTAAAGCAAAATTTGTTAAGAAAGGATTCTTCTCATATTTTGTTCTTTCAGCATACCCTGTTATTCCCACCAAAAAACAAAAAAAAAGCAAATACATCATCATCCACATCCCCATCAGGGAAAATATATTTTGCGTATTTCTTTTTTCATCTTATTTCCCAATTTTTGCATTAAAAATTGGGTGGTGTCTACCTTCTGTGTGTGTTATCGGTTTTTCTGTTTTACGCGATCTTGCCGAACTTGTTATTCACCTTCATCTATTTTCAGATTTTCGTCATTCGATTACCAACCACCACCCGTGTGGTTGTTTCCTCCCCCGATATTTGCAATACAGTAAAAAATAGCCTCTATGGTTGGTAAACCTGCGGTTGCCTATGCATTGAAATCTCCTCTTATATCAATTGGATATCTTCCACGTGCATCTTCAGCTAGGTTATTTAGCATTTCCTCAAATTCACCCAGCTTGGTCGTGTACGAGTATAACAGCTGTAAAAGTCATTGATTTTTGCGCGGACAAAGCCATGTCCATGAGTGTAGGGTTCTTCTGCCGCATGTCCATATTGCCGCCAGCTTTGTTTGGTCGCAGATCCATACGTTGCTGTTAAGGGTTTTATATGGTTCGCTGACCAGGATTATGTCCGCTCCCTCGTCTTTAGCTGTCTGTCTCAAAATATACTGAGCTGACACACAGTGATTGAGATTTAGCTGTATCATCTAGTGATGACTTCCTTGAAAATCCAGCATCTACTGCTACTGGCAACGTGTTTTGCGTCTTCCGGGTACTCTTTCTTGCAAAACATGCAAAAGTGATGCTTGTTGCACTCCTTTGCAATATGTCCCTCGGATCCGCATCTTCTGCATAATTTTGAACGGTCTTCCTTGTTCTTGCATTGATTTATTATGTGACCAAATTCTAGGGATTTGAAACACTTTTTTGCAGCAATACCTCTTCACAGATTCGGTAGATGACCTAGCCAATTTTTATTCGTCCGGCATCTAGCAACTTTTTTGCATCTTTTTTGGTGAAACTTTGAAATTTAATTGCTGCGCTTATATCCTCCTTGGTGGTTACTTCATCGACATCTTTTAGTTCGATGGTAACACGGTTCATCAGAGCCTTTAAATTCGCTTGCGTCCCTAATGTTTGGCTTATAGCGCCTTTAAACTCGGTTGCTTTCATATCCATGAGTGAAAACAAGAGAGCACCTTTCTGCGTCTTGGTTTGGCTTTGAGTTTCCTTACGTTATGCTACTTTTTTTGGAGTTTGCTTTTAACGACTTTTGTCCATCTTTCTTCTGATTGTATCTTTTTGAAAGTATTGTTGCCTCTAGGAACTTCTACATTATTGTTATTTTCCATTGGCAGGTCCTTTCCTTGTCAGTCCTTTCGAGTTCGCTTGGTCTCACAGTTATTTTTTCGCATTATTATTATTTACCACTGGCGGATCCTTCTGGGTTAGCTTGACCTCACGGCTTTCGCTGGTTTGTTCCTTTTTTATTTTTGGAACCTCAGTTTATTTCAGCCAGCTAGAGGTTTGTGAAAAGTTGTTCCTTCTGATTACCTCCTTGGCTTTCTCGTCACGCAGCTGGATCGCCGTTAGTTCATAGTGTAAACTTATGTTCTCAATAGAGTCACTCATGGGTTAATGCATTTCGACGAGCTCCCTGATTTGGTCGCTTAGCTTATGAAAAGCTGATTTTTGGAGTTCTTCTTCACAGATAAGGGATCTTGTTGCTGCTGTTCAAACATGTCTGCCCGGAGTTCCAGTAGAAGGATATCTCAGTATTCCGGAGGATCTCTGGAAAGGGTTCTCCTAGTTCTCCGTTATTTCGCTATTTTTTGCGCCTCCGTTTTAAGGTTAAAGTTTGTTTTGGTCAAATACATATCTTTAGGGTCCCTACTCAAAGCCGCTATCAATACTCCGATGTGTAGTCACCACGGGATCTCATGGTTATCTTTGCAAACAGTGAGTTTTTTCAGTTTTTATGCATTTTTATTTTCTAACTTAAGTTACTCTTATATGCTAAACAAAAAACGCTTAAAAATTAGCTTAAATTAGCTTAAATTGTTTTGCAAACAGTGAGTCCATGCAAGGGTTGACAAAAGCCTTTATGAAGTCAGATCGGTGCTAAACAGCTATATTATATCTACACCTACACCACCAACATAGCGGTGACGAACAGTTAGCATTCTTTGAGGCCTACCAGGGTTTTATCGGGACGGGGGTGCTTGCAGCATTGGCCTGTAAGCCGTTTCAGGCAGATTTCACTCTGATTTACTAGGATTAGCGAATACTCGAAACGTCAGAATACGGCTATCAAAAATGTGATTGCTTTTTCCGGTATACCTTAGTTAAGACCTTACCGAGCTTGGTCTTAACGCCCACACTCATAGGCATTCTGCAGTTGATGTGCTCCTTTGTCACCACCCTTACAGAAGGCTAAGGTAAGTATTGACGGACAGCAGTTACTTGTACCATTACGTATAAATTGTCAGTGACGTGGGGAGTTAGTTAGGCGCACCCACTTCCTTTGACATATGTTTATATGACCCTGCTTTCACGGTGTGGCGGGTACATCAGGACCGTGCCATTTTTCTTACTTTCTTATCCCACGTAGCCATCCTGTGGGGGTGGGGAGCTCTTCCACAAAAGACGGTGCTTACTTGTATTGTCACAAAGAGTTCATTGGATTATTTTATTTTAGAAACTAAAATCACGGTTATCAAGACTAGTTACAAATCTTACAATCTTTATTCATATATTATCATTTCTTTAATCAAAAGAAAATTTAAAAAAGTTAATGGACAAAAATCAAGGGCAAATGTTGCAAAACAAACAGGAGCGTTTTCATCAATTACATATTAAAACATATATATATCTATATATATATATATATATATATATATATATATATATATTTATCTATATATTTATATATATATATATATATTTATATATGCTAAGATCATTAATTGAACTTGTTGGCTGTAACTTTTATTACAATACACTTCAAGTATTTATGTATTCAAGTCATTCTTGTTCGGTGGAAAGGGGGAGATAAACCCATCTGCCACGTTCATTTTTTCTTAGCTTTACCAAAACCTTTCAAGCTTAATCGGTCAGGCTTAATTTGTTTTTTGATCATTTTCTGATTAATTTGTCCTAAATTCTAATAGGATATGAAATATCAAAAACCATTGGAGAATACTACAAGTTTTCATTGTCAGGAAGTTCTTGGTGTGATTCATCGGTCGCACCCATTTCGGCTAGTAATTTTTACTTTTATTAGAAATAATGCAGTTTTCTTTTATTTTGTAATTCTTTTTTTAAATACAGTTTAGGTATTGTATTTAGAAAAAGTAGTACTTCGCAAATGAGATTAATTCTTTTGGCAATTTGAGCAAATTTGTAACCTGGCATTGTGCTAATCGCATACATTTTTCTTGCAGATATCACAAATTTGTGTCTTGAAATTAAAGAAGGGCATGTATAGCTTCTTTTTTTTCGTGTTGAACACTCTTCCGGATACATCGAAGATCTCGACAAATGAATACGATTTGTTCGTCCAATCATTGGCTTATTACAGCTTCGGCGGCACTCACACGAAACAACCGTTGTCGTTCGTGGTATTTTTCATTTGACTTAGGATATATTCAAATGTTTACACAAAGCTCGGGCGAAAGAAAATCAGGGAGGAAGAAACGAGAAATACCGATGTACATTTGTCTTAAATGTTTGCAAGTTAGCAAGCTCAGCAGGGCATTCCGAGCGAGTTGTACGGCTTAGGAACGAAAAGAGGGACGCCGATGTACACTGACCTTAAATGTTTGCAAGTCATAATGAATAGGAAATAGAGAGCTCGGCAGGGCATTCCATAAGCGAGTTATACGGCTTAGAAACGAATCACGTATTCATAGCGAGACGGGCGTTCCGTTTGGTTGTTTGAAGAGCGGAATGCCATTTGCTATTTCCATGGAGCATTCATGGTGAAAATAACGATAATACAAAGTGAGATATTACGTCGATCTTGGAGGGTATCAGTTGACTGACTGATATTAGTATCACCTATGAGGTTTATCGCACGATTTTGAATTATATCTATCAGCTGCAGAAATGTTTTAGGAGCACCTAGCCTGATGTGGGCATTGTACTCCAATTTTCTATTGAGGCCAGATCAGAGGGGGTGAAATATATCTTACATCGCTTGAGGAAACCCATACATTTCGCAGCATTTTTGGACTTTCCAACGTACATAAGTTGCCACTGACACACATACCGAGAAGGGAAAGTTTTTCGATTTCAGCAAGTACCATTCAAGGATAATGGCTATGTATTTAAATTTCGCTTTAACGGCATCAGGCATCATTGTGTTTTGGAAGCATTAAATTCTACTCTGTTGATAGTTTTCCAATTGTTTATGCTGTTTATATCGGAATTTAATGAGCTTAAATTACGCTGCCGTTCCCGTTCTACAGCCGGCGAACATGGGCATGAGTAGGGGAACGAATATGAAAAGAAGAGAGTACTGTCGCTAACAAAGAAATACATTGGATTAGAAGTAGAAAGCACGAGATCAATAATGAAAATTAAAAGGAGTGTCGGAGACAGGACGGAGCCCTGGGGCACACCAGCATTTATTTTGTGAATATCAGACTTGAAACCATCCACGACAACTTGAATTGTACGTTTCATAATGTACTTTCTAATCCATTGAAGAAGAGAGTCATCGATTTTCAAATGCACACATTTTCCACAAAAGAGCCGGATGCCAAACTCTTTCAAATGCCTTAGAAATATCAAGTGCAAATATCTTGCTTTCGCCAGATTGATGTATGCTTTGGTTACACTTTTCGGTGAGACGTGTCATCAAATCTGACTGATTAAAAAGCTGATGCTGTGATGTTGCCAGCGTAGAAGAACACCTCTTCAGAAGAATTGGAAATATACCATCTGGACCAGCGGATTTATGAATGTTTAGATCTTTAAGTACTCTGTGGATTCGTCCCATTGAAGATTCGATGCACTCAAGTGTAAGCGGAAACAAGTTACAATCAGGAAGTGTTGAACTGGCCGCAATGTGTGAAGCAAGCAGATTGGCCTTGTCCAGGGATGGAGGATGAGGCAGAATGTCTAATGTTTTTGACGAGCGACCAAATATATTTACTACCATTAGGACATTGTACAATAGAATTTTTTGCCTCAATATTTAGTCGTATTAAAATTTCACAAGCCTAAGAAAGGCGTTGCAGTCACTGTGAAAATAAAAAAATCAAGCCTTTTTGATTGTACAATTAAGTTCTTTATTACTTCATAGCAAAGTGCGTTAACTTCTAAGGTTAGCAAAAAAAAAACAAACGCGTAGAAACAAATTTAAAAAAAAAAAATTATAAAAGGAAATCAACTCAATATAACGATGAGATAGCATGACAATAAGTACGTTCTAATTATGACCGTTTCAGTTAACTATTGTTTTGCAGATTCTTTATATCTGGCTCTATTACTAATAAATTCAACTACATTCAATTAAATTAAGCTTTGTGCTATGGTGGTTTTATCGAACACTTTTCCCCTCTTGAAGAGTCAAGCCTTTCTACGGGAAACAACTGTTGAAGGGCGCTGCAAAAATGTTCGTTCGAAGTCAGTCAGATATTCGCAATTGGAAAGCATTGAAGTCAGCATTGGTGAGAGAATTCGGCAGAAAGGTATCATCAGGCGAAGTACACCGGAAGCTAGCTAGCAGAAGAAAGCAGACGTTTGAGTCCGTAAGGGAGTACCTGTATGCACTGATGGAGATAGGACAGCCTATTCAGTTGGACGAGGAGAGTCTCGTTGATTATTTCGTGCGCGGATTGCCGGACAGCGCAGAGCATAAAACTCTACTTTATCAAGCCAGGAACGTGGATAAATTAAAGCGGAAGCTGTACGTGTGGGAAAAGATGCGTGGTCCCAGTTTTCCGCCGCCAAGCTTGCGAGGGAGCCACAGATATTCGCCACGTAGCCAGTCATCGGTTGACTCAAATCCAACGGCTAGTCGGAAATGCTGTTTTAAATGCGGAGAGCCTACGCATCTTGTGCGAGAATGTAGGCAGGAGTCATTCAAATGTTTTCGGTGTGGACTACCAGGTCATCGGGCGAGTATGTGTAGAGAAGGGCAGACACCGTAACCAAAGATAAAAGCAGAACGCAGCCGTGTAACTACCGCATCAATGGAGAACAAAGCTGAATCATGGCCAGAGGTAGGAGTTAGTCTCGCAATTGGATCAAATCGAGTATTCAAGGATATTGACATGAGTGGAGTCAAGTTATCAGCGTTGTGGGACACCGGCAGCGACATCTGCCTAATCCGACACAACAGTTTGTTTTCAATGGACTCCGTGACGTTGGATCAGAGTAAAAGAAATTTATTGGGCATCGGGCAAGGACGAGTGAATACGCTGGGAAATTTCTGGGTAAATTTGCTGGTGGACGGCATAGAGTTGAGGCTCAATTTTTACATAGTAAAGGAGAGAGATATTCAGTATTCGGCAGTTTTGGGCAACGACATCCTCAACGACGTTGATCTTGTAGTAACCACTGAATGCGTGGAGTTTATGAGCAAAGGGAATTCGTTGCATACGGCCATTGAAGTTGAAGAAGTTCCGAGAGTTGCCGGAAGAGTAGTTGATGTTGGAAAGAAAGCCACGTGTGATATTGAAGTATCTGGAAGTGTTGTTCAAGCTGTTGGAAGACCTGCTGAGATGGTCGAGGAGTTAGATGAACCGGAGGTTAGCACAAGTCACCCAACTAGTGCTGAGGTTGAGATGAAAGACCTGTTGTGTGAGTTCCAAGGTATTTGCTTGTCGGTGGATGAAGATCTGTCGAGGATGGAAGTTGAAGTCGAGCACTTGGATGTTGAAAAGCAGTCAGCACTAATGGATATGATCAAGAATTATGTACCGAAGAAGACTAAGAAGGTACCAGTCTAAATGAAACTAATATTGACGGACGAGATCCCAATTTACCAAGGTCCAAGACGATTGTCTTATGCGAATAAAAAAATTGTACGAGAGCAGCGTTCGGAAGGTATGTTTCCGCGAACTAATAGAGTCAGGTATCCTGGTGTTGTACATGGACGACGTAGTAATACCATCCAGGGACGAAGAGGAAGGGATTGAAAACCTACGAACAGTCCTGAGAGTGGCAGCTGATAATGGGCTAAGGATTAAGTGGAAGAAGGTGGATTTTCTTGGTTATGTCATCGAAAACGGAGGTATTCTTCCTTCGGTGGAGAAGACAAGAGCAGTTGATACGTTTCCAGTACCGCGGGATAGGAAAGCGCTTCAACGCTTCCTAGGCGTGACCTCTTACTTCAGGAGATTTATCGAGGGATACGCTCTTCTGGGTAAACCGTTATCGGACTTGCTGCGTAAGAGAAAGAACTTCGAGTGGGGAGTAGAAGAAGTAGCAGCGTTCCTGCAACTTAAGACAGCGCTCGTCAAAGCAACTGTTCTTAAGTTATTCAATCCGAAAGCTGAGACCCAGATCCATGCAGACGCAAGCAAATATGGATATGGAGCAGTACTATTGAAAAGAGATTGCGAAGATGAACAATTTCACCCAGTGCAGTACATGAGTCGAAAAACATCAACGACAGAGTAAAAATACCACTCGTATGAGTTGGAGGTGTTGGCCATCATAGAAGCGCTCAAAAGGTGGCGAGTGTACGTATTAAGAGTGAAGTTCAGGATAGTGACCGACTACAATGCGTTCACTATGACGATGAGTAAGAAGGATTTATCGGTACGAGTAGCGAGATGGGCGCTATTCCTCCAAGATTTCCACTATGAAATCAAACATCGCTCTGGTACCAAGATGAGGCACGTGGATGCTTTACGTCAGGTGTCTTGCCTCATGCTGGAAAATTCGTTCAGCCACCGCCTGAAGTAAGCTCAGCTGAAAGACAATTGGGTTACGGCAGTGCGAGAGATCCTAGAGACGCGTAAGTACCAGGACTTTTTCATCAAATCAGGAGTCCTGTGTAAAGATCCGGTCAACGAGAAGATTGTGGTACCAGCCGCAATGGAGAAAGAAGTCATCGACATGGCGCATCAACAGGGACATTTTTCCACCAAGAAAACTCATCCCAGATGTAGCGACGAAGGCCAAGGACGTGGTTCGAGGATGTGTAAAATGCAACATCATGGAGTCGAAGGCTGGAAGTAAGGAAGGTTTGCTGAATCCCATCGACAAAGAGGAAGAACCGTTGAGGACATACCACATTGACCATGTTGGACCGATGGAAGCAACCCAAAAACAATATAATCACCTACTTGTCGTGGTAGACGCGTTCTCCAAATTCGAACGGTTTACGATCAGGCGACCAAACGGCTGATAACAGACAGCGACGTAGGTCAACGAAGAGGACAGTTACAACGCACAGGCAGAACATGCTCGTATAACACATTCAGAGAACAAAGAACTACATACGCACATACGAACATACAGAAAAAGAGGACGAGAGAAACAAACCACTCAGCAGTCATTTTATTCGTCATCAAACGTTTCGAGGAGTTGGTCGTGTATTTAAGTAATTAGTATATCCCCTAGGAGACATAATGTTATATCCGTTTAAGTTCATAGCCAAACGATATTAGAAAAATAAAGTATTGTTCATTGAATTTCAGAATTGAAGTTTGTTTTTCATTTGGCAAAAGTGTCCAGTCCTACATATATTGAGGCCTGATCAGAGGGGGTTAAGCATTCCTTACAGCGGAAAACGAGACATTTAGCAGCATTTTTGACTACGTCGAATATGTGTTCATTCCAACGTAAGTTGTCACTGACACATACAGAGAATGGAAAGTTTGGCATGATGCAAGTGCCATTCATGGATAACGGCTGAGTGTTTTAATTTCGCTTTAACGACAGCAGAGGCAAGTGTGAGGCAAGCAGATTGGCTTTGTCCAAAGAACTGACAGCTGGAATGTCATTGTAAATGAGGGTTGGGATGGGGAATGATTCAGAATTTCTAATATTTTTGACTATCGACCAAAAATGTTTACTACCTTTGGGATATTGTAGTATTTTTTGCCTCAGTTTTCATTGTATTGGAATCTTGCACGAGTTATATAATCTGCCCTGAGCCAAAAGCCACCACACCAACAACATCTTAGGTAGCGGTGAGTTACATACTCAGTATGAGAAAGAAGAAATTCACCACCAACATCTTAGGCAGCGGTGAGTTACATACTCTGCATGAGAAAGAAGAAATTCACAACCAACATCTCGGCTAGCTTGTGTAGCGGGACCTTATATGAGGAGATATGATTTTGCTGTTAAGAAAACAGTTTAGTTGATGACTTAATAAAGAACACTGGTTTCTATGATAAGTTCGTGTCTTCTTTTTTTTTAAATATATATGTATAAGAACATAACTGGCGCAGTCGACTATTGCAAGAATTCGGAGGTCGCGTATATTAAAAAATATTTTTTTTTGCGAAATCCATATTAAGCACATACTAGAACTCCTGGTGCAAGTGAAAATTGCATTATTGGAATTAAGTATTCTATACTGACTATATTAAATGTGAACCTCGCATCAAGAGTACATTGGTGTTAAGTGAATTCGTGCATAAAGGACCAGGGCACACCTCATTGCGTGGAGAATTTTAATTCTTTGGCCCAGGACGAATCTTCGAGAAATTGACCAGTGGCGCTACCAACAGCATAAGCAGAAGCAACTTCAATCTGCACTTGATATAAGTAAGTCGATAAATTGTGTTTCAAGCTCAATACCCTATCCCTTCCTTACATAATATTACGACATATGTCGAATAGATATAAGAATAAAAAAGTAGTACATAAACCATATTATATAAGTAGAAAAAAAAAAGTAGTATATAAACCATATTGTGTAAGTGTGAGTGATAGTGATATTGAAGAAGATTTTTTATACACGCGCAATATGGCAACTAATAACGGAGTTTCTGGTGACGGACTGGCAGGTATTTACTTAAATAGTGGTATTTGTGGAGCTTCGGGTAACGTTGAATTAAGTTCTAACTTAAGCGGCACACTAGGGCATAATTCTCATACCGCTTTACATAACGTGAACCTTGGTAATACAAACAATGACACAAATAGTTCTAGCATTGAGAACATAAACTTTATCCTTAGCTCTTTAAAGATTCCAGATGCGATAAAAGACCTTCCTAAATTTGATGGTAATCGTAGATTATTATACGAATTTTTAAATAACGTAGAAGAGATCTTGGGGGTCATCGGTACTGTTAACAATACACCGTATGCGCGAATATTACTAAGGGCAATACGAAATAAAATCACGGGACCAGCTAACGAGGTTTTGAACATGTTTGGAACACCTTTAGACTGGCAGCAAATTAAGACAAATCTTATTCTACATTACTCTGACAAGAGAAACGAGACCTCTCTCATTAGAGATCTCCATAGTCTCAAGCAATCAACTGACACTGTTGAGGTATTTTATTCTAAGATAATAGAAATATTATCTACTCTTACTAATCACGTTCATATTCACGAAATGAACCCAAATGTAATTTCTGCAAAGAGCAGTCTTTATTCGGAAATGTGCTTAAATACTTTTCTGATTGGAGTTAGAGAACCACTGGGTTCAACCATAAGAGCTATGAGACCAAATTCTCTTCCGGAAGCGTTCAACTTTTGCATAAAAGAACACAATTCATATTATATGAAGTATGCAGACCCAAACGTAAATTTTAAGCAAAGACCGAACAATTGGTACCATGCAAATCAAAATCCCAGCAACCCTATCCCTAATATTAATTTTCCCCAAAGACAAATAGTACATAACCGTGGAGGAAATTCGCACCCGATCTTTCCGAATAATAGTAACTCATATTATAGACCAGATATGTACATTCCACATCCAAACCAACCAATCTTTAGATCGAACGATTATCAATACTCCCAAATTCAAAATCAAAACCAACCTGTAACTGTACCTAGACAACCTATTACACCGCAACCTCCAGCAACTCCAATGGATATTTATAGTGGCAATACGCACAATACTAGAACTCAACAATCAAATTTCAGAAGTCAAACATATAAAAGACAACAGAATAACACAACATCCAATCGAAATTACCGAGAAGTTAATAACCTTTGTACATACCCACCTCAATATGATACAAACCAACATTTTTTATCGGACTTTAACCCTGACACATATAATTACACAGAACATTTTATACCTACACAAAATCAGGAATCAAATAATTTAAATTACTGCGACTACGAAATTGATGACTCGAATTTTCCATTAACAGCCTCGGACAGCAGATTGGGTACCTAGATATAAATAAACATAGTTCAAGCTCATTACCATACATAACAATACTGTCTCCTAGAGGAAGAAAACTAAAGTTTCTTATCGATACTGGAGCTTCAGCAAATTTCATTAATCCATCCCTTACGAATCCTGACTTACACGAGATAATTGATCCAATTACAATAACAACAATTCTTAACAAACACAAACTAGATAGACAAGTAACACTCCCCGCATTCAAGGAATTGAACACGGACGAGAAGTTCAAATTTCTAGTTTTCAAATTTCATTCTTATTTTGATGGCTTAATAGGTTTAGAGATGATGAAGCAGCTAAACGCTAAAGTCAATCTTAAAGACAAAATTTTAGAAACGAGCAAGTCCTTAATACCACTGCAATTTAAACCCAATTTCATGTCAAAAGTTTTCGATGTTCCTCCAAATTCTAAAATTATAGCTAGATTACCTGTAGATATGGAAAAAGGAGACATATATGTCAGACCTACTTTAGTAAACAAATTCCTCAAAATACCTGAAGGAATTTATAAATCTGTTGACTGGTATACTCATATAGAAGTAATTAATATTTCAGATCAAGAACAAAAACTCTTTTTAGAACAACCATTAAAAGTGGATTCTTATAACAATTTTTATGAAGTAAACAATGTCAGTATAAAATATAACATAGATCAATTAAAACTTATACCAGGCAAAGAAATTACAAATTTGCTCAGAACAGACCATTTAAATAAAGAGGAGAGAGAAGATCTTTTTAGACTATGCAAGCAATACGATGATATATTTTTTAGAGAAGGCAACACACTCTCATTTACAAATGCCATCAAACACCGTATTAAAACGAATAATGAAAATCCCATATACACTAAGTCATATAGATATCCGGAAGTCCATAAAGCTGAGATTAAGTCTCAAATATCTCAACTGCTCAAGCAAGGGATCATTAGACCAAGCTACTCCCCATGGGGTAGTCCGATATGGATTGTGCCAAAAAAAAGAGATGCTTCCAACAAACAAAAAGGGCGGTTGGTAGTGGACTATCGGAAACTAAATGAAAAAACCATCAGTGATCGATATCCGCTTCCCAACATAACAGACATTTTAGATAAGCTAGGCAGATGCATGTATTTTACCACCTTGGACTTAGCCTCTGGATTCCACCAAATTGAAATCGATCCCAGAGATGTTAATAAAACTACATTTACAGTGGATAATGGCCACTTCGAATTTATTCGAATGCCATTTGGTCTTAGAAATGCCCCGTCCACATTTCAGAGGGTTATGGACAACGTTTTAAGAGATCTGCAGGGAAAAATATGCTTAATTTATATGGACGACATAATCGTATTTTCTAGTTCTCTTCAGGAACATATTGAAAATTTAAAAAAGGTCTTCTCCAAATTGCGACAAGCCAATCTTAAAATACAGCTAGATAAGTCGGAATTCCTGTGCAAAGAAGTAGCCTTTCTTGGGCACCTTGTTACATCACAAGGCGTAAAACCAAACCCTGAGAAGATTGATTCAATAAAAAGATTTCCTATCCCTCGTACTCAGAAACAAATCAAATCTTTTCTTGGGTTATTAGGCTACTATAGGAAGTTTATCCAGGATTTCGCAAAAATAACGAAGCCCTTAACAGAATGTCTGAAAAAAGGTAGGCAAATTAAACTGGACGAGAAATATATTACTTGTTTTGAGCATTGTAAGGACATACTCAGTAATGACCCACTGTTACAGTATCCGGATTTTACGAAACCATTCATCCTATCAACTGATGCAAGTAACTTCGCGATAGGTGCAATTTTAAGCCAGGGCCATATTGGAAGTGACAAACCTGTTTCCTATGCATCACGTACTTTATCGGACACGGAGATAAAGTACAGTACCATCGAAAAGGAGCTACTTGCCATTGTTTGGGCAACCAAACATTTTCGCCATATCTTTATGGGCGTAAATTTTTCATAGTAACAGACCACAAACCACTTACCTGGCTCTTTTCCTTGAAAGATACAAACTCTAAATTGATAAGATGGCGGTTAAAACTTGAGGAGTTTGAATACGAGATCCACTACAAGAAAGGTAAGGCAAATACTAACGCCGATGCCTTAAGCAGAATAGAGTTAAACATTAACGAATCACTGCTTAATAATATAGATGATTTGGAAGCCAGCTCTAATATATCTACTCTTCACTCTGCATCGGAGAATCTTGATGAAGGTATACCAATTTCGGAGCGTCCCTTAAATGAGTTCAGTGATCAACTCGTTTTGACTAAAACAAATTGCACCATAAACCCTTCAATGACTTACAAAATACTTTTTCAGAATAAACGTCGTAAAATTTTTAGCCAACCCGACTTACATAATGAACAAATAATCACATCGATACTCAAAGACCAACTTAGTCCAAAGAAACTAACAGCAGTATATACAGATGACGATACCTTCAAAATTGTTCAAAATGTATACTCTAAATTGTTTGCTAATCGCAGAATATTTAAATTAATTCGATGTAAAGAAAAATTAATTGACTTAGTTGACAGCGACAAACAAGACTCATTAATTAACGAATACCATCTTAAATCTAACCACAGGGGTATAAATGAGACACTTCAACACCTACGCAGAACTTACTATTTTGTTAATATGAAAACTAAAATAACTAAAATTTTAAATAACTGTGAAAAATGTCAGTTATTAAAATATGAAAGGCATCCACCGAAAATAAAATACGAAGTTTCAGAAACTCCCAGACTACCATTAGACACTCTACATATTGACGTTTATGCAATCCACAATCATCAAATTTTAACGATAATCGATAGATTTTCCAAATTTGCATCTGCCTATATCTTGTCAGCCCGAAATAGTATAAACATAATTCAATCTTTAAGGGAATTTTTCTCTCATCATGGTATTCCAAAAAAAATTGTTTGTGACTCTGGATCTGAATTTAAGTCAAGTTTGTTCAAGGAGTTCTGTGAGCGATACGAAATTATATTACATATTACAACACCGCAAAACTCTACAGGTAACTCACCAGTAGAACGATTCCATTCCACCCTCACAGAAATCTACAGAATAATATTCGATAAAGACAAAAAACAATTATGCAAAGATATACTAAACGAAGCCATAACCACCTACAATAACAGTATTCATTCAGTTACTAACCTAACACCATTAGAACTACTTACTGGCAGGACACCTAAATTCATCAGGACCATAAATTGTGAATCTGACCATGACTATATTAATAAATTGCGAACCTTTCAAAACAAAGTATATGAACAAATGAAAGGAAAAATAGAAAAACATAACAGAAAAAACATAGACAAATTAAACACAAATAGAAACACACCACCAACTTTTCAAGAAAATGATACAATTTACGAATTTAATAACAGACGTAACAAACTTACACCCAGGGCTAAAAAGTTAAAAGTTAAGGCGGATAAAAAAGTAATTGTTTTAACAACAAAAGATAGACAGTCTCATAAAAATAAAATAAAAACAAAACGCAAGTTTAAGACCCACAATAATATAGATAATAGAGTGTAAGATATTATTTAGTTAAAGTAGAGAAGAAAGGATACATATATACATACATAGCTTAAGTACTTAGATATACATAGATATAATAGAGATCGTACATAGAGATGTTGAAATATAGATATGTATATTAGTTACATAGAATCGTATATACATACTCGTATGTAGAAAAATAGATATAGTTACATGGGTAAATATGGTATATGCAATGCATATACGTATAGAATTAGCAGTTAAGATTAGGTAATAAGTATAATGCCGGATAGAATAGATAGGTTAAGAATGCTAATAAAAACGTACACTACAGGAAGCCCGAAATAAATATCGCCAAGTTTAACCCCAGAATTTCTATTCCGATAAAGTTATTTCAAAACGAGTTCAATCAATGTATGAACTTAACTGTTGCATAGAAAAATCTGGTATTCTACACACTCGCTTACACTAGCTTAAATAAAAAAAAAATACATAAAAAAAAAAATATTATAAACAAATTACCAACATGCTATGCCTAGAGTAAAATACCTAAATATTATAACTATTCAGACATATGCAACATAAAACCGTCCCAATACCCTATAGCTTACCCTATTCCTAACCTTATGAGCGATCGAACATCAATTTTTCGATGAATTTTTTTCATGCAACGAAACCTACCAACAAGTGAGAGGATAGAAACAACACTGTGGACCATCACACACAAGGAGCATAGAACAAGCAAGAGCAACAAGCTTGTCAAAGATGTTCCAGTCACATCATTTCGCTATGCTCAAACATTCAACTTATACATCAATCTGGGGGTGGAGGAGTTATATAATCTGCCCTGAGCCAAAAGCCACCACACCAACAACATCTTAGGTAGCGGTGAGTTACATACTCAGTATGAGAAAGAAGAAATTCACCACCAACATCTTAGGCAGCGGTGAGTTACATACTCTGCATGAGAAAGAAGAAATTCACAACCAACATCTCGGCTAGCTTGTGTAGCGGGACCTTATATGAGGAGATATGATTTTGCTGTTAAGAAAACAGTTTAGTTGATGACTTAATAAAGAACACTTGTTTCTATGATAAGTTCGTGTCTTCTTTTTTTTTAAATATATATGTATAAGAACATAACTCACACTAAAAAATTCGTTGCAGTCATTCTTGGCTCGTTTAAACTTTTTTCGGTTTTCCACTGTCGGGTTGGCCTTATAAGACCGCAAAAACATTTCTCTAACCCTGACAACCTCTATACAGCTCAAGTCGTACCATGCCTTTTCTTCTGGTTTGATACTCTTCATCCGATGAGGGATAAAGGATCTCATTCCAAAGAGAATGGTGTCTGTGATCATAACAGGAGCGGCATCCACGTCGTTATCGAGGAAACATTTACACCGTCCTTCTGGTGTTGTCTGTCCAGAATGACGAAGGCACCCAGAATTGTGTATATTGAAATTGCCCGTAATAACGATTTCAGTATGAAGATACAAGGATACAATTCTTTGAATGGAGTCGAACAGCGCATCAAACTCGTTAAAAGTCAAATTGCCAAACTGGGGCTTCTGTAAATAAAGCAGTAGTGGATAATTTTCTTACGTAGATGAAATATGAACCACATGAAATTGAATTCCGGATTGGAATAGTGACTATATTGTGGTGGAGTTTTGTAAGCTACATCACTATGCACGTAAATGGCGAAACCGCGGTGAGAGAAGAACAATGGCACTAGTTCTGAGAGTTGAGGGCGGGGACATACCTGTATTTCACTAAGTGCCAAGACAGCTGGTCCGTGGACGTACGCAGAAAAGTGATTATTTTTAGCCCGCGTATATTGGCAATATCCACTCTAAACTCCCGAGTCATTATAAAGAAAGACAAACACAAAAAACGAAAACACCGACGTTACTAAGCACAGCCGTGAAGTAAAAATTGTTTGTTGTTTGAACAAAACTTTCGAAGCTCGAATCCAGCGCTTGCCAAAATTAGTTGTATCTCCCGCCTAATACACATCAAATTATCAATGGAATTGACACCGGTAAGAACATCATCGACATATAACTCAGTTTCAGTTTTCAATGCATTTTATTTTCTTAATCACTAACTCTTACTTACTAAAAAAAAATGCTTAAATGCTAGCTTAAAATTACTTAACAATCTTATACTAACTTACTGGCCCCACACAGGCACTCTAAGCTACTCTAAATTCTTATATCTATGTCTTTCGACTTCATTTACATTTTATTTGGAATGTTTCTTTTATATACTTAGGGCTAAGAAAAAAAATTGATTACAAAAACTTAGCATACGGACAATTTTTTATTTTTTATAAAAACTTAGTATCTAACTTAAAATCAACCTTAGTCTACTTAACCTGTTACATATAACTCAGCTTTTAATGCTGATGAGCCGATAGGAAATCTAATTTTCTCTTCTTCAGCTAGGTGCATAAGTGCCTTTGTTACAAGATATGGCTCTGGCATAGTTCCATACGTAACTGCGCAAATTCAATATGTTTTAATCTCTTCATTTAGGTTATCTCTCCATAAGATATAGTAGAATCGACGGTCATCTTCATGCAACCGGACTTGCCTGTATTTCTGCTTGATGTCAGCAGTAAGAACATACATATTTGTGAGATGGAAACCTGATTGCCAATAGAAATAAGTCAGACTGAACAACTGGACCAATATGCATTAACTCGTTTAAACTAATCGCGCCATCACTAGCGTCAAACACAACTCTCAATTTATTTGTAGAGTTATCAGGTTTTACAACCAAATGGTGGGGAATAAGGTAATCGGGCTCATTAAAATTAATATGCTCCACAAGTTCCATGTGAGACAGTTACTTGTACTCTTTCATAGAGAGAATATGTTGTTCAGCAAGGGAACGATCTTTGTAAATTCGTTTCTCCAAACCTTTAAATCGACGTAGAGCAAGGTAATACGAATATTATTAGCAGTGAAGATCCCACTTAAATGGTAGTCTTACTTCGATTCTTCCATTAACAAGCCTCCAGACTGTTTGCACAAAAAATTGCCAGCACAAAAAATGCCTTTAAAATGCTATCATGGTCTTTGTTGTCGTCTATGATTTACTTGGTGATTGCGAATCGCACATTTCGTGATCTATTTTCAAACTTTCCCGATATAATACATCTATAATAGTGTTTTGTAAAGTTGGTAAGTCGAGGCCTAACTTAATTTGTCCAATTGAGAGAAGACTCCGACGAACATATCAATATGGCTCGGCTTATCGAAAAGTGGATCTGCAAGTTTTATATTTAAAGGGAGTTCCCAATTTGTTGTGTCAATGTAGGTTTTCGGTAATGAGTTCGATATTTTCTTTATAATGAGTGCATCTATAGCATCCGTAAAGTTATTAATTCGAGATTTAAGGGTGACGCTGACTTTGTGTTTACACATAATTGGATTGTCTCCTAACCCAAGGACGGGTATAAAGGATGATTGCTTGTTTAAATTAAGTAAGCTAGCGAAGCGCTCTGTAAACAAATTAACCTGGGAAGCAGAATCTAACAAAATACGACAAGGTAGAAAAGAGTTATGCTTATTCAAAACATTGTCGATTGCGGTAGCCAAAATTGATGCTAAATTGTTTTCAGAAGTGGAGATCAAAAATTTTTTATGAGCGCAGGTGTGTTGATTTTGAAAGGACGAAGGTCCAGCAGCGGATAACGCACCAGAGTCAACACTACTCTCGTGCAGTAGAGTGTGTTGAATTGCGTTACATTTACGGCAATTAACTGATTCGCAATTATTGGCATTATGATTATATTTAAGACTATTATAGCATAAACTATTTCTTTTAACAAATGATTTCTTTTGATAACGTGGCAAATTACAAAATGTGCAGCATTTATATAGGTTATGACCATTTTTTTTACAATAAATAAAATTCGATTTCGTGTTGGTATTGTTATTTTAATTTAAAATGGCAAAAGTTTTCGGTCGTGTGTCACTAACTATTGGGAACTTCAACAAAGCTTGATAAGCGGACTCCCGATCACCTGAGAGATTACGATTGGAAAATGCTACAGTGGAACGGAACGGCAGTAATATCGTCACCACCATTATAAATATGTGTAGGCCTTTATTGAGTCAGCAGTTAGGTTAAATTTTCTATATCTCAATTGTACCGAACTAATGCTAACATTACTGCCCTCTTTTCTACTATAACGTTAATATTCTCTATTCTCGATTGAATTAAACTTCAGACAAGTCAAGATTCATATAATGATTTGTTTTTAGAACATCAGCGGTTTTTCGTTTTGAATTTATGTATATGTGTAATGACATTATAATGGCACGGTAAGTAATTAAATTGAAGGACGGGTAGGAATGTGTGTACTATCTTACCATTTTATTGGTATTCCGAAAACCAAGAGTACATTTTGTTGCGAAAAAAAATTTTATAAATCGTATTTAAATGAAAAAAAAAACAAAAACAAGTCTGTTTGCGCCAAAGCAAAGACCTGGGGAAATGTACTTGAAAACGATCATACATATATGTGTGCATATCTACTCGTATGCGTACCAATTAATCTTCAGATATAAAATGACGTTAAGCCAGATGACCAGAATTCATTTTATCGTAGAATAGGATACTATTAGACTGAATTGTTTAAAGGTTAATACGCTTAGGTCAACAATTCATCTATTACTGAAATCCTGGGATATGAAATTTCTACTAAACAATGTCTTGAGGTAATGCAAAGTACAGAATTTTATTAATTAAACTTATAAGTTCCACTAACGTTATTGGAATACATTGTATATCTTTTTATAAGCTGGAAAATGTATTTTTTTACAATTTTTGTTAGTCGACATTTTCAATGAGCTTTTTGATTTGGTATGAGCTTAGATTCGTATGTAGCGAAATGATATTATTTTAAGAACAACTGAGAACTAAACAATAAAATAAGTACTAAAGTGTTAAAATTAACATTCTTTATACATATTATAAGTTATTGAATCATTGTACGCCCATCGGTAAAATGTAAAATTATTATGAAAAACTAGTTTGTTTAATTGATTTAATCTGGAATCCGATAATTTGTAGCACAGCACAGAACATATTCATTATGTCCTATATATAAGACGCAAAGAGATTAGGAAACATAGGATACCTCTAACTTACTTCTGGCCACGTCTACAATCTCGATAATAGTTCTTCTTCAGTCCAGAATACTTATTATTTCATAATAAGGTTCATTATAACTTATTTAATAAGTGAGACGGGTAATACTTTTATATATGTATGTATATTATAATCAGCTGATAATTGCTCCTCCAGAAGGCTTATATGCGAAGAGGCACAAATTTACAGATCTATAAGTGAATGTTAACAACCATGTTAGTGGATACCTTATAAAGCCAGCTTGGGAAATAGCACCACTTTGCTCTTGGTACAAGACAGGCCTTCACTTTCCTGGTCCATATGAAATACATGCAGATGTCTGATACGAGCTCTAAAACAGATCGCCCATCCATGTAATTGTTTTGTTATCATCCCTAAAAGTTTGATCGACCAGATCTGGTCGATACAAGGGGTCGTATTGGTAAATGGCAAAATACAATTATATCTGGAATTTTTGATATGAGGAGAAGAATCCTCTCATTTTTATTATATAGGCCACACAATTTAATTAAGATCACAAATTTCTTCTGAAAGCCAACTGATTATACTGTCTCAAGTTCACAAATATATTAGAATAAAAATAATGTTGGCGCTCATTGTCTATAAAATCATAGTAGATCGTAGTTTTCACAACTTATAAATTCATAGCAAAAAAAACTTGTCTGACCACAAAAACTCTCTGTGGATGCGGTTCAATTGCATCGTTTTATTAAATCGTTTAAATATTTAAAAAAAAATTATAGAAACATAAATACAAAATCGCACCCCTTGGCTAACGTGGCTTTATACAATAAAATCCGTGAATGTTTACATAACAGGTATTAACAATGAAGCGAAGCATTTAAAATTGCTCGCAAAAATTCGAGTTAAATTAAAACCCTGATTTGCGGCGCTTTTATAATTTCGAGAGTTAATTAGAGAAAACCAGACAAAAAGTTAGTTGCATACGTACTAAAAGTATTTACATGCTTAATTTGTTAATTCGCCTCATACTGTTATTAATGAAATTTATAGCGTTAACGTGGTTAGCCACTCATTCCACTTTGAGGTTATAATGTTATAATGAGATGGATAAATAGTTTAAATAAGCAATTCGTATTGGTGTATTGTGGCGAGAATTTTCGAAAAATTTCTATGATAGTGCAGCATAAAGTATTATGTTAATCTCCGTATAATGATGCTGTGATATAAATTATACCAAACGTACATGTATACCTACATATATAACAAAACACAGATTTCAAATATACACGGCTTGGTTAAAAAATTGTACCGAAGTTCTAAAGTGGCATGAAGCCCGGAAAAAAGCACGAGTCTTCAAGTTCTGCAAGCTGTAACACAAATAACTTTAATTCCATTTGTTTCATTAGGCTAATATTAAAGATGCACATTTTCGAACATATCTGTCTGATGTTTCAATCAGCTTATAACCACATTCAACATCATTTCTACATATCTTCTTATTGTCTTAGGTAGGTAGGTAGGTAAGAGTGGCTGTTGGAAATACCAACCCACTTAGGCCTATTGGCCCATTGTGATGCCACGTGGTTCTATGATACTCTTACTAATAGAACCAGTTTAAGCTTGTGATGAAGCTTAGGAGACTGTTTACGTCTATATTTTTAGATCGTTTTTCATTGTAGAAGAAAGCTCCTAGATGCTTTCTTCATTTCTAGGTGGAGGATTGTCTCCTGAACCAAAGTTCAGGTATGGTGTAATCTATATTCTCTGTGAGGATTCCTAATGTATAAAGAATATTGGCGTGTCCAAATGAATTATTTAGTCGCTTTAAGCCGAACAAATGCAGTCGCAGCTACTTGCTTGCTGAAAATGTCGAGGGGTGTCAAATGAAACAGAATGTCTAATGCCGCAGAGGGGGTAGACCGCATGTCTGCTTAGTTCAATGCCGTTGACTGCATTTTCTAAGGCCGTCCACCAGACGACCACCACATAAGTATGTATCGGTCTTATGACCGGCCCCATTTTTTTCCAATGGCCAGATACTTTTCTGTATCGGAAAAAACTAAACTGGTACCGTTTATTGATGGAGGGTCTATGATTGGAATTTTATATTTCCTAGAAAAGAGGATAAGATCAGTTTTATGGGGGTTTATTCCCAATCCACAGCGATCTGCCCAGCGGGTTAATCTGTTGAGATTTACTTGGAGGAGTTCTTTAATGGTATTTACTCGTAGATGTTTTCCTGAGACGGCTATGGCAACGTCATCCGCATAGGCAATCACTCTGCTACCACCCGCTTCCAGGTATATCAGTAGTTCGTTAACTACTAAGTTCCAGAGAAGGGGAGAGAGGACATCGCCTTGCGGCGTACCTCTACTGACATATCTGACATATCACTGGCTTTCCTTTACAGTTTTTTTTTTGCTTTTTTTTTTGTTTTTTGGATCAATTTTAGCTCGTATATGGATACTATTCAGTCGTTCTAGAGTTTTCAAAAGGAGAGATAATAGACTTATACTTAGGTCTCTTGGGACAACATGAGAACATTTTCCGGCCTTGGGAATGCATATTATATTGACTTCCCTCCATGACAGTGGAATGTGGATAAGTTGTACACAGCTCCTCATAATATTTTCTATCACAGCAGGTACTATACCGTCCGGACCAGCAGACTTGTATGGTTTGAAGCTATGCAGCGCCCAGAGCAGTTTCTCTCTTGTAATCAGACCATGAATTTTGGTCCCGGTTGCAGTTGTCCTGTTTGGGCTGCTACTGGCCACGAATTGGGAGCTACCTGGAAAGTAGGTGTCCCGAAGCAGGTTGAGTGATTCATCACTTGAGGTTGTCCAAGAGCCATCGTTTTTTTTTCAAACAGCTGGGCATCATAGGATTTGTGGAGAGGATTTTTCTATGCCGCGATGCCTCAGAGGTTTCTGTAATTTTGTCACAGAATGACCTCCAGGATTGTCGCTTTGCCTTCCTCAGTTCTTTTTTGTATTATTTGAGGGATTCTTTGTATGAGTCCTTATCAGTCACTTTTCTTGTGCTTTTTGCTACATTGCAAAGTTTTCTACAAGTGTTTCTGAGCAGTCCTAGTACTGATGTCCACCAATGTGGCTTTTTCTTGCCTCTAGGTTGAATAAAAGGGCAAGAAGCGGCCATAGTCTGATTGAGAGCCGGAGTAAATTCCCTGACTTTCATGTCAAGCTCATTGGTGTCACGCGGGGGACTTGCTAGTTCAGAGGATAGCGTTTCTGATAGTATTCCTCTGTATTTTGGCCAATCAGTTTTCCGGTAGATCCGGAAAGTTGGTTGGCTGGGGGGAGCATCACTCAGGCTGAATTGGATGTATCTGTCGTCTGAAAAAGAATGTTCAGACGATACCATCCAGTTCGTTAACCTTTAAGCGATGCTGTCGGAGACAAGAGTGATATCTAGCACTTCCTGCCGGTGGACTCATTGCCAATGTTGCAAATAAAGAGGTTAGTGCTTAAATTATAGTCAAAAAGTGACTCACCTCTATCATTGATGTCGGTACTGCCCATACCGTGTGATGAGCGTTAGCGTCGCATATGATGATGAGGCCAGTGTTTTGTCTTCCAGCTTTCAATACCAGCCTTTCTAGGTTATCACCAAGGGGAGGATCCACATGTTCGTGGCCAAGATAAGCCGATGTCAGCCAGTAGGAGCCTTTGTCAGTCTCTAGTCTGGCAACGGTTAAGTCGGAGTAACTGACTGATCTTACCTTTGTCTCTTGTATAGAGCGGAGCGTATACGGGAGTCCTAAGTCCACGAACCATGCCTTCTACAATTCATAGTTCCTTGACTACGATAATGTCTTCTGCGTTTTTTGAAAGACGCAGAATGAGTGCGGCCGAAGCCTTTTTTTAGTGATGGAGATTAATCTGGAGAAACCGTATCATTGCTACAGTCTTCCAGAGTAGCTTCCACCACTGTGCTGTTGAGTTCCTCCGATTCTGAATATGTGCCCAAGAGCTCATCTTCTTCCACTGATCATATAGGACCCCTTTTTCCTTCGTCATCGGTTTCCATTTCCAGGGCATCAGAAGAGGAGACCGATGGCTTGATTCTTACCTTGGATAGATTGGAGTCGTCGCAATGCATTTTTGGAAAGGATATCGACACTCCAAGATCCAAGATTGTGTTTGGTGGTGTATCCGTTAAAGGAGGAGGAGGTTGCTTATCAGCATCCAGCTCACCCGGTTTGTATACCCTTACATGTATAGACTCGAATCCGAACCGAATCATGCCTTTTGTCTCCGCTAAAGGGTTAAGGGATTCCTTATTGATCACGATCAACGCGCATCTATAAGAGCCCCTTAGTTCTTCCAGTTTTGCGACTTTCCAGTTATGAGTCGGAAGGGTCGGGTTACTGAGCCTGATGATTTCCAGAATACTTTCTGGGGAGAAGTGTTCGGCTGGAATCCAGGTACGAGTTCGAGGTCTGCTAGGGATGTCCTCCTTAGACACGACCTCGAGTTTTGCACCTAGCCAAATCTCTGATAAACACACGCGATGAGCTTGTCGTGGCCTTGGTACCAGCCAGCGTCGCTTATGATGGGAGGTAGACCTGGGTTTTCCCGTATGATGGCCAAGAAGTTGCTCAAAAATTTCAGCTTGACCAGATGCCAACGTTCAGGTGTTATAGAACCGCAATCACTATTACATCCTTTAGGAATTCACTAAAAGACCTCAGATATGTGCTGTTGGATGGCCCAGGGGTTTTGATTTTGGGTTTTAGACTTCTTGGGAACCGGCACGGTGTCCTCCAACAATCTCAGGCGCTCCAATAATCTCTTTTGGAATTTTGGGAGCAGTGGAAGCAGTGGGTAATCCGTCTTTTAGGATGTTTTTGACCCACTCAGTTTAGCTCTTTACGTCCGCACTTCTCTCAACCTCCGGCATGGATCCGAAGATGCTTGAAGCATTTCGGCGTCTGAAGTAGATCGCCTTAGACGGAGCTTGCCGATGCGGCTGAGCTCCAGATTCCTCCTTGGTGAGAATAGTTTTGGTAGCAGCGACATGTCCGTGGCCTGCCACAAACTTGCTGCTGCTAGGAGTGGAGGAAGAGATAGGACAATGGCTTAACACTCCCTGAAGATTTACTTTTAGTCTCGTTGCATTTGCCTTTGGAGGATGATGCAGCATGGCCTGCAACAGTCTTACCTCCTCTCGACAATGCAGGAGCCTTGCTGGTAGTCGATGCAGTCACCGTTCTACCGCTCGGTATTAAAGGAGCACCGGCCTCGGGTTGTGTTTTGTTTATTGGATTTTCCATATTATGGTCCATCTGTACAGAGATCCGCTGTTTTACGGAGGTCGCCAGGTATCCGGATACTTCGTTCGCGACTGAGCTATATTTGGAGATGCTGGGCCCTCAGCCAGGTTGATTTTCGGCACGAGTTTCTTATTTCAGAATTCCTCGCTAATTAATTTAGTGTTAATCTCATGGCATCTTTTCTTCATTTGTCTAGAATCTTTTCGATTGGGCAAGTAAACTCGGGTACCCACATTCATTTTTACCAATTTCGCACCACTATTGTGGCATAGTATTATAATTAGTTACTTAAATGTATGAAAGGCTTACAATAAACAATTTTCAGCTCTATTCAACGTATAATATATTTTGTAATGGTTCTTGAATGTCCCATAAAGGTTAATATATTCAGAGCATACTTTTCGACACTTTCCTTATTTCTTAATATATATTTTTCGTTGTAGAAGTTTTAAAAGCGTCTCTGGCTGGATTTGCAGTATCTTTTTTCTCTAGGGCTATATCAAACCTCAAAACCCAAACTTAAGACGGTTCAGCGGTGAAAAAAATCATGGAAAAAAGCCCATCCACTCGATTAGGTGGAGAACATCATAATTCTTAACTACTGGTATTCGTTATATTTCTTCCCAAAATAAAACATTTTTACCATACCCGTAAAAGCACTTATTTTAATTGAAAACAAAAACAAATTGAGGTGCAACTTTATATAAAGAAAGACTTTTTATAACCTTATTGATTGCAATCCGTGTGCAAAATATCTTGTCACTTGATTATTTATGTACCGATCTTAAATCGCTGGCATTGATAGCTCCTTTATTATGCTCAGAATATATAATGCATGCAGCAACAATAGAAATATCGAAGATATTAAGAATCCAATTAAAATCCAAACAGCGTTATTCAATTAAAATAATTCTTACGTTTTCACTGTGAGAATTATTATCATAAACGTTTCGTTAGGCTTTTTTATGATTATTTTATATTTTATCTTCAATTAAAATCCTTTGAGGTTCTACGAAGAAATTTTTAAAAATTATGACTGTGCTCCTTTCTATTCTTGCACGATATAAATATGTGTTGGAATTACATAACAAAGTGGCAAAACTGCTTTTGAAACTGAACTATGAATTATATATTTCTTTTTTTTGTTAAGTTACTTGCTATTACTTTTATATCTTTTTTCTCTATCTACTTCCTGCTTGTCTGTGGAGACGCGTGAACGTGTTTAAATAAAGAGTTTATAAGAAAAGTGTCGAGATGTTTTATTTTGGCTCAACAATATGTATATCAGCTACATACAGTATTACCCAATTTATCCGACAGCTCAATGTGCGTTGAAGCAATCCGTATTGGTTCAATACCTGTAGAAATGCTGGTGTTTATATGAAATTATCCAAAATGAGCGAGAGAAATTTGACAAACAGCTGATTGAACTGACACTTGACACTAACACTGATACATTGTTCTTATTGCTTTGTCTTTCCAAATATTTCGTTTGCAATCTCACATTTTAAATACAAAATTGATTAGCTGCCCGATAATGTAAGAATACATTGTTCATATTTCTTTGTCTTTCTAAATATTTCGTTTGCAATCCCACATTTTATATATACAACTAATACCTGCCCGATGATGAAAGAATGATGAGAGCACGAGAGAGTAAAATGTTTCAATCCGATTTGAAAATGTTTATATGATATTTCAAAGCGGTTACAAATTTTCAATACGTTTTATAAGCAGGAATCAACGTCTGCGTGTTGAATATTTCAATGCGGTTTGAAGTGGAATGCGGATTGCTTCAACGCACATTGAGCTGTCGGATAAACTGGGTATATGGGTACTCGTATATACTGAAGCTTCTGAAGCTAGCAATTACTTAATAACTTGTTTCAAAATTGCTGGAAATGCTTTGATGCCAAAGAGATTTTTATGTTAAAAGTGGGATGCGCAACATTGACAAATCGCACGGGTTGTGACAATAGAAAACTAGGGATTATGGTGATTTTAGCTCAATCACAAATATGAGACAATTAAATCGATCAAAATCAGGACACTTAGGCTTAATAGCATATACTGTCATAAGATTTCCGTATCTGATAAGATCTGCAATTGATTCTTTTGTTAGTTGCTCTAACTGACCATTAAATTTTATTATTATGTTACCAAAAGTTATCAAACAAATCTAAGCAGTATTATGATAAATGGTTCACCTACTCACAAAACTAAAAAAAAGATGATAAAGTTCCTGTTATTTTATTTCGACCAGCAAATTTATATGATATTCGTTCCAATTATTACTACAGAACTAATTCATTTTGTTTATCTATGGTTAGAATGGGTTTCAATATACGAGTACCTGGATTTACTATACCTCATGTATGCACATTTATGTCGGGAAGTGCTGTAGCTGTTTTTTGGCTTCCAATGCAATGTGCGTACAATTTCATCACCGTCTAAAAGTACTACATAGTCCACATGCAACGACTATATCCTTTAGTTCAAATATTTTCGTTATGGCGTTCTATTTGTTACCAGGGATTAACTCGATAAATTCGGCTTACACGCTGAAATTTAATTTATTTTAATTTTACGAAGAAAAAAGGTCATTGCATGTACGGCCGTGGTATTAAAAATATATTTCAGTCTTTTGTATAATGTTTGCAAATAATCTGCAATATTTATTTCATCGTTTTTTGTAAAATTGACAAATAAACGGCTTAGAAAGATGAAGTTATTAGTAAATGTGGTTAGGATTTGAAATACTAATACGATGCATAACGTACGAGTAAAGCAATAGCTTTAGCAATAAATGTTTGAATTTCATTAAAATTGCACGGGAACTGATTATGGAAACGCTGCATGGATATGGCATTTATGGTAAATATATTTGTAAATATTGTAAAATATTTGCAAGGTCAAGGTATATATTTTGTGAATACATATAGCACACTCACATATATATGTATACTCGTATAAGTTTACGGATAACGATAAAGAGTGGTCTCGACACTTACATTTTTATTTTTTGTTAAAGAACTGGATATAGAGAAAAAAAAAATGATTGGGCTCAGTGGTTATTTCGCTCCATAGGTGGCATCCAACATTAAATGAAGAGACTAAATAATTAATGTAAATTGAATTGTTGTTGTAATTTAGGCAACCATGTCTTTCGGGCGCGGCTGGGATTGAATGCCGAACCTACCGATTGGGAAGCTAATAACCACCACTTAAGCCACGGCCACCCATAAATATGTCATACTAGTAGGTTACTTATAGATAACCACATACAGGGTGTTCTAGATAATGTTTCAAAGCCTTTAAAATGAGATTCTTTCACATATTTTGACAAAAAAATAAAAAGGCTTTAAGGTAACAATTGGGTATTGTGTATTGTATTCCATACATAATTTCCATGTTTACACTCAGAACTTTTCAAATAAATACTGCGTTCTTTTCAAATTTCCAAATAGGCGGCCACCCTATATTAAAAACCATATTGTCATAATCATCAATAAGATATACATTAATAAATGAAAATTGTTTTTTCACATTTAAAATTATTGAAAAAAAAAACATTCCCTGGAGCAGAAACCGCACCCTGTACAATAATTATCTTCTGGCAAACGTTCAATCAAAATTCTGCTGACAAAACTGGAATGTATTTGTCACAAAAAATCATCTGCAATGCTGAAGCATGTTATCACTTCAGCAATTAAGTTAATAAAAAAAATACACTTTTGACATAGTGGAAATATACAAGTGACCTATGAAGAGCCATTGCATAGATTTAAAATAACTAGTGGCTTGATTAGGCCGTACTCCTAGGAAAACCATGAATGTCAATCGGTTGGTAAATGACAAGCTGTATCAGATTACACTTTTGACTCATACTGTCTGACTGTACTCAGGGGCTAGATCTTTGTCTGTGTGCTGTATCCCGATAGAAAAACAACAATAGTTAAGGTTTTACTCCGGAATCTGAAAAGGAACCGCTAATTTAAAACCATCTGCATCTTTGCAACGTAGCTTTTGATGAACATATTAACAAAATATGATCCAAATTTGACCCCAAAATTGAAAAAGTTAAAGAAATCTGGAATCAACGCTTTCAGAGTATCTATCAAACGAGGACCTTCTAGTTTTGATGGAATTGAAGTAAATATTTCTCCTATGCTTTCCCGTTGCAGACCATGGTTTCGTGGCTTTAGTTTCTGCACCAGATGGATCTTGTCCAGGAGTAAACCGAGATCTTTTAGAAGAGTAATAGCCGAATTGATAATTCGGATCTGCCGCAACAGTGGCTGTTTTTGCGGATCCGCAACACAAAAAATATAAAGCTCAGTTGTTCGATTAAGAACACTTCAAAAGTTTCGTAAACTAAAGACCGGTTTTCAAAAAAGTTTGAATGACACGGAAGCGTTCCTCTAAAGTGAGTAACCATACACGTCAAACCGCTGCCATAATTGACAGCATGACTTGAAAGCTATACCCAGTGAAAGATCTGTCAGCTAAAAAAACATTCTTGAGTTTCTCATTTGTACGCTTGCACTATAAATTTTCATGCGCTTGGTTGAGAGCATTTATTTATTACTGAAAACCGTTACATATTTATCGTTTGCACCCTTTTCTCAAGGTTTGTCTTTTGAATTAATTCATGATCTACATATCGTAGCAAGACCGAATATTTTCATTGCAGTTTTCAGAACCCGCAAACCTAATTCCTGGTACTATCTAGATGTTATCTCGGCATGTTTTAAACACTTATGCGGTTATGCCCTATCGATAATCATAAAAGAAACTGCGAGGACGATATTGCACATAGAGTTAGCGTTTGGTGGCTGAAAAGGTTTCAAAAGTGTTTTGAAAATTTCACAGAGAAATGCCGTTCGGTTTTGACATCTGCATCGCATTTTTGTATTGTGTAAGAACAGTGAAGGATAAAGAACAAATTGCAGCGGTAATAACGAAAATGTTCAGGAATGTCAGCGAGTGTGACAAAACGTAATTTTGTCAAGTGCATGAAAATTAGAACAAGAAAAAAAAATGAAGAATTGCATTTTGTATCATATTGTCCCTATTATTGTATTTCTTCCACCACTGTATGTATTATTATTGACAACTGTCAGTTCCATAATCTGCATATACATACATATATATAAACATCTCAATTTGCATACGTATGCTCCATCAAAACACGATGTTGCTCAGAGAAACTATTTGTTCAGCTCTCAGCTGTTTAGCTGTTCAGCTCTCAGCTGGAGCCGACAATAATAAAAGTAGAATGACAAATAAATAAATCAAAAAAAAGTATTCATTGATCATTTTGGATATTGTTATATGTTGGAGTGTGCTCCCACAACCTCCCTTTAATGCGGAAGTAGAAGCTTTTGAGCCACACTTAATGTTCTAGACAAACAACCAAGTGTGGGTGCTTTCCGAAAACAAGTTGCTCTCCACCTTCATCTTCTGCGAAGATAAAGTTGGAGCGCAGCTTTCCTATAATTTGGAGTATCGGTTAGCAATCAAGCCACGCTTAAGAAAAGCGCGCGCAATTTACCGCTGGTTGTTTGTCTGCTTGTTTGAGCGTTACTAAGCGTCACTTCTGTTCGACCTCGCGCGTGCTTCGGACTACATTCTAAGTAAGATAAAATGTATTTTTTATAAGGGAATAAAGCACAATACAATTTGGAATTAACTCTCTTCTGTTCTTTATTCAATAACACGATCAAACCCAACTATCTTAATCGTTACTATATGCTCTCTGGATTGATTTAATTGATATCTAAAAAATTATTCCGTTTTTCCTACGCTTCAACGTATTAGGAAAGATTAGGGAATAAATATGATAAAATAATTGTTTGTATGAAGTTCAATATAGGATGTAGGGGAGTAGATTCTTATCTAGAAAGGATACCACTAGAATACAATCGCAATATGGCCAAAGAACTTGAGTAGGACTATGTCCTTTTATACCGTCCCTAACGGTGATCATTTTCATACGAATCATCTCAATAATGGATTCTTAACTTTTGTTCTTTCCTTTCATTTTCTTTACTTCAATCTTCAACTTTTTCTTTGAAAATAATCGAATGTCACTGACATTTAAAAGGCCCCACTAACGTTAAACATCTTACAAGGGCAGTTTTTGTCGAATGCTTTATCGTATTTATTTAAGTTCGTCCATGCCTAGAAACCATTTGATGATTTATGAGTGGTACAAGTAAAATCAGATATACATGTATTGCAAGGGCACTCCCCATTGTTGACCATTGAATTCCACACTTTTCTTTTGGAAATCAAAATCTCGATGTAAAAGACGTTGATCAATATGTTTTGATTATGTGCGATCTCATCATTCATCATAGTACTAGTAGTACCAAATGGGAGTATATCTGGCAATAATAAGAAGAGGCCTGCATTTTACCCGAAGTCAAAATTTATGTTTTCTGTTTTGCTGTTTTGTGCCGGAAAAACGGAAAAAAACTAATTCTTTTTATAAGAGCTCTGTTCTTATTCTTTTCCTTGGGTGCTAAAACTATTGAGGGAATAGGGCGTCAATAACGCCTACACGCCATGTTATTCGCATTCGACCTCGTTCCAAATCATCCCGTATCCAAATACCTTTTCAACTGTTCTGTGCCATGTGTGGCTTGGTGGCCTGTCTTATGAGAGGATTCCATTGCATACCCATTCACTCTTCGAGACTTAAGTTTTGGGCAATTCACAGCCACCTCGTTCACCGTATAGCGCTGCCTATTGGTTCTAGATCTATTCTCCTTAGCTGCTCTTTGTTCGACATAAAACCCACAATAAAATACGTAGACATGCATTCATAGAGGTTTTACAGCTTGTAAACTTACAATACCACTGACTGCACGTTAGATCAGAATAATTACAGATTGTTTTTCCCCTTGAGAACGTTATTCTGCAAAATCTTTGACAACATATATACATATTTTACTAATTCTGCTGCTCATGTGAACTTGTATACTACCATCAATTATTCCTTAAAAAATTAAGTTAAAAATTGTCCCGGCCGTCTGCCTAGCGTAGACGCAAGTCTTTTCACTGGCCATATTTATCTTTAGCCCAACTGTACTTGCCTCAATTTCCAGTTTGTGGGATATTTTGAGCAAATCAAAAATATTTTGCTATGATAACCAAATGTTTTTTTAATTTCCGGTTATCCTATATCAATGATTAGCGCATAATAACAGCTATCACCTCTTTGGAGAAAGCCTTCGAACATATTATCATTGTAACGTAAAGATTTGCTCCTTCATAAATAATCCTGATATTATTTACAAGTGTAAAATTCCATATGAATTCTTAAAGAAAAAGATAGGGTCACATCTACTCATACTTTTCAAAACCTTATAAATTTTTCTTTGATTTATTTAAAGTCTAAGGCACGATTCATTTTAAAAGTTGACAATGTAATGATTCAACTACAGTCTGTATAAATGAGGAAAGGAAAAAAACTGGGTGTGGTGAGTTTATTCTTATTAGAAGTTCACTGTATGGATTAACGTTCAAGTTTTATATAATGCAAATCCAAATTAATATTTATTTATAGGCAGGAAATTCAAAAATTCTACATTTTCTATGAAACGTGAATAAACTAAAGCGTTGGGGGCAACAATAGGTATTTTTACAATACCCCTCCTGAGCCATGCCGACCAAATAAAATATCGATTCACACTGTTAATTGCGTTCCATAAATTATTAGAAAACAGATGTAAGCTCATACTCGATGTATTGCTCTGTTATATTTACACCGAGAGCTGAATCGAAATGATTTCTGCTTCTTCCAAAATAATTTCTCCCATTTCTGCTACTGCCACAAGAAGAAACCACATTTTTCTCCCGTCCACATATTCCATCAGGCTATCCTCCTTATGATTGAGATTATGATTATCTTCCTTTTCTGCCAATTCCTTTGTCTGCCAAATATGATCGTTTTCGGCCTTTTCGGTATCTTTGCTTAGGATGGACAAACATTTTTCATAGCATTTCAGTTGCTTGCGTAGTGAAGCTGTTTATTTTAGGTAGCAAGATTTTCAGTGAATTGTTGCCACAATCTAGTATCCCAAAGCCTGTTCACACTGTGAATGAATAATTTTTGCGTATTAGCTCCATTGCTGCGGATATAAGTATCTATGAAAAAATATGTTAGCTACAATAAGATAATCCCTACGTTCCTTTCAGTCAGCTCAGCGTTTTATTGGGACGATCAGAAAACTTACTCAAAAGCGTCCGTGGATTCTAGTTTGGTCGTTTTGTTGCCGGTCAGAAGGAATCTGGCTAAACTTGTGCTAGGTGTTGTGCGTTACAGATGTCTGCCATTCGTACGACATTGTCGTTGCGGTTTCCGATGTTATAAGCTCTCATTACGTGCTTCAGGGCGTACCGTTGCTGACAATTTTGGCATTATGCAATTTAGCAATTCAACTTTCTAATACACGGGGCATATTTTTAAGTGGTTCTCCCGCTATTTTGCTAAAAGGGCCCATACACTACACAAACTGTCGCTGCAGACATATATATTTTGTTGTTGCGAAAATGTCTGTACTGACTGTCTGTGTAGTGTGTATCCATGTCATCTGTTTGCAACGACGGTCTGAGTAAATACAAAATATTTTGAAATTTTCTTAGGCTGTGCAAACATGTTTGTGTAGTGTGTGGCGAATTTTGGCATACCGGCGTGAGAATTCGATGAGGCAACATGAACAAAGAGAGTGATAGGCAATTTTGGATTAAGTTCCTCGAAATGTACAAAAGTTTACAGGTGCTGTGGTGCGTAAAAAGTGCCGAATATTGTAATCGCGTGTTGAGAGCAGATGCAAGGCGAGAATAATAGCCGCACAAGCTGTATCTGTCATTGCGATTTCTATGTCAGCACGCACTCAAAAACTATTCAAAACTGATGACTGACAAACTGTTTGCGTAGTGTGTGGAGAAAACATGTTTGTGCTGACACAGGTCTGCGTAGTGTATGGGCCCTATTACTTAACAAAGATCCAAATTTGCCCTTTTATACAACCTAACTGCCGGGTATCACCTCATTTTTCATTTTTTCTAACTCCCCATTTTCGCCAGTCGTGAATCATTTAAATACTTATTGAAACTGACCTATTTTCAATACTCAAATTATTTATAAATATTTCAAGAGTGCCAAATATTTAATTATGAGTGAATAAAATATTGACTTTGTGGTCGAAGACATTTTAAAAAGTATCGAAGATTGTAAAAATAACTAAATAGAAATGAATAGCAAACTAAAAAATTTAAATACCTAATTGAAAAGAAGCTATTATTTTTAACCCTAACTGAAACTAAATAAAAGTATTACGTCAAGTCTGTAAAAATGATAATCCGGAGCCTAAAAAACATACTCTTGCTAATTCCTGATTCTGAGCCAAACTGTAGAAATATTTAACTATTTCCCCAAAGTGATAAATTTGCCTCTCCTCATTATCCTAAGAGCTCTAGACTTCGACGTCCTTTATATTTAATCCTACTCCACCCTCACCGCCCAAGACTCAATTCTACTCAAACTTACCAAACAACTAGCTTGTTTGAGCGATGAATCGGTTTTAGATATCTTGCTACTTATATGATAAGCCCGACACTTGTTAAAATACTAAAATAAATGTTATGGTCTTGATTCAATAAGAAATCTTACTACGCCCGATTTCAGAAACATTTTAATATTACTCTAACTTGTGTTGCAAATGATTTCATTTTAAGATTTTTCTCATTTACGTATTTATCTAAAATTTACCTCTTTGGCCTTCAACACTTAGGTTTTTCAGACATTTTTATTTATACACATTTTAGCAAATGTTTCACTATTGATATAAGATACATATGTACATATTGTTAATTTAGTGCCTTGTTTATATATATATATATATATATGTATGTGTAAATTCTATAGTTATCTTATGAGACTCAGACAGGAATGAGTAATTCATAGTCGTCATTTCTTCAAAAAAACAGGAAATTAAACAAATATGTAATATATTACTTCATTTCTTACATTTTCTTTATAAGTTATTATGAATATAGAAATACAAATTGTACAATTCTGTTACTAAGGTTATTTATTGTGGTATTTTTATAACTATTACTGTGTAGTGGTGATAGGAAATAATAAATAAAGTTTTTTTAGATTTGGGAATATAATATATAGTGGATAGTAAATTATGTCAATGAGTATAATATGTATATACATACATATATACATGCAAAATGTTTGAGTGGGTACAAATGATAGAACTTATTCTTTTCAATACAAATCGCTTTATTGAATACAGTTACAATTCACAATGTAATCGTTTATCTCAATTTCTCAACTGCTTATACTTCTCTTATCTTTTACTTAAACCACTTAATCACTTCTCTTAATTAACACTTCAAATTCAACTGATGAACTCACTTGCATACCTTGGGGACGCTGGTATTTATACTCAAATGACATACTTCGAGAACAAAACCTCACCATCCAGCGTCCCATACAATTTCCAATTTGCTAGAAAATTCGATTCCACTCTCCAGTCATCAATGGTCGAGACTTTGTTATTCGAGTATCGAAATCTTCTGCTGTTCGAGTATCGACATCTTCTGCTATATAAATCTAGATATCGCTGCTCACATTTAAATGGTTATCACACTGCTGCCTCCCTAAAGTTGTTCGTCCCGAACTACTTCGCCATGACACATTCTATCCAAATGGACCTCCTTCAATTTTTCTCGACCCCACGCTGGATGCGGTAGACAACGTCATTAATGCGGGTTATCACCTTGTATGGGCCTTCCCAGTTCTGTTGCAATTTTGGTGATTTGCCTTTCTTACGCTGAGGATTATACAACCAGACCAGATCTCCTTCGTTGAAGCAAGAAGATTTCGCCTTGATGTCCTACCAAGTCTTCATGCGGCTGCTCGCTAGCTTCATCTTTTCTCTGGTATCTTCATGCAATTTACGAATCCTGCTGCGCAAGTAATCCACGTAGTCGTTCACCACTTTGGGCTCCGTAGGTGGGGATCCGAATTTTGCTTCACTTGGCAAACGAACTGTTTGACCATATAAGACCTCGGATGGTGTGTGTCCTGTTGAATTATGAACCGCGTTTCGGTAGGCCATTAAGAAGAGGGGTATGTGTCGATCCCAATTCCGCTGGCAGTTGCTGAGAACCTTAGATAGATGCTCATTCAAGGTCCGATTGAATAGCTCGACCATTCCCTCAGATTGTGGGTGTAGTGGCGTTGTCCTTGTCTTCCTTATTCCCAAATATTGGCACACTTCCTGGAAGACTTTTGATTCAAAGTTACTTCCCTGATCAGAGTGCAGTTCCATTGGGACCCCAAATCTGCTCACCTAGTTGTTGACTATCTGTTCGACTACGGTCTTAGCTTCTTGATTTGGGATGGCAAACACTTCCGGCCACTTACTGAAGTAATCCATGACCACGAGGGTGTATCGGTTACTATTGAAGGTTTCGGGAAACGGCCCAGCGATGTCGATGGCTATTCATTCGAATGGTGCTCCGACATTGTATTGTTGCATTTGTCCATGTGGCTTTACTTTTGGGCCCTTGGTTGCCGCATACCTTATGCACTTTTTGCACCAATTCTCGAGATTTTGTTTAGCGCTTACCCAATAGAAATATTCCCTTACCTTTTCCAACGTCTTGTTTATTCCCAAATGGCCTCCTGAGATTCCGTCATGTATTTAATGGAGTAATTGGCTGACTGTGGACCGTAGCCCGATTAGCTGCATACGGCATGTTGTCCCATCTGCACTTTCCCATTTTCTCTTGAGCATTCCACCATGCATACAAAGCGAGTCCCACTGTGTCCAGTATGCCTTCAGAGTTTGGCTCCGATCTGATATCTGTTGCCAGCTTGGTCTTTCATCGTGTTCCTTCCAGGCCAATATTGGTTCGATGTCATTGTCTGCCTGTTGGGAGGAACGGATTTCGTCTACACTCCAACCCTCTATTGGCACAGTCCTGATCATTATCATTTGGATAGTGGCCTGTTCTTTCGCTTCTTTACGGTTACGGTGTTCACATTTTATTCCACATGGTCGACGAGAGAGAACATCATCATTTGAGTGGAGTTTTCCCTTGAGGTATGGCACTTCAAACTCGTAGCCCTGCAACTGCTCAATCCATATTCCAACTTGACCTTCAGGGTTCTGAAATTGGAGTAGCCATTTCAGAGCTGCGTGGTCTGTCCGAGTAATGAACTTTTGTCCGTAGAGGTACTTATGGAAATGTTTCATAGCCAGAATTAAAGCCAGAAGCTTTCGCCGAGTTACGCAGTAGTTCCTTTCAGGTTTGGAGAGTACTTTGCTGTAATATGCGACCACTTTCTCTTGATCACAGCTCCGACCCCGACATTGCTAGCGTCTGTGTACACGATGAATATTTTTCCGGGCGTGGGGTAACCCAAGATGGGTGCATTGCACAGCTGTCGCTTCAGTTCTTGAAATGCTTTTTCACATTCTCCAGACCACCTGAACTGTCGGCCTTTTTCCGTAAGTTGATACAGGCTCTTTACAATACGAGCAAAATCCTTTACGAACCTTCTGTAGTACGTGGCGGGTCCCAAGAAGCTTCTTAGTTGGTGTTTATCTTTGGGGTAAGCCAACTTTTCACGGCTTCGATTTAATGTGATATAATGTTGATATAATGTGACCCAGGTATTTTACTTGCGAACGGAACAAGGCACACTTTTCTTGGTTGGCTTTAAATGAGCATTTCGCAGCCTCTTAAACACTTCTATTAAATTTTCGTGGTGCTCCTCGAACGTCTTGATTATGCCGATAACGTCGTCCAAATACGAGTACACTAGGTAACTTTTCCAGGTGAGTCCTTGCAATGTTCGTTCCATTAGTCGCTCGAAGGTGACCGGAGCGTTGCACAGTCCAAAGGGCATCACTGCAAACTGCCAAAGTCTACACAAAACCTCGTACTGCCATCTTTCTTCTTCACGAGGACCACTGGAGATGCCTCAGCTTTCATTTTCGACACTATTTCGGCAACTTCTGTTTGCTTTGCCAATGGAAGACTCCTTTCAGGTTGACGAATTGGTCGAGCGTCTCCGGTGTCAATGTGGTGTTGAGCAATATGCGTCCGTCCATATTCTCCGTCTTGTGTAACAAATACATCAGCGTACTCACCGATTAGTTTTTCTGCCAGGATTCGCTGATCTTCGTCCAGATTACCGAGGCTAAGAATTTTGTTCTTGATTTTAATGCTCTGAACAGTTGCGACCGGTGTTGGACCATTTGTTTCCGTTGTGGTCGATATAGCATCAACAGATACGCATTTTTCCACTATTTCCCCCTTTTCCACCTTACACTGAATGTCTGTGGATTTAGAATCCTTACAGGGACCATGTTGTTTTTGGCTGAAGTTATGGATGCAAACGCCAGTTTGCTTTGAAAGAAAACTTTATTTTCTATCTTATTCCCACTTAAGAACGAAACTAACATATCGTTTTTACCTATACTTATAGCTACACTTTTGCAAACGTAATCATACGAGTATTTTCGTGGGAAAAGAATTTGTCTGCTGTTGGCTTGTCACTTGATTCCAAGCGCATTTACTGATCATGTACTATTGAGTGCAAAGTGTGCATATGAGGTATGCGTGATCATTCACCTTAGTAATGGTTATGCTAATGCATATTTGCATGGTGGGATTGGGAAGATGGCGAAGTACCGGGTAAAGGGGGAAGTGTCATCTTCTGCCATTCAATGCCTTTATCATTGATTAGATTGGCAAGAGGAGGTAGGGAGACTAACGGATTTAAAGGCTAGTGGTCTCTGAGACGTAACTCCTCCCCGCATACGATTCTGCTCTGAAGAATCAATGTTCTGAACTTTTACTTTAACATTTGAGTGATCTTTATTTTTCCTTCTAAAAATAATGATTACGAGTGCAATTATGATCAGAAGTATTGTTACAGAGTTTGCATATTCATAAATTGTTTTTCCGTTTCTTAATTCTTCTATGAATTTTCTGTTTTCTACAATTTTTATATGTAATTCTTGTGTGGAAACGTTTACTGCAATATTTTCTATTGTTACATTACTAAAATTTGGTATAATAAAATTATCATATGTTATAAAATTCTTATACTTAATGCTATTTATTTCAATTTCACAATTTTCAAATCGTATTATATTATTGCCTATGAGACTTATGCTAAATTTATAACAATTATGTTTTAAGTGTGTATATGGAATATTTTTAGTTATTATAATATTATTACTTAACTGTTTAAGTACTACATCTTTGCTTTCCTTAAAGCTACATGACGCATTTTGTTTGAAAAGATTTGAAATACAACTGTCTTTTATTGGTTTTAAATTCTTAATATGGATTGTTCCATTTACATCTTGGTAATTATTCTCATTGTTTGTTATAAATGTGTTAAAAGGCGAAACAAGTTCTAGTTTATTATTGTTTGGTATTGGTTCTATTATTATTCTGTAAAAATTTACACTTGAGTATTGTGGTATTCATTACAACGAATATTATTTCACTATCATATATTATAACGGAACTCTTTATATTTGTTAATTCCACAATTGTTATATTAAATTTCCTAATTTCTTCTGGCAGTAGTAGATCTCTCCCTAAAATTCCTAATTGACTTACCAGCAAATTCTCTTTGACTTTTCCTATCTGTTCATTTAGGAGCTGTATGTCATATTGCATCTGAAATACCTGCTGCATATGTGCGATTTCTGAGAACTCTCTGTTGATTGCATTTCCTAAATTTTGTAACTGTCCTTTGATTTCTAATTGCTGTCTGTTAATATGTCTTGTAATGTAAATTAAAAATATTTTCTCAAATATTAAATATATTGTTATTTTAATCTGAATTTTCGTATTTGTATTTGCGTTTAATTTGCGTCTTGTAAAACTTGCTACCTTTTTCATCTATAACGTGATCTTTATCTAAAATATCTAAAATATAAATATGTTCCTGGCTATCTGTAAAATCTATAGCGTTTCTATTTCTATTATGTTTTTTAATGTAATTTTCTTTGTTCTTCTTAACTGTTTCTATAATTTTGACATAATCATCGCTAGAAATGGTGGCATTAAGAAAGTCAATTGGTCTTTGTTTAGTTGTTGAATGTATCGTTCTATTGTAAATTGTTACGGCTTTTAACACCTTGTTTCGTAACTTGTCCTTGTTGCTTTCGTCAGCTGTAAATGTACGAGTATGTTCATTCAACGTAGAATGAAACCTTTCTATGTCAGAATTTCCAGTTTTATTATAGGTTGTAGTAATATGTAGCTCGACGTCATTCTCTTTTAAAAATTCCTTTATTAAGATTGAAGAGAAACCGCTTTTACCGTACACAACTATTTTCCGAGAAATTACCAGGGAAGCGAATCTACATTGTAAGGTTTTGAGGAGTGCCATCCATGTACGATGTTTTATTTCCTGAACTGTTACGTGTTTCGTGAATTTATCGATCATCGTAGCGTATATTAAGTTAATATTTGCATACCAGATGTCGATATGTAGAATCTGGTTAGGTTTTTCTGCGATAGCAGTTAATTTTAGAGGGATTTTGTTTGGAAGTCGTTCGTATTTGGCTTTATTACATATTTCGCAATTGTTTATAAATCTCTGGATTTTATCCTTGAGATTCGGAGCGTAATATATATCTTTTATTTCCGCATATGTTTCGTTAATGCCTCTATGGTTCAAAAGCTTATGGGTGTTTATAATTACTATTGCTAATTTCTGTCGCCTAGAAATTTACTGTATTTTATTGTTTTAAGTAATCGATTTTTACTGAAATATTTGATATATGTATGTGTCCTAAAACTTTGCAAATAAATGGTCGTAATTTGAAAATATTGCTACTATTCCTTTAGGAGGGATGAATTTTTTCAAAATATCTAAAACGTAATTTTCTTTGAATCCTTTTAATTCTACAACAAGTCTTCTTTTGCCAAATTCTGTATATATTTTATGTGTTTTTATCGAATCTGAGTTATTCAAAATGATTTGGGATTTGTAGATATTAACTGGTGTCTCGACAATAGGGATGTACTCGCTATTATCTTCGTTAGCACTATGGATTGTGGCTATGACAGATTGGTCGTCGAGATTTATGTTTTCTGTACTTGTGGTTCTGTTGACCTCGTTAAGGTTTTCTAAATTCGTTACATTTTCGCTGTAATGGATTCCTATCCTTGACAATCCGTCTGCAACTTGGTTGTCTTTACCTTTTACATACTATATGTTGAAGTTATATTCTCCTAATTTGATTTTCCACCTTTGTGGTCTGTTCTTATGATAAACTTCCTGCCATAGAGGTAAGGCCTAAAATATTTTGTGGCCCATACAATCGCCAATAACTCCTTTTCTATGATGGAGTACCTAGTTCATGATCATTTAATGTACGGCTAGCGTAGCTTACTGTATGGTTTTCTTGTGTCAGGACGGCTCCCAAAGCATGATTGGATTCGTCTGTTGTAAGTGTAAATTTTTTGTTAAAATTTGGGTACTTCAGGATGGGATCTGACGTTATTAGTGCTTTAAAATTTTCAAAGCCCTCAATATATTCGAGACTATTCACATAAATTTTTGCGTCGTTTTTTAGGAAAGCTGTCATAGGTTTTGTCACCTTTGAATAATCCTTAATGAACTTCCTGTAGTATCCAGTAATGCCTAAAAAGGATTTGATTTGTTTCGTTGTTTTTGGGATTGCATAGTTTTTTATGGCCGTTATTTCGTTAGGGTTCAGCTTAATGCCTTCCGTTGTTACTATATGGCCTAAAATTCAGTCTCCTTTTCCGGAAACTCACTTTTGTCCAGTTGGACTTTGAGGTTGACTTCTTTTAATCTTTGAAAAATGTTCTTAAGGTATGTAATGTTCCTCAAGACTAGTAGAAAACACAATGATATCGTCCATGTAGACGAGGGAAACTTTTCCAATGAATTCTGCCAGCACGTCGTTCATTAAACGCTGAAAGGTGGATGGTGCATTTTTTAAGCCAAACGGCATTCGAATAAATTCGTAATTGCCGTCGCTCGTTGAGAACGCCGTTTTCATTAAGGCGCTTTCATTTATTTCTATCTGGTGGAAACATTTAGCAAGGTCCAATGTCGTGAAATAATTGGATTTTCCCAATTTATCAAAGATGTCCTCCATGTTTGGAATGGGGAATTTGTCGTCGATTGAAACTTCGTTGAGTTTCCTGAGTCAATGACCATTCTATATTTTTCCTTCCCAGATGCGTCCCTCTTTTTTGGAACGATCCAGATTGGTGCTGAACAGGGCGACTTGCTGGGGCGTATAATACCCTGCTGGAGCATTTAATTTATTTGCCTTTTTACTTCATTTTTGTGTACCTCCGGGAATATATATGTTTTTTGTGTATTTTGGTATTTCATTGAACGTTTCTATATGATGCTTGATCGCATTAGTGAACGTCAAATCGTTACCTTCTTGATAGAAAATTGATGAGTACTGAGAGACGAGGCGAATGATTCCCCTTTTCTCTTCCTCATTCAGGTGATCGATTCTGATTTGTTCAGAGATCGGATCTTTGCTGGTTTTCTTGTGATATATTTCCAAAGCTGGTATTTGTTCTTTGTAATTTTTTACTCGTTACTTCTTCTTCAGCCTTGTTGAAATATATCGGGATTTCCGTTTCATCAACAATAAGAAGTCTACTCTAGAAATCGAGCATTGCCTCTAGTGGTAATAGGATGTTATTTCCGAGTAAACCATCGAAATTCCGCGGTTCTATTCGGTTTTTTGAATTCCTTAAATAAAGGAATTCTAACTTTTGAATTTATATGTAATGGTGTATTTGTAGTCAAAATTTTGATTGGTTTTTGTAACTTAATTTGCCCTTTTCTAAGAATACTAGTTTCTGAACCAGTATCAATTAGTATTCTTAGATCATAGGTGTTAGTTTTGACAACTATATAGGGTAATTTTCGGGAAGATTACGTTCCTGAAAATCCGATTTTTCTTCTAGATTATATAATTGCCTACTCATAGCTGAAAGAGTGTCAATTAGTTCGACAGTATCTTCGTTATTCCTAGAATTTCCCCGATTTGTTCTGAAATTTCTATTGGTATTATTTCTAGACATGCCAGAGTTATTCTCGTTCTGTCGCCTTTTCTGTTCCCTAATTTCGTTATTATTATTAATACTATTCCTTTGGTTATAGTTACCGAAATCATTGCTATTTTGTAGTTTGTTATTTTTCCTAAAATTTCCTGAGTTATTCTCCCGAGGTCGGTGACTCTCTTCTTGGTTGTCTGTTTGTTGCTTGTTATTTTGCTGATTGTTATTTTTATAAATAGTTTGCCTATAGTCCTCGTGCAGGATTTGCATCACCTCTTCTAAGTTACTAGGATTCCTACAATATAGCAATCCTTTCATGGGTTCTGGTAATTTACTAATATAAATGTTCAAAGCGGCTTTGCAGTTTTGTTCCAATTCGGAACTATTGGCACCTCTATCTATTTTTGTTTTGTTATTGAGACGTCTTAGGACTACTTTTATGTCGTTATAGAATTCCTGACAGTTTTTCTTGAATTGTATCCCCCTAAAATCATCGTATAGCTGTTCTACTGATTTCCTATCCCCGAAGTACTGGAAGAATACTTTCTTTGTCTCATGCCAGTTCTTAACACTGTTGTTGATTTAAATTGCCTCTCTAGCTTTGCCTACTAATTTAATTTGTATAATGTCAAAGAAAATAAGCTGACTTGTATCGTCGTATTTACTGAGAGTTGGAAAAATTCTATATACTAGGTCAGTGAAGCTGTGAAGATTGTTTCCATTACCATCGTAAGGAGGTAAATTGCTTAAATACTTAATTTTATCACTGCTTAAAGTTAGGGGGCTTACTGCTTCTGGTTCCTGTGTCGACATTTCTAAATTTCTTCTTTGTTCAGGCAGGATTCGTCGTTTGATTTTCCGTAGTTCCGCCAGGGCTTATCACTTTTTAGGTTTATTGTTATTATTGTCTTTTTTCTATTTCTTTTCTTTTTATTTTTGTATTCGTAGTCACTCTTTTTTTCCTTACTTGTATTTTTATTATTCTTGATAAAAAAATATGTTTTTATGGCATCCAACAGAATATATAGCAACAGATACGAATACTAATGCGTTATATTATACTATACTATGTATACTCGCATATATAGAAACTTTAGAATTATTTTTCACGAAACAACGTTTTTTGAGTCCGAGCACACGATAATTTGATAACGACTGGAGAAATCGAGTTAAAATACTGCGTGCTTCTTTTAATTATTCGGTGAATCTACAAAATTTGAAATTTTTTGATAAGAAATATGCTCTTTTTAATGTTTCAATAACGAAATTTTTACGATAAAATCATGCTTTCGTTTTTAAACTTTCCACTGACTATTCAGTTTTAATTTTTGCACATTTTCGCGGTTTAAATTTTTTTCATTGTCCTGTATTCAAAAATAAGAACGGAGAGTGTATGCAAAACTGACGCTTTCTTTTTATTTTAGTTTATTGCTTCAATAAATCCTTTACGAAAAAAACATTTTAACCAGTTTTTACTGCAATATATTTCAATAATATAATGAAGATAAAGAATTTCCAAATTCATGAAAGCTAAATAACACTTATAAAATTTCAATTAAATTCAATTGGCGGTTTACGCATAATTTTAGTATTTTAGATACCAAATCAAATCGTTTTCAGTATTTTTCTTAGGATTAAATTAGTACATTGGCATCACTCTATTCTTTAATATAATATTTAAACACTTAGACATGACTTTCTCTACATAAAAATTTAACTCCATACTAACACTAAATCCGACTATTAAATTCGTTATTGGTACAAACATTTTGGAAAATGTGGAGATTATACTTAGGCTACGTTTATGGGGAAGCGACAGCTTTTCACGCAATTCTAAGCGACATCGCTACTAGCGAACTGAGTGCTTATGGCAGGGCGTTTATGTCTGTTTTCATCAGTGTTTTGTTCGTGACAAACTGAACATCATGCGTACCAAAGTAAGACGTTTTTTGTTATTGGAAAATAGTAATTATATACCCCAAAAAAAATATTTTCAAATCTTTAAAAAGAGATTTCAAGTTCATCCTATTAATAAAGAACGCAGACATAATGGAGTATTTCATCATTTGCACCCACGTCTCCAACAATTTCCTGAAAAATTTAAAGAGTATCCTCGCATGAACAGTGAAACTTTTGACTATATCTTGGAAGCGATATCTTCACAGATACAAAAAAAACACTAGATTCCAGGAAACACTAATTGATGCATCGGAAAGACTATAAGGTTAGAAAATAAATTTTCTTACTAAATAAAATTCATAATATCAGTTCACTTGATTATAAAAAACAAAATTTAAAGTATTATATTAGTAAAAATAATACAGTGATTATTGTTTTTCATTCTCAGACAAGAAAAACATGTTATCTGCTAATAAACTCAAAAGACTCGAGCTTTCGAGGGAAATGGCGCTTGAAGTGGTTCGTCGATCGCTAGAAATTATGTCATAAACTTCTTGCATTTTAATTCGAAATTGAAGTTTTTTTTCGTCGTTAATTTTTTTTCATGTATTTCCTGAAACTCATTAAAAAATGATAATCATCATCTTCATCGTCAATCTCCTTTTGCAAGATTTTAAGCTTCTTCCTTTCTTAGTCTGAAATATCAGACCCGGCCACTTGTTTTATTTTTATACCCCTTTTAGGATGGGGTTCGGGTGAAGACTGAACTAACGGAGTTTGCACTTCGCTATCCATCGATTCCTCATGCGAACTGGTACTTAAGTTGCCCGACATTATACGTGGCTCAATAATGTCCTTGAGAAAACCCAACTTATTTAAAGAAAGATATTTGGATGTATGTGTTGCAGCGCTACCTGACAGAGCTTGGTTTTCCTTACGAAGCTCTCTTCGGAATGTGTCTCTCAGGTTTTTCTATTTTTTGGAACCAGTGGCAACTAAAAATGAAATTTTTATTATAATTAATTATGAAAAAAGATTGAAATAAAATGAAATTTTTGTAATTTTTGATATAGGTTTCTAGCAACTGGAAGTTCATTTGCTTTTTCCCATCGTATGGGAATTAGTACAGTAGCCAACATTGTAAAAGAAGTATGTACCGCTGTATGGAATTCCATTGTGTCTTAGCATTTGGGTCGGAAAACAGAAGACAATATGTGTAAACATTTCAGACGACTTTTACTCTAAATGGAGATTCCCAAACTGCATTGGAAGCTTCGATGGCAAACATATTCGTTGCAAATCTCCACCACATTCCGGTAGCATGCTTTTAACTATAGACACTTTTATTCAATAGTATTTCAAGTCGTTGCTTCTGCGGACTACAAGTTTATTTCCATTGAAGTTGGAGCCTATGGCAAACAGAGCGATGGGGGCATTTCTGAATTTTCAAATTTTCGTAAACAAATCGAATCGGGGGAATATGTATATAATTCCAGAAGAACGAAACCTACCAGGCTCATCTATTCTTACACCATTTATTATGCTGGAGGATGAGGCGTTCCCTCTCAGAAGATATCTTGCTCATATTCAAAAACAAACTTAAACAATGTAACTGAACTCTTCAATACAATGCTTTCAAAATCCAGAAAAACAATAGAATGCGTATTTGGCATAATTAACAGCAAATGGCGTTTACTAGGAAAATCGATTGAAACAGACATTCAGGCCGCAGAACTATTTGTAAAAACCATTTGCTTACTGCACAATATTATAATTAATAAAGAGGGAAAATGCACGCATACGCTATCACAAGTTGAAAAAAATCTACTCGGTAGAATCAATGCACAACGACAACATAATAGATGTGCGCATGCAGCCGAGCCCGTAAGAAATAATTTCAAACAGTACTTTGTATTGAAAAATATAGCAATTACGTAGAACCAATAAACACCACTGTACAAACTGTTCATCTTGTTATTTTAATAATAATAATAATTTGTTTACTTACCCTTTAAACCGCAAATATTTGTGTATTTACCTAAGTGAAATTTGCGCTCAGCTGAGTTGTATTTGAATGCACAACCTGTTTCGAAATTCAAAACGGATCCATCTACAAATGTTTTTTTTAAATCCTTGATTTGCGAAAGTATGATATGGAATGTTAAGGTAGCGACTTTCGTTTTCTAAATTTTTGAAGCGATATGTTTATTTTAAGAAAAGTAGAAAACTATGGAGGGGAGATTTTACCTTTTTGTTTTTTAAATTTAACGTTGTTTGGGAAATTTTGTTGAATTTTAGCCGAATATATGATGGTTGGTAGTTGAGTGGTCAGTTCTTTAATTGAGTAAACATTTCTTCATCTAAGAATTTGTTAGTTAGAGGATGTGAACAAATTTAAGTGAAAACAGATAATTCTTGTTTTTCTCTTCCGTATTTCAACGGATGCATGCCTGCATCAACCATTAAACTTTCAACTGGACTTGTTCTAAAGGCTCCTGCGCTTATTCTTACTCCTGCATTATGAATAGAGTCAAGAGAATGTAGTAACGAATTTCGTGCAGAAATGTATATAATGCTGCAGTAATCTAAAACAGGTAAAAGTACCATATTGTGTATCATTAGTAAATGCTTCCTATCAGACCCATAGTCTGTATTGGAGAGAAGTTTCAGTAATTTAAGATTGTTCGAAGCCATAGCCTTTATTTTTTTGATATGTTCAGTCCATTTAAGTTTTTTGTCAAAGATTTTATGTTTTTTCTTAGAAAAACTGAATTCTTTGTGACAAGACCAAACATATAATTTGTCTGGGCATACTTGTAATATTTCTTATAAGATATTTATATTTTATAAGAGGTGAAAAGAGACTATTTACAGCAATTAAAAAAAGGGTTGAAGTTATGACCGTGCCTTGGGGTATACCATTCTCCAGTTCTTTCTCTTGTGAAAAGGTCTCACCTATAACCACCTGGAAGGATCTATCTGTAAGAAAATTATGTACAAATGTAACGACATTTCCTCTAAGTCCGACTTTCATAAGCTCCTTAACAATAATTCGTCTCCACACTGTGTGTAATGCTTTTTTCATATCAAATAATATAGAAATGAGATACTTTCTGGCACAAAAAGCTTCCATAACTTTAGACTCGAAGTATAAAGGATTGTCGATAGTACTTCTGTGCTTACGGAATCCAGATTGAAAAGTATTAATTAAATAATTACTCTCAAGGAACAGTTGAAGCCTTTTATTTACCATTATTTCAAAAATCTTATAAAGACAATTCGTAAGCGAGATAGGCCTGTAATTCTCGATATGAACTGCATCATTTCCTTTCTTCAGTATCGGAATTAATAAGGCGTTTCTCCACATCAACGGCAATGAACCAATAGAAAAGATTTTGTTATAAAAATAAAGCAAGCATTGCAGATCAGAAATGTTCATATTTTTAATCATGTTATAGTGAATCATATCCAGTCAGTATATACTCAGAAATAACATTTTGAAGGTCTTTGAAAGAAAACTGGCGGTTGCAGATATCTGTCTGATTTGGGGGTAAATGAAGTTCCGTGGATTCGATGGATTGCCTGTGAATTTGAAATGCTGGATTATAATTTTCGGAGCTAGAAAAATTCTTCGACAGTATCTTGCTTCGTACTTAGTAACTGAGCATCTAAAAGAATCGACATTAAACGCGTAAATTTGCTTTTTCCGGTCTGATTTCTTATCTTTCAAAATATTTCAGAAGAAGCTGTTCTGCTCGATATCGTACCTACATATTCCTCCCAAGATTTTTTTTTATAAAACCTAATCATTTTTCTTTCCTTGTATTTGGCTAAAATAAAATTTGTCAATATTTTCAAAATCCATATTCTGGGACGATAAATGATAATGATAAATTCTTCCTAAATACTTCCCAATTTGCTTTTTTAACTAAAAAGCTTTTATGGAGTTTATTTTCACTTAGGAAAATTTCACTTTGGATGACAGATATAAGAGTGTAAATCAAAATAATAAGAGCGAGATCAATGCAACTATATGTTTTATAAGCAAAACTAAAATGTGTAGGATCACCATTATTGAAGAGATTAAGTTCATAATCGTAATTATTTCTTCAATGAGCTTTCTGTTTATGTCTACTTTTTCGGATCCCCATAAAATGTTATGAGAGTTGAAGTCTCCTAAAAGCAAAAACGGACAATCAAATTGGCGATTAAGATTGTCAATATTAACCTTAGAAATGATTTCAGAACCGGGAATATAAATATGTATTACATATAATATACTTCAGTGGAAAATGCATACATACTCGTACGTATAGCTACAGCCTGAAGACTGGTTTTTAGATCTAATTTATCGCAATGAAAGGAATCATTGACAAAAATGACAACACCACCGTGGGAAAAGTGAGGCTTTTAAAAAAAGTACTAAAATTTTTGATTTTAGGAACGTGGCCAAATTTGAATTTTATTTCCTAAATACAGCAAACAAAGGCCTAAAATCTACTTTGTTGGAAGTTGGAAATCATTGTAATGGCTATAGAAGTCATCGCAGTACCACTAAGTGGTTTGTTCATAATAGCTCTAATTCTGAATGTAAGTCACTGAACAAATTGTAGTTGTCATTATTACTGTTAATATTCACATTAAGTTTCCTACTTTTATTTTTTACAACACGTTTTGCTCTGTTTGATAATTTTGTCGGATACACTTTAATAGTACTTTGTTGGATGTTCTGCAAAGTTTGCATCTGTTGAACGCTTGTTTGAAGTAGGGAATTTAATAAACGTGTCCATAGAAGATGTTGATTGTGGAATGTGTTCTCCTGCTAATGTTATCAGTTATTGGATTTGAATCGACTCATTGTTCACCTTGTTTGACTCATTGTTTAGAAGGCAGTCTTTATTATTAATAGTTGTCATAAAACGGAAGCTTCGAAAAAACGATTGTGTATAAGTTATTACTCGTACCTTCAATTGCATCGGTATTTTTGTTTTTGGTCTTCATACGTTTAATATCGATCACATTTTTGCAGAATTTGGTCTTTTTCCATTTAATTGAAATCCGGGCAATATACAATACCTTTCACATTATTTAATGTTGGATGTTCATAGATTCTAACATTAACATTCGAGTCGAGATTCTTTAATTTAATTAACTCCTTTGCTTGTTCACAAGTTTTTGCGTTAATAAGCACTGTTCCGTTTTTAATTTTTATGCATTTTTGAATATCACCACTCACTGTTGAGACTCTTTTTAAATAAAATAGGAACACATTTCAATGTGCATGCCATAATCATGCCTTTCCATGATCAAAACCTTTGGAGCTGGTAAATCATTTTTTAATATTTCCAACCCATCAAACAAAAAATTATGCATTATTTTGAAATCCTGTTACTTTGAGCAAACAAAAACCAGAGTGAGAAAAAAAATAATACTTGTTAAAAATTAAATGACTTACACATACTTACATTCATAATTACATACACATTTGTTCATTTACTTAACGAATTCATACACATATACTTGTACATTAATTTCTTAACGAATATGTTTGTCACTTTCCATTGATATATACATATATGCTTAGATCGCTTAGTATCAGTCTCTTTTGTTTGGCGAGACAGTTCAGTTTGTTCTTAATAAATGAATTTTGTATCATATTGTTTTGTGGTTATTATTATTTCTCTGCAGTCCCCCCTGTTTTAATTTCTTAAATTGATGCCGAAACCCAGGGAATAGGGTGCAAAATAAAGAAATTAAAAGAACACAAAGAGTCAGTTAGGAACAACATGGAACTTTCAACACGCGCGGCTTATCGTGGTCAACTTACAAAAATCATCAACGCAGCGGTTGAATTTTTAAGTTCTGCCGCATCTCAAATCAATAACGATGACAACGATATCGACGCGATCGAAGAAGAGCTCAACATGTACATTCACAGGTTACGTGCAATCAACGACAGCTTAACAACCGTTAACAGGGATATAACAGAAAAGGAGCTTATAAAGAAGGAAAACGCAGAAGCCGAAATCACCAAAATAGCAGAATACGAAGATTCAGCCACCAGCATATTATCACGACTCCAATGTCGTTTAAAAAGGGTAATGGTAAAAACTCGATCGGTAAATTGTTTTTCCCCAATACAAGAACAAACATCAATAACGAAAAGTCGGGAAAATAAGAGTTATGTCACGTTGCCGAAATTGCAACTTAAACGATTTGATGGCAGCATGAAGGATTGGCTACCGTTCTGGGAACATTTCCGCACGTCCGTACACGAAAATTTAGATTTATCGAATGCCGAAAAGTTCTTGTATCTAGAGTCATCTTTATATGGTAATGCAAAAAAGGTTGTAGCAGGCTTTACGGCTACGGACACGTGTTACGAAGCAGCCGTCGCTCTGTTCCAGGAACAATACGGTAATTTGGAACGGTTAATCGATGATCATCATCAACAACTCGTTTCGCTTCGTCACGTACAGTCGCGTTCCGATGTATCAGGCCTAAGGCAGTTATATAACTCCATCAATACATGTAGACGATCTCTCACAGGTTTAGATGTCCCCTCGCAACAATACGACATTATGTTGAAACCAATACTACTACGTTGTTTACCATACGATTTACGAGTTGACTTCCACCGCTTGAGGAAAAGAGAGGATGTCATACTCGACGACACAAACAACAAAGACAATTTGGAAACGGCATCGGCAACAAGTTCGACGAAATGCCAAACTCATCAGTTATTGGAATTTCTGAAGAGCGAAATAGAAGCCCTGGAAATGAGTAAGGTAGATATGCAAAATAAGCCAAAGCCAATAAACGCTACTTCAACAGCAGCCAATTTATCCGCATTCAACGAAAAAAGAGAGGACACACCTGCATGTATATTTTGTCACTCTTCTTTACACTGCACAAAAAATTGCGATTTTAGTCTGTCCATTGCACAAAAGAAAAATGTATTAGTAAAAACAGGAAGATGCTTTAGATGTGCGAAGGGAGGCCATTCATCAAAGAAATGTCGAAGTGCTAGGTGGTTAAAGTGTGATAAGTGCAAGGGGAAACATTTAACAATGCTGTGTGATCCTCAGTATAAAAAATCATCTGCAACTACTGCGCTCGTTTGCGAAGAAAATCAAAAAACGGATTCATTCGGTGTAAATTTGTGTAATACAACACGTAGTTTTTTAAACGTTTTTTTGAAGACAGCCCGTTGCATCGCCCAGTGTGGCAGCAGAAAATTGTTTTTACGAATGGTGATTGACGGGGGAAGTCAAAACAGTTATATATGTGAATCTGCTGCAAAGAAATTAAGGCTTGTCGAAACTGGTAAGGTAAAAATGACACTAATTCCCTTCGGAACAAATAATAATGCATGTCCAAAAGTGTTGACAAAAGTAAAGTCACCCTTAAAAGTCAATTTCATGAGAAAAGTGTTGAAGTGGAGATGCTCGTTGTGCCAACGATATGTATCGATGTTCTAACAGTTCCAGATAAAAGTTGTAAACTTTTCTCAAATTTCAGATTGGCCGACAGCTGTCATCAAACGCACATACCATCAGAGAACGGGCTTAGCATCTTGATCGGTTCGGACATTTATTGGAATATCGTTACCGGTAAGCAACGAAAAATCTCCAAGCAATTACGAGCAGTTCAAACAATATTTGGGTGGACACTGCAAGGACCTCATCTCAAAGAAACAACTGGCATAGCATCTACATCAAACGTTATCTTCGCAGCAGCCTCTAACACGAATGATGTATCAAATTTATGGTCCTTAGAATCTATCGGTATTCGCAGCGAAGAAGCAGAGAAAAGGTTTTGGACAAAAAAACTAAGTAAGGAGTGTATTCGTTGGTCGGCAGATCGTTTTATAGCATCTTTACCGTGGAAGGACAACAGTTTGAAATTTCATGGAGATAGAAGTCTGGCGCTTAAACGCGTTGAATCCCTGGTACGACGTTTGTCCAGAAACCCGGATTTGCTTTTGGAATACGACGCAGCAGTGCGAAAAATGATACAAGATAACATCGCAGAAACCGTTCAAGATCAGTCGCCGCAAAGAATTTTCTATTTACCACACCACCCGGTATTTAAAAATAGTGAAACCACAAAAATGCGAATAATATTCGATGCGTCATTTCAAACTGAACAAAATCCATCATTAAATAGTTTTTTATTAACAGGTACGAATTTACTTTCAGAAGTGCTAGACGTTTTGTTCAATTTCCGGATGGGTCCTTATGCTATCGTGGCTGACATTGAAAAGGCCTTCCTTCAAATTTAGCTCAACCCAGAAGATCGGGACGCTCATCGCTTCATATGGTTTAATTCGCTCGAAGACCGCCAGTACAAGGATTTTCGCATGACACGAGTCACCTTCGGAGTCAGTTGCAGTCCATTTTTGCTTTCTGCTACAATCAGAGCTCATCTCTCCAAGGAAGCAGAAAGGTATCCCGACACCTGTAAGACCTTGAAGACTGCCTTCTATATGGATGACCTTGTTGTTAGTGCAAGCACGGAAGAAGAGGCAAAGAAGATCTACCAAGAATCAACGAAAATTATGGAAGGCGCATCTATGCGGCTAAGAAAGTGGAATACCAACAGTGAAAAGGTACGTCAATCAATTAAAAATGAAACTCTTCCTATTTTGCAAAAGGTACTCGGTCTGACATGGTATGTGCACACTGACGAAATTCAAGTGTCTTTGAAATCGCTGCAAAATTTTTTAGATACGTTAACTAAAGGTAGCAAGAGAAATGTTTTGCAAGCCATAGCACGCATTTATGACCCTTTAGGTGTACTTTCTCCCACCGTTATCAAATTGAAGCTGTTGTTCCAGACAATCTGGAAACTTAATTTGCATTGGGATGTAGACCTGACAGTGGAACTGCAAAGGGAGTGGGAAGATTCCATTAGAAGTGTGCTGCAGCTTGCGGAAATGGTTATTCCAAGATCAGCGATACCAATGAGGACACCTAGAGTGGTTTACGTACATTTATTCGCAGATGCAAGCTTGAAGGCCTATGGTGCCGTTGCGTTTGCAAAAACGATCGATTTGGACGGAGTAGTGTGTGTAAATTTCCTTTGTGCCAAGGCAAGGGTGGCACCACTTAAACAAAATATGGAAGGAGAGTTGACATTACCAAAATTAGAACTCACGGCTGCATTGATTGCTGCCAGACTGTGTTCCTATTTGAAGCGTTGCCGAAGGATGGAAGTGAAGAAATATTTCTTATGGTCGGACTCGAAGATAACGTTAAATTGGATTTATGGTTCTACCCAACGCTGGAAACCATTCGTGCAAAGCCGTGTAACAGAAATAAGAAATCTTACGGATGTAAATCAATGGAATCATTGTAGTGAAAGTGAAAACCCTGCGGATTTATTGACTCGTGGCGTGAGTGGTGAAAAGCTTCAAAATTCGCGAATTTGGTTTCATGGTCCTTCATGGTTACAAGAATCTCAAGACAATCAAGACAATAGCAATTTCAATCAAGATTCAAATTTCAATATACATACAGTTTTGATGACGACACTAGATATCCCGAAAAACAACGAACCTGTTTTCAACTTCGTAAATTATAGTTCATGGCAGAGATTGTTAAGAGTTACTAGTTGGCTGTTTCGCTTCATCGACTGTTGTAAAGTTAAGCGACAAATAAACCATACGCACTTAGGGGCTGAAGAAATTCTTACCGCAGAACAATACTGGATAAGGTATGTACAAGTCAATTCCTTTAATAATGAGATTAATGATTTACAGAAGGGAAAGAATATATCAAGTAAATCAAAATTAGTCCAACTATCTCCCTTTTTCGACGATGAGCGTATATTGAGACTGGGAGGTCGGTTACAACTTTTGGATGATGAAATCGACGTAACACATCCGATAATACTTCCACCTGATTCTCACATCACTCACATAATTATCATAATTATTGATGATCATCACCTGAAGACGTTGCACGGAGGTGTTAACATAGTGTTAACAAGTCTAAGAAAGCAATTTTGGATACCACGAGGAAGACAACTCGTCAAAAGAAGATTAAGAAGTTGCGGTGTTTGTAAGAGGCTTTGGGGTAAAGCAGCTTCGCAACCATTTGCTCCCTTACCATTGGAAAGGATTCGACTTACTAAACCTTTTGATAACGTCGGGGTGGATTTTGCGGGTCCAATTTTTTATCTGCAGGGCAGAGAGGGACATATGTATAAAGCCTATATAATGCTTTTCACGTGCGCAGCAGTTCGAGCAGTCCATTTGGAATTGGTTGCCAATCTAACTACGGAAAGCTGTTTAATGGCGATTAGGCGATTCATTGCTCGAAGAGGTGTTTCGTCGGTAATATTTTCGGATAACGCGAAAACTTTCCGAAGGGCGGCGATAGAATTGAGAGAAGCTGGGCTGTGGCTAGATAGTGAAGAAGTGCAAGGACTTTTGGCAAAAATAAAATTAAATGGAAATTTATTGTTGAAAGGGCTCCATGGTGGGGCGGATTTTGGGAAAGGTTGATCAAGATCATCAAGAATACTCTAAAGGCAGTTATTGGTAAGGCCAAATTAACCTTTGATCAATTGCGGACAGTCCTAACGGAAGCCGGATCGGAAACTAACCTATACATCGAGCGATCCCTTAGATCTTTCTCCCATTTCTCCATCTAAATTTTTAATATGTTCATCTTTTTCTAAATTAATAACAGGCGTTGCTGGCTCAGAGAACTCTAATATTCTAGAACTATGGAGAATGCGTTTAAAATATACTAACAAACTTTCAAGGCGGTGGCGGAACGAATATCTCCGGATGTTGCGACTCTTTCATCAGAGGGACAACTCTAAAGCGCCGGTTTCTGTCAAAGAGGGAGATGTAGTGCTTTTATATGATCCTGTTCTTCCACGAGTTCATTGGAAATTGGCTTTAGTTGAAAGGACATTCATCGGAAGAGATGGTAATGTACGTTCGTGCGAAATCCGATGTGGCGATGGTAAGGTTTTAAAGAGGCCAATTCAGCTTTTATATCCTTTGGAGATTTCATCAAGTTTTTCGCCGCCGGAGGATGTTAAAAATTAAATGACTTACACATACTTACATTCATAATTACATACACATTTGTTCATTTACTTAACGAATCCATACACATATACTTGTACATTAATTTCTTAACGAATATGTTTGTCACTTTCCATTGATATATATGTATATGCTTAGATCGCTGAGTATCAGTCTCTTTTGTTTGTGAATTACCTAAAGGCGAGACAGTTCAGTTTGTTCTTAATAAATGAATTTTGTATCATATTGTTTTGTGGTTATTATTATTTCTCTGCAGTCCCCCCTGTTTTAATTTCTTAAAATACTATTTAAAGCGCACTGGATTATTACTTGGTAAATACGTCTTCACCTTCCAAAAGCGAGAACTACACAGATTTCCACTCATATGTTTGTTTTAAGTGCATTTTCTAAATTCAAATAACGCATTCCAGTTTTAAGAACTACCTCGGGCCAGACCTACCTCAAAAATTATTAACCTTTTATTACATAAACGTTAGGGGGCTTCAAACCCAAAAGTCTCAAGTTCTTGCGTACGATATTTTTATATCAATAATATATAATATATTATATATCAATAACTTATATATATAATGGATATACGCTGATGTACTATATATCGCTCATTAAAAAGAACAACGTCATAACTCAAAAATTGACAAATTTGACCTAATGATGCGGTTGAAATACTTTTTTATTAAACTTTATTCTGGAAGAACCTCATTTCTGAACTTACAAATTGACTCCTAAATCGAAGTTAATGTCAATAACTTACCGTCAGAAAAATAAAACTCAAATAATCTGTCTCAAATAATAACGATACTTGATAGTTCTAACAAGGCAAAAATAAAAAATCTGCCATAAGATAAAATGGTTATAAAGTAAAACAATTTTAATATTTAATAACGTTTTCTCTGGAATGACTTTTTTGAGCTATGACGGTATTCTTTTTAATGAGATGATATGTAGATACATACTGACGCTGCATCATTGTTATCAAAATAAAATGGGCTGCGTTCACTCAGCTTCAGAGAAAACATGCCACTTTTTTCTGCTGTATTATGAAAACAGCATACGAGTAAGTTTCCGATTGTGAATGTCGACATCTAAACATCACTAAAATTGATATTGATAGGGATGGAATCATGTCTTTTTTTCTCAATTTCAGTAGTTCGTCTGATCTTGTCATTTAAATGATTTCAACATGTTATTGTATTTTAGGGAACAAGGCATTTAAATATTATAATATTATAAGCCAACAATGAGACATATTCATTTCACGCTTAAAAGAAGATGAAAAACCAAACTAAACTGAATACACTGGAGACTACCGGAGGTCAGTAATAAAATTCCATTCCTTTCTATACATATGTTGCCAATTAAAAGGTAAATTACAAATGACCAAGTTACTACTTTACATTTTATAAAATATGTAAACTTTTTGATAAATTTCCACCAAGGTTAATTTAAAACATTACTCGAATAAATTGGTTTAATAAATTGTTATTGAAGTTTTCAACACTGTATGAATTTTCAGCGCAATAAAGCCACTTTTCTAAAATGTGTAGATATCTTCTTCTTCAATGTTTATTAATTATTTATTTATACAATTATACATTTTTGAAACAGACTTCTTCTGAAAATGTTTCGAAAGTTTGGGTACACCAAAACTATTTTATTGTGCATAATTATTAGACCAAGTTGACTATTTTGTACCTAACGACATAATCTACAGGTCAATTTACAAGGCTAAAGACTATTTTACGATTGTATTACAATATATGTAATCATTTATTGTACGTAATCATCTACGCAATTGCAAATTGACTAGAAATATGTGTACATATGTACTCGTATATAAATCCACCTACAGCATTAGCAAAAAGAGAAACAAAATCTCCACAGACTTCCCACTCCATTGCTGTACTAACGTATGCATATACGAGTATGTATGCATACATATATACCCGGTTATACGATAAATTTGGCCTTGATAAAGGGCTCAGGCTGAGTCTTTTATAAAACCCTCCAAAGAGCATCAACCTTTTTAATCTCTCGATACTCACATTGGTGGTCTGTCGTCATTACAGTTGGGAATTTTTCTAAATAAAAAACACATTTTCGAAAGTTAAATGTCAGACCTTCTTTCAATATTATTCGTACTTTATATAACTCGTTTTTTTCTATGGAATAATGGCAAAGGCAACCACAGGGTATTGTGGGAGCGTAATGCTATAGTTTACAATGTCCCCTTGCTCCTTTCTCCGATGTGTCAGGGAAAAAGATATTTGTTTGCTCGATTGTGTCCAAAGCGAGAGTGAGTTTAATTCACTCTTGTTGCCAAATGGAATGGTTTTGTACGTATATTTATAAATGTGTAAACCAATTGATTCTGTTGTAGTTTTAAGTATCATTGTGACTGATATGATGTGTTCAGTATATACCCTTTTCAACAATATGTAAGTAGGTATACTGTGGTAACGATGTAAGTTTTGATTAGTTACATTGTACGCATTGGTCTTTTAAAATGCAAAAGCAAACTCGAACACGAATAGAGTTTTATTGTTGTATTCATTCATTATTATGGGATAGATAAATTTCAAGTGGTTGTCTTAAAAAGAAAAAAAGCAAAAACAAACATAACTTTGCAGGATTGCAAATATCTGTCAAATGTCGCATCGTATTGGGTGCAAATAATGGACTGAACAAGAAAAAATATCTCTTTTTAGTGATACTTCATTAAATTCACTTGAACAGTTTAACAATAATTTAATTAATTTAATTGTAATTCGAATAAACAGCTTCCTAGTGTGCAATGTCTGTTCTTTATTGAAAGGGTTGGTAACTCCAAAAATACAGATAAAGGAAGCAGATACAAGTATAGTTCAATTGGCTTATTATTTAATATGCCAACCCCCCGGGAGAGTATGATCACTTTGGCGCCAAAAATTGATAACGGCTTTTTGTAGAGGGGTGAAAAACAAGCATTTTTTACTATGGGAGGGGGGGTATATCTCGCTCCGTTTACGAGGTAGGGGCAATTTTAGAAAAAAATGACTTAAAATGAAAAAAAAATATTAAAAAACAACGGCAACACTTACAATGAAGTACTGTACCGGGTTTGAAAGCCAGAAACCTGTTCTTTAATCCTAAGTTTAATTTAATTATTTATGTCGATATTTTTTAAAAAATTCGCATGCAAACTCAAAATTTTGATAAAAAAAAGTTTAAAACAATTTTTTTCAAAATTGTGAAATTAAGTGCTAAATTGGCTTTTATGGTCAATGCTTGTATCAATTCCCCATCGAACACAAAAAACCGAATGGTTTTACGTCGTCTAGTTTTTGAGAAAATTGAACTTGTAGCTTAAGATTTAATTAAATTGCCGTATTCACAGGCATTTTGATCACAAAAGTGATAATTATCACAAGCACTTCGCGAATCTCTAGCCGACATTGAGACCCATGCAAAAATGTTCCGATAGATGGGTTGATTGTAACATATTCCTACAATTTTTTTAAAGCTTTTTTTAGCATCGCCACATCCAACCGAATTTTATATTTTTACATTTTTCCACCTTCATCGGTAAGTTGCAACACTGTGGGGGAGTTGACGTTTTAGCGGGACTTCCGTTGTTTTTTAATAATTTTTTTTCATTTTAAGTATTTTTTTTTAATTTCCCTTATCTCCTAAACGTGGTGAGAAAGACCGCCCCTCCCGTAGTAAAAAAATAGAGTGGTACTCTACAAAAAACCGTTATCAATTTTTGGCGCCAAAGTTATCGTACTCTAGCCCAGCTCGCATATTGACGTTGAACTTGTGTTTAAAAGGTCTCCGTTTCTTGAGAGGGATTACTTTCTGACCTGGAGTTCAAATTGTGCAAAACTCGTCCGGCCAATGTCGATAAACTGTTTTTTCAGAACTCCAAACGTTTCTTTGAATATTCGGAATGTAGCTCCTGTATGAAATGTGATAAAATGTTTACATCCCTTCTGAATGCAAAACTTTACAGATATTGAGTGGATTAAGATTTCTACTTACCTATCCAATGCTGGTAATTGAACGATTTCTAACACGGTGTAAAACGTGGTCGTAGGTTTCCAGTCATCTTTCTAGTTCTGGCAGGACTTGAGTCCCTCGACGTTTTCCGTGTTGAGAGAAAAATGTTTGGGCCAGTGGTTATTTCGCTCCATGGGTGGTATCCAACATTTAATGGGGAGACTAAATTAATAATCTAAATTGACTTGTTATTTTATTTTAGGCAACCACTCATCTCACGAGATTTTAGTTGCCTGATTGGGCACGGCTGGTATTGAACCCCGAACCGTCCGTTTGGAAGCCAATACACCACCAATTAGCCACGGCCACAATTGCCACAAATCGATTATGAAAATTATTTTAGGATGCGGTTATATTTTTTTTCTAGGAGATTTGCTTACTTTTTTATATGTCCCTTTAATGCCCTATCTGGGACTAAAAAAAATTAAACGTCTATGAACGCCATTTTACGCAAGAGACCGTGAAATTAACAATATCCCTAATTTAGCTAAATTAATTGTATTGTGTATAATCATGGGGCTTGAAGAAAAATGGCCTGACATAGTTTTTTTTTGCAAATATTTACTTAATACACATTTTTTGGATACAAAAAGAAGGGTTTATTCGATTTTTTTCGACAAAAAGAGTAGTAGTAGTCTTTGGACTTGAATAGTTTTTGATACAACGATGCTCAAGCGAAATATACTTCTAGATATTTAAAGCTTTTATAATTAGTAGTCCGCCAACGTGCTTATTACAAGATAAAAAGCCTGAATGGAATACTGACATAGTCGCATAACTGCACAAAACAAATTACGAAATAGCCCATAGCTTTATTTTGCAAATATGATTAATATGGTATTTCTACCTCGAATGTAATAAATATGTCTTTTCAAACAGTTGAATCAAAACTGACAAATAACAGAGGACTACAACAAAACCTAAACCTTACGTGGCTGCTAGAAGTTGAAAACCAAGTTCAATGGCTATGGCTCAAGTGGTAGTGTATTAGCTTCCATCTCGGCTTTCAAAGTGAAAAAAGTCATAAGTTATAAAGTCGTTTAAAGTGAAACAGTGGAAACAAATCATTAAAAAGACAATTAGATACAATTTGGGCAAGTGTTTTCGCAGCCCAGCGGTAGTGTTGGTGAATGTCCGTCGCTCCCTAGACACGGTTCCTATTTGAATCTCTTGCTGCTCGGCATACGAATAGAACTGATAGTCACTAGCCAACATACCATAAATTATCTACGCACTTTTGTGTACGACAGTGACCACTGCGGTCTCAGTACCGAAATAACCGTTCCGAATGAAACTGCGGAACTGGATGAGTTTGTTCAAAGGCATTCCTACCACTATGGTAGGGTGTGTTGGATGCACGTCAAATAAAAATCTGTCAAACGAGGAGATTGACAGGTATATAAAAGTAATGGACGAGACAATTAAACAATCAATGGTCAAAACTATACCTCAATATCAGCACACTGACTATGAAGACTTATTCCGGGTGGCCGTGGCTCAAGTGTATTGAGTGTAGTGAAATCCGTGAAATCAATTTACACTAATAATTTAGTCTCCCCATTAAATGTTGGATGCAAAATAGCCACTGAGCCCAAACATCTTTCTTTCTCTTTCTGTCCCATTTTACGAAAAACTTAACACATGTTTTGACATCATAGGTGTAGTCATAAGTGAATGTTAAGTTATTACAAAAAAAAATCCCGCACCGACATAAAAGTAGACTGCTGTAAAAACTTAATACCTTGTACAGACAGTTTACTGACAGACATAACCCGGAGATCATGATACTGAAGTCGTAGATCAAAACCCTCCAAACATTAATAAAAGAAAATTACAGAAATTCTGTAACTTTGTATTGGAACAACAAAAGTGGAGCTGTAAATACCAGCAACCCGAATACGTTCCCGCAGATAAATAAAATATTTCGGAGGAAAGATCAAAACGACCTTTCGTGTCTTAAAATCGCCTGAACGGCGGACAACCAATACATATTTGTAGCAGGTTCCAAATGAGGCCGTTGATAATGACAACTTCTTTGTGATCGAGGATCCGCAGGATAAGGTAGAGGCTATAGGATCGACTTTCCAGGAAGTGTTCAAGGCGAATGACATTACTGACCCCATTCCACGACCTGCAAATTCGGGTCTTTGTGCACTATTTCTACCTTCGAAATGAAATATTGAACTAGCTATTCGAGAGCTAGGATTTTACCCAGTTCAGTGACGATGGCAAATACTACCCCCGTTCATATCGAAGGATCACTCAGAAGTAAGAAATCAATGGGAGCCGATGGAGTACCAAACATTGTGCTTCGACATCTCCCACTAAAAGCGTTGGACATTTATACCACGCAGTTTAGAAACGCAATAAAAATTTCCCATTATCCAGCGTATTAGAAAACTATAGTCACAGTTAATAAGCTTACCCAGATGTCACATCCCCATACAAACACATGTTGATCTTTTTTGCGATGAGCAAACAACGATGGGCAAACCAAAAGCTTTTCTGTTTCGCAAAGAAAAAAAACGAAAAATAAATTTTCAGTGCAAAAAGCTTTTCCTTTTGCTACTCTTTGTACCGTCTACGACCAGCCACTGCGAGACACAATTTCATTTATACATACATGTGTATGTACATATATTCATATGTAGGTACGTATTTTCCCTTTCCATTTTGCTATATTGACCGAAGTTTCGATCTGTGGTGTGGTAAAAAATATTTAAATTGTATTTTTTCGAAGTGAAAAATGATATTTTCTGTGTGTGTCCAGTAAAAATTTTCAAAGAGTTAATCTAAGAAAGGTAAAATATATTATTTAAGTTTATTTCAGATTGATGACTTAGAGGAAATCTTGTGGCAAATAAAGTGCCCTACTGTATGCTGCAATGCAACAACTGCCCAATTTCCAGAAAGGAAAATGCTTAGATCTCCTAAAAAGGGAACAAAGAAATATGTATAATGATTGGCTAGCACAGGCAGAAGAATCCCGTGATAATATTGAAAATCATAAACGGCCATACATTTGTAGTAAACGTTTCGATTTGAAATTTTTTGCAAAAAAAATTAAAACACGACGCTGTTCCTACACTTTTTATGAAAAGAAGTGAAATGCTTTTGGAATCTATTGACAATGAACTTTATCCTAAAAAAGCCAAAATAAACTACTCTAATCGCAAAAGATTAAAAGTGCAAACGATATATCCATTGATGAACTAAATGAAGTTTCAGCACTTATAGACTGCAACAGATCTATAGATTCCATAGAATGCGAAGCGAACACAAAAATGCAATTTTCTTATATTCAACAAATATGTAGACTAAAAAAATTAAAAAAATTCTCAAAGTAGCTCTCCCTTTGAGGATTTTGTTAATTTTGTTTTTTAATTAAAAAGTCTAAAATTCAGAAATTTCCTGGCAATTAAAGACCGCAGGCTAAAAAAAGATAAAGCACAGCTTAGAGAATATCAAAAGCAAACATTAGAAGAAATTTTTTTCTTACATGATATAAATAAAAATTCGAAAGTATTTTGCAAACTCATTTTATCACAAGGCAAACGACAATTTACCCAAGGAGAAAGGTGGATTTGCCAATGCACGAGTATATTTTTCCGCTCGTCGTCTGCATATAATTTACTTCGCGATCAGCTGCAATTGCACTTGCCACACCCAGCTGCATTGCTTAGATGGATAAAACTTAAGAGTTTATCAATTTGTCTAAACGAAAATGTTGTTAAGGAAATACAAAAAAAATTTTAACATTGGAACCAAAAGACAAAGAAGTTATTTTAATATTCAGTGAGATGAGTATCCAGGCGAATTTAACATATAAAGACATAATCGAGGGTTTCGTTGATTATGGAGAAAATCAAAGATTAGATTTGTGTGCGAAATCAGTTTGCGTGTTCATGATTCGTAGGGTATGTGGTAAATATAAGCAAGTGCTTTACCATGTGATCTGTCCAAGCAATATAAATACCAACAAAGCAGCTCGAAATTGAAGTATACAACTGTATTGACATATGTAGAAATCTGGGACTAAACGTAAGGGGCATTTGCTGTGACCAAGGCCCTACGAATCGAAGCCTTGTCAATATATTAAAGCTGGACGAGGACAACAGTTCCTTTCTTTATAAACAAAAAAAGTGTATGGAATGTATGATGTGCCACATTTAATCAAAAGTGTAAGAAACACTCTTTTAAGATCAGACTTACAAACTCTGGATGGAGTTGTAAGCTGGAAAATAATTGAGTATATCTATAATACAAAAAGAAATAGTACCACAAAAATGTGTCCAAAACTAAAATATGCTCATACAGATCCCACAGAATTTCAAAAAATGGATATGAAACTAGCGGCACAAGTACTTAGCGGATCCGTGGCTTGCGCAATTAATGAATTACAGCGCTTGGATAAATTTCCAGAGAAAATTGCACAGTTTGCGCAACCAACAACAAAATTAATATATATAATATCAATAAAATATTTGATTTATTGAAGGAAAGACCTGCCCTTATTCGAAACAACTCAAATATTGGATTTTTAAAAGAAATGCAATCATATTTAAAACAAATCCAGCCAATCATTGCAAAATGTAAAACCTTCTGTTTTAAGGGCCTTATTATGGCAATTGAAAGTATTTAAATTATAAAAAAAGAATTATGCAATGATTACTGAGAGTTAATTTATATACGAGTGTATGTTAACAAGTTCACTCAGGACCCACTTGAAAACCTTTTTGGAAAAATAAGAGCAAGAAATTTTAATAAAAATAATCCAAACGCGTCTGAATTTGGCTCGTTACTGGCTCTAAAATTTTTGTTTAAGTCAAAATTTTCTATTTGTGAAGAAGATTCTGAATATATACAATTAGAATGCTGTGTTGGATACTGAAAATAAAACAAAGATTGTCCTAACACAGGAGCGAGAAAAAAATGAAAACCTATTCGAACTAGCCAAATATTGTGAATCCGAACTTCTAGCGATAGAATTACCAGATGAAGAGACGATTTCAATAAAAATAACAGAAATGAACAAATGACATTGCCACAAGTTATTTTGCAGGTTACTTTTTTTTTAAAACATTTAAAAAAATGAATGCAGTTTGTGAGAACCGTAAGAACAAAGAAATGACAAAGGACAAAACAGTTTCGATCTCACGGAAATATTGATCAAATTGAAAGAATATGAACACTCGAGTGAAAATCCAATACTTGTCTGGCCATCATTCAAAATATGTCAACTTCATATACAAGTATTTACCACTTGCTTTCAGAAATGTCCACTTGCATCTAATCTTAGAGTTGATCAATGTATCTCAAAAGAAAATTTGAACTATCCAGATTGGTTTGAAACGACAAATAAATGTTATTCGCACAAAATTGATACAGTCAATTTCCTTGTGGTAGTTCTGCTTTGGAAAAATTGTAAGTGGTTTATTGACAAGAGCATAAACAAGAAAAGGAATCCAAAACAAAAGACAAAAAAGTTGCAAATTTCAATGAATATGTAAACTAAAATAAATATTTACATATGTGCATAATGTATGAATATTTGAAAAAGAAACTAAATCGATGGTAAGGGAGGTGGTGGGGGTCAATATTCTGTCACGTTCGCGTTCGTGTCCCCTGTAGTTAAGGCACTGTGAATAGCTAAAAATCATACTTCTAATATGTATTATGTAAATGTCTAAAGACAAAAATATTTTGCAAATGCATTTTCACATACATAAATGCCTTTAACTAAAGTGGGCTAAGAGCAGAGTTGATTTTGTTTCCTATTGTTTAACGTGCATGAACAAAAAAATAACCAAAAGAGTGGCTATGGCTACCTATCAGACCGCTTCTTTTATGCAAAATGTAAGGACCAAACATCAAACATCCTCTAAATGAGAGTAGGAGTACCACAAGGATTTGTATTCAAACAATTAGGGAATATATAAACTTAGTTCTTTGTCTCAGCCTCAATCTTATACTCGTAATACGTACAGTATTGTGCAAAACAAAAGCAACAAATTTGATTCGAACGTATAAGACTGATATGAGACAATGGTCCAACGAGCCTAGAAGGGAGAGCACATCAACCGTGTACTTATCAGGGTGAGAAGTTGTCAGGGTGTTGGCGGTATGTCTATCACCGTCTGGTATTCGTGTGGGCTCGCTTACAAGCTGCGTCAATTTATTTTCCGCAGCAAAGTTCTCCACACACCATCCCTCGGGTGTTATCTGTCCAGAATGTCGAAGCCAAAAAGAATTGTGTATATTGAAATCGCCCGCAATCACGATTTCAGTATGAGGATGCAGGGATAAAATTCTTTGTATGGAGTCAGACAGTACATCAAACTCTTTAAAAGTCGAATTGCTATCCAATTTGGGACTTCTATAAATAAAGTGGATAATTTGCTTACGGAGATGAAATTTTAACCACATGAAGTCGAATTCCGGATTGGAATATCGATTGCATTGTGTTGGAGTTTGGTAAGCTTCATCACTACAGCACGTAAATGGCGAGACCGTCTTGAGAAAATACAAATGGCACTAGTTTGTAGCCAGGTAGCTTCAGATCAGAGTGATCTGAGAGTTGTGGGCTCTGCATGTGCTTCACTAAGTGCCAAAACTGCTGGTCTGTACTTAAAAACGTGGACGTACGCAGAAAAGTGATTGATGAGTTTTAGCCCGCGTATATTGGCTACGTCCACCCTGAATTCCCTAGTTACCAACACAAAGAAAAAAACCTAAATACCGACGATGTTAAGCAAGGTTGCGAAGTGCTAATTTTGACGTTGGTTTACCGAATGAAATTGCTGTACGTGTTATGCCCCTACAACAATATGAGACAGTGCACAAACAAAAATTTAACTCACAAGCCGCTATCCATTAGTTGTTACATACACTCAGTCACTGCCCGTATACAGCAACGGCAGTGACTGAGCGCAAGCAACGGTACTTCGACCAGGAGCGGGAGAAGTGGGATACCCGCACTGTGTAATATATTCTTTTTGCCTTCTACACAGCACTGCAATAATTTTTTTATTTGTTTATTTATTTCTTATTTTTCGAAGTTTTGAACGCCCCGCGCAGTTTTTTTTTTGCACAACAAGAAGAACAGAAAAGACGAACTTACGAGTGCACTGGTCAACGTGTGCATTCGTCGGTGGTCGACTCGGTATTCCTCGGTACTATTGATTTTCTGGTGTAAGGAGGCGCTAGTTGCGCTGTTTATTCTCCTGTTTATACAAATCATGCCTTCTTCGTTTAAACACGGTGTTAAATTCCACAGATTACTGGTTTGTTCACTTGTCTTCATTTTTTCAGAGCCTCATAATCTTCAGCCAGGGCGTTTGAGCGATACGGAAAATAGTGAGTTCGGCTTTCTCCAATTCTTTAACTTTTGGACCACCATATTCCCTCTCATAAGGAGCCAGCGAACATTTTTTTCAAAAACGCAGCATTCAGCCTACCACTCCTTTTAGTTTATCGAAAGATGAATACTTAATAAAGATGTCATCTGCGGTACAAATCGGTAAAAGTGTAAATTTTCGGCGTATTTCTTCATCAGTGTATAATATTTGGCCATATATTTTCACGTCTGTAACATGGCCTTTGCAGTCAGTAAATATGCGGCTACAAATCCAAAAGGGACGAACACGGACATTGTTATGCTTAATGCTTCCCTCTTTATAGGTCTTCTATTAGTGCTTAAGCGCTGGGGATCTACCCTTCCGAATGGCATAACGAACTTAAGAATATATCACTTTGTATCCCAATGTATACCTAGGATCTCTTGTAACGGCACTGTTTCACCTCTGTCAAGATTTAAAATCGATGCTATAGACTTGCCCTCGTTCAACGCCTCCCTGACCAATTTCGAGTTGGACATGAACCCCTTTAACTCAATTCCAACTTGTTTGTGCACCCAAGCTATCTCTTAGGAGATTTTAATTGCTTCGTTTAGTTTTAGTTTTAAATGCATTTTATTTTCTTAACACTAACTCTTACATTCTAACAAAAAATGCTTAAATGCTAGCTTACAATTACTTAACAATCTTATACTAACTTACTGGGCCCACACAGGCACTCTAAGCTACTCTGAATACTTATATCTATGTCTTTCGACTGCAGTTACATTTTATTTATAAATACTTATTTTCTATACTTAAAGCTAAGAAAAAATTTGTTTACAAAAACTTAGCATATGGACATTTATTTTTTATAAAAACTTAGTATCTAACTTAAAATAAACCTTAGCCTACATAACCTAAATACACAATACACACATAAACACACATAGACATTATACACAATCATATACATACATCAGTATACACCTTTGTATACACTGATATATGTATATGTTTCTTAAATGCTAACCTAAACCTATGTAAGCTGGCCATCGCTATTTACTGAGCAAATAGATTGGTCAGCTCTGCCTCATTAGTGAGGCTGTTCCGTAATTGACGGAAACGACGACGAAACATCTTCTCCGTCATTCAACCACCAGAAATGCTGGTGCTGCCGAACGACATCCCCCTTATCGCGATTCCCCAGCGCCCTACTGAACCTGTGGCGATCCACACTGCCGTGTGCGACGTCTCTGCTGTAGTTGAGTCGCCTGTCCCCAGCTGTCCGAGTTTAATTGCTTCGTTGCCATCTTTGAATTCACTAAATCGTCAATATAACGATTTTCTAATATTGGGTCTTCAGCTGCTGGATACTGAGCTTTGAAATCGAAGGCATTGTGAACCATAAAAATTGAGCTGAACAGGGTAAAAACGTTATCACGTTCATGATCATCCGTCACGCTAGTATTTCCGGAGCATTTAAACAAATTTTTTTTAGTAACTTTCAAACTCAAGCGATCTAAAGGGTCCGCCATCTAACGTTTTTTTTTTCAACTAGTGCTTACTTCGTGAATGGTAATACTTAGATAATTGACAGATAATTAGTTTTATCCTTCCGCTGAACGAATATGGTTGTGCATATGCTTGAACAACGCTGGAAAATATGCCTACGATCGACTTAGAGAAGATGCCGATTTTGCCAAAAAAAATCATCTTTTCAGATGAAGCTCATTCTGATCTTGGCGGGTATGTAAACAAGCAAAATTGTCGCATTTGGGGCGACATTGAAAAGCCGATACACCCAAAACGAGTCACTGTTTGGTGCGGATTTTGGTCCAGAGGCATAATTGGGCCATTTTTCTTCGAAAATGAGCAAGGAGTGGCCGTTACAGTCAATGGCGATCGTTACCGGGCCATGTTGAACGAATTTTTGTTCACAAAAATTGGAGAGGAGGATATTGGCAACATTTGGTTTCAACAGGACGGCGCTACGTGCCACACAGCCGAAGCTACACTCGATGTTTTGCGCCCTGTTTTTGAAGATCGCATTATCAGCCGCAGAGCTGATGTCGTTTGGCCACCTCGGAGCTGCGATTTGACACCGTTGGACTATTATTTGTGGGGTGCCGTAAAAGACAAGTGTTACGCCGACAATCCAGAGACAATTGACGCTTTAAAGGACAATATTCGTGAAGCCATTGGTGAAATACAGCTGGACACAATCAATAATGTGCTTAAAAATTGGACCGATCGTGTAGGCTACTGTATGGCCAGCCGAGGCAGCCATTTGAATGAAATTATTTTCCATTATTTACCGGAAGGATAAAACTAACTATATGTCAAATCAGACATGAGCTAAGTATTACCATTCACGAAATAAGCACTAGTTGAAAAAAAAACACGTTAGATGGGGGACCCTTTATAAGACTTTCATTGATGAAATAAACTGAAGAGCCCTCATTAAAAAATGCAAAACATGTTATCTCTTTGCCGCATGCATACAAGCTTACAGCAAAATCTTAAATAAAACTTTCCTAGAGGCGTTTTCTTTAACAGCACTTGTGTATACTCGTACCTGTTGTCGCTGGTCTGGCAAACTGTGTTGTGGATTATCATTTTCTCTAATAGCTGATTCGTGCAGAAGCTTATGAATCTTTTTTGAACAGTCAAATCGTATCGATGTTGTGGCGAATAAATGTTACTTCGGTGTCCATTTCTTAAGCAATTAAAACACAACCGTTGTTGTCAGACCACTCCCCACCTTTGACTCTAGGAACCGCTTACACTTCGAAATTTCATGTTCACCAGAACATGCCCGGTCGGTGCCTTCTACAGATTCCTCTGCCTCACTGAATTTGAAAAACTTGACTGATCTTTATACTAGCAATTTTGAAAGTAATTCGCCCATGAGTGTTGAGTTCCATGAATGGTGTACACATCCAGCACCTTCTAAAAATGATGACAAATTTTGAACTTTGGTTGCGAATGGAACAAGTTTTAATTTGACTTCACACTAGCTGTTCTGGTCTGCCTAAAGGATCCTATACGGTGCTGATAATAAGTCGGTAAGACAGTGTTGGCGTTTCTGCTTCATGTGCTTTAATTGTATTATTTAAATCCTCTACACCTGCTTCTGCTTCTGAAACCTCTGAAGAGTTCAGAGCCTTTGCTCTCGTAATCGTGAGCATGATACACAGCGGACTAAACCTACCCCCCGATCAAATTCAACATGTACAGAACATGCAACACTCACCGTTTTCCCTATCACACAGATAGCGTACAGCAACTTTCATCCCGTTCGTCTTGTGATGCTCTCCTTGCAGTCGACTTGTTGCATAGATCCGCCCACACGAATACCAGGCGTGAATAGTCATATCACGAACACCCTGGACTTGTTTTTAACTTCTTACTGTGTTATATCAGCTAATTTTTCGTACACTGAACACAGAGGTAGAGAAAATATTCCTAAAAAAACGGTACGGCAATACGAGAAAGTCAATTGGAGCGGACTTAACACCCGCTTTAGGAATTTTAGCTTGTTGTTATGGTGGATGTGGATGCCGCTGCTGATATGGTCACAGACATTATTCTCCTTGGAATGAGATCTTTTATCCCTCCTTTATCGACTCGAGCTGTACAAAGACTGTCAGGGTAAGAGAAATGTTTTTTCGGTCCTTCAAAACCAACCCGACAGAGGTAGACTGGAAAAAGTTTAAAGGAGTCAGGAATGTCTACAACGTCTTTCTTAAACGTGTGAAGTTTTAATAATTGAAATGACCACATATTCGATATTCTCAAAAATGCTGCGAAATATCTAGGTTTCCTAAGAAATACTTCACCCTTCTGATTTGGCCTCAATATATAAGATATTTATCCGCCCGAAATTGAAAAATTGAAGTAGACATGCACACATCTGGTCGGGTGCTCCCAAAGCATCTGCTGGATAGGACTCAGAAGCGTGCTATAAAATTCGTAGGTAGTACTAAAATCGCGCAGGCAATGGACACCCTCGAACACCCTGCTTTTTCGCTATTTCCACCACCAGTGCTCCATAGAAATCGCCAGTAGCGATTCTATATATAACCGTAACACCCGTCTCGCTATGTATGCTCATCAGTACACCCTCAAGCTCGCTTTCGGACATACTCTAAAATATCGCGATTCGTTCCTAAGCCATATAACCCGCTTATGGAATACCCTGCCTAGCTCTTAATTTCCTAGTCCTTAGTAAGAGTGGCTGTTGGAAATTCCAACCTACTTAGGCCAATTGATCCTCTTACTAATGAAACCAATTTAAGCTTGTGACGAAGTGTAGGAAACTGTTAACGTCTATATTTTTTAAATCCTAGATGAAGCTTTCTTCTCTGGGAGTGGGCTGGACATGTACAGAGTTGTGTGGAGGATTGTCTCCTAAACCAAAATTCAGGTTTAGTGTAATCGATGTTGTCTGTGAGGATTCCTAATGTATTAAAAATGTTGGCGTGGCCAAAAGAATTATTTGTAAACTACTAAGTTGCTTTAAGGCGAATAGCTGCAGTCGCAGCTACTTGACTGCTGAAAATATCGAAGGGTGTCAAATGAAACAGAAAGGCTCCGTTGCATGCATAGCCATGCCTGCCACAAACTTGCTGCTGCTAGGGGTGGAGAAAGTGATAGGACCATGGCTTACCACAGTATTAACACTCTCTGAAGATTTATTTTTACGTTCGTTGCGCTTGTCTTTGCGGTGCACCACGGCCTACCACAGTTTTACCTCCTCTCGACAACGCAAGAGCCTTTCTACCGCTGTTCACCGTTCTACCGCCCGGTATTAAAGAAGTACTGGCCTCGGGTTGTGTTTTGTTTATTGAATTTTCCATAATTACCCACGAGTAGAGGAGAAAGGGTGATCCATCTGTACAGAGATCCGCTGTTTTACAGATCAGCCCAGCTAATCCGGAGGTCGCCAGGTATCCGGATACTCCGTTCGCGACTAATATTTTTAGAAATACTGGGCCATCAGCCAGGTTGATCTTCGGCAGATAACGAAGCAGGGGAACAAGCAGTGGTTGGGTGGTATGTGGGGAGGGGAGCATCCTTTGGTTTCAGGACTCGTCTGGAGAATTTCTTCTCGAGATTCATTAACCCTACTCAGCCTCTACAACTCGACAAGTTCGATGCTCGCGGTAGAAGCCTGGTCATTATATCCTTCAAAATTTTTAAACAAACGTTAATCGGTACCTCTCTTTCTTTTTTCAAAGCTTTTTAAGGTTTCTCCCTTAAAGCCCGAGGACATTATAAAAACTAAAATAAAAAATAAAATTATAAAAACCGACCCAACTTCCTAGAAGGAGGAGGCGTCGGGATCCTTGTAAGAAGAGGACTGCGTTTCAAAAAAGTATACACTCATATAGTACGTAGGTTCCGGGTGTTGGAAGCATGGATCGTTTATATCTCTCTGCGTAGCGGAAAGTGGTTGTACATGGTGTCTGTCTATGCGTGTAAAGCTACTCAATCCAACTTTTTCATCTAAGCCCCGAGATTTTTTCGATTCCTTAGGCTGGAATTGGAAGAGAATTGCACCAACATAAAAGTAGACTGCTGTCAAGACTAAAAACTTTGTACAGACAGTTTACTGATAGACATAACTCGGAGGTCAAGAACCCCCAAACATTAATAAAATGAAATAGCGGAGATTCTGCAAGTTGTAAGTTCTGCAACAAAGTTCGAGCTGTAAACACCGGCAACCCGAATACGTTCCCGCAAATAAATAAATATTTCGAATGCAAGAGCAAAACTACCTTTCGTGTCTTAAAATCGCACGAATGACGGACAACGCATACATACTTTTAGAAGCTGTCACAGATCGAAATGAGACCGTTGATGATGACAAGTTCTGTGTGATCGAGGATTCGCAGGAGAAGGTATAAACTATAGTAGCGACTTTTCAGGAAGTGTAAAAGGCGAATGACATCAGTGAACAGGTGATTCGAGAGCTCAGAATTCACCCAGTTCAGTGACGTAAATATTGCAAATAATGTTTTCGCTGTTGCGAGGGTACTATCCCATTCATTTCGAAGGAAGAACTCCAAACGATCTTCGAAACACGCAGAAGTAAGAAATCAGTGGGAACCGATGAAATACCGAACGTTGTGTTTCGACATCTCCCACTAGAAGTGGTTGACGTTTATACCACCAATTCCAATGACTAATACCTATTACCCAGTATCCCATCCCCAAAAAGGGATACAGGAACTTAATCACACAGATAATCCGGTGAATCTCCGATTGATCAGTCTTCTTTCAAATGATCAAATAAAATGTGTTCAAGGAAATGATCACTAGAATCCTGACTAAGTCTGTTGAGTACAAAAATAAAGTTCTGGGTATTCAATTCGGTTTCAATGCGGGACATGATATAACTCATGCCGCGCCTAAACTAGTTTCTGATATCCAGTAGAGCACAGGCAGGAACCAGCGCACTGGTGCCTGCCTGATTGACTTGGAAAAAGCCCTTGTACTGATCGCGTACAGATCAGGTCCAAAGATTGAGATCATAAATATACTTTGCAAAGTTGCCTTTATAAAATTAAACGATATTGCGACGGCTGGAAGTTGAATATCAAGTTTCAGAAGTCGCAAACCATTCTGTATAGGATGCCTTTGTCTGGGGCCTCTAGGGACACTAGAAATATCTCGAAGGTTTTCGATCGTGGGACAGCACGCGCAAACACTTGCCTGCGTCAGATACCTTGGCATCTAGCTAGATGTATATCTATATTTTAACAAACATATAGATGTAGCTCTGGCCAGAGTCAAAGGTTCCTTTTAGCTTACAAGGAGTTACAAAAATTTTGTGAAAGATCTAATTTGTATAGACGTGTTTATTATTCGCTCTTGATATTAAATCGTTTTTAACCGGTTATTCAAGGAAAAATATTTCATTTATCCTAACATTTTTTAGTCATTTCCTATTCAAATGAGTACGTTGTGGTGATTGTAAAGTCCAACCAGATAAAAGTAAAACAAAAAAAAATATCAACCACTCGCTAACAAGCCCGTAGAGAGAAATGTGTAGTGTCATCCCCATCTAATTCACCCGCCGTCAAAAGTCAAACAAATCTACTTCACCTATCTGACAAAAAAGCTAAAAAAAAACCATCTCTATCTGAGCAGCTACGCTATATGGAAATTAATGTGATGGCAAAAATTTAATCGCTTATCAGAGAAACAAACACTGAAATTAACAACCAGATAAGTGAAGTTATGGCCGTTTTCGAAAACGTCATTTGATCGTCATTTTGCTCGTCATTTGCGATACTTAAGGGTTGCGAACATCAAACTGCAAACGTTATTTGGTATCGTTGATCTGTGTCATCTACATGATTTTTTTCTTGCAAGAGCATTTGACGTTTTCGAACAGAGCGGTTCTAATAAGCATAATATTTAGTTAAAACAAATAAATTAGCCGATTTTATGTACTTACTATTCACGAGACTGAGATTCCCCTGAATATTCGGATTCACTCATTTTTTTCCAATTTTTTAATACACAGCGCAGATTTGTGGCTGCTTTTTTGCAGCGCAGTTGACGTTTATGAACAACTGCCCTGCAAACACTGCATTATCGAACATGCTGCAAATGTAGTGTGATTTATGATGTCGCAGCTTGCGTTTAAGAACATTTTGCAAAAGCAATTTGATGCAGATGACGTTTTCGAAAACGGCCTATATCTGTTTTTTAATAATAAGGTGCAAGGGGGTAAGATCGTTATTGCAGTACTCCAGGAAGACAACAGAAGAGTAAGAGATAAGTTAGCGTTACAAAGTAAAACACGTCTGTGTGATGTAATTGTACATGGCATTCTACAAACAACAAAAGAAAATGCTGTTGATCTTGCGAAGAATATTGCCGGTAAATTACATCACCAATATTCCCCTCACATAGATGCTTTTCGTTTAGGAATAGTCAAACCACCGGCAAAAATCGGCCGTTAATCATTCGGCTCTCATCCCACATCATAGGTAAAGTAACCTAGATGTCAAACTCTACTAATACTTTTGCAAATCCTTAACTTTCGCACAGACACACTGTAAGTAAATTCCAACACTTTAAATCTCTATAACTTTGTCAAAATTTGCTAGAATGAGAGCAATTTACAAGTAAAATTGCTAGAATGAGAACGATTTGCACGAGTGTGTGTATTGTGGATGACGTTTTTTGGTTAAAATGGGCGTGGTTTGTATAAAAAAAGGTGGGAAATTGCCATTGATCACAATTCACACCTATTCGCAAACAGAGTCACGCGGTTATTATTATTTTTTTTTTCTTTAAAATCGATGATTTTCTCATGGCTTAATGTATCAAAGGCCCTGCTGAAGTCTAACATGGTGGTTTTTATTTAGACCTGCGTTAATCACATCTACGAGATCTCCCAGTAGTAACCCAGTGCTCTTATTTTTTTGGAAGTCATATTGGTTTATCTGTAAAACTCTATGTTTTTCTGTGAAATTTGTTAGTCTATTATTATTTCCTCCAGGCATTTTTCTACAACAGGCAGAATTGCGATGGGCCTATAGTTCTCTATCTGGTTTTTCGCTCTCTCTCTCTCTCTCTCCCCCCCCCCCCCCCCCACCTTGTATATAGGACGTATTATCGACGTTTTTAATAACTTCGGAACACAAGATTGACTTATACTTTGGTTGATAATTGTTCTAATTATTGGAGTCAAAGACAGAGCATTCAGTTTGAGATCGATCGGTCTAATATTATCTGCTCCTGGTCCCTTGTCGGCTTTTAAACAGCACAACATTCCGTAAACTTCTGCTTCGCTGGCTTCCTCTACATAAACTGATTGTGCCAGATGTATATTTTCATGGGAAGATGTTTTGTGAGAGCATCTATGCACTATCTTGGATGCTTGACTAGGGAATTGTTCCGCAAATTTCTCTACTAAGTTCGTTAGTTTCGTATTCACAGGAAAATTGTTCATAACTATCTCATCTATCGATCTCTTTTCGCCCCATAAGTTCATTTAACACATTCCATATTTTTCTCGGGTCATTTTTGGCGTTAGCAAATCTTTCTTTGTAGAAGTTAGTTTTAGTTATTAGAATATTTTATTCACAACATTTCTATACTGTTTATACTCAGTTTCGTATCCTCGGTTTAGTGGGTTGTTTTTCCATTTCCTGTAGAGCGCTTTCCAATATCAGGAACGTTTGCCATCTAGGTTAGTTCATCTACTTCCCACACTGAACAAAAGCATTACTCTCTGCTTCCCGCAGCAACAAAAGCCTAACACTCTCGCAACAGAAGAAGGAGATGGATAACACCTCCGCCAACTGCAGCAGTTCCAGTTTCATGAAGAACAATTCTAACACCAACACGTCCCGTATATAAATACATGAACGAAAGTCTTACACCAGTAAATAACTCTCTATTAAAACATGCTCTTCGTCTGCGCAAAGAGGGCCTTTTATTCTCTGTTGGAACTCGTAATGGTTTCGTTTATGTAAAAAAGAGAATGCAGATGATAACGAAATAAAAATCTCATCAACATCGACATTGACTTGAAAATTTTCTTTACCCGAATCTTCAACACTCTAGTCATCTAGAGCGAATATTAAATGCGTGAATGGTTAAAAATATGTTACATTAACGCACGTAGTTTAAATATCTCTAAAACACCCTGTAAACGCTAAAGCATGGTACTAGTAAACATGGTACCACTAAAACCCGCAGACGCTGAGACGAATTCACTCCAACATAATTGAACACATCTCTTCATTTGTCAAAAGCTGTCAAGTAGACTGTGAAAACACTCGAAAAATTCTTTCCAAACATCAGTATTTGGAATGTTTGCCATTTTTTCCCGGTTATTTTATGTGTTCAGTCGACGAAATTCACTGATAAAATGCCTTGCTCGAGTAAATGTTGACAGATGAGAGCGCAGACACTCAAACATAGTATCAGCAATACAAAACTCCGCACTCAAACATCGACAAAAATCAAACCAGTTTTGATTTTAGTGAGACCAAATTCTGATGTTTGTTGATGTTTACCAACAAATTGGTAGGCGTACCAGCTCGCAGATGATCAACATCAGCTAATACTTGGTTAGTGGTACCATGTTTACTAGTACATACCATGTTTTAGCGTTTACAGGGCGCTTAAGGCAGATTACTTACGCTCGGGTGTTGATGTTATCTGTATTACAGAAACATGGCTAAGGCCTGATTTAAGAGAAGCAAATAGGTCTAATTTGGAAGATCCCCTGTACCATATTCTGGGGTACAGAATAGTTCGAAACGATAGAATTACGAGTACAATAGGTGATGGAGTAGCTCTTTATTGTAATATTTCCTTGAATTGCCGTGTAATTGTGAAATCCGAGGCTAGTGTTACTGAGTATCTTCTTGCAGAAGTTACTGATGGCAATACAAAGTGCATTATAGGCGTTGTTAATAGTCCTGACCGGAGCTGTTCTCCCGAACCTATGTTCTCCGGACTCCAAGAAGTCTACCATATTATGAACATGTAATTATATGCGATGATTTTAACGTTGACTTTTTTAAATATGACAGTAGATCTCACCAATTCTTAGATTTAGCTGCAAGTTCCGCGTTAACTGTTGTTAACGCATATGCTACCCGCTGACACCTAACTGCTCCCCAAGTCTTCGGGACCTTTTGTTACTCCAGGTATCGGTCAAATGTGTTACTCCAGGACCAGTCGTCATTAGAAGGTGTCACGATCTAATTTTCTGCAGCTATAACATTGACTTATCTCGTAACTCTATACCATCAACTTTCCAATTCAGAGATTTCGCTTCAGTAGATAACTGCACACTGCAAGTGGAGGCGAGTTGTTATTTTGTCTCAGATGTATGTAATGAAGTTGACCTATTGCAATCGCAAATACTTCACCTATTCAACAACCATGTGCCTTTAAAAACAGTGGTGGTGCGCAATAGAATTTGTCCATGGTTTACGTCTGAGGCTCATAATGCCATTAAAGTTCGTAGGAAACTCTATTCGAAGTGGAAGTTAAATTCAGCAAAACTGAATTTTGTAAACTTTTGTCGAGCACGTAATTTTTCAATTTTTATCACGAGACTCTCTAAGAAAATATATTTTTTATCTAGGATGGGAACGGACCAAAATCCAAAAAAGCCCTGGAGCAACTTACGCTCGGTTGGTATTTGTAAAAACCATGTTGTAGACGTCTTGCCTGATCTTGACGATCTTAATGAGCTTAATGATGCTTTCTTATCGACCTCATTAGTAAGTACAACTTCTCTACCCAACCTTCAACATTTGCCTGAAACACCCACAGTTTTTAAATTCGAAGCTCTATCTGAAGTTGATGTCTTAACATCATTCGGTTAGTCAAACCTATCCGGTTTGTCAAAATGGTATTAACCCACATTCTTCGCGTAATTACTCACGTAATTAATTTTTACATTACGTCATCATCATTTCCGTCTAGTGGAAGCTGGCTAATATAATCCCTGTCCCAAAAAAACATCAACCGGCTCTAGACTTTTGACCCTTCAGTACATTACCTTGCCTTTCAAAAGTTTTGGAAAAAGTCCTTGCCAAGCAAATCTCAAGACATCTAGATCGTCATAAGCTACTTGCTTCGGTCCAGTCTAGTTTTCGAGCCAACCATAGTTGTTCTAATTTGAACAGCTCTTCTCTTATTTTGGGCTTAGATAAAGCTTCTGTCAAGACTATTAAACCTAAGTATAACTCACGTCCCTATCTACACTTTGAAAGTGTTCATTTCCACGTAGTTTCCAAATGTGTGCAGACAAGAGAAGAACACCCCAGTGCTCATCTATTTTATGTACTCCGATCAACCTTCAACATTCTAAGTCTGCTACTGCATTCCTATATATGAAGCTATCCGTGTTATATATCAAACCTCACATAATATGCATACATAATATGCACACACTCATATGAACTATGAGTGTGGAATGAACGCAGCTGCGGCTGCGATTGTTTATTGGGTTTTACACCACATACGAGTATATGACGAGCGATCAGAAAATCCAAGAACTTGTCTTTAGGGGCCGAACTCACTCTCACCATCTAAACTTGTGCAATTTTTCAACCAAGATTTAAGCCAGCCATACACGTTACGATATACTTGCGCAAATTTAGACTTGTACAAGTATTCAGTAACGTGTGTTGGAAAATTTTTTCGCTAATTTATAAACTTGTGCAAGTTTTAAAAAAGTTCAAAATTTCAATTGTAAAACTTGCGCAATATTGCGTTTGCGAAACTTTACTTGAACGTCTGTGGCAGAACTGCGTTCGACGTTTCAGTGGTATACTAGCTGCTTTCTTGTGCGCACGACCTGCAAACGGTTTCATGCCAAAATGACGACTGATAGACAGGGAGTTCGAAAGATTTTGGAGGAATTTATAAATATATACCGAAACGAACCTTGTGTTTGGCAAATAAAAAATCAAGATTATCACAATAGTGATAAAAAACAACCAATCTTTACACCATACAGATCGATTTCTTTTAAGTCCTTTTAACTGTTTTGTAGCAAATATTAATCCAACTATTGCCAACGCGTCATCTATCGCACAATACCACTGGGCGCTCACCACTACAAAAATGGTTTCGCTCAAGCGTACTTAAGCCATCTGTATTCACTTCCCAATACCGTCTATTTGCGCAAGTTGTGACTTGCGCAAGTATATCGTAACGTGTACAGCAGGCTTAAAGCTAACTGCAGACGTAAGCTATGAAATGTTCTCCGTTCATTCACAAATTCGTCGTTCCTATTTTCCCCATGATTCGTTATTACCACCACCATAGATGAACTAACTTAGATGGTAAACTCTACTAATACTTTTGCAAACCCTTAATTTTCGCAGGAATGCACTGTATAGTAAGTGAACTAAAGGGTCCGCCATCTAACGTTTTTTTTTCAACTAGTACTTATTTCGTGAATGGTAACACTTATCTCATGTCTGATTTGACACATAATTAGTTTTATCCTTCCGCTGAACGACTATGGTTGTGTATACGCTTGAACAATGCTGGCTAAGTGGGCCTGCGATCGACTTAGAGAAGATGCCGATTTTGCCAAAAAAATCATCTTTTCAGATGAAGCTCATTCTGATCTTGGCGGGTATGTAAACAAGCAAAATTGTCGCATTTGGGGCACAGAAAACCCGCACGCATACATTGAAAAGCCGATACACCCAAAACGAGTCACTGTTTGGTGCGGATTTTGGTCCAGAGGCATAATTGGGCCATTTTTCTTCGAAAATGAGCAAGGAGTGGCCGTTACAGTCAATGGCGGTCGTTATCGGGCCATGTTGAACGAATTTTTGTTCACAAATATTGAAGAGGAGGATATTGGCAACATTTGGTTTCAACAGGACGGCGCTACGTGCCACACAGCCGAAGCTACACTCGATGTTTTGCGCCCTGTTTTTGAAGATCGCATTATCAGCCGCAGAGCTGATGTCGTTTGGCCACCTCGGAGCTGCGATTTGACACCGTTGGACTATTATTTGTGGGGTGCCGTAAAAGATAAGTGTTACGCCGACAAGCCAGAGACAATTGACGCTTTAAAGGACAATATTCGTGAAGCCATTGGTGAAATACAGCTGCACACAATCGATAATGTGCTTAAAAATTGGACCGATCGTGTAGGCTACTGCATGGCCAGCCGAGGCAGCCATTTGAATGAAATTATTTTCCATTATTAACCGGAAGGATAAAACTAATTACCTGTCAAATCGGACATGAGCTAAGTGTTACCATTCACGAAATAAGCACCAGTTGAAAAAAAAACGTTAGATGGCGGACCCTTTACCTAGACTTTTACTTCTCTATAACCTGCCAGCATTTGATAGAATAAGAACAATTTGTAAGTAAAGTTACTAGAATGAGAGTAATTTACAAGTAAAGTTGCTAGAATGAGAGCGATTTTCACGCGTGTGTGTAAAGTGGATGACGTCTTTTGAGTAAAATTGGCGGGTTTTGTGTAAAATGGGAGGGAAATTGCCATTGATGACAATTCACACGTATTCACAGACGGTCACACGGATAGACGCGATCAGTAGAAAACCGGTTTTGGTTTTTCAATATCTGGAAAGTTTGCCATCAAGGATAATTCATTTATGATCACCACCATCGAAGGTGGTAGTCGAGCTCATTAAATACAGTGATTTCAGGAAGATGAAAATTATCATATACTGCGATGCTAATGCAGCTTTTTCCTTTACAGGGGAAATCAACCAGGCTGGAATTACTCAGAAAATTGGATGGCACCTACACTGAATCGAAAGCAGAGACTTGAGGCTCACTTCCAAGGTAACCTTGCTTTGATAGCATGAAGTCACCTGTGCTGATGGTATACACCCAGTTATGTTACAAAAAGGTATAGACCAGCCGCTGGTAACTCTGAAGAGAATCTTCACTGATAACCTAGCACTGGAACACATACCGAAACCGTGGCGAACAGTGAGAGTGGCCTTTATATCGGAAAGAGGACGACGCACTCCCCAAAAGCTTCAAATCTATAAGTCTGACTTCCTTCATGTTAAAGAGCATGGAGAGAATGGTCGAGACCCATGTGCGCAAAACTGCTTTGCGAGCTTTGTGTTAGCTTGGAAGTTAAAAATTACGATTTTTTGTGAAACAAGTCTTTTCGACTTGGTGTAACAGCAAAGAGAGTCAATATATTCGCGCGTTCATGTGCAACTTGGCAAGACATCACGGTGTAGACGAATCACACGTTTTATGGATAAAAACAAGGTGAATAGGATACTGACTGCGGATGATGACTGCGGCCAATATGTGATGACGAGTGTGAACAGTGGTTGCCAGCAAGGCAACGTTTTGTCTCCCATGCTATCGAGCAAGTTGGTCGACTCTTTGCTCAAGGCCCTCAATATTTCTGGACAAGTATACGCTGTTGGATCGTGTTTAGCAGCGCATGTAACCCTAGACGTGATCGACGATTGGTGCACTAAAAATGGGCTTTCAGTCAATTCTCTCAAAAATGAGGTTGTTCTCTTAAAGAAAAGTAGAGAGCTGTCTGGTCTGTCTCACCTAGAGCTTAAAGGCATCACCATCCAATTCTCCAAAGAAGCTAAGTATTTCAGTGTCATCCCGGATAATAAACTTTTCTGGATTAACTATAGGATCTACATGTCTATGATAAGGCCAATTACATCCTATGCGTCGGTTGTCTTCTTTGTCTGAGTGCTCTGTATAATAAAAATAACTTAATATCGCTGATTACTAAAATATTTGAAGCATACCTGTGTAGGAAGGTACCCAAATTGTTGTCTCCGTTTTTCCTCTTCCGCTTTTCAACTTTCCGTAGGCCGTTCTTTGTGCAAAATATAGCAACACCTCGATCATCCCTCCATTTTTAAGAACATTTTACTTTTAACTTGGCCTCAATAACATCTGGCTTCATACTCGCTTTTGGGTAAGGACGCTGAGGTGTATGAACTATTGGTCTAAGTGGGGGGAGACTGGAGTACATTCGGCAATGACATTTTCGGTATGAAGCAGTCATCGGGAAGTCCTGTATATTAGTGATAATTTATCCATCCCTGTCATAAATAATTCTCCCTAAGTTTGGCATCTCTGTCTAAACATGTGATAAAGCTACTTGTGATTTTGTGTTTTCGCTTTTATTTTTGTACTATATCTATTCTCATACTTAAGTATTTTGTGTTCTATTTTTTTATTATAAAAAACCAAATTAAAACAGAATAATAATTGTAATACTATTTTTGTGAATGAAAGTGTGGTAACTTAAAAAAAAGTGCCGAAATAAGAAAAAAAATTTAAAGAAGTGACTTCGGGGTAGATATGGCAATTTTTGTTTGCACATAGGCAATGGGTCACATTCGGCAAAAATATGTTTCAGGCGAATATGCCCCATTGCTTATTTTATTACTTTTTCTGCTTGGTTTTACGTTGATCAACATTGTTTTTTTTTTTTTTTTTAGAAATGGTCCGAAATTATGAATATGGATTTTTTATTTTTTTTAATACAAAATACAATAAAAACTTGTTAAACACTGGCAAAAGAGCTTAAATTATTTTATCACTTTATGATATCCTATAGCGTAAAAGACCAATGTGCCTCGTGAAATGTCAGCGAATATGACTTTTTTTAATCATCATGAAAAAAAGTTACATCATACGTCTAAAAGAAACTTCGGGTTAAAATTTTAATATTAAATGATTATGTATTGTAATAAGCCAAAGATTTTCAGATATGTTAATTATCTTCCGAAATATAGGTCTTCAAAAAAAAAGTGCCGACTCCTCTACTTTTCAGCCAATAAAATGATAACATTTTGCCTAAGAGCTCCAGGAGTCCACTTACTTTTCACAAGCGGTTTTCCCCTATAGTCGAAATGTCGCACACATGAACGCGTTCCTGAATGAGAAATAAGAGAGTATTAGAAAATTCCTATGCGCACATATGGTATAAAGTACAAACGAGCTGTGATTGACTGCAATGCTTTTCTTTAAAGTTTGAAGTTTCAATATGGCCAACAATTGAAGCAAAAAATACTGCAGTGTCCGGAGGGTGGTATAAACTGTCAGTCTTTCGTTAAAAATATAAGGAATTATCCCTCATAGCCACGCTTATTTATAATTTTATCGAAGCTGCCAGCTATATAGACAAGGTCAATCTACTTGCTGCGTAGTTCGCAATCAGCTCAATGCTTTCAGATATATCTCCGGCTACACTAAAGCATGTTAATCATTCTATCGGAGCAATCATTTTTCGCACTCGTGGAGTAACCAGAGTATTTAAAGATCTTAATATACACAAATTCGAAATACCAACCGAGACGAATTATTGTAATGCTTCCAAAACACTGTCTGCTGTTAAACCAAAAATTAAACTGGTTTTGTGTTTAATTTTTGGTTTATTATGCATCAATTTTTTTTTTTATTATGAGTGCGCGCTCAAGGGGTTTGTGTACCCTTAAGGTGATTGTTCACAGCGCGGGCAAAGAAAATTTAAGGTGGAAGAAAAGAGAGCTACCGACGTACATTGTTTTTAAATGTTTGCAAGTTATAACGACCAGGAAATGCAGAGATCGGCAGGGCATTCCATAAGCGAGTTGTACGGCTTAGGAACGAATCACGATATTTTAGAGTGCGTCCGAAAAGGGCTTGAGGGTATACTGATGAGCATTCATAGCGAGACGGGTGTTACGGTTGAAAGTTTGAATGGGCGGAATGCTACTGGCGATTTCAGTGGAGTACTGGTGGTGGAAATAGCGATAAAACAAAGTGAGACAGGAGACATTACGTCGGTGTTCGAGCGTGTCAATTGAGTGACTGGTATTAGTATCGTCATGGATGATTATCCATGGATGGTATTTGCATCGCCGAAACCGAGGGCATTTTAGTCTCCGCGTGTTTGCCAACTATAGCGCATGTTAGAATGCTCACATATTCAACGCTCACATTGCCAAAAATGCAGAGAAATACCTACATAGGTTTCCTCAAGCGATGTAAGAAATATTTCATTTCATCCTATCTGGTTTCAAATACATATAAGATATCTGGTCAAGTGGCCCTAAAATCTTTTTGTACTTATTAGATAGTAGGACTCAAAAGCGTGCGGTAAAAATTTTAAAATTTAAAAAATTTTTCTTATACCAATATTGCACCTTGTTCTATCGTTACTTTTACCACCAGTGCTCCAAGTCCTTAACTCAAATACCCGCCTCGCTATAGAATGCTATTCTCTTTATTTCCTTCTAATTCAACCTAAAAACATTTAAAACCGACGCGGATTGATATCTCTCTTCCTTTCCTCTATTAATGGTGCTCTTCGTTCCTTGTTCCTTGTTTATGAAAAAGGGTTGGGCTTGCCATTGGCCTTAGTAAAAATTAATTGATACTCATTGTCTGTAACGTTTAGGCCAAAGATATAAATTGCTCGCACTGTTAATACTTATTGATATAATAGATATATTTTAGTTTCCTTCTCGAAATGATATAATCACAAATGGTTTAGGAATCCCACGGACGATATGTATTCATCTGTCGTGATTTTGATTTACATGAAATAAATTTGGATTGATTGCCACACTTTTATTTCAATAGAAAAAATTACAACAACTGCGGCCAACCACCATTTCTGCGTCAGCTGAATAAATCAACCAAGCTAGTTGACAAAATATTTACATTCATTTGTCGCACTACATTTAGTTGTTCGTTGCTTTTTAATTTTGTGCAAGATTTTTTTTTGAAGCAGCACATTAACGAGTCCGAAAGAACTTCTCTTCCTTTCGCAGATAATATGCAACGACATGAAAGTCCTCCAGGACATTCTTAATAATTTTATAAAGGCACTGTAAGATAACGAGTTACGAATTAGTCATACTAAGACCGATTATCTGCATTTAATTTTTTCCGAGCCCGCAAACTTCCTGACATTTATTTAGAGGGAATCATCGTGGCAAAGTAGGAAGAAGTGAAATACTAGTATACTTAAATACTAACCACCAATGAAAATGCGAAAGCTTCCTTGTATTAGGGAAATAAAAATAAATGTCAGCTGGTGTAACAAAACAAGGTCTAATATGAAGTACGCGCATTCGCGGAAGCTTTCACGTGAAGAAACAGGCAGTAAACACATTTCAGGTTAAGCAAATCAACTGGTTTTGCAATGTTCAATGAAGATAGTCGTAAAATCGGGTCCAAAAAACAATATGAGCTCATGGTACGCAAAAATATCAGCAAACTCTTGGCTCACTAACGAGGTCGCCAATGGTACGACAATTTAGACAATCACTCATGCGGCGCAGTACCAATGCATTAAACATTAATAAAAGGAGAATAAAAACGCTCTGTAAGGAAAGGCACGAATATTTTCTAAAATATGTGTCCTGCATGGGTATAACCTTTGCAATGCAGGTTATGTATCCCATAAAATCTGACACATCATCCATTTTTTCCTTTAAGTAAATAACTTCAATATAAGGTATTTTCCCACACTTTCCGCGAGCATGACAATCTAATAACAGCAACAATGTTACAAAGGAAGTGTCCAATGTCGCAAAAGTTCACACGCGCTGCATCGAAGATAGCTGAGCTAGCAATATGAGAATTTATATAAGGGAGTGACGAATAGTCACCAGTTAGTTAGTAAGTTTCAGTGAAAATAAAAGTTATTTTCTGATTTTAAAAGTTGTATCTTGTGTTTTTTTTTTTTATTCTCTTCGCGAATAATTATTTTAGTTGCATGACAACGCCCCTGCATTGGTGCTGTATACACGCATTCACAGATGACGATTTGAGCAATAAGTGGGAAGTCCGTTATGGAAGTGCCGGAATCTGTAAGGTTTTCTATTTATGTTAGTTAATCTATCATGAAGTACCACGGATGCATGAATGCAAGATTACCCCTTACGCAGATATTTTTTCAACTAAATTTATTTCTTCTGCTTTGATGACGTTACAGGTGATTTATGAATTTGACAAAATTCAAATTTATGTATATATGTATCCCACGGTCAATGCCCATTTTAATTAATGCTGTTTTCGATTGGCCGACAGAAGCCTTCCTTTTCAATAACGTAAATTACATAAAACTGTTCCGTTGACACTCTTCTTACTCGTATTCTTTCAGAAGCAAAATTTTGCAGCTGGTTTTCGTTTCCGAAGCAAAATTTCTCTTCATGCTGGCTAACTTCAACTTCATTACAACTTGTTTTTTTATGAAAAAATCAAAATAAAGACAGTTAACATTTGTCTGCATAAAACAGTCTCAAATTCGCTCGCTTACTTTTTATCAAATTTTCTCTCTGAGGGAGAATTTTCTTCCCACTTCTCAGGATTTGACACTTTTTACATATTTAGTCTAAACATTATGTGAACAGACAACAGTTTATAAAAAAAATTATCGTTTTTTATATTTTATGGAAGTTTAAATATTTTTTTTTTGTGTTTTTTAATAAACTTTATTTCAATTTTCCAATTTTGTTTACAATACAAAATATTGAGTTTTATAAATTACAATAATTCAGTAATTGAGAAAAAAAAAATTGTTATAAATAATCAGTAATCTTCGTTTTGTATCTTTGTTAGACTTTTTTGGCTTCTGTCCCAACATTTTGATGAATTCAATAAATGGCAGAATTTTATAGATTGTTCAAAAATAACGGTGCGGAATAAGAAAAAGAGTAACAGTTTTCCGTAATAAAGTATATATATATATAATTATAACAAACATAAAGTAATTAAAGTAATGGTTTTGAACTCTACAAAAAGTTTTTGTCATAGTTTTGTACGTAAATTTCAGCACATCGTTTTTTCCATGTTTCAACCTTGAATGTGCTAAATTATTGCATATTCTTAACAAATATACTAATGTTTTAATATAAAATCACAAGTTCTTACTTTTAATAAACTTTTCATTCACAGTTCATTTGATTAAAATTGCCATAAATTTCGCTTATTCTATGAGGAGTGTGCAGCAAGCTACTGGTGTTGTATTGCACGGAATAAAACAAAATTGAATAGATGCCATTGGTTGAGCAAAACATAACATATAGAACGACATATAATTGTACTCGTAAACTGTTTGTGCTTGTTCACATTGGCATGAGCATGAAAGTCCTGCTCATGAACGTCGTGTTTACATTCTCATGGGAATGAAAAACTTTTTGACAAACGGAACACTTGAATCGGGCCATTTTCAAATCTGAACAATTGCCCTGAGACATACCTTTTTTCTTCTTCTTTACACTTCCTTGCTCATCAGCAATTAAAACTAAAATGAAAAAAACCTGTCAAAAATAGAACGATATTTGAAAAAACGTCAAACCTCACCCAAAAATCCAGCTTAGAAATGGTTTTCAGTGCTTGTAACCCTTCTTCTTCCAGCTTGGATAAAAAGCTTTCATTCTCCTTCGGATAATCTTTCTGCCCACTCCAGTGTGAACAAGCACTTTGGCATTCAAAATTTGGGAACAGGAAATATCTCTGTTGAGGGCTATTGCCTACTTTTTAATTATTAGAATTCGAACCACCTTTCACGAGCTTCTAGCTGACCCTGCTGAACGAGTAAGCATTTCTGAACAAAGACATTTTTCTAAACGTTCGATTTTTTCATTTGACATTTGCCTTGTTTATTTAGGTTCTGTGCCTGCATTCACACATTTGCAATTGCTTCAAAGTTGTGTGTTTTTATTTAATATCCCAACAAAGGTTTCAAAGGTTCACTTTAATCCCGTCAAGTGAGTATCCATAGTTTTACTTCAAACGAAACGAAAATAATTGTTTATTACCCTGTTTAATTCTGCTTATTTGCTTGTTTTCGTCTAATGAAATCAATTTTTATCAGCCCATATAGTTCTGGTTTCACAAGAGAGATGGCGTCAGCGTCAAGTAGCAGTGCTCGCCACCTATTTAGCGACAGCAAGAAACGGTTGTGTGAAAGGGTGAGTGTTAATGTCAACAATATTGGTTCGGTGGCTCGTCAAGTAGTAAGAGGATCTAAGTCCAATGAGGTAAGTCATTTAAATAAAAGTCGTTCTATATTTTAAAATCAGTTACAAAATATATTTTCAGATATTGGCACAAAGTGCTAGAAGTCTAGCGCAAACGGAAACAATAATGGATACAAGCGCACAGAACTTGCACAAAATGGAATTGATTCGCCAACATATTGGTTACCAGTGCGATGCAATTAGCGACAGCGTCAATCAGCTCAATTATTTGCAGGAACAAGTCAGTGCTATGGAGAGATAATTTAAACTAATTAGTCTACTTATACCTTCGTGTAAAATGTAGTTTTAGTTAAGTCTTCGTCATAATTCTTGTTTATTGTATACAAATGTGCTTTTTATTCATAAAAATCAACCTGTGTATAAGTTGAAGGTTGGCGACGAATTAGGAGGTATACCTTCTCTATATGTATTTACGATAAAACAGTATTCTCTAATTTAATCTAAGTTCTTATTTGCTAATTTAGCTACCTGCATCATGTCCGATTTACCCATTGTTGTTTTAGTTTAATTCTTGAAATTTCGTCTAACCTGTACGTGGGAATATCTTTCTTTAATTTGATTGTACGCAAGTAATTGGAAATATACATATAATGTATTTTGACAAAGAAAATCGTTGGTGGTGGGGTTAGTGGAAATGCTTTGTATGAATGCCAGGGCTCATTTTTAAAAGGCTCTAACAATGTCCATTCATTCCAATTCTTGGACTTTCGCAGCTGCCTCGTCAATCCTATGGCCCCAGTCATCCAATGACTCATTTCCGATGACCAAGCAATGTCCTTCATCCGTCCCCGTAAACAAAAATTCATTGGGGTTAAGTCCAGAGACCATGGAGGCCACATTATGGGGCCATTCTGTCCTATCCAAGAATTTTAAATACGCGATCTAACCACTCTTTAACTACATGGCCATAGCGTACAGGGGCGCCATCTTGCTGGTACACAATGGCTGTTGCAGTGGTATGTCACCTATAGTTCTGGTAATTTGTTTCGCAAAAGTTCCAGGTAGAGCTCCAAATTAGTTCGTTCAGCTTGATACCCAATATGTCTGCCCACACACTTATGTACGTTGAACTTATGCTGGAAATCTCTGTGTTTTATGGAGTGGGGTTGTTTCCTGCTCAGATATGTAAATCATGGAAATTAGTGATTCCATCCCTGGTGAATATTGAGGGATGAGCTGCATAGAATCTGGCCAATAAAGCTTACTTCCGCAAAATGTTGTTCCAGATTGTGACTGCAGAATTCCAAACGCTTTTCTGAGTCCCCGGGTTGTAGCTCCTGTACTGGTATATAATGGAATGCATGGATACCTTCTGAATTATCCAGATTTGAGTCCTGCTTAGATTAAAATGTCTGCTTAGTCGCGTAAGACTAGTATTTGGATGGTTTCTGATGTAATGTAAAAATTCCTCCTAGTTGCGAACGCATCCTGCTTAAACAGAATGTGTTCTAATAATTGCTCTGCCATTTGGAGCAGTTCTACCAGGCCATCGTTTCAGATATTCTAATCTCGCTTGCTGACCGATACCGTTGCAGAACGCAACGCAGAACCATGTCTGCGTATTCTTGTGTTGAAAAGTCCATCATCGAGCATATTATGAATTAAGTGGCAATATATTGGTTATGAACTACAAAATGGTTATGCAATTAAATTTTCATTATTTTTTATTATTTCATAAGAGATCTGCTTAAAATGCTTGTTTCAGAAAAATTACCAATATTTTATTTTTGACATGAAAAAATGGGCGTTACCTACCCGAGGTGATCCTTTTTTCCCTTTTAGGGGTCATACTTTTTTAAAAAATTTTTTATTGGATTTACATTGCACAATAATAAACTTATTTTACTGGAAAAATAATCCAAACAAATTGTTAAGTAGTTAATTTTATAGAGCTGTTATAAAAAAAAACACATATTTGAGTTTTATATTTTGTACAAGTTGTGTCGTATCTTGAAAACTACTGACTTGAATGAAATGACCTGCTGTTTTTTTGTTTGTAAATACTAGGTACATGTTTCAAAGTTGCAAAAAGTGGGTGTTAATTACATATTTTCCAAAAAAAAAAAATGATGTTAAGGTTAAACTTTGAACTTTTAAAAAAGAACGCATTTGATCTTCTATACCCTTTGACACATTGATTTGAAACAATTAAAGTACTCATAATTACGAGCTCAACGATACCCCATTGTTACCATAAACGTATAAATTTGAAAGATGTGCTTTCTAAATGATGTCAAAACTGGGCAGCGTATGGCTTGCTGAAAAGCTCTATAAGGGAGATAGTTGTCGATACATTAAAAACTAAACTTACGCATTGCAGTACAGCAAGCAGAATGAGAAACACTATTGTACGTAAACAAACATTGCTACGTGCATATCAGTAGTAAGGAAATAAGGTGAACAAAGTCGTGTTGAACTGACTTTGAGAAAATATGACTCTAAAGTTTTGTTCTTGCAGAAGTTAATTCGATTAACTGGTTGATTAAATAAATAAATAATAACTAAAGAAAAGTAAAAATAGTTGACTGCGTTTACTTTATTTCTGAACCACTCATCCGTATATATAAGACGCGTATTTTCCAATCAAAATAGAATGGAAAGTTCGTGACGCATATTGGTTGAAGTACAGCAACGCACCGGTCTGTAAGACTTCATAAAAAATCTGCTAAGTTACTGTTTTTTTTAAATTTGTATTGCAATTAGAAACGAAATTTGCAATTAGTGCAAGTATTAATTTAACGCATTACTAAACAATAATAAGAAATAAATTGTTCACGATTTTGTTCAAAAAATGATGAAGGGCTTTCGATGGTGTTGAGTGGCCATGGTTCAAGTAGAAGTGCAATGGCCTCTCAATCGGATGGTGCACAGTTTGATTTCCACCGAGTCCGAAGACATTCATTTTTATTATTATGTCTCCCAATTAAATGAATGGAGCGAAATAACCGCTGATCTCAAATATCCTCATTCGCTCTCTATTCAATTGTTGAAAAACTTAATACGTGTTTAGGCATTTTAAAGCTATTTTGTAATTAAAAAAAACCCGGGCAAGAGATTGATCTTCCGTGTATGACTGTATAAGGGCAACGGCGACACGATAAGTCGGAGCTTCGAAGGATCTGAATATTATCCGTATGGACTTCGAAAAGCGTTCGAGGGAGGGCCCATACATCTAATTTGAACCGCGCTAAGATCTCAATAAGTACTCGAGACGTACTCGATGCACAGAGTGAATAACCAGAGAATTCAAAATTAAAGTTGGAGTACACCAAGGCAGTGTACATAGTTCGGTAATTTTCAATGTCGTGAGAGCCCTTCAAGCAACTCTTAATATTTTTGGAAAGTCGATAGAAGATAACTAAGACCGAGTGTCCGCATTTCCATTTCTCCGAAGCAGAAAACCCATACTCTGACATTATCATACCGGAGTTTGGAAAATTTAAACACTTAAGCACCAATGAAATTCCGATGACGATGTCGCATGTCGCATGTGGAGTGGCTTACCTACCGCATGGCAATATTGGATGTAGGATGTTACGAATGTCAGTGGGTGTAATTAAACGTGATCTAATAAGAAGTACGAGCATTCGCAGAACTTTTCACATTAAGAACGCCATAACAGACAAATTTTAAGCTGATCACATCAGATGGTTTTATCATGATCAACGAAGATCGTCAGAAAGTCCGGTACAAAAAGTAAAAGAGAAGGATAAAAAATGGATTGGAAAACTCTTGGTCTTACTAATGCGCCCTGCAATAGTTTTAAGGTGTACAAATATGTATAGCCAATGCCACAAGCGGTGTAGTAGCAATGCAGAACGTGTGAGAAATATTTAGCATTAAACGGTAAATAACAGAAAAAGAAACACAAAAAGATTAATAACGATTTCGTTGTTGAACATGTTATTTGATAATGAACTGATATAATAATTTTGCTTGATATTTTCGTAATATTAATAATTCTTTTTATTTCTAGCTTATACCCATGGCTTCGTTCGCGTTGGTGTAGTGAATAATTGATAAAAGGACTCTAACCAATGAGGAGGCGAGTGTTACATAGGTTTTACAATACTCCATAGTTTTTTAATCCTTATTACATTGGATGGCCACAGTTGTTGTGAATTGTCTTCTCAAACAGACGGTGCGACATTCAATCCCGACTGAGCCCAAAAGGCAAACATTTTTGCGGGCAACTAAAATTGTATAAGGTGTTTAATTTTAAGAGTATTCATATCCTCTTGAGATTTAAGTTCTTAAAAAAAATTAAAAACATGTCAATATAAAAATAAAAACAAATGAAAAATTTATTTTATGTTTTACAAAGGTAAATCTAAGGTAAATGTTTAACTAATTTTTATTGAATTAACGTTAGTATTTTTAATTCGTTTGTTCCAGGTTCTGTATCACTAACACTCGGGAGCGAAGTGCTTGCCGGAGGGAATCAAATCAAACAGAATGAAGTCAACTTTAAATCAAGGCCTCTTTATACACAACATTAATTGTTTGCTTCGCAGGAGCGCAAATGAAGAGATTCGGAGTATATACTCTAATCAGGCTTTTTTGATTAGCATGTAACGTTCCCTGTTCTTTGACTATTTCAATAAAAACTTTTTTTTTGTCTTTTTTGTAACTTCATTATTTTAGTTCTAACCTCTTCGGAATACAAGTGACGGAATGAAAAAAATGTACACTTAGAAACATTCAGTTTCGTACGGATTGCTTTTTCAGAAAAAATCCCAATTTAGGTTAAAGGATTTGCATTTCCGTTAAAGAGTCATCGTGCAATCACTTCATTAGTTCATTTTCTTCACAATACAAAAAAAAAATAAACTTAACGGTACAATTTGTTTATTTTACATGTCATCATTAACTTTACATTGCAAAGAGAACAAACATTCATTTTCGTACCACGGAAGTAAGTGCAACTACAGATCAGAATTTTAAGTTTTAAAAGCTTGATTTATCCGATTAATTTTTTAAGCGCATTGTTTTTAGTAAACATAACGGTATTTTTATTTTTTGGAATCAATTTCCATGTTAATAATTTGGTTTCTTAGAATGGGTAAAAATATAAGCGAAGATGTACGATCGTTGGCAATTTTACACCGAAAGGATGAAAAATCTTTTGCCGAAATAGGCAAAATATTACATCTTCAAAAGTCAACTGTACAATATATTTGTAAACGGTTCTTTGAAGAGGGAAGGATAAAAAATGTGTGTAACAAGGCACCCAGAAAAATGACCAAGTCTGCACAAAAGTTTATTCTTCGTGAAATAAGAATAGATCCCTAGTTGACTTCAGTGGAATTGAGTAAGATGTTAACTGATTTCAATGGAACCAACGTGAACCCAATTACAATCAGGCGCACACTTAAGAAACATGGCTACTATTCACGTGTATGTCGTAGAAAACCTTTGGTCAGCGAGGTCAATAGAATGAATTTTGCCAAAACTTACAAAGATAAGCTAGTAGACTTCTGGAAAAATGTCATATTCGTAGATGAAAGCAAATTCTCACTTTTCCGAAATGACAAAAAACAGGAAAAAGTTTACCGGAGACGTAAGTAAGTAAGTAAGCTCGCAGCTGTAATTAAGCACAAAGGACATCCTACACCATATTAAATTTATTAATTTTTAAATTTTTTTAAGTAAACTAAACCTCGTACGAAACTGAATGTTTCTTAAGTTCTTACCTTAATATCATTTAACATTAATTTTTTTGGCTTTTAAATGGAATTTGAGTTTTTTATTTATATTTTTCTAAGTTATTCGATTAAATTTAAAAATTAAATAATAAATAAACTGGGAAAATATTTAAATTTTTTCGAGAATAACGAATACTTCGCAAAGATATTCTTCGTACGAAACTGAATGTTTCTAAGTGTATGTTTTTCGGAAAACGTGGTTTTTGACAGTTATTAAGAATGTCGAAATTGATAGCGGGTACTTCCATATTGAAATATATTCTTTATACGTACAAATTCAGTTAATTATATATTTATAAACATAATTAGTACTAGTTTTAATTATTACTTACCTATTCCTACAGGGATCTGATTAAAATTTCTCTGAGAAAGTGTCGTCCCCTTAAGGTAGTTAGAGCCAGTTGTCTTCCATGCAAAGACGTCATTCAGTTTCCTAAATAAGACCTATTTTTTTGTAGGTGATATCGAAGGTGACAGTGTCCGGTTAAAAAACAAACCCTTTGAGTTGTAGGGATTCTTTTGATTTTTTATGAAAGGGTTTGATTGCTCTTTTAGCCTGATGAAGCTCTGGTATATTTTCCCAATGGGATATGTACATTTTGTTCTCCCAACTCTTTATTGCTGAGTTAATCTTTTTTTTATACAATAACTTTATGTAATATAACTTTATATAATTTGCGCGCGCTCATCGGATTATCCCTAAAGTACTTGTCACAGCGCGGGCGAAGGAAAATTAGGGAGAAAAGAAAGAGGTACCGATGTACGTTGGTTTTAAACGTTAGAAGTTTATAATGACTACCAAATAAAGAGCTCGGCAGGGTATTCCATAAACGGCTTAGGGACGAATGACAATATTTTAGAATACGTCCGAAAGTGTGCAGAAATGTTTTAGGCACACCTGACCAGATGTGGTCATTGTAGCCCTCAAACTTAGCGATAGGGACACAATAAGAATATACTGACTTGTATTTATCCCTAGTAGATACATCTATACGTCACCTTTATAATTAGGTGTAAAATCCCTCTGTGTTTAGCAAAAGAAAATGGCAATAAATAAACTACATACAATCGATGACAATATGAAATATTTATTACGAGTATACGGATGAGATCAATACATGGAAGATGGAAAAAGAATGATTGTTAACAAAATTCGCAGTCAAATTCACAACCTCTTGCGCGCTTTAATTTTTGAAAACTCATCTATTACCTCACTCAAATCCAAGCTTGATGCCGCCTTATTTTCTATCGTAATTAATGATAATTGTCGGAGTCGATCTTGCCCCAAATCGTTTCTCAAATAGTTTTTTATAATCTTCAGTTTACTGAAGGTGTTTAGCAAAAGAAAATGGCAATAAATAAACTACATACAATCGATGACAATATGAAATATTTATTACGAGTATACGGATGAGATCAATACATGGAAGATGGAAAAAGAATGATTGTTAACAAAATTCGCAGTCAAATTCACAACCTCTTGCGCGCTTTAATTTTTGAAAACTCATCTATTACCTCACTCAAATCCAAGCTTGATGCCGCCTTATTTTCTATCGTAATTAATGATAATTGTCGGAGTCGATCTTGCCCCAAATCGTTTCTCAAATAGTTTTTTATAATCTTCAGTTTACTGAAAGATCTTTCAGCTGCGGCAGAAGTGATTGGAATTGTGTGAAATAACAACATTGTGTATACACTTCCGTAAGGTCACATTCAAGCACGCCAAATTTCGATATAATTTCTTTACAAAATTGGTGAATGGACTATGTCTCCGTCAGCTTAGGAAGGAACAGATGATACACATTGAGGAATTGAAGCGAAAAATTTGGTCCTATTATATTGGAATATTTCATATGAAACTGATCACATTTTGTGAGTATTGTTGTTTCATTTAGGCTGAGCAAATTTTTTGGAATCAAAAAGTCCAACGTTTTACAAACTGCACTCATACCGACAAAACGCGCATCTAACTGATTGATGCGTACACTGTTGAAAATAGTTGTAAGAATATCTTTGGACAAACTCCTCCAATTGCGCAATTTCGTTGGGAACTGTAATTTCGGTGCTAAAACCGCAATGATCGATGTCATACACGAATGTGCGCAGACAGTTTAATGTTTGTAAATTCGTAGCTGTCAGTTGTATCCGTTCATCGTACAGCAGTAGATCCAAATAAGACCCGCCTCTGGGAAACGATGGGTTATCCGTCGCTTTAAGACCGACTCTGTACATGACATCGTGCTGACCACACCAATCGAGTAGTAGGTTCCCTCTGGTATTTGGCAAATTATTTCCCCAATCTCTGTGTTTAGCGTTGAAATTCCCGCCAATTATAAAATAATTCTCCCGATTCCAGCCTCAGAAGTCGAAAAAGCGTGTCGAGCTCTGTAATGAATAGGGTGGATTGTGAAGCCTCAGGTGCATAAACAGAGGCCAAGTACAGCCACTTTCCACTGCGGAGCGGTATGTAAATGACGACTGCTTCCAGCAGTCGGAACCTGCGCATCACTCCCTTGTACACTCTGTGAAATTTTATACCTTCTTTAATGAAGATCGCGATACCGCCTCCACGTTTGGATCTGGGCCGATTTCTTCTTCTAACAATATAATTATTGTACTCCAGTTTGTGCTTATCGGTTAGCTTGGTTTCACTAGCAGAAAGCACATCAGGAGTTTGGTCTTGCAGCAATTTAAACATTGCGGCTCTTCGCTCAATCCTCATTAATTAACATTCACCGCAAGGACCTTCAAAGTTTGCTCCACCATGTGCGTACCCATTACAACATGTGTTGCGTTAGGCCCGGCAGCAGCGCGTAGATCTGGTCCACCCGCTTGGCCTGTTCCTGTACCTGTTGTTGCAGCTGAGCCATCTGCCCTTGGATTGCGAGCAAGATGGCCAGCATGTTAGGTGCAGCTTCCGTTATTCTCGGAATTGGCGCCGGAGAAGCAACAGTCGCTTGCTGTACCGTAGCCCCACACCTGACGCCATTTGGGCGTAGGAAATTTGGGACGTGACGACTGGTGTTTGAAACCTAACAGGTGAACGTTTGACCTCCACCTTCTGCTGCCGAGCCAGTTTTGCTTTCTTAATGTCAGCGAATTTAGGACAACCCCGATAGTTTGCGGTGTATCCCACGTTTCGACATAACACGCACGAGTCAACACTCAGAGCACACTCCCCGGAACTGTGGTTCTTAGCGCACTTCACGCATCGAGGCTGCATTTGGCAGTTCGACGCGGCGTGCCCGAACCTCTGGCATTGTATAACGCCTTCACTCTTTTTGGGTTTTTCCCAGTGAACCACCTGGTAGTCTAGGACATTGATACTCCTTAGACTATCCAGACGGCTTTCGGGACTGAGCTTCACCAGGAAGAACGGCAGACTCCATTTCTCCCGCCTGGCTCTAGCTGTGATAAATGACTTTACCCCCCCTTGAGTCCTTCGCACTCCTTCTCTTTGAGCAGTGCCAAGATCTCTTCAGGATCAGGAGACGGTTCAACCCTTTTAGCAGCATCGATCGCCGCTTTTCACACTTCGGTGTGAATGAGTAGTGCTCCGTTGTAGTTTTTTTTAGGACCTCTTTCATTTTCGCGTAGACTTCAACTGTAATACAGTGGATGGCATGGCGATCGTTCCCCAATCGCTTAATATTAAAATTATTATCAATGACCAGCCTACACAGGTCCTTGGTTGCACTTACCTCTAATTTATAGGTGTCAATAGGAGGCACTTTCTCCTTCTTCTTCTGTCGCTGCTGTTGTTGTTGCTGCAGTTGCTGTTTCTGCTGCTGCTGGTTTTGTTGTTGCTGCAGTTTTTGCTTCTGCTCTTGTTGTTGGGAGCTCTCCAGTTGTAATTGCTCCCTCTGCCTGCGTGCAGTTTGCTTTTATTTAATAGTAAGCACTTTTTCCTCCAGCTTTTGTATGCTGCTGTTAATGTCGTTTATTAGTTCATCCTCGTCTTCCGACTCAGATGCCGCTTGAGAGGCAAAGTTATTATTACCCCCTCATACTGGACCTCATCTTTATCTTCATCAGCTCTTAAAACTGCACTTATTTTTTTTTTGTTAAATTAGGAGGGGTTTTCAACCGCTTCCTCCTTTTGATGGCTTTCGCCAACGCACCGCCAACAGTATTGTTGCCTTTTTCTCCCGTTATGGGAAGAGCAGAACGTTCTCCACCATCCATCACGTGATTTTATTGGTTTTGGTCCGGGATCGAACTCGCATCCCACGATTTGATGACCGACGCCTCTAACCGCTTGGCTACCGAGTCAACTAGAAAATTGCGACCAATTATATTTACGAAGAAAATTTTTTCACTTTTTCACTTTAGGAAAAGCCGAGACACATCTATTCTCCTCGGAGATCTGCGAACGACTAACACTCAGAGTGATTCGAAGGTTATAAATCAACTTTTGTTTTTTGTGCTTGAAACTCTACACAGCCAAATCTACGTGTCAGTGTTATGCCTTCACATGCATAATTTTTCTGACTGAGTTCCAATTACACAAATGAAAAACTTGTCATGGGTAGGATTCGAACCTTGACCCTCCGAATGAGAAACGATGGCTATTTCATTTTTTTTTTCATTTAATACGCATTTTTATTTTTATACTTCATTTACACTTACAAGCTAGACAAAAAAATGCTTAAAAATTAGCTTAAATAACTTACAAATAATCTTATTCTATCTTACTGGCCCTATGCGGGCACTCTAAGTTAAACATAATACTTAATCTTTGTCTTTCGACGTTTCTTACAGACTATTTTTATTTTTGTTTTTACATTTATTAAAACTAAAACTAAGAAAATAAACTTTATGTAGAAAAACTTAGTATATGGACATTTGTTATAATTTAAAACTTAAAACTAAACCTATAAACTACCTAAAACTAAATCTTAACTACTTAACCCTACTTAAACTAGCTAATCCTATACCGTATTTTAGAGAGTGTTACCCACCTCTGTTCGAATATTATTTTTTTTTTTGTGATTTTTATTTTTTATTATTTATTTATTTTTTCTTTTTTTCTTAAATCTAGCGGCACTGCCAATCTGTCCTGGATCAGACCTTTCATATCTAGGTACAAGAACGCTTCTGGAGGAACAAAGCCGTCAAAGCGAACTCTCTCATGATACATGTAATTAGGGTAGAAAGCCCCGGAGATCAGGTTGTTCGATGAGGTCATTGCTCTTGAAATGTGCCTTCGACTCAACTTAATGACGAAATTGTTCACTCTTATTAGGTTCGCCCTATTGTACAAGACCTCATTAGGATAGAATTTTATGTACTCAGACTCTGGTGTTCTGTATAAGCGAAGACAAGTCCTGAGATAAGACCTCTCAAACACCCGAATCTTTTCCAATAAACTTGCTCTTACGTTGAACCACACGGGACATCCAAACACAAGCATAGGCCTGATAAGGGCCATGTAACAGATAACCTTTACCCTCGCATCGAGTTGGCTGTTATAAAACAGTCTCTTTGTAAGGGCAAAAGCACCTTTGGCTCTGGCCAGAGCAACATTTATATGTTTATTAAAATACAGATATTGATCTAGCCAGATCCCAAGGTATCTAACTACATTCCGACAAGCAAGTGGCTGCCCGTGCTGCCTCACGATCGAGAACTTTCGCCAATTTTTCTGGTATCCCTAGAGGCGTCCTAAACAAAATGGTTTCTGACTTCTGAAAATTGCTTTTCAACTTCCAGTCATCGCAATATCAATTAATTTTATCGAAGTCACGTTGCAAGAGTATATTAATAACCTCAATCTTTGGACCTGACCTGTACGCGATTAAGTCGTCTGCGTACGCTATGGCATTGTGAAGTGAACCTATCAGATCATTTGTGTAAATGTTGAATACCTAGGATCGGCGAATTTACCGCACCTTGTTGCAGACCGTTTTTAATGTTAAATGTTCCAGCAGAAGTCACATCGCCATTCTTCACGATGAACTGTCTACTGGAGGGCATATCAAAAAGAATATACAGCAGTGGCTTACTAATGCCCAACCTGTCCAGCTTGAAAAAGAGTCCTTCTAACCATACGGTATCGAAAGCTTTACCAGTGCACTGATTCTTGCCTTTGTTCCATTGGATATCAGAAACCAGTTTAGACGCAGCATGAATAACATCATGCCCCGCCTTGAAACCCAATTGATTATCCGGAACTATATGTTTGTCCTCAATTCACTTAGTCAGGACTCTATTGACCACCTTCTCGAAAACCTTACTGATGTTTGAAAGGAGACTGATCGACCGGAGATTCGCCGGATTGGATGTGTCTTTATCCCTTTTGGGGTATACAACCGCTGTTTTCCAATGCGTTGGATAATGTGCATTATTCATTGCATGTCCACCGCTTCTAGTGGGAGATGTCGAAGTACAATGTTCGGTATTTCATCGGTTCCCACTGATTTCTTACTTCTAAGCGATTCGAAGAACATTTGGATGTAGTACCATTTCATTGGTGATGACATTATCTCGAATCGCCAATTCACTATTTCATTTCGAAGGTAGAAATTGCGCACATGGACTCGATTGCGTGGTCGTGGTCGGGCCAATGATGTCATTCGCCTTATATACTTCCTGGAAAGTCGCTCCTATAGCCTCTACCTTCTCCTGTGGATCCTCGATCACAAAGAAGTTGTCATCATCAACAGCCTCATTTGGATCTATGCGTCCTGCTATAAGTATGTTCTCGTTGTCCGTCTTTCGGGCTATTTTAAGACACGAAAGGTCGTTTTGATCTTTTCTCCGAAATATTTTATTTATTTGCGGGAACATATTCGAGTTGCTGGTATTTACAACTCGAATTTTGTTGTTCCAATACAAACTTACAGAAGCCCTGAAATTTTCATTTATTAAGACTTGGAGGTTTTTGATCGACGACTTTAGCGTCATAATCTCCGGGTTATGTCTGTCAGTAAACTGTCTGTACAAGGTTTTTAGCCTTGATAGCAGTCTACTTTTATGTCGGTGCAGTGCGTCAATCGTTGCGTTGCGGAATAAGTCTTCCTTGTCAGTGTGTATCGAGGTATCGTTTTGTCCATTGTTCGTTTAATTGTCTCGTCCATTAGTTTTATATATGATACCTCGGTATCGTTTTGTCCATTGTTCGTTTAATTGTCTCGTCCATTAGTTTTATATATGATACCTCGGTATCGTTTTGTCCATTGTTCGTTTAATTGTCTCGTCCATTAGTTTTAGATACCTGTCAATCTCCTCGTTTGACAGATTTCTATTGGACGGTGGGTAGAGCGAATTCGAGGAGAGCGTCAGTATTCTGGAGAAGTGTGTCCAAGCACCCTGCTATAATTGTAGGAATGCTTTTGGACAAGCTAACCTAATTCCGCAATTTCGTTGGGAAAAGTTATTTCGGTGTTGAGACCGCAATGATTACTGTCATACACGAAAGTGCGTAGACAGTTTGTAGTTTGTTGGTTAGTGCACGTCAGTTGTATTCGTGAGTCGAACAGCTGGAGATCCAAATAGGACCCGTGTCTGGGAAACGACGGACTATCCGACGTTTTAAGCCCGAGTCGATACATTATACTGTGCTGACCCCACCAACTTAATAGTAGGTTCCCTCTAGTATTTGGTGTACTATTTCCCCAATCTCTATGTTTGGCGTTGAAATCTCCGCCGATAATAAAGTAGTTCTCCTCCAATTCCAGTCTTAGGAATCAAAAAAGTGGCTCGAGCTCTGAGATGAATAAAGTGGATTGAGTAGCCTTAGGTGCATAAACAGACACCATGTATAACCGCTTTCCACTACGGAGAGGGATATACACGATGCATACTTCCAGCACCTGGAACCTACGTACTACATGGCTGTATACTCTTTTGAAACGTATACCTTTTCTTACAAAGATTGCAACGCCTCTTCCCATAGTGAAGTTGGGTCGGTTTCTCCGTACTATTTTATATCTTTTGTGCCCATTTTGTGTCCTTTGGTGAGCTTGGTTTCGCTAACCAAGATCATATCAGGGGCTTGGTCTTTAAGCAACTTAAACAGTTCCTGTTCCTGTATTTGACGCTGAAGCTGAGCCATCTGCCCCCCAATAGAGAGCAAGATAGCCAGGATGTCAGGTACAAGTTCCGGTGCTCTAGGCGTTGGGGCCTGAGAAGCTACCTTTGGTTGTTGTACCGTATTTCGCCTACCTGCCGTCATTTGGGCGTAGGTAACGTGGGGAGTAACGGCTGGTGTTTGTGCCTGCACGAGTGGACGTTTAACTTCCACTTTCTGCTGCCGGGCCAGATTTATTCTTTTGATGTACTGGAATTTGGGACAAGCCCGATAATTTGCGGTGTGTCCCGTGCTCCTACATAAAGCACAAGAGAGTTGGCTTTTTTCTGACGCTCCGTCCTTACCTAGAGCGTATTCCTCGAATTTGTGGTTCTTTCCACACTTCACGCATCGAGGCTGCATTTCGCAGTTCGACGCGTCGTGCCCGAACCTTTGGCAGCGAACACATTGTAAAATCATTTCGCTCCTCTTTAATTTTTCCCAGTGTACAACCTGGTAGTCTGCACTTTGATGCTTCTTATACCATCCATTTTGCTGTTGGGACTTAGCTGAACCAGGAAGAACGGTAGTTTCCGCTTCTCCCTTTTGCTCTAGCCGTGATGAATGGCTTAACCCCTACGAATTTGAGCTCTTCGCACTCCTTCTCTTTGAGCAGTGCAAGGAGCTCCTCCGGATCAGTCGACGGTTCTAAATCCCTCAGTAGCATTGTCTGCAGCTTGTCCCCCTTCGGGGTATAGGAGGAGAACTCCGTCGTCGATTCCTTCAGTAAGTTTTTTATTTTAGTATAGCGCTCCACTGTGTTACAGTGGATCGCATACCTATCTAAACTAAGTCTTTTAATGTAAAAATTATTTCCTATGGCCGACTTACATAACTCAATAGTTTCTTTCAACTCTTAGTTGCTTAGTTGTTGTTGTTGTTGCTGTTTCTTCTGCTGCTGCTGCGATTTTTGTTGCTGTTGTTGTTTTTGCTGTTTATTTTTAGGTTGTGGTTTAGGATCCCTCTTTGTTAGTTCTTGTACTGGTTTTTGTATTTTTTGTTATTTTAGTGGCTGGTTATGTTTTTCTTGTATTAGTTCCACGTTGGTGTTTTGTTGTTTCTGAGGGATCCGAAGTTGTTGCTGTAGCTTCTTCTCCCTCCTTGCCACTTGCTTCGCTCTTATAGCAAGCACTTGTTGCTGTAGCTGTATGATGCTACTATTTATGGCTTTAACCTCGTCCTCTTCGTCATCTGACTCAGAGGCAGCTAGGAATGAAAAGCTATTGTTTCAACCCATGTAGTGGCCTTCCCCACCGTCAGAAACATATGAGTATTCTTCTTGCCTCTTTCGCTCTTGTTGTTGTGTCGCTGCTTTTGTTGACGTTGTTGGCGCCTCTTCCCTTGCTCCACCAGGCAGCTTCTCAGTAGATGCTGATAGGAAAGGGCGCTTCACGAGGTTAGGAGTTGGCTTCAGCTTCCTCCTCCTCTTATACGTAGTTTCCGAACGGGCCGAAATTACGGTTTGGTCATCAGATGACATCGTGCCATCTCCCGGACCTGTTATTTGGAAGAAGCGGTGGCTAGTACCACTACACCACGGCCACCCCCAGATGAGATGCATAAGTTTGTTTTAAGTGAATGCGTGCCGAAAATTACATTACTTGGCATTTTATTGCTCTTTCAAACTTCAGCGTTTTTTTGGAAACAGCATCAAACAGCATCTTCATCATGTAAAAAGTTCAGACATGCTCAATTTCGAACAATTTTATACCCTGTTAACCAAAATAGTAGCCATAAAATTCTCGTTTTCTTTATTAAACAAGAGTTTCGAAACTATCGCTTGAAGCTTAAATAAACGACTATCCCATCGATAAGCACAACACACAGGGATTGAATGTTACCAGAATCTATGAAGTATGGAATATTAGACGTTCCTTCAAATACCACTTTGGATTCAATATGACGCTTATTCTCAGCCGGTTACTCCACAAACCTTTGTGCGCGTGCTAGATTAGATTCAAAACTCATAGTTGTACTATAGTTTTCCAGTCACTCCCCGTCATTGCCAGTGGCATTCTGTACCTTCGTACTGTCAGCCGTAACACTTGTCTCTAAATTGCTCTTAATCGTAGTCTTAATTGCAAGGTATCATATCATAATATCAAAGAATTTACACGGTTGTACTGATGATAATACAGGTACTTCTAATACTTATACTGATATGATCACTAACATTATTTATCGAATTCATATGAACCCATGCACACCTACCTCAATGTTTGATGAATCAACAAAATTACCTACACATTAGTCGCGTTCTCTAGGGCTATTCACACTTTAAGTGCACACTTTAAAACGCCACTTTTACAATCCTTTCATGTTCCATATAAGATGTCATCATTATCCTCACTTGAGTATGAATAAAAGTTGGATGAGTTCATGTACGTGCTTCTGTTGATGAGCCAAGTTTTTGTGTTACCAGTGCAGTTTGTATATTACGTATGTATGAACATACTCGTATGTACTTTTATATACTCATGTGTAAGGACTCCCTTGACGAATGTGTTTAACAGAAGGCAGAAATAAAAATAGTGTACGAGTGTATATATATTTTGTATATTTTACCTTTTACATAATAGGCTAACTTATTTCGATATAATTACCTATATGCATATATAAATTAAATTGCTTAGCATTGTCGGTATTTGTGTTTTTTGTGTTTGTTGTAGATTATGACTAGGGAATTCAGAGTGGACGTAGCCAATATACGCGGGCTAAGAAGTAATCACTTTTCTGCGTACGTCCACGTCTGTAAGTACAGACCAGCTGTTTTGGCACTTAGTGAAACACAGGTAGATCCCCGCCCACACCTATCAGATCATTCTGATCTGAAGCTACCTGGCTACGAGCTAGTGCCATTATTCTTCTCTCACCGCGGTCTCGCCATTTACGTGCGTAGTGATGTAGCTTACCAAACTCCACCACAATGTGATCCATGTTCCAATCCGGAATTCAACTTCATGTGGTTAAAATTCCATCTCCGTAAGCAAATTATCCACTACTGCTTTATTTACAGAAGCCCCAAACTGGACAGCAATTCGACTTTTAACGAGTTTGATGCGCTGTCTGACTCCATTTAAAGAATTGTATCCCTGTATCCTCATACTGAAATCGTTATTACGGGCGACTTCAATATACACAATTCTGGGTGGCTTCGACATTCTGGACAGACAACACCCGAAGGACGGGGTGTTGAGATCTTCGCTGCGGAAAACAACCTAACGCAGCTTATAAATGAGCCCACGCGAATACCAGACATTGATAGTCAGACCGCCAACACCCTGGACTTGTTTTTAACTTCTCATCCTGATAAGTACACCATTGATGTGCTCTCCCCTCTAAGCTCGTCGGACCATTGTGTCATATCAGCTAATTTCTCGTACACCGACCACACAGTTAGAGAAAAAATTCCTAAAAGAACCGTATGGCAATACGAGAAATCCAACTGGAGCGGTCTTAACAGCTTCTTTAGAAATTTTAACTGGTCGTTATGCTTCCTCGATAACGACGTGGATGCCGCTGCTGATATGATTACAGACACCATTCTCTTTGGAATGAGATCCTTTATTCCTCATCGGATGAAGAGTATCAAACCAAAAGAAAAGGCATGGTACGACTTGTACGATCAGCGAGTCTGACCGCTTTGATGTAAAAACTTACGTTATTATTTTAGTAGGAAAATTCACATCAAAAATGAATTGGAATTGGGGGGTTATGGATTCTGTGGGTCTTTCCGGGTGTAATATATTTTTTGGTAATTTTTTCCACAGCGAGAGCACAGATGACGCAGCGACAGGAGACGACGAATCAAAAAAACCAAGCGTGAACAAGAGAAAAAAAAGAGGCCCAAACTGAGCGTTTATTGCTTTTTATACAATTCAATTGGTATAAATTTTAACGAAAGCTAACAATCATTAAATACGATAAATATGGCGGCTCGATATTCGTAGGCGCCAAGTTTAAATATTAACGAAATTTAGTACAATGAAGATTATGGATTTAATTCAAACAATTTGCAATTTACAATTCAATAAATATCGTGTTGTGTGTTGTTGATAAAGTGCTCCAACATTCCGCCCCCTTTGAAAGGTCCCTTTCAAACAGGAAGGACAGCAAGCTTGCGAATTGGACGTCGTAAAACGCCTTTTGTCGTCCGGATGTCAGCAACTCTCACCATGGCATCATTGCCGGGAATAGTTTTAATGACTCTACCAAGCAGCCACTTCTGGGGAGGAAGGTTATCGTCATGTACGATGACCATTGCGCCAGCTTCCAAATTCTGCTGAGGGGAGGACCACTTTGACCGTTGCTGAAGTTCGTTGAGGTATTCGTTTGACCAGCGCTCCCAGAAATGAGTTTTGACAGCGTTTATGCGACGCCATCTTTGCAGGTAGCTGATATCAGATACATCTTCTGGTGCTTCGGGAATGGCCCTTAGTGCTGCTCCGATGAGAAGATGCCCAGGAGTTAAAGCTTCAAAATCGTTGGGATCGGTTGATAGCGAAGATATTAGCCGGGAATTCATCACGGCTTTAATCTCGACCAATGCTGTTGAAAGCTCTTCAAATATCAGCTTAGCGTTGTGAAGACTTCGATAGAGGTGTCCCTTTGCAACCTTGACGGCGGGCTCCCAGAGCCCACCGAAATGTGGAGTCCTAGGTGGGATGAAATGAAAATTAATATTGTCATTAGAACAAAAGTGTAATCAAGTGTAAGTGATTTTTGTTGAAACAACATTTTGCGGAATTCCTTAAGTTTTGAGTCGGCCCCCACAAAATTTGTAGCGTTATCACAAAAAATTGCATGTGGTAAGCCTCGACGACCAATCATCCGCTTTAAAGCTGCTATGAATGCGTCTGCAGATAAATTTGATACGGCTTCAAGGTGGACAGCCTTTGATGCAAAGCAGCCGAAAACTGCAATATACGTCTTGTAGGGAATCTTGCCACGAATCCTATAAAAAGTATGAATTGGTCCACAAAAATCCACACCACAACGAGAAAAAGGACGAGACGAGATAAGTCTTTCAGCAGGTAGATCACCCATGACCTGTTGAAGTAGCTTCGGACGGTATCTTGTACAAGATACGCAGTTTCTGCCGACCTTCCTAGCAATATTTCTTGCGTTGACGATCCAGAATCGTTGTCTTATTAGTGCAACAAGAGTCTTGGGTCCTGCATGAAAATTTGATATATGTACATCCCTAACCATTGAGAGAACAAAGTTTGACTCCTTTGGAAGAAGAAATGGATGTTTCTGCTCCTCTGGAACGTTCGCATTCTTCAGTCGACCTCCTACTTTTAGCAATTGAATTCCGTTGAACTCATCAATGAACGGGCTTAAACACTTGATGGCTCCTTTAGGTTGTTTCCCACGTTGAATCAGGTCGATTTCATTAGCAAAATAATATGTTTGAATAATCCATACGATTTTATGAAGTGCAGAATCTAATTCCATGGGAGTAAAAAATTTCACATTTTCCACCGAACGTTTCCTCATCCTATTGACAATCCGTAATACGTATGCGAAAATGCGTATTGTTTTTCTATAAGAGCTATACTTATTTACGATATCCACTAAATACGGTGATTCGTCTGGATGCTTTTTTACTAAGCAATGCGGTTTTTCTCTTTTCTAACGTAAGGACTTCCGAAGAAAGTTCTTCATTCAAGTGAAGTGGCCATTTTTCAGGGTCTTCCAACAAAAAGGAAGGTCCAGAAAACCATATCGAGTCTCTTAGCCCCTGCAAGCTTAATTTTTGCAAATGGTTGACCGATTGTGGAACTGAGAATGTAGTTTCTAAAGTACTGTTCCTTACTGCACCTAGACCCGCTAGGATTTTCGTTTTTGTAGAAATGTAAAGCTCTTCAAGCTCACCTCTTGCCGTATCCGTAGGGGTTAAACGTTTAAGCGACATTCTAATTCAGTTGGTGACAGTTCACCTTTGATACGATTTTTTATTCTGGTTATGCTTCCCTTGGTTGAGAAACACATTTGCTTTAACTCCTCTATCGATGGTTTCGACATTATGAAAAAAGGGATCAAAAAATACAATTGATAATGAAGTTTGCCAAAGTGCAGAAACCTGACGAACGTGAAATGATTTTTTTTGCTCCAAGGTCTGCGAGAAATGAAAAATGATGCGAAACTAAATAGCTATGGACGAACTTTCAATTGCGACAATGAGATCGAAGATACAATCAACTAAAAGTATAGCGAAGCCCTTATACGAGTATGACCATTTATAAATTTACAATAAACTTGAAATTGTAGTAGCACCGTGTCTGTACGAAGAATAAAACGATATTGTCAGATTAATTCCAACAAGCTGCTACCTGCTAGCTTCACACCGAAATTCCAATAAAAATCCGAATATTATTGCTTCAAAAATCCACTGATAACTGCTGTTAAACTATTAAAATCATGTCCAATGATGATATGTGTCTGCGAGCTCTTGTTCCGCTGCGATATCAAATGAATCGGCCGATAAAGTTGTGATGCACTATGATGCTCAATTGTGTGGAACCTGTTGCCAAACGAATTTGCGAAACGTGTTCCTTACGAAAGAAAAACTAATGTCGATGAGTTGTTTGTTTCCTGTAGAAACCGAAATGAAGCGATCGAGCGAAAGGGCGACGATTTTCCTGGATTATATAAGATGTCTGTGTGATGAGGAAGGAAACGACGATTTGAGTGGGCGAATGAGCGAAGACTATTTTGCAAATGAGCGAAGACTATTTTGCGAATGGGCGAAGACTGCCAAATTGAAAAAAAATGTGTGGAACGTAAGAAACTGCGACATTATCTTTGTGGATTCTAATTTTGATCTTCTCCCGACAAGATGTACGCATTAATATTATTGTGGAATATGCACTCGTATGTCATGAGTAATACACTTCAATGTTGTTTCAGCACTTTTTTTTTATAAAATTAATGTAATACAATTTATAAAGGATACAATTTGCATGCAGTATATCTCCTCGTATGTCGAATGTGCGTTTTGTGTAATTTTGATTTTAATTGATTGGATGGATATTTTGATGATGATAAAGTAGTTTTAGCTAACGCACATTCGAATAGATGAAGTGTTTCTTACGTACCTTTGCAGGGAGGATACTTAGCTTTCCCTGTATTTTTTAGTCGATGGGACAATAAATGTCTTTTGGCTCTCCTTTCCTCTTCTTCCTTGGTGGTGATGATTGGTGTTGGTGCTTCCAATGTGACTTTCGCCTTGCTTTTTTTTGTATTAGCGTAAACCGATAACCGAACGCGACTCACTGTCTCACTGTTCTTTTTTGTAGGTACTACTCGTATGTTCACTTTGAGTTTTTTTTTTAATTTTTTTTTTTTTTGCACAACGATACCGATACAACTCGAAACCGAAAAGATTGCCTCACGTTTTGGCGCCAAAATGTACGATCAGCGAGTCTGACTGCTTTGATGTAAAAATTTAAGTTATTATTTTAGTAGGAAAATTCACATCAAAAATGAATTGGAATTGGGGGTTTATGGATTCTGTGGGTCTTTCCGGGTGTAATATATTTTTTGGTAATTTTTTCCACAGCGAGAGCACAGATGACGCAGCGACAGGAGACGACGAATCAAAAAAACCAAGCGTGAACAAGAGAAAAAAAAGAGGCCCAAACTGAGCGTTTATTGCTTTTTATACAATTCAATTGGTATAAATTTCAACGAAAGCTAACAATCATTAAATACGATAAATATGGCGGCTAGATATTCGTAGGCGCCAAGTTTAAATATTAACGAAATTTAGTACAATGAAGATTATCGATTTAATTCAAACAATTTGCAATTTACAATTCAATAAATATCGTGTTGTGTGTTGTTGATAAAGTGCTTCAACACGACTCGAGCTGTAAAGAGGCCGTCAGGATCAGAGAAATGTTTTTTCGGTCCTACAAGACCAACCCGACAGAGGAAAACCGAAAAAAGTTCAAACGAGCCAGAAATGACTGCAACGCCTTTCTTAAGCGTGTGAAATTCCAATACGACCAACAACTGAGGCAAAAAATACTGCAATGTATCCTCATCCTCCATCCCAACGCTCATTTACAATGACATTCCAGCTGTCAGCTCTTTGGATAAGGCCAACCTACTTGAGGCACACTTTGCGGCCAGCTCAACACTCCCAGATTGTGCTTTGTCTCCGCCTACACTTGATTGCGTCGAATCTTCAATGGGACGAATCTACTTTCGCACTCGTGTAGTAGCAAGAGTACTTAAAGATCTCAACATACATAAATCCGCTGGTCCAGATGGTATATCTCCCCTTCTTCTGAAGAGGTGTTCTTCCTCGCTGGCAAAACCACTGCGTAAGCTTTTTCATCAATCCTACACTTTAGGACTCTTCCCGAGCAGATGGAAAACAGCATTTCTCACCGAAAAGTGGAACCAAAGCGTACATCAATCTGGCGAAAGCAAGATAGTTGCACTTGATATTTCTAAGGCATTTGACAGAGTTTGGCATCAAGCTCTTTTGTCGAAAATGCGTTTATTTGGGATCGACGACTCTCTTCTTCAATGGATTAGAAAATACCTTTCGGAACGTTCAATTCAAGTTGTCTTGGACGGTTTCAAGTCTGATATTCACAAAATAAATGCTGGTGTGCCAGGGCTCTGTTCTGTCACCGACACTCTTTTTAATTTTCATTAACGATCTCTTGTCTGCTACTTCTAATCCAATATATTCCTTTGCTGATGACAGTACTCTCTGCTTTTCATATTCGTTCCCGGACTCACGGCCCTGCTCTTCGGCTGTAGAACGAGAACGGCAGCGCATGCTAAGCTCATTAAATTCCGATATCAACAGCATAACCAATTGGGGAACTATCAACAGAGTGGAATTTAATGCTTCCAAAACACAATGCTGTCTGATGTCGTTAAAGCGAAATTTAAACACCCAGCCATTATCCATGAATTGCACTTGCATCGTCGAAACCGAAAAACTTTCCATTCTCGGAATGTGTGTCCACGACAATTTACGTTGGAATGACCACATATTTGATGTCGCCAAAAATACTCCGAAATGTCTAGGTTTCCTCAAGCGATGTAAGAAATATTTTACCCCTTCTGATCTGGCCTCAATATATAAGGCATTCATCCGCCCAAAATTGGAGTACAACTTCCCCATCTGGTCAGGTGCTCCTAAAACATTTCTGCACCTGCTAGATAGGATCCAAAACCGTGCGATAAAACTTATTGATGATACTAATATCAGTCAGTCAATGGACACCCTCGAACACCGACGAAATGTCTCGTGTCTCACTTTGTTTTATCGCTATTTCCACCACCAGTGTTCCATTGAAATCGCCAGTAGCATTCCGCCCATTCAAACTTTCAACCGTAACACCCGTCTCGCTATGAATGCTCATCAGTATACCCTCAAGCCCATTTTCGGACGTACTCTAAAATATCGTGATTCGTTCCTAAGCCGTACAACTCGCTTATGGAATGCCCTGCCGATCTCTGTATTTCCTGGTTGTTATAACTTGCAAACATTTAAAAACAATGTACATCGGTACCTCTCTTTTCTTCCTCCCTAAATTTCCTTTGCCCGCGCTGTGTACAATCATCTTAAGGGTACTCAAACCCCTTGAGCGCGCGCTCATTATAAAAAAAAAAATCAATAAACTTGCTTCTAGATTTGAAAATAACTACACTTTTGTGAGTTTAAATATTATACAGTATGCAAAACTCGTATTCGTACACCCATGCTCTAAGCAGAAAATTGTTTTTTGATGCATAATTATAAAAAGATATTAAAAAAAAATATTTCTCTTTATTAACGATGCAATTACTAACAAAATTAAATAAAGTAATACTATTGTTTCATATTTTCATTTCTTTTAGTTTTGTACAGAAACTGTTTTTTTTTCTGAAAATAAGGGTGTAGGAATGTGAGCTCTTCATACTGTATAAATACATAGTGCTTGTATAATACTAAACATGTTGCAATATTTATTTAAATAAAGTTATAGGACGATGTTTCCATCGCGTCCGATCTTCAAATACAGATATTGTAACTCTCATTTATGTCAAATTGAGAAATGTGACAGATGGTTTGATACTTGTGTATATGTATCTAGTAAACTAACACTTAAGCAGCATTTCCAAATTAAAATAACAACAAAAACGATCGAATACGTTAATATATCTAATCATAGTAGTCATTTGCAAGATATCATTCGTTTTTTTTACATATAATATAGAAAATGATTTGCATTTAGTTTCCACTGATGCCTTTTATTTACGTGGGCTATTCGAAGCCTAAAATGGATAAATACAATATCGTGTGTTGTGGTTGAAGGTCTGAATTGGGAATTGCTACAAGGATTTCGATGGAGCTCTGATTGTGAAAACATTGAAAGAACGACGTAAGGCAAGAAACACTAAGTTTATGTTCGATCGTGTCAATTGTCTGTGCAAAATTGGCTTCACCTCTGAGTTTCATCGCCTGGTTTTGAATCCAGTCCAGTACGTGGGGAGTAGTCTTAAGAGCACTAGATCAGATGTGAGTATTATTTTTTTTAAATATTAACCAGATTGGTGTACAGTAGACTGTGGTTCCACTTTTCGGTGAGACATTCATTCCATCAAATAGTGGACCTATGAAAACCGTTCTGCCTCGACTTTCACGAACTTGGATAAAAGGGACATACTCGTATGTATATAAGTAACATGGATATGCAGGAGCTGGACAAAGAAAGAAGAAACACCTTACCTTTGAGAATATTTTGTGTTTTAATGTTTTAATAAGTAAAACATCTGGTACAATCGTTCTACGCTCGAGAGGTTTTGCACCAATTCTTTTCCGATCGAATAAACGGATCTTATACAATTAAGGTTAAATTGAACGACTATATCAATCGTCTTAATTTTTGAAAAATACGAGTATTAATCCTTACGGAATTGTTAGTTTCTAACGACGAGAGTAATAGTTACAAGACTTTTTAACATTAATATTAGTTTATACGAGTATCTCTTTTTTCTTATACATATTTTGTACATACATACATTCTACTGTGCGCTTTTTTTTATATGTAGGTAGTGTCAGTTAAGCAGTTTTTAACTCAAAGTTATGAAGAGAAGGTTTATGTAAAAGAACATACTCGTATTTATGTTTATTTTTACAATTTATGAAGTTTTTTTCTGTTGGGAATTACATAAGTGCCACAAGATACTCTAGCTGATGCTAACTAATTTTCTCAAGGGCTTTGCCATTTGCTATCATGGTTAGCTTATTTCGTCATAGAAGAACTTGATCAAATAATGTTGGTTTCATATTAGTTAAAACAGAAAATGAATTCCGTGAATAAGCTTGGGCATTGAAATGTTCAATGTTCAATCCGGTTTGAAGTGGTGTTTATATGAGCATATTGAAACAATACACATTGAGTCAATGCATTGTATCGCTGCAGAGTTCCGTAAACCGAAGCGAGAAGTCGGAGCCTGTCATGCATGTGAAGTGCGTGAACATTATGCTGCCGACTGTGAAAAATACAGGAAGAAGGGGTTGGTTCACCATGTACAGGATGAAGAAGACAATAAATTTGTAAGGGATTTATACTTAGATTTTTATATAACTATTAACAGTCAAATTTTACTAGAATGCGTAATCAACGAACACAGGGAATCCCATCAGTTTCATCCGTTTGAAGTTCGTACCAAGTTATCCAAAATTAAAAAATAAAAATGTTGTGATTTACTCAGGAATAAACAAAACTATCATAAATTAGCTATTCTTGGAAAATAAAAAAATAGTGTTATTGATAACACTGTTATCAGATAACAATGTTCCGTTGAACATATTTGTTGTATCAGATCAGACGATGGCATACCTCGTAGTCTTAGGGAGAGATTTCCTTATAAAATCTAGATTAAGTTTACAGAGAAAAAGAGAATGCAAAAGTAATGATAATAAAACGAACAACGATGCAAATAATTCAGGGAAAGAAGGTACAGTTCAAAATGTTAAACTTTGGTAAAATGAGATGTGTAGGTCTGATTTAGTGGAAGTAGAATGTGATAAATTAGACATAAATATAAGTGATTTTAATACCAGAGAGAAAACGATTGATATGTTTAACCGTTATTAAACATATATGTTATGGGTTATATGTTATGTAAACAGTAAGCGTCACCAGATGTCAAATAGGAAATGAAATTCCCTTAACCGATGAGAAGTCATTCCATTACACCCCGAGAATGTTATTATATTTGGAAAAAAGTAGGTTACAAGAAATCATAAACGATTTATTATATAAAATGATTATTAGACCCAGTGATTCGGAGTATGCCTCACCGGTTGTGTTTGTGAAAAAAAGGACGGGAGAGGTACGATTTTGCATTGACTATCGCGTTTTGAACAAAGTAACTTTGAGGGATAACCATGCCTTGCCACTAATCGATCACCTTAGAGACTGACCCGTTATTATGTATGGATGAAAACTTGAATGCAGGGTCTGCATTTTTCCCGTCCCGCGAAACGTAAAGGCAGTCCATTGCTTTCTGGGATTATGCTCCTATTTTAGAAGGTTTGTTTAATATTTTCCAGTAATTGTAAACGGAAGCGATACTGAGCTCTACAGTTACTGTAAAACACTGTTGGATTGCGTAGGATATGTATGGGGTAACGTGGTAACCGAAACTCCCAGTCCTCCTGTGGAGATATACTCGTATATTGTTCGATCTGACAGAAAACAGTTGCTCTGAAGAGAGTTGCTACGGGAAAAAATTAGATTGGACGAATATTTTGCGTAATCAATTGGATGCAACAGTTAATATTAACCAAATCGAATGTAGGAAAAAGCATTTTAACCCAAAGATGATGGTAACGTAATTTCCAAATTTATTTGCACCAACTACTGGAAAGATTACGGGGTCTTCAAGCTCTCTTGTATTTAATAATAAATGCGACTGCTACAGACATTAAGGGTAGGCGAATCGCGTTTCCACTATAGCACGCAATTCAATGCGAGCTGGAAACCCAAGAGGCGGAAGGGTTGGTAATGAATGGACAAGAGCGAATGAGGCACCCCAATTGTGGTTGTGCCTAAAAACAATGGCGCTGTCCGCGTCTGCTGCGACTATAAAATTACGGTGAATCCGGTATTGGTTGTTGAAGTGCTTCATTACCTGCAATCGAAGAGTTGTTTAGTAAAATGGGAGGAGTTACTAGATTTACAAAAATTGATTTGTCCACCGCTTATCTTCAAATAGAAATACATCCAGAGGATACACATATTCTTACCTTGAGTTTGTACCAGCGCACACGTATGATGTATGGGATTGCCTCTGCTCCTGCGAAATGGCAACGCTTTATGGAACAATTAGTTGGGGATATACCAGGTGTATCAGTATTCTTTTACGATAACAAAATCACAGCCGGTGACGATACAACTCATATCAGTCGTGTAGAAAAAGGTTTAGCTATAGATTAAACAGTCATAATATGTGAGTAAACTGGACTTAGACTGAATGCATAGGGGAGCGCATTGAGTACGGCGGGTATGTTATTGATAAAAATGGTATCCATAGGATGCCGAGTAAGATCGGTGCAAAACAAAAGCTGAAAAAACCAACGACGAAATGAAAGATGAAGTACGCGCATTTCTGGGTTTTATCAACTACTATAGACCATTAAGTACTATTATATATCCATTGAACCGGTTACTATAAAACAAGCTGCCATTTCCTTTTGATAACGATTGCGAAAAAGTATTAGTTGTGGTTTTCTATGACCCTAAACTACCAGTTATTTTCGAGGTCGATGCTAGCCCGATTGGAGTTGCAGAAGTATTGAGCCATGTGCATGGAGATGGTTCTGAGAGACCTCTGCAGTTTGCTTCTAAGAAGCTGAATCAGATACAACAAGTGATATAGTCAGGTAGATAAGGAAGTCTATGCCATCATATTTGGTGTGAGGTAATTCTACTAGGTGGGGTGAAAAGCAACCTCCTTGGGAATGAAAATTTTTTTTTTTTTAAATGTTAATTTTTTTATTTTATTCAATATAGTACCCTTTTAGCTTGATACACTTATTTTCCAACTTCTTGACCCCGTCCGAAAAGTAATTTTCCGAAAGGTCTGCAAAATACTCCTCCGTGGCCTCGATGATTTCGATGATTTTTTACCCGTCTTTCTGTACACACCTCGTCATAATACATAGGGTTACTTGTTTCATTATTTTGATATTTTGCTCTTTGTTTTAAAAGTTTTGCACCGCTTACATTAACACATATTTTTAAGGTGCCGGAGTTGCACAAGGCTGTATACTAGGGGCACTGATTATATGGTTTACACAAGCGACACCCCTTTTCCAATACAGATAACACCTATGATCGCTGCCCTTGCTAACGACGCTATATTACTCGTTACCTACTAATTACTACACTGAGCAATCATTACCCTACAACAAATTTTTAACGACAAAGTCAAATGGTTTAATGACTATCACATACAAAAAAATAATGACAAAACCGTTCAGTTTAAATTCATAGCGAGAACGAGCTTTGCATCAGGATATTTGAGCAGCAAATCTACAGGATCTACAGAGCAGCAAATATTGTACTTTTGGATGTAGGTATCATACTTTCAGAGCTAGCTCACATGTAAAGTCGGAAATCAAATAAAAGACAAATTCAAACAGTTGAGATGCAGCTAAGATATCTCATCTCAATCGACTCACAACAAAATTTGAATATACAAAACAATGATTTACCCAATATGAACATAAGAATCACAACTATGGGGAAATATGAGTAGCATAAAAAGCCAACGAACAATAATATTAAAAATGGTAGTTAATGCAAAAACTATGGTAGATGGAAAACTTTCTAATTTAGCTTTCCTGAAATGGCGCTCCACTTATTGTTTCAAATATGTTACGTCTACGAATACGTGAAATTGTCAACGATTTCAATGTTGTCTATTCAAAGTTAGGGTGGCATTCGTAAAAGACAACTGCTTGCAAATGCGTTTTTTATTTATTATATAATGTATGTATAAAAGGGAAACACACTGGTGAATGTATTAGTAGAGTTATCCAGTCCCATATTTTAAATGGAATTGGCAACAATTTAATCAAGCTGAAATAAGAAGTGTTATCATATGAATTTTAATTTGCACACCCCATTCCATTTCTTACAACTCTGCCAAGTAGGGGAGCAGCAAACTCTCTCATATATATTGATTTTTTAATAACCTGTATTCAACTATTTATTTTTAATCCAGTTTGAACATCAGCTTCACATGTAGGGTAGTTCTACGAGGAAACAGTTACCTGTTATTATATGTATACATATACTCGTATGTATGGAAAAAGTATTATAATACAATAAACCGGGCTGTATTTCACTTTTTAAAGTATTAAGTGCACGTTCAAGTTCGGCTTTATTTCGCACTGCGTTTTTCCATTTAGCATAGTTTATTTACGATTGTTAAATTACATTACGAAATATGTATATACATATAATAAGAACTTCAAGTCCCATCGCTAGAGTAGGGTATTATCAGGCAAATTTAAGTAAAAAGCTCGTATCTTTGACTAACGCGAATGAGACGCCAAATATTGAGAGCCTTACAGAAATAATAAAAAGAGCGAAACCTTGAAGCGCTCCAGTAAAATATGTCAACGGTACCCGCAAGCAATAGTAGTTTGATATACATAGCAAGCGAGCTAGAGGTGCATCTTTTGCGTTGCAATGGGCGTAAAGTAGGCCTTTATATTAAGTACGTTACTGATTATGTTATACATAAATGACATAACAGACGCAGTTAAAGGTAGGATTAAGGTAGACCGAATACGTATCCCTGCTCTCATTTTTGCTGATGATATTTTCTTCCTCGCAAATACTGTCGACTGCATGAAGCTAATGATAAACGGGCTTGTTAAGTACTGTTGCAAAGATTGGAATTTGTCTGTATACCTAACAAGGTCGAAAATGATCATACTAAGAAATGGCGGTGGGAGGTACTGTCGAAGTGAAAAGTGGACGTTTCAAGATAAGGCTATTGAAATTGTACCAGAATACATACAAGTACCTTGAAGCTCTGATCACCCCTAACGTAAGCAAGCATAAACACCTTCAAAACAAATTGTCTAGAGCTAAAAGCGTAACCTGTTCAGTTTTGGGGCAAACGCACCATTTATAAACATTTAAGCCATAGTGTAATAAAGTAATTCCGATCAACTACAGCCGCAATTCTTTTATATGGAGCTCAAGTGAAGGGATATATTTCTTTTACAGTCATTGAACAATTTCTGTGATACTTTCTTAAGCGAATATTTATTTGGTATTTAAAAACATTCACTTCAACAATCACAAGAAACAAAGCGTTAAGGGTCCATCATCCCTAACAAAAACCGGGCACCATATTGACCAAAAACAACCTGGACAAAGTCACTACTGTAGCATAGTACTCTGGGTCCAGCCATCATATCTATTATAAACATACATATAGTTGATAAAAAAAAGTCGGTCAGTTGATTTTTCTGTGTTTTAACCCAAAGATACAGTAGCATCAATATTATACTCGTTTTTATTTTATAAATTTTAAAAGCTTTGTTTTTGTGCGTTAGATTTATCCAGCAAATTCCATCTCAAAAAGAAATTGGACATATGGTCACACTGAACTATTTTCAATTCTCTAACAAGCTAATTGCAATGTTTTCGCACTTTAATTTACAGTTTAGTTTTTCGCGTTCAAATATCAATACCAGTCGAACAATAGAATGGGGCGACAACATTGTCAAACATCATTAGATATCCGAAAAATTGTGATCGAGCACAAAGTCTAAGTCCTCCCAAGCTAACAGCAGAAATTATAAATTACCTTCATAAAGAGGTAAATCCTGAAACGATTTGTGTAATATTGCAAAAAAAAATCCACACCGCATAGTCGCCCGAAAGAAACCGTTCATCAGCACTATCAATAGAATTAAAAGAAAAAAATTTGCCAGAAAGTACCAATATAAGCATTTCTTGTTCTGGAAACCTGTTCTGTTCTCGGATGAGAGTGAATTTAATTTATTTCATTCTGATGGATAGGCTTATGTGTGGCGAGGAGGAGCTAAAGGAAGAGAATTTGCGCCCGAGAATTAAACATGGAGGTGGATCGGTTTTGTGTGGGGTTGTATGTCTGCTGCTGGACCCGGAAATCTCGACATCATTGATGGAGCCATGGACCAATACAAATACATTGACATACTTAGAAACAATTTGGCTCAAAGTGCGGAACAATTAGGAATAAATAGCGATTACTATTTCTATCAAGACAATGATCCAAAGCACAAAGCTATTAACACCCGATTTGGTATCTTTACCACTTTAAATTTAAAAATGTATTGGAAACACCACCTCGGTGCCCTGATGTAAATGTAAGTGTACTTGGAAAACCAGCTTACAAATTACACGAATTGCATAAAAAATATTTAGAAACAGCGTTAAAACTAGAATGCAACAATATCCTTGCTTTGCGTAAAATTGGTACAATCGATGCCAAAAAGATTAAAAGCAATTAAACAAAATAAAGGATTACCTACTAAGTATTAAAACACAAAAAAAAACTTTTCATTTCTTTCTTTCTTTTAGAAGTGATGGGTCCGACTTCTTTTTTAGGTAAGGATTGGTGGATTCAATATTTTTTCTTTGTACAATCCTTTTAAATATAATAATTTGAATACATATAAATTCAAAGTATAAACACAAAGCCTGTATTAAAAAAATATATATTTTTGGGACTGAAGTTAAAAACTCCAACTGTCCGAGTTCTTTCTTGACCAAATGTATATATCATATACAAAATATACATATTATGATATGAATTCAAAGTATAAACATAAAGACTGTATTCAAAAAAAATATATCTTTTTGGGACTAAAGTTAGAAACCCTAACTGTTCGAGTTCATTCTTGACCAAATGTATATATCTATATATATAAAAATCCTGTGTCACAATGTCCGTTGGGAATGAATTCCGAAACTACTTAACCGATCTTAATAATATTTTATTTTTCACACTGTGTCTAATTGTTCAAACTTACCTGCTAGGATAGTTTTTACCTCGATTTATGACCTTAATAACTTGTTATTGCAAATTAAATTAATTATGTGGTAAGTTCCACTACTTACCACTACATGGCAGTGTAAATTAGTTATTCGGTATAACACTGCATTATCTTCTGTTATCTACGCGTAAGTTGCGGCATCATCCAATAGAGGGCGCCGTAATGTGTTTGAATATTCGGTTGTAAACTTCAAATACTTTTTGAAAAAAAAGCGCTTAGTGCCTGTTTACAAACAAACAAAACAACAAAATTCGATTACAGTCCATCCAAAAGGCAAGTTACGACGTCCGTCTCGCCAAATCACCCACATAGCAACAACAGCATTCGATTACAGTCCATTCAAAACGCATATCGGCCATAAAACAATAGAAACAAATGAAAGAATCCCAACATCGGAGAAAACCCCGGATAACTTCCGCCAATAAATATGAGTACCTTAACAAAACTTCAAGCAGTAATATGCATGTAATTAAATATTGATTTATACTTTTGTAATTGCACACGCAAATAACCAGAACTTTCTTTCCTCTCTGCTGAAAACCGTCTGATCCTTTCGCGGAATATATAATCCCACATAAAGTTCTTTCAGATTACATGTGCAAACATAGGTTTCTTGAAACCAATAATAAGTTGTAACATCCATTCAATTGTGAACGACGACCACGGTAACTGCTATAATTTTTTCTTTTTTTCCGAGACCTTGCTTTTTTAATTTTTCGTGCATTATTCGTACATCCTTTTTTAAGTGTTGAGTAAGTGTTGGTTGGTATACCTTGATTATTACATTTAATAAGACGTGAAAATTATTTTAAAAAACGTGTAAGTGTAAAGCAGGCAGGTAGCTCATTATTTTATTATTGTAATTTTATTTTAATAGTTTTAATTATTTTTTTAAGTAAAATGCCACCAAAAAAATCTAACCTCAACAATGAGCGTAGCAATGAAGCAAGACGCAGACGTGTTGAAGGAAGTCATCAATTGGCAGAACAAATCACGGCAAGAAATGCAGCTGTTGAATCAAGAAAGCAAGGAGTTGTGCACAAGAATCTCGAGGCCAGTATGACGAACGTCTGCTCCAAGATATATCGAGGAGAAGAGTGGCGCGTGAACAGCGCATAGCCATAAATAGAGCACGAGAACGAGAGAGACAGCAAACCAGCCGCGCATTAACACGTGCATCATTTTGTTCGTCTTGCTTTACAGACATTAATGACTCTGCGCGTTCTAAAATTGCCATCGGTGCAATGGACAAAGTATGCTAATATTGTCAGGCGTTAAAATTCCGCAATGAAGCACCAGGCATTTGTTGCGCATCAGGAAATTTTGTACTGTTACTTCTTCCCACTCCGCCAGAACCTTTAAAATCACTTCTTGCTGGCGAATCAGACCATTCAAAATTATTTTTGCGCAAGACACGAAAATTCAATTCTTGCTTCCAAATGACGTCATTTGCTGCAACCAAACTTTGCGATCTCACATCCGATGGACGTATTTTTGAAACTACATTTAAAATAAAAGGCCAAGTACCATAGGATTGGGTCGTTGTTGCCAATGTCTAATGATGATCCGAAGTTTCTTCAAATCTATTTAATGGGCAGTTGCGAAGAATGTGCGCCAACTCGGTGCCAGCATAATTTCATCGAACAAGCGGAAGAGAAAGCAATTGTGATATTGTTAGAAATTATTTTGGAAAATCGTAATCAACTTATTCAATTGTTTAAAAGAGTGTCGCCGCAATTAAGAAATGAGAAATATCAAATCGGCATCAAAGCTGAAAAAGTGCCATCAGAAGAACATGCTGGCAGGTTCAACGCGCCCACCGTAGATAAAGTTGCTATTATTATGGTCGGTCATCCAGTTAACAATAGAGCCATCAAAATTATACGTCGAGATAGCACTGTGAGTACGACGCATTCCAATATCCACTGATATTCTGGCAAGGACAGGGTGGATATCACACCAATATCAAACAGCGTGATCCAGTGACTGGTAAATTTGATGATTAACTATTTAATTTCTTAATTAATTTCGTTATTTGTTTTACAATTTCATTTCGAATTTTTTTAGGTAATTAAATAAACAAGAAAGTTAGTTCAATGAACTACTACGCGCACCGATTGATGATTAGACATAATCAGGACAAATATATCCTTCGATATCGTCAGCTGTACCATCAAAACGTTGTGGATATGTACGCTGAGATTGAAAGCGAACGATTGTGATTTATTCGATACAACCAGGCTAAATTACGGTCGGAGGAGTACATCCAATTACGGGATTCTATTTTCGGAAACATCGATGGAAATTTAAACGCCAATGACATCGGTAATGCATTTATTTTACCTTCCAGCTATATCGGGAGTCCACGGAACATACAGGTATACATACAACGTGTGTCATTATGGTCGTCCTGATTTTTTTATTACATTTACATGTAATCTAAATTGGGAGGAAATACAAACTTTGCTATTATTAGGCCAACAATCAATACATCGCCATGATATCACTGCACGTGTGTTTAAACAAAAATTAAAATAATTGATTGATTTAATTGTAAAACATTCGGTTTTCGGCAACACACGATGTTGGCTGTATTCGATTGAGTGGTAAAAGCGTGGCTTGTCTCACGCTCACACTTTAATTTGGCTTCAAATTAAAATCCATCCAGAAGAAATGAATCTGATAATTTCATCCGAAATTCCGGATCCATCAATTGATCAAGAATTGGTTAATATTGTTACCAGTTACATGATCCATGGACCATGCGGTACTTTAAACATGACATCGCCATGTATGGAAAATGGAAAATGCAAGAAGTGTTTCCCAAAACAATGTATTAATGATACTGTCACGAACATTGACGGTTATCCATTGTATCGCCGCAGAAACGCTGAGAATGGTGGCCAAACATTCACAATGCGAACACCAAATTCTACAAATCTAATTGAAATTGACATACTCACCATTGCTTTCAAAAACGTATAAGGCTAATATTAATGTCGAGCTTTGCAGTTCCGTAAAATCCATAAAGTACATTTGCAAATATGTTAATAAAGGCAGTGATTTGGCCATATTTGAAGTACATGACATCGACAAAAATGACGAAATAGCACGATACCAAATGGGTATACATAAGCAGGAATGAAGCGATCTGTGCATATACTACGCTTTTCCATACACGAAAGAGACCCTTCTGTTCAACTCCTAGCAGTACATCTTGAAAATGGTCAACGTGTAAGAGCACTTTAGCCACCAAAAACTACACTGACTGAATTTTTCACATTGTGCCAATTGAAAAAAACATTATTATATACAGATGTTCAACGCTATTTTACATGGAACAAATCAGGTGAAACATGGCAGCCACGCAAACAAGGAGAACCACATTCTTCAATCGCCGGTATGTATATTCAAAGCCAAGACATTGGGACGACTTTACGCAGTACATCCAAAACAACGTGAATGCTTATTTTTGCATTTGTTTTTGGTGAATGTTTCCGGACCAACGTCTTTCCAATTTTTCCGATTAGCTAATGGCCGAGTGTTGAATTCATATCAAGATGCATGTCGCGAGTTGCAATTGCTGGAAGACGACAATCATTGGGGCCTGACACTTGCTGATGCAGCGTTGACATCTACGCCGAATAACATTCGCCAAATATTTACAATTATTTTGACGACTGTGTTATTCAACACAACCGTCCACTTTGTGGGAAAAATACAAAAATCAGATGACTGAAGACATTTTGCACCGAGTTATACAAACAGACGAATGTCCGAATATAGATTACAAGCCAGAGATGTATAATGAAGCTTTAGTGCTGATCGAGGATTTATGCATTTTAATTTCAAGTTTACCACTCACTCATTACTGTATGCCATCACCTGATCGCCCGGCCACCGACTTAGTTAACAGTGATTTGCAACAAGAAAAACAGTATCACGACGTTGATTTAGCTACCGTTATTACGAATAATGAGCCATTACTGACAGCTGAACAAAAAAATATTTATAATCAGATTATGCTGACTGTTGATGCTGAACAAGGCGGCTTTTCTTTCTTGGACGCACCAGGTGGAACTGGTAAGACATTTTTAATATCGTTTATCCTTGCAAAGATACGGTCGCAACAAAAAATTGCATTGGCAATTGCATAATCAGGCATTGCTACCACTTTGTTAGATGGCGGCCCATTCAGCATTCAAGCTGCCATTACACATTCATAACAAACCAAACGCAATATGTAAATTAACAAAAAAAAAACCGAATTGCTGTAGTGTCGCAAAGGAGTTCCATAATAATTTGGGATGAGTGCACTATGGCTCATAAATGTCCACTCGAAGCATTACATAGAACTATGCAAAATTTGAACGGGAACGATAAATTTTTGGTGGTACTGTCCTACTACTGTCTATACTGGATATACTCAATAATTACTTGGATTATAATTGGCTCAGTAATCGTACTATTTTGGCAGCAAAAAATCTCGATGTTGACGAAATTAACCTCCAGATACAACAGTTGGTGCCATGTATTCTGATGTCTTTTAAATCAATCGACGCCATTTTTGATGAAATCGAGGCCGTAAATCATCCAACAGAATTTTTAAATTATCTTTATATAACAGGAATGCCAACACACAATCTTCGGTTGAAGATTGGTTCACCAATTATTCTTCTGTGTAATTTGAATCCACCTAGATCATGCAACGGTACAAGTTGGGTCATCAAAAGGATCACCGGAAATGTCATTGAAGCAACCATTTTGGCTGGAAAGTTTAAAGGAGAAATCGTCCTCCATCGAGAAATCGTATTCCAATGATACCGTCAGAATCTCCAATACAATTCAAAAGGCTTCAATTCTCTATTCTGGCTTTCGCGATGACTATAAGCAAGTCTCAAGGCCAAACAATGTCCATTTGCGGATTGGACTTGGAAAATCCATGTTTCTCCCATGGGCAACTATATGTTGCATGCTCACGTGTTGGAAACGATGGTTTTCCAATTTATTTGTGTTAGCAAAAAACAAGTTAACCAACAATTTTGTGCACCGATTATCGCTTAATTAAATTCAAATTATAAATTGTTATAATTCAACCTACATATACGTATTACCATTATATCTACCTAATTTATTAAGAAAATTTAATTTTTTTATGTTATCAATTAAGAACTTTGTAAATTACTCATTTATACTTGAATATGAGATGAATGAAATGTAAAATTAAAAAAGAGAGAAATCGCTGCCAGGTTGCTTATTATAACAGTTTGATTTATATTTTTTGCAGGTACCGAAACAATTTGAATTTGAAATAATATGTCTCCATCAAAATAATATGCCATACCTTTCTGCACATAATAGCTTACGCACAGTCAAATCTTGCAACAGCAAGGCGTTGCCGGGTAGGCTAGTCATATACGAGGGGCGTTCAACATATTCTCGGTATCGGGGTGAAGCTGTGGTTGTATATATAAATTGACTTATTTATCAAATAATACTATTATTTTAGTGCATTCATGTAAGATTTCATATAAATGTGATTATTAATTCGCGTTTTATCTCTAGTTAAACAGAATCATAATGGCAACTGAGACGATGATGGTGAAAATTGAGCATCGCGCTGTAATTAAATTTCTCACTAAGCAAGGAAAAAGTCAAAAAACTATTCATGAAGAGATGGTGGCTGTTTACCAGGGTTCCGCACCTTCATTATCAACTGTGCAAAAGTGGTCAAGTGAGTTCAAGAGAGACAGAGAGAGCATTGAAGACGAGCCCCGCTCCGGCGCCCCGGCTACTGCTTGTACGGGAGAAAGCATCAAAGAAGTCGAAAAACTTGTTCTTGAGGGTGTCCGAATAAAGGTGAAAATGATGGCAGAGATCACCAAGCTTTCAATTGGTACCATTCACACCATTCTTCATGACCATCTTAACCTTTCAAAGGTTAGTGCTAGGTGGGTGCCACGAATGCTCACAGCGCCTCAGAAAAAAGTGAGAATCGCATGCTGTAGAGAGCTTTTGGAGATGTGTAGTGAGAACGCGGACGGTGTTATGGATCGAATTGTTACTGGGGACGAAACATGGGTCCACCACTATGACCCTGAAAGCATACAAGAGTCCATGCAGTGGCATACAAAAGGAACAGACCCCCCGAAGAAGTTCAAAGTCACTCCGTCTGCCGGGAAGCTCATGGCCACAGTTTTTTGGGACTCAAAGGGAATCTTGCTCATTGAGTACAAAAAAAAAAGGTGAAACCATCAACGCCACATCCTACGCTTCCACTTTGCATAATTTGCGGGAGGAAATTAAAAAGAAAAGACGGGGTAAATTCGCAGCGGGTGTGTTGCTTCTTCATGACAACGCTCCTGTTCACACGGCGCGAGTTACCAAGGCTGCTGCGCGAGATTGTGGTTTCGAAGAAATCCAACACCCACCCTATAGTCCAGACCTTGCCCCTAGTGATTATTTCCTGTTTCCAGATTTGAAAAAATGTCTTCGTGGAAAAAGATTTTCGGATGATGAAGAACTCAAGTCGGCAATAAATGGGTATTTTGCAGAGAAAGAGTAAATTTATATTTTTGAGGGTTTAAAAAAGCTTATCTCAAGATGTAACAAATGCATTGATGTTAGGGGAGATTATATTGAAAAATAAAAGCAATTTAAATTGAATTCGCATTTTCCTTCATATCGATACCGAGAATATATTGAACGCCCCTCGTACATAAAAATAAGCTGTTCGTTTAAATACTTAAAACTCGAAAACGATCCATCCGATTGAGCTGAAACTTAAACTATATATTTTTGATGAAATGGGAAGTGTACTTAAATTAAGTTTTCCGAAAGATGGAGCTGAACACCAAAATCGCAAATTTATAACTGCAGCTAACAATGAAATGACATTTCTCATGACAAAATCAACACATTAAAATCAAATCGCACAAAGTTGGTTTACAATTTCAGGATTATTTGTCAAAAAATATTCGATAAAATCAATATTACGTTGTCTATCAAGATGTAAAATCAAATGCATGCGTTAATTAATGGAAGAAAATTTTAACACGAAAATATTGTATTAAAATTAAAAATTAAATTTCCAATTCCACAATAATACACAGTCACATCTAGAATGTTTTACTTTCAGAATTAATTGATTGAATAAACAAAAGAGATAAAAGGAGAAAATAAACGGCAAAAATTAGTTTTTCAACCAAGTGTCAGTATTAATACAATAATATTTCATATAACAATGAAATCATCTATCGCAATTGTAGAAATTTATTGAAATGGACGAATGGATATTGGACGACGTACTCTTCATGCTCGCTGACAAGGAAACAATCGTGATCAAGAAAGTCAAGGACAACGATCTCAAAGATTGCAAATTATGCAAATTATGGAAAACTATCGCAGGCACGTGACAATGCAAGTCATGAAGCGCATGAAAGTTATTTAGAAGGTCAACGGCAACGAATTCAACGCAAGTGTGGGAAACGAAATATGTATGCACTAAATGAGGAAGCAAAAATCGCAACCAAAAGGAAAAAGAAAGAAAAACACAATAATCGATTTTAATTTCTTCTTTATATCGCCTAAAAGGTACTATCTACCGTATTGTGTGAACGCCTCAAGCCGTTTGTTAACAGGCTGATTGGTCCATATCAGTGCAGTTTTAGGCCAGGAAAGTCCACCATCGACAAAATATTCACACTACGGCAGATCTTGGAAAAAAAACCGATGAACCCCAAATCAATACACAGCACTTACTCATCGATTTTAAGGTCGTGTATGATAGCATCTATAGAGAGGAGCTATACAGGGCAATGTCTAGTTTTAGAATCATTGTCAAACTCGTCCCTTTGTGCAGGCTGACGATGGAGAATGCACGCTGCTCCATCAAGGTCGGTACAGAACCCACCGAGACCATTGATGTCATAAAATAATATAGACAAAGCAATGGACTGTCATGGAGTTTCTTTAACACCATTCTTGAAAAAATAGTGAAAAACTCACACTCCAACGCAAAAGCCACATTCTTTCAAAAGTCCGTCCAATTACTCCTATACGCCGATGATATTGAGATAACCGGAAGAAAGCAGAGTGATGTCAATAATGCTTCCGCGGGAATTGTGGCGGAAGCGCTGAACGTGGGTTTAACGGTAAATGATGGCAATACAAAATCATTGCTGTCAGCAGAAAAGGACACCCAACACTGACGTCTCGGACAAAACGTCACACTCTACAGATATAACTTTGAAATAGTTAAGAACTTTGTCTACCTAGGTTCCGATATCAATTCAGAAAACGACACCAGCGCTGAGATCAAACAATGAATAACTGTTGGCAACCGCTGCTTCTTTGGGCTAAGAAGGCATTTAACGAGCAAAGTCCTCTCTCGAACAACAAAAGTGACCACATATAAGATCCTAATAACTCCAGTCCTGCAATATGGCGCATTTTATCAAAATTTTTCAAAAATGGATGAAGGTACTGTTGGCTGCTTTGAGAGGAAAATTTTTTGGGTGATTTTCAGTCCCGTCTGCGTAGACATTGAGTAGAGAAGGAGATAAAGGAACTGGTACGGCGGTTCGAGACTCGTTTCCCAAACCGAGCTTCAAAGACTGTTGCAATGCCCTATGATACCTTAAAAAAGACTGCCGGCATAACTCAGTTAATAAAATGGCAACTAAATCAATTTCAGTAATGATGATAGTGGAGACCGACACGAAAAAAAGTTTATAGGCAAAATTCTATGTTTTGTCAATGGCCCCTCGTACTACACTACTAAAGGGGAAGAATGATAAAAAAAACTATCAATGTTATATGTTAGTTGCTTTGGTATGCACATTCTATAAATCGCCGATTGGGGAAATTAAACTGGACCAACTACTGAACTAAGATGCAATGACAGAGATGCACCTTCAAGGCCCTGAAATCGGTAGTTTTAGTTGGAGGTGACATTCAAAGTTGTGTAGACCACTAAAAAGAGAGGTCAAATAAGATTAAAAGTAATTAGTTCGTGTTTTCTTTTTTTTTCGTAGTAGTAAGACTGCTGACTAGGGTCTGTTTTTCATGTTTAAAGAGTAGTCCTCGCAAGGTTTGCTAGTTTCTGCGCGAAACAAAGAAACTGATTTGCAAGATGAGTAGTTGCCTAGAAAGCAACAATAAGTAAAATTAGACTAATCATTTATTCTCTCATATTGGATGCGCCGATGGACGAAATAATCACTGCGGCAGTTACGTTAACTGTCTACTACTCGATCAGAAAAGTTCAAGAAAAAAGAGACAACCGTAGACTATCTGTCAACCTGAATTAAACAACGCTCAAATACTCATATTTTTAAAAGTTTATAAAAGTTACGTAATTATTATGTATTACCTATGAATACTCGTGTGTTATATTTTTGTTTGATCCTGAAAATCGTTACATGTTCACTTCAAACTAATAAAAATTAATTGTATTACGCTTCTGGTGAATTAAGGTCTTCATGAAACAACGTTATTAATTTATATTATTTAACAATTTAACAATAATTAGGACAGTTGTTAACACAACAAGGAGAAAATAAAATACGGCAAGTTGTTCTTATTCAATGGTCTGTTAAAGTTTAGGGTATAACAACTTTAAGTTCTTGATTGATTACTGAAAAACATGCACTAATGATAGTGTGTTCGTTTTAGCAAAAATATAATTTGAAACAATAAAAAAATGATTAAAAAATAGTTAGAATTGTATGCCACCATGAATTACAAGAAAACTATTTGCCCAGTCTTCTTCATGCGTTTTATATTGGAGATAATTTTTATTTGATTAAAAGTAAAATCTTAAAAACCAGAAGTGAGTTGATGACGGTATTAATAAAATATTGAGGTCCATGCACAAATTGTTTGACCGTACATAGCATATAAACCGTCAATGTAAGTTAACAAAATATTCCACGAAATAAAAACGAATAACTTCGAACAACATAAGTACGGCGCATGTCTGCTGTGCTCAGCATTTCCCCACACATCTCCACCCAAATAACCAGCGCATGGCTGCGAAAGTAAATACGATTACTCAGGTGTCGGGCCACCGACAAATTCGCACGCTTTGCCCTGACGCTTGCAACAAATTCCAAAGCAATGCATGTGCGCCAAGGTCTACAAATAAACCTGTACTTTACAATAAATTTAGTTGTAAGTTAGTACTCAATAAAGTTGTATTTTTTTTCCTCTAAACTCACGTTCCGCATTTTAACTTATATAAATCCTGCCATACCTTAAGCGTTCACTCCTTAAAGTAACCTGTACTCAAATTGGAACAGGGTATGTATTGTATAGTTTCAGTTACAGAAGTATCCACATACATACACATAAGCGAATTTTTCATCATCAGTTTGACATTTTTTTAAAGAAATTGATTCAACCAACTAGGAAAAACGAAACGTCAATTATGTGTTAAAACAGCAACAAGCTGACAGCGTGTTAGCGTCAGCTACACGGGCATTCAACCCAATATATTCTCTGACAGCAATGTGTTTCGATGCACTTGTGCTGACGTGCGAGCCAATAAAAATATCATCACAGTGCAGTGCTGGGAGCACATAAGTAATCCATATATTATACAATACTGATGTACAATATCCAGAAAAATTCCAAACAACGAGAACATCGCCTAACTGGTAAGTGCAGGGTGCTGCACATGAGTATGTCAGGTACTCGTAGGAAGCTCTGGAGTGCGTGGCAAGAAAAAAAACGTAATAGAAATAATCTCTGCTATTCCGGTTATTCAGGATGCTTCTTACCTCAGCAAATCAGTGCTGCAAGCTGCAGTAGATAATCGTATATATAGAATGTAGATACGTATACACATATGTAAGTAACATACATTTGTATGTTTTTTCACGGTGCGCAAAATAGAAACCTTCGTAAAATGCAGCATCAATGTTACGGAACATACTTGTGCATGTTATGTAAAATTATAGCTTTTTGTGATAAAAATGGAAAAATTATGTAGCATGAAATTCATTCTTTTACATGGTTTTGATCTTGTTGAACAATTCCACAATACTATTCCCACAACACTTTAAAAAACTAATTAGAAACTTTTTTATATATTGTGTTTTAAACTAAAAAAATATACATGTATACATGCACGAATTAATACAGAAATGCTATTAATATTGTTTTTTGATGTAATAGTTACAAAATGAAAAAAAAATTCTTAACAAGAAAAGAAGGTTGTGTTCTATGTTTAGACTGTCATTTGTAAGCTCATATACGACAGTCGTTGAAAGTGATCAAAAACAATTTATTTTTATTGATCAATAAAACATAAAATTCAAATATTTGTTCAGAAGTGACTACGAGAAGAAATTCTGCTCGGAAAAAAGAAACGTGATGATGGAACCATAAAACAAAAATAACGGGAAGGAATGAAAAACCAGAGCTTGTAACGTTGCAAAAAAATAAGCCAAGCAGCGGTAGCCAGAGCAGAATAGAAGGAGTTCTATAACGCGCTACTAAACGAATGAGTTAAACGCAATACAAATATATTGGCTGTCGAGTACGAAGAAGAAACCGCGGATTTTAGGGAAGATAACCGAACTTAGCAGAGTAGTAAAAAGAATAACCAGAGAAGTGCTGTCATGTGGGCGACAATCAGAAATCTTGGTACACCAAAATGGCTCGAGCCTTGTTTAATCAAATGATAAGAGGCGGCCGAATGCATTCTTGTTCCACCGTTTAAAGACACTGAGACTAATGAGACTAATGTCGCATGTGAGAAGAGAGGTGATAATCTGAGAAATCGAATACACCAAAGCAGAGTAAAATGTCTGCTGTAAGATTTTCTATTGAAGCAGCACATTAACTAGTCCAGAATAATTTCTCTTCTTTTCGCCGATGATAACGCTATTATGAGCAACGACGTGACAACCCTTCAGAAAACTTTTAATAATTGAATAGAGGCGCATGAAGAAGGGCGGTAACAAATCAGTCGTACTAAAACTACATTTTGCTGTGACATTTTTCCGAACCAGCAAGTTCAACTCCTGACATCTACAGGGTTTTCGATTAAGAACTTTAATTTTTTTACATTTATTTTGCTTGTCAATGTCTACCACTTAGTCATGTTTCCGTACTCGAGCGCTCAACTTTTACATATCATTAAAAATGTATTCCCAGATGGGTGGCCTCAATTTTAAAAGCACTAATGTCAATTTTCGGTCGTTATAATCACCCCACCCGACTTGCAATTCGTAATTTGGTACAAAAATTTGATCCCACATTTTCGCTGCTTAATATTCTGGTGCCAGTGAGAGAAAGAAATGTAAGGAGTGTTAAAAATATTAAGGCCGTAAGTGCATCTGTTGACGACCAAAATCAACCTATTCCACTCCGTTCGTAATAGTTAGGTATCGCTCAAGCAATATTGTAGCGAATTTTGCGAAAAGATCTCGGCTTATACCCGTATAAGATCAAATTGACTCCATAATTGACTCCATTTGAAAGTCGAATTTTCTCAAATTGGTCACCGATGGTTACAACCGATCCGGAATTTCATCGCGAAATCATCTTAAGCTATGAAGCTCATTTCTAGCTAAATGGCTCTGGCAACAAGCAAAATATGCGCTACAAGCCCACATGTGCTTCATGAAATGCCACTACATCCACAAAAATTAACTGATTGGTGTAGTGCTGGCTGCATCATTGGGCCTTATTTTTTCATTTGTGATGAAAACCGCAACGTTAAAGTCAATGGAAATCGCTGTCGGGACGTGTTATTCTTGCCACACTGTGGGCCAAACAATCAAGTTATTTGACACCTCTGGACTTTTTCTTTGGGGCTAAGTCAAATCTTTCTAACAAGTCAGAGACTTTAGACCGTGCTTAGAGCCAATATTAAACGCGAAATTGACAAAATAAAAGTCGAAATGTGTGGAAGAGTGGTCGAAAATTAGCTCCAACGAATATGAATGAAGTAAAGTTCCATTCATAAGTTATGAGATGTATTTTAATGGGAAATAAAAGCTTTTTCGATATATAAAATATTTGTGTTTTATTATATTAAAAAAAAAAGTATAGTCTTTAATAAAAACACCAGATATAAAAGAGTCATCGTGACGAAGAGCTTCAACATACATACGCATCGACATGTTGGTTGAAAAACGTATGAGAAATATAATGGAAAATTGATAGCGACTGAAACGAGAATGTTGCGAATGTCACATTCCCGAAAGTCTTCACATCAAAAAATTGTGGATAAAAATAGCTTATTTAGCTGGTTTCATCATGCTAAGCGAAGCTCGTCAGCCGAGATTCGAAGTGCAAAAATGAATAAAAGAAAAACAAAAGCAAAGAAAAATCGGAACGGGGCAACACTTCATAGTTTACATCCTTATAATAAAAATACACACACCAAATGTTCCTAATATCAATTAGAGCCCTTTCCAGTGAATGCAACTTCAACAGCATAGTAACGCAGTTGCAGTTTATCCACAAAAATACCCTCTTTCATCGCACTTATAACTGTGATTCTGGAGCAGTTGTATAATGCCGCGAGATACGTCACAAATTCTGCGCCATAACGCCATAGTTTTTCCAGCTGAAATCACAGAAAACATTAAACTTCCTATGGAGCAGAGTTTGGGATCTGCGCCAAATGCAAGTGATTTGCAACAAATAAAATTGGTTCCAACAAGCTAAGGCAGACGTGTTCGATGTAGAAGGTAGAAGAGAACGCGATGTTAGCTTCAATCGCATTGAGTTGCATAATTTAAGTGGTTCAGAATTTTATCAAGAAATCATCATGTTGTCAACTTTGATTAATGAAAATAATTCCGCGATAGACATTTTTATTTTTATTTATAACAGAAGTATGAAGACTCTTTTTCCAAATACTGTTATAGCCATAAGAATAGTTTTAACTTTACCAGTTACTGTAGCATCAGGAGAACGCTCATTTTCCGAACTTAATATTATAAAACATTTCTTACGTTCTTCAATGTCCCAGGAACGATTGGTATCTTTGGCAACCAATTGATATATCGAAGCCTGATAGTAATTTTCTAGTTTAAGGTTTTGCTAAAGTAAAGACCCGTAAGAGCATTTTTAAGGCACCATAAGGCAACGCTCTTTTTAATTTGAAACTTTCTTGCCTATGGAAATACCTAACTTTAATTCTTTAGTTTATATTTTTTTGTGACTTCTTTAAGGAAACCTTATTCTTGTAAAATTTATGTAATTTAATTTTAGCTTTAAACTTTTTCATCTTGTTTTTTTACTGGGCAATAACTTTTTATTAAAAAAAAACACACAAGTAAGTGTTATTCAATAGTTGCGTGAACGTATTTAATTTATATTTGTTAGTTCCTTTTTCGTTGTTGATTTTTTTGGTTATTTTTAATGCATTAAGTAAACCTTATCTGAACTTTTTAATTTGTTTTTATATGTCTAGAGGTTTAGGCCTACTGGGAAACCTAAAAAAAAACACAATGGTATTCTACCCCTTTGGGTGATGTGGATATGTACATACATAATTAAATATTTTCGATTTTGCGATCGTTTTAAAATTTACTCATATTGTTTAAATCTACATTTTTAAGGGGCGCTATTATTATTCTGCGCTGGGCGCCAAAATGGCTAGAGAAATTGAGTAACTATATATTTAAACGAAATGTTTTAATATCCTTAACGCATTGTTGCGAGGCTAGAAGCTCCTCCATATGACAAATATAAACAAACAAAAATGATAATAAGCAACGATATTTCATAAAATTCTAACTTTAGATTATTATTTTTTTATTACCAAGAGTAATTTTATGTTATACGAGTAATACTCGTAATATGATTCTGAATAGTATTCTGTGGCATTCAGTCTCGATATCATTTAGCTTTTACATTATTTCAAAACTACCGCTGAGACTGAATGTTTACATCAGTACACTAGTGTTTCCAAATATATTCAAATAACATATACTGTGATATGATATATGTTAATTAAAAAAAAAATATAACAAATATTAAATTGAATGAAAATATTATAGTTAAACCTCTTCACAAAAGAAAACAAAGATTTTAGGGTTCCACATGTATGTTTCTATATGTTTTAGAAATAAAGTTTAGTAAATTATAATATTTTATTTGTATCTCCTAAACATATTCAGTGCAGAAAATTATTTAAGTTTCGAAAAACCTTTCCGTCACCGAAAAATTAAAAAGTTCGTTTAAATAGTCCAAGTTTGGTTAACGTAATTTAAAATCCGTCAAAACTTGTCCTATCACTTAGCGCTGAAACTTCGAAAGACCATGATGCTATGCGCTGATAAAACCTTTTTCCCATTATCACAGCCGCTGCACCTCTTCAAAAAATCACCATGAATTTTCTGTCCTCTCCACAGCTATACTGTGTAGTTAGCTAACACGTAGTTTTTTTCCTTTTAAGTTTGATCGTGTTTGCGCGCTTTTGTTGTTCTTATTATTATTATTATTATCGTAGCAGTTCATTAAAGATAGCACTACGCGACTACTTATGAAAGGAATCCTTCGTTACTCGAGGAAAGTTTTTTAATTCAATTCTACAAAATAGATAAGAGAGAGAGAGGGAGAAAAAAAAATTTAATTTTATCTTAACACTTGGCGAGAAATACTTGTAGTTTTCCAAGTTTCTCCTGTTGGCAATTTTACTGAGTTCCTGCTTTTTTTAGGCACGATAGTTGAAAAGCGAAAAGTGTCAAAAACAAATATTAACAAAAATATAATGCTTCTGATTGAAATGGAAATATGTATTAAGAAATATGTACTTAAATGCAAATTGATTAGTTTCGAACGGGGGAATGGTTGTTATTGAAGTATTGTAAAGTAGTGTTTCCACTTTTTATAATTACTTTTGGAGCTTTTCGTATTTTGTTAAGGCTTACTATCATATTAAGCGAGTAAGTACTCGAATTATGATGCATACAGATAACGTAGCTATACCTATGTACATAAATTGATATAAAAAATTAGATTTTCGAAATTAAGGTATGTACCTACAAATGATGATAAATTTTCAAATAATTCTTTTATAAGGAATAAAAAAAGTTATTCTCTTTATCTTATAAATTTTTGGTGTATCATCATTTTCCATGTCGAAGTTTAATATGGTGAAAAAAATTGCAAATCGCTGATGCAAAACCACCATTCGAACCAATCAACTACGTCGAATGGAATTCTTCGTTCCATTTACTCATTTGTCTACAATTTTCGTGATGTGTTGGTACAATGCACCCACACACTGTTCAGGAAGCAGAGTTAAAATCCCGAACAAGAACTACGAAGTATGAACGGATGCAATCTCTCTACATATAACTAAAATGGAAAGGCAAAATGAGAAATAAAAAAATAAAAGTAAAATGGAGAAAAAAGAGACTGCGTCAGATATTCCGACTACACAACCAACTCCAAACGTGGTAAATGAGAGCAGTATCTCAAGTCAGTACCAGGAATAGAGAATTCCGATTGCACTTCATTTGCAATTTATCGCGATATCACATTTTATACCGCGTTAGTTTTTCCCAACTCAATTCTCACATGTCGATGCAGCGAAAAATATGTGTAAATTTCGATTTCATAATACGAGTATTGTACATTGAAATGATTTATTTCGTCAAATAATGAAAGTTTGGATCTAATTTGTCTTTGAGAACTGATAGGTATCTTTAATTAATGTCAAATTATGTCTCGAAATATTGAACTCTATGTGTTGGAGAATTTATTAAGGAAACAAGAAAAAAAAACTATTGATCAATAAAATTAATTATAAATCAATGCAAATGAAATAAATAATTATAAATAAATCAAACCAAAATTGCAAGCTGTACGAATTTAAAAGAATTCTTCTAAGAATTTTTGGAATAGAAACGGAATCGAACATACTTTCTCATTGTTGTCTTGTTTTTCAGTACCTGCATAACGTCACACTTATCTTTGTCATTCATACACTATTTGAAGCTTCTGCTAATGTTGTTTCGCATATACAGTTTTGCGATACCAGTTTGCTGCTTCTTATTAATTGATAAATAGTTTGTGTCATCATGTACACGAATTTTTTTTTTGTCCACCTTTGTAATAATTTTCAAAAGCGACAAGTCTTGTACCCACTCAATATGGACGTTGTGTATTAACACCCTACTACGCTATCTCTTTACTTTCATAATTAAATGGTGCTACAGTCGGTGGAAGACTTGTGTCTCAATCTGAACCTATAGGTCTCTGGCTAAATCGAAGTTGGTTAAGGTCCACTTTTACTTGTATACGCCACCCAAAGCGAGGTTTTCCTATACTGTGTTGTTCCTCCGAATTAGAATCGGAGACACTTCGGGTGGAGTGTTAGTGCTTATTCACTTTATAAGTCCTTGCGTATTAGGGCTATCAGAGTTTAAATGGGCAATGATTGTATCATAAATTATTCCACCCATAAGCAAGGTTATGAGATCCGGTCTTCTAATCAACCAACCATTTAACAAACCATTAACGTTAAAGCTAGTCCATTATGTACTACCTAAATATGAAATTATTGAAAAACCAATTTACCTTTTAAATTGTATCTCCAAATTTCGCATAAAATTTGAAAGAGTTATATTTCATAAATCTTGTTTAATTAGGAATGGTTGAAAGAACATTTATTTTGTTTTCGATAATGAATAAATTTACTGAAATTGAATGATATAACATATAAAGGAGAAATATCAATAATGTTTATTTTATTTTGTTGATGACTTTATTATTCAAGTCCCTTCGGGTAGACAATATTTTTCAGCGTTCCGTTTCAGCGACACGTAGAATTATATTATTCCGTCGCTGAAGAATTACAATCGCGATTTCATTGATTGTAGGTGCGTTGTAGCGTCTGGCATGCTATCCGACTGGGGTTTTGTCGGCTCGTATTTGAATTGTGTAATTATCCGCAGGAAAGTTCTCAATTGATGTTTTGAATAATTTTATCAATGTATTGTGTTGACAGAAAAATGTTTGCAAATAGGATATAATATGACGTTTGGTGCCTGGAATTGCATCGCAGCATTGATCGACTTGTGCATCATCGTCACCCATAAAGTAGATTTGTGGAAATTTATGTTCAGCGTCCGAAAAGGATAGAAATGAACCAACACGGTGATACGAGTATATGTGTCCTTGAATTTTGAAAGTAGGCATATACTGGAAAACTTTGTTGGCTCCAAAAGATGTCATCCGAAATGCTAAATTTTATGTGCTGAATTATATTATATACAATGTCGGCAATTTAACTTTGCCATTCGGGCAGCACATTCCTGGTATGTTCAAAACATAATCGAACTGCAATTCCCACACACCTAATCCATTTTGCTGATGTTTACACTGGGATGCAAACTGTAATTGTGGTTAGTATCATATTGAAATGCAGCAAGGTTCAAATCAACATTAACTATTCGTCGAGATCGAGTACCTCGTGAAAGTTCTATTTGAATTATCGCTGCATGTTGGTCTTTTGACTCTGATACGCGCGATCTTGTAGCTCGTGAACGTTCTCTTTCGATTCTTGCCGCATGATGATCTTGAGATTCTGATGCACGTGTATGTGCGATTCGTAAACGATCTGCTTCATTGCTCGCTTGTCGTGCCTCGTTTGTTTCAGAACCTCGATTTCGCTTATTTCTATATGCTTCGCTGGTAGATCTACTAAGTAACGAACGTTTGGGAGGCGTATTTTTTGACGAAGCAGCACATCATTGTAGTTCCAAAAAATATCTGTTTTTGGTATAAAGTAGCTCGTTATTACCTAACTCAGCTAAAGCTAGAAAAAAAAATTGGAAGGACTGTACTAAATTAAAAAATTCAAAAGTAACCTATAAGAGTTAATGTTAAGGTAACAATTTTATAATCTTTATTTATGTATTTCATTTAATATATTTGAGGCTAGCATGCCAACACATATTATTATTATAGAATTTTTTATTCTTTTTCTTTTACTTCTCGTTTGCGTGGCAGTACTTCAAGCAATTTTTTCTCTTAGTATCTAAAACATCTGTTATGACTTTCTGCGTACTGGGGTCATTGTCCGATTTGATGTAACTGAACATACCGAATCGGATCATAGTTTTCTTCTTGTCATCGTAAAAATTTTTGCGATTTGGAGATGGGACTCCACTAAGCCAGTTACTTCGGGTGGATCCGACGTATAAGCCAACCATTTGCAACAGATACCTTTAGGCACCAGTAAATGTCATGCCAGTTAAAGCTACCACGTCCCCTTTTTTCAAATCTGCTTCAGATAGCATTTTGCATTTTGCAATTTTCAATTCTATTCTGACGAATCGTTTCAGCACAAAATATATTTTTCTCTGTTCTGAAGAGCACAATTTTATGGACGAAAATCAGCTAATGGAGAAGACTTTGTAGTTATTACCGTTGGACAAAGACCATGTTAGCTGCAAAACGATATCACCACTGAAGCCATGTCCTGCCTTTACGCATGTATCAGCTCCTACGTATATTATAAAAGCTTTAAAGCCCCAGTATTGAAGTTTCAATTCCCTTAACTGCAGTTTTTAGTTACACTTGTTTGCAAAGCATAGTTATTGGTTTACTCGTAAATATTTTCTAATATTGTATATCTTTTCCTATGAGCTGGTGAAAATATTCTTTAAGGGAGTTGAAAGATTATCAGCTGCATCTGGAAGTCGGTCTAACTAGTCATAATCAGGAGCTTTGAAATTGACTCTGCGACTCTGCGCCATCTTAAAGTGTTATTTCCAGGCGCTTTCTGCAGTTTTATTGGCGATGATTGGGGTTATGATCTTCACGAGCAAGGCATTCTCATAAGATGCTTCAAGGTAATTTATTAGCTCAAGCTCTCGTCAATATTTCCTAGCTGAATTTGGTTCTCTAACTCATTTTCAAAGATTTGGTTTATTTCATTTTCATTGTTATTATCATCACTTTCGCTTCCATCTTCATATTTATCTCAATTCAGTTATAAGTAACCTCTATTTGGGCACCTGCAAGTGCCGCCATTCCCGCGAGGGAGACCTTAATGATCTCAAAGTCTCAGAAAGTTCTCAAGACACTGTGCTAATTGGAGACGTTAAAGACCCCATTCTATTACGGAGGAATGAAGTCAAAATTATTCAAAGAGTTAACCTATTTTACATCACGTCATCAATTATGCCTCGAGTTTTCTTGCCTTTTTCCATTTAAGTGATGCAATCACTTTGTTGTATTGATATAAAAATATATATCAATTTATGTACAATATAAACATATAAAGGGTCTTTCAAAAATCCCACCTAAATGTTTATTTTTAAATATTAGGTTGTAGCACATGAAATGTTTGACTTTCGCTCAGTCTGAAATAAGAAGTTCTTAAGTGAACATCTGTGCCAGAACGTTAAATTTTCTTCTTTTATAAAATAAGGTTGTACGTGTGCTTGATGTGTATGAATTTTGGGGTTCGTTAGAAGTACCGTTATTTTTTTGCAGGAATTATTTACCATGCTGTCGGCAGTTCGAAATTTTCTCTGGTATTTTTATTTTTATAAAAATATGGCTCTTAACAATTATGCGTGAAAAACAATATAATTTAAATGTCCAACACGAGCAAGTCTACAGGCTCTCATACGCACATCAAAGAATCGCTCACACATTAACGCATTAAGTTTATCAATTTCGGTTCGAATATTGTTTTTCAACTGTGCAATTGTTGTTGAGTTATACAGAGAGACTTTGCTTTTCAAAAAACCCCAAAAAAGTAAATTAATGGAGTTAAATCGCATGATCTAGGTAGCCAGTTTTTGACACCATTGCGTGAAATTAATCGACCTGGAAACTTAGAACGCAATAGCCCAATGCTTGCATATGTTGTGTGACTAGTAGCTCCATTCTGTTGAAAGTAAAGATAGTTTTTATCTATTTTTCTTTGTGGCTATAAAAAATCTTCAATCATTTTTCTGTAGTGCTCTCCATTGACAGTAACAGCTCTTTCTTTTACATCTTACAATCCCAGAGTTTTATCATACGGTATATGCACATTTATCATTGATTCTAAACAAAACAGGTTTTAAGGAGATTGAAAATGAGTCACTAAACATTCTCACGCAAACATACAGAGACAAGGCCTTAGACACCTTTGTCAGAGGTCCGAGAACCGATTTGTCAATACTCCTTGGCTTAAAAGAGCTAACCGATCTGTCTTAAGCATTATACCTTTGCTTAAAACTTGAAAGGCAAAATAATCAGGCCCAACAGCTTATGCCGTGCAAATCGTGCGATAAAGAGTAGGTGATATTAATACCACGCAAACAATGGACACGCTCGAACACAGACATAATGTCTCGTGTCTCACACTGTTTTATCGCTATTTCTACCAACAGTGCTCCATAGAAATCACGAGTAACATTCCGTCCCTTCAAACTTTTAACCGGAACACCCGTCTCGCTATGAATGTTCATCAGTATACCCTCAACCCCCCTTTCGAACGTATTCTAAAATATCCTGATGCGTTCCCAACCCGTTCAACTCGCTTATGGAATGCCCTGCCTAGCTCTTTATTTTCTGGTCATTATATCCTTCAAACATTTAAAACCAACGTTCAACGGTACTTCTCTTTCCATCCTCCCTGATTTTCCTCGGCGGCGCTGTGTGGAAGAAATTTAAGGGTACATAAATCCCTTGAGCGCGTTAAAATTATAAAAAAAAAAACAAAAAAGGTCCAATATCACCCAAACCACAACAAAGACCGTTTCCAATGGACTTCAATGTCCATTTACACAACTGGCGCAAGTGCCAAGTGCACACCAGAGGAACTTCCATACAGTAACACGGGGAGTTGATGCAAACCACAGAGAAAATAAAACTGAGGACCAGGACCAGGAAATGCAGGATTTTGGCCATATGCCATGTATGTGCCAAAGAAACTTGACTCAGCCGGAGAAAACAAGTATAGAATGGCTGTCAGTTTTCGGAAATTGAATACCATCACAATTTCAGGTAAATACCCAATACCACAGCTAAGCGAAGTTCTGACGCAACTAGGCCAAAAGCGGCTTTCATAAAATACCACTGAAGGAATCAGACATCGAGAAAACTGATTTTTCAATTAACAACGGCAAATATGAGTACACAGGACTCCATTTTGGTCTGAAAAATGCACCGGTCATCTTTTAAAGAGCACTAAACGACATTTTGCGAGTACACGTCGGCAAAATATGCTTAGTCTATATTGACAATATTGTCATCGGCGAAAATGAAGCTACGCACTCTAAAACTATAAGGAAGGTTTTCCAAACATTAGAAAATACGAATTTAAAGGTTCAGTTACACAAATACTCATTTTTTTAAGAAGAGGTGGAATTCTTAGGATTCGCTATTTCTGCAAATGGAATCAAAACGAACCCAGCAAAGGTAAAAGCGATAGTGGAATTTCCCTGCTCAAAATCATTGAAAGATCTCCGATATTCTTTCGGTCTTTCAGTGTATTATAGCCGTCTCATTCAAGGCGAAACCTCTTACAGCCCTCTTAAGGGGATTGAGTTCGAATTTCGAAGAATACTTTAAGTAAACTCCTGTTTGTCGGAACGATGAAGCAACCAACGTATTTAAGAAAATAAAAAATTCGCTAGTGTCAAACGATTTGCTTCTCATTTACGCTGATTTTAGCAAACAATTCAAACTGACAACTGATGCTTCAAATTACGTGATTGGGGCAGAGTTGGTACATAACGATAGACCTACTACTTTTATCTCCTGATCTTTAAATAAAACAGAAGAACGTTATATTACCAATGAAGGAGAAATGCTTGCAATTATCTGGGCTTAAGTAAATATTTGTATGGTACAGCAAAGGTTCAAATATTCACAGATCAACATCAGTGATTGGAGTAGTAAAAATAATAACAGCGAGCTAAAAATAAGGAAGACGATACTGGAAGAGTACAATTACGAACTCAAGTACAAGCTAGACAAGATGAATGAAGTATCGAATGCTCTTTCTAGGCCACCAAAAACCTTAGTTAATTCAATAACCGATACCGAACATAGTGCCGATAGCTCAGCCTACGATCTGATTCCAGCCACTAAAATACGCATAAATGTCTTTCAAAATTATCCTATAATTACAAGAGGCATCAGCATTCCTTTTCCCACTTATCATAGACACGCATTTACACCGCCAGAATACAACGAAGACGTTGTAAGCGTAAATAATGGACTACATTCAACAATAAGAATAATGGGGAAAATTCAGCAATTATACCCCACGCACTTTAAAAATTATAAAATCCGGTTTACCCAAACGAGGGTTGAATATCTACCAAATGGAGGTAGGCAAAATTAAGAATTTATAAAAGAACATAGAAGAGGACACCGCAATGCACGGGAAAATAAAATTCAACTGCTAGAAAAGTTCTACTTCCCAAAAATTAATGCTGAAATAAACAATTTAGTTAAACAGTGTACTACATGTAAGGAACAGAAATATGATAGACACCCCAATAAACCCGAACTTTCTTGTATTAACCACTATAGATAAATCGTCCAAATATGCGCAAGCAAAAATGATAACATCGAAGGCGGTTGAGGGCATTAAAGAACCTCTGCGAGAACTACTTTCCTCATTTGGCATACCAAGATTATAGTGATGGATAATGAAAAATCTCTTAAATTTTCCTCAATTAATTTTATGGTCAATGAAAAACTCAACAGCCAAATTTTCAAAATTCCGCTTTACCTTAGTTCAATTAATAGGCAGGTGGAACTTTTCCACTCCACATTAACGGAAATAATACGCTGCCTTATGGCAGATGTCATTCAATGCACTCTTCCGCACTCCTGAACAGAGCAGTCTATGAGTATAATTTTTCTGTACATTCAACTACGGGTAAAAGGCCACTTGAGGTATTTTTTGGTCGAAACGTCAGCATAAAACCCGAAATCTACAAACAAGCTAGGAAATATAACTTAACCAGGCTAAGAGAAAAGCAAGAAGCTAACCTCAGTTATCTAAATAAATAAAGGCAGACTATAAAAACTTACATATCGGGTGAGACCATTTTTGTCAAAATCAACAAGCGTTTAGGTTCTAAATTATCCTCTAATTACAAAAAGAGTTAAAGAAGATTAATCTAAAATCGTCTTTATAGAATCAGGCAGAATAGTTCACAAAAATAACACTAAAATTTAATATCCTCTTTCCAGACTTGTTGTAGCCTTTTGCTCTGCAGAGGTACAAACTTTAAACTACTCCAACTCAAAGATAGTAGCGTTGACTACAGGAACATCTAAGCTGCAAATCGGAACTCTTAAACTAATTCATGTCATCGATTTGGAATCATATGAGAAAACTCCTCAGGATCTAGAACTCATACTCGTAATTCAGCGCGATATCGACACCAATCTTCCTATGTACCCGTTCCTTTCCTTTACAATTACTAAAATTCAATATTTAATCAGTTTATTAAAACCCAAAATAAGAGTTGAGAGGTCACTCAATTTTCTCGAAAGCGCATGTGTGTGGACAACTGGAAATCCAGACCATGACGACTTTGTATTGTAGTTCTAAGATCAAAAATAAATGTTGTACTGAAAAACGAAAATAAACAAGTAATTATCAACTTTTGAAATAATTAATGAAGTAACAAACACTATACATGATATTTTAAAATTATTTAACTCAAACGAAGCTATGAAAATTTAAATGGTAACCAATATTAAATATAAGATAGTTGTTATTATAGTAGAAATAATTAATTAGAATATGCTATACATTGTGAAATTGTATATTATCCATAAGTGAAATTTATGTAATTACCATATTTAAACTTAAAAGAAGCAATTTAATTTTCCCAGATTAAGATCTCAGCAAGAAATATAACACTTCTATATATGTAGAAGCATTCTAGATATAAGACAAGAAATATGTCAAACCATAGTATGGTTTGGAAAACGGGGAAATATTGTAACTAAGATTGATCTTGAAAATACTTTACAATGTGAGAAAAATGATATTTAGAATAAATGAAAAATGTGAAAAATAGAAAACAAATTGTAATCATTAGTGAAACTCATTGTATCCTTAATCTGCTTAGAAGTCGACCATCACATTGTACGGACATCAACAATCATCATATTTCGACCGCGGAAGAAATCTTCTCACTAACCCTATTGTTAAATAAATTTAATTGGACAATACAAATTAATGAAGCCAAGGTGAATCTAACAGGCAGTTTAGTACAACAATGCAACAATAACGATAGACAAGCAGCGCGAACTCTCCGGCGCAAAGCCGCTGCCTCCAGTTGTTCAACTTGATTCCACCTCTTAAAACCTATGAGGAGGTTTTAATATTGCATTGAATGAAGGAACTTCAAACCACAACCCATAAAGTCAATTAAAGAAGAGAACCGAATAGGTTATATAACCAACTTTGGGCTAACAGTTTCCCTAATTACTTAATATAGATTCTGAATAATAAAGTTTCTTTTTTTTAATAAAAAATAAATTAATAATTTTTTAGTTTACATACGATTACATATCTTCTTTGTACATTTCCTGTGAGAAAAGTAATAACATAAAGAAATGTTGTTTGTATGCTTCCGGGATAATGATCAGTGGTCTCAGTCAATACACAAGCGAGTATGCATCTTAGTACTCGTACAATACATGCGTGAGGTACACCTGATTGCCTCGTGCTCATATTGTTATGAGTATTGCTCGATCCTCTCGATTGATAAATTTGGTTGCAATGTATATCCAGGGCTTATAACAAATTTTATGTTTTGACGTTTACGAAATAAACACGTGCATTTTATTGAAGAGAGTGATTTCGTCTCATAGTTATGTGATCTTTCATAATGAATTAATTAATAGCAATCAGTATCAATCAATCTTACACAAAAATATTTTACATTGATGAATGTCTGACAATGCGTGTGCTACTGCTAATTGTGTTTCATTGAATATTTGATATAAGCAGTAAGGTATATAAGGACCATGAAAAAAAGAGTTGTTGAATCTTGATATGATTCGTCCGTGTTGTTGTTAATTCTGTTAATCACTTCATTCAACTGGGTTTGCAATATCTCATGTCGTAGATCCAAGGTTTCTTGATTTTGCAATTGACGTGTGGTTTTTCGAATGTGTCCGACATCTCTTCCGCATACTGAGAGTCAAGAACTTCAAACAAAGAATTAGATTTGTTTCCAATTAAGTTGAATGCTTCTCCTTTGGATAGACGTAATTTTGTAATCGCAAAAGTAATGCATCTTCATATAAATTCTCGTGTGTGTGGTAAATGAGATTGGACACTTGGGTACACAATGTTTTTTGCCTAAACCTCTCATAAAGATGCTGCAATATGATGGTTATATTTCCAATTGCCTCTAGTTTGCCCCAATATGAAGCTAGATCATGGTAAATAACTAAGTTCCATGTATGAGTTACTAAGTTCGATGTTTCAAAATTATCGAAATAAATTTTTGATATGACTGACGAGCTTCCATCGAGTGAGAACAGAAGATTCTTCAGGTATTGCAATACGGTCAATGCTACTGGTGAGTGGCTCTCCAATGGGGAAGTGTTCTTGGGTAAGAGCGGCAAATAATTTGGAGATTCTGACATGGGTGTTATTGGTGAAGAATTTAGTGTAGCCTCGACATTAATTATAGCAGTCTCGAGTTCTTCATAAGTCAGCGATTCCGAGACTAATGTGTGTTGTAGAAGATATTTAGCAGACTTGACTGCAACTTGATCGTGGAGGTATACAATTAAAGTTGCACTCCTTCCTTGTACATGAGGCTATGATTTTCTCTCTGTCTCTGCTGAATCAATAATTAGGTTTAACTCTGATAATTGATTTTTGGCTTCCACGAAGTTGGTAGAATTGTTACAGTAAACATTATTGTGAGGCGAGGCTTCTCATGAATCTCTTTAATGCGAAAATTAATCGTTCTGATGTTAAACCGCTTACCAGTTCAAGGAGATAAGCCATTGTTACGAAACAGCAGAACAGAATGTGTGTAGATAGATCCACAAAAGACAATGCCTGTGTTCAAGAATGGTCGAGCTGTTTGGATTCTGTCAGCTGGAAGATATCCCATCATTTGTGATAAAAGTTTTGGTCTTGATCACACACACAATAATTGTGAACGATAGATCATATCTCTGTCGAACGATTGCCAAGATAGTTTGGGGTCCAGCATGCTTCTTCTCCTGATGAATTTTCATAAGCAATAGCTTCGTGAATGGATGGGAGTAGGGCATCAGTACTGGATGCTTGGCTCCATATTGTAATGTAGATGATTCCAATCGTCCACAAACGTGAATCATTCTTCTTGGTTCTGGATCTCTTAATCGGATCACGTATGAGACGATACGTATTGTCCTTTGAAATGAGTTTCACTGACTGAGAGTGTTCAAGATATTGTGATAACCACTTAAATGTGAGCAGCGACATCTAGCAGAAAATGTCGATACTCGAAGACCAGAAGATTTCGATACTGGAATAACAAAGTCTTGACTGGAGAGTGGAATCGAATTTTCTAGCAAATTAGAAATTGTATGGGACGCTGGATGGCGAGGATTGTTCTCGAAGTATGTCATTCGAGTATAAATACCAGCATCCCAAAGGTATGCAAATCAGTTCTAAAGTGAAATCTGAAGTGTTAATTAGGAGAAGTGATTAAGTGGTTTAAGTAAAAGATAAGAAAAGTATAAGCGGTTGAGAAATTGGATTGTACTGAGAGAAACAATTAAATAGTGAATTGTAACTGTACTGAATAAAGGGATTTGTATTGAAAAGAATAAGTTCTATCATTTGTACCCACACAAACATTTTACAATATCATTGTCTGATGACTGACGAGCTGTGGCTGGCAGTGCAGTGTTGTCTTGATAGATTCTGATCCATGTAAAAACCTTGGTTCATAAAACCAAAAAGCATGATTCTGTAGTAAAGCTGGTGCTATTTCGACAAAATGTCAGCTGGATCCTCCTTCGAGGTTACGTGTCGCCATAGCTATGGAATTGCGTGTTCTTGTATTGTCGATACTCGATTAGCAATGAACGCTGGTAGTCCTCCTGATGATGTATTAATCCAATTGAGGAATGTCCCTGAGTCGGTTCATAAATCGATTTTATCCCGATGCACTTGGTTTACAGGCGATGAATAAGTTCCGCAGCCAGCTTAGCTGTGCAGAGTTCTAGGCGTGGACTGCTGTTTTGATGTGAAATCTTGGTTTTCTTGGAACGATGTATCCTGGATTTTCCGCAAAGTAAGTGTACTGCAATTGTATTGATTTTGTCCTGCGAAAAAATTAAGCCCATCAGGAGCTTAGAAGAGTTGCGTAGCCGTGTCCGAGAAGCCGCTTCAAAAATTACGCAACGGCGTTATGCCTGTCATCTCAAAAGAGCATTTGTTCGAACATGTCGAGCTTGTATCAGAGCCGGTGGGAGACAGTTTGAACATTTACTGTAATTTTAGGTTAAATAAAGTTTAAATAATGTTTAACATCGTTTTTTACTACATCAATTTCATGCTAAAATTTTTTTTTTTTCAAAACGGGATCAAAAGCTACTTATAATATTTACGGCATATCAAATGAAATAGTGTCTGAAGAATATTTTAACGCAAAAAAAACGATAGATTTCATTTTTTTGATGCCGTAATGTTAAGAAACGTAAAGTCATGTGAAAAAAATAGACTTTTTTTTAAAAAATTACATAACTTATGCACTAATTGGAATAGTAATTGATTTTCTTTTTTTTTCTGTTATTTTATTAATATTAAATGCTAATGAAAAGTGAAGTAAACGTAGGTGAAGTAAAATATATTTGTTTAAATATGGGTATGTATGATTTTAAACATTCACATTTTCGCACAACCGCCGTCGTATTGAGTTTTTCTTCCTTTTTATTAGTCACGATTTTGTTGGTATGAAGTTCTATTTTATTAATTGTTAGTACTAAATCTTTCAATTTTTCGGTGTTTCGCGTGGTTTGATATTTAGTGTATAAATTAATTTTTTTTTTGTAGATTTACTTGTTAGAATGTTTTTTTTGTTCTTGAAGTGGAACAGTTTCTGCACTTAGTTTCTTAAATTTCTTTATTCTTCTGTTTTTTTTCACAGTTTTTTTCTTACACTTTTGATTATTTTATAAGTCTGTACTTTTGGGCTCTATTGAACCTACTCGACAACTGACTATTGGTCTTCCTCCAGTGTTCGCTTGATACCTCATACCAAGGTGAGAAAATTTCGTTTTATTTCCCAGTACCAACTTATCTGGTGATTTTCATATTACAGGTGTTTCACCCTGATGGCTTTGCAAACATGTGATTAAGGTTTGTGTTTTCATAGGCATGGACTAAGGAGCTAAGGGTTTGGCAAGAAATATCGCCTGGAAAGGGATATTTAAAATGGAGATAAGGGAACAGGTTGTTGCAGCCGCTAATATTTTTTAATAGATCATAATTTAAGATCGCGGCAGTATAATATCGTATTTTATATTTTTACTTTGCAAAATTGTTGTTGCAAAATTGAGCACTAATTTAGAGAGAAACACATACGTATGTATGTATATATATACATACTACAGGTGGATAGATACTAGGTGGTTGTTTCCACCAAGTTCCAACAGTATTTGCATGGACGTCAGTTTATTCTCTATACTGACCAAAATTCTCTATACTGCCTTAATTGCAATTTTGAATCCAAATAAAGATTTACCAGTTGTGACTGCTAATCGCCTACTACGATGGGCATTGATACTTATATGCTACAAATTTAGTGTTCGCTATAATGCTACTCGACAAAACCCCAATACCGATGCATTGTCCCGTCTTCCTGCAGGACCTGATCTCGACTTTAATAATGCAATTTTTTTACATTTAAATGCGGAATTTTAATTAACTTCGAAGGAATTTCCTATAGTCCGCACAACGGTAGCAGAACACACGAAACGTTTCTTTTGCAAGGATGGTTAAACAAACTTCAATATAAAGAAACTGACTTTACTCGTGTAGTTGTTCAAACAACGCTACAAAATCGAATATTACAAATGCTATTGTTGGTGGCCGAATATTGACAGGAGCATTGAGTCTAAAATAGCCACATGTACAAATTATCAGCAAATGTTTTCGCTTCCCAGACAACATTTTAATCCATAAAACGTAAAGACACAAATGATTTTTGAGCCAGTCTGTTCGGAGATGACACTCGACTACTATGTATTCAGTTTTAATAAGTGAAATAAAGTTTACATTATGTTTATAGTATATGATCGCCATTTTAGTTTTCTATTGCATAAATATACAACAGTATATATTGGACGCGATTTTCCAGTGGAGACTATAGTGTGACTTAATTGTAAAAAAGTAAGAATATGGACAACAATGGTATCATCGCTTTTCTCAAATGAGGGATCGCTCACGTGCCATTCGTCCTTTCGAAACTCCCTTAGAAAGATCGACTTATCCGCATTGAAAACCAATGCATTATTTTGCACGGTCGAAATGAACCGTTACGTAGAATATGTGAAACGCATAGATCATATGATGCTTTATAGTATCCGCTTTTATTTTGTAAAAGAGATGATTATTATATTAACATTCGTCAAATAAATCCTACTTTGAAACAACTTGAATCTAGAGAAATAGTGTTTCCTGAATGAACTTTTATGCTTATCGTATGATAACAAGCCATGATAAGTTCAATTCACTACATCGATTTGGCCAGTTACTCAATCAGTATTGGGTTGACATATACGCTAAAATTGAAACAGAACGGCTGGCCTACATAACAAATTTTGGCCTTAATCTGAAAAGGCTTAGAGCTGAGAGCTATCGTCTAAGTGATGCCTTGCGTGTCGATGAAAATGTTTCAAATATTAGTAGCTCTACATTTTGCCTTCTACCGTCACCAGTTGTACGCGATATATACACAAAGAGGCACAGGATGCAATGACATACGTTAGAGCTTATGGGCGTCCTGATCTCTTTATAACAATTACATAAACTCAACATTAAAATTGTCAAATTAATTGATACCTTAAATATAGGCGACGTGCTTCATCAAACGGTGGGAGAACTGCTGCAATAAATATAAATATATTTAGATGCTATAATAATCTTTCAGTTGCACCATACAATCCGGCTTTGCTTCGCACTTTCAATGCCCATATTAATATTGAGCTATGCAGCTACGTTAAATATATTAAATATATTTGACAGTATGTTAATAAAGGAAGTGACCAAGCAACATTTTCTCTGCAAAATCGACAAGATCACATAGATATATCCAAATGGGCGATATAACTTCGGAGGCTGCTTGGAGAATATAATCCCTTAATATCCATAAACACTCGCCTACTGTTGACCACCTTTCAATACATCTTGAAAATGGCTAAATGGTATTCTTTAATGCAGAAAATGTTCAAAATATTCTGGAAACACAGCATGTAACAATTTTAACAGCTTTTTTTAAACTCGGTAGAGAAGATCGTTTCGCACGACTTTTTTTATACAATGAGATAGATACCCATGTACGAGTATAACGTATGCAAGGGGGACATGTAAGTGGTTATTCATGTGTAAGGAAAGCATTTGCTATGTGTGTATATCTGCATTACATCCCAACCCTGCTGAATACTTGTATCTGCATATGCTGCTTCACTTCATCCAAGGTCCAACACGTTTTGCCAGCTTAAAAAACAGCATATCGCATCGCAGCTTCCTATCTGCTTGCAAGGCTCTGGGAATGACCGGAGATGATTTGCATTGGAATAAATGCCTATCTGATGCATCTGTCCCTAGATCACTAATAATATTACGGCATCTTTTCGCTGTCAGTTCCGTTTTTTTGCAACCATTTAGCTTTTTTCAACAGTGTAAAAATAATCTGGCCGAAGACATAATGATTATAATGAAAGAATATCCAATGAAAATTTAATTCTTATTGAACAAATAGTTCAATCAATAAGCAACAAAAGTATTACAGATTTTGGCTTTCTGCTGCCAAACTCATTACTAAGCACTCAATTCATTAGAGAAACCTCAAACAAAACCTCAAATTGAACAAAACAAAAAAAAAGATATACTTTTTAGATGCTCCAGTTTATTTTTCTCCGATACAGCAAAATCTCTGAGTCTCATTTTTGACAGGAAACTAAACTGGAAACCTAACATTCAAGAAAGAGTCAATAAACGTACAATAGCTTTATTCTCTTGCAAGAAAGCCATTGGGAACAAATGGGGCCTTCAACCTCGCATAATCCACTGGCAATACATCTCGGTCATAAGACCGATATTTACTTACGGGGTGGTTGTCTGGTGGACGGCCTTGGAAAATGCAGTCAACCGCATTAAACTAAGCAGAGTCCAAAGAACAGCATGTCTATGCACAAGCGGAGCCTTGTGGTCTACCCCCTCTGCGGCATTAGATATTCTGCTTCACTTGACACCCCTCGACATTTTCAGCAAGCAAGTAGCTGCGACTGCAGCTATTCACCTTAAAGCGATTAAACAGTGGACAAATAATTCATTTGGCCACGCCAGATGGATCTAAAACCGATAGCGGAGTTCGTGGCGGTGTTTTCTCAGATAAGCTTAACCTAAGCCTCTCTTTCCGCCTTCCAAATCACTGTAGCGTGTTCCATGCGGAAATTTTGGCGATTAAAGAAGCTCTGTCCTGTCTGAAGAAAAACGTGATATCTGCAAATGATATCCGCATATTTTCGGACAGTCAGGCCGCCATCAAGTCCCTGGACTCGGTCTCATTATATTCTAAAACCGCTCTTGAATGCCGATCATCTCTCATGGAGATGGCAGAGCAGTTCAACATTCACCTTTGTTGGGTGCCGGGCCACAGAGACATTCCAGGGAACTGCAGAGCCGATGAACTCGCCAAAATTGGAACCACTCTACCTATCCTACCGGACAAAGGTAGTATAGGTATACCAATCGCTACGTGCAAACTAACACTAAAGCTAGATGCCAATAAAAGAACAGACCTTAGGTGGACTGCTGGACAAACATGTCTAGCGACCAAACAGATCTGGCCAAGGCTGGATCTGAGTCGCTCTAAGTGTCTGATCATTTTAGATAGGAAACATCTCAGAGCCATAATAGGTGTCATTACTGGACACTGCGTCGTAGGCAAGCACGCAAGAAGGCTTGGCGCTTTTACTAATGATTTCTGTAGAAGCTGCATGGACCAGGAAGAGGAGGACACAATCACCCACCTACTCTGCACATGCCCAGCTCTCTCCCAGAGAAGGAAGCTTCATCTAGGAGCTTTCTTCTACAACGACCTAAACGATCTAGAAAAAATAGACGTTAACAGTCTCCTACGCTTTATTATAAGCTCAAACTGGTTCCAGTAGTAAGAAGATCATAGATCCACGTGGCATCACAATGGGCTAATAGGCCTAAGTTGGTTGGTATTTCCAACAGCCACTCTTACCTACCTTACCTACCTACCTAGATGCTCCAGGAAGAACGAGCAACACATTTTTCTGAGATGAATGTACTTTGGCTCACAAAATGTTGTTAGAAACTGTTGACAGAACATTAAGGGACTTAAGATCGCTGGATGCGCCATTTCGGGGAATACCGATGCTACTTGCAGTAGATTTTCGCCAAAAACTGCCTATTATAACTTGCTATTATAACTCGAGCAAACGATGTAAATCTTGCCTAAAGAAATCCATATTATGGAAATTTATTGGGAAAAAGTCTTTAAATCTGTCGATACTTGATTTCCAGGACCTTTGATTTCGTTAAAAGTTGGAGTGCCATAAAAGCTGTGCAATGGAACAAGGTTGCTGGTTGAAGTTTTGCTAAGTTATATCTATAATATTATTGAAGCAACTATTATAACTGGACCAGATACAAATGAAGATGTATTTTCAGTCTAAGAATGATGCCTTCGAACTGTCCATTTCTTTTATAAAACTGGAATTTCAAATTAGGTTGTGGATTGACTATGACTATAAGGTTCAAAGTCAAACCCTAAAGCATATTAAAGCCTAGCAGATGTTGTGTAGAAACAAGTAATTACTTATATACATATATGTATACATATACAGGTCAAGTATTCATTCGCATGTGAGTTTGTTATGTATTCTCATTATTTTAGTCGCAGACGTCAAATGAGGTTATGTTCAATGTGCAAATATTTTTAATCAAACTCAATTCATACAATAATTTGTTCATCCTTATCCAAATAAACAAAATACTTGTGATGATTTAATTCAAAGAAAAGTTATTCATTTCTTGATTAATTACAAAAACAAATATGTAGAAATGTAATATTATATATAAGCTAGTATTTATATAAACTGTATTTTTAAAATCAGACTATCCTTCGTTATTTCAAAATGAAAATTCAAATTAAATTTTTACGAAAAGCATGGTAAAACTTCATAGTATTATATTATAACTTGAATTTAAAATAGAGTTAGTTCTTGTAGTGATAATAAACAGCTTTTGCTTTTCTGAAAAATTATGACTCTTTCTATGTTAGAAAAACGGAGGAAATGAACCTTCTGCGGGCAATGCATATTCAACTAGTCAATTCCCCCATCCATTTCGATCCCCCGAAGACACTCATGAAATTTACTGACGGCAGTAAAATAGATGAGTATCATTTTAGGGTCGACTTAGTACTGGCTTACTACAACGAATTACGATGATCAGAAGTTAGTACTTAACATTTGCAAATACAAATACTCGTAGTTTTCACTTCTAGCTCTTAAAGCTGTAAAAAGCGTATTTCGGCAGCTGGTATATATATGGTATTTACATATGCAAAGTGTTTTCAAACTTTCTTGCAAACTTTTAAATTTCTCTTTACAATGTGTTCCATCACTAAAACAAGGAGATCCCCAAACCTCTTTTAAAATTATTTAGAGAGTTATACAGTATTGATTTAAAAAGAAATACTCAAATTTATGATATACTATAAAATTAATTTGGTTTTCGATGGCCTCTTTCGTTTGAAATATCATTCATACACAATAATTGATTTACGAGGAGTTAAAAAATCAAATGAATAATTAATGGCATAAAACCCGTTTTCGCGTCACGTGCGTGACTGTCGGCTTTGTTGCATAAATTTACGTTGCTATGCATTTGCATTTATTATTTTCAAAAGAGTGAATATATGACAATTTTAATTTGATTTTTTTAAATATAGGTACTCATTACTGTTCATTAATTTTTACATGCTTGAGAATTTGTGATTTTAAAATATATACAGGAATTTGTAGGCAGAGGCATAACGTGTTTATATCATACATACATACGTGTTGTTACAATTGTTAAACAAAATATTTTTTTATTTCATTAAACAGAAAAACTACTTGGATTACAAACTTTGATATATATAATACGTAGTGTAAATAACAATTTAAGTATTATATTGGTATAAAAATAAACATATGTACATACATCAGTATATGCTAACCAATTTAGCATGCTCTTTAGTTAGTAAATACAAGTTCACAGTCATTGTCATCCATTGATATAAAAATCAAATGTTCTCCCTGTAATGTTTTATCATTAACAATATCTTTATTCATTTGTATGTTTAACATGGAAGAATAAATATTTTAAATGATTTCGAACTTCAAATTTAATGTACATATATATTCCACTTAAATTTATCCAGAAGAGTTATAATAGAAGGTGCGCTATAGCCAGTATGGTAGTCTTTAATCGATAGTACACAATGTATTTATTTATTATTTTTAATAAATCTGTCATAAATACATTTTATTTTTCTGTTCCTCAGTAGAAAAATGTTGGATATTTTCTCTGATTTAAATCATTGAAACAAAGACCCAACTAACTTGATTGTAAAAATGTAAAACAATGACATTTTAAAACATAATTCTGGTGCACTTAGAGTCTCTAGTTAGAACAAGCCTTCAAATCTCATGAATATGATATCTGAACAATGTGCATATTGAAGTAATCACAGAAATCGTGCAGAATTAGTAGTTTTTGTTTTTAAAATTCAAATGGAAATGAAAAATTCTAATGCCATTTATAGTGCTAAACGAGAGGGTCTTTCAAACTTGAACTTGTCCTGGAGGTTAATAACCCTGACTTATTATATGACTTGAATTGTGCCACGTCCCTATCTAGTCGGATCACCATGAAGAAAAGAAAACGATAATTTATCATCATGCCCACGAAAGAAACTTAGACTAAAAAGCCTGTGGACTGTTAACCCTAACTTACATACTTAAATGTCAACACATTTGTTTGAATATAAGATATAAATATATATAATATATAAATATATGCACATATGTATATACAAAAGCAAAGTCACAACAAAAGCGTAACAACTTCAAGTTAAAATTAAATGTATTCAATACATTTTGTTTCTTTTAGTTAAAGAAAATCAGTTTTAAAAATTAACAAAAAATTTAAAAAAAGATTAGTTACATGGACTGTATCTAACGACTGGTTTTATCGTTCTGCCAGACTTGGTCACATAAAGTTTAGAATGCGAAGTGTTTGTTGGAGTAGGTTCGTTGTTTCTTTCGTCGTTTGTTGTTTCTGCTTTATGTGATTTTGCATCAATAATGATTTCCTTTTCTGGAACAATTGTGGCTCTCGTCGTATGTAAATGATTGCCAATTTCTGCTATAGAGTGATCTATCGTCAGTTCGTACCATATAATTGCGGGGCGTGTTGGCTTGTTTGACAACAGTGCCGGATATCCAGTTTTGATTGGGTTGTTGAATTCTCACTTTTTGAAATTGAAAATTGTTGTTATTGGTGACTTGCCATTTCAGCCTAGAATTTGCTTCTGTTTCGAGCATCCAAAAGGTTGTAGTGTACAATGCGTACTACCTTTGGTACAAGAGACTGTTTGCTGCACGGTATTGTGGTTCTAGTTCTCAATCATCAAGCGTTGGTTTGGTGAAAGCAGGTCCTTGTTTCGAGGCGTGTTGCAGTAGTTGAAAAGTGCAAGGTAAACATCCGATTGATCTTGATGACACTTTTTCCATAACATTTGAGCGTATCTCTCCGCAAGTCGTTTAGATTTCGGGTACCTTGGGCTTGATGTCTGATAATTAAAGTCCCATTTTTTGGCGAAAGCTTGGAATTCCTTGGAAGCAAACTCGGGACCGTTGTCTGATTCCAACACATAAGAAATACCATGAACTACGAACAGCTTTTTAAGTTATAGTGCTACTTCTGCTGTTGATGACTGTTTTAAGTGAACAAAGTCAAAATATCTGGAATAGCTATCTGCTACGAGAAGGTATTCCTTATTTTTAAAATAAAAGATATCTACTGCCATAATTTTCCAGGCAGCTCCGGAACTTGTTTGACGATTAGTGGCTCTTTTGATTGAGTTCGCTGTTGGCTTTGACAAATACCACAGGATTCAACGTATTTGGTGATATCCTTTGTCATATTGATCCAAAAATTTTGTTTGCATGCACTATTGAGTGTTCGGTCAATTCCAAAATGATCTTGATGAACTTTCTGCATTATGTCCTTCTTCATCACATCAGGAATGACGACTTTGGATCCCTTGAACAGTACCCCCTCGTTACAGCTAATCGATTCTTTAAACGTGAAATAGTTTGTTATCTCTTTGGAACTGCACTGAATTAGGTCCGGCCGCTCGGTTTCACGTTAGTTGTAAGATTTCGTGTATCCCTAGCTCGTCATCTTTTTCTATGTTTTTTGGGTTTTTTGGGACAGTCACGGCTGAGGGTATCTGCAACAGGTATATCTTTGCCTTTTGAATAGTTGATATTGCAGAAATTGTAACATAATTTTTTGTAAAAGTGGTGGCGCGTTATTTATGGGCTTCTTAAAAATCGTTTCGAGCGGTTTGTGGTCGCTTTCGATGATAAGTGGTCTTCGGAATATTAGATCCTGGAATTTTTCACATGCAAATTTTTTAGCAACCGTTTCTTTTTCGATCTGAGGCGCTAATTTCTGCATTGCTGTAAATGCTTTCGAAGCATATGCAACTGGCTGACGGTTTTGCAGTAGTACTGCCCCTGCGTCAGCCTGACTGGCATCTACCTGAAAATTTATTGAACGATTCGGATCGTAATACATTAATAGTGGCGTTTGTGATAATGACCTCTTAAGTTCGGTAAATGATTTTTCTTGCTCCTCGTCCCAGTGCCACTGAGTATCTTTTTTCAAAAGTTGTCGCATGGGATCTGTAATTTAAGATAAATTGTTTATAAACTTAACTAAGTAGGTTACCATTCCCAGCAATCTTTGAAGCTTGGATTTATTTGATGGCTGTTTTAAGCTTTTTATCGCCTCAATCTTTTCTGGATCTGCCCTAATTCCGTCCGAAGTGATGATGTGCCCTAAGAATCGAGCCTTGGTGGTGGCAAATATACACTTTTGCTGTTTAGCCCAGCTTCATCTACCTCTTGGTGAGAACATTTAGCGTCTTAAGGTCAGGTGCATGAATCAACATATTACCCATTGATACCTCCGTATTTTCACAACCCTCGAGTATATCAGTCATAATCTTTTGATAAATTTCTGGGGCGGTAGCCAGGCCAAATGGAACTCGCCGAAGGATACTCTTCCCCAAGGTGTAGCCATTAGTCATGTAGCCTTTTGTTCGGTCAGTTATTCTGATCTGCCAAAAACCATGCTTACTATCCAAGATTGTGAAAAATTTTTAGTTTCAAACTTTGGTCGCAATGTCATCGATAGATTTTAGTGGATGAAATCTTCTTAAAATATTTTTATTTACATCAGTAGGATCAAGGCAGATTCTTATTTTCCCTTTCTTGTGAACAATTACCATGGGCGAAGTTGTTGGAGTAGCACCTTCTGTTTTTTTTACCACACCCAATTGAATCACTATATCTATCTCTTTCTTAACATCCTCTTGAATAGCGCGTGGTATTCTACGCGGAGCATAATTTTCAAACACTGGATTGTCGATGAGATCAATGTCGTGTCGTATACAAATGATTTAATACAACCTAGCCCTTCTAACATATTTTATTTCTATCTTAACTTTTTCTAAACGCAGGATTAATTTTAATTTTTCGCATGCATTTTTTCCTAAAATTGGACAGACGGCTTTGTCAGTAACTTGGAACGACATTAACGCTTTTATGTTTCGTACTGCGCAATTTAAAGTCACTTCACCAAGAACACTGATTTTATTGTTTGCAAACGAAACTAACTTTTTTGTGTTCGATTTATTTATACCACATTGTCAAGCTTTTCCACAATCTCTTTTTGCAACACGTTGCACTGTGCACCTGTATCTAGCTTGAATTTTACTTTTTTGTTTTGTGTGATAATCTCTTCCATATAATTATTTTTGTCGTCTTTGTTGGTATCCACTGAAAGCACTAGTAAACTATTGTTATCACTCTCACCGCTGTCACTTGTAATTGCATGCAATTTTCTGTCACGTTTGATTGTCCTTGTTTTGCAGACCGTAGATAAGTATCCCTTTTTCCCGCACTTGTTGCCAATTTTATTGAACGAGTAGTTCCACACCTTCTGTAGTAGAACTCATTGCCGTTGCTTTTGTTATTCATCGGCCTCTTCGCTTTGTCGCCTTTTCGGTGGTATTTTGTGACGCTTCTTCGTTTCTATGTAATTCCTTGAGTTGGCTTGCCACTATTTCACCCGCCCTACAAATTTTAACTGTATCGTCTAATGAAACCTCCGCTTTTTCTAAAAAAATTTTTCCTTATTGCGTTACTAAGGATGCTGACCACGATTTTGTCACGTATTAAGTCGTCTACCAATGTACCAAATTAACATTTTCTAGTTTGATTTTTATTCTTGTAAAGAACTCATCAAAAGGTTCATCTTCGTTTTGAGTCATTTATTGAAGACGTATCTCTCAAATTTGATACTTATTTTCGGGGCAAAATGCTGGTGGAATTTAGCTACTACGATTTCTAAACTCTTGCTTTCTTCTGGCGTAAGAGTGAAGGAATTGTAAATTGCGTCAGATCCTAAAACGGACTTGAACGTGGCACTTGTATTTCAAGCGATTTTTGTTTTAATTGAGAGGCATTTTCGAACCATCTATATTGCTGCAACCACTTTTTCCATGATAATGCAACATTTTTATTATTCACTTAAAATGGTTTAGGAGGCTTAATGTTCATACTGGTGCTTACCATAATACCGGTGGATTCGTTAGGATTTTCGCGAACCAAATTATAAAAAAAAAATCACAAACCTGACACCATGTATATGTGTAAGATGAGAGACAGGCGACGGACGAGTATCAACTGAACTTTATTAAGACGAATGTAGGCTGTGATTATAGACAATAGACTACATAAGTTACCTACATAAGCGTTACCACTGTACAATGTATAGTATGAGTACAATGCAATATGTATAGTACTATTGCTACAGTAATGTCCGTTTGAAAGCAACATTCTAGTTATGGGAAAGTTAGCTTTCATTTAAGGTTTTTTCCACATTTATTTTACCTAGCTCAGAATATTATCACTACATTTATACTCGTAAAAAGCAAATTTAAATGTGTATACATATATGGATGTGGAAGAAAACTGCTGAACGGATTTGAATGCTGTTTTTTTGCAATCGAATTTGGAGGGATTAAGTCTATAAAATGTTAAAAAAACGTCAGCATATTTCAACAAAACACTGTTAAATAAGAAAAAGGAAAATATGTGTGCCCATTTTTTTGCATTTACCACACCCTATCTTGAATTTAAAAAAAACGTATAATTTTCCCCGGCACACTTCTTCAATTTGCACACGTTCCCGTTATGCAAGCCGAAAAAACTCCAGTTGTGTCACGAGTGTGAAAAGTCAGGACCAATGTATTGCCTGCACATAGTTTTGTAAATTTAGAAATCAAGAGTATTTAAAAAAAAATTATATTAAAAGAAAAGTGAAAGTCAGAAAATAGAATATAAAATTTATATTGGAATTTAAACTAAAGAAAATAAGTTATAAGTACTATGGAATTAAAGAAAATAATTAGCAAACTAAATTTAAAATTGTAATTGAAAAAAAATAATAAAAAACAAATTAATTAATTTAAGCTATATTACATTACCATATTATTCACCTGAATATATAAAAAAAATGTATCTATTATATATAAAGGTTAGAATAAGTAATAAAAAAATTGAATAAAAATTAGAATTAGAAATTAGAATAAAAATGGAAATTATAACATTCTTCAACTCTTTCAATTCTAAATTCTTCGATTTTAAGAAACAATTTTAGTTTAGTTTTTTTTCTTTAGTTTTATATGCATTTTATTTTCTTAATCACTAACTCTTACATACTAACAAAAAATGCTTAAATGCTAGCTTACAATTACTTAACAATCTTATACTAACTTACTGGCCCCACACAGGCACTCTAAGCTACTCTAAATTCTTATAACTATGTCTTTCGACCTCATTTACATTTTCTTTACGGATATTTATTTTCTATACTTAAAGCCAAGAAAAAAAATTGTTAACAAAACTTAGCATATGGACTTTTTTTTTGTTTTAATAAAAACTTAGTATCTAACTTAAAATAAACTTTAGCCTACCTAAACTAAATGTACAATACACGCATAAACACACATAGACGTTATACACAATCATATACATATATAAGTATACACCTTTGTATACACTGATATATGTATATGTTTCTTAAATGCTAACCTAAACCTATGCAAGCTGGCCATTGCTATTCACAGAGAAAACAGATTGGTCAGCTCTGCCTCATTAGTGAGGCTGGTCCGTAATTGACGGAAACGACGACGAAACATCTTCCCTATCATTCAACCACCAGAAATGCTGGTGCTGCCGAACGACATCCGTCTTATCGCGATTCCGCACCGCCCTACTGAACCTGAGGCGATCCACACTGCTGTGTGCGACGTCTCTGTTGTAGTTGAGTCGCCTGTCCCCAGCTGTCCGAGCGACATGGAAGATTAACGGCACCGCTGATCCTTCCGTTGTTCTCGGCATCGGCGCCGGAGAAGCAGCAGTCGCTTGCTGTACCCTAGCCCCCCTACCTGACGCCATTTGGGCGTAGGAAATTTGGGGCGTGACGGCTGGTGTTTGAAACCTCACAGGTGAACGTTTGACCTCCACCTTCTGCTGCCGCGCCAATTTTGCTTTTTTAATGTCGGTGAACTTAGGACAACCCCGATAGTTTTCGGTGTGTCCCACGTTTCCACATAACACGCACGAGAACTGCAATCTATCGGATGCTCCGTCAACACCCAGAGCACACTCCTCGGAACTGTGGTTCTTTGCGCACTTCACGCATCGAGGCTGCATTTGGCAGGTCGACGTGGCGTGCCCGAACCTCTGGCAGCAAACGCATTGTATAATGCCTTCGCTCCTTTTTAGTTTTTCCCAGTGAACCACCTGGTAGTCAAGGACATTGATACTCCTTAGACTATCCAGACGGCTTTCGGGACTGAGCTGCACCAGGAAGAACGGCAGACTCCGTTTCTCCCGCCTGGCTCTAGCTGTGGTAAATGACTTTACCCCCACAAACTTGAGTCCTTCGCACTCCTTCTCTTTGAGCAGTGCCAGGATCTCCTCAGGATCAGAAGACGGTTCCAACCCCTTCAGCAGCATCGATTGCCGCTTTTCACACTTCGGTGTGAAAGAGTAGTGCTCCGTCGTCGTTTCTTTTAGGAGCTCTTTCACTTTCGCGTAGCCCTCCACTGTATTACAGTGGATGGCATGGCGATCGTTCCCCAATCTCTTTATATTAAAATGATTACCAATGACCAACTTACACAGGTCCTTGGTTGCATTTACCTCAAGTTTGTAGGTGTTGATCGGAGGCACCTTCTCCTTCTTCTTCTTCTGCTGCTGCTGTTGTTGTTGCTGTTGTTGTTGTTGCTGCTGTTGTTGTTTTTGTTGTTGTTGTTGTTGGTGTTCTTGCCGCTGTTGCTGTTGTTGTTGCTGCTGATGTTGCTGTTTTTGGTAACTTTTTTGCTGCTGCGGTTGTTGCCTTAGCTGCTGTGTTTTTTGCTGCTTTTGCACTTGTTGTGTTTGCTGCTGTTTCTGCGCCCTTTTCTCCTGCAGTTGCTGTTGCTGTTGGGAGCTTGCCTTAGCTCCCTCCTCCCTTTGCCTTCGGGCGATTTGCCTAGCTTTAATAGCAAGCACCTCTTTTTGTAGTTGCTGGATGCTGCTATTAATGGCATTCAGTTCTTCATCTTCGTCTTCCGACTCAGAAGTTGCCAACGATGCAAAGCTGTTATTACTTGCTTTGTCATTAGTCACTCTATCAGAGACGTATTCGTCTTCCGTCTCGTCACGTCTTTGTTTTTGCGCTGCTATTACTGCCGCAGACGTTGACGCCCCACCCAATTCTCTTCTTAGCAGCATTTCGTTAGAGGGGCAAAGAGAGGGGCGTTTTGCTAAGTTCGATGATCCATTTTTTTCCTCCGTTTAACTGCTCTTTCACTCGCCACTGTTATTGCTGTGCCGTCCACTAATCCCACAATGGGGATAACGGGACGGTCTTTGTCACTCATCACTATTTCGTATTTGTGGTCACGTCACTAATTTTATTATTTATTTTCAATCAGATATAATATCAATTAGATAAATCCCGTCCACGGGCACCAGCACAACTTGAAATATTAAAATTTCGCGTCCGCGCACTATTGCACTACGCCAGCCGTGCTTTTGAAAGTTTGTGTGTTAATTTAATAATTTACAAAATTCGCTGAAGAAAAGCCGAAACGTGGTCTGTGAACGACTGTTTAAGAAACAATATCGAAATTAATATGGCAAACTCCAACAATATTGTTGCACCCCCTGTCCTAAATATTCCTTAACCGAATACCGAAGCAGTAAGATCACATCCCCGTGCCCTATGGCAACGAAGTCGATGTAGTGCAACCGATTTTAGCAAAGCCTTCGATAACATCTCTCATCGATTAATAATCTTCAAATTGTCTGCCCCGGCTTTGGACCCATACTGTTAAAATGGATATCCTCTTACCTCGAAAACCGTTTTTAGGGTGTTCGTTTTAGGTCAGCCCAATTGGCTCCATTTTTGGCCACTTCTGGAGTTCCACAAGGCAGCCCTATCGGTCCCCTTCTTTTTATATTAATCATAAATGATCTCGATATGATCATCAAACACTCATCTGTCTCCCTTTACGCCGAAGATACCAAATTTTTCAAAACCATTTCCTCTCCCCATGACTCTTTCTTCCTTCAACAAGATCTTGATAGTTTTTCGATCTGAATTCGATCAAAAATTCTTTGCAACTTAATATCGCCAAATGCCAATCCATCACCTTCTCACATTAGCGGAACCAATCTCCCCCCGACTCTATCTTCTCCACAACCAACCTATCTCCTCCGTACAATCTCTTCGCGACCTCGGCATTTTGTGTGATAGGGACCTCAACTTCCGTTTACATATGGATTGGATTATCAAAGCCAACTCTGCACTAGGTTTTGTAAAACCAACCCATACGTGATCAGGTCCCTCTATATTACCGTTGTTCGCCCCCTCCTAGAGTCCGCCAGTCAAATATGGTCCCCATATCATCGTGTTGATATCTCGAGAATTGAAGGCATCCAGAGCCGTTTTCTTCGATTTGCTCTTCGAGGTATGCCCTGGAACGATCCTTTTAATCTGCCCCCCTATCAAAATCGTCTCAACCTTATCAACTTAAACACCCTTGAAGATCCCAGAGATGCAGCAAACTTTCTCTTCATGCATCGACTCCTTTCAGGTCACGTTGAATGCGCATTCGTTCACAACTCCATTTTCTCAACACTAACTCTCGTAATCTACGTACCCCTGTTCTATCTACTAACCCACCACACCTCCTATGGCGCGAACGAAACAATCTCCCGTATGCTACGAAAAATCAACTCAAACCCTCTTTGACTTCCACCGCACCACTTCCTACCGCAAATCCGTTCTCCTTCACCACTCCAACCAACCTTTGTTTTAAGTTTTAGTTTAAGTTTAATTTTTAAGTTATAGCTTTTATTAAACCGAATAAATGGGGGCATTCGCCTTCACCAAAATTAAAATTAAATTAATTAAAATTGCCAGTGACCTAGAAAGTTCAGTTCATCGAGTTTGAGAAGACATCGGTCCTAAAAAAACAAACAATAATAATAGTGTTATATAAAAACAAAAAAAGAGGGCCTGTGTGTGTCTCTGCTAGAAGGTCCTAAGAACGCCTCTAGTGTATTTTTTTTTTTTTTTTTTTTTAGTATTAGTATTTTTTATTTCATTATATATAATACATGTGTAAAATTTACGTGATTTGAACACAATAATTCATTAAGTATATTAAAAAAAAAATATATAATAGAAATAATATAGTGACATTTTATATTTTATATACATAAAGTATTAAAATAGTGCCAAATGCCACTTCAATGGGTTTTAATATTATTAATATGTGGGTGGGGTGACCCGTTTATTTACATTCAAAGAACAAGTTAATTTAATATACAATTATATTTACAAAGAAAAGTGAAGGATGCAAATCAAAATAAAATATCTACATAAAAATAAAGAAAAGTTAAGAGGAAGTTAGAAAAAAAAAAAACATTATTTACACCAGAATATCAGAGAGAAGGTATTCCACGTTCTGTGAATCATAATTAAAAAGCCAAGACCTTATGGACCTTTCAAATATTCCAGAAATTCTTATCATTTTAATATTTAAAGGGAGCTTGTTAAATAGTCGACATGAAGAGATATTATAAAAATTCCGAAATGCAGTTGTACGAAAAACGGGTACAGTCACAACATAGGAAAAGTTTCTCCGTAGATTGTAATCAGATATAAGTCTGTAATTTAAATTTCCTGATCTCTGAAAGAACGTTTTCAACACTTTAAAACAATACAAATGACGAACTGGAAGAATTTTCATATCACAAAACAATGGGAAACTTGGATGACGCCGATTCTTGTTACAGATTTTCCTTACTACACTTTTTTGTAAGACTAGTAAGGGCTTGATTTTATTCAGATACACGCCTCCCCAACAAACAATTCCATACTGGAGTTTAGCGTGAAAAACACCATAATAAATGATTTTTAATAATTGCTTTGAACAAACATTTTTTAGATAAAAAAAGTGTCGCAGGGTATTTCGAAAATATTTCCTTAGGGACTCTGTGTGGCTTGCAAATGACATCCTAGAATCAATTGTGAGCCCAAGATACTTAAACTCGTCTACTTCCTCAATTAAAAAGCAATTATCACTACATTTAAGACTGCTACAAAATGTTGGAAGTATTTGACTAGAATCACAATTACAGCCTGCTAATCCATACTTTTGGCATTCTGGTGCGTGGAAGTAAACGTCCGCATTCATACACATTGGGGAAACTAGGTTAAAAAACATTATTTTTGTCTTTGAGCTAATGTTCAAATTGTGTTCTGCGAACCAAATTCTTAATAGACTAAGATCCCAATTAATGTCAGAGATTAAATCCAAGACACTTTCAGAGCCATATGAGCAGCCAACATCGTCTGCAAACGCCGTAATTCTACTTCTGAAGTTTAGTGAAAACAGTGAGTTTATATAAATTAGAAATAAAATGGGTCCCAAGACAGAACCTTGAGGAACTCCCAAACTGAAGAAACGAATCTCGCTTCTCATACCATCAATCTTCACTCTTTGAGATCTGTTTGCTAGGTATGATCTAAGCCACTCTAGTATGAACCCACGAAAACCCGCTTTTTCCATTTTATCCAACAGTATAGTATGGTTGACCATGTCAAAGGCTTTTGTGATGTCAACAAATAAACCAGCCGTGAATTTTTTACCATCAAGGTTAGACAAAATGTTTGAGGAAAAATTTAGAAGAGCGTCTTCGGTAGATTTACCCTGCTGAAAACCAAATTGCATTGGATTGAAAAACTCAATTTTTTTCAAGTAAGACATTATTCTCTCTTTAATAACTTTGTCGAATAATTTGCTAAAAGTGGGCAGAAGTGAAATTGGCCTATAGTTTTTCATATCGTCTGCAGAGCCTTTTTTAAACAGCGGAATTACGTCGGCGCATTTGAGTGCCACGGGAAATGTTCCTGCAAATATACTGCGATTAAAAATGACTGCCAGGACGTCAATCACATAGCATGCTATTTGTTTAACAAGTATATTTGAAATATTATCAAAGCCACAAGAGTTGGATTTTTTTATAGATCCAATTGCTTTTAGGAGCTCTAAAGCAGTGATAGGTTCGAAGGCAAAGCTCGTATATTGCGACATGTCACCACCCCCACTTATGGAATTGTAACAACGAGTGCAATTTCTCACAACTGTTTGTGTTGGTATGCTGTTTGTTATTGAGGTGAAATACTCATTGAAAGCATTAGCAATGTCAAGTTTGTCAAACAGTTCGCAATTGCTCACACAAATTGAATGGGGTTTTGTTGTAGAATGAGACTTGTTCAGAATATCATTTACTACTTGCCATTCTGATTTAAGGTTACCTTTAGCAGAAATGAATTTAGTTCGATAATAATTATCGCGGCAAAAAGCAATCTCTTTTTTTAAATCCAAACATAGCTTTTTAAACTTATTTTTCAGCCTAAGGTTCATGGGATTCTTGGAGCATTTTATTCTAAGCTTGTGTTTCACGTTAACTTTTTCAATGAGTTGACTAGATATCCAGGGTTTTAGTCTTTTTTTAGATTTTTTCAATGGTTCCGTAGAGGAGCAATTTGATATAAATTTATTAAGGCGAGTTATGAACACATCATAAGAAGCAGAAGCATCACTTTCCATGTAAACATCGTCCCAGGACTCATAAAGTAGAAGATTTGTCAGCTTTATAAAATCAATTCTTGTTTTTTGCTTTTGGCTATTAACTTCGGTACGACTCTTCTTTTTGCTTTGAAAAGTATTCGCCAATAAACCTATCATTGAGTGATCAGTGATTTGCAAGTCATATGTGCACCTCTCGCAGGCATTCAATGGAAAGTCTGCAAATCGTCCATAAATATGATCCAAACACGTACCTGAAGACAACCGAGTGGGTTCATTTATAAAACTAGCTAAACCGTGGAAGGCCAAGAGGGCCAAGTAATTTGACACAGTTTCGCTACTATCTAATATATTAATATTGAAATCTCCCAAAATAATTAGGTTTTTTGCTCTTACTGTGTTCAGCAGACAAGAAAATTCTCCTATGAACGCCAAAACATTGAACATATGTAGACGATAAACAGACAACAGAACAAAATCTATCTGATTAAACCTAACAGAAACCTTTAGAATGTCTGCGCTCTGAAAGTCGACACACTTAGCTTCATGAACTATTAGTTTCTCTTTAATAAAACAGCCGATACCGCCCGCAGCATAATTTTCATTTGGATTAGCAAAGAAAAGGAAACCCGGTAGATGATAATCGTTAATTTCAAACCCATAAATCCAAATTTCGGAAACGATAATAATATCCGGAATGCAATGAAAAGAATCAAGGTGGGTAGTAAGAGATGCAAAGTTTTCTCTCAAACTTCTAATATTCTGGTGTACGACAAACAGTTTGTTTATGGAGTATGAACTATTTTTAAAAACATTATCACAATTTGAAAAACTTAGATCGAGGATAGAAAAGTCATCATTTGTGTCATTAAATTCAGAATTCATTATTCAAACAAGTTCAAGATCAGTAAAAGATTTAATCGAGATGACTTTTCCACCTTCCTCCTTCCTCATAAGTATTTGGTTGTTCTTAAACCACACAAATTTATATTGTTTCCGCTTTCTTACTTCTTTCGCTTGCATGAAGAGAGCCCTTGTGTATGACGTAAGAGCATCGTTGATGTAAATCCCGCTTTGCATTTTGTTGTTGCTGTTGCTGCTGTGGGCGCTCTCGTTAATAGTGGCGTTTGAAATTAGGTTTCCCTTCTTCTTCTTCTTCACACTCATGATCCGCTGCTTCAACGACAAGTCAGTGAACTTAACACAGATGATTGATTTGTTTGGAGGTCCGTTGTTTTTGTTTCGCACATTCTTTACATAGCATCTCTCTATGTCAGTATCGGGAACATCAATTGACAAAGCATTCTGGAGTATTGTCTGGGCTTTGTTCATAGCATTGCTGTAGGTTACATTTGAAACACCAACAATTTCGATGCAGTTGGAGAGCAGATGTTGCTGTTGCCAATTTAGTTTACTCTCCAGTGAATTTACCTTCGCTTTCAGCTCTGCATTTTCGGTTCGTAGCTCGTTGAGTGAAGCCAGGAAGCGGTTGTTTGTTTCTTCCAGCTTGGTTAGCTTAAGGTAAATCATTTGGAGAGTAAATTCTGATTCAGCTTCAGTGTGTGCAGGTGTATCTAGATGTGCTTCAGTAGTTTGACCTCTGTTGTTAGTTCCTTGGTTTCGGCTAGCAGTGGAGGACGGTGCATTTTCTTTTCTTTCTCCGCATTGATTGTTGTTGTTGCTGATAATTGTATCAGGCATCCGCATAGATCTACGCCTGAGCACTTCGCACTTGTCACAACGGAAAGTCTTTCCGGAAGAGCACATAAAATCAGCATCTTGTTCACTTATATTTACACAGGATAGATGAAAGAATGCAAAGCAATCACTACATGATATTTTAGTGGAACAATTCCTTTCAATTTTTTCGGTACAAATAGAGCACTTCATAGTGAAGGTATAAAACTTTTACTTATTGTTCTACTGAGATGCGCACCCCACGACACTCACGAGAGCAATGTAGTGGACTACGTAGTGTGTGTGTCTCGAGGATCCTGAGTCACCGACAACAGACGGTGAAAAGGGGAAAAACTCCAGATCAACGGCGTGGGAATGATGCTGCTCTTTTTGTAAGCATAGTTTTAGGAAGTAAGTAACTAAAAACAAAAAATAAGTACACAACATAAGGAATAATAAATTATATAAAAACAAAAGAAGAGAAAAGTAAAGAAGAGAAAAGGTTGACAAAAGTGAAAATAAATAAATTTTTAAAAGAAAATAAATAAAATTTTAAAGAAAATAAAATCAATAAGAAAAGAAAGAAGAAAAATATATATAATTATAGAATTGTGAAGAAAAAGAATTTAAGAAAGTGAAAAGTAGAGAATAATTATAGTTTAGCTTAAAATGTTAAGAAAAATAAAATCTTACATAATGCCCGATTTACGGTCAGGATCATCTACACATTCTCAAACTCCCCATCCCTCTAGCACTCCTTCCGTTTCTAATTTAAACCCTAATCCCAATGTTATAATTACCGAAAATCCAAATAGTTCATTTTTATCTAGTGCTTCTAATAACGATCATAATGTCAGAGCAATTAGAATCACTTATTTCGTCTCTTATCTGTCGAGTTTTCGAAAACGTAGAGAAGAATATCATACAAAATGCATTAAACCCATTTGCTAATAGTTTACCTGGCATAGATCAAACTATTGCCCAAGAACATTGGGGCAATCTATCAGATATGGATAAGATCCCAGATGTCGCTAGATGTCTAGAGATTTCTCTGGAAATCCAGGGGAATTTAGCGTCGACCGCATCTTAAAAATCTACGAGTCACTAAAAGGTACTCCAAGATACTATGGTATCTTAAATGTAGTCAGAAATAGATGCTGACATCGTGTTAGAATCCCACAATACATCACTCGATTGGAAAGCAATTTCCAAGTGCCTTACGATGCACTACGCGGATAAACGAGACCTGAGTACACTCGAATATCAAATGACGTCCTTTATCCAAGGAAACTCATCCATCCAAGAGTTTTACCAACGAGTTTATGTCCATCTATCCATAATTTTAAATAGAATTGCCTTTATGGAAATGGGTGCTGATCTCTAGCACTATACTCGCAAACCTATATGCCCTTCATTAGAGGTCTCAAGCGGTACTTGCCAAGATTACTTGGAATGAGAGGGCCACTTGATCTCCCTCAAGTGCTACACCTTTGTTTAAAATTAGAAAATCAAAATTTTCGATCTAATTATGCTGTGAATGCTCATAGCAACGTAAAACGAATGCAACATCCATCGCCTCAACAGTCGCCCATGCGAAAAACAAACGACTATAACCCAAATGCTAGCTGTCCACCAAATCCCAATCATCAAAAACCCATACACCAACAAAATAGATCCAATCATAAGCAAGGTCATTCACAACCATCAGCATCGAATATTGCAACTCGACTTCCTAATCGGAATCAACAGTCTACATCTCAATTCCAAAATCCACACAATTCTAACAATTTTCAAACAAACCATGGACCCGTAACATTTGAACCTCCACAGAGTTCACAAACCAGAGCTAAATCTGTACAAAAACCACATTTTGCAAACTATAACAATGTACAACGTAATTTCCACATTGAAGCGACACAAGACGAACCAGACTCCTATAATCTACCAATGGAAGATGAATCAATTAATGATCAAACAATAATTGATTGTGTTCAAACCGACACCGAAGAAGTACTTGAAACTTGCGATATATTACAAGAATTCGATTTTCTAGATTAGAGAGCTCTTCGCTACCATACTACGAATCTAAGGCGAAGAGTGGAAAATTCTTAAAATTTGTTCTAGACACAGGATCAAATTAAAATTATATAAAACCATGCTATATTAGAATAACAATAGCCACTCAAAATCCTTTTTTTTGCAAATTCCGTCAGTGGTAAAATTAAAGTTACACATCACGCCAATCTTGAAATTCTTGGAACAGAAATCGGAAAGTTAAAATTTTTCATATTACAAAGGCTCGAAACTTTTGATGGAATAATTGGAAATGACACTCTTAAAGAACTAGTAGCCGTCATTCATACTGATAAAAATTCCGACATCCTTAAAATGCAGTTTCCCTCTGAAACAATTGAAAACGCAAGCAGTAAATAACGTTGACATTAGAATTTCACATCTGAATCCATATCAGGAAAATAAGATTAAACAAACAGTCCTCAACAGGCAATCGCAGTGTAAATACGTGTTTTTGTTGAGAAGAATTATTTCTGAGTGTGTGAAGAGTAAAGCCAAGGTTAGTCCTTTTACATAATTATTTACCCTTTCTCTCGGTAAGCGAAATATATATATATATATTTTTTTTCCTTATATTTACCGAGCTGCAAAACAGACTGTGGCAAGCCATGGTCCTATCACTTCCCCCGCCCCCAGCAGCAGCAAGTTTGTGGCAGGCCACGGACTTGTTGCTGCTACCAAAACTCCTCCCTCCAAAGAGGAATCTGGAGCCGCATCGGCAAGCTCCATCTAAGGCGCTTTACATAAGACGCCGAAATGCTTCACGCATCATCAAAACCTTCGGATCCATTCCTGAGGTGGAGAGAAGTGCGGAAATAAAGAGCAAGGTTGAGTGGGCTAAAAACATCCTAAAAGACGGATTTCCCACTGCTTCCACTGCTCACAAAACGTCAAAAGACTCCTCTAAGCATCAGAGATCGTTGGAGGAAATCGTACCGGTTTCCAAGAGGCCCAAAACACACAGTTCCACAACCCCTGGGCCATCCAACAGCCGATCTCTGAGGTCTTATAATGAAGTCCTAAAGGACGCATTGGTGATCGCGGTGATCGACAGAAGCGATACCGACGGTTCCATTACACCGGAACGGTGGCAATTGGTCAAGTTGAAGCTCTCGAGCAACTTCTTGGCCATCATGCGGGAGAACCCAGGACCACCTCCTATCACAAGCGACGTTGGCTGGCACCAAGGCCATGTCAAGCTCATCGCTTGCTCCAACCAGAGATCTCTCGATCTCTTCACCAAGGCCATCGATGGTTTAGGAGAGGTTTGGCCAGGTGCAAAACTCAGGTCGTATCTAAGGAAGACATTCCTAGTAGACCTCGAACTCGAACCTGGATTCCAGCCGAACCCTCCTCTCCTGAAAGTATCCTGGAAATCATCCGGCTCAGCAACCCGACTCTTCCGAATCATGACTGGAAAGTCGCGAAACTGGAGGAACTAAGGGGTTCTTATAGATGCGCGTTAATTGTGATCAATAAGGAATCCCTTAATCCCCTGGCGCAGACGAAAGGCATGATTCGGTTCGGATTCGAGTCCATTTACTTAAGGGTGTACAAAAAGGATGAGCTGGATGCTGATAAGCAACCTCCTCCTCCTTTAACACCTGACATCACAACCTTGGATCTTGGAGCGTCGATATCCTTTCCAGAATTGGATAGCGACGACTTCAATCTGTCCGAGGTGACTACCAAGCCGTCGGTCTCCTCTTCTGACACGTTGTCGGAAATGGAAACCGATGACGAAGCAATTAGAGGTTCTACACGATCAGAGATAGAAGATGAGCTCTTGGGCACATCTTCAGAATCGGAGGACCTCAACAACACCGTGGTGGAGGCGACTCTGGAAGACTGTAGCAATGATACGGTTTCTCCAGATTAATCTCCACCACTCAAAAAAGGCTTCGGCCGCACTCATTCTGCGTCTTTCCAAAAGCGCAGAAGACATAATTCTAATCCAGGAACCATGGATTGCAGAAGGCATGGTTCGTGGACTTAGGACACCCTCATACGTTCCGCTCTATACAAGAGACAAAGGTAAGATTAGAACTTGTATATTAGTGAAACGTAGCCTTAATGTATTTCTACTTCCCAACCTCAGTGACCCCGACCTAACCGTTGCCAGATTAGAGACTGCCAAAGGCTCTTACTGAGTGGCATCGGCTTACCTTGGCCACGACCAAGTGGGCCCTCTCCCTGGTGATAACCTAGAAAGGGTGGTACTGGAAGCGGGAAGGCAAAAAAACTGGCCTCATAATCGGATGCGACGCTAACGCATCGTCTGAACACTCCTTTTCAGACCATAGATACATCCAATTCAGTCTGAGTGATGCTCCAACCAGCCAACCAGCTTTCCGGAACTACCGGAAAACTGATTGGACAAAATATAGAGGAATACTGTCGGAAACGATATCCTCTAAACTATCAAGTCCCCCGCGTGACACCAATGAGCTCGACATGAAAGTCAGGGAATTTACTCTGACTCTCAATAAGGCTATGGCCGCTTCCTGCCCTCTTATTCAACCAAGAGGCAAGAAAAAGCCACATTGGTGGACATCGGCACTAGGACTGCTCAGAAACAACTGCAGAAAACTTTTCAACGCAGCAAAAAGCACAAGAAAAGTGACCGACTGGGACTCATATAAAGAATCCCTCAAATTATACAAAACAGAACTGAGGAAGGCAAAGCGACAATCCTGGAGGTCATTCTGCGACAAAATCACAGAAACCTCTGAGGCTTCGCGGCTAAGAAAAATCCTCTCCACAAATCCTATGATGCCCAGCTGTTTGAAAAAAACCGATGGCTCTTGGACAACCTCAAGTGATGAATCACTCAACCTGCTTCTGGACACCCACTTTCCAGGTAGCTCCCAACTCGCGGCCAGTAGCAGCCCAAACAAGCCTACTGCAACCGTGACCAAAATTCATAGTCTGATTACGAGAGACAAACTGCTCTGGGCGCTGCATAGCTTCAAACCATACAAGTCTGCTGGTCCGGACGGTATTATACCTGCCGAGCTACAGAGATCCTCAGATATTATTCTACCAGTGTTGGAAAATATTATGAGGAGCTGTGTAGAACTTATCCACATTCCACTGTTATGGAGAGAAGTCAATGTAGTATTCATTCCCAAAGCTGGAAAACGTTCTCATGTGGTCCCAAAGGACCTCAGACCTATAAGTCTATCATCATTCCTTCTGAAAACTTTAGAACGACTGATTGATATCCATATTCGAGCTAAAGTTGATCCAAGACTTCTGTCTACGGCTCAACATGCCTACTGTAAAGGAAAGTCGGTGGAAACGGCTTTGCACTCTCTGACTAGCCACATCGAACGATCCCTACAATATAAGGAGTACACAATGGTTGCTTTCCTAGACATAGAGGGCGCCTTTAACAACGTCAACACATCCGCAATCACGACTGCGCTGTCAACTGTGCAGGTAGACGGCTCAGTTGGGGAGCTGATTAATCTAATGCTAACAAGCAGGATAATCAACTCCAAACTGGGTGAGACTTCTGCTAAAAGATATGTTAGTAGGGGTACGCCGCAAGGCGGTGTCCTCTCCCCCCTTCTAAAGCTACAATAGCTTTATTCTCTTGCAAGAAAGCCATTGGGAACAAATGGGGCCTTCAACCTCGCATAACCCACTGGCTATACATCTCGGTCATAAGACCGATACTTACTTACGGGGTGGTTGTCTGGTGGACGGCCTTGGAAAATGCAGTCAACCGCATTAAACTAAACAGAGTCCAAAGAACAGCATGTCTATGCACAAGCGGAGCCTTGCGGTCTACCCCCTCTGCGGCATTAGATATTCTGCTTCACTTGACACCCCTCGAGATATTTAGCAAGCAAGTAGCTGCGACTGCAGCTATTCGCCTTAAAGCGACTAAACAGTGGACAAATAATTCATTTAGCCACGCCAACATTCTTAATACATTAGGAATCCTCACAGAGAACACCGATTACACCATACCTGAACTTTGGTTTGACAAAAACTTCCATGTAAGCTTCCCCTCTAGGTCATTCTGGGAGGAGGATGCTTTTATGGAGGACAAGTCAATCCATCTCTACACAGATGGATCTAAAACCGACAGCGGAGTTGGTGGCGGTGTTTTCTCAGATAAGCTAAATCTAAGCCTCTCTTTCCGCCTTCCAAATCACTGTAGCGTGTTCCAGGCGGAAATTTTGGCGATTAAAGAAGCTCTGTCCTGGCTGAAGAAAAACGTGATATATGCAAAGGATATCCGTATATTTTCGGATAGTCAGGCCGCCATCAAGTCCCTGGACTCGGTCTCATTGTGTTCTAAAACTGCCCTTGAATGCCGATCATCTCTCATGGAGATGGCAGAGCAGTTCAACATTCACCTCTGTTGGGTGCCGGGCCACAGAGACATTCCAGGGAACAGCAGAGCCGATGAACTCGCCAAAATTGGAACCACTCTACCTATTCTACCAGACAAAGGTAGTATAGGTATACCAATCGCTACGTGCAAACTAACACTAAAGCTAGATGCCAATAAAAGAACGGACCTTAGGTGGACTGCTGGACAAACATGTCTAGCGACCAAACAGATCTGGCCAAGGCTGGATCTGAGTCGATCTAAGTCTCTGATCCTTTTAGATAGGAAACATCTCAGCGCCATAATAGGTGTCATTACCGGACACTGCCTCATAGGCAAGCACGCAAGAAGGCTTGGCGCTTTTACTAACGATTTCTGTAGAAGCTGCATGGACGAGGAAGAGGAGGAGACAATCCCCCACTTACTCTGCACATGCCCAGCTCTCTCTCAGAGAAGGAAGCTTCACCTAGGAGCTTTCTTCTACAACGACCTAAACGATCTAGAAAAAATAGACGTTAACAGTCTCCTACGCTCCTATTATAAGCTCAAACTAGTTTCAGTAGTAAGAAGATCATAGATCCACGTGGCGTCACAATGGGCCAATAGGCCTAAGTGGGTTGGTATTTCCAACAGCCACTCTTACCTAACCTAACCTAACCTAACATACCCCGCTATATTGTTATCAGTGGAACAGAAAAAATAGGAGGGAATCTACGTCCACTCGCATCGTATAATCCATTTCAAGTAAATCGCGGCTTGAACCACATTTCAAAAGACATTTTAGAGGTCAAAGCAATGAGATCGGGAGACTTACTTCTCAAAGTCCTAAATGTTCCAACTGCAGACAAATTCCTAAAGGCAAAAATCATTGACTTGATTCTCGTAAAAGTATCAAACCATGTCAATCTGAACTCTGTCCAAGGTAGAATCTATTAGCCACATATTATTGATATACCAGAAGCTGAACTACTGGAAGAGCTCAAAAAGTTCAAAGTAACCGAAGTAAGGAAGATGATGAAAAAAGAGAAAGATGCTATTGTACCTACAGGCGCAGCTATTATTACTTTTGATTTAATTTGCCGTTCACAAGCCATCAAAATCGGTTGGATTAACTGCAAAGTTGACGAATTCATACCTAACCCCATGCGCTGTGTGTCATGCCAAAAGCTAGGGCACACCAAAAACCGCTGCACCAATGCTATTGTTTGTAAAGACTGCTGTCTCCCCCCACCACATAATAGTTGCACACGCATCTATTGTATCAACTGCAGAGAAGAAACCCACACGTCATATGATTCCGCTTGCCCCTCATTTCTCCGGTACAAATCAGTCAATAAGATCAAAGCTGATCGCAGATGCACTGTTAGAGGTGCTTGGTAGATTTATAACGATAACCCTTCACTTCACCAACTGCAGCCTCCTAAAAAACGAAATGGTAGGAACCCGACTGTAGCGGAAATAATTAAAACACGCTTAGAGAATCAAAACAAATCGAAAACCGCCACCTTCATCAACTCCGCTACCCTCTCTGACAATAGCGTGCAAGTCACAACTCAGCAAAGAGACTCTTCAAACATCGAACCAATCGCACATTCAGCAGCTCCAAAAGAAACAAATACTACTGATAATGAAACACAACACACCACACAACCACTCCAATGCAGGCCAAAGAACAGCCTACCACAGCAAACCAACATCGAACATGAACAACATGCAACTAAAAAACGACTCCCACCAAACATTTGCAATGGACCACGAAAAACATACTCCTCTTCTTCCCCCACAGAAGATAAGTCACAGCAACATACTTCCATAAATTATATAAATCAAATAGAAACTGATTCTGAATGAATTGTTATTGATTCAGAACACAGCGCTCGTACATCAAAACACTCACACGCCCAATTTCTCACTCTCTCTCAATTCCGCAATACCTGCAATACACCACCCACATCAAATGTAAAATATCATTAACAATAATAATGGCTCTATTGGATATTGACCTTGTCATCCTCCAATTTAATCTTCAAGGATTTCTTAATTACAAACACGCTCTAGAACGATTAATAAATAAATATAATCCAGACATAATAGCACTTCAAGAAACCCACATTACAACAAATACAAAAACATATTTTAAATTAAAAAACTACCAACCTTTTCCCCATAACAAAGATTACCATTACGCAAAAGCTGGTATAGGCTTTCTTGTAAAAAACAATTTACCTATAGTATCACACGTTACATCCTCTTCTAACCTGCTCCATCAAACAATTGAAATTAAAACAAATAGACCGGTAAAAATTACAAATTTATATAGAGAACACAGTGTAGAAATCACTCCAGAAATCCTGAATAATATTCCTTTAACCAACAATAGTCACCACATAATTGTGGGAGATATAAATGCACACAATATATTATGGGGTTCAAATAAAACCAATCTCCCTGGATCGCTATTTGAAAATTTTGCCAACGATCATAATCTAGTCATCCTTAATGATGGGTCACCTACATTTTTTAGCACTAGGAATACCTTCAAGGCGATAGATGTATCTTTTGCATGCGAAGATATTGCTCCTTTGCTTCACTGGGAGGTTGAACCTTTGGTTTCGGAGAGTAGAGATCATATACCAGTAATTATACGAACGGCTGATAGCAGATTGCCAAAAAGATTTCAAACACGTTTTAAAGAAAATGTGGCAAACTGGTATCTGTTCAAATCGACAACGCAAGCTCTGACCTTTGCACGACACACGGCACTCAACACTAACCAGGAAGCTGCAAGTATTAAAAAAAATTATCAGAATAGCAGCATCGAAAAGCATTCCGGTAACCAAACATAAAGGCCACAGGTCAAATCCAGTCTGGTTCTCGACAGAAATTTCAGCTCTGGTAAAGGAAAAAAATCTAGCCTGGGTTAATGTGCGAAGAAGCCCAACCACCGATAACTGCATTCTTTATAGGAAAACTTGCGCAAAACTTCGAAGAGAATCCATTCAGGCTAAAAGGTTATCGTGGGAATATTTTGTCAACACCATGAACCCTTCTATGGACCTAAAAACATTGTGGAGCAAAATTAGATCAATTCGTACCTCGAAACCACCTCAAGATTTTCCATATATGCTCATAGGTCATAACCTTCAAAGTGACCCGGAGGTCATACCTAACGCTTTCGCAGAAAAATGGAAAGGGTATAGTGCGGAAACCACCTACCCAGATGGCACGATCCAAAAAAAGATTAACTTTAAAATAGACGACCTTCCGAACTCAACTGGCCAATTGGAATATCTTATGGATACAATAACACTGGCTGAACTCGAGATGACCCTACAGACTGCGAAAGGGACGACACCGGGAGAGGATAAGATCACGTACAAAATGGTAAAATATAGTGATGATAGTCTCAAAGGAAGAATTTGCGCTTTATACAACAACATCATAAATACTGGGAACTTTCCACACGACTGGAAGCGGGCAAAGCTCAAACCTATACCCAAAAAGTCACATAACTGTCATTCTTTCGAAGAATATCGTCCAATCTCACTTCTCTCCATTCTCTCCAAGATTTTTGAGAAAATCCTTGCAAGACGAATCGGTTGGACAATGGAGAAAAAGATGCACCCAGAGCAACACGCTTTTAGACCCAACAGAGGAGTTCAGACGCTCTTACACCTATTAGTACACAAAATCACTGAAAACTTATCCGGAACCAAGCATAATATGATCATTTCTTGGGATCTAGAAAAAGCTTTTGATAGAGTCCTGGTTTTCCCAGCCATTAATCAGCTGAAGTTATGGGGAGTCCCGAAAAATATCTTAAAAGTAGTTGCATATTTTTTATCGGAAAGAACATTTCAAGTTAACGTTGACGATTATAACTCATCCTCAGTTTAGCTTGAAAACGGGATTCCACAAGGATCGCCACTATCAGTGATTATATATAATGCCTACATTGACTCACTAATTACCAAATTTGCCGCTCCAAGATATAGCCTTGACTTCATAGGAATTTATGCTGAAAACATCTATGCTTTAGCTTCAGGGGATCCAGATTTGGTCAAACAAATTTTAGAAGAAGCAGACTCAGCTATCTTTAATTGGGCACAAGAAAGAGTGGCAATAGTCCCACCAACCAAAACAGAAGCTCTCCACGTTTGTAGAAAAAGAAATTGTACAACGTCGCCGGTCATCCTTCGTGGATGTTCAATTACTCTTCAAAGATAACTCAAAATACTGGGATTTTGGTTCAGCGGAAACCTTAAATGGGACTTACGCTTTAACATTGTCTCAAACCAATTAAAATTGCGAAATAATGCATTGAAGATGATATGTTCACGCCGAAAGGGGTCACACGTTGAAACTGCCCTCCAAATAGAGAAAACACTTGTGGAAGGCACTCTTCAACATGGCATGACAATATACATGTGGACTACGAAAAAGAATTCGGAAAAAATTGACGCATCGATCAACGACTGTTTCAACGACAGGAGCGTTGAAAGCTACGCCTATTGCAGCACTCCGAGTCGAAGCTGGATATACATCATTCCAATACCTAAGAAGAAAGAGAGCAGTGAATATAGCTAGTAAGGCATTGGCCGATTTCATGCATCCATTGCACAATACTACTAAGACGACAGTTCTAAGCAAAAAATCATTCAGAAAAAGCTGTACCTCCGCTATAAGCAACATGGTGTCCTTACTATGTAGCCAACATTTATGCCTCCCTAACATCCTTTTAGAGACTGATTTTAATTCCCCTCCACCTTGGAAAAGGAATTCACTGAAAATTAACTCCACTTTGGAAATATACAGGAAAAACGAAACACCGGATAAACTATTTCAAGCTCTACACCTGGATATGATTGATTCTTCGAATGCAATCCGATTTTTATACATGGCTCTTGCAAGGACAATAATTCTACCTACGCTGTAATTGAGCTTAACAAAGACGGAGAAACTAAAATCATCCAGAGCGAACTCCTTCCGGAACTAGCCGGCAGTTACACATCTGAACTAACGGCTATCGAAAAAGGGATTTCCATCGCACAGACTTGGTCAGAGAAAACTGTTATTTTCACTGACAATTTAAGCATTTTAAAGGGACTACGAAGTGGATGAAACAAGTGCTCCTCCCTAGAATACATTAGGAGTAGTCTCAACTCTAACGAGAATCTATCCTTAGCATGGGTACACGTCGGAATTAAGGGTAACGAATTTGCAGACACAGGTGCAAAAGAAACCATCAAATACCCTTTGATAGTAAGAACCCCCAACTCTTATCAGAATCTTCAGAGGAATTCGGGAAATGGAGACAGCCGAGGAGTGGAAATCCTGCCAAACATTTCTTCGAATGCACCACAATCATCATACTCGTATTCCATACAATAAAACTTTCAGCAGAGACCCCTGCATAAGACTGTTGTGAATCAGGGTAGGAAAAACCCTTTTCACAACTAGACATATTTACAATGGAGAAACACCCGGGGAATGTAAACATTGTGGAAGGACTCTTACAATTTGGCATATCACCTGCCTAATTTCCAAACGTACCCATGACCCAGAACATATCGAACAGCAACTAGCTGAAGTTCTGAACCCAGCAAAAGCTCAAACTCTTCAAAATATCAAAGAAGCCACATCTCGTCATCTTAAATTTAACGACATAAAAAAAAAAAAAGTATTTTATATTATTAGTTTTATGGAAAATCTGACCTATGAAACGACGACATCACATGGCCTTGATGCCCAGATGTTTTAAAAAAAATAGTTTATAAATTAATTTCTTTGTAAACTATTTAAATATAAATAAATAAATAAGATTAAACAAATTATTCGTACCTTTCCACATTTACGAGTATTTACAGAACCCAATAAAAAGCGTACATTTATAACGTCAGTTGAGGGCGAAATCAAAACGATCTCAGACTCTCCAGTTTATTCTAAGCCATACCCATACCCACAAGCATTAAAAAACGAAGTGGAAAAGCAATTTTTTTTATAATGAACGCGCGTCCGCTTGATGGTATACTGATGAGCATTCATAGTGAGACGGGTGTTACGGTTGGAAGTTTGAATGTGCGGAATGTTACTGGCGATTTCAGTGGAGCACTGGTGGTGGAAATAGCGATAAAACAAAGTGTGACAGGAGACATTACGTCTGTGTTTGAGCGTGTCAATTGATTGAGTGGTATTAGTATCGTCAATAAGTTTTATCGCACGGTTTTGAATAATATCTAGCAGGTGCAGAGATGTTTTAGGAGCACCTGACCAGATGTGGGCATTGTGCTCCAATTTTGGGCGGATGAATGCCTTATATATTGAGGCCAGATCAGAGGGGGTAAAATATTTCTTACATCGTTTGAGGAAACCTAGACATTTCGGAGTATTTTTGGCGACATCAAATATGTGGTCATTCCAACGTAAATTGTCGTGGACACACATACCGAGAATGGAAAGTTTTTCGGTTTCGACGATGCAAGTGCCATTCATGGATAATGGCTGGGTGTTTAAATTTCGCTTTAACGACATCAGACAGCATTGTGTTTTGGAAGCATTAAATTCCACTCTGTTGATAGTTCCCCAATTGGTTATGTTGTTGATATCGGAATTTAATGAGCTTAGCATACGCTGCCGTTCTCGTTCTACAGCCGAAGAGCAGGGCTGTGAGTCCGGAAACGAATATGAAAAGCAGAGAGTATTGTCATCAGCAAAGGAATATATTGGATTAGAAGTAGCAGACAAGAGATCGTTAATGAAAATTAAAAAGAGTGTCGGTGACAGAACAGAGCCCTGGCACACCAGCATTTATTTTGTGAATATCAGACTTGAAACCATTAAAGACAACTTGAATTGAACGTTCCGAAAGGTAATTTCTAATCCATTGAAGAAGAGAGTCGTCGATCCCAAATGAACGCATTTTCGACAAAAGAGCCTGATGCCAAACTCTGTCAAATGCCTTAGAAATATCAAGTGCAACTATCTTGCTTTCGCCAGATTGATGTAAGCTTTGTTGATGAGACATGCCATGAAATCACCAGTGGACCTGTTGCTACGAAAACCATATTGCCGGTCATTGAAAAGTTTTTGTGTTTCGAGATATTTCATGAGCTGACGATTTATCAGGGTTTCCATGTCCTTGGAAAGAAGGGACGTACGAGTAAATGCAATGGGTCTGTAGGAGGAGAGAGAAGATGATTCGCCTTTTTAGGGACGGGCTGGACAAATGCTGTTTTCCATCTCCTTGGGAAGAGTACTAAAGAGTAGAATTGATGAAAAAGCTTACGCAGTGGTTTTGCCAGCGAGGAAGAACACCTCTTCAGAAGAAGGGGAGATATACCATCTGGACCAGCGGATTTATGTATGTTGAGATCTTTTAGTAGTCTTGCTACTACACGAGTGCGAAAGTAGATTCGTCCCATTGAAGATTCGACGCACTCAAGTGTAGGCGGAGACAAAGCACAATCTGGGAGTGTTGAACTGGCCGCAAAGTGTGCAGCAAGCAGATTGGCCTTGTCTAAAGAGCTAACAGCTGGAATGTCATTGTAAATGAGCGTTGGGATGGAGGATGAGGATACATTGCAGTATTTTTTGCCTCAGTTGTTGGTCGTATTGGAATTTCACACGCTTAAGAAAGGCGTTGCAGTCATTTCTGGCTCGTTTGAACTTTTTTCGATTTTCCTCTGTCGGGTTGGTCTTGTAGGACCGAAAAAACATTTCTCTAACCCTGACGGCCTCTTTACAGCTCGAGTCGTACCATGCCTTTTCGTTTGGTTTGATACTCTTCATCCGAATGAAGAATAAAGAATCTCATTCCAAAGAGAATGGTGTCTGTAGTCATATCAGCAGCGGCATCCACGTCGTTATCGAGGAAGCATAACGACCAGTTAAAATTCCTAAAGAAGCTGTTAGGACCGCTCCAGTTGGATTTCTCGTATTGCTACACGGTTCTTTTAGGAATTTTTTTCTCTAACTGTGTAGTCGGTGTACGAGAAGTTAGCTGATATCATTGTGTCATATCCGACGAACCTAGAGGGGAGAGCACATCAATGGTGTACTTATCAGGGTGAGAAGTTAAAAACAAGTACAGGTGTTGGCGGTATGACTATCAACGTCTGGTATTGGCGTGGGCTCATTTACAAGGTTGTTAGGTTGTTTTCCGCAGCGAAGACCTCAACACACCGTCCTTCGGGTGTTGTATGTCCAGAATGTCGAAGCCACCCAGAATTGTGTATATTGAAATCGCCCGTAATAATGATTTCAGTATGAGGATACACTGATATAATTCTTTGAATGGAGTCAGACAGCGCATCAAACTCGTTAAAAGTTGAATTGCTGTCCAGTTTGGGGCTTCTGTAAATAAAGCAGTAGTGGATAATTTGCTTACGGAGATGGAATTTTAACCACATGAAGTTGAATTCCGAATTGGAACATGGATCACATTCTAGTGGAGTTTGGTAAGCTACATCACTACGCTGAACTCTTAGAAAATGGAATAATACGACTATCAAGATCTCCATACAATTCCCCCATCATTATTGTATCAAAGAAAGTAGACGCATCGGGAATAAAAAAATACCGCCTTGTACCCCATTCCTGAAATTAGCAATGTTCTCTTTAACCTAGTTAACTCTAAATTCTCCACTTTAAATGATTTAAAGAGCGGATTCCATCAAATCCCCATCAAAAATTCGGACATCGAAAACACTGCGTTTTCCGTTAATAACGGTAAATATGAGTTTACCAGACTCCCGTTTGGCCTTAGAAATGCCCTCTCAATTTTTCAGCGCGCAGTAGATACATCTGAAGAAAACATATTGGTATTAGATGTGATATATACATCGATGACATCATTATCTTCAGTCAAACTGAAGAACAACATTTCAAGGATATTGTGACAATATTCCAAATATTAAGTGAAGCTAAGTTAAAAGACCAAATGGACAAATGCGAATTCTTAAAAACTGAAGTAGAGTTTCTCGGATTTGTTATATCTCAATCTGGAATCAAAACAAATCCAACAAAAGTCAGAGGCATAGCTGAATTTCCATTGCCGAAAACATTGAGAGATCTTAGATCTTTCCTTGGCATGTCAAGTTATTATAGGCGTTTCATTCACGATTACGCGAAAATAGCTAAGCCGCTGATATTTCTGTTAAGAGGAGAAGACGGACGGGTGTCCAAGAAGCAATCCAAATTAAAACCTACTCACATGGATAAAAGTGCGTAGAAACTTTCGATAAAATCAAAAATTCCTTGATATCGAATGATGCCATGCTATCATTTCCAGATTATAACAAAGATTTAGAATTGACCGCAGACGCATCCTACTATGCTTTTGGTGCACTGCTAAGCCAAGAAGGGAAACCAATAACATTTCTATCAAGAAGCTTGAGTAAAGCCGGAAAAGCGTATGCCACAAACGAAAAAGAAATGCTTTCCAATATATGGGCATTAAGCTCCCTTCGTAATTTCCTTTACGGATCGAAAAAAATAATAATATTCACAGACCATCAACCGCTAACCTATGCGTTGAGCAATAGAAACACAAACGATAAAATGAAAAGATGGAAAAATGGTTTAACCATGAGCTTAGATACACTCCCGGAAAGTCAAATGTATTCCACAATCAAAAATTATTTCTCTAACACAGACACAACACAGCATTGAAAGCTCATCCCAAAATTTAATTCCAGCAATGGAAATCCCTATAAATGTTTTTAGAAATCAAACTAGAGAACACAAGCAGTCACCAGTTACAAGTCCCACTCACTAATTTCCGTAGACATATAATTATTGAGCCAAATTTTACTAAAGAAAATCTCATAGGAATTTTTAAACGCTTCCTAGACCCAAAAATAGTAAACGGCCTATCATCCCCTGAAAGATTAATGGGAGTAATTCAAGAATTAGAGCGTTTACATTTTTCAAACTATAGAATACGTTACACTCAATCTCTGGTTGAAAATATTTCATCTGAAAGCAGACAAGAAGAAATAATAGTCGAAACTCATTCTAGGGCTCATCGCGGTCCGGATGAAAATAAAAAACAAATATTAGACGAATAATATTTTCCCAGTATGATGAAAAAAATCAAGTAATTCATAAAACAATGCTCGAATTGTAAGAAGAATAAATAGGACCGACATCCAAACAATCCCTTGTTAGGTAAAATCACTATACTAAATTACCCAGATCACATAGTTTATATCGACATTTTTTCTACCGAAAAACGATTAATTCTCACTCAATAGATAAATTCACAAAATTCGCAATAGCCAAAATGATTTATTCTAAAGCAATAGAAGACGTTAGGCGACCATTTCGCGAAATCATTTTTCAATTTGGCGTTCCCCAATATTTAATAATTGATAACGAAAAGTCTTTAAATTCTGAAACAATACATTTCATGCTCAAGGATGAATTGAAAATTAATATTTTTACCACACCACCTTATAAAATTGAAGTGAACGGACAGGTAGAACGTTTCCATTCTATAGTACTTTGGCCGAAATTATGAGATGTTTAAAAAAAGAAGTCATAAATAGAAATTTCGAAAGACTGCTTGAAAGATCAGTTAGTGAATATAATCATATTTTGCACAGTTCTACAATAGAAAAGACCAGTAGATTTATTTTTTGTGCAGTTCTCACTTTTCATCAGAAGATTACGAGAGAACAAGATTAAGCAACCATAATGAAAAAGTAATGCAAATACAAAGTAGGGACATACTATACCATAATAAGAAGAGAGAAGATAAAAGATTACAAGATAAAAGATTACACCCCAGGTGAAATAGTTTACATTAAGCAAAACAAAAGAGTAGGTTCCAAACTGACTAACCGCTATTCTAAAGAAATAGTTCTCAAAAACTTGAAAACAACCATTAAAACAAAATCAGGAAGAATTATTCACAAAAGCCACAATCGAAATTAAAATTTTTATCATTCCTTTTTTTCTTCTCTCTTTAGGTTTTTTATTGTAGGCTGCTTAGCCGAAGTGCAAATTTTAGATTACTCTGTAAGTGAATTAGTCGCAATAGAGACAGAAACAGCGAAAATCCAAACCGGAACTTTTAAGATAGTTCATATTATAGATCTGGAATCTTGTGAGCATTTAGTAAGCGACATTAGAAGCACAATTGAAGATAACATAACCAAAAACCTCTCTTCCTATCCTTTCCTTTCCAACGAATTAACACAAATTAACAATATATTAGACAGATTAAAACCGAAAAATAAATATAAAAGATCACTTAACTTTATAGGGACCGCATGGAAATGGATTGCAGGCAATCCTGACCATGACGATTTCTGTATCTTAAAAAAACAAAATTAATAATGTTTTAAAAAATAATAATATAATTAATAACATCAATCAAATAAATAATGTGACTAATGAAATAATTAAAAACATGAAAAACCACGATATGTTTAAAAATAACATTGTTTTAATTACACAACATAAGATTGAGTTACTCAAAGAAGAACTTATTAATATAGAATATGCCATACATTGGGCAAAGCAAGGAATTATAAATTCATATATATTATCAATTGAAGAAATAAAAATTGCAAAAGAAATACTTAGAAATGAGAATATTCCCTTTAACAATATAGATTAAGTACTTAACCTAGCAGAAATAAAAATAGCTAGTATTTCAACCTCGATAATTTATATTATAAGCATACCAAGTGTAACATCATAATTTTGTAATAAAATTTTAATAAAACCTGTTAAGAAAACTAATTTTATAAATCAACTTGAGTACGAAAATATTCTGAAATGTCAAAAATCAATATATGGCATCTAATTAGATTGTAAGTCATATAATAATTTAGCTATATGCCCTAATCATAATATTGTACATTTAAGCGGCACATCATCCATTCCCAACCTATTCCAAAGCACAAAAGCAAATTGTTCCAAAATCAATAATCAACATGTCCCGAAAATAGACGAGATCTCCCCAGGAGTTATCCTACTAAATCAGTTTAACGGAACCTTGGTACAAAACGACAACGAAACGTTGATTCTAACTGGCACGTTCATCACTAAATTTACAAATTCATCAATAAAAATCGACAATAAAACTCACACATCCACCATAATAGTTTCCACTCTGAAGCCATTACCTGCAATCGTACAACTCTCCACAGCAGAAGACATAGAAGAGTTACTATCGTTGGAAATGCTGAAAGAAGAACATAATAATAACATTAAAGACATCCAATTACTGGAAGCAGAGCACCGTGATGTAAAAATTACAAACATCGGATTAACACTAGCCATATCTATGTTTGTATTGGCCCTCATAGTGAAAGTCATCTGAAAGAAACGCCCAGCACAGATCCAAGTCACCAAGGGAAGATGGAAGAAGTACCAACACATATTTCTAGTCAAGAAAAAGAAAGAGACCAAGAAGAAATATCACTACCGAAGCCAGTCCGACTCCAACAAATTCCGTTCTTTTGAAAACAAGTTGTCAAACTAGGAAGTTTGAAACTTAGCGGGGAAACGTTAACCACAACACAATAAATTAATTGCACTTGATACCAAACTTCCGCCACGCGATTCACTTCATAATTTACATTTTGTACATATACATTCCACACCTCAGAATTTTCCCACAGATCACTTGCACATCCCAATCATGCTCCAGGTTCATGTTGCCGACGTTGCGAATGAAGACAACTGGACACCACCTGCAATCCATCACGTCCCAAAATCCCATTCACCACCGCATTAGTTAAGTTAGGTGTTAAGTATAAGCTTTGTTAGATCAGAAGCGAGTTGTAATTTTGATTTCATTCAATTCAAGAGGCTTCTCCTCCTCCTAAATAAATTCTATTTCAAATAAACTTTTAAATAGTTTAACTTATATATAGTATGCGTTACCGAATGAACATGCCCATCATATTGAACAAGAGCTAACTCTAGCAAAGTTCAAGCTGTAACTTATTTTTTCTAAAAAAAATGTCAACTGTCATTCCTAAGGTGTAATTCACGTCCCTCGTCGTATTTTTTTCCTATTGAATTATTCCAATAAAATCAGAGTTGTTGTAAATTCGTTTTCATTTTTTGCACACAATCGCTCCCTTGGAAGAACCAACGTTCTCGCAAGGTAATACTCAGTACGATGCTACGAATTGTACGCTTGTTGAGTGATAGCAAGGTGTGTAACACAAAACGTCCAACGTCTGAAGTCTGAAGTCTGCACGAGACCACGAGCCCTTTGTTGGTAGAAGCAAGACAGTTACCCTCACACTCCCCTATTGAGACAGATTCTGCAACGAGTCTACAATGACCAGAAGTATCGATTAGAAGTGATCACAGATAATTAGAATTGCTACGACATGAAAAAGAGCTATTGGAAAGTGAATTGCAACTAATCAAACAAGAATTTCTCCTTTTGCAGCAGCAGTCACAACAAACGAACAATTCAACAGCACAGCAGTCATCGTGTTCATCCCATGTACCTTTGAGTCATTCCTTTAACTACCTTGAGTTAAATACACTTGTTCCTCATTACGATTCAGGCCAAAAGGGTGGTTTTAAATGTCAGCAGTAGTGTGCAGACCGAAAACAACTTATAAGAAATTTATACTGTGACCGATGAAATGACGCTGTTAATCGCATCTTCTAAGCTTTGCTTTTGCGACTCAAAAGGCTGGTTTAGTAGCCAGCAATTCGCTATCCCTACGTAGACTCAGCTTAAGGACGGACTTCTCAAGGCATTCCCATCATTCACGGACGAATCAGATGTTCACATGCGATTGCTCAGACGACGAAAGTGGGCAACAGAAAGTTTTGAGCAATACTTTTACTACATGCTGGCAATAGCAAGTGTTGCATCGTTCAGCAACCAATCCGTGATCAAGTACATTATTAAAGGCATTGATGGTGTTGATCTAAAACAAGCAGTATGGCTTAGTTACTTCGAGAATGCTCATGATTTATTGAAACATTTCAAATGGTATTTGGAAGTCCACGAATTCACTTCAACAGGGTAACAATCAAAATCTAAGGACGAAAAATCGACGCAACCATCTCAACCGGGAACAACACCGGTTAACGAACATCAAAATGGGTTGCGCAAGAGTTTCAATTGCAAAGAAGTAGGATATCTGTCTATGGAATGACAGAAGCCACAAAGGAAACAACGATGTTCTGTTTGCCTTGACAGGACATTCAGAAAAAAATTGTGATCGCCACCATCGGATCTCACGAATTAATTCGAATATTTTCCAGAAATCTGCAGTGATTAACGGGAACAAAATTACAACCGCATTCATTGACACTTGGTTGTTCTCAAACTGGATAACGTTACAGCTGAAGTAAATCTGCTCGTAGTTGACGATGGTATACTCGATGATATACTATTTTAGTCAGAAGAGATTTTTTGGATCAGCATCATGTTACGCTCACTAAAACAATGGGAAAACTTACGCTTCGTGATGTGAGAAATACGGATTCCGGTTGTATTGGAGACAACACGATTGCAATGAGTGTCATCAGACAAGAAAATCAATTAAGTGAGTCAAACAGTAACGACATGGCTGTCCTTAAAGCAAGTAGAAAAGAAGATCTTCGAAGACCTATTATTGCGACCGACGTCAACTATGGTCGGCTTACAGATGTCGAGGTCAACGAACTCGTAATTTACTTAATGATTACGGCGATTGTTTCGCAATGTGTATTTTAGAACTAGGGTGAGCAACATGGAAAGAGTTCGAAATAACGATAACCCAAAACGAACCAATTGTTTGTCGTCCGTATAGAGTTGCATACTCAGAAAAGGCTACTATGGAATCGTTGGTGAGTAAGTTGCTCGAGGCCGGAATAATTCGTCCATCCAATTCTTTTTATGTTTCACCTGCGCTTCTAGTAAAAAAGGCGAATTGAGAGTATAGAATAGTCATCGACTATAGGCGTCTTAAACTAGAACGATTAAAGACCGGCATCCACTTCCTTCGTCGAGTATTTGTTGTTGTTACTTCTTGGACATTCCTTGCTTATCGGACTTGACTTGGCTTCAGAATATTACCAAATAACAGTTTCGGAAGAATCTCGAAAGTACACAGCATTTGTCACACCCGATGGGGAGTACGAATTTAATAGAATGCCGTTTGGGATATATAATGCTCCTTCGTGTTTTCAACGCGCAATGAACAATATAGCTAAAAAAATGAGATCCTGCCAATTAATAGTATACATGGACGATATTCTCCTTTCTTGCAAGAACTTTCCAGAGGAAATGGAAAGGTTGACGGAATTTCTGAAGCTGATTAGAGAAGAGGATCTCACGCTAAAGCTAAAGAAATCTTTTTTTTTTAAGAGAACAATTAACTTTCTGGGATATGAAGTGAGTGATGATGGAATTAAGCTGAGTGACAGAAAAATAACGGCGGTTTCAGGTTTTCCTCAACCTGAAAATTTACATCAACTTCGGCAATTCCTTGGATTGACGACCTACTTCCGAAAGTTCGTTCCTGGACATGCGTTAATAGCGCATGCTGCTATTTTATTACAAAAGGATAAAGATCAAGAGTTACGACCTATTGGATACTTCAGTAGATAAACCAACGATTGTGAAAAGCATTACCACAGCTACGAGCTAGTTGCGTTAGCGGTGGTGGAGTCGATTACAAGATTTTGGAGTTATCTTCTGAGTGAGCACTGTAAAGTGGTAACTGATTGTAATTCTTTCGCAGCAACAATAAATCAAAAGAACATTATCCCAAGAATCGCATGTTGGAACACGATTTCGACGTGGAATACCGGCAAGGCAAATCAATCCAACACGTGGATGCACTAAGTAGGTCACTCCTGGATAAACCAACGAACACCGGGATAGCTTCATTAGATATTTTTGCGGTAGAGATTAACAGTGACGACTGGTTTTGTGACGATTCAACTTCAGGATTCCAAGTTAGCTCAAATTTGCAGACACTTGCAACAATGAACAATTGGCCTATATAGGGACCTTCGGAAGGATTACGAAATGAAGGATGGTCGTTTATACAGGAAGATCGGTGGATCGTTACGTTGTGTTGTCCCTGCGGCGGCTATTTGGAAAATCATGAGGTCTTGTCATGACGAGGTAGGTCATTATGGAATTGACAGAACTATAGAACTTTTACAGCGCTACTACTGATTTCCGCCAATGAGGAACTAGCCAATGAGCATCTTGCGTTGAGTGCGCTTACTTCAAACGACCTCCGGGAAACATAGAAGGAGAAATCTTCTCCATCGGAAAAGTTCCTGTGCCATTTCACACGCTTCACATAGACCACCTAGGTCCTTTCCCAAAAATACCAAAAGGAAATACGCATGTTTTGGGAATAATTGATGGATTCACGTTAAAAACGTTTCCTATACGCCTGTCGTTCGCGTCCTAGAAGAAATCTCGATGAATTTTGGAGCTCTAGTACGTATAATCTCCCATCGAGAATTTCAAAAATACTGCAATGAACATGATATTAAGCATATAATGACGACTGCGTGAATTTTACAAGTAAATGGTCAAATAGGACCTTGCTTCACGCGCTTTCGACTATGGCGAGCGATTCTTCTCATTGGGACGAGCAGCTTAAGGCTATTCAATGGGGTATGAATTCGTGTAGAAATGACACTACAAAACAGACACCCCATAGTTTACTTCTGAGATTTCAACCTCACGATTCTTTCGGTAACAAGGTCTTACTAGCGACACGGCGACGGAAATGAACCAAAATGCTTAAACATTGAGGAAGTGCGGCAAACTGAAGTCAAGGCTATTTCAAAATCGCAATCACAACAAAAACAAAGGTATGACCAGCTTCACAAGGCACTGCATATTTATAAAGAAGCCGACTTAGTACTCATCGAACGACCAGCAATATTGACGGGAGATTCCACAAAACTTGATCCGCGGTATAAGAGTCCGTATATTGTAACAGCCGTATTGGACCATTATGGATACACTATAGAAGACAACGTAAGTTTAAATCAATCTATTCTGCAGAAAAGATGAAGCCATGGTGTCGGAACCTGGACGAAGACTTTTGATGAAGACAGTGAGATCCGGGACGTATCTAGTTTTCAGGAAGGCCGAGCTGTTACCGAATGAACATGCCCATCATGTTGAACAAGAGCAAAATTCAATCTGCCACTTATTTTTTCTAAACAAAAATGTCAACTGTCATTCCTAAGGTGTAATTCACGATCCTCGTGTCATTTACTTTCCTATTGAATTAATCCAATAAAATCAGAGTTGTTGTAAATTCCTTTTCATCTTTTATTTAATCTGGGTCATCCGACAACATATATATATATAATACTGTAAACATGCAAACATTTTCTCTATCGTAACATTTTTCTCTTGGTAATAAAAAGCAGGAAATGAGTTTAAGTCATTACGAACACTATGAGTTAATACTGTGCCTGAAAACATTTGAAAACCACTTAAAACTCTCTAATGGTCTCGGTTTGTTATGAAGCGTTTAAAATACAAACTGGGGCTATAATAGATATTGTACTCATAAATTTTCCTTACTCTCACCTTAATCGAGTTTCCTCTCTATTAAAGAAAAGTTCATCGATTTTTTTAAAGATACGAAGAAAGCATTTATTTTATTTTTGAATTGAATTACGTTATTTGATTATTATATTTCAGCTCAATATTTTTCATTTCATATATAAATGAATAAATAAGACTCATGTCTATTTTTGCAGAGTTACAAATAAAGGATGCAAGTGCACCCACCCAATAATTGAACTAAGAGTTGAATAGGATGAATGCAAAAAAAAGATAAACTAAAAATCTTCGGTCTCGAAGATAGTAGTACACAAGAAAATCAAATATGTATTACTTTTTTATATTTTTGAATTTTTACTGTCAAATGCTTTTACTATTATTATTTGGGTTACTAAAGAATACAGAATTCTTTAGTACGTATTTATATAAAGATATATTTTTATATCTTTGGCTTTTCCTTAGTTTATTCCTCAGTATTATTTTTTTTAAACAAATAAGAGTAAATTATTACATTTGTTAATACAATACAAAACACCTCATATCTGTTGAAGACAAAAGCATTTTACTCGTTTTATTTCCAACAAAATAATGTTTTGTTAACAGATTTTTTTGAATTTGACATTTTTAAGATTCTTAGTAAATTTGACGTTAGTAACGGGTATCTTATCTAGTATGAAAAGGTTTTTACTTATATGCTAATTTATATTTGTATATTTTAATGGTACAATTTTGAAATTTAATTCGGGTTTTTTGACTTACAAATATACTCGCAGTTTTTCAAACACAACATGGCATGGACAGGAAATATCGATATCTCGATATTTCATGGAGGGATTAGAGGTGAAAGTAGGAAGCGGCTCTGGGATTCTCGATAATCTATTGAACATAAGATGCTCACACCGCCTGCCAACCTACAGCAGCGTCTTCCAGGCTAAGATATTGGGTGCAACAGTATCCGACAGATACTGGTGGCCATATTCATTGACAGCCAGGCAGCCATTAAGGCCGATGCTGCAGTTGATATTAAATCAAATCATGCGAAGCGCTGTCGTGAAGATCCTAAAACTCTGCTAGGTCGATGCCCACAAAGTGTCATGCAACGAACATGCAGAACTTTTCGAAAATAATCTTCCTGTGATAAGGAACTGGCGGATCGAAATATCAAACCACTACTCCTCTCTCTGAAAACGCAAGTGGAGTAAACGATACAAAGCCGAAGGGCGGAAAAACCTTTTAACCTTTGAAACTTCAATACAATTATCGTAAGCAAAGAAACCTGCGGCTTACTGACGACTTCCTTTGCACGGGCTGTGAGATGTAGATTCACTGCTATTTGATTTATATCTATTTTCAGGTTCGCGGGTGCAGCAGTATAGCTGAGACCTACTTAAGAGCTAAATGTCAGCCAATGCGAGACGGAAAGCGGAAATAACCATCCAAATCCCATACCATCTAATTCTCCATCCCTGGCAGCACAATGGGTTTGCATGGACATAAGTGCGTTGAGGTACTAAGTTGCTTTTCGGCGAACCTGATCTAACTGTTTTCAGTTCAATTCTGATCATGTTTGTAAAGTTTAGATTTCTGGTAATAACAATACTTTCTAATTTTCTTTCAATACTAGGACAAAATGACAAAACTGCGTATATAATTTTCTGAGTAAATATTTTGCATACATTTGTTTATAGCTTACTATTCCTAATTCTCAGTTTCCGTATATATGTATATAGAATAGTTAGAATACAGCAAACACTCCAGATTTAATTTTAGGGCATGGTATTATTATTGCTTCGAAACAAATTTTTTTTTTACCGAAAATACAAACAGATTCAACTTGAGGTACTGAATTTTTAAGTTAGGTATGGCAATATTTCTCTATTTTTTACTAGGATATTATGTGCCAATATATCTCGTTTGCTAGTGAAAATATACTCGTATTCTGTAAATATATTTAGACTTGTAATATCTGCATTAAATTGATTGATATATTGCAACTTTTCTATCTATTTGATTAATCTGTTAGCCTGTTTCATAAAATCGCTAAATTTGGTCATTTGCATTGCCTCATGTATATTCAACATTTTTTACTAAATTATTTTTTACAATAACTTGCTTGTGCAATTTGCTTCCTCATTATTCACTATTATCATACATTGTTAGCAGTTTGTGATTTCCATTGCAACGTTACTGTTACTGTTTTCGAAACATACGTAAAAGCCTTTATTATAATATTCACAAAATCTCATCGTATTCTTTGACGTTTTTCTGTTAAGCACTAAATTGTTCACTATAAAAAGTCTTGTAAATTAAGAATTAACATTGTAACTCTATTAATTACAGAAAAAATATTGTTCAGATACCACTATGATGATAAGCGGAGTTAGCAGAATAATTTTCCTAAAATAATTCAGACGTTATTTTTTGTTTTAGAAAATATTTTTATATCAGACACTAGATACATTGGTATTATTTATTAAATGATTTATATTTGGGTTTATTCTACACTTCATTTCCATCATTTTTAAATGTTTATTTTTTTTTTTTTTTTTAGAACTTAACACTCCAGTGGGTATGATTACACTTACAGTACCTGGGCACGTGTTAAGTTTTTAGGAAAATGGGACAAAGAGAGAAAGAAAGATTTTTGAGCTCAGTGGTTATTTCGCTCCATGGGTGACATCCAACAATTAATGAGGAGACTAAATTAATAGTGTAATTGGACTTGTTGTATTCTAGGCAACCACTAATGTTACATACGTGATTTTACAATAGTTGCCTAAAAAAAAGGATGTCTTTGGGGTGCGGCTGGTATTGAACCCCAAACCGTCTGATTTGGCAGAAAATACACTACCACTTGAGCCACGGCCACATACAATGCTTATTAAATGAAAATATAGTAAAAGCTCAGCGTCCATAGTGTAGTTTTATAAATCTGTTGTTAACGATAATATTCTCGTAACAGCTGGGTGCATTAAAACAGGGTCATTTGAAATTAGTCTTTTAGTTTGGCGGAAGCTTGTTTGTACAAGGTGTTCCGGATAATGTGTCGAAGATTTTAAGATAAGATTTCTTGACATATTTCGAGAAGGTGGTCAGAAATGCGTACCCTCTCAGATAGAGAGATTTTAAGCAAAGCCTTAAGCTGACCTATGTTGACTCCTATTGAAATAACATCTTTCAAATTTATTTGTGTATGGTAACAAATGAGGTACCGTTGGACTTATAATTATAAGTGCTTTAATTGTTTCAAAGTAAATGTTGACTTAAAATTAATGTATCAAAAGTTATTGAAGATCACAAGCGATGTTTTTCTTAGAAACTTAAAATTTTGATTTGCCATAATTTTTTGCGGAAAAATATCTTATTAATCCTCAATTTTTGCAACTTTGAAACATGCAGCTGTTATAAAAAATCAGGCCGTTTCATCTCAAGTCGGTAGTTTCCAACATACGGCCAAACTTGTTGAAATTATAAAACTCAGGAAGGAGGTATTCTTTTATAACAGCCCAATAAAATTAACTAGTTAACAGCTGCTTTAGAATTTTTTTCTCATAAAATAATTTTATTAATGGGCAATGTAAACCCAATAATTTGGGTGCAATGGTTCATCTTATGAACCCTAAAAAGGGTAAAACGGATCACCTCAGTAGGTAAAACCCATTTGTATAGGTCAAGAAAACAATGCAGGTCCTTTTTCTGAAAAAAAGGAATGCTTACCAAGTACTTTATGAAACAATATAAAAAAATGCAAAATTATTTGCATAACCAGTTTGAAGTTTCTAACCGAGATATTGACGTTTAATTCTTAATATCCTCGATGATGGAGTTTTAAACACAAGAATACGCAGACATGCCTATTTTTAATACTACGGTAACGGTCAACAAGCGAGATTGGAATTCCTGAGGCGATGCCTTGATAGTACTTCCCCAAATGGAAGAATATTTATTTGAACATTTTCAAGGTTGAGGGGGAGAAGAAAAACACAGAAATCGTCGAGAGGCTCACTTTCAGTTTTAGTATAAGACATTCGCCAACTACGAAGACATTTTACATTATGTCAGAAACCGTCCAAATACCAGTCTTGGGCAACTAAGCAGACATTTTAATCTAAGCTAGACTTACATCTAGGGAATTTTATATTCAAAATGCATTTATGCAATCCATCATATTTCAGTGCAGGAACTACAGCCCGGGGAGGCAGAGAAGTATTTTGAATTCTGTAATTACATTCTATAAAGACACTTTGTGGAAGACAATTTTATTGACCGGATTCTATGGGGATGAGTCCCTTTCACCAGGGATGGAATCACCAAATTCTGCAATTTACATACTGGTGCAAAAAGCAACCACACTCCATGAAACACAGTGGTTTTCAGCATAAGATGAACGACAATGTGTGGGTAGGCATATTGGTAAACAAGATGATCGGACCCTATAAATTTTTTTTAAGGCTTAATTCGAATTTCCAGTTGGAATTTTTGCGAAACAAATTAGCAAAACTATTAGGTGATATACCACTGCAATAAACAACATTCACTGTGTAACAGCAGGACGGCGCTAAAGGATATTATGGCCATGCAGTTAGATTGTGAGTATGAAAATTTATGGATAGAGCGAGATGGACGCAATCCTGTGTCCTCCAAGGTCTCCGGCCTTGACCCAATGCACTTTTATTGGGGCGGATGAAGTATATTAGTAACTCATAAAAAATAATAACATTGGTTGACAGAGTCTTTCAAAGACGAGCTCTGCCGCTGATAAAAAGCAATGGTTTGCACTTTGAACAATTGATATGATACAAGGTCTTTTGTTTGAAAAAAAAAATAAAAACAAAAATATACAATCAATATTTGTATTTTTTTTTATTGTTGACAATTTTTAATATAATGATTTACCTGTTTGAATAAGTTGAGTAGTCGTATTCTGATTGTACGTGGTACTACGTACAGGTTTCGAAGCTGCAAAAAGTGGGAGTTAGTTATATATTTTTCCTGAAAAAATTTTAGGACAGCATTTATTTTGAAATAATTAAAGAACTCATAATTACGAGTTCAACGATGCCTCATTTGCTACCATACGCATAAATTTGGAAGATTTACTTTCAATAGGAGTTCAAACAGGGCAGCATAAGGTTTTGCTTCAAACCACTGTACGTCGGAGGGGTTGCGCCCATCCAACCAATACGGTTTTTTTCAAAATACTTATATCAAGTGTAACAAATTATTATATTTATTTAACTTTATTCGAATTACATGAAATGTTTTGTTCTCTTATTCTATTGCCTACGTCTGTCCTCGTCTCGATCTAATTTACAACTGCCGCCTGCCTACTGACAGGCTCTCATATAGTGTTACCACTTTACAATTTATTCGTTTTTATTTCAGTGTTACCAATTTATGTATATACAGTGAAAATCGGTTATAACGAACTCGAAGGGACTGAGAATTTAGTTCGTAATATCCGATATTTCGTTAAAACCGATCTTTGGTTTTCAATATTTTAAATGTGTACGTACATCTATATAATACAAAAAATAGATCTGAAACTGTAATTGAATTAATCAAAATAACGTTTGTTTATTATTTATTTATTGTTTATTAAAGTAATACGTAATTTTTTTCTGTTTAAATTTTTGTTTTAAAAATTCATTTGTAACGAAAAATTTCTGTCCAACATGGACTTAACCTTCCACCTTAAATTGATCCTTATGACCACTGCATACAGGCATAGCTAATAGCCAGTCCGGGCAAAAATGGAAGGGCGTTCGGGCTGCATGTGGCGGAAGGTATGCTAGTCGTGCTACGTGCAATAAGCTCGCCGGATTGGAGGGATCTTGCTACTGCCTCACCGAACTGTGTTACTTTATTTACATGCCTACTCGACGATGTTATTTGAGGAAAATATTTCATAAAAAGGGACCCGAAATTGTCCTGAAATTATCTTTAACCAGTGTTTATGATTTTACCCTATTTTGACATCTCCTCATATCCAATTCAATTATCAAACAACTCGTATTTAGGAGAGGAAATAAGATGGAGATATTACCTCGAGTGTAACCCACCCACCACCCACCCACACCGTGGCAGCCAAAATCCACTCAAAAATTTACTTTAGCTACCCCTTAAAAATAGTGGGTACAAACCCCCTCTAAAGAAAACTCATACTAAACTCCGAAGACAACTCATATCCGAATACAAGAGTATCTACCCCTTCATGAAGCTGACTAAGAAGTCACCAAAAATAAAATTAAGTAAATGCAATAGAAAAGACATCGCTTACTTCAATTCAAAAAATATATACAAATTTTATTCAAGAAAAAAACATAGGAGGGGAAGGGATCGGGGATTTCAAATCAAAGATCATAATTTTCGTATAAAAAAAAAGCAAAAAAAAAAACAAAACTATCTGTTCGATACATTAATGTAGTAATCGTAGTTATAAAATCATAAAAATTAACCTGATTAAGGTTCGATACTTTATCAAAATTTACATCTAATCGTATTTATAGGATAATAAGATTGAAATAGAGTGAAATCTAAGGCATGAAAGATACTTTCATAATAAAAAAGGTTGGAAATAGAATTCAAAACTAATTGCCATTTTTTCAATTTGGTCTTTTGTTTGAACTTAATAATTTTACTTACTTATATGTCAAAACGGATACAAAATTAAAAAGAATAAAAAGATTAGACTAAATCACTCACCAGCGATAACGACATTTGTTTCAATTCTTTTCTTTTCTATTCGGATCCGGATATGTGCACATTCCTTTCCTTGTGACGAATTATTTGGTGATTAGTTATAAATGTACTGAATTTAATGCTGTGATGAACCAAAAAGTAATAAATTTATCATCCTTAGATATATATTATATTTTACAGAAAAAAATTGTATACATACTTCATAATCCAATTCAAAATAGTATTTTTCTTTTTTTCTTTTTTATGCATGAATGTTTTTTTTTTCTTGGTGGGATTTAAGGAGAGAAAGCAAGAAATATAATAAATGTCCGGGACAATGGGTGGGGGTACAAGCAAAAAGGTTACATCTGCTACTCGCTGGGCGTTAGTCTATGACATCTTAGAGATGACCTGGGGTCGGATTATTACTTCATAGGAGATGAGGTCACACGCCATTCGAGCTGCTTCCTCCCTTCTTGCAGGTTCAAGATATTAAGAACTGCCATTTTATTCTGACCGGACTAGAATCTTGAGACTTGAGGGTGCTACGATTCTCCTCATACGGCGGTTGAATGTTTGAAATAGGCCACCGATCATGGATATCTTACACTGGATATGCACTGGTTTTATGAAGGTACGAGTATGGGTAAAACTATATTACTTCGAAAATCGAGCATATATTGGTCAATGCGAAGCCCTAAGGTCCTTTTTTTTCACGTACTTTTTATACGAACACTGTGCCTTTGATTGAGCAAATTTAAGTTTTTTTTGTGTTTTTAAGTTAACAACTATTCTTCTTTTCTTGTAGTTTCTTTTTTTTTTACTACTTAAACGAAGATGGAGTTCGCCCTCCTGTCGGCTTAGATGCCGAGTCGCCAACTACTCTCACTGCCTTGTTAAAGCCAAGCCCAATGCTCTACAACTCCGCTTGCCTTTTTTTTGGTCTCCTCAATGGCGTCATTATTCGGCACACAAAAAAAACTACCGCATTTTCGGTGAAAAAAGCGTGATCAATTACTAGGCATGGCTTGCTTTCTCCTTCTACCACATTTATCTTACCAGAAGGCAAATCTAGTCTAAACTCAGAGAGTTGGCCTATAGTTATAATTTGCATACATACATATGTATATATCTCTCCTTAAATTGGGTGGAGAAGAGGCATAAAACAACAACACTGAAAGCCCTTGTATCGTAAGTTGCTATCCATCAACTTGTTCTCATCAAAAGACAAGAGGCATATACGATTTTCATACGATTAAGGTTAGGTTACAATAAAAAATTATATTCTGCCATTATGGTTTGTGCGTATGATGATATGAGAATAAAACTTTCCAACAACTTGAAATTGTCGAGCTATACTATAAACAAAACCAAGAGAGTTTCTTAGAACATTGAAATGGGTTACCACACATTTTCAATTTTCAACTCCATTTTAGACAGAAAATCTTTGTATGAATTATCAAAAATGTCATTTATAAAAACGTACTCCTGCAATTTATTCATTGGGGAAAGTGCATATCCGATTGTTGATGTCAAAATCTCACTTTCTGTAAGAAATAATCATGTTTTTAGTGCTCCGAAAAATCTTAATTTCTGTGAATAAGAATTTGTTACCTTCCCCGCTGTCATCATTCTCATAATTTATATCTACATTCTGTACCGATTCCAAAATTTGTTCGTCTGTCAAACGTTCCGAAGTTACAACATAATCATCGACATGTACAAAATCTTCAAAATGCATGAATCTAGAATGTTATTCAATGAGTGGACATGCCTTAACCAATGTTGTAAGCCTCTTCTTCAAAAGCTTCTGCTCGATTAGCTAATTCAAGTGAGACAAACCCAGCATGTCTGTAACAATTTGCCATTGTTGCTACAGAGACCCTTTCCCAAGCCCTGGAAACTAATAGAATCGCATCTAACAAACTTATATTATGCAGGTCAACACCATCCTCCATTTTTTTGATAATGTTTAGCACTTGAAGCTTTCTGTATTGTTCCTTTAAGGATTTTATTAAGCCTTGGTCCTTTGGCTGTAGGACAGCCGTTGTGTTCGGTGGTAAGAACATCAGCTTGATGAAAGAGAGCAGGACAATTATCGACCAGTGAAAATATTTTACGATTTTTCTTTTTCAGGTCTTTATCCCAATTTTTTTTACAAATTTTTCAAAAATTTCCGAAGTCATCCAAGCCCTTTTATTATTTTCGTATAGTACTGGAAGCACTTTCACATCTTTGAAGTACCTTGGATTTTTCGACTTACCAATAACGAGCAGTTTTTTTTCTCAGTTCCAGTCATATTAGCTCCAACCAAAACACTAATTCTATCTTTGGATATCTTACCGCCAACACACTTTTCCCCTTTAAATTTTAACGTCCTATTTGATACCAATTTGTAAAATAATCCAGTTTCGTCAATGTTAAAAATATTTTCATCGGAATAATCTTCACGAAGTTTCAGCCAGACAACACGTAACCAATCATTGACGATTTTTGAGGAAACGTTCCCTGCTTCACCGCTTACCTTTCCACCAACAATATCATGTCGCTTTCGAAAGCGCTGAATCCAGGCTGGTGAGCAGATACAATCAGGTTTTGCTAGTCGCTTTTCAAATTCCTCCGCCTTATGGTCCTCTAATTGGAACATTTGCACTTCTTTGGGCTTTGAACCAACTAAGCAAAGCGGCTTCGATGTCCGGATGATGACTGGATCGACATTTTTTTCTTTCAAATGGGAACTTTCAAAATTTGTTTTGATTTTAGCTTTGTCCTTTAAAATCGTCGATATGGTTGACGGCGACACAGAATACTCAGCTGCCAATGCTTTATTAGATTCACCCGCTTCCAGCCTCCAAATGATTGAAGCCTTCTCTTCTATGCAGAAAATTCTTCTATGTTTTGAACACATAATTACAGATTAAAACACAATAGCACAATCGAATTTAGCTCTCTTTCGGCAAATGTTCAGAACGAAATGAGAAAAAAAGAAACTGCACTAAACGGGGAATTCCCAAAAATAAGATACATAATTTAAAATACATATTATGAGAAAACTCAAAGCCTACTATGTTTGCCTTTTTTCTTTTTTTTACTAAGTTCGTTATATGGGATAATTCTTTTTTTTAAGTGCTAATACATTCGTTATACGCGATATTTCGTTATACGCGATTTCGTTAAAAGCGATGTGTCGTTAATGTAATATATACGAGTATGTACGTATCTCAGTGGGTACTTTGTGATTGGTTCGTAATAACCGATATTTCGCTATAACCCATATCGTTATAAGCGATTTTCACTGTACTGTATTTTTCTTTTAACTTGCTACATTTAACTTGTTACAATTCGACCATCCTGATTTGCATTCGCCCCGATTGCACTCCTTAGTTTTGGTTCGGGTTTGACATATTTTTTTTTCATACGGTTTCACATTCGCTGCCTCCCAAGTGCCCTTATACGGCGTCTGGCTAATTTAAAAGTCTTCTACGTCCGTCAGTTCGTATCTACCGTTCCCTAGAACTCTGTTAACCCTGTATGGCCCCTTGAACTTTGGTATCAATATTCTTGGGGCACCTGACGTACTGACAAAATTCGTTACCATGACATAGTCATCTACTTTATAAGCTTGTGACGCCTTACGTTTTTCATCATACTTCTGCTTATTGTATTCCTGCACCTGTACCTGCTTCCGAACAGCTTCGGCTCTCCTTACCTTTAAATCTGGTTCTTTCCTTAACCCGACTATTTCCGCCTAATTTTCTTTTAGACGATCGATTATTCTACCCCTCTGTCTCACACAAAATAATAATTAGCTTTGGGCCACCCCTACGCTCCTATGCACCGTATTATTCATGGTAAACTCTATATACAACAATATGCTCTCTAAACTCTTGTTTCCGTCGTGACTCACCGCTTTCGCTATCATGGGTCCCAAGCTCCTATTAATTCGCTTTCCATTGGCTTGCGGCGACCCTGTAGCTATCTTTATATGTCTTATGTAATTCTCCTTTATAAAATCCTTAAACTCATACCCCGTAAATGCACTTCCCCTATCCGATACTATGTTCTTGGGAAGACTGTATTCAACGAAATACTTTCTCAAGAACCCTAGAACCTCCCGCGCGCCCGTACTTTGATAGCCTATGATTTAACGTATTTGGTGAACGCATACACCACTAGGAATACATAATTCTTCTTAAATCTCTTCAATCCAATCGGGCCAAAATGATCGATATGCAACATGTCGAACGGGACATTGCCCTTTGTTATGTTATGCAAAAATCCCTATTTCTTTCCATGCTTTGGAGAATATGCAACGCACGTTAAGCAATTCTCCAAATGATCCTTCACTTTGAGTCTCATACGTGGAAACCAGTATGTCATCTGAATAGAGTCAATCGTCTTATTAATGCCCACATGTCCCATCTCGTCATGGTATTTACGCAAAACACTATGTTCCATCTTCTCAGGCACATAGAAAAGAATGCCGTCCTTCACTTTCCATTATGAATCTCGTAAAAGCATCTTCTCTCTCTTCTAACGTTTCCCTCAATGCCCTGATCAGTTCGTCCCGTCCCTGGCTAATTGATAGACTCTGCTCGAAGGTGTTACCTTCCAGCACTAAAATATTCGTACTTATACTGAGAGCATCTACGTGCCGCATTTTGAGTAATCGTAATTTTGCAATTCCATGGCCCACCGAGCGATACGCGCGTTGATGTTCTTTTTGTTCAACGTAAGGGCCAGCGAATTGCAGTCTGTCACTATCTTGAAAGGGATACCTTGCAAATATATACGAAAACGCTCCAAGGCATAGATAATTGCCAGAGTCTCTAACTCGAAACTGTGGTATCTAGCTCGCATTCTGTAGTCCTTCTTGAGAAGAAAAACACTGGGTGTAGCTTTAAGTCCGATTTCTTCTGCATTAGTACAGAGCCGAACCCAATTGAACTAACTAGTATCACAGTTCTGTCTCATCCTTCGGGTCATAGATTGACAAAACTGGAGCTTCCAGTAACTTGTTCTTGAGCAATTCAAAATACTCTAGTTCCTCTTTCTCAAACTTAAAATCAGATCATACTGCGGCTTTGCCAGTGTCGAGAAATCCTTAATGAACCTCCTAAAATACGAGCACAACCCTAAGAAGATATGAACCGACTGCGAGTTATGTGGCACTGGAAAATTTGCGATCGCACTCATCCCTCTCTCATCGGGGCTAATACCCGCTTCCGAAATGTTATACTCTAAATACGAGTAGTTGATACTCGAATACAAAAACTTACATTTGTCTATTCTCAATTCCAACCTATTCTCCACTAGCCTACTTAAAACCCTCTTCAAGATCTCTAAATGATCTGCCACGTCCTCAGTCGCGATAATAATATCGTCCAGATAGACAGCTATCTCCGAATTTCTTATCATGTCTTCGAATACTCGTATCTTATTGATAAACCACTGAAATGTCGACGGGGCATTCCTAAGACCAAACGGCATACGCAAAAATTCGTATTGCCCTATTGGGGTAATATACGAAGTGTATCTTATACTCTCCTCAGACGTCTTAACATGGTAAAAGACGCTCATTAGGTCTAATGTCGTGAACACTTTGTTTTTTAATATCTAGCAAGTCATCTATCAAGGGTATGGGAAAATTATGCTTCTGGGTGACATTGTTTAATATCCTATAATCTACGTAAAACATAATTTCCCCAGTTTTCTTCCGTACCAACACTATAAGGGAAGTATACTCCGAGCCATTAGGCCTAATCACACCCTGTTTTATAAGGTCGTCTAGTATCACATTCAATTGTTTCTTCTCATAGTAAGACAGACGGCGCGGGGGATAGTTGAAAGGGCTCCTATCCATGAGATTTAACTTCATCTCGGTACTCACCAAGGGTACGTCGGGGCGATTGCAATCATTGTAATATTCGTTAAATATGTTTAATACTCTCTTCTGTACATCGATTTTTAACTCTTCATTTACAATAATATGTTCTCTACTCCCCTCTATATCTATGTCATTTAAATAAATCTGATTTATATTACATACTTCCGATTCGATCTTTTTATCTTTTCGTACGTTACCTATTTCTTCTGTACTTACGACTTCTTTTAATTTTAATTTGACCTTACTAATAAAATCTCTGCACAAGATCACTGGGACCACCATCGTTTCATCCGGAACCACGTACATGTCTAATTTAATTTCATCGTTTTCAAAATTTACTAAACAACTAACTAATCCAACTACTTTTAATTTACATTTATTTATTCCATAAAAATTATTTACACCGCCACAGTATAGTTTCTTTATATCAATTCTGCAGATATCCTGGTGCTGTTGGCGCCGCACGAAACTGATGGGGCTCCCGGTGTCAATTAGGCATTCTAGGTTAGGTTAGGTTAGGTAAGAGTGGCTGTTGGAAATACCAACCCACTTAGGCCTATTGGCCCATTGTGATGCCACGTGGAACTATGATCTTCTTACTACTGAAACTAGTTTGAGCTTATAATAGGAGCGTAGGAGACTGTTAACGTCTATTTTTTCTAGATCGTTTAGGTCATTGTAGAAGAAAGTTCCTAGATGAAGCTTCCTTCTCTGGGAGAGAGCTGGACATGTGCAGAGTAGGTGGGGGATTGTCTCCTCCTCTTCCTCGTCCATGCAGCTTCTACAGAAATCATTAGTAAAAGCGCCAAGCCTTCTTGAGTGCTTTCCTATGAGGCAGTGTCCAGTAATGACACCTATTATGGCGCTGAGATGTTTCCTATCCAAAAGGTACAGACACTTAGAGCGACTCAGATCCAGCCTAGGCCAGATCTGTTTGGTCGCTAGACATGTTTGTCCAGCAGTCCACCTAAGGTCTGTTCTTTTATTGGCATCTAACTTTACTGTTAGTTTGCACGTAGCGATTGGTATACCTATACTACTTTTGTCCGGTAGGATAGGTAGAGTGGTTCCAATTTTGGCGAGTTCATAGGCTCTGCAGATCCCTGGAATGTCTCTGTGGCCCGGCACCCAACAAATGTGAATGTTGAACTGCTCTGCCATCTCCATGAGAGATGATCGGCATTCAAGAGCGGTTTTAGAATATAATGAGACCGAGTCCAGGGACTTGATGGCGGCCTGACTATCCAAAAATATGCGGATATCCTTTGCAGATATCACGGTTTTCTTCAGCCAGGACAGAGCTTCTTTAATCGCCGAAATTTCCGCCTGGAACGCGCTACAGTGATTTGGAAGGCGGAAAGAGAGGCTTAGATTTAGCTTATCTGAGAAAACACCGCTATCGGTTTTAGATCCATCTGTGTAGAGATGGATTGACTTGTCCTCCATGAAAGCATCCTCTTCCCAGAATGATCTAGAGCCGAAGCTTACATGCAAGTTTTTGTCAAACCAAAGTTCAGGTATGGTGTAATCGATGTTCTCTGTGAGGATTCCTAATGTATTAAGAATATTGGCGTGGCCAAATGAATTATTTGTCCACTGTTTAGTCGCTTTAAGGCGAATAGCTGCAGTCGCAGCTACTTGCTTGCTAAAAATCTCGAGGGGTGTCAAGTGAAGCAGAATATCTAATGCCGCAGAGGGGGTAGAACGCAAGGCTCCGCTTGTGCATAGGCATGCTGTTCTTTGGACTCTGCTTAGTTTAATGCGGTTGACTGCATTTTCCAAGGCCGTCCATCTGACAACCACCCCGTAAGTAAGTATCGGTCTTATGACCGAGATGTATAGCCAGTGGGTTAAGCCAGGTTGAAGGCCCCATTTGTTCCCAATGGCTTTCTTGCAAGACAATAAAGCTATTGTAGCTTTATTATTAGTTTATTAGTTTATTATTTAGTTTCCTGTCAAAAATGAGACCTAGATATTTTGCTGTATCGGAGAAAAATAAACAGGTACAGGTACAGGACAAGATCAGTTTTATGGGAGTTTATTCCCAATCCACAGCGATCTGCCCAGCGGGTTAATCTGTTGAGATTTACTTTGAGGAGTTCTTTAATGGTATTTAGATGTTTCCTGAGACGGCTATGGCAACGTCATCCGCATAGGCAATCACTCTGCTACCACCCGCTTCCAGGTATATCAGTAGTTCGTTAACTACTAAGTTCCAGAGAAGGGGAGAGAGGACACCGCCTTGCGGCGTACCTCTGCTGACATATCTTTTAGCAGAAGTCTCACCCAGTTTGGGGTTGATTATCCTGCTTTTTAGCATGAGACTGATCAACTCCCCAAGTAAGTCGTCTACCTGCAGAGTTGACAGCGCAGTCGTGATTGCGGATATGTCGACGTTGTTAAAGACGCCCTCTATGTCCAGGAAAGCAACCATTGTGTACTCCTTATATTGTAGGGGTCGTTCGATGTGGCTAGTCAGAGAGTGCAAAGCCGTTTCCACCGACTTCCCTTTACAGTAGGCATGTTGAGCCGCAGACAGAAGTCTTGGATCAACTTTAGCTCGAATATGGATATCAATCAGTCGTTCTAAAGTTTTCAGAAGGAATGATGATAGACTTATAGGTCTGAGGTCCTTTGGGACCACATGAGAACATTTTCCAGCTTTGGGAATGAATACTGCATTGACTTCTCTCCATAACAGTGGAATGTGGATAAGTTCTACACAGCTCCTCATAATATTTTCCAAAACTGGTAGAATAATATCTGAGGATCTCTGTAGCTCGGCAGGTATAATACCGTCCGGACCAGCAGACTTGTATGGTTTGAAGCTATGCAGCGCCCAGAGCAGTTTGTCTCTCGTAATCAGACTATGAATTTTGGTCACGGTTGCAGTAGGCTTGTTTAGGCTGCTACTGGCCGCGAGTTGGGAGCTACCTGGAAAGTGGGTGTCCAGAAGCAGGTTGAGTGATTCATCACTTGAGGTTGTCCAAGAGCCATCGGTTTTTTTCAAACAGCTGGGCATCATAGGATTTGTGGAGAGGATTTTTCTTAGCCGCGATTCCTCAGAGGTTTTTGTGATTTTGTCACAGAATGACCTCCAGGATTGTCGCTTTGCCTTCCTCAGTTCTTTTTTGTATAATTTGATGGATTCTTTATATGAGTCCCAGTCGGTCACTTTTCTTTTCTGCAGGCGCTTCTGAGCAGTCCCAGTGCCAATGTCCACCAATGTTGCTTTTTCTTGCCTCTTGGTTGAATAAGAGGGCAGGAAGCGGCCATAGCCTTATTGAGAGCCAGAGTAAATTCCCTGACTTTCATGTCAAGCTCATTGGTGTCACGCGGGGGACTTGATAGTTCAGAGGATAACGTTTTTGACAGTATTCCTCTGTATTTTGACCAATCAGTTTTCCAGTAATTCCGGAAAGCTGGTTGGCTGGGGGGAGCATCACTCAGACTGAATGGGATGTATCTATGGTCTGAAAAGGAGTGTTCGGACGATACCATCCAGTTTGTTAGCCTTTGGGTGATGCTGTAGGAGACAAGAGTAATATCTAACACTTCTTGTCGGTTTCTTGTTATAAAAGTGGGCTCATTGCCAATATTGCAAATTAAGAGGTTAGTACTTCAAATATAGTCTAAAAGTGACTCACCTCTATCATTGATGTCGGTACTGCCCCATACCGTATGATGTGCGTTAGCGTCGCATCCGATTGTGAGGCCAGTTTTTTGCCTTCCAGCTTCCAGTACCACCCTTTCTAGGTTATCACCAGGGAGAGGGCCCACTTGGTCGTGGCCAAGGTAAGCCGATGCCAGCCAGTAGCAGCCTTTGGCAGTCTCTAGTCTGGCAACGATTAAGTCGGGGTCGCTGAGGTTGGGAAGTAGAAATACATTAAGGCTACGTTTCACTAATATACAAGTTTTAATCTTATCTTTGTCTCTTGTATAGAGCGGAGCGTATGTGGGTGTCCTAAGTCCACGAAACACGCCTTCTGCAATCCATGGTTCCTGGATTAGGATTAGGTCTTCTGCGTTTTTAGAAAGACGCAGAATGAGTGCGGTCGAAGCCTTTTTTGAGTGGTGGAGATTAATCTGTAGAAACCATATCATTGCTACAGTCTTCCAGAGGTCCTCCGATTCTGAAGATGTGCCCAAGAGCTCATCTTCTATCTCTGATCGTGTAGGACCTCTAATTGCTTCGTCATCGGTTTCCATTTCCGACAGTGTGTCAGAAGAGGAGACCCACGGCTTGATAGTCTCCTCGGACAGATTGGAGTCGTCGCTCCAAGATCCGAGGTTGTGATGTCAGGTATTAAAGGAGGTGGAGGTTGCTTATCAGCATCCAGCTCATCCTTTTTGTACACCCTTAAATGAATGGACTCGAATCCGAACCGTGGTGGCCGTGGTGTAGTGGTAATAGCAAACGCTTCTCACTCGTATGGTCCAGGTTCGAATCCTGCCCATGGCAAGCCAGTTTTTCTTTGCGTAATTGGAACTCAGACAGAAAAATTCTGCGTTTGAAGGCATAACACTGACACATAGATTTGGCTGTTGTAGATTTTCAAGCACAGAAAAGAAAAATACTGTGATATACCTCGAATCACTCTGAGTGAAGAAAAACTCTCCGTCCTATTCGGACTCCCGCCCCTGGAGAGCAAACATAGAAACCAAACACACCTGAGTTTCAATCCAGTACAAAAACAATTTTCCTTTCTCCTCCTTCTATCTTTCCGCCCGCTACCAGGCAACAGTAAAAGGGTATCTAACCCCTTAGGCGCGTGTAAATTATAAAAAATAAAAAATCATGCCTTTCGTCTGCGCCAGAGGATTAAGGGATTCCTTATAGATCACAATTAATGCGCATCTATAAGAATCCCTTAGTTCCTCCAGTTTCGCCTGCCACAAGCTTGCTGTTGCTAGGGGAGGAGGAAGTAATAAGGCTATGGCTTGCCATAGTCTTAACACTCCCTGAAGGAGTTTTGGTAGCAGCGACAAGTCCGTGGCCTGCCAGAAACTTGCTGCTGCTAGGGGTTGAGGAAGTAATAGGACCATGGCTTGCCACAGTCTTAACACTTCCTGAATTATTATTTTTAGGCTCGTTCCATATGCCATTAGAGGATGGCGCACCATGGCCTGCCACAGTTTTGCCTCCTCTCGGCAATGCAGGAGCCTTGTCGGTAGTCGGTGTAGTCACCGTTCCACCGTCCGGTATTGAAGGAGTACCGGCCTCGGTTTTTGTTTTTTTGGTTTTTTTCATGAATGGTCCCACGATTAGCGGAGAAAGGGGTGTCCATCTGTACAGAGATCCGCTGTATACAGATAAGGCTAGCTAATCCGGAGGTCGCCAGGTATCCGGATACTCCATTCGCGACTGAGCTATTTTTGGAGATACTGGGCCCTCAGCCAGGTTGATCTTCAGCACGGGTCGTATGACACCTTGATCCAGCCCAGGGGAAGAAGGGAGTACTTTGGGAGTTGGGGAGGGGGAGGGGAGCATCCTTTGGTTTCAGGACTCGTCTGGAAAATTTCTTCTCGAGATTCATTGACCCTACTCAGCCTCTACAACTCGACAAGTTCGATGCTCGCTGTAGAAGTAGGCATTCTAAATAAGATACATAATTATTCTTACAATAAAAACACCCAATTTTTAAATTTCTTACGAATCTTTTCTCATCGTCGGATTCCAGGTGATGGACTACTGGCTTTCTCTTTGGGCAGGCTGCAGCAAAATGCCCCATCTCGGCGCAAATGTGGCAGGCTCCCCTCTCTCTTTTCGGCTTCCTGCATTCGGCAGCAAGGTGCCCTCTTGCGTTACAGTTGTAACATCTCGGCTGCTCCCTCTCATCAGCACCTCTCCTCGTCGGCAATCTTATGGTCGAAAACGCCTCCAGTAGGTGGGATTTGTTGGCAAATCTCTGAATTATTGCCTGCTCCCGGAGGTGAGTGTCCGGGATCCCCTCGATAATGCACTCGATCATCTCTTCGGACGCTAGGTAGACTTCACTGGCCAAGATCACTTTGTCGTAGAAATAGTTACGAAATGTCTCCCCCGGAGACCACTTCCTGGCTTTAAATAACCTGCGAAGCTCCAAACGACTTGTCGGACCATTAAACAGCGATCTCATTTGGGCCAACATGTCCTCAGCCGACGCCATTGGATAGTCCGTCTTGGCATGGTACCAACGAAGCGCCTTGCCTTTCAACTTGCTGGCCATTAACATTTTTAAGACATGGTCCTCCAGCCCGTAGGTGCGTTTGTTGTGACAAAGTTGGGCCTCCCATTGTTGGTAGTCTCCCCCTTCTACGGAGAATTCATCCATCAGCTCTTTAGCCAACGCGTAGTATTGGCCGAACTCTGGCTTAGCGCTGCCACGAGCCCCCAGAGGCCCTTTCAACCGCAAACTCTCGTTTTCACTCCTCAGTTTCTCTATTTCCCCTTGTTGACGTACCACCTGTCCCTTAAGCAGTCTCAACTCTCTCATCATGATCCTCAACTCAACTCCCGCATCTCCCTGGTGCTCTTCCTTCTCGGCGCGCTTTTATAATCACTCTTTCGGTAATTGGCATTCTTTTGGCACTCCTTTGATTTACACTCATTAGCAACATTCATCGTCCGGTACATCTGCTTGCCAACTTGGGTATGTACCCCGTTCAGCAACCGGTACATCAAGTAGCCGTTGTAATAGTTATGACCTATTACCTGACGTCTTCTCCCCTAGCGCTAGCAGCCACGTCCGCAGCCACGTCCTCAGCTCGACCCTCTTCAGCGATGATATCTCCTTGTCTTCCATTTCGGTTTATCGGTCATCGACCCGTTATCAATTGATCAGTTGTCGTGTATGTATGTATGTATGTATTCCGCTATAAGTTACGTGCACACTCGTGTATTCGTTCTTTCGCACGCACAGACAGGCACCCCTTTTTTCGAACTGCGCAGACAATTCACTTTTTGTTTTTCTTATTTTTTTGGTAATCCCGCTTCTGATAATTTCTATATATATGTATTTTTTCTTTTAACTTGCTACACAAGAAATCTTCCCTAAAATTTACGACACATTATCGCACCCTATATTGTGAGCCACTTTTATGCACCTTAACCTCCTGATAGGGAAATGCTTGCATTCACCGCAAAAATGTCTTGTGATGTCTTAACGTTTTAAGGTGTTTTATGTATTGTTTTTAGACATGTTTTCAGAAAATGTCTGTTTTTTTTGGTTTGTAATTTTCATATATGTATAACAGTAGCCCAGGCTAGGAGCATGCACGCGTCGCTAGCCCGATTGTTCGATTCTAAACTACACCCTACACTCTTCGAGCACTCTCCCCGTAGTCCACTAAGATTTTTAGGCGGACTAAATGAATTGTGTCAAATACATCTTCTAATACGATAATTTTATGATAGTTTTCTTGACGATTGTTCGTAGTTATTGTTGTCTATAACTTTTGTTTCGTTGATAAAAGGTTTCTTTGGAATTACTGAGATTTCAGGAAATTGCAAAAATAGCAGTCAGATTTCCTATTACTGGCATAAGCGGAAGGATTTCTAGCCATAGTTTAAGTAAGTTGTCCTTAAATACATCAAGTTGTTGTGCTGGCAGTTCAGTTGTTCATTTAGTAAGTATGAGTTGTCAAGTCTACATAGAAAATTATTTTATGTATTGTAAATGATAAAGATACCAACAGTATAACAACACAAATTAGGTAAATTTTTCCAACTTGCCAACAAATGTCTGAACAATAAAAACACAAGTTCGAATCGTTTCAAATTTATGCATTAGAACTGATTTTTCCAAATTTTAGTTTCTGAATTTGGTTATTTTCACTTTTCGGTGTCTGCTTTCTTTCTTGCTTCTTTATTGTGAAAATGGAGAAATCTAAGTACTATAATATTCTGATGTTATTTTGATCGTAAATATGTCTTCTGCTTACATATGTTTTCTTTTCACTGATTCTTGTATATATTCTCATTTCAGTTTTTTCATTATGATATTTCATTATTTTATTTATTTGAAACTATCTTCACTCTTTGACGCTTATTTCCTCAAACTAGATTTTATGACTACATGAATACAATACATATTTATATAATCGTAAATGCTACACATCAGAGAAACTAAAATGAACGATTAACTAACTGCTTGGTTGCCGACTTCGACAGTTATGAAGGTCGAGCTGCATGGAATGTGTAGAGTATTGTGTGATAATACATAATATATATAATTTCATTAAAAATAAAGATAATAACATCTTAATGTTAACAGGCTATGATTTCTTATTATGAAGAATCTATTTTTTAATAAAACAACTATTCCATCTTCATAGGTTTTTGTTTGATATCCGCATCATTAATTTTATTTCGTTTTTCGTATTTTGAACTACGTGGTTTTATCTATTACATAAATTATGCTTATTCTAATTTTGAAAAACTGTTTTTAATTCGTTAAAGTTTACGATAATGCAGAATTGGCAATTTCTTTAGTTAAAATAAAAATATTATAACGAAATTAGCCAAGTTTTTCACATACAGCTCGTTTTAAATTCCCTCTTAAAGTTGGCAAAATAACCCTTCTCATTCATATATCAGATTGAAAAAGACACAATTCAAACGTTCCTCCGAATTTAAACTTTTCTTATAAACTCAACCCTTTTAACGCAATTTGAAATAGGAAAAAGGGTTCAGGAATAGAACAGCTCCACTTACAATTTGAAGTGTAACAATTGTTCTTAATAGAGGTAAGTTTTGCTCTTTCAACAGTTACGCACTTCCATTGTAAGGAGTTGATTCGAAATTAATATAGCACATCGATTATTTTCTGTCGAACAGAAAGTGCTAAATGAAAAGGTTATTTATTGAATGACATTTAGAATTCTTTCCTTGTTTAATATTTCTTACGTGTTCTCAAGAAGGATGAGAATATAAGCTATATAAGATTGTTTGAAAATATAATAACGACAACCAACATATATACGTACAAATATAGTATGTCTACAGCTGGTGTTCAATATTACTAGGAGCCCGCAATGGAGCAACGGAATCGAAAAGTTTGAGAACGGAAAGAGATATTATGTATACATAGTAGGTACTTGGAAGTAATTCTGTTTAAGATGGCAAGGCAAATAAAATTTTCAAGTTTATTTTGAAAAAAATATTAGACATATGTGTATGTCTACAACAGTGGAGAGATAAACTGGCACAACTTAAGGAAACAGGTCAACAACAGTTGGTGGTAAATTTGTTGCAGTGGGTAAGAAAGTGGATGAGTGGAAGAACTTAGCACAACATTTAAATATATATACGAATATAAAACGACTTCGAGAAAGAATTTATATTTTGTGGGAAAATAAATTTACATAAAATAATGGAGCAATGAATGAGAATTCGATAAAGGACAAGATAAAGGTTTTCAAGTGTGAATCAAGTAAAGCCTGTGGTCGAGCTCCATGTGCTCAAAACTGCTTCAGTAAAGGATCTTCTATCTAAGATGTAAGATGCGCACTATATAAGAAGGAATATCGATAACGCAACTTTTGACGGCGTGTGCAACTCGCGCACTAATTACGAATACTGACTGCGGTCAATACGTGAGTACGGGGGTAATCAGAGGTTGCCCGCAAGGCAGCGTTCTGTCTCCACTACTATCGTGCAGGTTGGTCGACACACTGCTGAACGCTCTCAGTAAAATGCACGCGCAAACGGGGATGATATAGCTGTTTTATCTGTTGAATCGTATAAAGCGACTGTTGCGCCAATAGCCATACCCGTGATCGACGATTGATGCACTAGAAATGGGATTTCGGTCAAACCTTACACCATTAAAATTGTTCTCTTTACGAGAAGCAGGAAGCTGACTGGTGTGACTCATCTAGTACTTAAAGGTATCACCATCCAATTCTCCATAGAAGAACAAGGGGGTGGCCGTGGTTTAGTGGTACTAGCTATCGCTTCTCACTCGGAAAGTCAAGGTTCGAATACTACTCATGACAAGTTTTTCATATGTATAATTGGAACTCAGTCAGAAAAATCTGCGTGTGAAGGCATAACACTGACATGTAGATTTGGCTGTTGTAGAGTTTCAAGCACAAAACAAGCGTGCAAATTGATAACCTTCGAATCATTCCGAGTGAAGAAAAAACACTCCGTCCTATTCGGACTCCTACCCCCGGAGAACTAATATCGAATCCAAATACTCGTATACCTGAGTTTCAAACGACTACATCACAACAATGTTTTCCTTCCTCCTGCTTCTATCTTTCCACCCGCGCCATGGCAACAGTAAAAGGGTATCATAACCCCTTAGGCGCGCGTAAATTATAAAAAAAGCTAAGTATTTGGGGGTCATCCTGGATTAAAAATTTCAATGGACGTGAACATGATACACCGAAAGCCTCTAAGCTATTGTAGGCCTTCTGACAGTGCATTGGAGCTATCAGGAAGACATTGTGCTTGTCACTGAGAAGTTATATCCTATGCGTCGATTGTCTGGTGGATTAAACTCTCACAAAAAATGCATCATTGCTGCTTTTACCAGACGCCAAAGAACAGTCTGTCTCAGCTGAATGGAGATCCTCTAGAACGAATAACTCTGATCTAGACGCATTGATGAATCTCCCTCTCCTCGATATTGATATCATAAGGTGCACTCTCAAAATCATCTTCCGTGAAAAATGAAGTGGTCTTTGGTGAAATACTCTTTGATGACATTGCGGGCTGTCAGTTTTTTGGCTCTGGTCTTGTGGATATGTAAAGACACCAGAACTCCTGTTTCGAAAGAAATAAGAAATCGATTTTACCTGTGCCCAGTACTTTTTCGTCGAGAATCTGAGCCGGGAAAGAAATGTAGTCGGGTCTTCACGGATGGCTCCAAAACCGATTTAGGATGCGGCGGTGGTGTCCTTCTGGAGGATGATAACGTTAGATTTCATTGCTCTTTAAGAAAACTTGCGTCTGGTTTCCAACTGAGATATACGCAATGCTGATGGCAAAGGACCATCTTGTGAAGAATCAGTGTAGCGGGTGAAGCATTTGCATCTGTAGTGACGCCAAAGCTGTGCTTAAGATCCCGCTGAATACCCTTACGACTTCCAAGTCCTTTCGAGAAACAAAGACCTCACTGAACGCAGTCGGAATGCTTATTTCACTTGCTAGATAAGGCTCAGAGAAGAGTTTCCAGGATCCGAACCTACGTTAGTCTGCCAGCGTCCTCTGTTAGATCTTCTAATGAGAGTCGGGGTCATATGATCGTAATAACAGATGGCATGACTATCCAATTGTCAGAGGTCAGCGACTTTCCTGCTGTCAATCAGTAGGAAAGACTGCAGGCTGCCTATTGGCGTTGTAACAGGTTTTCAAACTTTATTGTCTCTGCTTAATCCCCGTATTCACAACTAAAAAAATATTTAAATACAATTTATAAATGGTTTTATCCCATTGTTGTGGTGTTAGATCACAAAAAATATATATCGACAAGAGTGGTAGATAGGACCGTTAATTGAACAATTAAACGACATTCAAATGAAAATCACAGCCTTTCAAAATCGGTCAAGAACGTGAAATTTACTGTATGTTTATCTATTTATTAATATTATTAACAACATAGTTTTAAATAAAAATAAATAATTTATGTAAATAAATTAGTTTCGATTTTTTTCAGACGAAAAACTGCTGCAAAATTATCTCCGTTTTTCGATTAGTCTTAAGTTTGTGAGTTTTGGGCTTGATCAAACTATCAAAGTAGTAAACTTTTAGGATAAACATTTCACCTTTAGATTAGATAACGTTTCAGTATTTTACGAAATCAAATCGAATGAATGCAATGTTTATTTTAGCGAATTTCAAGGCTTTATATATGTAGATGAATCTTTCCATAGTCATAGACAAAAAAATACATTTTACAGAATTGATATATCTTTCCTCTAAAATGGGATTTATTTCTAAATTAACAAAAGCAGATAATAAGATAATCACAATATGAGGATATAGGTGGAATGAACCTCGTTCAAACCATATTTTAAGGAATATATGTATATAGCAATATATATATCATATACAAATGTGTTTATATGATATGACTTATGATTTTTTTTTTTTTTTTTTTATAATTTACGCGCGCCTAAGGGATTAGATACCCTTTTACTGTTGCCAGGGCGCGGGCGGAAAGGTAGAAAGGAGGAGAAAGGAAAATTGTTTTGTAGTGGTTTGAAACTCAGGTGTGTTTGGTTTCGGTATTTGCTCTCCAGGGGTGGGAGTCCGAATAGGACGGAGAGTTTTTTTTTTTTTTCTTCACTCAGAGTGGAAGGTTATAATTCGCAGTAATTATTTGTGCTTGAAACTCTACAACAGCCAAATCTACGTGTCAGTGTTATGCCTTCACACGCAGAATTTTTCTGTCTGAGTTCCAATTACACAACTGAAAAACTTGAAAGACTTGTTCATGGGCAGGATTCGAATATAGACCCCTCCGAGTGAGAAGCGATTGCTAGTACCACTACACCACGGCCACCCCCATGGGTGGCACTCATATGTATGTATTTGTATTTGTTTCTTTTTTAGAAAAGAACTTAACACTCAAGTGGATATGACTACACTTATGATGCCACAGCCTATGTTAAGTTGTTCGGAAAATGGGACAGAAAGAGAAAAACAGGGCTAGGGCTATGGACAAAATTATTAGTGTAAATTGACTTGATGTTGTATTTAGGAAACCATTCATCTCACGAGATTTTAGTTGCTTGAAAAAAGCTTTCGGTCACGGTTGGTTGTAGCAGTAGAATGACGCTACATTTAATGTCCATTTTAAAAGTCATTATACTTCATTAATGATGAAAGTTGAATTATCTCCCCCGCTGCATTTGAAAGAAAAGCCGGAAATAGTCTCACAAGGCTTTTATAAATTTACATTAAACTATGACTAGGCGGCGCAGATTATTTTAATGACAAATACGGTGTAGATACAATTTCCAAAATATTTAAAGCACGGGTGAAGCTATTACAATGCAAATACAAAACACACTACCAATCGGAATGCGGAGGCGGAATGTTTTTTGTGTAACGTGCCATTAAAGACGTTTATCACTTCAACAAATCTTGCCCAAATTAAAAGATATCAGAAGAATCTTTCTCGAAACTTTTTCAATTATTCATGGTCAAAACTGAAAGTTTTCTAAAAACAGCATTAACATACCCACAGCAAATACTTAGTGAATGATTTTAAAATATATTATTGGAAGTAAATTACACTGCATGACAAGTTTAAATTTTTTTTGTGTAACATTAGTAAAATCAGATATTTCTTTATCAATTGGGAACACGGACCGTTTCCGTGTTATGGATACGAGAATTAATATCAAAATGCATACAAAATTAGAAGTGACAAAACGTATGTTGGCATTGAAACTTAACAATTCAAAAAGGTAAACCCATTTAATTCATTCTAAAACATAAACATTTGTAATTCTTATTTATTATAAAACATGTATTCTATGATTTAGCTTTTACGTTTGTGACTTTTTAAATCTCCTCGCATTAAAGACCAACAGTAATCCCCTAACATGGCTGCTTCCCACCAAAAATCAAAATGTGAATGCAAGAAATGTATTTTCAATGACATTCTGCAACCTAAATCCTTATAAGTTTTTAACAACCTTGCGACTAACATTTCAGAATTGTCGGCTCGATGATTTCCTAAAAACCCACTTATTACAGTTTTCAATGATGTCCAAGCTGCCAGTTCCTTTGTATTTAATTTAAGGTCAAAATTGACATCGTTCATAAGTTTTCGTATTTGCGGTCCAACAAATATTAAAAGGTGTGGCTCAATCGGAGGTTAATATTTGACATTGTCCATCAACAAATTCCGTAGTGTTTCTCTATACCTCGACTGTCCCACATACTCACAAAGCAGCAATACAATATAAAGTCACCTTGCAATCCTAGTTACAACTAAATTGAATTATTGGTGCACTTAACACATGAAGGTAGCTTTCATAAATGCGTCAATAACACGAGAACTTTACGTGATGGGACAGTTTTGCTTTCCATTATTATTTTAAGCAACTGTAAAAAACAGTTACACATATCATCACTCATGTTACCAAAACCTTTTCACGCTGTGCTATTGTATGTACTCAAAACAAATATAATTTAACTTATGTTAAAAGCCATGGCTGTAATTTTATAAAGATGTTACAAGAAAACCAAAAAAAAAAAAAACAAGATATATACAATGAGTCAAAAAGGATATAAGGCAACATTATAAAAAACAGTAAATTTAAAGGAGAAATCATATATATTAAATTTTAAGTTGAACGTATATTTAAGACTTCGTCAAAAGTTAATTTGCTATTAATGTGTACACCTAAATGCAACACATTTAGTGCTTACTTAATTTACTAGTTAAGTAAAAATTGCAAGAAAACAATTCTCTCTTTTTCGCGTGAAGAAAATGGCTTATATTGCATCTTCATTAAGTTTATTTTCCACATCCACAGTATTTTCATTCCATTTCTTAATGTTCAGATCGAATTAATGAGAAGAAAATATTGCGGTGTTATCAGCAAAGATAGTTAATCACAATCACAATTAAGTAATTCTGGAAAACCGGACGTTAAAAGATATACAAGAACAGATTCTTAGGTAACTGGAATTAAATTTGAAGGAACGATTCGAAAAAAGATATTGCAATGTTTTACAGACAGATAAAGGGAAACTTAATTGTATCATCTTAAATATGATTATGCCAGGCTGAACCTCACTGTGTTGTCTAGTGAAATCATTCCAGCAGATTTAGCAACTGCATGATTTAATTTAACAGCGTTAGAAATTTTTAATACCTGATGTGAAGTGATATGGAATGAGATTTTCTAAATTCAAATTATCCTCTGAGATATATGTCAATGATTTTGAGATCAAATCCTTAAGTGCTCTTATGAAAATCTTGCTTACACTATTGAGTGCTAATCGGTCTGAAACTTGCTGGGTCTATTAAGCTCGAACTTCAAATTTAAATGAAACATTTTGTGTATGAAATATCACTGATTTTTTTTACTCAAAAGGTATTCAATTAGATTATATATGGAATTTGAGATCGGCTAAATGGCCCCCGCGGCTTCCCTGCAAGTCGTATCTGAGAAGTACGGATTAATGACCCGCTTTACCAAAAACCAGACTTTTTCTAAATGCATTTGGAACTAGTGTGTCTCGTGTGGGTTGTTATCTTCCCAAATGTGATAATTTAGCTTGTTGACATTGTAATTCATCCGAAAATGGACCTCGTTGCTTAATATGATTTTCGGTCCGAAATCGAAGTCCACTTCCAACTGGTCCAGAGCCCAGTCAGAGAATGCATGACGCTGTATTCCATTCCATTCAGTTTCTGTGCCAATCGAATTTCGTGCGACATTAAATTCTCCAAGTTAAGGTCTGCGAAAGGCCAAGTTGTATGGCGCTACGAGGATTTGACTGATCCAGAGCCCAGTCAGAGAATGCATGACGCTGTATTCCATTCCATTCAGTTTCTGTGCCAATCGAATTTCGTGCGACATTAAATTCGCCAAGTTAAGGTCTGCGAAAGGTCAAGTTGTATGGCGCTACGAGGATTTGACTGCATCACGTTATCCTGCACGCTCTCGTTCACTGCAGCTGAAGACCTAACTTTTCAACTCCGTACGGGTATTGTTGTTTGATTGTTTGCTAAACCAGTTGGTTGAAATTTATCCATTAAACGACCAATAGTCGACCAAATCATGTAAAAATCACGTAGCGCATAAAACTTAGCTCGATTTGATGTTTGTTGCACCCTTTGTTAAACACTGTATTTTGTTATTTACTATAGCCTCCAAATTTGACGGCTATACCTTCTCTCCCACAGCCGCTCTTCACTGTCAAAGTTCGAGCGACCGTATTTGGAAACCCGTTATATTGTATGTATATATTTTTAGCAATCGAATCCAATTCGGTTGCTTATGTTTAGATCTATGTATTACACATCCGGCAGACTTCAGACTACCACTTTGTGTTTTATTTGAAATACCTTCAAACAATTACTGAACAGTATTATTAACATAATTTTCAGTCTCAGTGTCTAAGTTTACTTAATATCCTGTGACTTTTATAAAAGTTTCGAGCGAGCGCATTAAGTTTTTCGACATCTGAAAAGTTTCAGCTTTCACTACCTTGATAATATTCTGAAACGGTTTACTGTTTTTGTCAAGCATACTTAATTTCGTTTTACATTCCTTATTACAATATCGTGAAATATTCATTGCAATAAGTTTTTTAAAATGGGATTCTTGATATTTGAGAAGAGATTTAGATGTTTTTGTCAGTCGACATAAAATCGAACGCTTTGATTCTTGTAACTATGTACAATATTTATATTTATATTGTATAAATAAATTTAAAAAATGGAAGAAAATCGAAATATTAATTCCTAAAAACGAATATTAAATATAATGGTTTGTTATAGAAAATATTATTTATAACACAAAGAATACATTTTTCTTAGCCGATCCATACAGTTGTATATACAAAGCACAAACAAATGATATCAACATCTGGACTTTAATTCATTTGCACGTTTTCCACTACCAACATGGATAGTATTAAAATTAAAGTTTGTTAACGTTTAAAAAAGGAAACATAATAAAGAGGAGAAAAGAAAGCATTCGACATCCAAAAGAATTACAGAAAATGATTAATTTAACAATTAATTCATTTAGAATAAAATTGAAAAAAGAAATCAGTGAATGAAAAACCCACTTGGATAACGTGATAAAATCTAAGAGTCAAATACTTTATTCGCAAAGAAACCGGAGCGGAAAACAAATACAAAAAACCTCAGAAGTTTACTTTCTTATCCTCTGATCCTAACATTGTCTGCTTTAACTTCCGCTGAACTGCAACAGGATATGTGAGTGTTAAGAATATAGAGTGGGAAGTGAAATAAAAGTTTATTTTTGTTGAAGACTTAGTCACGCCCGTGACTTGAGCATGAAACGGAAAAGTGAAATGAAAGAAGAAGGAGTAAGATAAAAAAAAAACAAATATTGTGAGAGTTTTCTTTGAAAAGAAAAAAAACATGGAATAAAAGAAAGCAGATATGAGACTAAGAGACTATACTCCAGGATAGAGAAGATTTAAATTGTAATGTTTTTTTTTCTAGAACATCGAGATTGCAATGATTAAAATTGATTCACAGAGACACTTTTTAACTCTATGACAAACATTGTGAAGAAGATACCACCGTTGCACTTTCATAAAGTTTCAATGTGCGATAAATTTTCATGGAGATTGCAGGAAAATATGATTACATGACTATTGCATCTGGAGCATTTAATTTTCATAAAACGTCAAACAAATCCAAATTTTCAAGTACTTCTTTATGGAATTTTAAACTTTACATACAAGTAGCCTGTTTTTAAATTCACCGCATTTAAAATTGCTTTCAACCAAACATGGTTAAACATCTTACCTACTCGTATATCCTCATATAACAGTATTTGCTATACATATTCATAACTTCTATATTGAAATTGTATGCAAACATTCTATTATACTCGTACGTCTGAGTACATCTTGATTAGGTAAAATCTAGTTCAATTAGCTTCAGTAGAAGGACTGTATTTCTGAACATTTTATGGTTAAAATTATACCGATAAAGTGTTGCAACCCTGAAATATGTTTATGTATTTAAGGCACTATTTAACAATTTTTTTATTTGTTTATTTATTTGTGATGATGCTTTAAATAAATGATACTCGTACACATATATGAATGAATTGAAGCAAAATGTTTAACCCAAAAGTTACCACTTTGACAATTGATAACTAATATCAATCAAGCAAATTTGCATAGGGTATCTGGTAAAAAGGGAAGCGATAGGGTAAAATTTAAATAAAACAACAACTTTGTGAGAATAAAATTGATTCTGGCTTTATATTGCAGCTATTATGTGTGGAATAGAATGTGACTCAAATGGCCGTAGTGCTTCCAGCGGTCTGTCCAATTTTTGACGACTCGGTACAATATGTGCGGAGTTATTTCGACAATAGAGTGTCGAATGTTGGCCTCGAGCTAGTCCAAAGTGGTTGGCTTAACTAAGAACTTGACGTAGCCCCAGAGAAAATAATCGAGTGGTGTCAAATCGTATAATCGCGGTGTCCAATTGATGAACGCTCGTTGTGAGATGACAGTCGCCAAATTTCTCCTTCACAACTTCAAGCGTTGCGTCTCTTGTATGGCATGTAGCGCGGTCTTGTTGGAACCAAAGCTCAGATATAACGATGTTATTAAGCCTTGACCATAGAAAGTCGGTTAACATCGCTCTATACCTTGAGACCATTGACTGTAACGGTGTCTCCTTCCTATTTCAAAAGAAATAAGGTTCGCTGATGCCGCTATGCCATAAACCCCAACAAACAGTCAATCTTTGTGGATGCATTGATGCTTGGCCGAACACTTGTGGATTGTATTCGTTCCAATAATGGGACTTTTGCTTATTAACATAGCCGCTGAACCAAAAATGGGCCTCGTCCGAGAAGATGATTTTATGGCCAAAATCCGGATCTGTAGCCAACATTTCCAGCGCACATTTAGCGAACTCACGGCTATATTCGCCCGGCTTCAATTCTTGCGTCAACACAATCTTATACGGAGGCAGTCGCAAATTCAACCGCAAAATAAGTCGGGTTGACTCTCTAGCGATGCCCAATTCATCTGATCATCGACATTTCTGGGTCTTCTTCGATACCGGCTGCTACGAAAGCTACGAGTATGTTTTCCTCATTTCGCACAAATCTCTATCTGGTTTGTGGCTTAAGATCTAAAAGAGTGTACTCACGCTTAAAATTTTCCACGATGCGATGAATTCAATGCACACTGAAGCCATGATGACGACCAACCTCACAACGATATTCACATTGAGTATTTATTAGACAACTGAAACCCCATTTACAATGCGATACATTGTTCGAAAAAAAGAGCGCATGAACTGTCAAAAATATTTCCGTAACATGTACTTCAATGTGTTTGTTTACAATAATGCGAGTCTCGCAGCAAGCATCGCAATCAATTTCGAAAATCTGGAAAACTCTCGCCTCTCGCAATGCGTGACAGCTAAATTGTTGTTGTTTTCATACTGAGCTTGTTATTTGCCAGTGGAGTTTTGACGTATCATTGTAAACAGACATCCGATGTCCGATGCGAGACCTCTCGCATAAACCAATGACTTACCGTAGCCCCACAGAAAATAGTCAATCGACAGGCCCATTTCTTGAGATAAAACGCTCACCATACTTACTCTTCAATAAATCGATTGTAGCGTGTGATGTGTGGCTAGTGGCATCATCCTGTTGAAACCACATGTCCAAATCCATATCTTCCAATTCGGACCAAAACTAATCGGTGATCATGGTGCGATGACGCTGACCATTCACAGTAACGTGACGATCGTTATAGTCGACGAAAAAATATGGCCCAATAACGCCGCCGGCATGCAAATCGCACCAAACAGTTATTTTTTGTGGATGAAGTGGTGATTCATGAAGCACATGTGGATTTTCATCCGACCAATAACGCATATTTTGCTTATTGACGAAACCATTGAGCCAAAAATGAGCACCGTCACTGAAGATGATTTTGCGATGAAATTCATCATCTCGGCTCATCTTCTCCAGAACCCAATCGGAGAACGTACGTCGCTTCAAATGGTCCATCGGCTTCAATTCTTGAGTCAGCTCCTTACGCAAAATATGCCATAATGTGGTCTGAGCGATGCCCAATTCTTGAGAACACCGTGGAATTGACTGATTTGGTTTTTTCGACACTTCGACCAACCCGTTGTCTCACTGACACGGCAACATCACACAACGAATATGTAGACTCAAATTTTTGCACTAAACTTGTTATTGACTGCTTACTAGGGCGAGAATTACGACCGAAAATTGGAGTTAACGCTCTTAAAGTTGCAGTCACCGACTCCGAATTTCGGTAGAAAATTTTTATAATTTGTACTGTACCATGATGAAAATGTTCAGTTTACTGAATAAATTGACAGTGACAGTTTGATGATTAGTGAAAGAGTGCGTTCACAAATTAAATTCAAAGTTGTCAAGTCCCTATTGGAAAACTTTATCATTGCTATCTCGTCACCCTATATTTTGCAATAATACTGTTTGATGGAGATTTCAAAAACTAAGCAATGTATTCGTCATCCCGAATAAGATGACAAGTTTCGAAATACGGTAAAAAACTTGACCTTGATTCTGATTTTGTTGAGAAATAAACATTTTTTCCTAAAATTATGAGCAACTTTTTTCAGAATTGATTATATCTTCAAAAATTATTACTGGATTGTAATTCTTTTTATATCAATTCAAAGTCCTTAAATGTAGCTTTTATTTGCGGTATCAACTATTCACACACGTGTTACAGTTTTGAAGACATTTGATTGTTTTTTAGGATTTCCAAACTTTAAATGTCGTTTTAGTATACATTCTTTTTTTAATAAATCGGAGGTGAGTACGTCTCGCAATTTTATCCGAAAATTAAAATAATTAGCTTTGGTGAAGTGTGGGTTTGGCGGGTGCGGTAGGGTTGGGGGCGGAGGTTAGGGGATTTTGAAATTGTTACCAAGTTTCCTCCCACCCACACACACACACTTTATCTGGTGGCAACTCACCAAGTTTCAAAAATTCATTGATTTCAGATTGAGCTAATTATTTTCATTTTCATATTAAAAAAAGTGTGTAAAGTAATGATTTCCACGCCCAAAATGTATATATATTCTTCTTTAGGATGAAATTTCAAGGAATTTGGAGCTTTAGGGTTCAACGACACAATTATCTTATATTCGTATGTATTTTACGATCAGAGACACAGTTTTAGTAGTCTGCATGTTCGAACTTTTCCAAGACTTAACATTGACGCTGGCCACTTTATTTTTGTCACAAAGTACGAATGCGAATAATCCGGATCACGGGCATCATAGAATTATGATGAAGAAATTTAGGTACCGAACGAATACAATCGCAATAGAATGCTGATCGGTCTTTTCTGATCGAGTCTTCTAAAGCCGTTCGGAAGCATTAAACGCAGTAGACCAATGGGGACATTGTCAGCAAGCCACAAAGAAACCCAAGGTTTCGGTAAGCGTATGCAGCAATACAAGAGCTGAAAATTTGGGTGGAGTACTTTCGCAAATTTTTAACGGCAAGCAGAATGTATCATTCAACGTGGATGATGATTGACACAAAATTTCGTACATCCAACCAAGAAGAGGTCTGGGTAGTGCTAACTAAACTAAGGACCAATAAGGCTATAGGATCAGACGAAATTTATTATATTTTTCTATTATTTTCAATAAAAATGTCGCTTTAAAATATCAATGTCGCTTTATCATAAAACATTGATTGAGTTTTTAGTCTCTTATTTTCCCTTGAAGACGATTTTTCGGATTTCTAGCTCACAGCGGCACGTGATAATGAAATTAAATTTTCTTAAAACTTTTTTGTTCACTTTTGTACATATATATATGTAGAGACAAAATAAAGTGATGCCCAAGAAAAACAAACGAAGTTTGACAAGTTTTCTATTGAATAATTATTAATAATAATTATAAAATAATAAATAATAAAGGGTCTTTCAAAAGTCGCGCGCAGATGTTTTTTTTTTAAATAAAACATGTAAATATTAAGATTTTGTCTGGTGGTTTTATTTTTATAAAAATATGGCTCTTAACAATTATGTGTGAAAAATAATATCATTTAAATGTTCATCACGAGCACGTCTATAGACTCTCATAAGAATATTAAAATTTTCAAGGACTCGCTCACTCGCATTAATTTCATCAATTTCGGTTCGAATGTTGTTTTTCAGCTATGCAAGTTTTGTTGAGTTATCCGCATAGACTTTACTTTTCAAAAAACCCAAAAGAAAGTAAACTAATCGTGTTAAGTCGCATGATCTAGGTGGCCAGTTTATGCCATCATTGAGTGAAATTAATCGAAATTTTGACTGCAATAGCGCAATGTTTGCATGTGTTGTGCGACTCGTGGCTTCATCCTGTTGAAATAAAGACCGTCTGTGTCTATGACTTCAATTTGAGGGCAAAGAAAATCTTCAATCTTGGAAGAAAAATGGACTGTTGATTCCACGAGCGCAAAAACCGCACCAAACAGTGCGTTTTTGTGAATGTAATGATTTTTCCGAAATTATTCGAAAATTGTTTATTTCCCATATGCGACAATTTTATTCTTTAACGAATTCATCTAATGTGAAATGACCTTCATCATTAAAGATGATTTTGAGCGAAAAAAACAGCATCATACAATCAATTGACGAAAGTTCTGCGTTGATTATGATAAAGTTGTTAATGGTTAAAAATGTACATGTGTAGGTAATAAAAAAAGGTAGCTTTCTGAATTTGTTCAATACTAATATCTAAGCACGACTTTTGAAAGACCCTTTGTTTTGTATATACAATTGAGAATCAATTCAACTATTTAAAAAGTTACAATACACTGGAAGAGATAAAGTAAGCCTAAGCTTACTCGTAAAGTACAAGATACGTCATTAAATTTTTTTTGTTATTTTAGCGTGAAGTTTGACCTTATTTGTATTTTGAAGTCATTTATCTAAAAAGTCAGTTAACATATTAATATGTTTAAATTTTTTTTGACAATTCTTGATATAAACTTTAAAAAGTGTCATTTTAATTTAATTTGTATCGGAAAATTATGTCCAAAGGACAGGCATTTTGGAGAAATATACGTTTCTCGAGAAATATGTGATATACATTTATGCATACATAAATTTTATTATTTGGTGATTGCTAGAGATACATAATCTTACATATGAATAACTCATGTTTTTTTTAATTGGCCAATAAACTACAAATTACACCAAATTTTTTATTAGATTATTCAGGAACGATTCACCATTTCTTTTCTTTTTTATATGTTTTGAGTTTCACCCTCTTTAAACAATTCCCTTGACATAACAATCAATAACAGATCGGCTAGCATATTGGCCTCTTCACTTCATGGGATTGCACGTAACGTGCTTGAAACAGCATTGTTTTCAGTTAATCCACAATGCGCATTGAGTTGATCCTGAGAAGAATACTAGTGGTGTTAAAGACAAATGGAGGCCACATACATACTGAAAAGCTTATTGTACAAATTGATCAAATGATGGATTTGCTACCGTATCTCTTTTATCTCATGAAGGAACATCAGTTGAATATTTTAATATTTTTAAGCAAAAGTATGCACCAGTACTAGTTGCAAGGTATTATGGATTATACTTATTAAATTTAAGTGCAATATTATGACTGTTTATGTATTTTTTTTGGTTTAGATTTTGTTTCCAAAATGTCACTGACTTTTTTCTTCTGATGGAAAATGATGACACAGTTATTTCTTAGGTACGATTTAAGCTCAATTTATTTTGGAGAACTGTTTTAAAATTAAAATTTGATAGAAGGCCTGCAATAATGAGGAAACCCGCAATTTTATTGATTCGTATGAGCAGAGATGCGCTTGAACTGTCGCTTTTCGTGTCATTTTGGGTCAAAATTGAAAAATATTAAAATGAAAGTAAAAAATAATTTAAGCAAGAATTTGAATTCAATCAAATGGGGATATGCTCATATTTGTCTACACTGACAATGCTACTATCGTATTACACGATCTCTTAATCGTCAATTTATATGCTAATTGCCATATTATTAGCACTTAAACAATTTACGGGACATTATTGGTAATTAGTAGACGCGTGACATCTAATAGAAAGACATAAAAATCCATACACAATATGTAATATACGAGTAAGTACAAATGTACATACACAGCTCATTTTGAGTAGAATGTATGCAGAAGGGACTTCCGGAAACTTAAATATAGTTAAAAACCCAATTTACAGGCTTAGCGAGTGTCCTAGAAGCCCTTTGATATGTCACAGTTAATATGAATATACCCATTAAAGTTCAGATTACATAGATAATCTGCATTATCTGCATATTATCGTGCAGAATCATATTCTACAATTCCTAGTTAATCTGCACATTTCAAAAAAGGAAAATTTCACCAAAACGAACTCATCCAAATAAATCGAATTAAATCTATCAAGTAAATTATTACACTGACAAATTATGAATGAATTTCATGGAAATGGTTTCTGGATGAGTAACTCAACGGTAAAAGATAATAAGAGTATGCAAATAGTTATTACCTATACTAAACACATTATTTGTTAAATAAGAGCGGCACTTTACGTACTGCAGCGGTAGATACAGATACAAATAGATTCCCGTCTACTCGTATGTTGGAATAACGAAAAAAGCGAGTAAAAATTCTAAATTGATTTTGGAAGTTGTTTCGTGAAGAAACCAAGAAAAAGCCAATAAAAACCGACATTACACGTTATCATGAAATGTATAAGCACTTCGCTTTTAAAGCTCTCAAAGGGCCAACGTCGTGTATGTATCTAGCACGGTGAACCTCTAGAGGAAATTCTCGTAGGTTTTAAAAAAATAAAAATTAATTGCAATCATCTCTGTTGATCTCCTAGTGAAAATCCTTTTACTTAGGAGCGAAGCTAGGGGGGTACCGCGGGTGCGACACCCTCACACGCTTTTGAAGAGTCGGCAAATCAAGGAAGCTACATTCATTAATTTGAGCAATTAAAAAAATCGGTTATTATGAATTAAACGAGCAATTTTCAAAAATTGTCTCGAACCAAAATGTCAAAAAATTAATTCATAGTTATTCGATTAAAAAAAAGAAAATAAATGGCTAACTCAGTAAAATTTAAATTAAATGGCTAATTCAATAAATTGACCGATGCCGACCGTCCTTTCTAAAATCGTAACTAGGAGAATGTGCCTATAAAGATAAACAAATATAAATTGGCTGCTTTATGTAGTTATTCATGTCTTGCTAAACAAAATAAACGATTTAACAATTTAAAATATGAAATTTAATTAATAACCTACCTGTTACAATTAAAAATTGTACAGCAGCCATCATACTCTGACATCTAATAATCATTCAAGAAGAACAAGAAAAAGCATATCATTTAAGAGACTTGCAAGTTTTAATTGATGTCGCGAGAGCTTTGGGAAAGTAGGGTTTATCTTTTAGTGCAATGGAAATTTTCGACCAATTGTTCATTTGATTTCACAACATAGCCCTTTAGTTAGAAAATTTGACGTACCTTAGTCCGGCTATCCAAAATGAGTTCATTGATCTCTTGAGAACTAGAACTCAAAAAGCGATTGTAAATGAAACCAATAAAGTGTGTATTTTTTCTGTCATGATTGACACAGCTCCAGACTTATCATATCAAGATCGACTTGCTATCAACATTCGATGCTTAGTCCAAACAAACGAGAGACCTGTCCCTATTGAACGTCTTCTGAAAATTGATGTCGTCCTAACGAAAAAAACCGAAGAAACACTGTCTTTCAATTTTACGACTTTGACAAAAACATGTCTGGGAAGTATAAAGGTACGCAACAAAAACTGTCAAGAAAATCCCTTATGCCAAACGTATCTGATCAACATATTCGTTGAAACAGCATGCAATGCGAGTGTGTTGATTAAAGAGTTGTTCGATGTTTTGGAAGAATTGATTATTTTCTTCTATGGCAATACAAAACGTTTTCAACGAATGCATTGAAAATTCATTGCAGCTGAAAAATTTGTTAAAAACTCGATTAACAGCTAAAGCTGAAACAGTCAAGGCTGTGTGGATTTATTTCGAAGGTATTGTGCAAGCTTTGGAAGAAATAAAAATAGATGCAAGCTTTTTGATAACAATATACATATGTACCTCCTCTTCTGGTCTGCTGAAAAAAATCTTGGATTTTGATTTTATCAGTTCTTTATACGTTTGTAAAAATCAATGAATTCAGAAACATCAAATATCTGTGCAGCGATGCGGCATCACTACTTACGAGTATATGAGATGCTGATACGATGCACAGTTTATACTGGTGCGTTGCTTATCGAATTTTTCGTTGACGTTTTAGAACGCATTGTTTACATTAAACATTTTAATTTCAAGATGCTAATGAGAGTTTTAGTCGATAACTATGATCGTAAAGACGATAAATTTATTTTTTATATGTGTGAATCAAGAACAAAACGATTGAAACGCGTGCAGACTTTAATAAGCAGATTTAAAAGAACGAAAATTCCTAGAATTACAGATTATTTCAAAGTTATAGAAGAATATCCAGACGATGTATTCCAAAATTATTTTAGAATGTGCCGCTCCACCTTCGATGTAAGTTCACTAATTATCTAACTCTTCTTAATGAAAACCAAACCATTTTTCTAGGATTTGCGAATATCAATAAATCTTTTTAGACACTTTTTTATACTGGTCGCGTGGGATACCCATTAAAGAAATGTCTGTACATTACGGTTTAGAATTTGTGCAACAGCAGGGTCAGTTTTCGCATTATTTCTGATCTGTTCAATATTGTACGAGGTACTTCATACAACATCGTTATGAAAACCGTAAACCCTATCTGTTGCTTAAAAAGTGAAATAAGTTGGCCATCCATTCAGCACCAAAAAAAATATAATGGAAGTTTTTGCGAACAGTAGGAAAAACCCATTTCCGTTCGTTGTTGGCTGTATCGATGGGACTCATTTCAATATACCTACTCCAAAAAAGGATGCCAACAGTTACTATTACCGCAAGGGAACCTTTTCGATTAACATGCAAGTAACTTTGAGTACTTCATTAGGAAGAGTACGTTTCTTAGAAGGTTTAGCACCCTCCAATACCTGTCGCGGTGAATTAGAAAGGTTGTACGTCACAGCAAAAACAAAAATTCTCACACGTTTAGGAACTGGTAGGCGAAGTAGTGCTGCAGTTATGACAATAGCTATTCCGCACTCAATTAGTCATCTTCCTAAACAACTTTTTCCCAGGTTTAATGGAATCACAGACTACAGGAATTTCATACATTTTTTCAATAATCTTGTGAACAATGATTAGAGTCTCACCAAAATCGAATAATTTAATTATCTGTTGGAATGTCTGAGTGATCAAGCTCTTGGAACAGTTAAGGCCTCTCAAATCAGAGAAGAAAACTACCCAAAGGCACTCCTAAGACCAAAGGAACGTTATAAGACTGCCTTATATTTTTAGCATATATCTCAGAGCTAATCGAATTACCAAAGGTTCAAAAAGCTTCTTCTACCTCAGTAAGAAACTTGGTTGATAATATTTCTGCGCTATTCAGTTCACTACTTTCAATAGGATCGTTCGAGAATATATGTAATGCAATAGTGATACATATTGCAATGTCTAAGTTTGGTCCGGAAACACAGTCAAAGTGGGATGAACAGCTGGACTACCAGAAGTTGCCTGAATGGGACGAGTATGCAAAAGTCATCAGCAAACGGTGTCAATATCTACGAGTATAAGCCAGGGATAGGAAGCAGCTTCTATTAGAGTGTAACCAGAAATCGTCCAGCAAACTGAAGTTATATTCTTTCAACCAACGGCCTCAAACTTCAATGTCTGTCAATCAACGATGTTGTATCTTTTGTCAAAAGAGTGATCATTCAATTACATGCTGTTCGAATTTCATTGAGCTTTCAGTAATGGACAGATTTTCAAACAACTTGAATTGTTTGGGGAAGGCATAGCGCTTCCAAATGTCCTTCGTTGCATAGGAATTGCAGGCAATCGCACCATAGTCTTTTGCATAAATCTCAAACAACAGACATATCTAGAACTGGTATTAAACCATCCACATTGGTGGCAGTGCATTCCGCATCTGGAACTCATCGCGCTCCTAAAGAACAAGTTATTTTGGCAACAGCTCTGGTTCTCGTCAAGGACTCATCGGGAGGTTTTCAATTCGGTAGGGTTCTGCTAGATTCCGGTTCGCAGATTAATTTCATAAATGAGAAATACGCACGGTCACTTTATCTCAAAACACAAAGGAAGAACGTCGACATCATAGGAATAGGAGTATCTGAAACAAAAATAAAATATCAAACTCAATCAACCACTCGCTTCAGATACAAAAACTTTGAAATTCCTTTGGAATTTTTAGTTGCGCCATCGATTACTAGGTATCAGCCGGAAGCTACGCTTAGCATCGCTGGTTGGAATCTTCCTGGGAATCTAGAACTCGTAGATGAATGAATCATTCAATCAACCTTCTCGAATCGATTTGTTGTTAGGTGCGGAAGCATTCTTCGATTTGTTGCAAGAAGGCCAGATTAAACTCGGCGAGGGACTGTCATTGTTGCAAAGAACAAAGTTACATTGGATTGTGTCAATAAGATTCAAAACCCAGTTTCAAAATAAGAAAAAAAATTGCTGAATCAACGCAAAAGAGGACTTGGTTGCTCGGTATGCCGAGAGGTTCTGGGAACTAGAAGGAATTCAGGAGTACAGATCAAAGTGGTCAGAAGAGCAAAAGGAATGTGAAACGCATTTCAAGGACACCATCGAAGTTCTACCTAGCGGTCGGCTAATGGTTCAACTACCAAGATCCTAATTGTCTTGGAGTTTCATACGATGTGGCGCTCAGAAGATTGTTATCGCTCGAGCGTAGATTGTCTAAAAACATTTCTTTGAAAAAACAGTACAGCGACTTCATGAAAGAATACGAGTTGTTAGGTCATATGTCACTCGTAACAGAACCAAATCTTGAAATATCGCATTACTATTTACCGCATCAGTACGTAATTAAACCTGATAGCGTATCAACGAAACTGCCCGTCGTTTTCGTTGCATCTTGTTGCACTTCATCGCAAATATCCTTAAACGGAATCCTCATTGTCGGTCATACAATACAGGACGAACTCTTAATTATCTTGCTGCGTTTTCAATTCCATCGATTCGCTCTTACCTCAGACATCGTCAAGATGTATCGACAGGTATTAGTACATCCATCGCACATGAGACTATAGTTTGTCTTATGGAGAGAAAGCGAAAAAACCCCGGTACAAACGTACCAATTGAATACCATAACATATGGTACATCGTCTGTGCCATTTTTGGCAATCAGTTGTCTACATTACTTGGCTGAAAAACATAAAGAATACTCGAGTCTAGGTGATTCAGTTCTTATGTCTAATTTTTATGTCGATGACATGCTGACTGCAGCAGACGATCTAGAAACTCTAGCACAAAAACGAAAAGAAGTCTTAAAAATTTTGAATTCAGCTGGATGTGAACTGGCCAAATGGAACAGTAACCACCCTTCTTTCGCCGAGGCAACTGAGAAGAAAGAGATCCAACTGACTGAATCCAGTTTAACAAGCACGCTAGGGATCGCTTGGAATCCCACGATCGATGCTCCTGGAACAGTAGGAGTAAAGCTTTTAGTTGCTAAATCCAGGGTAGCACCTGGTAAGAAGGAGCAACTTCCTCGCTTGGAGCTCTGCCCAACTCATTTGCTGTCCCAACATTGGGTAAAGATCCAGAACATTTGTAAAGTAGAGTACACAGTGTACCTTTGGACAGATTCTGCGATTGTTTTGCACTGGATTTTTTATTATTTTTTATAATTTACGCGCGCCTAAGTGGTTAGATACCCTTTTACTGTTGCCTTGGCGCGGGCGGAAAGGTTTAAGGAAGAGAAAGGAAAATTGTTTTGTAGTGGTTTGAAACTCAGGTGTGTTTGGTTTCGATATTCGCTCTCCAGGGGGGGGGTGGGGGGGGGGGGGGGAGTCCGAATAGGATGGAGAGTTTTTTCTTCACTCAGATTGATTCGAGGTATAATTCACAGCATTTTTTTTTCTGTGCCTGAAACTCTACAACAGCCAAATCTACGTGTCAGTGTTATGCCTTCACATGCAGAATTTTTCTGTCTGAGTCAAAATTACACAAATGAAAAACTGACTTGCCATGGGCAGGATTCAAACCTGGACCCTCCGAGTGAGAAGTGATTGCTAGTACCACTACACCACGGCCACCCCATGATATATCCACCCATTCGTCAAAATTAAATACATTCGTGGGAAATAGGGTAGCGGAAATTCAGGAGAAAACGAAACACGTCATATGGAAGCATATACCAACACACGACAATCAGGCAGACGTGGTCTCCCGCGGGTGTATGGTAATGGAGCTAAAGAATTCAATCTGGTTCAAAGGACCAGCCTTCCTTGAACAAAAAGAGGGAAAATGGCCATCCGGTTTAGGAACATTAATTTCACCGGAGGAATCACTGTTGGAAATGAGGAAAAGGGTTTTAGTCTGTCAGAAACGAGAACAAAACTATCTGCTAGAAACCATACATCGATTTAGTTCATACACGAAAACTATGCGAGTCATAGCTTACGTCGAAAGGTTTCTTAACCGTTTAAGACATCCAAAACTTCTACGAAGTGAGCATCTTGCAGCTGAGGATTTGGACAACGCTCTACAGAGAATAATTCATCTAACTCAAATGAAATATTTCACAGAAGAAATCAGGGCAATAAGTGAGACCGCGAAGTTGACGGGATCCATGAAATGGTTGAACCCCTTTATCGAGGAGAAATATGGTCTCCTTTTATTGAAAGTGGGAGGTTGATTGAAGCACGTCAGCATTTCAGAAGAATGTAAACATCCATTCTTAGCTCCCAAGAACTGTAGTTTTACTAGAACCCTCGTTCGACATTTACACATATCAAATTATCATGCTGGTCCAAAGTCGCTTGTCGCACTAACGAGACAAAGATTTTGGATAATCAACGTTAGGGAGCTGGCACGTAAAACATTTCGACAGTGCCCATACTATGTCATATATCGACCAAAATTATTTGAGCAGATAATGGGAGATCTGCCCGCTGCAAGACTGACTCCATCATGTCCTTTCATCTGCTGTGGAGTAGATTTCTGTGGACCTATGCACTCATTTCAAAATTTGTGGCAAAGTGCCGTATAAAAGCTATATTGCAGTATATTTTTGTCGAAAGCAGCTAACTTGGAAGCCGTTCCAGATCTCTCCGCAGACGCTTTCATAGCTGTTTTATAAAGAATGATATCTCGTAGAGGTCTCCTTAGAGACATCCATTGCGATAACGCAACCAATTTCGTTGGTACACATTCAAAACTCTTAGATCTGTGGAATATGGGTCATCTTTACCGAAGCTTAGAAGGTGCTAAGCTGACATTTGAAGAATTAACAACTCAAGACCAATTACCCCGATGTCAACAGATCCCAACGACTATGAAGCACTTACACCAGCACATCTGCTTATTGGGTCATCATTGAAGGTAATCCCAGAACTAGTAGTGGAGACAGTGAACATAGATCATATCAGCTATATTCAGCGCTGGCGTCGAATAAATGCCGTGAAAACCCACTTTTGGAAACAATGCTCATCAGAGTATACCCAGGAACTACAAGGTCGTTCAAAATGGACATCAACCAGCTCAAATATTGACGTTGGTAGCCTTGTGATAATACATGAGGGTAACTTACCTCCCCAAAATTGGCTTATGGTATGTAAAAACGTCACGAGGAGAATTTCTTCGCAAATTGGCACCGATTTCCACTTGAAAGGAAGTTCTTTCAAAGGGGCGGAATGTTGGGGCTGTGAAGTTGCCCATCATCATCATCATCTTAATCATTAGTTGACACATACATATGTACATACAAAACATTATACATAAATGAATTATTCCAAAAATGTATTAACTAATATGCTGGTCAGATTTAAATTTGGCGCTCTTTGTATACCAGTCGCCATATTTTTATAATTGTTGAATTCGCTGTAAATTTCAAACGTTAACAAATAACATATTATGTGGAAAAACTGTAATTAAAATTTGTATAAATACCATCGCAACAATAAATTGAAAAGCTTTTTTGCATTCATAACCCTTAGGGGAAACTTTGCTCGTCTTTTACTTTATCGTTCGCAACATTTTGCTAATAATCTTGGGTGTTGGTTCCAAAGTATAAAATATATTTCGTCGTGCAACATATGTATTGTATATACTCGTAAGTTAGAACATTTCGCATTTTTTCGCAACTGTTGACAATCGGTCAACTCATCAACCAGAACCTTCCTATCCTGATACACAGGAGTTAATAGAGATCCTCCGGTTGACGGTCTAATTCCCTGATCATTCAAACCCTTCTCAGAAAAAAGCAAAAGAAATATAGAAGCGCTCGATCAAGGCCGTGGACTAGCGCTGAAGTTTTATCAAAAAGTGAAAACAACTTGCCAAAGCACAAATATGGAATATTTGTTGTAGAATAAAATTCTATGATGAACATTTGAAAAGATTACTTCTACAGGCGGTTTAACTGTGAAAATGACCATAATTCCAACGTTCCGCTCTCAGACAGAATAACACCGAAAAAAGAATAAGTTTCGATGGCTATATCTAAACTTACGAACAATCAGACTGGAGGAACAGACGTCCTTTTTCTGAAATACATACATATTTATAGTAAATAGATAACGAGGGTTAGTTTGTTACAACATACACCAACTCATCTGTGTCTACAATCTGCATTTACAGAGACCAGCAACTTGTGACATCCATGTGAACTTATCCACTACACTACCGAGATATTTGGAGAAATTTTTACAAGGTGAGGCGCTGTTTGATAATTTCTTCAACATCATAAAATAACACCGATGTCCCAGAAAATACGTTATAACTAAAACAACTAAAGTTTTAAGGTGCTGAAATTAAAAACCACCAACTACAATCTCGTTGTCGGGTGATAAGATCTGTTGATTTATTAAGGAAGAGAAATTATACCTTAATCCTCCTATATTGAAACATATTCAAATAAATTCCAAACTGTCGAATAAGGTAACGAACGACCAAAAGTTTTTACTACCTTTGGGACATTGTAGTATTTTGGCCTCCGCTTTAGGTCGTATTGCAATTTTACACGTTTAAGAGATCCGCTTCAGTCGTTTCTGGCTTTGTACGTTCGATCTTGTAGGACCGAACAAAACATTTTTCTATCCCTGGCAGTCTCTTTACAGATCTAGTCGTACCACACCTTTTCTTTTAGTTTGATGCTCTTCGTCCGATGAGGGATGAAAGATCTCATTTCAAAGAGAATAGTGTCTTTGATCATATCAGCAGTGGCATCCACGTCGTTATTAAGAAAACATAACTGCCATGTCGGATTCCTAAAGAAGGTATTAAGTCCGCTTCAACTGCCTTTGGAGCGGACCACCACCACAGTGTGGTCCATGTACGAGAAGTTAGCTGATATATCACAGTGGTCCGATCCGGCTAGAGGGGATAGCAGATCGACCTTGTACTTATTATAGTGAGAAGTTAAAAACAAGTACAAGGTGTTGGCGGTATGACTATCAAGGTCTGGTATTCGCGTGGGGTCATTTCCAAATTGAGTCCAGTTATTGTCCGCGGCGAAGATCTCAACACACCGTCCTTCGGGTATTGTCTAACTAGCATGTCGAAGCCACCCAGAATTGGGTATATTGAAATCGCCCATAATAACGATTTCAGTATGAGCATACAAACTTTTTTGAAAAGGCTTCTTTTTTGGAGTCATACAGCGCCTCAAACTTGTTAAACACCGAATGGCTGTCCAGTTTGGGATTTCTATAGAGCAGTGGTGGAGGTGGAGTTTTAAGCGCCCTGTAGACGCTAAAACCTGGTACTAGTAAACATGGTACCACTAATACCCGCAGACGCTGAGACCATTTCACTCCAACATAATAGAACACATCTCTCCGCAAAGATGGTAGGCTATGAAAACACTCGAAAAATTCTTTCCAAGCATCAGAATTTAGAATATTGTAACTTCTACCTCCTTATGATTAGAATTCTTCTGAATATATATATATATATATTCTTTTTTTGTTGAATATAATACATAAACATGATAATATTAGAAATATAATTAAGATAACAGTTACAAACATTACATTTATTTTATATGATATATTTCTTTTAAATTCTATTTCGTGAATTTCCTTCCAATTGTCAACGTTATTTACAATAATCTTTTCAAATTTCAAGGCTTCTGTAAAATTATAATTTTCTTTATAATTAGGATAATAGAATTTTTGCTCATGAATTTTCTTAATGTTGCAGTATTTCCGGTCTAAAAATGATAATGAACAATTAGTGAAATTTATGAAGCGTTTAAGCTTTATATTTCTATCGTCACAAGTTTGGCTTAGACTAGCGTTTACATTTTTTTAAAATATAGTTTTATCATCTATTTTTACAATTTCGGTTTGTTTATTTTCCAAAAGTATACAATTTTGTCTTACAATGCAATGTTTACTAATAATTAATTCATTTAATGCTTTGTTTTACTCATATTTAAGAGTTTTATTTTTATACTCTATAATAAATTCTCGTTCCGCATCTTTTCGAAAAGGTCTTTATTAGGAACTGATGTTAAAAGTTTAAGTGGCAATGTCACATAATTTCCAGGGATTTTAATTACAAATTAAATAATTCATTGATTTGTATTTGTTTGTTTAAAGTTACTATGGAATTATGATTGTTCTTCATTATATTAGCTAAATGTTCTTCTATTGCCTGTAGGTCTTCGTTGTCCATGGTCCCGAATAACAATTTTTGTGCACTTCCCACAATGTTTAGTAAACCTCGTTTTCGTCTGTTTCGTAATGGAGTTAGCGTTTTAATTTTATGAACTATATTTGAAATTTCTTCATTCAATATGTGTCTTCTCTCTAAATTTGAAGCTACTATATTTAAAGAAATATTTTTGACTATCGCTTGAATTTCGTTTGGGTCTATTATATGTAGTATAATATCTGCTTCGTTCGTAAAAACTACGTTAGTGACGTGGAGCTTAACGTATCCTTGTTATTTGTTAAGTGCCTGTATGTCAAGAAAGTGTTAGGAATTAGTCGGATGTCATCAGCTGAAAATTTTAAGGGTCTTCTAATATTATAATATCTTTAATATCTTTTAATATCTTTTAGCTTAACTTTTTTGTATTTTGGTTCTTGTTTATGCCTAACTGCTTTATAATTTTTAATAAATCCTGTTGATCTGTTTTCTTCGTATTCTTCCCTACTATTATGAGTCTTTTAACTTTCCATCGAATTAATGTGTTTTTAGGAGCTTCAAACTCACCAGGTGCTTGAGTGTATTTGCTATCTTAATTTGAGGTAGGTCATCCGACGCTAGTTCATAAAAAACTCGGGTGTGTTTTCCTGAACTTGGTTATTAACTTTTTCGTAGTCTTTCTTTGCTCAGTTATATTCTGTTTGAGGCGATTTTTCCCCGAAAATTAACCGAGGTTTCTTAGGATATGGCATGGTCCTTCCGAATTGTTAATTTGTTCGTTATTTGTCATATCCTCTATATTGTCAACTGACATATGATCTGACTGTTGATTTTGATCTAAATTATTTTGCCTATATTGACCTGAGTTACGGCCTCTTTGGTGAGCTTGACCTGCATTTTTTTGTGTTGGCCTATGCTGACCTGAATTACTACCTTTTTGTTGATTCTGGCTATTCTTAATCTGACCTGGATTATAGATTTTTGTTGGTACTGATATTGTTTATTTCGATTTTTGTTTTCCCTATTATTTGAGGATGTACGAGTATTTGTTTTTGTTATATATTTTCTAAATTCTGGTATAATGCAAGAATCTTCGTATCTTCTTTTGCTCATTGTCATAATTATTTGCCTATCTAATCTATCTATCTATTCTATCTAATAAAGTACATTGTGTTATTTCTTTTGCGGTATTCACTATAATGTTTCTGCATTGCTTAAATCTATCCAGTTTTCGTCTTTGTAGTACACAATTAATTCGTCAGTTTTATACTCGTATCTTTTATTTTTTAATTCCATCGCTAATTCACTTACCGAATTAATTCTAAGACTGGAGATTTTTTTGTAAATATTGTTCCTCTCTTCGTTCTTGTGACATAATAGCTTGATAAGCTTCACGCACTTGTTCAGCTGTTGCGTTCTTCGCTCAAGTTTGTCATCGTAGCAACGAAGTTTTCTTGGTTAAAGTTATCCATGTTTCTATTTTTATCGTGTAATTCTTCTCTGTTATTTCATTCACGTATACACTTTGAATTTAAAATCTTTGTCGATTTTTGCTTGTGCTGTTTGTTATACTTTTCACTAGTACTCAACTGTCTGAATTGTTTATCTGAAGTCTTTGTCGACTTTTACGTGTAGACTTCCTTGATTTTCGTGTTTATTAATCGCGACTTTTAATTAATTTCACATGAGTTTGGTTCTTATCACTGGATGCCCAACTTTATAAGAATCCCTCCGACTGCGCCAATTTAATATTTATTTTGTATAAGTTACTAAAAAAACAACACACTTGTTCACTTTAAACTAAAAACTTTTATTTATACAAACTTAACTTAATATACAACATTACTGTTAGGAGAGGTGAGTCGGAACTGAACTGCCTCGCTTTTCGATCAAACATAATTCCGAGAACAAAAAATGCACATAGACATTAGCTCAGCTAAATGCATTTTGGTTAGTTCAGTAATTGGTTGTTGATACTATGTTGCAAAACCCGGGGAAAATAAAAAAATTAAATTTACTACAGGGGCAAATGCCGGGCTGCCGGCAAAAAAACAAACTTCAAAACTGACAGACAAAAACGAACCGCAACCACACAGGTGGTGGTTGATGAGCGAATGAAGAGGACTACACAAAAGCGAATGTGAGTCCAAAAAGGGAATTGCAACAAGCAGCTGCTGGTTAGCTGCACATACCGGCTGCTCAGCAAGGGGGGGTTCGGGAAGATCGCTCAACGCGAAAGTTACAAACAACACAACAGGTAGGCGCCACCCAATTTTTGATGCGAAATTGGGAAAACAGATGAGAAAAAAAACACACGAATTATCTTTTCCCTGATGGGGAATTTATACTTATATTTGTTTTTTTCTTGTTTCGTTTGAGGGAGATTACAGGGTATGCCGAATTTTTATCAAACCAATTTCTTTTTTTTTGGAGGAATTTAAATTAATTTTACTGTAATGGGTCGGCTAACGGAAGGCCCACAGTTCCGCGTTGTCGTACCGGTAAAACTAGCGGGTCGCGCAATGAACGAAATCTAACCGTCTTACGAACGGTTTTCGCGCAAACGGTAAGAAGGCTTACGGACGCGGTTTTAAGGCACAAATATGTGGTATTAAAAAAAGGGTACTTATCTCTTTTATGGGTTTCCTGCCTAGGCGGGGTCGCTCTCTAGCTGGGTCTCTGCTGGTGGAGGACGGTAAACCGTCTCCGCCACAATCACCGACTTTTGTCCAGTCGTGTCCGTTGTGTGTCGTAATTTCCTTTAGTTCGTCCCTTGGTGTGTTTCTCGTCCTTGGTTTGTAGAAATTTTGTTTCTGTTCTTGTTCTCGTTCGTGTTCTTGTTCTTGTTCTAGGTGTTTTCAATGGTTTTCTTTTTCTCTTTGTCGTTGGGTTTTTTTTCTCGTTTGGTCTTCGTTTCTTCGTTTCTGTTTTTACTTTTTTTTTTCTTCTCTTTTTTTTTCGAGGCTCTGGCCAACAAGACGATAAGCTATCGAATGAGCTTACCGCGCTTTTTGGCTATCGCCGCCATTCGTCCACACACACACACACACACATGGGGTTCCGTCAATTCAGCTGTTAGAGCAAAGGGAATCACATCCAGAGCTCCAACAGCTTCTCACGAATCCCCAGCCAATCACACACGGCGATGTTCTATGTTTGTGGGTCGTGTTTGTTCGTTCTGTTTGTTTTGTCGTCCAAGTGATTGCTTTGGTTCGAAGCCAGCCCTCTGACCCGAAACCGAAGCTATGGTTGAGAGCTTCCATTGAGACCGCCGGATAGGGAGGAAAACTTAACTTAATAGTGGTACAATGGGGGCCAGTAAACCTTCTTGCAGACATGGGGAGCAGAAGAACGACCGCGGGGAATTGTGGGCTTTCCTTTACAATCTTTTTCTTTTTAACTTTTGTGGGGGTAGGGGGTTATACAAATTGATGGTGTTGGGCAAACAATATTAAATATGGTGGGCTCGCGGCCATTGTTGATGGTGTCGACATCTCGGGGCGGACCGTCCGTCCGCTAGAGTCTCCAGGCCGTCCGCCTGGCTCTATCAGGGGTACCTATATGGTCATCTCTGGAGCGGTAGGCCGGGGGAGGGAACTGAATTCAGAGGATCCAGTGAATTCCACCTGTGCCGTGGCATCCAGAGCATGACGGTGGGAAGAAAAGAAGGGACAGCACAAGAAGGGGGAGGAGAAATGAACCGGTCAACAGACAACAGATGGAAAAGGGAGTGGAGGATTTTTGGGGCGTGATTTGAACGCAACAAACCCCACCCTTACCTCCTGGGAAATGTGCCCTCACATTTCTGCTTACGGGCTTAACTACCAGAATCAACCGTGGCCTAAGCCGATACAAAGAGACGGGTGAGAGACAACACAAAAGGAGATCATCATCTACACTACGGGTCAACATTCATCTTTGCCATCAGCCCTTGTGATGGTTAGGTTACGTCATCGAGCGGTTTAACGCTCTCCGTAACTCTTTGCGTAACGATCCTTGTTCGTTACGCGACTAAGGTCATCTATGGGGTCGTCGCGGTATGGCTTCAGGTCCTTGGCGTGCCATACACCTCTGTCCTTGCCTGTCTCGTCCTGAAGCGCGTAAGTCCAGGGGGAAACCCTCCTTTTTATAGAAAAAGGCCCAACGTACTTTGGTGCCAATTTCGCCGCATAGTAATTGGCCGCGTCGGAAACCATGAAGTTCCTACGCCATACAACCTCGTTGGGCAGATATTGTACATCTCTCCGCCGCAAGTTGTATGACTTAGAAGCCTTCAACGCCGCCGCCGCTAACCTTTTACTAATATCTTCCCTAAGCTGTCTAAACCTATCCTCTAGCTCGAACATCTCCGTTCCCTGAACTATATCTGAATCCCTAGCTTCTGACCCCAGTTCCCTATCTCCTACTGTTTCATTTCTATCTATCGGCCCTAATCCCCTATCGTTTGCCCTATCTTCCCTAGCTAAATTTTTCCTATTTACCCTAATATTTTCAGAGGCATTCGCGAGGGTATCCGTTCCCGTATAAGATCGACCGGTCGCGTGGGTTATCATGTCCCTACCGAAGTTCGCGAAGTACGGTGAGACTCCTAAGACGTCGTGTTGAGCTGTCCGGATACAGCATCCAACTTTTGCTAACTGGGTATCCCAGGACCGGTGATTTTCCGACACGTAAGACCGAAGGATAGTTTTAATGATTTGGTTAATCCTTTCTGCAGGATTAGCCTGTGGGTGATAATGGGCAGTGAACTTAATTTGTGACCCGTACGCTTTCGCAAGCGCAGCCAATTCCTTACTGCGGAACTGGGGACCGTTGTCACAGACGATCCATCGCGGTACGCCGAACAGGAGGAAGACGTTCTCCTCCAACTCCTTACAAAGGGTCCTGGCAGTCGCCGTCCTAAGGGGGAAAAGCAGAGGGAACTTGGTGAAGTAATCTACGACCGTTAAAATGTAAACAAAACCCCTACTCGATTTTGGGAGCGGACCAACTAAATCGACACAAATCATTTCCCATGGCACAGAAATTCCTCTTCTTTCGACCATCAAACCAGCTGGTTTATCGTTTATTGGTTTCACACTTTGACACACTTTGCAATTTCTAACATGCCTGTTTACATCTGACCTCATCTTCGGCCAGTAGTACCTCGCTCCTACTCTAGTTAACGTTTTCCTAACCCCCATGTGTCCTGCTAACTCGTTGTCATGACATTCCCTCAAAACCCTAGCTCTTTCTATTTTCGGCACTACTTCTTTCCATTCTAAACTATTGTCATGAACAACCACGTGTCTAGCCCTAACAAACTTAAATAATCGTCCATCCTCTACTCTCCAACACGGATAAGCTAAAGGATCCGACTCGACTTTCGCCATCGTCTTGGTGATCCATGGGTCCGCACTTTGCTCTGCTAGTTCTGCTACTTCTGCAACATTCCTAGAGAGCATATCCGGAACCACGTGATCTTTTCCTTTTCGATGTACGATTTCGAAATCGAATTGCTGTAACCTAACCGCCCACCGAGCTAACCTACCGCACGGATCTTTGAGGTTGCTCAGCCATACCAGGGAATAGTGATCCGTCACGACCGTAAACCGAACCCCTTCGATATATGGTCGTAACTTCTCTACTGCCCATAGGACTGCCAAGCACTCCTTCTCCGTGGTTGAATAGTTCCTTTCATTCCTATTCAACGACCTACTTAGATAGCAAACTACCTTTTCTCCTTCGTCGAAAGTTTGGGTAAGCACTGCTCCAACCCCATGGTCCGATGCATCCGTTTGAACTACGAACGGACGCTCAAAATCCGGACAGGTTAGAATCGGGGCAGTTACCAGGCACTCCTTTGCCCTCTGGAAGCTCCCCTCGCACTCCGACCAGACAAACTTCCTACTTTTCTTTAAAAGGTCTGTCAACGGCTTTACCAAAATTGAAAAATTCGGTATAAATCTCCTGTACCAGGATACCGTTCCTACAAAGCTCCTAACTTCCCTAACATTCCTCGGTGCAGGAATCCTAAGCATGCTTTCTACCTTTTCCGGGTCCACGTGCAACCCATTCCTATCCACTACGTATCCTAAAAATTTTAATGTAGACCTACAGAAGTTACACTTCTCCCTACTGACCTTCAACCCTGCCGTACTCAATCGTTCGAAGACTTCCTCTAGAATTTCCAGGTGTTTTTGGAAACTGTTCGTGACGATCACGATGTCGTCGAGGTATACGAACACGTGCGGTTCTAAATCGGCACCAAGCACTGTGTCAATAAACCTCTGCCATGTTGCTGGGGCGTTGTGTAACCCAAAAGGCATCCTCTTGAACTGGAAGAGTCCCCGATTAGGCACGGTAAAGGCTGTGTATTGGCGGGACTTTTCCTCGACGGGGATCTGCCAGTATGCGGACTTAATATCCAAAGATGACAGATATTTAGCATCCCGGAGTTTGTCCAAGGTCGCTGAAATGTAAGGAAGTGGGTAAGCATCACGCTCTGTGACCTTATTCAACTTCCTGTAGTCTACACAAAACCTAAACGATCCGTCCTTCTTCTTAATCATGACAATAGGTGAGGCCCAAGGACTACTGGACTTCTCGACTATGTCATCCCTAAGCATCTCTTCTAATTCCCTATCTATGTGGCTCTGGATCGCAGGGGATACCGGGTAGTATCGCTGCTTTATTGGTTCAGAAGCCGTCCTAATTTTGTGTTCTACCAGATGTGTGCACCCAATGCCATTTGGCATACCTTGGAAAACTCTTTCCAGCACCTCAGTTAGTTGCTGGCTTTCTCCGCCATCCAATTCGGTTCTCTCCTTAAGAGCCGAAATCGAAGCCACCTCCTTTTGGCTCGAAAACCTCCACTCGCCTGATCTCAAATCCGGGACAATGCCCGCGCGGACCCCAAAATCGGCCCCTAGTATCAGGACGTGTGGAAGCGTTGGAATCACCAGGCACTCCAGCACCACTGATTTCTTCTGCACAACAAATTGTATACTCACGCTCCCTACTACATCTACACCGGCACCATCTGCCAATGAAACCCTACTGATCCTAGTTATTCCTAATCTAAGCCCTAACTCTTTTAAAATTTTCCACCCGTCCCTACCGATGATGGTACGCGAAGCTCCTGAATCTAATAACCCTACTAAACTTTTGCCGTAAACACTAACACCTAAATAAGGGCGACCATCATCTTCTTTATCCTCAAGTGTGAAACCTAAATAAACTTCTTCCGTCAATCCTCCCAGCTGGTTACCAGCAGGCAACCTATCTAAGTTCGCCGGCGCTCTTGCCCTGCTGGTGCAAGAGTCCGACGACCATTTCCCGAACATTGGGAACAATACCTTCTTAGAACCCCTAGCTTACCACACCCTATACAACGCCTAGGAGCGGAACAGTGAGCGGAAATATGACCCTCCTGATTGCAGTTGAAACACCTCAACCGCCTATTCGGCTGAGGTTCCCTACTCACGACTGATACTCTTGGAGCCGGCCTGGGTTCGGCAACCCTACGCTCTGCAGCCCTCGGTTCCTCGACTGCCACGTATGCCAAATCAGGTTCCAAGAGGTGACGTGACCGAGTAGGAGGTGGCGCAAATGTTTCCACATTCGCTCGGACCATCTCTAGCTTCCGTCCTAGAGCGACCAAATCTGGGATAGACTTGGGATCTGCCAACCCCAATTGAGTTTGGTAGAAAGGTGCCAAGTTTCTTTGCACTATTCCCAGCTTCCGTCGCTCCGTGAGCGGCTCCGTCAACCTACCGAACATGTTTTCCATGATCGCTACGTAGACTCCAATCGACTCGTCCTTCCCTTGGGTCCTACGACGAATTTCCTCCAACAGTGCGTCGTCATAATTTGGAGGCAGGAACTCCAGCTTCAACTCCCTAACTAAACCCTGCCAAGAAGAAACAGTCCTCCTAACCGCCCTATACCAAAGAAGCGCCTTCCCACTAAAAAGTTCAACCGCTGAGCGAAATAGGTGGTCTTCCGACACATTGCGCGCTTCTCGGAGCTCCTCGACTCGTTCTAGGAATGAGTTCACTGATGAACCGCAGCGTTCGCCAGTGAACTTCAAGTCCCATTTGCCGATTCGCTCTGTGCAGCGTTCAATTGCCGGTGGTTCCGGTGCCGAAGGTAACTGCCTCGGTTGGGGAGTGGGTGGAATCCTAACCGATGACCTAGGGGAGGGAATGGGTGTTCTGAATTCCCCAATTAGGTTACGTTCCTCTTCTTCTGCGGGTTCATCAACTTCTTCATCATCTTCATCTTCTAGCGAGGCCATTAGAAGCATCAGATCCGTCTTCAGGTTCTTCTTCTGATTCACTTCTTCGTCTGTTGTGGGCTGGGACCGCTCAACCCGTGAGGTGGCCCATTCAATTTTGGTGAGTACCTTGCAGTACTCCGAAGACCTTTTGGCTGGAGGGTTCTCCAGTAACCTCTCAATTTCTGCAATTTTCTTCTCGACGGCTTCCCTGTCGGTGGAAAATGTAAAAGGGTACTCACCGGGCTTAAGAGAACCCCGTCGTTCAAGCGCTCTTGCAGCTCGTAGCGACTTCCTCATCCTATCGACTGTGTCAGGTAACAAGCCCCTACACTCGACTTCGTAGGCCAGTTCGTCCTGACTCAACCGATTAATCTCCATCCTTTTACAACTAAGCAAATGAGCCCAAGGTAAAACAGCAAAGAAAAAGGTAGCAAATCTTACTATCCAAAATAAAAAATTAGGAGTAGAAACTAATTTCAACCACGGCAACACTAACTAGTATGCACAACAAGTCAACAAAACAAAATAGCGCAAAAAGTTCACAAATAAACCGAGTAAAAAGATATACGAGTATGTAAATATGTATTTATGAAAGAATATGGATGTATGTAATAAATTAATATATTAATTACTAAATGATATATATGTATGTATGTATATTTGAATAAGCCAGTAAAAATTTTATAAAAAAAAATGCTATATGACAGTATTAATGTATATTAATAAATGATAAGAGTATATGTATATATGTATATTTTATGGGCGAGTAACAATAAAAAAATATGCTAAGTTCTACGTATGAAATTTATATATATATGCAAATGTAAATACTATATAGTATAGTATCTACCTGTATTTTATGTTTACTTAGTTAAAGAAAACAAAAACAAAATGGCAATGAAAAAACGAAATCACAACCTACTTGGGACTCAGGGTACATACGACCTGAGGTTTTGGCTTCCAACGATGTAAATCTATAGGTATGGATGATTTTTAAATCCCTCGATGGTTCTTGAATCCCACGTTGACTCCAAAACTCCAGCGATGACACTCCGAAATCACTTCCCACTAACTCTAAAAAAAACAACAAAGATTATTTGCACTTTTGAATAGAAACACAGACACTTCCCTAAGTCACTTTGGTACAATTTTTATTTTTTTTTTATAATAATTTTTTTGTTTTGAGCCACACGTTGGGCGCCAATTTGTTGCAAAACCCGGGGAAAATAAAAAAATTAAATTTACTACAGGGGCAAATGCCGGGCTGCCGGCAAAAAAACAAACTTCAAAACTGACAGACAACAACGAACCGCAACCACACAGGTGGTGGTTGATGAGCGAATGAAGAGGACTACACAAAAGCGAATGTGAGTCCAAAAAGGGAATTGCAACAAGCAGCTGCTGGTTAGCTGCACACACCGGCTGCTCAGCAAGGGGGGGTTCGGGAAGATCGCTCAACGCGAAAGTTGGAAGGAAAGCTTAGCTTAATAAATTTAGGTCAGTTCAATGAAATTGGTTATTGAAAGAAAAATGAAAAAGAAAATGTGAATTTGCTTATTTAGCCGCATTTACATTGTTTTACACAAATGAGTCAATTTTGTCTGCAGAGCGATATGTAACTCCCGCGCTTTCATTAAGCGTCATACAATATAATACAGCAACGGCAGTGACTGAGTGCAAGCAACATTCCGACCAGAGGCAGGAGAGTTGGGATCCCCGCACTGTATTTGTTGTTGGCAATGCATTCGTGTTATTTGAATTGGTTTTGCTTTTTTTTTTGGTTAGTTTTTCTTTTGTACACGATGAGCGAATTTTACTGTAGGTTGCCTTTTCTAATAACAATCTACAGTAATGGATACTCCTAAATATTCCTTCATAAATAAGGAAAAATCTATTCTATATAATATATATGTACATGAGGGTGGTCCTTATTTTCAAAAGTCGGAATTTTTTTTTGAGTATCCAAATTTTTTGTTCCATGACATCTAAAAACATTAGCCAAATTTTTTTTTTGACGAGCACGTTAACAGGTGCCGCACTGAGCGTAAAGTCTGCTCTCTTACGAAAGTTCATATACTGTATTAGTATCTATTGTATGTAATGTATGCAATTTTCTTTCACGCACACTTTTTTTCTAAGCAGGCGTAGGTGATGGAATTTAAAATGCACTTCATTATTTCTGTCAATCGAAACTTTTAATAGCCCGCGATCAGTTAAGTTGTTAAAAAATGCCACGTGAAAATTTATTTTTGATCGGTGTTATGAAAAATCAAATAATTCTAGGTTCTAAATTACCTTCAAAACGAGATGTACTCGGTGTTATTTTTTATAATATGCGAAGAGTAAAGTTAAGTTTAGCAAATAGTGTTAGTTTAGTAATAGATGAGTGTTTTATATTTTGGAAGCAATAATTCCTACTCATCGATGTCATTGCTTAAAATAATTGAAAAAACTTTTCGAAGAGCTACGAAGCATTGAGAAACGTAAAAACAGCAACACTGAGAAAACGAAAAAAAAAGAATATGATTTTGCAGAAACCTCAAACGATTTATTTGATATCGCGCATGCATCAGCCTTGGATTTGATGAAAATTGAAGAGGATAAAAAGTTTTTGCTTTTATAAAGACAGAAAGGTCGACATGGGTGTATGCTTGGAACGGACTACAAGCTTGCAGCTATGGAAAAAAGAAAAGAGGATCGTAAGAAGAGAACCAAACAACGAGTTGAAGATCAAAGTTAATTCAATTATCACGAAGGTAGGTAGTGGTTTTGTAATGTTTAAATATTTGAATGAACAAATTGTTTTGCTAGTAGAATTAGATACTACTTTCTCACCTGAAGAAGAGGAGCTTGGAGTTGAAAAAATTCTATCTCTGAATTCTAGCTCTGTATCGCCAGTGCCAGGACCGTCAGGCTTGAAAAGAGCTAGAGTAGATATTTTAACTTCCAGTTTATCGCAGTGTTCGATAAATGTAAAATAAGTGACAGAGATGCCGTTCACCTCTTGACAGCCTGTTTGAGAGAATCTATTTTGATTCCAAGATAATTCCCGCACCAATTCCCGGTTCCATTCCCACGATCTTTATTTGTAAAATAGTATATAAGTTAGAATATATTCAGAATAAACTTCACTTGTTAGGAGTTAAACACAAGAGACGGTGTTTTTATTTTACTCAGTTGTACTGGTGTATGTGCCTTTACACAATCAACGCTTTCGACAAGTTATGTGCTTGACGATTATTTTGGAATCAAAATAGATTCTCTCAAACATTTGGTGACCCCGACGTGATCGCATCGTTGAATTTCATTACGAGAATTCACGTACAGAATTCAAATTGCAAGTAATCAAGTGCCTTCCGAGACATGTGTGTGCAATATACTCAAAATATTCCAAGAGGCGGTCAAGATGTAAAGACGCCGAAAAGCGTTCGCCCCGGACGTGCAATGGAAAATATCGCCGCGGTAAAGGAAAATGTCGAAAACGACCCAAACACCTCCATTTGTCACCGTTCTCGGGAGCTTGACCTCTCCACAGTCATACTGCACCAAATTTTGACACCAAATTTGGCTCCCAATGCACATAGGGTATAATTAATGTAAGAACTGAAACCAGCTGACCAACAGCAGTGCCGTACGTTCACCGATTGGGTCCTGGAAAACATGCATGCTGACACTGATTTTTAGAAGAAAATCGCCGGCTACGTAAATAAGCAAAATTGCTACATCCGGGACACGGGAAATCAACGAGTGATTCAAAAGATGCCAATGCCCTTAAAAATGAGTAAGAGTTTGAAGGTATTTGTGAACCGAGCGTGTCACAGGGCCATACTTTTTTGAAAATGAAGCCGGAAGTGCCATGACAGCCAATGCAACGCTCTACCGAGAGATGATAATAAGGAGGATGTCCTCTACTTTCAATAGGATGGTGCTCCGTGCCACGCAAGTCGCGAAACAATAGAGTTACTGAGAGCGAAGTTTCCGGGCAGCATAGTTTCGCGTTTCGAGGACACCCATTAGCTGCCAAAATCGTCCAATTTAACACCGTTCAACTTCTTTAATGTTAAAAGTAAGGTCTACGCCATCTCCGAGATAGAGCCCCAATTATGTGAAAGAGTGAAGGAAAATTTCGGCAAAAGAATGAGCGTCTGCAGCTAGAGCCAAGGCGGACATTTATAAGATATTGGTTTCAGAGATATCTCAGCAATTGTTCGTTTTATTCAAAATACAAATCCCACACCTTTTATTGAATCTTATTGAAACACCCTTTAAAATAGATTTATTAATTTCAATAAATTCAATGCGGTATAGAAATCAGTAACTCATCATAATTATGTAGTACATACAACAAATACAAAATTGATCGAGATGAATTAATAATTCATAATACATTCTAAGTAATAGAATATTATAATAGATATTATTATTCTACAAAGTCATATGAAAAAAGCATGTAACAGCGTATTTTATAGCCTCGTCCTTTACCACGATCGATGACAGATAGCAGCATCGACGAGTTGTGTTACTAAACTCACTTGCAGCTTTAGTGATAAAAGCTGGTTGTAAGCCAGTTCCAAGTAAGTGAAACAGAGGGTCTATGTTTTTCGCTCAGTATAGACGTAATCAGATCGTGAGAATATTTCCGGTCTGACAAATTTCCCTCTTTGAATATTCGCTAGTTTCGGCGAGTGTTGTTTCATATTTTTCGAAAAGTTATTACTAAAGGCACTCCTAGAAACAAAGGCACTTCCTACCTTCCTATGGTCAAACCCATAAAAACTTAAGTTTTCCTCGAGAAAAGTCTTGAGTGACTTGTTTAGAATTTTTCTTATTTTCTTACCTTGTCGCAGCAAACTTGCGTTTCACAAAACAACAGGCAATCTGCAGGAGCTTTATATATAATGCTGGTATTATATATAATTCTTAGTGAGGGCCCCATTCAGGTTCCCTGTTCCTTAAGTCACGTTATGAGTTAAGGCGGATCATTGATGGATTTTCTGAGCTTTTCCTTAAAAGTGCCTAGTTGGATTTTCCTTGATTTTACGTACAAGGTCGGTATCTTGCATCTAAATCTGTACCTGTAGGCTGACATGGAAGCCTCAGACAGTGTTTTTCAACCGATAAAATGCTTAAAGTGGCTGTTGGATTACGTACTTGTTAATTTTTCCTATATTGAACATTAATTTATTCGACAATATGTAAGTAAAATCGTAAAATTTGGCACAAAATTGTTGATAGCAAAACTAAAAAAATGTCTTTGAAAATATGTTCCACTCTTCCTAAATACACCGCCGTTGCCGCATAATTTTCCTTTGTCTCATCAAAAGCTATTAGAGCTACAAATTTATTCGTTAAATTGGGGCGTAATTATAATATTCAATTAACTGCTGGTTTACATTATGACTATTTCATATCCCATTTTTAGTTTTAATATTTTCGAGTATATATTATAGATTATACATTAACTAAAATAGTATTAATAATTATTCAACTATTTTTGATTTACAAGCAAGTTAATAATAACTTCACCCAAAATCTTATGCTATATCAATGCGTAAAAGTATTATTTTACATATGTACTTACATACATTTATGCAAGTATACTCCTAAATATATATTTACATCCATTCTTCGAAATATGTAGCTATATAACGTTAGCTATGTAACGTTAGAGCACAATGATTGATTAAAATATTATGGCGGATATTCGTTTCCATGACTCTTCATAATTTATGTAATTATGAAGAAGTTTTTTTTTTTTTGTATTATGATATTTGTATGTATATGCACTGTAGAATACATTTCGTGATGGTGATTATGGGGTTGCAGCGGAAATGCGTGTGATACAATAAAACTCGTGAAAAGCTTACGCACTGTTTTACCGGCACTAACCATACAAAGTCAAAACATACTATACGAGTATTAAGAAGTAAGTAAATTAAAGGACAGATATTAGAATAAATAATTGCTTACTATTTGCTATATCTGTAAAGATAAAGTAAAGTATGTATATTAGGGGGGTTCTTATTTCTATGAAAGAAAATAAGAAATTTTTTTTATTGAACAGCCTTTTGTTTTGTTCCACTATATTTAAAAAGGGTACAAAAAAAATCAAGAAAATCTGCTCGTATTAACACGTGCCACAATGAGCCTGAAATCTTAAGAATTCTCTTCTAGGTGAAAAAAATAAACCAAACATCCAAATAATTTTAAAAATTTATTTTAAAAGTGATATTTTCATAAATGATAATAAACGGATGAAGATTTTGTAATAAATAGGTTTATAGATGATATTTGTACAAATAATTTATAGACAAATAAATAATGAAACTCAGTCATCAGTAACGAGTTTTGAGACTTTCTCGACTACATCCTGGGTAGTTTTGGCGATAATTTCTCACGTTCTGAAAATTTTAAATTTGAATAGAAGTTATTTAAAATTTAAAGCATATTATTAAGATAATCTGTGAGTTCTTTTAAGCAAATGAAAACGGTACTCACTTGAAGTAGGAATTGCTGTTGATTTTCGTTTTTAGTGAGTTTGCTATTGAATTATTACATTAGTTTAACTCCACGTTCAGCTGCATCATTGACTACTTTTAATGAGCCGACTATTTCCTTTGCTCGGCTATAATCTGGTTGGCCATTCCAAACTGTTGGCTCAATGTGCAAAAAGTCTGCAGATAAGCCAAATCTTTCTAAATTTTTATAGATTTAGCTGAAATTTGATCTGATGGAAGATTTTTGGTGATGAAGTGTGAAACATCAGCTGGTTTCTTCTTTACTTCATCTTCCTTTTGGTCATCTCCTTCCAAAACTTTTAAAACCGTTTTTCGCTTTTCTTCAACATTCAGCCTGTCATCGAAAAACGAAAACGCTGCACATTCCTCATTCAGGTACCATAAATGATTAAGGAACTTATTTATTGCAATTTCAGCTATAGCTTTATCATCTTCTCTATAGGAATTGAGTCTTTTTAGAAAATGAATGTCATTTAATGGTGCAGAAAACCATGATTGTGTGTAGCATCTGATAATAAAGTAGCAAATAATTGACAAAGCTCTTAATGAAATAATATTATTTTAAGGCAATATATTCCTTTTGCCATCCACCGAGCCAAATGATGAGCTCCTGGTGCTCGAAATGTAATGCCACCTGGAGGATTTCCTCCCAAATAAATAACTATCAGCTCAATAAGCTATACCAAATTTTTTTCCCTTACATCTGTAAGGACGTTCACAGCCTTTCTGTCCATAGACCATATACAAATTTTACTTTTATCGATCGTTTTCTACTGAATTTTAAATATTTTAAACAAAAGAATATCAGGTCGAGAAGATGGATCCAATTTAGATATATTAAATACTCCTTGAAGAACAATTTCAAAAATGTGATATCTGCAAGCTAGGTATAGTATGTCTCGACCAATTTTATTTCCTAACAGAACACAAGCTCCGTTAAAACGCCCGGTGTTAGATTTAGTTGTATAAAAAACAAAAGCCTGCACTTTATCCATGAATGACTAATCTTCCACTACTTCACACACTGCAGATGATACTTCAATACCATTTCCAGCTGAAAGTTCCGGTATTGCAAGGAGTTGGTAAATTTTTGGAGCTGTTGCAATAATTGGAAGTCTGTCAACTTTAGCTTGACTAGTTATATCGGGAAGGAGTTTGGAGTCCCAGTGTATAACGGCAAAGTTTAAACTTAAGTAGGCAAATTTTATTTTACTTGCTGTAACTGTTTGTTCGCGAAAATATTGACGAGAAACGATCCGAGGAAGTGGCTTCAATACAGGCTGTATTAAGATTTATATAACTTAAAAATCCTATGTTGGTATGTCCGAACTTACTTGCACACCCCATTCTAAATTTCAGCACAATCCATTTTCCTTTCCCACCAGACTGTAAAATATAACCCCACTACTCAAATTAATACACATTCCAGTAGTATCCTATATCTACCCTATGTTTGCTACCGAATGTAACACACACGAAGGTAAGTCATATGCACACCAGCAATTTGATTTTTCACAAGGTGTCAGTATCAGTTGTCAAATATGCTCTAGCAACTTGATGATTCCAAATTAATTCCCACACCAATTCCCGGTTCCTTTGCCACGATCTTTATTTGTAAAATAGTATATAAGTTAGAATACCACATCGATCAAAATATTCCCGGAATTTATTCAGAAAATTAAAAATACAAGTTTATTCATATGTTGGATGGCATTTATTTCATTTTTCGTCAAAAAATTAAGAGTAATGATGCCACTGTGCGACGGTGCGTTATCATGGTGCAAAATCCACGAGTTTCTGCCCACAATTCTGGTCTCTTTCGGCGAATTGCTTCACGCAAACGTCTCCTAACGCCCAAATAATACTCTTTGTTTACTATCTGGCCTTCTGCCAAAAATGCATGATGTACTACACCGTTGTAATCCATGAAAGCCGTGAGCATTGCCTCCTATTTTGACTGAAAACGACGTGTTTTTTTTGGTCTCCGCTCATATGGTGAACGCCATTCACTTGCCTGATGTCTGGATTGCGTGTAGTACTCATAAACCCACGTCTCGTCTCCGACGGAAACCCAAATCATTAACCAAAATGAATTGGACGGATCCATAGGCAATGTTCAAGTCCTGCAATATATCTCTGATGGTTAATTTGCGGTTATTGACCAACATTTCTTTTACTGCATCAATATTTTCGTCGGTTTTCGATGTCGATGGTCTGCCTCTGCATTCATCATCTTCGATTGACTCACGACCACTTTTGAACCTCCCGTGCTACTGGTAAACGACCGTTTTCGTTAGAGAATCGTTGCGGAAACACTTTTCCAATATTGCCAACGTTCGCACACCATTAAATCCGTTTTTTACGCAAAATTTAATACAAGTTCGTATTTGGCAAATTTAAATCCGTTTCCAAAATTGTAAAAAATCGCCAACACACACATAGATAGATGTACTCTTGGCGACGTAACTTTTGCAAATGTCAAGCTATGATGCTAAGATTTAGAGAGAATATCAACAATAGATTTACCAACTTAATAAAAGAAACGGCACTCAAATCGGAACAATGAGAAGGAGCGCAACACTTATTGATCAAGGTGGTATATTCAGAATAAACTTCACTTGTTAAGAGCACAAGAGACAGTGTTTTTATTTTACTCAATTGTACTGGTTTATGTATGTGCCTTTACATATTCAACGCTTTCGACAAGTTTATGCGCTTGACGATTGTCTTGGAATCAAAATAGATTCATTCATTAGAAAAAACATATTATTTACGCTTAAATACTAAAATTTTTAAGTAATTTATTTACGAAATTTCACTTGTTGTTTTATTTATTAGAATCCATATTATCCGTTCTGTATCAGCCATTTCTGTAAGAAATCAAAATTTATAAAACAATTACTATCAATTTTCGTATTTCTTACCCATATAAATATCACATGACACGAAAAATACTATATTACCGCTAATTCTTGAAATATAGTTAATATTTAGTCGGAAATCCTTTATTTAATATTACAGCTTGATATCGTCTTGGTAAACTTTCCACCAATTTTCTGCAGCGTTCAATTGTATTTGCATAGCAAGCACTTTTAATATTTTCATATTCATTGTCCAAGTTCTTGGGATTCTTTTCTTCAATTGCGCATTCAATGTCGTTCCACAAATTCTCAATCGGGTTGAGATCGAGAGACTGAGCTGGCCATTTTATAACTTTCACATAATTACTTTCTAGGCACGTAAAATCGTGCGTGAAGTATGCTTAGGATCGCTGTCGTGCATAAAACACCATGTCAGAGGCAAATTGTCATCAGCGTAAGGAATCATGTGGTCTTCTATGATGACCCTGTACACATGCTGGTCCATTTTTATACTTATTTTAAGAATTGGCCCCACACCGTGTCAAGAAAAGGCTCCGCAAACCATTACGTTCCCGCCTCCGTGTTTATATTGTTTTGATGGTATATTTGGGGTTGTGTTGCTGATTCGAAGGATGCCACACATATTTTTTTCTATCGGACCCAAATCTACAGAACTTCGACTCATCACTCCAGAGCACATTTTTCCAAAAAATCATAGCTTTTTGTAGGTGTTCCTTAGCACTATTCTGCACCTCAAATTTTTTTTCCGAGACAAATGGTTTCTTTTGTGCTATGCAGCCTCTTAAATGGTTTTCATTTAATCTTCGCTTTATTGTTCTGGAAGACACGGAGATGCCGTATTGTGATCCAGCATCATATTTAATTTGGTTAGAAGACTTAAAACGGTCTATAGTGGAGGATCTGTGTATTAAATGGTCTTCTCTTACTGTGGTTTTTCTTGTACGGGGAGCTCTCGCAACGTTTTCCAACGTTCCAAATACTTCAAAATGACAAATTGCATTGTAAACCAGCTTTATAGAACAGCCTATTAGTTTGCTATTTCTGTAACCGTTTTTCCTTGAGATTTCATTTCAATAATCGAAGTTCTATTATCTTTTGTACAATTTCTTTTCCCATTTCTAGGGTATTATTTTGATAAAAAAAATAAATTTTTTTAATCAATACAAACTTGACTTACGAAATCAAAGTTCAAATGTAACAAAATATTTAAATAAGTCAACTTAATTTCCGCTGTGCTAATTATGTGGCCAAGCTTAAGCAGTTATAACTCAGAACTTGTCTCTATAAACTTCGTAAATATATTAAAAACTTTGTTATTGTAACTGATCCATTTTCTCCAAACCTCACGTGTTAAATCAAACCAGAAAGTCCGTTACATTAAGATAAGAGATGAAGTGTGTATGCAGTTCAAAAAATTAGCGAGGAAGTGTGCTAATTATATGTTCACAACAGTATATCATACAAAAAAACAAACTTCTTCATAATTACGTAAATTATGAAGAGTCATGGAAACGAATATCTGCCATAATATTTTAATCAATCATTGTGCTTTAACGTTACATAGCTAACGTTATTTAGAAAAGAATTAGCTACATATTTAGAAGAATGGATGTAAATATATATTTACGAGTATACTTGCATAAATGTATGTACGTACAATGTACATATATAAAATAATACTTTTATGCATTAATATAGTATAAGATTTTGGGTGAAGTTATTATTAACTTGCTTGTAAATCAAAAGTAGTTGAATGATTATTATTACTATTTTTGTTAATGTACAAACATATGTATAATACGAGTATATACTCGAAAATATTAAAACTAAAAATGGGATACGAAATGTATATCAGCAATTAATTGGATATTATAATTACAGGCGCCCCAATTTAGCGATTAAATTTTTAGCTCTAATAGCTTTTGATGAGACATAGGAAAATTATGCGGCAACGGCGGTGTATTTAGGAAGACTGGAACATATTTTCAAAGACATTTTTTTAGATTTGCTATCAACAATTTTGTGCCAAATTTTACGATTTTACTAACATATTGTCGAATAAATTAATGTTCAATATAGAAAAAATTAAAAAGTACGTAATCCAACAGCCACTTTAAGCAGTTTATCGGTCGAAAAACACTGTCTGAGGCTTCCATGTCAGCCTACAGGTACTCCGAATTCAGATTTAGATGCAAGATACCGACCTTGTATGTAAAATCAAAGAAAATCCAACTAGGCACTTTTAAGTTTGTATTTTTTGTATGTACTACAGAATTATGACTAGTTACTGATTTCTATAAGGCATTGAAATTATTGAAATTAATAAATCTATTTCAAAGGGTGTTTCAATAAGATTCAATAAAAGGTGTAGGATTTGTATTTTGAATAAAATGAACAATTGTTGAGATATCTCTGAAACCTATATCTTCCAAATGTCCTCCTTGGCTCTAGTTGCAGACACTCATTCTTTTGTCGAAATTTTCAATCACTCTTTCACATAATTGGGGCTCTATCTCGGAGGTGGCGACTTGAACGGTTGGTGTAGACCTTACTTTTAACATACCCCCAAATAAAGAAGTTAGACGGTGTTAAATTGCACGATTTTGGCGGCCAATGGGTGTTACGAGTATGATATGATTACTTGCAATTTGAATTGTGTACGTTAATTCTCGTAATAACGAATTTAATTATTTTTTCCACCGTTTAGCGTTCCACGGTAAATTTCGTCAATTTATAGACGACATTACCAACCCTGTATATCAGCTGTAAAACAACAGGCCGTTCAAATCCTACACCTCTTGTTAAAAGACTCTTTATATAAAATAATGAATTGTCGTTTAATACTAATTTAGAATTAATTATTTTCAAATTACGAAACGACAGCTATTTTATTTAATTTTTCAGTTTGTATTGAAATATCAAATATTTTAAATTTACTATAAATTAATATTAAATTAAAAAACGGATAAGGAATAAATAAATAAATAAATGAATAATAAACGTTTCTGACGAGGTGAGTTATAATGTTGAAATAACATTACCATTCTCTGCAGAAAAGAAATATTTTGAAAAGTTCCGGTAAGTGGGCTCCCAAAATATCTTAATGTTTTGAATTAAATATGCTCATAAATATAACAGAGTTTCACACAATAATAACGAGTGACTAGATAGCAATGATAGATTTTCCAATTGTTATGTTTCAGAAGCTGTCAAAATTACCAACGACATCCAGCCGTCAAAGTATTCAGTAAGGTTTACCATTTCATCATGTATCGTTTTCCGCTTGCCGAACATGTAGTAATTATTAATGAATATTATCGAAATTCCAGCTCAGTTGTAAATTCGCATCCTGAATTTCGTCGTGAGGTCGGTCGTCATCATGACTTCAGTGTGCAGGCAATTCATCGCATCGTGGAAAAGTTTGAGCGTGTGTACACTTTTTTGGATCTTAAGGCAGTAACCAGATAGAGATTGAGTTCGCTAATTGACGAGGCCCATTTTTGATTCAGTGGCTATGTTAACAAGCAAAAGTACCATTACCATTGGACCGAACACAATCCACAAGTGTACGGCCAAGTATAAATGTATCCAAAAAGATTGATTGTTTGGTCCGGTTTATGGCATGACGGTATCATCGGACCTTATTTCTTTCGAAAAGAGGAAGGAGACACCGTTACCGTCAATAGTCTCAGGTATAGAGCGATGTTAACAGCTCAAAATAGATTATCTGAGCTGTGGTTCCAACAAGACGGCGCCAAGTGCCATACAGGAGACGTAACGCTCGAAGTTGTAAAGGAGAAATTTGGCGACTGGGTCATCTCACAATGAGCGTTTATCAATTGGCCGCCGTTATCATAATTTTTTTTCTCTTCCGTTCTTATCTGGTCACCCTTTAGAAGAATGTTGACTGTACGAAGAAGTAATTGATATTGACCAAAGGGGCAATTTATGCTGTTTAGAAACTATCAGATTGTTTAAGAAACTTTTCATTCACTATTGTTTATTGAATTTTGCTTGTAATTACGAATTTCTGATTTGTTGATAAGCTACAACATAGCAAACATTTTTGCAATACACCAATTTCAATTTCATCGTTCATACCGTAATTAATATGTAACTTAATCACTTCCTCTCAGTTTCCCTCAGTTGTGCACTATACTAAAGGTAATAGAAGATCGTTTTCTAAAACCGAACACTTGTTCATTTGAATTTCTACATGCACTACGGTACGTTTAGTCCGTACGTACCAATTCAGTTTGCCAACGGTCGATTGCGCAGAGAGTGGATTTAAGAGAACAAAAATGGTACGAAAGAGTAAATATTTTTGCCTGAAGTTTACAATGCCTAACCCAACTTTACATGGCTATGAACTAAAATGCTGTTGCATAAATTCCTTTAATTTTTTTTATTATGGGGTCGATAAATTTCAACGCACTTCGTGTGTAATTCTATTATCTAGGGTGTGATTGGCAAAAAATTCAGAGCATATGTATATTTGTTGAGTTTGTATATACTAGTCCGATCGTAATTAATTAGGTTCTCAACGTTTTTTATGGTTTTATTATTTATGGTTTAGGTTTAGGTACCTGTGTATGTGGCGTGTTTCCATTTATTTTATGGTGTTTGCCTGTGGGACTTTAGTTCATAGGTTTTAGGTCTTTGAAATAAAATTGTTTAAGTGTTTCATTTCCTTTTTTTGGTAATCACTTAATAAAATTATTAACGCCATACTTTTTATTCAACTACTACCAAAAGTCCATTACTTTTTTTTAGTTACATGTACCTAATTAGTAATAGTAATTGTTTAATTATTAATTACATGCAATTGTAATTAAGCTAGACCCAACGCATATAAATGATGGATTTGCTATTTGGAATCCAGTTTTACGAAAACAATAGCATTGCTCGAACAAAAGCTTATACAAATACAGGAAATTGTCATGGATTCATCGCGAAAAGGAAAAACAATAGGAAGTCAGGCCCGTAAGATCGTTGTTAACATGTATAACAAAAATTGGAATGTTTGAAATGAGTTTATGTTTGGATACTCCCATAACGTACGCAACCTCGCAGACTAAGGAGTTCACTGGAATTTCGGCCCGATAAATATTAAGGATTATCAAGGAATACGAGGAGAAAGGTGTTACTAAATCACCAAATAACACAACTACCAAATACTATAGACAAGCTTTTGAATACTATGCACAACTTTACTGATGGAATTTCATTACTCTTACCTATTTCGTTTTCCACCTTTCCTCAATCGTCCTTTTTCGCCTTTATACTTTAAGTTTAATTTTTATCTATCTTTCTTTATTTGAATGTTTTTTTTTTTTTGGTATCTAAACTTTTTATAGTGTAATATAAGCTTAGCTTGTACAATTAAACATAAGATTATATCTTACTTGTACAATGAATTGTTTTAATAAATAAATAAAAAAGTACCACACAAAAACTAGAAAACTGCATTAGACGACTTTGATATCACAGCTATTCGGCGAATTATGTACAACTTTCACCTTGAGGAAAAAATTATGGTTACTTAAAAATGTTGAGACAACGGGTCCAGGAAGATTTGGAGCTTAACTTAAGCATTATGTCGCTACACAGGATTTTAAGAAGAAATGGATTTTCCTATATAAAAACGAAGAACAACCGTAAACTTATGTGCGAAAAAATTAAGTTAGACTTTTACGAGTTAAATATCTGAGCAAGGTGCGGGAATACAGATCAAAAGTATATGAGATCATTTATTTGGACGAGAGCTATATTCACAACTCACATACAAGACCAAGGGCGTGGACTTCGGGGGGAAGCCTTAAGTTTACTAACCACAATCCAGTACAAATACTACCTCTTCAACCAACATCGTTTCTCTAATTAAAGAGAATATTATGGTAGCAAAGAAAAAGAAAGAACAAACAGCGACTTACAAATAAACTCTTAGATGATAAATATGATGGTTCGCAAATCTATATAAATGAAGGCCTTAACATACTTCTCATAGAGAGCGTTACATAAAGCTGCAAAGCAAATTAAAATAAAAAATAATTTCAAGTCCAATACATATGAATAAGAAACATCATATTTTTTTCGCGTAGGTATGAAGGTGAGGTTCCTTTTAAAGTGAGGTGCTTTGATGACTTCAATCAATTTTAAAATCTATCAATTATTCCTAAATAATGAATCCAAATTACCTGTCTAATGCAAAAAATTATATGGTTTCTGCCATGTCTACTTTACTCATCCATCAATATATACGCAGTTTAAGAAAAAATTTTGATTTATTTCTAGCGCATTTGAACGCTTCCAATTTTAATGCAATTTTTATTGTTCTTACTAAACTATGAACTATCCAACTATTGCATTCCTGGTTATGAACCTTTTTTAATTGTAATAACTCATATAGCTGAGGTGGTATTGTGGTGTACATTAAAAAAGAACACGAAAGTGATTGTGAAGTTATAAAAATTAGTTTGTTGAGTGCCGATATTTTAGAAATCAATTGCTGTATATGTAGTGAACATTTTACGATTGTGTGTCTTTATCGTCTGTATAAAAATAATTTATGTATAAATGTTTTCCTGAAACAACTAAATGACCTATTCAAAGATCTAAAGATAAAACATTTATTGGTAGTAGGCGACATAAATACATATAGATATTTTGAAAAAAAGCAATGACACATATAACTACTTTTGGTTTAAAATCTGTAACTATGGAACCAACTAGAATCACAGACAATTCACAAACATGCATTTATCATATTTTTGTAAGGTTATCTTCCGATTCTGGATATAATCTATCTGCCGAAGTACTTGATCACAAAACCTCGGATCATTGCATGATTAACCTTAATATTGAAACAATTAAAACAGGAAATTCAGACAAGTATATCCCTTTTAAGACCCAAAATAAAATTAACTAAGTACAACTAATAGAGCACTTAAAGTATGATTTTTGGGACTCTGTCTATGCAGAAAGTAATCCCAGTATAGCATATGATCTATTTTTGTCAACGCTCAAAAATCATATAGAGAGTTGCACTACTAGTCTAAATAAAAACAGTGCACATTTAAAACGTCTTAGGCCATGGATTGACTTAAGATTACTTATAAAAATGAAAAAAAAAAGCTTTACATAAGAAGTGTAAAAGACATCCTGGTAACCACACGTTGAAAGATTGTTATCTTAAATTGAATGAAGAATTGAAGAATGAGGTCAAATTATGTCGGGATAAATACTTCGCAACCAAATTCCAAAATTGTAAGGGAAATTGAATGGAGAGTAATTAACAAAATCCTTAATGAATTTAATGTCACAAATAACATATCTAAGATTGACGTTGATGGTGTAATGATATCCAACCCAGTAGACATTGTTAATCATTTCAATTTATTCTTTACGTCTATTGCAACAGAATCGAAATCTTCACCTTCCTGCAAATACAGCTTCAATTGAAATATTTTTCCAGATGTAGTTGAAGATGTTTCATTAAGTAATAGTTTTGTCTTTCAGCCATTTACACCTGCTGACATCCATAAGTGTATCACGTCACTTGATAATAAGGACTCTTGCACCTCCGATGGTATAACAAACTGTCTCTTAAAACGTATTTCTTTTTATTTTAATTGATGTTTTAAGTTATTTGTTCAACTTGAGTGTTCACTGCGGTAATTTTTCCTCATTTTTGAAAAACGCCGAAGTCATTCTTCTATTTAAGAAAGGTAACAGAAATATGCTAACCCATATTTTTTACTTCCTACATTATGTAAACTATTTGGAAAACTGATGAAAAAACGTATTATATCGTTTTAAAAAAAAATTTTTTTTTAGAAATGAACAATTTGGCTTTCGTGAAGGACGATCTACTGAAGATGCTATTCTTAAGCTGTGTAGTGAAATTATTGATAGTTTTAATAAAAATAATCCCAATCTAGTACTCTTAATAGACATGACTAAAGCATTTGATATGGTTAATCACGATATTCTTCTTAATAAATTATTAGAGGATTTAGAGGTATAATACATAAGTGGTTTTCGTCCTATTTGTCCAATAGAACACAACGAGCAAAGCTTGATGGATTTTTAGTAATCAGTTGAAAATGAAAATTGTGTCCCTCAAGGATCCGTTTTGAGACCATTGTTATTTTTAGTTTATATCAATTCATTGTTCTACCAAATTCTTAGTAGTCATATAGCAGCATTTGCTGATGACATGGCCTTAACATACGGCACTAAAAGTATGTTTAGTTCTTCAATCAAGATACATCAGGACTTAAGTATACTACGACAATGGTTCGCTAAGCATGAGTTACATATAAGTAATAAAACCAGACCCATGATACGAGTATGTAGCCAAAGAGAAGCCTATCCACTTGCCGGTGATACCGTCTTTCATTCGAGCTGTTGCACAAAATTATCGTTATCTGTTCATACATGTGATAATGGCAACTTTAGTAAATATTTAGTGTGTAGTCCAAGCTACTTTAAAATAGAGGGTGTTAATAGCTATAAGCACAGATAATAAGTCTATATATAAATAAATTTATTATCTGTGCTATAAGTATCTAGGCGTATTAATAGATAAAAACATGACTTGGAAAGCGCACGTTGAGGACTTAAAGAAATATACTCGTATGTAATCTGTGAATCGTAAAATATATCTGTTAGAGATCAATGCCCAAAAAAAGTGTTGCTTATGTTTTATTACGGGTTAGTGCACTCCAAGCTCAGTACGGCAGTGCAAGTTGGGGCGGTACTTATAACAGCACATGTCAAGCTTTATATTTTGCTTAAAAATATATAGTCGGAATAATTTGTAAGCAAAACCGATTAGCTCACTATATTGGCCACTATTAAACCTATTATATATTAAACTTCCAATAAAACATGTTATTTAAACTACTCAAATTAATACACATTCCAGTAGTATCCTATATCTACCCTATGTTTGCTACCGAATGTAACACACACGAAGGTAAGTCATATGCACACCAGCAATTTGATTTTTCACAAGGTGTCAGTATCAGTTGTCAAATATGCTCTAGCAACTTGATGATTCCAAATTAATTCCCACACCAATTCCCGGTTCCTTTGCCACGATCTTTATTTGTAAAATAGTATATAAGTTAGAATACCACATCGATCAAAATATTCCCGGAATTTATTCAGAAAATTAAAAATACAAGTTTATTCATATGTTGGATGGCATTTATTTCATTTTTCGTCAAAAAATTAAGAGTAATGATGCCACTGTGCGACGGTGCGTTATCATGGTGCAAAATCCACGAGTTTCTGCCCACAATTCTGGTCTCTTTCGGCGAATTGCTTCACGCAAACGTCTCCTAACGCCCAAATAATACTCTTTGTTTACTATCTGGCCTTCTGCCAAAAATGCATGATGTACTACACCGTTGTAATCCATGAAAGCCGTGAGCATTGCCTCCTTTTTTGACTGAAAACGACGTGTTTTTTTTGGTCTCCGCTCATATGGTGAACGCCATTCACTTGCCTGATGTCTGGATTGCGTGTAGTACTCATAAACCCACGTCTCGTCTCCGACGGAAACCCAAATCATTAACCAAAATGAATTGGACGGATCCATAGGCAATGTTCAAGTCCTGCAATATATCTCTGATGGTTAATTTGCGGTTATTGACCAACATTTCTTTTACTGCATCAATATTTTCGTCGGTTTTCGATGTCGATGGTCTGCCTCTGCATTCATCATCTTCGATTGACTCACGACCACTTTTGAACCTCCCGTGCTACTGGTAAACGACCGTTTTCGTTAGAGAATCGTTGCGGAAACACTTTTCCAATATTGCCAACGTTCGCACACCATTAAATCCGTTTTTTACGCAAAATTTAATACAAGTTCGTATTTGGCAAATTTAAATCCGTTTCCAAAATTGTAAAAAATCGCCAACACACTCATAGATAGATGTACTCTTGGCGACGTAACTTTTGCAAATGTCAAGCTATGATGCTAAGATTTAGAGAGAATATCAACAATAGATTTACCAACTTAATAAAAGAAACGGCACTCAAATCGGAACAATGAGAAGGAGCGCAACACTTATTGATCAAGGTGGTATATTCAGAATAAACTTCACTTGTTAAGAGCACAAGAGACAGTGTTTTTATTTTACTCAATTGTACTGGTTTATGTATGTGCCTTTACATATTCAACGCTTTCGACAAGTTTATGCGCTTGACGATTGTCTTGGAATCAAAATAGATTCATTCATTAGAAAAAACATATTATTTACGCTTAAATACTAAAATTTTTAAGTAATTTATTTACGAAATTTCACTTGTTGTTTTATTTATTAGAATCCATATTATCCGTTCTGTATCAGCCATTTCTGTAAGAAATCAAAATTTATAAAACAATTACTATCAATTTTCGTATTTCTTACCCATATAAATATCACATGACACGAAAAATACTATATTACCGCTAATTCTTGAAATATAGTTAATATTTAGTCGGAAATCCTTTATTTAATATTACAGCTTGATATCGTCTTGGTAAACTTTCCACCAATTTTCTGCAGCGTTCAATTGTATTTGCATAGCAAGCACTTTTAATATTTTCATATTCATTGTCCAAGTTCTTGGGATTCTTTTCTTCAATTGCGCATTCAATGTCGTTCCACAAATTCTCAATCGGGTTGAGATCGAGAGACTGAGCTGGCCATTTTATAACTTTCACATAATTACTTTCTAGGCACGTAAAATCGTGCGTGAAGTATGCTTAGGATCGCTGTCGTGCATAAAACACCATGTCAGAGGCAAATTGTCATCAGCGTAAGGAATCATGTGGTCTTCTATGATGACCCTGTACACATGCTGGTCCATTTTTATACTTATTTTAAGAATTGGCCCCACACCGTGTCAAGAAAAGGCTCCGCAAACCATTACGTTCCCGCCTCCGTGTTTATATTGTTTTGATGGTATATTTGGGGTTGTGTTGCTGATTCGAAGGATGCCACACATATTTTTTTCTATCGGACCCAAATCTACAGAACTTCGACTCATCACTCCAGAGCACATTTTTCCAAAAAATCATAGCTTTTTGTAGGTGTTCCTTAGCACTATTCTGCACCTCAAATTTTTTTTCCGAGACAAATGGTTTCTTTTGTGCTATGCAGCCTCTTAAATGGTTTTCATTTAATCTTCGCTTTATTGTTCTGGAAGACACGGAGATGCCGTATTGTGATCCAGCATCATATTTAATTTGGTTAGAAGACTTAAAACGGTCTATAGTGGAGGATCTGTGTATTAAATGGTCTTCTCTTACTGTGGTTTTTCTTGTACGGGGAGCTCTCGCAACGTTTTCCAACGTTCCAAATACTTCAAAATGACAAATTGCATTGTAAACCAGCTTTATAGAACAGCCTATTAGTTTGCTATTTCTGTAACCGTTTTTCCTTGAGATTTCATTTCAATAATCGAAGTTCTATTATCTTTTGTACAATTTCTTTTCCCATTTCTAGGGTATTATTTTGATAAAAAAAATAAATTTTTTTAATCAATACAAACTTGACTTACGAAATCAAAGTTCAAATGTAACAAAATATTTAAATAAGTCAACTTAATTTCCGCTGTGCTAATTATGTGGCCAAGCTTAAGCAGTTATAACTCAGAACTTGTCTCTATAAACTTCGTAAATATATTAAAAACTTTGTTATTGTAACGGATCCATTTTCTCCAAACCTCACGTGTTAAATCAAACCAGAAAGTCCGTTACATTAAGATAAGAGATGAAGTGTGTATGCAGTTCAAAAAATTAGCGAGGAAGTGTGCTAATTATATGTTCACAACAGTATATCATACAAAAAAACAAACTTCTTCATAATTACGTAAATTATGAAGAGTCATGGAAACGAATATCTGCCATAATATTTTAATCAATCATTGTGCTTTAACGTTACATAGCTAACGTTATTTAGAAAAGAATTAGCTACATATTTAGAAGAATGGATGTAAATATATATTTACGAGTATACTTGCATAAATGTATGTACGTACAATGTACATATATAAAATAATACTTTTATGCATTAATATAGTATAAGATTTTGGGTGAAGTTATTATTAACTTGCTTGTAAATCAAAAGTAGTTGAATGATTATTATTACTATTTTTGTTAATGTACAAACATATGTATAATACGAGTATATACTCGAAAATATTAAAACTAAAAATGGGATACGAAATGTATATCAGCAATTAATTGGATATTATAATTACAGGCGCCCCAATTTAGCGATTAAATTTTTAGCTCTAATAGCTTTTGATGAGACATAGGAAAATTATGCGGCAACGGCGGTGTATTTAGGAAGACTGGAACATATTTTCAAAGACATTTTTTTAGATTTGCTATCAACAATTTTGTGCCAAATTTTACGATTTTACTAACATATTGTCGAATAAATTAATGTTCAATATAGAAAAAATTAAAAAGTACGTAATCCAACAGCCACTTTAAGCAGTTTATCGGTCGAAAAACACTGTCTGAGGCTTCCATGTCAGCCTACAGGTACTCCGAATTCAGATTTAGATGCAAGATACCGACCTTGTATGTAAAATCAAAGAAAATCCAACTAGGCACTTTTAAGTTTGTATTTTTTGTATGTACTACAGAATTATGACTAGTTACTGATTTCTATAAGGCATTGAAATTATTGAAATTAATAAATCTATTTCAAAGGGTGTTTCAATAAGATTCAATAAAAGGTGTAGGATTTGTATTTTGAATAAAATGAACAATTGTTGAGATATCTCTGAAACCTATATCTTCCAAATGTCCTCCTTGGCTCTAGTTGCAGACACTCATTCTTTTGTCGAAATTTTCAATCACTCTTTCACATAATTGGGGCTCTATCTCGGAGGTGGCGACTTGAACGGTTGGTGTAGACCTTACTTTTAACATACCCCCAAATAAAGAAGTTAGACGGTGTTAAATTGCACGATTTTGGCGGCCAATGGGTGTTACGAGTATGATATGATTACTTGCAATTTGAATTGTGTACGTTAATTCTCGTAATAACGAATTTAATTATTTTTTCCACCGTTTAGCGTTCCACGGTAAATTTCGTCAATTTATAGACGACATTACCAACCCTGTATATCAGCTGTAAAACAACAGGCCGTTCAAATCCTACACCTCTTGTTAAAAGACTCTTTATATAAAATAATGAATTGTCGTTTAATACTAATTTAGAATTAATTATTTTCAAATTACGAAACGACAGCTATTTTATTTAATTTTTCAGTTTGTATTGAAATATCAAATATTTTAAATTTACTATAAATTAATATTAAATTAAAAAACGGATAAGGAATAAATAAATAAATAAATGAATAATAAACGTTTCTGACGAGGTGAGTTATAATGTTGAAATAACATTACCATTCTCTGCAGAAAAGAAATATTTTGAAAAGTTCCGGTAAGTGGGCTCCCAAAATATCTTAATGTTTTGAATTAAATATGCTCATAAATATAACAGAGTTTCACACAATAATAACGAGTGACTAGATAGCAATGATAGATTTTCCAATTGTTATGTTTCAGAAGCTGTCAAAATTACCAACGACATCCAGCCGTCAAAGTATTCAGTAAGGTTTACCATTTCATCATGTATCGTTTTCCGCTTGCCGAACATGTAGTAATTATTAATGAATATTATCGAAATTCCAGCTCAGTTGTAAATTCGCATCCTGAATTTCGTCGTGAGGTCGGTCGTCATCATGACTTCAGTGTGCAGGCAATTCATCGCATCGTGGAAAAGTTTGAGCGTGTGTACACTTTTTTGGATCTTAAGGCAGTAACCAGATAGAGATTGAGTTCGCTAATTGACGAGGCCCATTTTTGATTCAGTGGCTATGTTAACAAGCAAAAGTACCATTACCATTGGACCGAACACAATCCACAAGTGTACGGCCAAGTATAAATGTATCCAAAAAGATTGATTGTTTGGTCCGGTTTATGGCATGACGGTATCATCGGACCTTATTTCTTTCGAAAAGAGGAAGGAGACACCGTTACCGTCAATAGTCTCAGGTATAGAGCGATGTTAACAGCTCAAAATAGATTATCTGAGCTGTGGTTCCAACAAGACGGCGCCAAGTGCCATACAGGAGACGTAACGCTCGAAGTTGTAAAGGAGAAATTTGGCGACTGGGTCATCTCACAATGAGCGTTTATCAATTGGCCGCCGTTATCATAATTTTTTTTCTCTTCCGTTCTTATCTGGTCACCCTTTAGAAGAATGTTGACTGTACGAAGAAGTAATTGATATTGACCAAAGGGGCAATTTATGCTGTTTAGAAACTATCAGATTGTTTAAGAAACTTTTCATTCACTATTGTTTATTGAATTTTGCTTGTAATTACGAATTTCTGATTTGTTGATAAGCTACAACATAGCAAACATTTTTGCAATACACCAATTTCAATTTCATCGTTCATACCGTAATTAATATGTAACTTAATCACTTCCTCTCAGTTTCCCTCAGTTGTGCACTATACTAAAGGTAATAGAAGATCGTTTTCTAAAACCGAACACTTGTTCATTTGAATTTCTACATGCACTACGGTACGTTTAGTCCGTACGTACCAATTCAGTTTGCCAACGGTCGATTGCGCAGAGAGTGGATTTAAGAGAACAAAAATGGTACGAAAGAGTAAATATTTTTGCCTGAAGTTTACAATGCCTAACCCAACTTTACATGGCTATGAACTAAAATGCTGTTGCATAAATTCCTTTAATTTTTTTTATTATGGGGTCGATAAATTTCAACGCACTTCGTGTGTAATTCTATTATCTAGGGTGTGATTGGCAAAAAATTCAGGGCATATGTATATTTGTTGAGTTTGTATATACTAGTCCGATCGTAATTAATTAGGTTCTCAACGTTTTTTATGGTTTTATTATTTATGGTTTAGGTTTAGGTACCTGTGTATGTGGCGTGTTTCCATTTATTTTATGGTGTTTGCCTGTGGGACTTTAGTTCATAGGTTTTAGGTCTTTGAAATAAAATTGTTTAAGTGTTTCATTTCCTTTTTTTGGTAATCACTTAATAAAATTATTAACGCCATACTTTTTATTCAACTACTACCAAAAGTCCATTACTTTTTTTTAGTTACATGTACCTAATTAGTAATAGTAATTGTTTAATTATTAATTACATGCAATTGTAATTAAGCTAGACCCAACGCATATAAATGATGGATTTGCTATTTGGAATCCAGTTTTACGAAAACAATAGCATTGCTCGAACAAAAGCTTATACAAATACAGGAAATTGTCATGGATTCATCGCGAAAAGGAAAAACAATAGGAAGTCAGGCCCGTAAGATCGTTGTTAACATGTATAACAAAAATTGGAATGTTTGAAATGAGTTTATGTTTGGATACTCCCATAACGTACGCAACCTCGCAGACTAAGGAGTTCACTGGAATTTCGGCCCGATAAATATTAAGGATTATCAAGGAATACGAGGAGAAAGGTGTTACTAAATCACCAAATAACACAACTACCAAATACTATAGACAAGCTTTTGAATACTATGCACAACTTTACTGATGGAATTTCATTACTCTTACCTATTTCGTTTTCCACCTTTCCTCAATCGTCCTTTTTCGCCTTTATACTTTAAGTTTAATTTTTATCTATCTTTCTTTATTTGAATGTTTTTTTTTTTTGGTATCTAAACTTTTTATAGTGTAATATAAGCTTAGCTTGTACAATTAAACATAAGATTATATCTTACTTGTACAATGAATTGTTTTAATAAATAAATAAAAAAGTACCACACAAAAACTAGAAAACTGCATTAGACGACTTTGATATCACAGCTATTCGGCGAATTATGTACAACTTTCACCTTGAGGAAAAAATTATGGTTACTTAAAAATGTTGAGACAACGGGTCCAGGAAGATTTGGAGCTTAACTTAAGCATTATGTCGCTACACAGGATTTTAAGAAGAAATGGATTTTCCTATATAAAAACGAAGAACAACCGTAAACTTATGTGCGAAAAAATTAAGTTAGACTTTTACGAGTTAAATATCTGAGCAAGGTGCGGGAATACAGATCAAAAGTATATGAGATCATTTATTTGGACGAGAGCTATATTCACAACTCACATACAAGACCAAGGGCGTGGACTTCGGGGGGAAGCCTTAAGTTTACTAACCACAATCCAGTACAAATACTACCTCTTCAACCAACATCGTTTCTCTAATTAAAGAGAATATTATGGTAGCAAAGAAAAAGAAAGAACAAACAGCGACTTACAAATAAACTCTTAGATGATAAATATGATGGTTCGCAAATCTATATAAATGAAGGCCTTAACATACTTCTCATAGAGAGCGTTACATAAAGCTGCAAAGCAAATTAAAATAAAAAATAATTTCAAGTCCAATACATATGAATAAGAAACATCATATTTTTTTCGCGTAGGTATGAAGGTGAGGTTCCTTTTAAAGTGAGGTGCTTTGATGACTTCAATCAATTTTAAAATCTATCAATTATTCCTAAATAATGAATCCAAATTACCTGTCTAATGCAAAAAATTATATGGTTTCTGCCATGTCTACTTTACTCATCCATCAATATATACGCAGTTTAAGAAAAAATTTTGATTTATTTCTAGCGCATTTGAACGCTTCCAATTTTAATGCAATTTTTATTGTTCTTACTAAACTATGAACTATCCAACTATTGCATTCCTGGTTATGAACCTTTTTTAATTGTAATAACTCATATAGCTGAGGTGGTATTGTGGTGTACATTAAAAAAGAACACGAAAGTGATTGTGAAGTTATAAAAATTAGTTTGTTGAGTGCCGATATTTTAGAAATCAATTGCTGTATATGTAGTGAACATTTTACGATTGTGTGTCTTTATCGTCTGTATAAAAATAATTTATGTATAAATGTTTTCCTGAAACAACTAAATGACCTATTCAAAGATCTAAAGATAAAACATTTATTGGTAGTAGGCGACATAAATACATATAGATATTTTGAAAAAAAGCAATGACACATATAACTACTTTTGGTTTAAAATCTGTAACTATGGAACCAACTAGAATCACAGACAATTCACAAACATGCATTTATCATATTTTTGTAAGGTTATCTTCCGATTCTGGATATAATCTATCTGCCGAAGTACTTGATCACAAAACCTCGGATCATTGCATGATTAACCTTAATATTGAAACAATTAAAACAGGAAATTCAGACAAGTATATCCCTTTTAAGACCCAAAATAAAATTAACTAAGTACAACTAATAGAGCACTTAAAGTATGATTTTTGGGACTCTGTCTATGCAGAAAGTAATCCCAGTATAGCATATGATCTATTTTTGTCAACGCTCAAAAATCATATAGAGAGTTGCACTACTAGTCTAAATAAAAACAGTGCACATTTAAAACGTCTTAGGCCATGGATTGACTTAAGATTACTTATAAAAATGAAAAAAAAAAGCTTTACATAAGAAGTGTAAAAGACATCCTGGTAACCACACGTTGAAAGATTGTTATCTTAAATTGAATGAAGAATTGAAGAATGAGGTCAAATTATGTCGGGATAAATACTTCGCAACCAAATTCCAAAATTGTAAGGGAAATTGAATGGAGAGTAATTAACAAAATCCTTAATGAATTTAATGTCACAAATAACATATCTAAGATTGACGTTGATGGTGTAATGATATCCAACCCAGTAGACATTGTTAATCATTTCAATTTATTCTTTACGTCTATTGCAACAGAATCGAAATCTTCACCTTCCTGCAAATACAGCTTCAATTGAAATATTTTTCCAGATGTAGTTGAAGATGTTTCATTAAGTAATAGTTTTGTCTTTCAGCCATTTACACCTGCTGACATCCATAAGTGTATCACGTCACTTGATAATAAGGACTCTTGCACCTCCGATGGTATAACAAACTGTCTCTTAAAACGTATTTCTTTTTATTTTAATTGATGTTTTAAGTTATTTGTTCAACTTGAGTGTTCACTGCGGTAATTTTTCCTCATTTTTGAAAAACGCCGAAGTCATTCTTCTATTTAAGAAAGGTAACAGAAATATGCTAACCCATATTTTTTACTTCCTACATTATGTAAACTATTTGGAAAACTGATGAAAAAACGTATTATATCGTTTTAAAAAAAAATTTTTTTTTAGAAATGAACAATTTGGCTTTCGTGAAGGACGATCTACTGAAGATGCTATTCTTAAGCTGTGTAGTGAAATTATTGATAGTTTTAATAAAAATAATCCCAATCTAGTACTCTTAATAGACATGACTAAAGCATTTGATATGGTTAATCACGATATTCTTCTTAATAAATTATTAGAGGATTTAGAGGTATAATACATAAGTGGTTTTCGTCCTATTTGTCCAATAGAACACAACGAGCAAAGCTTGATGGATTTTTAGTAATCAGTTGAAAATGAAAATTGTGTCCCTCAAGGATCCGTTTTGAGACCATTGTTATTTTTAGTTTATATCAATTCATTGTTCTACCAAATTCTTAGTAGTCATATAGCAGCATTTGCTGATGACATGGCCTTAACATACGGCACTAAAAGTATGTTTAGTTCTTCAATCAAGATACATCAGGACTTAAGTATACTACGACAATGGTTCGCTAAGCATGAGTTACATATAAGTAATAAAACCAGACCCATGATACGAGTATGTAGCCAAAGAGAAGCCTATCCACTTGCCGGTGATACCGTCTTTCATTCGAGCTGTTGCACAAAATTATCGTTATCTGTTCATACATGTGATAATGGCAACTTTAGTAAATATTTAGTGTGTAGTCCAAGCTACTTTAAAATAGAGGGTGTTAATAGCTATAAGCACAGATAATAAGTCTATATATAAATAAATTTATTATCTGTGCTATAAGTATCTAGGCGTATTAATAGATAAAAACATGACTTGGAAAGCGCACGTTGAGGACTTAAAGAAATATACTCGTATGTAATCTGTGAATCGTAAAATATATCTGTTAGAGATCAATGCCCAAAAAAAGTGTTGCTTATGTTTTATTACGGGTTAGTGCACTCCAAGCTCAGTACGGCAGTGCAAGTTGGGGCGGTACTTATAACAGCACATGTCAAGCTTTATATTTTGCTTAAAAATATATAGTCGGAATAATTTGTAAGCAAAACCGATTAGCTCACTATATTGGCCACTATTAAACCTATTATATATTAAACTTCCAATAAAACATGTTATTTATATTTACATGTTCAAGGCTTAAGGTTTTTTTCATACGAAGCGGATACAGCGCAAATATGAGAAGTTTTAACATATACAGTTTAAGATTTATTAATGTCTAACATTCCAAGATCTTAACAAACTCATTATTCGAAACTTTACACAACAGCACCAATGCTAGTTACCAACTTACCAGCTGAAATCAGTCAGATAGTTCAACGCAGTACGTTTCTCAAAGAACTTAAAAAAATTCATCTTTAGTATGGATAGTTCAGAAGTCAAAGTTTTTGTTGACTCAAATCTCTAATATATTTTTCTTATTAAATTAATGGTACATACTCGTATGTACGAGTAGTACAGTTTTCTATTTTTTTTTGTCTCATTGTTATTTATTATTGTTATTATTATTACGTGACAGCTTATTGCTTTTGCTTCAATATTTTTCATTCAATTTATTTCTTTTCTTTACTGAAGGATCATTCGCTTCTAGTTTTCTCTATGTAGTACAGAATGACATCCATTCTTTTTCTTAATTATAAATTAAATATAATATAATTCAATAAATAATTCGATGTAATTCGATGTAAACTTCTATAAAAAAGATTCTATATATCTGACACACCTATGAACAGACATGGGAAAGGCTACAGGTGTCTTAGAACGCCGTGTGAAATTCTTTAATCACGCAAGGGGCCTGCTCGTGAACCAACTAAATCGAAACCCATGCAGTGTCTACCACTTAGTGATTTATCTCATTCGCTAGCACGAGTAGGAAGGAGAATTTCCGTCAAATTCAAGGGCCTTATCCTTAATTGCTTCCGTGAAGGCCACGACTCTGCTCACTGTCAGTCAAGATTCCGATTCAAAATTTGCAAATTACGGCACCATGACTTAATTGCTAATGTAAATTGGCCTTTGGAACCAACCTTGACATTTCTCATCTAATTTTCTACTTCAAACTATAATGTCACCGCCTCGCATCGAAATCCACTTATTACCAATCATTCTGTTAACTTCAACTAGTTTCTGATACAATCTTTTTTGCCTATTGCTGTTGGTAAAGTAATTGATAGCAACGGAAATGATCAGGTGCTCCAAATTTTGATCTACTCCGGATCACAAGTCTCCTATATAACTGGGTCTTGTGTCCAGAGTCTACCGATTAGAGCAATTGATACAATTTGCTCAGAAAAATCGAGACCGTTGGCGTTACTATTAATCTCATCGTGCTATAATTCCAATATTAATATACAATATAAATTCCATACCCAGAAAGGGTATGGCATATCTTCCAAGGGGAATTTGTACATGGCACTCAAGGTTATCCACTTACTCACAAAACAGCTTTTTGCTGGGTATTAGTTGGTGGATTACTCTCAGATAAGGGAATTAATATTCAATCACACTACACTCTTGTAGACATTGATTCAACCTTACAGGTCCTTTGGACATTCGAGGAAGTCAAACCGAAATCTATAACTTCCCATGCATCCAATCACGTCAAGGTACATTTGTATAAAACCCACCGAAAGGACAAGATTCGCCGACACCTCGGTGGTGCTTTTCTCGTTTGACGGCAATGGAAAAAAGATTTCCAAAAAGCAATGAACTCTTTCAACTTTATTCTGAGTTCTTAAATGAATATTTAACTTAGGGAGATATGCGTAAAATACCTTCATAAGAAATCAATAAACTCAAGGTATTTTACCTTCCACATCATGCAGTACTTACACCTGACAGTTCTACAGCTAAGCTCTGTGTCGTATTTGACGGTTCATTCAAGAACAGGGATATGAAGTACATTGTCAAAATGTTTGGGTTGCATATGGAGATACTGACTTCTGAAGAATTGTCTGGCGCCCATCACAAACAGAAGCACTAGAATATTATCGATTATGTATGATTACATATGTGACATCGTGCGCTCCCTATCTATCGGTTCGAACCTAGCGGCTCGTAACTTGATGCAATTTTGGAAAAAAAAAAAACATTATCAAATTGAACGACTTAAAAAAGTGCGATTTCAGTTAAGCAAGTGGCAAAGTAATTGCTGCGAACTCTTTGAAGAAGGTAGACAAATAAAAAGTGAAAATGTGTATTAATACCGTCGCGGATTCGTTGGTAAAAGTACTTGGCTTGCATTGGAACTCAAAGCTCGATTTTTTCTCGTTTCATCTTAATATAGTTCCTCTGATGAACCAGTCACTAATCGTCAAATTCTTGAAGAGGTCGCGTGGATTTTTGACCCACTTGGGTTTCTTGCCTCATGTGCTGTGCAACTTAAAATCATATTTTAAGAATTGTGGTATTTAAAAATTAACAGTGCAAATCATCTGATAATCATATTCCACGGGGCATAAGGTAACACAACTTATTGCGCTTGACTTTCACCAATGCTTGCCTCATTCTGGAGTTCCAACGTTATTTTCACTAATCCGCCAGGAATATTGGTTACATAAATTTGTGCTTTCGACAAAGAAGTTCCACAATATCGCAAATCATGGGAAACCTGCCGGCGCAACGGTTTCAGGCAAGTTGACTCTCCACTCACAGTGGATGTGACTATGATTGACCCATTTTTATCAAAACAAAAAAAAGCGACAAAGGTAAGTTATCTAAACACTGAAACATTTCCCGCTGCTCTTCATCGTGTTGCCGCGAGCCCAGGTGAGCCATCGCATATGTATTCGGATAATGGAACAAATTTCCGAAGGTCTGCCAGGTTCTTGTCCGACATACATCGAACCACCTTCTCTGAATATCGAAACTCTATATATGCACAGTTACTTGCATACGACGCTATTACTTGGCATTTTATTCCCCCCTTAATACCACATTTCGGCGGTTTGCGGGGGGCAGGAGTAAAAGCTGTCAAACAGCATCTTCGTTGCATTATCGGCTCAGACCTTCTGTCTTTTGAAGAATTTTACACCCTCGTAAATCAAACAATGATTTAGTGGTTCAGACAATGATTAGCCAATTTCATTCTAGTTGAACCACATTCAGCTCCGTCAGAACTATCGCTCGAGGTACCTCAAAGTTGCCTACAATCTTGGAGAGCCCTTCAAGCGAAGATCCAGGGCTATTGGAAGCGCTGGAAGCTAAGAGACCTCTATGGTTGGAACAACATGAGATTGTCAGATGAACGACTTGGCCGTCATAAAGGAGCAAAACCTACCATTGGGAAAATCTAGGAATACATCCAGGCAAGAATAGACATATGAGGGTAGTCACCCAGAAAACTGCGAGCGACAATTTTTTTCCGACCAATTCTCAAACTGGCAGTACTCTATATAAACTGAAACGTTGTTCCAGGAGTGGTAGAATGTTTAATAATCTTTTCATTCACTATTGTTTAATGAATTTGGCTTGTAATCATAATCACTTACGAATTTCTGATTTGTTAATAACTTCAATTTCATCTGTCATATTGTAATTAATGTCGTATTCATTTGCTTGTTGACAGAGTAAACAAGTTAAACAAATTCCACTCTTCTCGGAGCATCTCCTGTACCCATTTTAATTGGAAATCTATTCTTTTGCTGAGCTATGTGGGTCCTGGTTTTACGAACTTGGAGCAGTACAGGTTGCCTTCGGGCGCTAGCTAAAGGCTGAGCTCTCACAGCATGTAAAATTGCATCCTCTACTCCTGCATCGCTTCGTCCCAAGGGCCTTCCGTAATATTAAATAGAAGCCGAGCCAATATTAAAAGGGCTCTGATATACATCTGGGATGGGCACATGTATTTGGGTATCGCTGTTCGTACACCAATCTCGTCAATAAAGCGCTTCCAATACAGAACATAATTCATAGAGATATAAAAAGTGATACCGACAAATTTCTTATAAAGTAATGACTTTGAGAAAAATGTGAAAAATTCGAACATCAATTTCCCATAATTTTGAGTTTAAGGAGGAATACATATGCATTGTGTAACATGAGATTTTCTATTTTCAAACACTTCAGTTTTGAAGCTATTGTACAATATTTTAAACGCTTAAGTATTTAAGGCAGTTATACCATTGAGGTAACTGAGAGTTAAGCCCAAATTTTCAACACATTTGCAAAGGTTTAGACTTATGCGATTCAAAGGGTTGATGCAAATACTGATTCAAATCATTTGGTGCAAAAGGTAAGCTTGAAGCGAATTTTAACCTCGCTTTGTGGTAAGCCGGTAATAGGCTGTCTATTTTCGATGAATTGAATTGAGGTACAATGACGAAACTTTGCCAGGACATCTGCCAAATGAAACGTTTTTAGACGTTTTACTCACTGCTAAATGATATTAGAAACCATAAAAGAAAACCAAAGGCGATGCTAAATAAATGTTAATGATAATTATTACTATGTTAAAGATGGGACATTTTACATCAGCTAACATTGCCCAGAAGCTGATGTAATATTTTTTGTATTACCTTCTTCTATTGCTATTTCTGCCACCAGAGCTCTAGAGAAATAGCCTTCAAACTTTAAGCACAGGACTGGCTCTGTATACTTCTCAGTCCACCCTCAAGCCTACCTTTGGTCAAATAAATTAATTTATTATTAAATAGGAAAACACACATTCTTTTTTTAATAATTTATGTACTCATATTTAATTCGACGTGTTGGTTAACTGCTTGAATGTAGACATGAAATATCATATAACACCATTCAAATGTCCACATTAGCGACTTATCCAAATCTCATGATCGACTAGTTGAGCAATATAATTATTTCTGTTTAAAAAAAATGTGAGGGGTTTGACAGTCTATAAATACCGGCCTCCTACAAAACCCACACGAGCCAAAAAGAAACCCTAGTTATTGATTCCAGTAATTTGAGATAAAAGAATATGTAACTAACATGTATGTAATTAGTTTTTACTTAATACTACCATTCCCTCTACTCTTAGCATTTAATATGCTGAGGTTATAGAAGCTGAGTAAGGTCAATGACTCTCTCGAAGTTCTCTAGATGGACTCTCTCGAAGTTCTCTAGATGAGTCCTGAAAACAAAGGATACTCACTTCTTATTCTACGTCTCCCTTCTTCCTGGCTACCTGGCGAAATCCGGATTAGCTAGCCTTCCTCTGCTACTCGTCAGATCCCCTATGGAATGTAAAATTTCTAAAACAAAATTCGAGACCGGTACTCTTTCAACACCGTACGGTAAAACGCGTCAGTCGATTATGTGGGCCCTTTCCATGGTGGCAAATTAGAAAGGATGAAGGCCAAAAAACCGGCCACATCATCCATCGTCACAGCCTGCACTCGCGACTAAAATTTTCAAGGTCTGATTACAAGAGGCAAGCTGCTCTGGGCGCTGCATAACTTCAAACCATATAAGTCTGCCGGGATGGATTGTAAATAACTACCGAGCTACAAATAAAGCTACAAATATTCTCGGATATCATCCGAATAACATGACGAGCTACGTAGAAATGATCCAGATTCCCTTGTCATGTTTATGTTAATGTAGTTTTAATTCCCAATGCCAGAAACTTATCATGTTATTCCAGAGGTCACAGATCTTTTCTTCTGAAAGCTCTAAAACGAAGTATTCATAAGCAATCAAGAATTGTTCCACAACTTTTGTCAGGGGCTCAACGTAACTACCATAAAATAAAGTCCGTGCAAACGTTTCCATATCCACTGACTAGCCACATCAAACGATCCTCACATCATAGAGAGTACAAAATGGTCGCGTTCCTGGACATAAAAGATATCTTTAACAAAGTCAACACATCCACAATAACGACTGCGCTGTGGATGTGGGACTTTCGCTAAAAGATGTGTTAGCAGAGGCACGCCACAAGGCAGTGTGCTATCACCCCTTCTCAGGAACTTCCAGCTGGAAGCGAGTGGTAGTAAAGTGGTTGGCTATGCGGGTGAGGTTACTATAGCCGTCCCAGGGAAGCATCTCAATACCATTAAAGAACACTTACTGCAAAATCTTAACATATTAACCTATTGGGCGGATCACTATATATTGGGAGTAAACTCCATAATACTGATCTTGTTCTCTTTTCCAGGAAATATAAAATTCCAATCATATACCCACACTAAATCATTGCCACCAGCATAGTCTTTTTCCGATACAGAACAATATCTGGGTATTATTTTTTAAGGGAAACTAAACTGAAAACATAATATTCAATAAAGAGTAAAGAAAGCTACAGTAGCTCTATTCTCTTGTCTCTTGCAAAAACGCCATTGGGAGTAAATGGAGCCTTTAACCTCGCATTACCCACTGTACTTACATACGGGGTGGTTGTCTGGCGGATGGCTTTAGACAATGCATTCAAGTGTAGCAAACTAAGCAAGATCCAAAGGACAGCATATCTGTGCATAAGCGGAGCCTTACGTACTGCTACCTCCGCGGTTCTGGATATTCTGTTTCACTTGACACTCCTCTATATAGTAGGCAAGTGGCTACTAATGCAGCTATTCAACTTAAAGCGACTACACAATATTGGTTACGCTAATATTCTTAACACACTATGAATACTTCTAGGGAACATCGTCTACATAATGCCGCAAAATTGGTTTGACAAAGCCTTTCACGTAAACATCCCCTCTAGATCTCACCGGGTGGAGAATGTTTCAATGCACGACAAGTCATTCCATTTCTATACGGTATGGATCTAAGACTGATAGCGTTAATGGTGCCGGTTTTTTCTCAGGTAAGCTTAACCTAAGTCGCTCCTTCCGTCATACAGGTGGACATTTTGGCGATTAAAGAATTCGTGTCCTGTTTGAAGAAAAACTTGATATCTGCAAAGTATATCCGCATAATTTCGGATAGTCAGGCTGCTATCAAATCCTTGGACTCAGTCTCACAAAATTCTATAACCACCCCTGACTGTCCATCATCTCTCAGGGAGATAGCGGAGCATTCAACATCTACCTACGTTGAGTGACGGGGCACGGAGATATTCCATGGAATTGTTTGGCCGACGAACTCGCGAAAATTGGAGCCACCCTACCTATCCTACCTGAAAAAGGCATCATCGGTATACCAATCGCTGCGTGCAAACTAATGCTAAAGCTGGATGCTAATTGAAGAACAAACCTTAGGTGAACTGTTGGGTCAACATGTTTAGGGACCAAACAAATCTGGCCAAAGATGGTTTTGAATCGCTCTAATAGTTTGATCTTTCAAAATAAACTGTTTTGTAGGCAAGCATGCAACAAGGCTTGCCGTTTTCACAATGGACTTCTGAGGAAGCTGCATGAACGATGAGGGGGAGGAGACAATCTCTCACCTACTCTGTACATGACCAGCCTTCTCTCAAAGAAGGGAACTCCTCTTAGGAACTATCTTCTACAATGATTTGAGCGATCTAGAGAAAATAACATACGTAGACGTTAACAGTCAACACGCTTCGTCTTAAGCGATCTAGAGAATATAGACGTTAGAAGTCAACACGCTTCGTCAGAAGATCAAATAGTTTACAGGAGTAGGAGGATTACAGATCCACGGGGCAACACAATGGGCCATTCGGCCTAAGTGGATTGGTGTTCGACCACCCAGTCGTACCAAACCCTAACCTTATATTACATTATGCAGAAATAAATTTATTGCTACAGTTATTCAGAAATGAAAATCGATATATCGACGTATCCAATATCTATTAAAAGCAACGATATTTGAAATAATTTTAGCAGTCTTAAAGTTAATTTTTCTCTTATTTACAACTTCAGATAAATATTTATTTTTAAACATTGGTTGTCAAAGCGTACGAACTCTATGAAAATTTGAAATATATATTAACAAAGGAATTTTCATTTCAACTTACAAGGGAATGAGTTAACTGAAGTGTCAAAATACTAGAACATGACTGTATTGGGTACAATATGCACTACGTGTTATTGATTGCTAACATCGTCATTGTCGTGTATGCTATTCTGATTCAATAAATAATTGTTGTACCCATATAGACAGGTATCTATGTTTTCAAGCATATCAAAACAAGGTCGATAAAAATGTGTTATTCTGTGTCCTTATTTTATTTTTTTTTCTATTCAACTTCTGTAGAAATACGATATTCTACGATGAATCAATCAATAGACTTCTTTCTACACGTATAATTTGATATGCACGTATGCATGCATGACTAGGTATCATTTATTTTACTTCACAACTAATTATGACACTAAATGAGTTTATCGTGGTAATTTTAATTAAATGCTTGAGTATGAAAATACCAATAAACCTGTAAAAAAGAGTGACGCCTCTATACTCACCTATCACTAAATTACGTAAGAATAATAATTTACTCGTATGTTTATTATAAATATAAATACGAGGTTGCAATAACTGATGTTCTCATACTTCCAATATACATATGTATTTATGTATGTTTAGTAGAAATTTCTTCTTAAGATTAATATGCTACTGCTTCATAAACTATAGATATGAACAATGATTTCACAGCAAATCCAGTTCATTGCATAACGTAAAAAAATATTAGTAGTATATGTTTGTAGGTATACTCGTATGTATATATGATTTACTCGGTTAACTGTGTATACTTTTGGAAGTTTTACCACAAAAATTAAAGAGTACATGATCAAGGCCTCCACTTACTAATTTACATCTCTGCAACTTGTGGCGTACATTCATTAAAATATGTTTATTCTTTTTAAACAAAAAAAATCAACTTTTGCGCATATTCAACAAAAAAATTAAGACTTTTTTTTCTTTCAAAGAACCTAACACTCAAGTGGGTATTACTACACCTAAAATGTCTGAGCACGTGTCAAGTTTTTAGGAAGATGGGACAGGGAGAGAAAGAAAGATTTTCGGGCTCAATGGTTATTTCGCTCCATGGATGGCATCCAATAGGTTGCTTAAAATTAGAAATTTGTTGATCTCTGAACGCAACTTTTGTTTATACTATTCATCAAGACAATTAATTAGCGGCCGATGTAACGTTACCAACATTTCACAATTTCCCAGCAATTGAAAACTAGTGGATTTTCTAGTTTTTATATTGATAAACGTAACTGAACCTAAGGAAATGAAAAAGCACCTACCAAACGTTTATGCAATCAATCGATTCCATACCATTTCCAAAAGCTAGACATCTCTAGAACGTCGTGTTTGTCAGTATGAGATCGTATTGACCCAGAAGATATGGTCAGATGATATTCCAACAGCAGCCATTTTAATGAGAAAATTTACGGATTTGTGTGGTTTTTATGCTGAAACTGTCATTGGCACCTACTGTCAATGGAGTCAACGGAGATCGCTTTCACTCTATGTTAACCAATTTTTCTTAAGATAAGTCGGAACTGGAAAGGTTTGAGGATATGTGGTTTCAAAAGGACGGTGCCACTTACTACTAAGTGGGTACCACAATCGACTTATTTAATACGAAGTTTGGTGATCGTCTTATCGCCCAGAAATAACCCCACTTGTGGGGACATCACAATAAGCAACTGATCAAACGAATAAAACAATTCAGTGTAGCTTTGGATTATGGTTTAAAATCGTTTTGCCATTCATTTCGATTTATTTATTAAACTTTCGATTTTTAGTTTTTATATACATGTTAGTAGGTTATGTTTATTCCGATTATTAATAAATTTTTCAACTAATTTAGTTGAATACATATATTTTAATACTTGCCCGCACCTATTATATAGAAATTACATTATGTAAATTATAATTAATTATTTACTCAAATAATCGATACAAACAGGAGAGATTTTTGTACAGAAAACATTATAAACACAAAGCTGTGCAAAATAATTTTTTTACAAAATTTTATTCTCTACTTTGACATGGATGATAATTGTATACCTGGGATTCACTATATTCAACAAACTTAGTTTTCGAAAGAATATTCGATGCTGGTAAAAAACCTTTGGACAACAACAATACAGATGATGGTGGATTTTACAACAATCACAATTCAAGAACACGAGACACATCTTTATGCTTTAAGTGATTATAATTAAGTTTATTTAAATGACTAATCGAATACAAAACAAACTTTGTACTTTTCAATTGCAAATCTGCCTCTCAACTCAAACTTTCTTTGTCTTTATACATTTATAGTCAAACATCGAAGAAGCTCCGTCGCTCCTAGATTTGGGGAGCCAAACTTCAGGTCTAACAAGAGAAGAACACCTGTAGTTCGACTGAAAGTATTTACTAGAAATGGCTCTTATTGTTTTGGGGGATCGTAAGACATCTAAATAATAAGGTATATGTAAATCTTAATTAAAACAATCGTATTTCTGTCTCCCTACATTATTTGCAACAGCGTGTTCTATGATATTAGTTGTTAAACACAAGCAAAAAAAATATAACGATAGCCACCAGTGTCATACATCACACTTATGTGACCAAATTCTCATTTAACAGATCCTATGCCACTCATCCTACTTAATACAAAGCAATTGATAGGGCCGCGGTCCACCTGTGCCCACACTAAACCTCAATCAAAAAGCTGGTTTGCTGCTGTAGCCAAGCTAACATCGAAACGAAAGTCCGATTAAGCATCAGACGCAGCTTCACCAACTAAGAACAACATGCGAAAATAAAAATTTAAAATTCATAAAATTTTCAATCATAAACCTATCTTTTAACTTAATCAGGTTCTAGCTTAAAATAAAATACTGTTCTTAATTTAAATTAATCCTCAATGGTAATGTGAAAATTAGCCAAATAAGTTATTATTGAAAGAAATTGGAGAAAAGTCATATACATATGTGCATTTATATTGCACTTATATAACATACAATCTAATGAATCCAGTGTGCACACCTGATCTGCAGCAATAATCAAAGTAAGCACTTTTTTAATTAATAGTACAATAGTCTAAATCCGGCAATTCATAGTGTAGCGATTATGTTTTGGCATTATTTTTTTAACCACATAGATGTAGATAAACATATGTAATATAGTTAGTTAAGTTAAAGTTAAGCTGAAATTTAAAACTTCATATCCCTCTGTAAAGACAAAGTGTCTATTATTTAAAACTAGAGGGCTCCGCCCTTCAGGTGAAGGAAAAATCATTTTATTATGATATATAGATGCCAATATCTCACTTCTAAACTTTCAAAACTTTTGCTTATTTTTTTCAGTTTAAAAAGTCTTTGAAATTGACGTGTTTAATTATTTAATTCATTAAAATAATTAACAGTTTAACAAGATCAACTTATTCACTGCAGAAGTCTATGTCGAACGATTTTGCCTGAAAACAACATTAGAAATGTGAAGCATAAAAACTGTGTTCAAGGATTTTAAAAATTAACCCTCGCTTGTGAATTGCGTCAGCACCGTATTTGGATCATCAGTCATCTTTTCATATAATATAATTAAATGAGATAAATGCGCATGAACATGCACATTTTTCACCCTGATTTTTAGACTTCATCAGAGTAATTAGTTTACTTGCAATTGAGTCTGCTTTTCGGTCAACACATATTTCCCAAAATAAAAAACCTTCATTTTCCGATACCACTTGCGCCAACATACCAAAAGATTACCATCAGTTATGACGTCCGTAGTTTCGTCCAACATTACAGATAAAAAAGATGCAGTATTAAGCGTGTATTTTTCGGCTTCCAGGTGTAGGATATCACATCGCCCTTTTTCTTTAAATTCCGTTCTTGTGCAATGTTTGCATTCACCACAAGGTCTCCTGTCGAGAACCAGGACGATGATGGATCTCGTAATCGAACTGCTGCAACCGCTGGAGCCACCTGGCCATTTGACCCTCGGGTTGGTTAAAGTTGCACAGCCGAGGAATAGATGCGTGGTCCGTCCGTAAGAGAAATCGCTGTCCGAAGAGGTAGTGGTGAAGATAATGGGTTGCCAAAACTACGGCAAGCAACTCCCTCCTAGTAGCGCAATACCTTCGCTCGGCTCGGTTCAGCGTGCGGCTATAATACTCAATCACTACCTCTGAGTCTCCTTGCTTTTGACTAAGCACAGCACCGATACTAACGTTCGAAGCATCCGTATCTAGAATAAAAAGATCTTCTGATGTGGGAAATGCCAAGATTGCGGGAGTAAACAATAATATCGTACAAGTAGACTAGTGCAGTCTTCCACGTGAGTCCCCGCAGTACTTCATCCATCACCATCTCAAACGTCGCCGGGATATTACAGAGGCCAAACGGCATGACGTTGAAGTGCCATAGCCCACTGCCGTTTGTGAATGCTGTTTTCTCCTTGTCCCTCTCATCCATTTCTACCTGCCAATAACCGCTCTGAAGGTCAATTGTGGAAAACCATTTCGCACCCGCCATTGTTGAAAAGAGGTCGTCCATGCGCAAGAGGGGGAAGAGTCTTTTTTAATCACCTCATTCAATTGTCTATAATTCACGCAGAACCTTTATGAGCCGTCTTCACTAGAACGATCGGTGCTGCCCAGGTGCTATTCGAACGTTCTATATCTCCCCTGTTGCTCATATCCTTAATGAGCTCCCCCATCTCTTCTCGTTTGGCCATTGGAATTCTTCGTGCGGGTAGTTTAATGGGTTTTGCTGTCGCAGTGTCGATTTTATGTCTTGGGTTTCTCGTTCGTCCGAAATCCTCCGGTCCTTTTGACAACATTTTTTTGAAATTCAACAATTTCTCAAACTCCTTCAGCTGCTCTTTGGACAAATCGGGGTGCTCTTCCTGCAACAGATCACTCATTCCTGCCACTTTGCTGTACGCGGAGTTTTTTGGAATCTCACTTAACTCTACCGATTGCATTATTCCCACCACAGTGTTTCTAGGTAGAACAGTATCACGTGATGAAACGTTAGTCATCCTTACGAAGAACATTTTGCCGCCAGGGTCGATGAGGCTTCTTCCGATCGCTATTCCTTTTGGCAGTTCAAAACGTGGCGCAGGCTCCACAAGTGCTGCCAGTCCTTTTGCAGTCGTCGGTCGGTTTACTTCATCCAGGGCTTCGCTTTCGGCTCTAAGGGTTTCGGACGCCACAAGTGTTACTAGCTATGATGCTGATCCAGCTGGCAACTTTATAGGATGCTTTTTACCTTTTACTTCAATTGTCAATTCTTCAAAGTCTAAGTGGCACGTTTGCTTCAAAAAAAAATCGATTCCTAAAATATTTAATACTTCGTGTGGCTCTATAGCAAATCAATGAGAATATTCCTTATTGTTAATAACTCCAAATCGCTCCTCCGGAAATGCCTACCAACTTTATCGCAGAACCGTTTGTAATATTCGTATCGGAAAGATGTTTCGCTGCCAGTACAGATACATTCACTCCAGAGTGTACAACAAAAAAGCTTACTCGGCCTCCGATAAATCCTTCCAGAGAGAGACTCGCATCCCCCATGGTGCCGATGCAAGTGTGGCGAAAATCACGTTCTTCCTTAAGGTTGCCAGCTTCCCCGGCATCTTGGAATCGGTTTAGCTCTTCATATCTGCAACTCGTTGTTTCGTATTCATAGTCCGTTGTACTACCCACGTCCGTCATTGTTTGTTTAGAAGCGCATGAATTTTTAACGGCGGATAACCGCTTGTTGTTGCCACCGTGCTTTAGTTTTTTGATGTCGTTGATGAAGAACTGATTTCCACCATAAAAACCTTCCTTCGTTTGTTCCGCGCACTCGGTTACTGGGCCAGATTAACAGCATCCATTAAAGTAGAAGGACGTCCGACAGTTATTAAATCCTGGATGGAGTCATTCCTCAGTCCCTCTATAAACTGGGTGACCATGACCTCCTGTACGACATTTGCTGGACACCCAGGAAGAGCAGAAGCTACCAGTCACTGAAGAGCTAATGCAAATTCAAAGAAACTCTCTTTAGGCAACTGCACACGACATCGCAGCTGAGTGGAGCTAGATCTGCTATTTTCGCAGAATCGCTGCCGCAATAAACTGACTAGTGCTTCGTAGTTTGGGTTACAGTCCACAGGTAAAGCGCTCAATACCGAAAATGCTTCTCCTCTTAACTGCATCGCTAACACGTTTGCTTTTTCTTCAGGTGTCCAACTAGTACATCTTGCGGCAATCTCAAATTGCCGTTGGTAATCTGTCCACGAACCGGTACCATTGAACGGCTGTAAGGCCACCGGAATAGTTGCCCGTACGGGGAAAGATTGAGATGCATCAAAACCCGATGCAGTGGTTGGAATACTAGGCTCCTTCGGTAAAGCTGTAGCCGTCATCCGTGTCACCTCCAACTCGATGTGATGAAAATCGGTAGCTTGTCCCCTTGCTGCTACTTTTTGGACACCTTTATTGCCGCTAACACCGTTCGAACGACATTTGGGCGACGAATGCAGTCCCTTGTTGAGAGTATTGGTAAAAGAGAGACAGCTCACCATCCGTTCTAACTCCTCGATCTTCTTTTCGATCTCCAAGTTCCGAGACGCAAGCTCTTGTTTCCATTCGGATAGCCTCTGATCCCAAAGATGGCTTTGGCTTGCCATATATCCCTGCAGCATTGTGCGTAATGACGACGATTCACTTGAGATTGAAGGATTTGTCTTCCTTTCTGGCGCGACTTTTTTTGGATCCATTCCGCTTATTGTGGTTAGCTATCTATCACCTGACACCAGTGTAACGAAATTCGCCCAGACCTAAGATAGCCGAACGAAAACATCAGAAATTTAATCAGAGATTAAAATGAAACTACGAAAATTCTGGTTCCCGAGAGGTAAACTTTTCTTTATTGCCTTTTTATTTCGTTCGTTCAATTTTAATTTGTCTTGAATGTCCCTGTTGCCTCGACTGCTAACTCGTAACTTTTCTTTCTTCCCAGTCTTCTGTCCGTTTTATATGCCTCGATTCTTTTTTCTTTTTTTTTAAAGAACTTAACACTCAAGTGGGTATTAGTACACTTAAAATGCCTGAGCACGTGTTAAGTTTTTAGGAAAATGGGACAGAGAGAGAATCCATGGGTGGCATCCAACATTTAATGGGGAGAATAAATTATAAGTGTAATTGGCCTTGTTGTTGTATGAGAGGCAACCATTCGTCTTACGTGAAAAAGTTGCCTGAAAAAATGAATGTCTTTCGGACTAGGCTGGGATTCGAACACCGAAACTTCCAATTTGGAAGCCAACACACTAATACTTGAGCCACGGCCACCCGCTGTTTGTCCCGCTGTTTTTCTTCTGTTTGAAGGTCTCCATCCGTTGTAACATCTTTAAATCCACCGCTCGTTCACAGACCACTCATGGTTGGAGAAGTTATACGTCATAGGAAACGGCAACTATTTTCTTCGTTGACTTTGTTCATTTTTTTGCTTCCTTTTTATGTGGTGGTTTTTTCTTTTCTATATGGCTGACAACTTGACATTTTGCCATATTGAATGCGAAACCGTGTTCGACAAACAGAACAACTCATCAAGCTGTCAATATCGGGTGCGTAAATAAAACGTGAAGTAAGCATTGGTAGGAGTTGTTTTCTTTTAATTTTGTAGCTTTCTTTTTTTTATGTTTTTCAAATTCTAAATCTGATTTTGCAACAATATGTACAAAATATAGAATACCCGTGTAATCATGTGTTAAGAATATTACGAGGGTTTAATTAATTATAATTCTACAAAGACCACGAGAAACGGGAGTGTTCCTGGTGATCTCTATACTCAGACTATATTGATAAAAATAAGGTGATTAATATATCTTGCTTATATGTGCAAAAGTCTGGTGCGCACATTGAAAAATGTGCGATGTCCTTTGGTAAGCAAGGAACTAATTATTTTTCGATCTTCGCCAGACGCAAAACTCCAACCGATAATCTAATTGCCACACATCCCCAACTGACTGCGTGCTGCTTTGGATTGAGAAGTTTTAACATCCAACTATCAAACTCACCTGTAAGACTAGTGTAAACTAGAATTACAAGGATGTGAAATAAAAATTAAGGCTCTGAAAAGAAACTAACAAGTTTTTCATTAATTAATTAGTAACTATCTTTTTGAAACTGTATATTACAAAATACAAAAAAAAAACAATGTCAAGTATTGGGTCTATAACTTAATTCGTGCGGTTTGCTAAGAGATGACGTAACTTGTATTTTTCCATTAGAACATATGTTCCATATGTCATCCATTTGAAGCGTAAACAACAATAATTTTTGTTCAGTCAAATATGTCGAACTTTGTGCCTGAAAAAGTGTTTTTGCGGGGAGTTCTTCTTCATTACTTTAATATGAAGAAAAATGCTGCCGAAAGTCATCGTATTTTGGTGGAAGGTTATGGTGAACATGCGCTAGCTGAGCAAACGTGTCAAAAGTGGTTTGCACGATTTAAAAGTGGTGATTTTGGCTTGGAAGACGATGAACGTCCTGGGCAGCCAAAAAAGTTTGAAGATGAAGAATTGGAAGCATTACTCTATGAAAATTGTTGCCAAACACAAGTAGAGCTCGCAGAATCTTTGGGTGTCACTCAAGCAGCCATTTCAAGACGTTTAAAAGCAGCTGGATATATTCAAAAGCAAGGAAATTGGGTTCCACATGAACTCAAGCCGAGAGACGTCGAAAGGCGGTTTTGCATGTCCGAAATGCTGCTGGAACTCCACAAAAGTCATTTTTGCATCGGATTGTTACTGGTGGTAAAAAATGGATCCATTGCTGTATTATGAACTTACTAAAACTGGGTAAAAACATCAATGGACAACGCTACCAGACACAATTAATCCGTTTGAAGAGAGCAGTAGCCGAAAAACTCCCGGAATATGCGACCAGGCGCGAGGCAATAATTTTCCATCATGACAACGCTCGGCCCCACGTTGCTATTCCGGTTAAGAACTATTTGGAAAACAGTGAATGGGAAGTCTTACCTCACATGGCTTATAGCCCATACCTTGCCCCTTCTGACTACCATTTGTTCCGGTCGATTCAGAACGCCCTCACTGAAATACGGTTCTCATCAGAGCAGAATATCAAAAATTGGCTTGATGGCCGGCGCAGTTCTTTTGGGATGGGATCCACAAATTGCCAAAAAGATGGAAAAAAGTCATAGCTTCAGATGGGAATACTTTGAATAATACTATTGTACATGTTTTTCTTAAATAAACGTTCAAATTTTGAAAAAAAAAACCGTACAAATTAAGTTATATACCCAATAAAAAAACAATTAAGTCAGAATTTTGGAAATAATTTGAATAAATGGGCGCTTATGTATGTATGTAAGTCGAACATTTTAATTTTTACTTAAAATGCAATGAACCCGGCAGACACACACACGGATGCTGCTAAAATATGTTACTGTAGAGATGTAGTTTTATTTGCTCACATAATTAATTATTAAAAATATTATACATTGGTGAGGGGAATCGTAAGATGAGGTACTTAAAATTTGAACGGTAACAAAAATTAAACTATTCTACTTCCGTAATCTTCTTTCTTACGATAATCATTTTTGGTTATCGGTCTTTGAAGTTACAATAATCTTGAGCACAGAGTGTGGCTCAATTATCTTTATCCTCTAGACCTGGACAGACGCAACGAGTCCAATTGACACAAATAGAACACACAGCCCAACTTTGCTTGATGTCAGAATCGAAGAATTGACAGCAGATGTTCTTACAGTTGCAATTGCGATATTTGCTGCTCTAGTGGCTGTAGTTAACGCTAAACTCTCAGTTTGAGGAATATTTATTTTAAATGAAGGAATTACGTCACTTTCATAGATGGCTAAACCCCGCATTTCCTGAACTTATTTAAAGGAGTTGTGATTGAAGATTCCTGTATGAAGGTTGTTCCAAAAACTTTTGCAACAGCCAGACTTAACCTCCTTTCCTTGATTATTGCGGAGCCAAGCTCGATTTGATTTAATTCGATAACAAACAACAATATGGTATCAGACTCACTTGTTATCAGAATATTTTTGTCGTATAAGACGGGGATCCATACCCCACCTTGCCCCTTCACAGCCAATAGAACAAAAAAAAATGAAATAAAAATAATGCACATGACAGATTTAACACAGGAGTTCGTACCTATTGGCGAGGTCACTAACACACGTAAACAACTTTGAGTTGAGTTGGAACTGCTATACGAGTATTTATTGCAATAGATACGTTCGGACTAAACTTGAAAAACCACAAGGAAATTGCCCAAAATCACTTTTTAACAGAAAAAAAACGTGGTTTAGTTATCAGCGCACACTGATAGACATCCTGATGGCGCAACGTCACCGGCTAAGACAATCGCTATTTTTCAATGAGATCACCTCAAAAGACTTATTATTCCGTCTTTCCCGCCATACCGTCTTATCATCGTAGGTATAAATTCCCAATATTGCATTAGGTTTTGCCGTCAGTAGGGTAAGAGGTTTAATTAAAAAAATAGAATTATCAATCTCTCCGTACTTTACAATACTCGCATATTTCCTTCCATATTTTTTTAATTGTTAATACCTTGAGATTATTATAAAATTTATAAATGTTTTAAATTAGAAAATAAATAATTTATTTTTCACAGTATGAGTATTTCTTATTTTGTATTGTATGAGCTGTACCGTTTATTTAGTTTTAACATTTGATTCAATACAATTACAATTAGTGCGAAAATAGATTTTCCACATAAAGTGTATTGTACCTGTTCTACGAGTAGTGAAGGTGGATATGTGACACAATCTGAAAGCTTTGGATTGGCTGCGAAGTGCGGAACAAGCAGATTGGCCCTATCCAAAGAACTGACAGTTGGATGAGGTGCAGAAAAAACAGAGTTCTTTATGTTTTTAACGAATATCCAACATGGCTTACTACCTTTCTGATACTTTTGTATTTATTATAGACGTTTCTAACTCGTTTTCACTGTTTGATTTTTCTCAGTTTGATTGGTCTTGAGAGATCAACAGCCAGCTGGCAGCTTAAGTCGTACCATGACTTTTATGTCTGTCCACATATTGACTTCGAACTTATGTTGAAAAGCTCTTGTCTTCAGTCCTAGTCGAAATAAGCCATCCATGGTAATTAATGACTCATTGGTTCGCAGAATCTAAGGAATAGACTCTTTTAATTCTTTAACCTTTTCAATCATATTTTTGTAAGACTCTTTACATATAATCACTGTATTATGGCCCGATATTATGAAAAGATAAGTCCCAGTTCAGTAGGGATGGAGTTATAATTTTATATGAAAAGGAATTTAGCGAAAAAAAAAGAAACAACTTTCTTAAATTTCTTAAAATTTGGAGTATGGTGTTGTTCTTTTACAAATAACTTATTGATGGGATATTGTATTGAGGGGGTATTTGCTTACTTTTTTTCCTCGTAAACTCATAAATACATAGAATATAATTCGATTTTTGGGTTTACTTTTTTTTTATCACTAAAGATAGAGGTTATGGTGTGGTATGTCAATTGATAGCTCCGATCAATTTTATTTGAAACAACGTATTTGTAAGTTTTTTTTTGGGGGCACTCAATTCGACAGTCGTAGCAAAGCTCGACTTTGTAGTAGCTTCCCAAAACGGTATTCAATTTCGAATTTGTTTTACCCAGTAGAGTAGCTGAGTAGCCTTATGAGTTCTCTTTTGATCTAGTGATCTGGTAGCAGTAATATTCTTCGGGTTCGCTTTGCCCTTTTTTCCACTTAGTTGTCTTTTTTATTTAAGATGACCGTGCAGTAACAGTCAGATTTGATTTTGCTTTGCCAAGAAGTTCTCCACTGCAGTGAGTTATTCACTACCGCCAAAATATGTGATATCTAAATTTCTTAAAACTGGTAGCTTAAATAAAAAATACAAGCTGTGTTTCGCCTCATTGGAGATAATTTTTCACAATGGGGGTTCGAAACAAAAGAGATAATCCTCTGTGAACGACTCTTAGCAGTAGATTTTCCCTAAATTATTATGACAAAGTTGTGCTGCATCTTAAATATATGTTGTATTTCATGCGAGGTGTGACATTGAATACCAATTAATGGAAAATCTATTTCGCAATTAAAAACAATTGTTTTTTCTTGAAGTTTAGTTGTGTTGTTCTTCAGAGAAACATTGATTCAGAGACATTATTATTGTTGGAAGAACTATTTCGCATCAATATAATAATAATAATATAAAAAATAAGCACACTTTTCCGAAATTTTCCCAAAAATTTATTAAAAACGTTTTTAGAAATGTTGTGCTTGAAGACCAGTATCTAGAAAACGAAACTATGGGTGGAAATAGTGTTTAACTATTAATTAATCATTGATCAAGTGGCTATTAAACGAGCCCAGCCTGGTTCAATACATACATGGATCAATGAATCAGATTTCAAAATATATGTATCCCGAACCGTAGCACCCTGTATAAACTGTTTGCCTGGAAGATATTTTAATCAATTCCTCTTTATATGTACAGATACTTGTTTTCTTAGGCGAGAAATTGGTGATTGCAGTTCTTATGCTGCGAACTTCAGACAACTTTAAGTTTTGCCATCATGGTCAAGAATATCTAAATAAATGCGTTTTTTAATTTTTTTCTTATACATACATATATGTATAATGTATATTGTATATTTATATCCTTTATAACAGTATTGCCAAACATTTTGTAGTGAATAATTTTTCTATTACACATAATTTTATAAACCCACTATTGTTCAAATTATTACGTATCTTATTAAATATTTATAAATGTCTGTTTCAAAACTATTCTATTTTTGCTAGCTTCTCTAGGGAATTGAAATACTCGCGCTATTGTGTCAGGTAATCATTAAGCGCAATTTTTCACTGCAGTATCAAAATAAATAAATTTAATCGATAATAAAAATGTTGCAAATGAACCAAAGTATTCAAAATTAACTTCAGCACGAGTTTAATTGTATTGACAGCTACGGTGGAATAAGCACACCCTCATAACTTTCGATTTGTAATATTTTTTAAAGACTTTTCAATCACTGCTTTTAAATATATTGTTCATAATTATCGTACATAAATGGATCATAAACAATTTTAGACAGCAATTTATACCTGAGGAGGTTGTTAACATAAAGGCTTATTTTGATGATATTGCTTAAAAATACAATAGATAACTCTTATAACTTAACTACCACCTTATAGGCTGCTCTACTTTGGATATTCACGTTAGTTAGGCCAAGATTTTGCAGATGTCTTTGAATTTGAGTGATCCAATTATTTTTCTGTTGGCTATTTTTTTGAACCTCTGGTACAATCTGAGCATCTATTGCTTTCTGAGATGGATTATAAGAAATTGTGCCCGATCAAAATCGGTTTCTTAATGTGGAGACGTTTTTGAATGCGGGTACTTAGACCACCTTTTGTCACATCCGCTAAAATATGTAACATCTGCATTTCTCTAGGTTTCATTATACATTATACAGCGTCCAACATTGCGATGCGTATGTTTAATAGACATTTTTTCTTCCAAAATATTGCCGAGTTTTGCCAAATTTAAGGCAACCTAACTTATTCTATGTGCGATGTTGCTATCGAAAAAGTTGAGTAGGATTAAAATCATTGGTATTTTGGCACGATAACTCCATATCGACTTTCAGAAGTTGAGTTTGCGTTTATATCTAAATACGACTGATTCGTATTTAGTATTTAGAGCTTTTATCCAATATACAGGGTGTCCTCTAATTCGTTAACGATAATTTGTGAAATGATTCCTGGGTATATTCTAGGAAAAAAATCGTTCTACAGTAAGGGTCTATCTCTAATGCTGACATCACTTATCGAGGATTTAAGGAAAGGCTTAATTTGATATATATGTTAAGAAATTGCTCAGTTAATACCAATGGCAGAAACTTCGTTGATGACTATAAGTTGCTTATAATAAGTCGGCGAAAAGATAACAAGTACTCGTAGTTCCGACCTCGTTAATATGCTGCTTCAATAGAAAATCTTGCACTATATCAAAAAGCGAAATACTTTGTAAACTGCATTGGTGTACTCCAACTTTAACTTGCAATTTTCTGGTTAATCTTGCTGTGTATTTAACATATCGCGTACCATTCTTATACATATATTGATATGCCCCGTGTACACACTTTCCAATAAAAAAATATACTTTAAATTATATTATTGTTCTTTGACCCGATCTGGGTTATACGGCCTGGAACTTTGGTATCCAGTTCGAATTAATGAAATTGATAAGAAAAATAATATGAGAATAATGCACAATCACAGAATCGATACAAGAGAATAAAGAAGCGATACAAATGAAACATCGCTACAAACAGTCTTAAAAACTTTATTTGCTAAATTTTAATTGAAGCTAAAAAGAAATTTTGATTGTGTGATGTCTTGAGTACATTTTGAGATTTTAGCCCAGTCCAAATAATTTATCTGTGCAAATTTTTTCGACAGCTTTTTCCAAGTTGATGAAGGCGATATACAAATCTTTCAAAACATTGCGATGTTTTTTAATCATTATCTGTAAATATTATCTCGTGTCATTTGTCGACCTACCTCCCACACGCATTGACTATCATAGAGTTACGAGAAAATTGCGTATATTGCATCGTCAGCTGTCTGGAACTCTCTCATATATTTTTTTGTAGTATGGGACATTATCTTCATCGTTCGGTACATATTGCGATTCCTCTTATAGCTTCCTAGAATAAGAAGGATTTGGCCTGTTTATTTTGTTAGCATCTTATAAATAAAATTGCAAGTCATTTAAATCCATTATTTTTGATTATCGTCCAATTGTACGCTCATTGTTTCATTGTTTTGTTTGCTTCTCTAACTTCGTTTTTCACTCATGTAGGTTTAACAATGCCAGCAAATGTGGTGACGGATAATTTTGATATGGATATGTCTTTGAGCAGGGGTCAACATTTTTTTCTGTGCGTCGTTTTTGCGTTACCGTCTTTTTTTATCACATATCGCGCTTATTAAATATTGTTTCTCAGCATCATTTGTTAGTTACTTCGTAACGTAGCGAAATCCGTAACGTGATCCATGTCACTGTTGGCTGCCCGGAATGTCCGGGCGTCCAAAATCTGGTGGCATGACTTACGTCTAACGTAATGTGATAAATTCGATTTAACGTGTCATGATCCAGAGACCGCCATTTCTCTTTGTGTATATTAAGATGAGGAAACCGTATGCTTGCTATAGTGATATTTCGACTCTCCTAAAGCCAATATGAAGTCCGTTACGAGACGTGGTGTTGTGTAGCTTACCAACTATCCTACCAAAAAATATCCGCTTTCCTATCCTGATGTTAAAATCGTACTAGGGGATTTTAACGTTAGACTTCGGACATTGCTCATATGTTTATATTTTTGTTGTGTTTTTTTTTAAGAAATTAACGCCCAAGTGGATATGACTACACTTATGATACCAAATCACATGTTAAATTTTTCGGAAAATGGGACAGAAAGGGAAAGAAAGAAGTTTCGGCTCAGCGGCAAGACTAATCTATTAGTTAAAATTGACTTGATTTTTTATTTAGGCAACCATTTTTCGAACGAGATTTTGGTTGCCTGAAAAAAAGTCTTGCGGCCACGGCTGGTATTGAACCCCGAACCGTCCGATTATCTTGTCTTGTCTTGTCGAGAAGCTCTTAGAAACATTCTTTAGCGTCGTCCTTGTCTTCCGTAGTGGAATTTGTGCATGTTAAGGTTATGTTAGCGAATTTAGTCTAAAAAAGGCTATACATGGAGAGTCCTTAAGACGGGGCCTAGAAGGTAGTACGGGCAGCGTTTTGTACTGTCCCTTAACCATACCTCGAAAAATCGAAAGGTATGGTGCGGTACAGAATGGGTAGGTTAATGGTTAAGCGTTCGACAAAGGAAAAGGACGAGGAGGAACCCCGCCAAGATGATGGAAGTGCTGCAGATAAACCTGCACCTAAGAACGGCAGCACCAAGATCAACATCACCAGACAAGACAAGACGTCACAGCCGTACTCATACAAGAGCCCTGGATCAATAAAGACAACAAGATTCAGGGTCTTAGGCTAAAAATTACGAGTTGTTCTACAAGGCAGAAAGTAAGACATGCATCCTTATCAAAACCAAATAGTGGTATTTCTTTCGAACAATTACAGCTCAGGAGATCTGACAGCGGTAACCTGCGAAAGGGAGTGTGACACACCAGACTTCAGCCTACCTCCCCTATGACTCCGAGGTTGTGATCTTGGAGAAGCTAAAGGACTTGACAAAGTAAAAAACTGGATGCTGTTACTGGGCTGTGACGCAAACGCCCATCATACACAATGGGGAAGTGGTGATATCAACCCAAGATGTAAGTGTTTGTACGATTTATTTTTATCTTCCAACCTCAATATTTGTAATAGAAGGAATTTACCCACCTACATGGTGAAAAACAGTCAGGAGGGGATAAATATCACCCTAGCTACAAATACAGAAGCGTTAGAAATAAGGGAATGGAGAGTATTGTCGGATCACCGATGGATACGCTTCAAGGCGAACTTTCAAAACAGGGTATGTAGTTTTCAGAGAAATCCGAGGTAGACTGATTGGGTAAGATACCGCAATTCAAACTCCCAAATCTCAACGGAGTGGAACTGTCCCTTTCGGATAGCGCGAAGTATCTGAGTACGATTCAGTAGGAAAAATTTGGGGCTTAAACCTGCTATGCTGTATTGGCTGTGGTGGTAAGACCCATACTTACAAGCAAGCAGTGTCTTCCAATTAGAGCTTCTGGCTTTCTACAGGGCGGCTGATGAGATATCTCATCAATATATCAAATATATGAGATATATATTTTGAAGACAAATTCAACCGCGATGGACCCGTTTTGTTGCCTAGTGTCTGTGTGATGATATATCCATCACACCTCTATTTAACGTAACCTTACCTAACCTAGTCTTGATAGTCATAAGACGCTCGCTCATGTGTCGGAGGCTCAAAACTTCTTCCATCGGAATCCACATCAATCAAGAACATTTTTTAATGTACTTGTACGTCCGAAGTACGGTCGAGGGTAAACTGATGAGCATTCATAGGGAAACGGGTGCTACGATTAAAGGTTTGAAGAGCATTGGTAGTAAAAATAGCGATAGGCAAACGTGAGATGGGAGACATTTCGTCGGTTTTTGCGGTTATCAATTGACTGGGTGACATTAGCATCATTTATCAGTTTTATCACACGGTTTTGAATCCTATCTACTAGCAACTGACCAGATGTGGACGTTGTACTTCAATTTTGGGTGGATAAATGCCTTATCAATTGCCGCCAGATCAGAGGGGATGAAATATTACTTATATTGCTTGAGGAAACATAAATATTTCACAGCTCATTTGGCGACATCGAATATGCGGTCATTATATAGTTGTCATTGACACACATACCGAGAGTGGGAAGTTTTTCGGTTTCGAAGATGCAAGTGAAAAAAAACGTATATATTTATGTACATATATTTATATATTTCGTATATATACATTGTGTGTATGTAGTAGATGTAAGTAGGTTAAGTAGATTAAGATTTATTTTTAGGTAGTCTGTAGGCTTTTAGCTTTAAGTTTTATAAAAAAAATACAAAAATGTCCATTCACTAAGTTTTTACTTAAAATTTATTTTCTTAGTTTTAGTATTAATTAAAATAAAAATAAAATTAGACTGTAAGATACGTCGAAAGACATAGTTAAAATGTTAGGTTTAACTTAGAGTGCCCGCATGGGGTCAGTAAGTTAGAATAAGATAATTTTAAGTGAATTAAACTAATTTTTAAGCGTATTTTTGTATAGCTTGTAAGTGTTAATTAATTCAATGTAATAAAAATGCATATATGCTGAACTGGAGCAAACTGGAGACCAGTTAAAACTCCTAACGAAGGTGTTATGAGTAGAGGGGATAGCACATCTACCTTATACTTATCAGGTGAGAAGTTAAAAATAAGTCTAGTGTGTTGCCGGTATGACTAGCAATTAGATTTTATGATATTTGGAAAAACCCGCACTACAAAGGCTGGTATTTCTTCTAAAAATAAATTCAGCAATGAAGTTTCTTCCGTTAGTATTAACAGAGCAATTTACGTTAACATGGATCAGGATGCACCCAAGTAAGCCTTTTCTTAAATCCTCAATAAATGATGTCAACATGGGAGATAGATCCTTGCTGTATAACGTTTTTTTTTCCAAAAATCATTTCACAAATTATCCGTGACGAATTGGAGGACCCTCTGTATATACGTACGAGTATTTGCAGATACAATAACTGAGACAATCAAAGGAAGCCCGGTTTTGGAAACGCCAAGTTTTGAATTTATGCTCTCATCGCGTTGCCTATTTCGTCTTACTGTAATAGAAAGTCTTTGTACTAACAAACATGACATGGGTTTAGAAGGATTATATATGTCAATCGGGATCAATTATAGAAAAAAATCATTTACGAAATATGTATAAGCAGATTTATTTTCAATTTTATACAAACTATTCCAGCATCGTCCAAGAAAGCATAAGAAATTTCGATGCTCCTTATTCTATACTAATGTTGAAATCTAGTACAGTATCTGGAAAAATCTAGAGAGAAAGAAGCGAGTTGTAAAAAATGAAAAATATGAGATTTTGTGTTCTTGAGATAAATTAATAGCAGCAATGGTGGTGTATCGTTTACCGTAAATAGGGATATCCATATCCATTTGCAAGCAATTTTTTCAGAATTTTCGCCATGAAATATGCGAAGTTTGTTTCAAAATAGTTAAGTTTTGACCAGAAGAAGTGCCGAATGCGTTTTGCACATTCTATGTGAACAACAAGACAGCTATGATGCTGCCTCAGCTCCAGCTTGAAAATAACAATGATGAATGCTATGATGTAAGGGTAAAATTAATACTGATGAATACTTAAACAATATCTACACTTCCGCGTATTTTGTAATCAAACCGGCTATCCTTATAGACGCAATTTTTCTGTAAATATCTGGTTAATATTTGAATTTTTTTAAAAACTACTAAACCATTTTTTCTTTTTGTGTGCAGGAAGAGTTTATTTGATGTTATTTTCTCTGATTAAAATATTTAAATAAGATTTTAGAAGATAGTTAGTGGCTGTACTACTCTAATTTTTAGATATATAGGGTTTTCTAATAAGGACGTGGAAATTTTTTTTTTAAATAAAACGCAAATCATTTGAGATATTTCAAAAACTTTATTATCGGCTTGAAGTACAATCGAAACATTTATGAATAGAACTCGACTTTGTTCATATGGTCGATTATTGGACCCAATTTTCAACGACTCGGCCACACATTTCGGCCGAAACGGCCGCTAGTTCGCGTTCAATGTTGGCTCTGAGCTCTTCCAACGTCGTCATCGTGTTGGTATAAAACAATGACTTAACGTAGCCCCACAGAAAATAGTTAAGCGGCATTACATCGCACGAACGAGGCGGCCAATCGACTGACCCATTTCTTGAGATAACACTCTCACCATACTTACTCTTCAATAATTCGATTGTAGCGCGTGCTGAGTGGCTTGTGGCATCATCCTGTTGAAACCACATGTCGTCCAAGTCCATATCTTCATGGCGCGATAACGCCGACCATTCACAGTAACGTTACGATCGTTATCGTCGACGAAAAAATATGGCCAATAACGCAGCCAGCATGCAAACCGCATCAAACAGTTATTTTTTGTGAATGAAGTGGTGATTCATGAAGCACATGTGGATTTTGACCCGACCAATAACACATATTTTGCTTATTGACGAACCCATTGAGCCAAAAATGAGCTTCGTCACTGAAGATGATTTTGCGATGAAATTCATCCACTTTGGCGCATCTTCTCCAGAACTCAATCGGAGAACGTACGTCGCTTCAAATGGTCCAACGGCTTCAATTCTTGAGTCAGCTTGATCTTGTATGGGTGTAAACCAAGATCCTTACGCAAAATATGCCATAATGTGGTCTGAAAGATGCCCAATTCTTGAGAACGCCGTGGAATTGACTGATTTGGATCGTTTGCTACGGACGCCTGAACGGCAGCGATATTTCCGACACTTCGACCAACCCGTTGTCTCACTGACACGGCAACATTACACAGCGAATATGCAGACACAAATTTTTGCACTAAACTTGTTATTGCCTGTCTACTATGGTGAAAATTACGACCGAATATTTCAGTTAACGCTCTTAAAGTTGCAGTCACCGACTCCGAATTTCGGTAGAAAATTTAGAATTTGCAGACGTTGCTGGTTCGTGTACTTTACCATGATGAAAATGTTGAGTTTACTGAATAAATTGCCAGTGACAGTTTGATGATTAGTGAAATTGTGCGTTCACAAATTAAATTCAAAGTTGTCAAGTCCCTGTTGGGACTTCATAGTGTTACCCTGTATATATTAGCAAATTTATTTTAAATGGATTTTCTGATCCTTAAATGAACTTATTTTGGATGTTATTTACTTAATTGCAGGACAATACAAGAGGCACAAAATTCAATCGTATTTTACAACATACCTATTAAGCCTCTCAGGAATATAGCACAATAAATATTACGAAGAGTTTTCAATGTTGAATTGCTGACATTTTAATTGCAGCTACAGCGATATTAACGTGTAATTTAATCATTTGAATGTAATAATTTTCAAATTATTGAAGAACTGTACGATTTTCTATTCTTAGATATTGTTAATGAGCAAGTTTGAAATGATTAGTTCAAAAAGCTTTTGTTAGAATTATTACTTAGATTTTGTGTCTCACAAATCTATATAGTTTTAGTCTGTCTCATAAAGTTCCTATGAGAGTTACTTTAATTAAAAAGAAAGATAAGGTGTAGTGCGAAGAAAAACGAGAGAATGGGAGTTAACTGATACGACGCTTCCGAGACGCATGGTAATTATTATACAAATTTCCTGCAATTATTTATGTTCAGCATATGAACATCTAGTTTAAATTGAGTTTACCAAATTATCATATATGCATACACGTTAAAAATTCATTACACTCCTTGAATGCAGAAACGCCATGGCTTGATATAATAAGAAAATAGCGCAACCGACATCCGCTTTGACAAAAAGAGAAATCCAGCATTTAGCTTTCAGGATTTTCTTTTCTGCACTACTCTGTTGGAATGGTTAAATCTCTGGACAAAGACCAGGGATCCACGTTCGAATGATGCTGTTAATGACTGTTTTATGCCTGACGCTTTGCATTGTTAATGCAAGTGGAATGTCCTTTAAAAAGATATCCTGTTAAATACATTCAGACTTAAGATGACGACAGTAGTAATAAATAATTAATTTACAACTTTCTGTTCTGGGATTTACGGACGAATAGTTTTAAAGACAGGAAGTGAAAATGAATCGAGATCGCAAGGCAAATAGTGAGGTTTCCTTGAAACGAAATGAAAGCAGCCATGATTTTGACCGAAATGCAAATGGTTTCATTTCTTTTTGTTACTTTCGGATAATTAATATAGCTGGCTCTTTAAACCGACGAGAACATCTTTATTGAAATGTATATGTATTATTTGCTCTAAAAATACGGCAGTATTTTTTTTTAATTTATGTAGTTGCAACAATTTTATATGAAATCTAATCCTTAAATTCAGTTTTTGCTTTTTGTTTCTTTTGAGAAATATGTTTTCAATTTTATGAAAAGAACAGTTAAGTGTTAGAAACAAATTGGTAAAAATGTCCCGTCTGTTTAAAATAAGCGCAATTGAAGACTTTTTTAATTTACGAAATGAAGTATACAATTAAATTTTCTTATAAAGCGAATATCCTTCTCCAAAAAGGAGGCTACAAAATGTTTTTGATTGGATTAACAATACTAGTGTAGTTCTCATATTTTTGGCTTCAAAACTAAGCATATAGTTGAAATATAGTCTTCATTCATCATCACACCTTAAATAATGTACGCACCACATTTTTATTGGCGGCTGAGTTGTCATTATTCCATTGGAGTTTCACCGAGAGCAATTGAAGAACGCGAGTTACGAATGTAACAACCGTCCACACATTCAGCAGTATAATTCCTATACAACTTCAACCGCCGCACCAGAAGATCAACAACATGAACACTTGAGAAGTGTTATATTAAATACTAATATATCAACAATATTCCATACGACTCCACAGCCGCCACCATGGAAACCGACATCTTCAATAATTAGTACTTCGACCAGGAGCGGGAGAGGTGGGATACCCACAGTGTGTGATATTTTTTTTTTCCACTTCACTGCACTTGTTTTGTTCTTTTTTTTTATTTATTTATTTTTTTTGCCCAGAACACGATAATTAGCGAGGTTGACTTGTGCACTCGTCGGTTGTCGACTCGGTACTCCCGGTACATTAAGTCAATTTACACTAATAATTTAGTGTCCCCATTCAATGTTGGATGCCACCCGAAATGCCATTTTCCGAAAAACTTAACACGTTCTCCGGACTTCTAAGAATAGTCAAACCCTCTTAAGTGTTCTGTAAAAAAAAAGAAGCCATTCATTGTAATAAAGTCGATTTATCACTTCCGTGATAACAAAAAAAAACGCGAACGGGGTGGCTGAAACTCCCCCCAACTGTTCGACTGTAAAATAAAACACTCCCATGTTTATGTTACGATAGACATTTTATTTATGCGTTCTAAATTATGTCGGCCGAAAGACTGACTCCCAATTCACCTTTCTAGTTCCACGCCACTTCGCAACGTTCAGTCCATTTTCCTGACCAAACAATATCATCCCACCGTTAACTCGGCACGTCCAATATCCGATTTATGCATTCCCACAGGTTCCCATGCAACAGTTACACAGCCCGTCCAATGAGATCGTATATCGCAGATCATTGGAGCTTGTTCCGTGTTAGCCCTTTCTCCTTCAGAAATCTAGGTCCCATAGATCAGGGACGTCAGCAATTAGCGGCTCATAATTCTTAACTTGTTGTTGAAGTTTCTTGTGTCAACACTTGTTTGATCTTATGAGCGGAAGGTTTATATTCCCACTAACCTTTCGCCATATGACGTGTGCGACGAGTTTAATGAGTACCACGATTGCACCAGACGGCCTTGCTGCTTTCGTTAACTATGAGCACTCAAAAAGGCTCTCACACCTTTAACGGAGCAGAGCTGAAACGACAAATTTTTTCGTCCCTAACGTGCTACCATTGCCAGTGTTTCAACCTCCTACTCCCTCTCGAAATAACATTCACAACGTAAAAGGACTGCGATCTATAACCCAAAACAGCAAGACAGCACTTGCGCCAATCTCACGCTTTCCCATTTGAGGTCTACACTCTGACCGAAACTAATCTAATTCCCCCCTAGTTTCAATGTTTTACGAGACGACGATCTTACCCGTCCAAAATATGATTCGCCTTGTCGGGGTGGCCGTGATGTAGTGGTACTAGCAATCGCTCCTCACTCGTAGGGTTAAGGTTCCATGGTGCCCATGATAAGTCAGTTTTTCATTTGTGTACAGAACTCAGACAGAAAAATTCTGAACTTGGAACTCAGACAGAAAAATTCTGCGTGTGAAGGCATAACACTGACACGTTGATTTGGCTGTTGTAGAGTTTCGAGCACAAAAAAATTCTGTGAATTATAACCTTCGAATCCCTCTGAGTGAAGAAAAAAACTCTCCGTCCTATTCGGACTCCCACCCTTGGAGAGCGAATATCAAAACCAAATAAATCTGAGTTTCAAGCCACTATAAAAACAATTTTTCCTTTTTCCTCCTTCTACCTTTCCGTCCGCGCGCCGGCAACAGAAAAAGGGTGTTAACCCCTTAGGCGCGCGTGAATTATAAAAAAAATCCTACTGGCGCAACCTATCGAATGCCACCAAGTCGCTATCGATGCAATTGATCAAATAATTAACTTATCTGATCCTCTCGATGATATCATCGTATTCGGCGATTTCAATCTACCTCAACTGCACTGGACTCAATCAGATGATGGATATTGTTTTTATCGCAAACCCTAACTCGAGTAAAGAATGCCTCTTCTTGGATGAGGCATTAGTTAGTTAGTTGGCTCTGCAACTATATGGGTAGGTATTTAGACCTCATTTTCACCACTGATCATATAAAGACCTCTGTCTCGCTCTGTCGCCTTTCACAGAATTATTCAATTCTATTTTTCTCTATGTCCCCTTTTTGAGCAATATCACTCCTTCTACGAGCCCACCGTGGTATTAGCGTAAACTTCGCTCTTTACGTAACAAGAGGAACAAATTATGTGCAGTTTTCCTTCGATACAATTCTTTTGCTGACTATTCCAACTACGAGTATCTCGGGTCATACCTTCAATTCGCCCAGCTTTATAACGTTCTCTACCAGCGATACCTTGTTAGTGCGCAATCAAGGCTTATAAACGATCCTAAGTCTTTCTACCAACTCGTTAAATACAAAAAAAAAAACTAACTGTTTTCCTCCATCCCTCGCATACGAAAACATATTGATGTAGCTACTCGTATATATGTATGTCACGTATGGAGGAATGCTGTTAAAAACGAGGCTATTCAGTTATCACCATTAGATAGTGGTTGGTTGTTAGAAGACAACAAGTACTTCGTCAAATGGTTCGATGGAAATGTCGCTCCTAATACATAGATTAGAAGACATTTTACTTAATGACGAGGATAAAGAAGATGTATCTGATGATGAAGATACTTAAACTACCGATTCATCGGATCAATCTGCTGAGGAATAGAAGTAATGAATTAGTTTTGATTTATTTCAGTTGCAATTTCAAGTTTAAAACATTGAAATACTATTAGTTCTTACTTCTCAGATCATAGTTAATAGTTCTTATATGATAATGTGTGTTGCTTTTCCAAAAATAGAACTTTTCGATAAAAAAAGGAGAAATAAAACCAAACGACTATCTTTCGGTAATTTCTACGTTATAATACTGTGATAACCACTCAAATGTGAGCAGCGACATCTAGCAGAAAATGTCGAAACTCGAAGATTAGAAGGTTTCGATACTGGATTAGCAACTGGAGAGTAGAATCGAATTTTCTAGCAAATTGGAAATTGTATGGGACGCTGGATGGCGAGGATTGTTCTCGAAGTATGTCATTCGAGTATAAATACCAGCATCCCAAAGGTATGCAAATCAGTTCCAAAGTTGAATTTGAAGTGTTAATTAGAAGAAGTGATTAAGTGGTTTAAGTAAAAGATAAGAAAAGTATAAGTGGTTGAGAAATTGAATTGTACTGAGAAAAAGAATTAAATAGTGAATTGTAACTGTACTGAATAAAGGGATTTGTATCGAAAAGAATAAGTTCTATCATTTGTACCCACACAAACATATTACATTGGTGTCAGAAGTGGGATAGGACTTATTGTGTGTGTAAAAAAAAAAAAAAAAAAAGTGTTTTCTGACTGTTTGAAAAGGCTAGAATGGGTCGAAAACTATTGCAGTTGACCCTCGTCCAACTCAAATCCGAGTTGAACAAGAGAAGCCTCAGCGCCAGTGGAGGAAAAAGTGACCTGGTGCTCCGACTTCAGGAGGCTTTGAACAACGAGGGACATGATCCTGATGCATATTCCTTTGATGTTGACGAGGATGTTAAAAATGGACGAACAAAAGAAAAATATGGAAGAACAGAAGAACAGTCTGGAACAAAAGATGGACGAACAGAAGAACAGTCTCGACGAACAAAAGAAAAATCTGGAAGAAAAGAAGAACATTCTCCAGAACAGTCTGGAACAAAAATTGGACGAGCAGAAGAGCAGCATTGAACAAAAATTCAACGAACAAACCAACAATCTGCACGGTCTTCAACAGAAAATGGATGAACAAAAGAATAATCTGGAAGAACAAAAGAACATTCTCCAGCAAAAATTCGAAGAAATCGATGACAAATTTGAAAGAATAGAGAAGAACGTTGATGACAAATTTGATAGAATAGAGAAGAATGTTGGCGAAAAATTCGAGGAAATGGACAGCAAAGTTCAGCAACTGGCAAAAGAGCTCGACACAGTGCGAAAACAGAAACTGCGAGAATGTTCTTTAAGCGGTCCAAGGAGAAAAGATTTGAAGCCTCCCTCATTCGATGGCCAGACCTCATGGTCTACTTATAAGAAGCAGTTTGAAATGGCTGCCTGTGCAAACGACTGGGACAATGAGGAAAAGTGCTTTGCCCTAACAATGGCCTTGCACGGTCCTGCAGCAGAATTGTTGCAAACAGTAGATATCGAAAAGCACAAAGATTATGTGACTTTAGTACAGGCTATCGAGAAACGGTTTAGGGATAGCCACATGCAGGAGGTCTACAAGGTCCAATTACAAAGCCGAACGCAGCAACGAGGAGAAACACTTCAGCAGCTCCAAGCAGACGTGAGTAGACTGGCACATCTGTCATACCCCACCGCAGGCCAGGAAATTATCGACGAAATGGCAAAAGATGCATTTATCAGGGGAATTGCAGATTCGAAGCTACAGTCAGCAGTAAGGATGGCCGGGAAAAGAACCCTTGCTGAAGCACTTGCCTTCGCTCTGGCGATGGAAGCAGCCAATCAGGCTTCCAGGGGAACACATTTCGTCAGGGAAGTAGCATCTGTCGAATGCTCCTGCACAAGAATTAGTGCCGAGGAACGAGATACTCGACGGGATAGACGAATAATGCGCTGCTGGAATTGCAATAAAATAGGACACCTTCAAAGGCAGTGTAAAGAACCGGTGCGACGAAAAGACTGCCCTCACTGTGGTGACAAGAGAGGAAGAAACCCGCAGAAACAGCTATCAAGAAGCCGGTCAACCTTCCCGAAATCATCAGTCGGGAAATGCTTAAGCACCAACTTCGCGGGGCAGAAGTTGGTAGCAGGAGTCGACGGCCCCAGGACCATCACCCAAGTCTCGCTGGCAAAACGATGCAGCGAAAGCCTTCTAGTAGAAGTAGTCAGTGGAAAAGAAAAATGGATGGCAACAATAGACACCGGTGCCACGGCCTCAATCATCAGGAGGAATCTTGTGCAGAAGTCTTGGCTGCATAACACTAGCAGTTGCAGCTTGCGAACAGCTACAGGAGCAACGATTAAGGTATATGGTGAAGTCCGCATAAAAATCCAACTGGCCGGAATAACATTCACTCACGCGTTTCTGGTAGCTGACATATGTGACGAGTGCATCATTGGTACAGACTTCATGAGAGAACATGGACTTGTAGTCGACTTGGGGGCACAAACCCTGAAATACGGAAACATGGAGATACCAATGATATACGGAAACGCCAATACCACAGTCTCAAATGTCGTTATCTGCAGCAATCAGAGTCTAGAGCCTTCGTCAGAAGCAATTTTGTGGGCAGAAGTGGAAGGTGGTCCTGGTAGCCACCGATTCTATTTGATGGAGCCAGAAAAGAAAAGAGACTTCATGGTGGGAAAGACCTTAGTGGAGCCAAAGAACAACATGGTCCCTGTAAGGATTCTAAATCCAAAGACATTCAGCGTAAAGGTGAAAAAGGGGGAGATAGTGGGAAAATGTGTACCTGTTGAGGCTATATCGACTACAACGGAAAAAAAGGGTGCACAACCGGTCACAACAGTTCAGAGCATAAAAATCAAGAACAAAATTCTCAGCCTCTGTAATCTGGACGAAGATCAGCGAATCCTGGCAGAAAAACTAATCGGTGAGTACGCTGATATATTTGCTACACAAGACGGAGAATATGGACGTACGCATATTGTTCAACACCACATTGACACCGGAGACGCTCGACCAATCCGTCAACCTGCAAGGCGTCTTCCATTGGCAAAGCAAACAGAAGTTGCCGAAATGATGTCGAAGATGAAAGCTGAGGGAGTGATTGAAGAATCGCAAAGTCCGTGGGCATCTCCAGTGGTCCTCGTGAAGAAGAAAGATGGCAGCACGAGATTTTGTGTAGACTACCGACGTCTCAATGATGTCACTAAAAAGGACAGCTACCCACTTCCGAGAATCGATGACACTTTGGATATGCTTTCTGGAGCGAAATGGTTTTCAACACTTGACTTGAAGAGCGGTTACTGGCAGGTAGAGATAAATCGTGCGGATCGTGAGAAAACTGCCTTCACTACAGGAAGCGGTCTTTGGCAGTTTGCAGTGATGCCGTTTGGACTGTGCAACGCTCCGGCCACCTTCGAGCGACTAATGGAACGAACATTGCAAGGACTCACCTGGAAAACCTGCCTAGTATATTTGGACGACGTTATCGTCATAGGTAAGACGTACGAGGAGCACCGCGAAAATCTAAAAGAAGTGTTTGAGAGGCTACGAAGTGCTCATTTAAAGCTCAACCCAGAAAAGTGTGCCTTGTTTCGTCCGGAAGTAAAATATCTGGGTCACATTATATCAGCGGAAGGAGTAAGAACGGATCCTGACAAAATCGAAGCCGTGAAAAGTTGGCCTTCTCCAAAAGATAAACACCAACTGAGAAGCTTCTTGGGCCTCGCCACGTATTACAGAAGGTTCGTAAAGGATTTTGCTGGCATTGCAAAGAGCCTGCATCAACTTCCGGAAAAAGGCCGACAGTTCAGGTGGTCTGGAGAATGCGAAAAAGCATTTCAAGAACTGAAGCGACAGCTGTGCAATGCCCCCATCTTGGGTTACCCGACGCCCGGAAAAATGTTCATCGTGGACGCAGACGCTAGCAATGTTGGGGTCGGAGCTGTGATCTCCCAAGTTCATGACGGTCAAGAGAAAGTGGTCGCATATTACAGCAAAGTACTCTCCAGACCTGAACGGAACTACTGTGTAACCCGGCGCGAGCTTCTGGCTTTAATTCTGGGTACGAAGCATTTCCATAAGTACCTCTACGGACAAAAGTTCATTCTCCGGACAGACCACGCAGCTCTGAAATGGCTACTCCAATTTAAGAACCCTGAAGGCCAAGTTGCAAGATGGATCGAGCAGTTGCAGGGTTACGACTTTGAAGTGCAACACCGCAAGGGAACACTCTACTCAAATGCTGATGCTCTCTCTCGTCGACCATGAGGAGTACAATGCGAACACTGCAATCGTAAAGAAGCAAAAGAACAGGCAGCTATCCAAATGATCAGGACTGAGCCAATAGAGGGTTGGAGTATAGACGAAATCCGTTCCTCCCAACAGGCAGACAATGACATCGAACCAATATTGGCCTGGAAAGAACACGAGGAAAGACCAAGCTGGCAGCAGATATCAGATCGGAGCCAAACTCTGAAGGCATACTGGGCACAGTGGGACTCGCTTTTTGTGCAAGATGGATTGCTGAAGAGAAAATGGGAAAGTGCAGATGGGACAACATCTCGTATGCAGCTAATTGTGCCACGGTCCAGAGTCAACCAAGTGCTCCATGAAATACATGACGGAATCTCAGGAGGCCATTTGGGAATAAATAAGACGTTGGAAAAGGTAAGGGAACGTTTCTATTGGCTAAGCGCTAAACAACATGTCGAGAATTGGTGTAAAAAGTGCATAAGATGTGCGGCTACCAAGGGCCCAAAAGTAAAGCCACATGGACAAATGCAACAATACAATGTCGGAGCACCTTTCGAACGAATAGCCATCGACATCGCTGGGCCGTTTCCCGAAACCTTTAATGGAAACCGATATACTCTCGTAGTCATGGATTACTTCAGTAAGTGGCCGGAAGTGTTTGCCATCCCAAATCAAGAGGCTAAGACCGTAGCCGAACAGATAGTCAACAACTGGGTGAGCAGATTTGGGGTCCCAATGGAGCTGCACTCTGATCAAGGGCGAAACTTTGAATCAAAATTCTTCCAGGAAATATGCCAATATTTGGGAATAAGAAAGACAAGGACAACGCCACTACACCCTCAATCTGATGGAATGGTCGAGCGATTCAATCGGACCTTGAATGAGCATCTATCTAAGGTTGTCAGCAACTGCCAGCGGGATTGGGATCGACACATACCCCTCTTCTTAATGGCCTACCGAAACGCGGTCCATAGCTCAACAGGGCACACACCATCCGAGATCTTATTTGGTCACACAATTCGGTTGCCAAGTGAAGCAAAATTCGGATCCCCACCGACGGAGCCCAAAGAGGTGAACGAGTACGTGAATGACTTACGCAGCAGGATTCGTAAATTGCATGAAGACACCAGAGAAAAGATGAAGCTAGCAAGCAGCCGCATGAAAACTAGGTACGATATCAAGGCGAAATCTTCCGGTTTCAACGAAGGAGATCTGGTTTGGCTGTATAATCCTCAGCGTAAGAAAGGCAAATCACCAAAATTGCAACAGGACTGGGAAGGTCCATACAAGGTGATAACCCGCATTAATGACGTTGTCTACCGGATCCAGCGTGGGGATCGAGGAAAATTTAAAGTGGTCCATTTGGATAGAATGTGTCATTTCAACGGGATGCTGAATGACGAAGTTGTTCGGGACGAACAACTGTAGGGAGGGAGCAATGTGATAACCACTCAAATGTGAGCAGCGACATCTAGCAGAAAATGTCGAAACTCGAAGATTAGAAGGTTTCGATACTGGATTAGCAACTGGAGAGTAGAATCGAATTTTCTAGCAAATTGGAAATTGTATGGGACGCTGGATGGCGAGGATTGTTCTCGAAGTATGTCATTCGAGTATAAATACCAGCATCCCAAAGGTATGCAAATCAGTTCCAAAGTTGAATTTGAAGTGTTAATTAGAAGAAGTGATTAAGTAGTTTAAGTAAAAGATAAGAAAAGTATAAGTGGTTGAGAAATTGAATTGTACTGAGAAAAAGAATTAAATAGTGAATTGTAACTGTACTGAATAAAGGGATTTGTATCGAAAAGAATAAGTTCTATCATTTGTACCCACACAAACATATTACAATACTTAAAACTGAAATCTTTATTTTAACTGCTAATATAATGTTATTTTTGTTCTGATTGACATTTGTGTCGTGACATTATTATGGTTCGTTTTAGTACATGTTTTGTTTGTTTTATAAACTACTTGTTAACATTTCTTTGTTTATATATCAGCATTAACTTATTTTTACAATTATTAAAAATTTAAAATTTATTTCGAATTTGTTGATTTCCGAACATTCTCCCCGGCCGTGAACAGCGTTCGCAATTGTAAATGTCTCTGGATGCTGCCGTCTTCAGATGTTCTGACCATTAATGGCAATTTGAATTTGAGTTCATGTAAAAAAGAAATGACATTAGAACAATTTACAATGCACACTAATGGACGTGAACGAGAGGACATGACAAACAAAAGAAAACAACATTGGAGTAGTGCAGATTCTACTGCCCATCTTCTTTCTTTATTGTCCCAATACTACAAATTCCGTAATTGGTGGTTCAAATCAATTACATATTATTGAAGTGAAGTGCGCGGTAAAACTTTCGCTTATTTTTTTTTTGTTTTCTGTTGAATTTGTGATTTTTTTTTTTTTTTGTGTTGATTTGTTGCAGTGATTTCGGGTAAGTTTACTGACACTTCTATTATTTCATTGATTTTGTAATATTTTAAATGTTGTTTATTAGTTTTCGCTTCCATTCGTTTTTTTTTGTTTTTGTTTTTCTTTAGTTTCAAGTGCGTAAGTTATGTGTGTGTGTGCGTGTGTTGTTCCTGTTCTTCAATGGAGATTTGTGTTTGATCGAGTTGCATTATATTGTTGCATTCTGTATTATGAATGGGTGAGTGGACTGTATGAGTGGGTGCGTAATGATTAGTTGGTTTGAACGAATTGAGTATTTTGTGTGGTGTGTTATATTGATTTTGCGCCTTTGTAGTACGGATAACCTTAGATTGCAATGAATGATGAGTGAATTTTGTGTTTGAGTGATTTATGCCGGTTATCTTGCTGGAGTGATTTTGTACTGGGAGTGTTGCCATTGACTACACTACTCTAAATATTTGCCCCTTTTTCTAAATTAAAATGTTTTCGTTTTCCGATATTTATTTTAAATTATATTTTTATTTTTATTATTTTTTTTTGTGTTGTTGTTTTTAGAGTCTGTTAAACTTAGCGGTGGTTGCGGATGTGATTGCCTCCTCGAGATCCCCTTAGATTCTAGTTATCCGAGTACGGTCGAGGAGGGGCCATTTGACTACACAATCACGGTTCCGCTGAAGGCAAAATTTGTATTTCTGTGTGTTGTTGTTTTGAGAGTGTCGGTTCTGTGGGTGTTTGGTCGTATACTTGTTCTAGATCCGCAATGGTTTTAGTGTCGTGTTGAATTTTTCAGAGTTTTGCGAACGTGATTGCCTCCTCGAGATCCTACGTTGCTGGTGGTCCGAGTACGGTCAAGGAGGGGCCATTTGGCGACCCAATCACGTTTCCGCTTTATGTAGAAATTTTGTTGTGTTGGGTATTGGTATCTGTGTTATAAGTAAGTCGATAGGTGGTTATGTTTGTGATGTTGTATGCCTGTTTTAAATCGGTGTTGGGTCCGCGTTTGTTTTGTTGCTCGGAAGTGGGCATATCTTCGTTACCGGTCGTTTTAGTTCCGCACTATCTGTTTTGAGTGTCACTACTCTGACCAGACCTGGTCATTACTCTGGCCATTCTCCATTTGAGTGGTGGTAGCCTTTCATCTTTGACGAGAACTAAATCGCCTTCCTTGATTTGGCCGTGTATTGCCTTTATCCACTTTGGTCTCTGCTGCAGTCGTGACAAGTACTCTGAACTCCAACGCCTCCAGAATGATTGCAGCAACGCCTGCACTCGCTTCCACCGCTCTAAGTGGCTAAGGTTTTGAAATTCATAGTCTGGTTGGGGTGGTGATATTATTGGGGAACCGATGAGGAAGTGGCCTGGTGTTATTGGCTGTAGGTCGTTGACGTCATCTGATTGTGGGCACATTGGTCTGGAGTTCAGACATGCTTCTACCTGAGCTAGAAGTGTGGTGAGCTCCTCGAACGTCATTGTTGAATTCCCAGCTATTCTTTTCAGGTGAAACTTCACCGATTTCACACCTGCTTCCCATAGACCTCCAAAGTGTGGGGAAGCAGGGGGAATGAAATTCCATTTTGTGCCATCGCTCGCCAGGGAATTCGCTATTGTCTTCCACTCCATTTTGGCGTCCCGAAGACATTTTTGAAGCTCTTTGTCTGCTCCAATGAAATTCTTGCCGCAATCGCTATACAGTTCCCGACAGAGTCCTCTCCTTGACACGAACCGTCGGAATGCGGCAATAAAGGCTTGTGTCGTCATATCGCTGACGAGCTCGATGTGTATTGCCCTTGTCGCCATGCATACAAATAATGCAAAGTAGGCTTTGTATCGCTTTGCGTTCTTACCTCTCCACGTTTTCACCTCATTCGGACCGGCGTAGTCCACGCCAGCGTAGGTGAATGGTCTGGATACCGTCGTTCTTGCAGTTGAAAGACTGCCCATCAGCTGCTCTAAGGGTTTCGCTCTGAATTTGTAGCAAATATTGCATTTGAAAATGTAATTCTTGACGGTGGTCTTGAGACGAAATATCCAGAACCTCTGACGTATATACGCCATCACCTTTTGGTTACCTCCGTGGAGTGTTTTCTCATGCGCTTCTTTGATTATAAGCTCTACCAATGGATGTTTGTGGTTTAGCAGTATGGGATGCTTGGTGCTGAATGGAAGTGTTGCATTACAAAGCCTTCCCCCGACTCGAAGTACTCCAAACTCGTCCTTGAATGGATTTAATGCCTTTAGTCCTCTCAACTGGTCGTTTTGTTGTTTTGTAAGTTCGTTCGGAAACATCCCTTTTTGTGCATCCCTTATTATCTTCATAAGGGCAATCTCCAGTTCCTGTGGAGAAAGTACTGCGCTTGACTGCTTCCTGTGTTGGGTTTTATAATTTAAAAATCGTAGACAGTAACCCACTATGCGGGTTACTCTAGATAGTGTTGAATATTTTTGTAGTAGAGTTTCTACTACTCCTTCTTCCAGGACCTGGTGATGTGCTCTCGTTGGACGCTCTTCATGTTGGGTTTCCTGGAAATGCGGTTGCTATGGAAATGGTGCGTCCAATCGATGTCGCAAGAACTCCGGTCCCTGCCACCAAAGTTCGTTGTCAATTAGATTCGAAGCTAGGGTTCCTCTGGACGCTAAGTCGGCTGGATTATGCTGTGATGGAATATGTTTCCACATCGCGCAACTTGTAAGCCGTTGGATTTGAGAAACCCGGTTGCATAAAAAAGTTTTCCATTTTGTAGGTGGAGCCTTGATCCAGCACAACGTTATGACGGAATCCGTCCATACCACCGTTTTCGTCTTGTCCAACTTCAAAATTCGGACTGCTTCCTTTAAGAGATTTGCCAACAATAACGCTCCACATAATTCTAATCGCGGAAGGGTTATTGATTTTAGTGGTGCCACCTTCGTTTTGGACAGAAGCAGCCTCATGTGAACCGTGTCATCTTCTTCAAGAACCCGAAGATAAATCGCCGCCGCATATGCCTTCTCCGACGTGTCGCTAAACCCGTGGATTTCTACCATCTTCACCTGCTTGCTTGTGTGGATCCACCGCGGAATCTGGATACGCTCTATGTTGGGTAAGTCTTTTGAGAAACTCATCCATTCTTTCACTAATTCTGGTGGTAACGGTTTGTCCCACGCCAATCCTTTCCACCATAGTTGCTGCATTATCATCTTTGCCTTGACTATACATGGTGAAACCCAGCCCAACGGATCGTAGAGCTTGGCTATTGAAGACAAGATTGACCGTTTCGTGAAGTCGGCAGTACTTATCGATGCAACCTGGAAGGAAAAAACGTCAAGTGCTGGTAGCCACCTTATGCCCAAAGTTCTGACGTTAATATTTTCATCCATTGGAATGGTAAAGTCAATTCCACGCTGATCCAGTGGAATGTGCTGAAGTACTAAGTTGGAGTTGCTGACATGCTTTCGCAAGTGGAATCCTGCGGTCTCCAACAGTTCCTTAACAGCCTTCAACTTATCCTGTGTCTCTTCAATACTTTCTCCTCCGCTGATGACGTCATCAACATATGTTTCCTCCTTCAAAACCTGTGCTCCTGACGGAAATCTATGCGCCTCATCGTCTGCCAACTGCTGGAAAACTCTTATAGCTAGGTACGGTGCCGAAGCTGTACCAAATGTCACCGTTCGCAGGCGAAAAATCTTTATATCCTCTTCCGGTTGTTCTCTCCAGAGTATGTGTTGGTAATTCGAGTCCTGGCTGCTGACTTGAATTTGACGGTACATCTTTTCAACATCTCCTGTAAATGTGTACTTGTATGACCGCCATCTCATTATAATATCAATCACGTTCTTCTGCATCTTTGGTCCGATCATCAAGTGGTCGTTCAATGATTCTCCGCCGATTGGCTTAAACGTCGCATCAAAGACCACTCGCAGCTTGGTTGTCGTGCTAGACTCCTTGATGACCGCATGGTGAGGAATAAAATAATGGTATGGTGTTTGAAGAACCTGATCCGACCCATTTACAGGAGACATGTGACCGTGTTTGAGATATTCCTTCATGCAATTCGAATACTCCCTTAACAGTGTTGGGTTGCAGTGGAGTCTCCTTTCCAACTGTAAAAATCGTTTAAAGGCACCTTGACATGTTGGTCCCATGGTCGGGCGATTCCCACCCTTAAAGGGTAGGCAAACTTGATATCGGCCACCAGGTAATCTTGTTGTGTTTCTTTTAAAATGCGCCTCACATTCCTTTTCTTCCACAGCTTTATATTTCGGAAACGGTTCTTCTTCAATCTCCCAGAATTTTCGGAGTGTTGTGTCGATGGTTGACTCTAGTTGGCAAGAAAAACTCCTGACTTGATTTTTGCTGGGTAGTTTACCTAGTAAGATCCATCCTAACTGCGTTTTTTGAGCGACTGGACTGGAATTTCCCGCAATCCTGATGACCTCACCAAGAAGAATGTCGCTATAGACGTCACCACCCAACAACATGTCCACCTTTGACGGTATATTGAACGTTGGATCCGCCAGAGGTAAGTTTTGAATACTGCTCCATTTATCGAAGTTAATGTGTTGGGCCGGAAGAAGGCCAGTTAGTGTTTTAAAAACGAATGCTTGTACATTGCTTGTGTATCTTGAGGTCAACGACTCAAGTTCCAGGACGATGGACTTTTGTGTTGTTCCACTGCGGACCATCCCCAGCCCATTAACCGTCATAAATGTCCTCTTTGGTTTTAGACCTAGACGTTGGACCGCTGACTCCGTAATGAAGGACGCCTCAGATCCCGGATCTACTAACGCTCTCAAAACTAACCTGCCGCCATCTGAAGATCTAACCCTCAACAAGGCTGTAGCTAACAAAACCCTGGTGTTCGTGTTGACATGGTAGCTGTTAAGATGACTGTTGTTTGTTGTGTGTGGTTGAAACTCGGACGCATTTGGATTGACTAACATCTGTTGTGAATGAAGGTTATTTGTGTGGTTAGACGTAAATGGATGGGGAACAACTTGTGTAGCTAAAGGTGCACTGTGTGTGATTTGACCTGTGTTGCATGTATTTTCGTGTAGCAAAGAATGGTGGCGCTGCTTACAGAAATGACAGCACTTCGCACTGGGGCATCTTGATTTGAAATGACTGTATGCCAAACAGTTTTCGCACACCTTTACCCTACGCACAGTTTGCCTCCTACGCTCCACATCCATTTGCAGAAACCGATCACACTCCCTAAGCGAATGCTGACCTCTTTGACACACGCTACAGTTGACCTGTCTTTTCGATTCCTGCTGCCTATAAAAAACATGGGTTCCTGGCCTACGCTGCTCGGATTTGCTACTCGAACCCTTGGGATCTACTGCTTCTAAGGTACGAAACCGACACTCTAAAAACTCTACAAAATCTTTAAATGATGGCAACTCCTTACTCGAACCTAATTTTTCTTCCCATAACTGCTGTGTATTATTCGAAAGCTTCTGTACGATAATAAAAATTAAAATAACATCCCAACTCTCTACTGGCAGACCTAAATTCCTCAAAGCATGAATTATTTCTTGTGACGTGTCCAGGATTTTTTTTATGTTGGCCGATGAATCAGAGGTAATATTTGGTTGATTAAATAATAATTTTAGTTGAGTATTAACTAACACCCTTTTATGATCGTAGCGCTCTGTTAAAATCTTCCATGCTGGGTCATAATTACTTTGGTCGATCACCAGGTGTTGTAGAAGACGCTCTGCTTCACCGCTAACCGACGATTTCAAGTAATGAAGCTTCTGGACATCACTTAAAGATGAATTGTTGTGAATCAATGCCAGGAACATGTCATGAAACGACCTCCAGGTTTCATAACTGCCAGAAAACGTTGGAATGTTGATGACCGGCAGTCGCAATTCGCTACCTCGATCCTTGTTACCGTCCGTTGATTGAGAAGTTCTTGCATCGTATGTAACACCTTTACTAACTGAAATTTTGTCTAGACCATCTAACAAATCTGCCTTGTAATCAGCAAATAACTCGCGGATCTTATCGTATGTCTCCACTAATAAAGAAATCTGCCCAGGATCAATTTTGCTATCATCTACCATGATGTGCTCATGGTATTTATTTGCCTGAACAATTTGTTCATCTAAAATGGAAATACGGGTTTGAATATAATTCGCCCTTTTCAAACGCGCACTGTCTGCCTTCCCAAAATTCTCATAATCCTTTTTGATACGTTCAAGGACGTTTAATTGTAATTTTCCGAACGACATGATGTGAAATTTTATACGAGATGTGGAAAATTATTCAGTCGTTCTCAGATCTCCGCAGAGTGTAAACGTGTTCGGCTTTTCCTAGAGTGAAAAAAAAAAAAAAAAAAATACAAATAAAAAATAATAAAAAATAGTGATACAGTTAAAGCCAATTGGTTGCTATTCTGTTATCTGACTCGATAGCCAAGCAGTTAGCGGCGTCGATAACTCAACTACGACAGAGACGTCGCACATGGCAGTGCGGAGCTTCTCCGGTTCAGTAGGGCGGTAGGGAGTCGCGACATAAGGGATGTTGCACGGCAGCACCAACAATTTTGGTGGCTTATGGGAGGAGAGGAAGTATCTTCGTCGAATTCCTCTAGTACAATATAGCTTCACTCGGAAGCAAAGTCGGTTAGCCTAATTTTTTTTAGTCATGGCCGGCTTACATAGATTTAAGTAGGATTAAGGTAGATATAAAAAAAAAAAAATAAAAATAAAAATAAAAATTAAAAATTAGAAAAAAAAAATAAAAAAAATAAAAAAAAATTATAAAGAACTTAGATGGGTAACAACTTCTCTAAAAGAACGGAAGAAAGGGTAACGCATCTAGGGACAAAAAAAAAGAAAAAAAAAATTGTATGATATATACAATAAGTTAGTTTAAGTAGGTTAAGTAGATTAAGTAGGTTAAGATTTATTTATAGGTAGATAGTTTATAAGTTTTAGTTTTTAAGATTTTATAAAAAAGAAAGTCCGTATACTAAGTTTTTGTATTAAATAAAATGTTTTCTCAGTTTTAGTTTAAATAAATATAGAAAAAAAATAAAATTTATAATCGTACGAAACGTCGAAAGACATCAATTAAGTATTATGTTTAATTTAGAGTGCCCGCATGGGGCCAGTAAGTTAAAATAAGATAATTTTAAGTTAATTAAGCTAATTTTTAAGCGTTTTTTGTATAGCGCATAAGTAATAATGAATTGAAAAGAATAAAAATGCATTTAAAATGAATGAACGATAAGCAAATCTGGGATACGTGTTCGATCCCAGATTGGGACTTTGTTTTTTTTTTTTTTTTCGTTTTTTCTTAAACAATAAAAACAATCAAAAAGGGATAAGGAAATCGCGTGATGGATGGTGGAGAGCGCTCCGCTCTTCCCATAACGGTAGTTGCAAAAGGCAACAATAGTGTTGCCGGTGCCGTGGCGAAAGCCATTAAAAGGCGGAAGATTTTAAAACCCACTCCTACAAAGATGAAAATGGGGGCTGCTTTAGCAGCAGACACAGTACAAACCAGACAACAAATGAAAAACAATCGTCGATGTACATTTCTGATGAGTATTATAAGGGAGGCAACAACAACTTTGCTTCTCTAGCAGCATCCGAGTCTGAAGATGAGGATGAAAAATTAAAAGACCTCACGAGCAGCATTCAAAAACTGAATGAGGAAGTGCTTGCTATTAAGCAAAGACAAACTGCACGCAGGCAGAGGGAGCAACTGGAAGTAGAAAGCTACCAGAAACAGAAACAACAAAACCAGCAGCAGCAGAAAAAACAACTGCAACAGCTGCAGAAACAGCAACAGCTGCAAAAACAACAACAGCTGAAACCACTGCAGCTGAAAAAACAGCAACAGCAACAACAACAACAACAGCAGCAGCAACAACAAAAGCAACAGCAGCAACAGCAACAGCAGCAGCAGAAGAAGAAGAAGGAGAAGGTGCCTCCGATCAACACCTACAAACTGGAGGTAAATGCAACCAAGGACCTGTGTAAGTTGGTCATTGGTAATAATTTCAATATTAAGAGATTGGGGAACGATCGCCATGCCATCCACTGTAATACAGTGGAGGGCTACGCGAAAGTTAAAGAGCTCCTAAAGGAAACGACGACGGAGCACTACTCATACACACCGAAGTGTGAAAAGCGGCAATCGATGCTGTTGAAGTGGTTGGAACCGTCTTCTGATCCTGAGGAGATCCTAGCACTGCTCAAAGAGAAGGAGTGCGAAGAACTCAAGTTTGTGGGGGTAAAGCCATTTACCACAGCTAGAGCCAGGCGGGAGAAACGGAGTCTGCCGTTCTTCCTGGTGCAGCTCAGTCCCGAAAGCCGTCTGGATAGTCTAAGGAGTATCAATGTCCTTGACTACCAGGTGGTTCACTGGGAAAAATTAAAAAGGAGCGAAGGCGTTATACAATGCGTTCGCTGCCAGAGGTTCGGGCACGCCGCGTCGAACTGCCAAATCCAGCCTCGATGCGTGAAGTGCGCAAAGAACCACAGTTCCGAGGAATGTGCTCTAGGTAGGGACGGAGCATCCGATAGGACGCAGCTCTCGTGCGTATTATGTGGGAACGTAGGACACACCGCAAACTATCGGGGTTGTCCTAAGTTCGCCGGCATAAAAAAAGCATAAATGGCTCAGCAGCAGAAGGTGGAGGTCAAACGTTCACCTGTTAGATTCCAAACACCAGCCGTCACGTCCCAAATTTCCTACGCCCAAATGGCGTCAGGTAGGGGGACTACGGTACAGCAAGCGACTGTTGCTTCTCCGGCGCCAATGCCGAGAACAACGGAAGCTGCACCTAACATGCTAGCCATCTTGCTCGCAATCCAAGGGCAAATGGCTCAGCTGCAAAAGCAGGTGCAAGAACATGCCAAGCGGGTGGACCAGATCTACGCGCTGCTGCCGGGCTTAACGCAACACATGCCGTAATGGGTACGCACATGGTGGAGCAAACTTTGAAGGTCCTTGCGGTGAATGTTAATTCACTGATTAGGATCGAACGAAGAGCCGCGATGTTTAAATTGCTGCAAGACCAAACTCCAGATGTGCTTTTCGCTAGCGAAACCAAGCTAACCGATAAACACAAACTGGAGTACAATAATTATATTGTTAGAAGAAGAAACCGGCCCAGATCTAAACGTGGAGGCGGTGTCGCGATCTTCATTCAAGAGGGTATAAAATTTCACAGAGTGTACAAGGGCGTGTTGCGCAAGTTCCGGGTGTTGGAGGCAGTCGTCGTTTACATCCCGCTCCGCAGTGGAAAGCGGCTGTACTTGGCCTCTGTTTATGCACCTGAGGCTTCACAATCCACCCTATTCATTACAGAACTCGACACGCTTTTTCGACTTCTGAGGCTGGAATCGGGGGAGAATTATTTTATAATCGGCGGGGATTTCAACGCTAGACATAGAGATTGGGGAAATAATTTGCCAAATACTAGAGGGAACCTACTACTCGATTGGTGGGGTCAGCACGATGTCATGTACAGACTCGGTCTTAAAGCGACGGATAACCCGTCGTTTCCCAGAGGCGGGTCTCATTTGGATCTACTGCTGTACGACGAACGTATACGACTGACAGGTACGAATTTACAAACATTAAACTGTCTGCGCACATTCGTGTATGACAGCGACCATTGCGGTTTTAGCACCGAAATTACAGTTCCGAACGAAATTGCGGAATTGGAGGAGTTTGTCCAAAGATATTCTTACAACTACAGTAAGACTCGATGGACACGCTTCTCCGCAACCTTGACTAGAGCGCTCTCCTTGAACACGCTCCACCCACCGTCCAATAGGAATTTGTCAAACGAGGAGATCGACAATTACCTAAAACAAATGGACGAGACAATTAAACAAACTATGGACACTACAATACCGCGGTATCGACGTACGACTAACGAAGACCTGTTCCGCAATCCTACTATTGACGCACTGCACCGACAGAAAAGTAGACTTCTGACAAGACTTAAAAACTTGTACAGACAGTTAACTGACCGACAAGACCCTGAGATTAGGACACTGAAGGCGTCGATTAAAAATATTCAAACGCTAATAATAGAAAATTACAGAATTTCTGTAAGTTTGTATTGGAACAACAAGGTTCGGGCTGTAAACACCAGCAACCCGAATATGTTTCCGCAAATAAATAAACTATTTCGGAGAAAAAATCAAAACGACCTTCAGTGTCTTAAAATAGCCCGGACAACAGACAACGAACGGCTACTGACAATAGCAGGCATTGATCCAAATGAGGCCGCTGATGATGACGACTTCTTTGTAATCGAGGATCCACAGGAGAAGGTTGAGGCCATAGGGGCGACTTTCCAGGAAGTATACAAGGCCACTGATACCACTGGCCCTAATTACGACCTGGACAGTCGCGTCTTTGTGCACGACTTCTGCGTTCGAAATGAAATGGAGAACTGGCGATCCGAGGGCTCTGGTTTCACCCGGTTTAGCGACGAAAATATGGCAAATAACGTCATTGCCAGAGAGGGTGGCCTACCCCCATTCATTTCGAAGGAAGGACTCCATGAGATCTTCGACACAATCAGAGCAAAGAAATCAGTGGGGACCGATGGTATTCCGAATATCGTGCTTCGACATCTTCCTCTAGAAGCGGTGAACATCTACACCACCCTGTTTAATAATGCACATTATCCAGCGCATTGGAAAACGGCGGTGGTTCAACCTATCCCCAAAAAGGGAAAGGATATATCCAATCCGGCGAATCTCCGGTCGATAAGTCTCCTTCCGAATATCAGTAAGGTTTTTGAAAAAGTAATCAATAGAGCTCTGTCTAGGTGGGTTGAGGACAAACATATAGTTCCGGATAACCAATTCGGTTTTAAGGCGGGACATGATATCTCACATGCCGCGTCTAAACTGGTGTCCGATATCCAATGGAACAAAGGCAAGAAACAGTGCACTGGTGCCTGCCTTATTGACTTGGAGAAGGCCTTCGACACCGTATGGTTAGAGGGTCTTTTCTATAAGCTGACTAGGCTGGGGATCAGCAAACCTCTCTTGTACATTCTTTATAATATGCTAACCAACAGACAGTTCATCGTGAAAAATGGCGATGTGACTTCTGTTGGAATATTTCAAATTAAAAATGGTCTTCAGCAGGGCGCGGTCAATTCGCCGATCCTATTTAACATTTATACAAGCGACTTGATAGGTTCACTTCCCCATACTATTGCGTACGCAGACGATTTGGTAGCGTACAGAACAGGTCCAAAAATCGAGGTCATTAATACTCTCTTGCAGCGTGACTTCGATAAGATAAGACGATTTTGCGATGACTGGAAGTTGAAAATCAACTTTCAGAAGTCGGAAACCATTCTCTTTAGGACGCCGTTGTCTGGAGCCTCTAGGGATACCAGAAAAAATTGGCGAAAGTTCTCTATCATTGGACAACACGGACAACCTCTTGCCTGTCGAAATGTAGTCAGATACCTTGGAATCTGGCTGGATCAGTTTCTGTATTTTGGCAAAAATGTAGATGCTGCTCTGGCCAGAGCTAAAGGTGCTTCTGCCCTTACAATGAGACTGTTTTATAGCAGCCAACTCGATGCGAGGGTAAAGGTAATCTGCTACATGGCCCTTATCAGGCCCATGCTGGTATTTGGTTGTCCCGTGTGGTTTAATGTACGAGCAAGCTTAATGGAAAAGATTCGGGTGTTTGAGAGGGCTTGCCTTAGGGCCTGTCTTCGCTTATACAGAACACCAGAGTCGGAGTACAAAAAATTTTATCCTAATGAGGTCCTTTACAACAGGGCGAACCTAATACGAGTGGACAACTTCTTAATTAAGCTGACTCGAAGGCACATTGCAAGAGCAATGACGTCGACGAATAACCTGATATCTGGGGCTTACTACCCCAATTACCTTTACCACGAGAGTGTGCGCTCTGACGGCTTCGTTCCACCGGAAGCATTTCTCTACCTAGATCAGATAGGGTTGATCCAGGATAGATCAACGGTGCCGTTAATCTTCCATGTCGCTCGGACAGCTGGGGACAGGCGACTCAACTACAACAGAGACGTCGCACACGGCAGTTTGGATCGCCTCAGGTTCAGTAGGGCGGTGGGGAATCGCGATAAGAGGGATGTCGTTCGGCAGCACCAGCATTTCTGGTGGTTGAATGATGGGGAAGATGTTTCGTCGTCGTTTCCGTCAATTACGGACCAGCCTCACTAATGAGGCAGAGCTGACCAATCTATTTGCTCAGTGAGTGGCGATGGCCGGCTTGCATAGGTTTGGGTTAGCATTTAAGAAACATATACATATATCAGTGTATACAAAAGTGTATACTGATATATGTATATGATTGTGTATAATGACTATGTGTGTTTATGTGTGTATTGTGCGTTTAGGTTAGGTAGGCTAAGGTTTATTTTAAGTTAGATACTAAGTTTTTATAAAAAATAAATGTCCATATGCTAAGTTTTTGTAAACAAATTTTTTCTTAGCCTTAAGTATAGAAAATAAGTATTTATAAATAAAATGTAAATGCAGTCGAAAGACATAGATATAAGTATTCAGAGTAGCTTAGAGTGCCTGTGTGGGGCCAGTAAGTTAGTATAAGATTGTTAAGTAATTGTAAGCTAGCATTTAAGCATTTTTTGTTAGAATGTAAGAGTTAGTGTTAAGAAAATAAAATGCATTAAAACTGAACTGAACTGTGGAAAATTATTACACAAAACCACTCATAATATTATATTATATATATATGTATATATGTTTTAAAATGTACAAAGATGTGGAGTAATAATCGTATTATATATATATATGTATATATCTATATATGTAAATTTTTGTGTACAATGTAATTAATTATAATGGAAAGGACTCCCTTGAACTTCCGACTGATGATTTCCTTTTAATTTCTTCCAGGTATGCACTTCTCCTGATGACTTTTCCTGTGCACACACACACACTTTTGGAGCTTTTTTAAATTTTTGTTGAAGGCTGCAGCGATGGAATCCTTGATGAATTGCTGGTTGCAGGTTTTCTTCTTATCTTAAATTTTTTGTGTTGATTTTGATAATTGATGTATTACTATTATGAGACTTCAGTGTTGATAATTTCGTTTATAAATATGTATGTACGAGTATATCTATATGTAGATCCTTGTGTTGACAAATGTACTTGTACAATTTTGTGTTGATTGTATTAGAAATTCTTGATCCGGCTCGAAGGACCAAATGTTGCTTTTCCAAAAAAAGAACTTTTCGATAAAAAAAGGAGAAATAAAACCAAACGACTATCTTTCGGTAATTTCTACGTTATAATACTTAAAACTGAAATCTTTATTTTAACTGCTAATATAATGTTATTTTTGTTCTGATTGACATTTGTGTCGTGACATTATTATGGTTCGTTTTAGTACATGTTTTGTTTGTTTTATAAACTACTTGTTAACATTTCTTTGTTTATATATCAGCATTAACTTATTTTTACAATTATTAAAAATTTAAAATTTATTTCGAATTTGTTGATTTCCGAACAATGTGAATGTATTTTTATTTTATGTACAAAATAATTACACTTTTATACTAATACTTGGAGTATATTAAAATTGTTTATTTTGGTCATTGCTGTGTTTGTTCTAACGCAAGATTGTTATGAGAATTGCTTAAAAAAAATAATTTTCACATATTAAAATTGCGTCTGGCAAGGGTTTGGCTGCGTGTAAAACTTCTGGTACCCACAGATTTGTAATCAGGACACTCACACAAACATTTTGGTGCACTCCATATTTGGTTATCACAATTATTTCATAAAGTGATTTTTTGCATACTACGTATTAGCACGGCTGGAAAGGGTTTTGCTGCGTGTAAAACGTCTGGCACCCACACTTTTGTGATCAGGGCAGTCTATTCTTTTGTTTGATATTAAATTCAAGTGGTTATCACAAAAATCTAAACTTTGGAAAAAATCATTTTTTCAACCTACTATTACTAACCTCAGCTGCGACGAATCGTTGCCAGACTTCCGGATTTGATATCGTATAGTGCATACCTTCACACTAATATACGCATATTTTGGTTATCATATCACACCCAAAATTTTCTGTGGGCTTTTGGTCTATCCGGACGGTTGTTGTAAAATATTTTGCTCTGCCAAGACTAGCTAAGGTTGAATTTATATCCGGAATCGGGTTTGTGTAAGGGATTGTTATGCAGTTAAGGCGTTTATAGTCCATTACTACACGATCTTGTTTTTCGCCCGAAGGCTTGGGTTTCTTAGGTATTGTACAACATTCTTCTTTGAGTAATTCATTTTTTTCCTTGTCTACTACGTCTCGAATACAAGCGGGGTATGGATAGCTTTTAGCATAGGCTGGTTCGCTCGTGGATGTTTTTATTTCTGCCCTAACGGTCGTCTTGATTGTCCCACTTGTATCGAAAGAGCGGAAAATTGGTTGGTATTTAGCGACCATGTCACGCAATTCCATCTTGACATTATCTGAGAGTGATTCGTGGAAGATAACGTTTACTTGGTCTGAGATTCGAGCTTTTTGGGGGAATCGTGATGCTGGGTGTTAGTACAAGATCGATATTTTACCGATCAATTACTGCTTTTAGTTACTTAAGAGTGTCGTTGCCGATAATTCCGTCGAACGAGACCAGACCTTGGAGAACATAAAACGTTAAGACGCTGCTATTCCCTACTTCTTCAAAAAAATCTACCCACCATTTTTTCTTCAACAATGATATTACCGGCGCGCTACGTATTCTGAATGGTCTGTCGAGACATGTAGTCATCTGTTTTATCGATGGACTTATGAAGTTCTTATTGGTACCGGTAGATATCAACAAGAAATTTTAAGATTGACCCGTCTGCCGTAACATATTCTATATATGGTACGCTGGATGTCCTTCCGTCATGAAATTTACCTCCTCAACAGCCTCTTTGACATTAACTTCATGCATACTGCGTTGTATTCCTCGAACACTTGCAGCTCTTTAACGTAATCCGGGGTTTTCTTATTTCCCTGAATTCTACATTTCTGGGTGGGTTCAAACTTCGATTTCTTCGGCTTCTCGAGGAACGGTAGCAGTTGAGGTTAACCTAGCTTCAACAGATCCCAGGCGGTTCTCGAACAACCTGAGCTGTACTAGGCTATTATTTGCAGCCCTTGTAAGCTCAGTTGCACAAACTTGGATAAACCCCTTGAAAAATGTAAACTAACTTATGAAATATAGGACTTACTACTTTTCGTTCCGCACCAGGTAGATTTTAGTTTTAATAATTTTTTTTTTAATTTTAATTTTAAATTTTTATTTTTTTTGTTTGTTTTAATTATTTATTTATAATTTTTTTTTACAATTAAATTATTGTTAGGTATTATACAGGGTGTCCCCTAATTCATCAATGATAATTTGGGAAATGATTCCTTGTCATATTCTAAGAAAAAAATCGTTTTACAGTAAGGGTTTATCTCCAATGTTGACATCATTTATCAAGGATTTAAAAAGAGGCTTACTTAGGTGTACCCTGCTCAGAAACACCTGCAGAAAACTTTTCAACGCAGCAAAAGCACAAGAAAAGTGACCGACTGGGACTCATATAAAGAATCCCTCAAATTATACAAAAAAGAACTGAGGAAGGCAAAGCGACAATCCTGGAGGTCATTCTGCGACAAAATCACAGAAACCTCTGAGGCTTCGCGGCTAAGAAAAATTCTCTCCACAAATCCTATGATGCCCAGCTGTTTGAAAAAAACCGATGGCTCTTGGACAACCTCAAGTGATGAATCACTCAACCTGCTTCTGGACACCCACTTTCCAGGTAGCTCCCATCTCGCGGCCAGTAGCAGTCCAAACAAGCCTACTGCAACCGTGACCAAAATTCATAGTCTGATTACGAGAGACAAACTGCTCTGGGCGCTGCATGGCTTCAAACCATACAAGTCTGCTGGTCCGGACGGTATTATACCTGCCCAGCTACAGAGATCCTCAGATATTATTCTACCAGTGTTGGAAAATATTATGAGGAGCTGTGTAGAACTTATCCACATTCCACTGTTATGGAGAGAAGTCAATGTAGTATTCATTCCCAAAGCTGGAAAATGTTCTCATGTAGTCCCAAAGGACCTCAGACCTATAAGTCTATCATCATTCCTTCTGAAAACTTTAGAACGACTGATTGATATCCATATTCGAGCTAAAGTTAATCCAAGAATTCTGTCTGCGGCTCAACATGCCTACTGTAAAGGAAAGTCGGTGGAAACGGCTTTGCACTCTCTGACTAGCCACATCGAACGATCCCTACAATATAAGGAGTGCACAATGGTTGCTTTCCTAGACATAGAGGGCGCCTTTAACAACGTCAACACATCCGCAATCACGACTGCGCTGTCAACTCTGCAGGTAGACGGCTCACTTGGGGAGCTGATTAATCTAATGCTAACAAGCAGGATAATCAACTCCAAACTGGGTGAGACTTCTGCTAAAAGATATGTCAGTAGGGGTACGCCGCCCTTCTCTGGAACTTAGTGGTTAACGAACTACTGATATACCTGGAAGCGGGTGGTAGCAGAGTGATTGCCTATGCGGATGACGTTGCCATAGCCGTCTCAGGAAAACATCTAAATACCATTAAAGAACTCCTCCAAGTAAATCTTAACAGATTAACCTGCTGGGCAGATCGCTGTGGATTGGGAATAAACCCCCATAAAACTGATCTTGTCCTCTTTTCTAGGAAATATAAAACTCCAATCATAGACCCTCCTTCAATAAACGGTACCAGTTTAGCTTTCTCCGATACAGCAAAATATCTGGGTCTCATTTTTGACAGGAGACTAAACTGGAAACCTAACATTCAAGAAAGAGTCAATAAAGCTACAATAGCTTTATTCTCTTGCAAGAAAGCCATTGGGAACAAATGGGGCCTTCAACCTCGCATAACCCACTGGCTATACATCTCGGTCATAAGACCGATACTTACTTACGGGGTGGTTGTCTGGTGGACGGCCTTGGAAAATGCAGTCAACCGCATTAAATTAAGCAGAGTCCAAAGAACAGCATGTCTATGCACAAGCGGAGCTTTGCGGTCTACCCCCTCTGCGGCATTAGATATTCTGCTTCACTTGACACCCCTCGACATTTTTAGCAAGCAAGTAGCTGCGACTGCAGCTATTCGCCTTAAAGCGACTAAACAGTGGACAAATAATTCATTTGGCCACGCCAATATTCTTAATACATTAGGAATCCTCACAGAGAACACCGATTACACCATACCTGAACTTTGGTTTGACAAAAACTTCCATGTAAGCTTCCCCTCTAGATCATTCTGGGAGGAGGATGCTTTCATGGAGGACAAGTCAATCCATCTCTACACAGATGGATCTAAAACCGACAGCGGAGTTGGTGGCGGTGTTTTCTCAGATAAGCTAAATCTAAGCCTCTCTTTCCGCCTTCCAAATCACTGTAGCGTGTTCCAGGCGGAAATTTTGGCGACTAAAGAAGCTCTGTCCTGGCTGAAGAAAAACGTGATATCTGCAAAGGATATCCGCATATTTTCGGATAGTCAGGCCGCCATCAAGTCCCTGGACTCGGTCTCATTGTGTTCTAAAACTGCCCTTGAATGCCGATCATCTCTCATGGAGATGGCAGAGCAGTTCAACATTCACCTCTGTTGGGTGCCGGGCCACAGAGACATTCCAGGGAACTGCAGAGCCGATGAACTCGCCAAAATTGGAACCACTCTACCTATCCTACCAGACAAAGGTAGTATAGGTATACCAATCGCTACGTGCAAACTAACACTAAAGCTAGATGCCAATAAAAGAACGGACCTTAGGTGGACTGCTGGACAAACATGTCTAGCGACCAAACAGATCTGGCCAAGGCTGGATCTGAGTCGATCTAAGTGTCTGATCCTTTTAGATAGGAAACATCTCAGCGCCATAATAGGTGTCATTACCGGACACTGCCTCATAGGCAAGCACGCAAGAAGGCTTGGCGCTTATACTAACGATTTCTGTAGAAGCTGCATGGACGAGGAAGAGGAGGAGACAATCCCCCACTTACTCTGCACATGCCCAGCTCTCTCTCAGAGAAGGAAGCTTCACCTAGGAGCTTTCTTCTACAACGACCTAAACGATCTAGAAAAAATAGACGTTAACAGTCTCCTACGCTTTATTAAAAGCTCAAACTGGTTCCAGTAGTAAGAAGATCACAGATCCACGTGGCATCACAATGGGCCAATCTTACCTAACCTAACCTAACCTAGGTGTACCCTGACCCATGTTAATGGAAATTGCTCTGTTTATACTGATGGTAGGAAATTCGAGCAAGGTCTTATTTTTAGACGAAATACCAGCCTTTGTGACGGCGTTTAAATAAAGTTGATATCTTGTTTGAGTCTTTAGATATCGAATTTCTAAGATTGTTCCATTTTCGTTGCCCATGCTAATTTTTGACTTTGAGGTCACTTTTATCACTAATTAACATAACGTTTTACAATTTTTTTTCTTGTGAAAGAAACAATAATAGGTGTGTTTTTTTGGTATTCTATATAGGCTTAAAAAAGTACTTGCCAATAAAACGTCTACCCAGGATAAGCAATTTCAACACAAAAGTTTGGCAGCACCGCGAAATGACATTTCTGTTTACCTATTTGGTTTTGTTTTGTGATTTTAAAATTTTTCTGTTGGCTTTTAAATATACAATGGCGAGCAAAACTGGTTACATAATTGGTCATTACATAATTTTTAACGAATAAAACATTTTCTTCTAAATCAAATACTTTAAGAGTTTGAAATTCAGTTTTCTTATTATTATTTAAAAAATTAACAAGTAATAATTAACATAAGTCTTAATTCTTCCAAAATGTTGTATTACTCCATGTATACACTTTTGCACATTTTGGTAATAGTCCAGTTTTATTCATCATAATATTTGGTCCATAAACCCTTATTCTTGATGACACTTTTTATTCGCTTTGGCATACTTTCAACCAATTTTTCAATGATATCATTAGGAATATTTGCCCATTCGGTCCCTACTCTGACCCACAGCTAAGAAAAATTGAATATTAAGGGTAAACTAGAAGAAAGACAAATTTAAGTACAAGGGGGCAAAAGTGGATACATGGAACTATACAAAAGTTCGGAAGAATTAAGTCTTATGTTAATTATTATTTGTTAATTTTTTTGTAATATTTTTTTAAATAATAATAAGAAAACTGAATTTCAAACTCTGAAACTATTTGTTTTAGAAGAAAATGTTTTATTCGTTAAAAATTATGTAAGACCAATTATAACCCCAGTTTTGCTCGCCACTGTACATAGCAAAATGATTTTTCATATGACTGTCGTCTCTGTTGTCACTTTTGACATATTTGATAGCATTTTTCGATAACAATCGGGGAAAAATGGTTTGGTAGCACAGTGTTTATCGCGGCTAAGGAAATAAGGCTGGATAGTTATCCTGATTTCGTTATTCTACATAGGCTAAGTTGTTAGTGTAATTTACATGGAAAATATTTGTTAAGCATATATAGATTACTAAAAAACACGCCTAATAAAAAAAATCATCAATAAGTTTGCAGAAAAAGCCACAGATTTTATGATAATTGGAAAAACCTGCAGCAGGTAAAATTTATAAAAAAGGGTTTTTTTGCTTAAAGCTGCAAAGGCTATGAATGAAAAATGATTTAGTCTTGTCTTAGGCAATTTTTATTTTATGTGTGTACTAAAACAGTTGTAACAGGTGCTCCTTAGTTTTGTATGCAAGCTACGGCCCGTTTTTGGTTCGTTCGTTTTTAATGCATTTTATTTTATTCATCTTAAATTTACTGAACTTACATGCTAACAGAAAAAATGCTTAAATGCTAGCTTATTATAACTTAATTAACTTATTCTAACTTACTGGCCCAAAAAACGGGCGCTCTAAGCTAAACTATAATATATTTTTATTTTATGTCTTTCGACGTCTAATTTACAATTTTCAATCTTAATTACTGTTGATTAACATCTATTATAGTTAAACTAAGAAAAAATTAATTGTTTAAGAAAAAACTGAGCATTTTTTTGTGTTTACATAAAACTTATACTAAAGGTATAAATACTTAAACTACTTAAATTAACTAGTTTTGCTAACTTATACTAAACCTTAAACTACTTAGTCTAAATATACAATCTAATCTAACCTAATTGTTAGCAAACTTCAAGTTGCTAACCTAACACCTAGCTAACCCAAGGTTGCCAACCTTCATACCTTAAAACTACCCTAACCTATGTAAGCCGGCCATTTTCTAAACATAGTAAGGGAAATATGGCCCACTTTGCCTTCTGACTAGGCTAACCTGGACTTGAAGGAAACGACGAAGAAATCGGGTCTTCTTCATTCAACCACCAAATATTTTGGTGCTGCAAGACAACATCTTTTTTATCGCGTTTTGAAACCGCCCTGCTAAACCTGAGTCGTTCAGTACTGCCGTGTGCGACGTCTCTGTTGCAGTTGAGTCACCCCTCACCCACTGCACGAGCTACGTGGAAAATTAGCGGAACCGCAAACTTATCCTGGATCAGCCCTTTCATGTTTAAATAGAGGAACGCTTCAGGGGCATAAAGCCTTTCAAGCGCACACTCTCACGATATAAGTAGTTGGGGTAGTAGGCCCCAGATATCAGGTTATTGGACGAGGTCATTGCTCTCGCAATATGCCCTCGAGTCAACTTAATAGCGAAGTTGTCCACTCTTATTAGATTCGCCCTGTTGTATATAACCTCATTGGGATAGAATTTTATGTATTCCGATTCTGGTGTTCTGTAAAGGTGAAGACAAACCCTAAGGCAAGCCCTCTCAAACACCAGAATCTTTTCCATTAAGCTCGCTCTCACGTTGAATCACACGGGACACCCATATACCAGCACGGGCCAGATGAGGGCCATGTAGCAGATAACTTTCACCCTCGCATCGAGTTGGCTGCTATAAAACAGCCTCCTTGTAAGGGCAAAAGCATGTTAATGACCTCAACCTTTGGACCTGTTCTGTACGCTATCAAGTCATCTGCATACGCTATGCTATGGGGAAGTGAACCTATCAAATCGCTTGTGTAAATGTTGAATAAGATCGGCGAATTAACCGCACCTTGTTGCAGACCGTTTTTAATGTGAAATGTCCCAACAGAAGTCGCATCGCCATTTTTCACGATCAACTGTCTGCTGCTGAGCATATTATGAAGAATATACAAAAGTGGTTTACTGATGCCCAGTCTGGCCAGCCTGTAGAAAAGCCCCTCTACCATACGGTGTCGAAGGCCTTTTCCAAGTCAACCAGATAGACCCCAGTACACTGGTTTTTGCTTTTATTCCATTGGATATCTGACACCAGCTTAGACGCGGCATGTATGACATCATGCCCCGCCTTGAAACCGAATTGATTGTCCGGAACTATATTTTTGTCATCAACCCACTTAGTCAGGACTCTATTGATTACCTTTTCGAACACCTTACTGATATTCGGAAGGAGACTTATCGACCGGAGATTCGCCGGATTGGATGTATCTTTACCTCTCTTAGAGATGGGATAAACCACCGCAGTTTTCCAATGCTCTGGATAATGTACATTATTCAATGCATTGTTAAATAGGGTGGTGTAAATGTCTACCGCTTCTAGAGGGAGATGTCGAAGCACAATGTTCGGTATTCCATCGATTCCCATTGATTTTTTACTTCTTATTGTGTCGAAGAATTCGTGGAGTTCTTCCTTTGAAATGAACGGGGGTAGGTCACCCTCTCTGGTAATGACATTATTTGCCATATATTTCGCCATTTATTTGCTGAACCGGGTGAAACCCGAGCTCTCGAATCGCCAGTTCTGTATGTCATTTCGCAGGTAGAAATTGTGCAGAAGGACTCGATTCTCCAGATAGTGATTAGAACCAATGACGTCATTGGTTCTATACACTTCCTGAAAAGTCGCTCCTATAGCCTCAACCTTCTCCTGAAGATCCTCGATCACAAAGAAATTACTCGTATCATCATCTGCGGCTTCATTTGGATCTATGCCTGCAGTAGTCAGTATTCGTTCGTTGTCCGTAGTTCTAGGAATTTTAATATTTTGTTTATTTGCGGGAACATACTCGGGTTGATCGAATTTACAGCCCGAATTCTGTTGTTCCAGTACAAACTTACAGATGCTCTGTAATTCTCTCTTAACAATATTTGGAGATTTTTAATTGACGACTTCAGTGTCCTTGTCCAGCGAGTCTTACTGTAATTGTAAGAAAACTTAGGAACACACTCTTCCAACTCCGCAATTTCGTTAGGAATTGTTATTTCGAACAGCAGAAGATCCAAATAGGACCCGTGTCTGGGAAACGACGGACAGTCCGTCGCCTTAAAACCAGGTCTATACTCGACACTGTGCTGTGCCCACCAATTGAGTAGCAGGTTCCCTCTAGTATTTGGTACATGATTTCCCCAATCAATATGTTTGGCATTAAAATCTCCGCCGATTAGCTATATAATATATATATATATAATATATAATATATATATAATAATTCTCCTACGATTCCAGCCTAAGTAGTCTATCGAGCTCTGAGATGAATATTGTGGATTGGGAAGCATCAGGCGCGTAGACAGATACCGTGAACAGCCACTTTCCGCTACGGAGAGGGATGCGACACATGCCTCCAGCACCCGAAACCCATGCAAAACACCCTTGTACATTCTTCTAAATTTAAATTTTGTTCTAATAAAGATCGCAACACCACCTCCTTGTGTTGAGTTGGGTCGGTTTCTTCTTCTACTATTGTATTTACTGTGTTCCACATTGTGCTTATCGGTAAGCTTAGTTTCGCTAGCAAAAAGCACATCAGGAGCTTGGTCTTCCAGCAACTTAAACAGCGCGGCTCTTCGCTCGATCCTGATCAGTGAATTGGCATTCACTGCAAGGGCCTTCAGGGTTTGCTCCACCATATGCGTACCCATTATGACATGAATTGCCTTAGACCCGGCAGCAGCGCGTAGAATTGATCAACCCGCTTAGCCTGTTCCTGTACTTGACGTTGAAGCTGAGCCAGCTGCCCTTGAATAGAGAGCAAGATAGCTAACATGTCAGGTGCAGCTTCCGGTGGCGCTGGGGCCGAGGAAGCAATCGTGACTTTTTGTACCATTCTACCCCTACATGCCGCCATTTAGGCGAAGGTAATTCGGAGCGTGACGGCTGGAGTTTGAGGCTGAGTGGATGGACGCTTAACCTCCGCTTTCTGCTGACGAGCCATATTTGCTTTCTTTATATCTTGGAACTTGGGACAACCCCGATAGTTAGCGGTGTGTCCCGAGTTCTTGCATAAAGCCCATGAGAGTTGGCTTTTGTCTGACTCTTTCTCCTGACCCAAAGCACATTCCTGAGAATTGTGGTTCTTTCCACACTTAACGCATCGAGGCTGCATTTGGCAGTTCGACGCGGCGTGCCCGAACCTCTGGCAGCGAACGCATTGTATAACGCCTTCGCTCCTTTTTAATTTCTCCCAGTGAACAACCTGGTGGTACAGAACTTTGATACTTGTTAGACTATCCAGTTTGCTGTTGGGAGTGAGCTGTACTGGGAGGAACGGTAGTTTCCGCTTTTCCCTTTTTGCTCTTGAAGTGGTAAAAGGCTTAACCCCCACAAATGTCAGATCTTCGCACTCATTCTCTTGAAGCAGTTTTAAGAGCTCCTCGGGATCAGTGGACGGTTCCAGTCCTTTCAATAGGACCGTTTTAAATTGTTCACCTTTTGGTGTATACGTGAAGTACTCCGTCGTCGTTTCTTTCAACAGGTTTTGCATTTTTTTATAGCCCTCCACTGAATTACAGTGGATGACATGCCTGTCTGAGCCTAATCTTTTAATGATAAAGTTCTTACCTATGGCCGACTTACACAAGTCCTTGGTGTCCTGGACCTCCATGTTGTAGGTGTTGATTGGAGGCACTTTTTCTTTTTTCTTTTTCAGCTGCTGTTACTCTTGTTGATGTTGTTGCTGCTGAGGTTGTTGCTTTTGGTGTTGCATTTTTTTATTGGTCTGCTGCTTTTACACTGGGTCTTTTTTCTGCACATTATTTTCGTGCAGTTGTTGTTGCTGTTGCTGTAGGGAGCTCGCTTTAGCTTCTTGCACCCTTTGTCTCCGGTCGGTTTGCTTAGCTTTAATAGCAAGCACCTTTTTTTGTAATTGCAAGATGCTGCTACTAATTGCATTCAGTTCCTCTTCTTCATCTTCGGACACAGAGGTAGCCAACGAGGCAAAGTTGTTCTTACCCCCTTTATAATGTCTCGTTATATCAGAGACGTATGTGGATTTATCACCCGACTCATGGTGTCTTCCTTTTTGCGCCGCTATTGCTGCCGCAGACGTTGACGCCCCCCCCCCCCCCATCCATTTCCTTACTTAGCAGCATTTCGTTAGAGGTGCAAAGGGAGGGGCGTTTTGCTAAGTTAGACGTTGCACTTAATTTTTTCCTCCGTTTAGTAGTTCTTTCTGTTCGGTGGGCCGATTCGATATCACTTGTTACAGTGCCGTCCACTAATCCCACAATGGGCATAACGGGACGGTCTTTGTCACTCATCGCCTGTCTTTTTGTGTCCAATTATCTAGTTTTCTTATTTGTTTTCAATAAAAAAAAAAAATTAAAAACGGGAAATGGTTTTTTTCCACGGGCTGGGATTGAACCCGCACTTCTTAGAAATTATACAATTTCGTACCCGCGCACTTCCGCACTACGCCAACTGTGGCTATGAGAACTTGTACGTTGATTTACTGTTATAATATATTGGTTCACCGAGGGTAAGCCGAAACAGGTCTATACACAAACGTGGTTTGTTGGCGACTGGGCCCGTTTTTGGATTTCACTGCGAATGTTTATTGGTGCTAGCTGCTGCTTCACTTTTGATGACGCTTGAGAGAATACGCTCTTCCAATTCACCTAAAGTTGTTATTTCGGTTAAACAAACAAGTTCCTTCATTCTTCTCCATACAAAAAAATACAATACTGTAAGGTCAGGAGATCTGAAGGATATCTGAACTGGTCCATTTCTTCCTATCCAACGATTACCATACTCTTCATCTAGCCAACTCTTAACCTAACGACCATAGTCGGCTGGACCACCGTCCTGTTGAAAATATGATGTGGAATGAATCAGTGGAATGTCCTCCAATAGTTCTGGTAAATCATTCGGAAAAACTCCAGATAGTTTTTAGAATTCAGCCTAGGTGGTAGTTTGAAGGAGCGCATTAATTTGTTTTCATGTATACATACTCGTATATATTGACGCTGAATTTGTGTTGAAATGATTTATGTCTCCTTGTATGTGGATTGTTTGCGTATGAAGGTTATGAAAATTTGTGATGCCATCTCTTGTAAATTGAGATTCGTCCGTCCAAAGAATTCTGCTAATAAACTCGTTCAGTTGGAAAACTCAAGTCTCTTTTTCAAATCATTTGGAAGTAGTTCTTGTACAGGTGTATGATAGTATGGATAAAGATTTTCTCCATACATTAGAAATTTTATTGCAAAGCTAAGCGCCTGATGCTGATTGATGGATCAGTTGTAACTGCTTCCAGCATTCTTTCATCACCCGAAATCTTTCTTACTTGTGGAGCTCCCGCATTCGGTAGTGTATTTGAAACTGATCGCGTTTCTCGAAGCTTTGATACGTATTTCCAAAACTCATTTACTAGGACGTTGTCGGTTTAGATAAAGTTCACGGTATCTTTGTCCCTCATTAGTTGAACTTCCATTGCACAGCCAATGAACTTAAATAATTTTAGCGTATTCTTCTTTTTTAAATGCAGACATTTCAAATAGCGTTTCTAAGAAACTGTAACCTTAGCGTAAAAAATTAAACTGATGAATTATACCATTTTAGTTTGGTAAATTCTCGAAATAGGCCTTCAAATCCCAAACCTAACTCTTTCTGAGAACTTCTTAGGAACAAGTAAGGAAATTAGGGTTTTGATAGGTAGTCAAATAAAAGAGCACGCTTTAAAACTCTTTAATAGCTATGCAATTTAAAAAAAATATTGGAAAAATAGTAAATCTTGGAAAACCACTCTTACGAATATTGTCAACTGTTGTTAGAAAAGTTGGTAAAAAATCATAAATTCCTTTTTTTATCTGTATCTGTGTTTTTGTGCAAACTTGTTGATGATTTTTTTATTATTGTTACTCGTACTTTCACAAGATAAAAAATACTAAAAAGTTATGTTATACATTCTCTGGAGAAAAGTGACCTCAAAGTCAAAAAATAGAATGGGCAATGAAAATGGAACAGTCTTAGAAATTGAATATCTAAAGACTCAAATAAGGTATGAACTTTATTTAAACTCCATTACAAAGGCTTGTATTTCTTCTAAAAACGAAGTCCTAGATGGAATTTTTACCATTAATACTAATTAAAATGAGTCAGGGTACACCAAAGTAGGAATTTTCTTCAATCCTCTATAAATGCTGTCAACATTGGAGATAGACCCTTAGTGTAGAACGATTTTTTTCATAAAATATACCAAGGAATCATTTCCCAAATTATCGTTGACGACCCTGTATATAACAATTTTTTGACACAAAAAGTTATGTTTTAAATATAACTATTAATCTAAATCTGTCTCCCTTTTCTTTAAACACAATTTTTTATTTTTTTGTTTTTAATACAAAAGATTTTTTTTCTCTTTTTTATTTTTGTTGTTTTTCAGAATAAAGGAATTATTAATATATATTCGTATATCAAATAAATATACTTTTGTATATTTCTTGAAATTCAACTTTTTTTCTTTTTTTTCCTCTCTAAAAAATAATTTTTCTTGGTCACAATACACAGGGAATATCTTTTTTCTTCAGTCGTTCATAGACCTCGACAGTGGATAGACGTATTGACGTGTTCGGTTTTTACATAAATAAATAAATAAATAGTGACCCAGTGCCATTTAAAGACATTTAGTCACAATATAATCAATCAACTCGGTAGCCTACCGGCTAGCGGCGTCGGTCATCGAAGCGTGGGATACGAGTTCGATCCCAGGTCAAACTCGAAACTTTTGTTTTTCTGTTTTTTTGTAATCAAAACAAAACAAAAAATAATAAATTAAATTAATAAAGTCACGTGATGGATGGTGGAGAGCGCTCCGCTCTTCCCATAACGGGAGTTGGAAAAGGCAACAATGGTGTTGCCAGTGACGTTGCGAAAGCAATTAAAAGGAGGAGGAGTTTGAGAACCCCTCCTAATCTCACGAAAAAAAGAGTGAATGTGCTAATAGAAGATGTTGATCATTATGAAGGGGGCAATAATAACTTTGCTTCCCTAGCGTCATACGAATCGGAAGATGAGGATGAAATGATCAAAGACATTAGCAGCAGCATTGAAAAGCTGCAAGAAAAAATGCTGGCTTGCAAACTGCACGCAGGCAGAGGGAGCAAGCACAGATAGAAAGCGCCCAACAAAAAAAGCAACAAAAGCAGCAACAACAACTGCATCAACAACAAAAACAGCAGCAGCAGAAACAACCACTGCAGCAGACAAAACTGCAGCAGCAGAAACAACAAAAACAGCAGCCACAGAAACAACAGCAGCAGCAGAAACAACAGCAACAGCAGCAGCAAAAGAAAAAGGAGAAGGTGCCTCCTATCAACACCTTTAAATTAGAGGTAAATGCTACCAATGACCTGTGTAAGTTGGTCATTGGTAATAATTTCAATATTAAGAGATTGGGGAACGATCGCCATGCCATCCACTGTAATACAGTGGAGGGCTACGCGAAAGTTAAAGAGCTCCTAAGGGAAACGACGACGGAGCACTTCTCATTCACACCGAAGTGTGAAAAGCGGCAATCGATGCTGCTGAAGGGGTTGGAACCGTCTTCTGATCCTGTGGAGATCCTGGCACTGCTCAAAGAAAAGTAGTGCGAAGGACTCAAGTTTGTAGGGGTAAAGCCATTTACCACAGCTAGAGCTAGGCGGGAGAAACGGAGTCTGCCGTTCTTCCTGGTGCAGCTCAGTCCCGAAAGTCGTCTGGATAGTCTAAGGAGTATTAATGTCCTAGACTACCAGGTGATTCACTGGGAAAAATTAAAAAGGAGCGAAGGCGTTTTATAATGCGTTCGCTGCCAGAGGTTCGGGCACGCCGCGTCGAACTGCCAAATGCAGCCTCGATGCGTGAAGTGCGCAAAGAACCACAGTTCCGAGGAATGTGCTCTAGGTAGGGACGGAGCATCCGATAGGACGCAGCTCTCGTGCGTGTTATGTGGGAACGTAGGACACACCGCAAACTATCGGGGTTGTCCTAAGTTCGCCGGCATAAAAAAAGCATAAATGGCTCAGCAGCAGAAGGTGGAGGTCAAACGTTCACCTGTTAGATTCCAAACACCAGCCGTCACGTCCCAAATTTCCTACGCCCAAATGGCGTCAGGTAGGGGGACTACGGTACAGCAAGCGACTGTTGCTTCTCAGGCGCCAATGCCGAGAACAACGGAAGCTGCACCTAACATGCTAGCCATCTTGCTCGCAATCCAAGGGCAAATGGCTCAGCTGCAAAAGCAGGTGCAAGAACAGGCCAAGCGGGTGGACCAGATCTACGCGCTGCTGCCGGGCTTAACGCAACACATGCCGTAATGGGTACGCACATGGTGGAGCAAACTTTGAAGGTCCTTGCGGTGAATGTTAATTCACTGATTAGGATCGAACGAAGAGCCGCGATGTTTAAATTGCTGCAAGACCAAACTCCAGATGTGCTTTTCGCTAGCGAAACCAAGCTAACCGATAAGCACAAACTGGAGTACAATAATTATATTGTTAGAAGAAGAAACCGGCCCAGATCCAAACGTGGAGGTGGTGTCGCGATCTTCATTAAAGAAGGTATAAAATTTCACAGAGTGTACAAGGGCGTGTTGCGCAAGTTCCGGGTGTTGGAGGTAGTCGCCGTTTACATCCCGTTCCGCAGTGGAAAGCGGCTGTACTTGGCCTCAGTTTATGCACCTGATACTTCACAATCCACCCTATTCATTACAGAGCTCGACACGCTTTTTCGAGGCTGGAATCGGGGGAGAATTATTTTATAATCGGCGGGGATTTTAACGCTAGACACAGAGATTGGGGAAATAATTTGCCAAATACTAGAGGGAACCTACTACTCGATTGGTGGGGTCAGCACGATGTCATGTACAGACTCGGTCTTAAAGCGACGGATAACCCGTCGTTTCCCAGAGGCGGGTCTTATTTGGATTTATTGCTGTACGACGAACGTATACGACTGACAGGTACGAATTTACAAACGCTAAACTGTCTGCGCACGTTCGTGTATGACAGCGACCATTGCGGTTTTAGCACCGAAATTACAGTTCCCAACGAAATTGCGGAATTGGAGGAGTTTGTCCAAAGATATTCTTACAACTACAGTAAAACTCGATGGACACGCTTCTCCGCAACCTTGGCAAGAGCGCTCTCCTCGAACGCGCTCCACCCACCGTCCAATAGGAATTTGTCAAACGAGGAGATCGACAATTACCTAAAACAAATGGACGAGACAATTAAACAAACTATGGACACTACAATACCGCGGTATCGACGCACGACTAAGGAAGACCTGTTCCGCAATCCTACTATTGACGCACTGCACCGACAGAAAAGTAGACTTCTGACAAGACTTAAAAACTTGTACAGACAGTTAACTGACCGACAAGACCCGGAGATTAGGACACTGAAGGCGTCGATTAAAAATATTCAAACGCTAATAAAAGAAAATTACAGAATTTCTCTAAGTTTATATTGGAACAACAAGGTTCGGGCTGTAAACACCAGCAACCCGAATATGTTTCTGCAAATAAATAAACTATTTCGGAGAAAAAATCAAAACGACCTTCAGTGTCTTAAAATAGCCCGGACAACAGACAACGAACGGTTACTGACAATAGCAGGCATTGATCCAAATGAGGCCGCTGATGATGACGACTTCTTTGTGATCGAGGATCCACAGGAGAAGGTTGAGGCAGTAGGGGCGACTTTCCAGGAAGTATACAAGGCCACTGATACCACTGGCCCTAATTACGACCTGGACAGTTGCGTTTTTGTGCACGACTTCTGCGTTCGAAATGAAATAGAGAACTGGCGATCCGAGGGCTCTGGTTTTACCCGGTTTAGCGACGAAAATATGGCAAATAAAGTCATTGCCAGAGAGGGTGGCCTACCCCCATTCATTTCGAAGGAAGGACTCCATGAGATCTTCGACACAATCAGGGCTAAGAAATCTGTGGGGACCGATGGTATTCCGAACATCGTGCTTCGACATCTTCCTCTAGAAGCGGTGGACATTTACACCACCCTGTTTAATAATGCGATTAATAATGCACATTATCCAGCGCATTGGAAAACGGCGGTGGTTCAACCTATCCCCAAAAAGTGAAAGGATATATCCAATCCAGCGAATCTCCGGTCGATAAGTCTCCTTCCGAATATCAGTAAGGTTTTTGAAAAAGTAATCAATAGAGCTCTGTCTAGGTGGGTTGAGGACAAACATATAGTTCTGGATAATCAATTCGGTTTTAAAGCGGGACATGATATCTCACATGCCGCGTCTAAACTGGTGTCCGATATCCAATGGAATAAAGGCAAAAAACAATGCACTGGCTCCTGCCTTGTTGACTTGGAGAAGGCCTTCGACACCGTATGGTTAGAGGGTCTTTTCTATAAGCTGACTAGGCTGGGTAAACCACTCTTGTACATTCTTTATAATATGCTAACTAACAGACAGTTCATCGTGAAGAATGGTGATGTGACTTCTGTTGGAATATTTCAAATTAAAAATGGTCTTCAGCAAGGCGCGGTCAATTCGCCGATCCTATTCAACATTTTTACAATCGACTTGATAGGTTCACTTCCCCATACTATTGCGTACGCAGACGATTTGATAGCGTACAGAACAGGTCCAAAAATCGAGGTCATTAATACTCTCTTGCAGCGTGACTTCGATAAGATAAGACGATTTTGCGATGACTGGAAGTTGAAAATCAACTTTCAGAAGTCGGAAACTATTCTCTTTAGGACGCCGTTGTCTAGAGCCTCAAGGGATACCAGAAAAAATTGGAGAAAGTTCTCGATTATTGGACAACACGGACAGCCTCTTGCCTGTCGAAATGTAGTCAGATACCTTGGAATCTGGCTAGATCAGTTTCTATATTTTGGCAAAAATGTGGATGCTGCTCTGGCCAGAGCTAAAGGTGCTTTTGCCCTTACAAAGAGACTGTTTTATAGCAGCCAACTCGATGTGAGGGTAAAGGTAATCTGCTACATGGCCCTCATCAGGCCCATGCTGGTATTTGGTTGTCCCGTGTGGTTCAATGTACGAGCAAGTTTATTGGAAAAGATTCGGGTGTTTGAGAGGGCTTGCCTTAGGGCCTGTCTTCGCTTGTACAGAACACCAGAGTCGGAGTACAAAAAATTTTATCCTAATGAGGTCCTTTACAACAGGGCGAACCTAATACGAGTGGACAACTTCGTAATTAAGCTGACTCGAAGGCACATTGCAAGAGCAATGACGTCGACGAATAACCTGATATCTGGGGCTTACTACCCCAATTACCTTTACCACGAGAGTGTGCGCTCTGACGGCTTCGTTCCACCGGAAGCATTCCTCTACCTAGATCAGATAGGGTTGATCCAGGATAGATCAGCGGTGCCGTTAATCTTCCATGTCGCTCGGACAGCTGGGGACAGGCGACTCAACTACAACAGAGACGTCGCACACGGCAGTGTGGATCGCCTCAGGTTCAGTAGGGCGGTGGGGAATCGCGATAAGAGGGATGTCGTTCGGCAGCACCAGCATTTCTGGTGGTTGAATGATGGGGAAGATGTTTCGTCGTCGTTTCCGTCAATTACGGACCAGCCTCACTAATGAGGCAAAGCTGACCAATCTATTTGCTCAGTAAATAGCGATGGCCAGCTTACATAGGTTTAGGTTAGCATTTAAGAAACATATACATATATCAGTGTATACAAAAGTGTATACTGATATATGTATATGATTGTGTATAATGTCTATGTGTGTTTATGTGTGTATTGTGCATTTAGGTTAGGTAGGCTAAGGTTTATTTTAAGTTATATACTAAGTTTTTATAAAAAGTAAAAAATTATGTCCATATGCTAAGTTTTTCTTAACAAATATTTTTTTCTTAGCCTTAAGTATTCAATATAAATAGTTCTAAGCAAAATGTAAATAAAGTCGAAAGACATAGTTATAAGAATTTAGAGTAGCTTAGAGCGCCTGTGTGGGGCCAGTAAGTTAGTATAAGATTGTTAAGTAATTTTAAGCTAGCATTTAAGCATTTTTTGTTAGTATGTAAGAGTTAATGATTAAGTAAATAAAATGCATTTAAAACTAAACTAAAACTATATCTTTTTTCTTTTTGTTTGTTAATATATTAGAAACATTTTTTTTTTGTCTTCTCTTTTTTCCTATTATTTGAAAGGTTTAAAGTTCAAAATTCACTCACACTAGCAGCATTGCCGTTAGTTGCGCATAGTAATCTGTATCAAATGCAAAAATGTGATTGTTTGCTTTTTGTTGGAACCAACGGTTTTTGAAAGCGCCGTGTAAACCCCGTTTAGTCTCTAGGACTTATTAATGACACGTGCAACTTCACCATAATATACCACCAAATATCACCACCATATCCACCACCATATATCACCACCATACCACAGGTTCTCATGGATTTTATTATCACATTTATGGACTTTGTAGATCAAAGCGGTCAACTGTATTCTCGTGGGTACAGTGAACTGCACACGATCGAGTTTATTGAACCTAGTGCTTATTATTGGGCCAAAAGGATGTGGTTTTTACACCGGTCCGTGCTCGGGCGTCGGTTAAAGTATATCACTTGCGTGATAACAAAGAAAAGCGCTAACAGTGTGGCTAAATTTTCCCCCAACTGTTCGACTGTAAAATAAAACACTCAGTTGTTTAAGTTACTATAGACATTTTATTTATGCGTTCTAAATGATGTCGGCCTTTCTTCACCTGTTCACCTTTCTAGTTTCACGCCACTTCGCAACGTTCAGTTCATTTTCCTGGCCAAACAATATCGTCCCACCGTTTACCCGGCACGTCCAATATCCGATTTATGCATTCCTACAAGTTACACAGCCCTTCCAATGAGATCGTATATCGAAGGTCATTGGAGCTTGTTCCGTGTTAATTGGCTAGGCTCTGTTCCAAAAAAAAAAAAAAAGAATATGTAAAATGAAAGACTACAGCAGAGACTTAAGAATTTGGAAAGTCCGCCATGTCGAACAAAATCGACAAAGTTTGGTTTGAGATAGGCTATCAGCGGTGTATATAAAGAGACGAAAAGCGCGGTAGTTAGAATTTTCCTGTAGTATACAAATAACGTAACGAACGCATACACTCTCTATTTGTCTAAAGAACATAACATATCATGCGACGCCAAACTGAAACAGTAAAACGAGGACAATCGACGTCGCAATACGCGGTTACACGTAGTCACAAACACAAGTCAACGTACCTAAAACAAAACGAACAGTTAGTTTTAGTTTTTTTAACTTAAATGCATTTAATTTTCTTAATAATTAACTTTTACATACTAACAAAAAATGCTTAAATGCTAGCTTAAAATTACTTAACAATCTTATACTAACTTACTAGCCCCACACAGGTATTCTAAGCTACTCTAAATTCTTGTATCTGACTTTATTTACATTTTATTTAGAATTGCTTATGTTGTATTAAGTATACGGCTAAGAAAAAAAAGTTGTTAACAAAAAACTTAGCATATGGGTATAATTTTTTATTTTTATAAAAACTTAAACAAAACAAACAACATACCATCGAATGCACACAAAAACTCTGCAACGAGATAAACTAGACAAGAATAGCGTACAGGAGACTAATGGTAGAAACACACTATTGTGTCGTGTCGTGACGCGTCATAAGCATATCGGTTTCACGAATTTACTATGGTTAGAGACACATTATTACAATGTGTTGTGCCGCAACCCTATGTGTTGTGTCGTGGATCGATCGAAACCGATCGCGTCAAAGAGCTCGTGGGGGGTTCTGATGCAACACAACACACAAGTATATTTAAGTATATTTCCAGTTGTGTCGTGGATGTGCACTCTTCAAAACAAAGTTAAAAATAAAAAACTATTTTTTTGATACTGTTCAAAATAATGTCAGAGTGTGTCAGAGCATGCCATTGAACGAAGTGGCTACACACAAAAAACAGGCGTCATTGGAATGAAAAATTTTTTGACAGGTAGAGGAACAGTGAAATCTGAAATGAACAATTTGAGCATTTGTTTTGTAAAGAGTAGGTAAATGCGGAAGTTTCTGGTGTGCAGTAATTGTGTATTTGTGAAATACAAAATGAGCGATAACGAGGAATACTGTTTGCAACCGCTGCTATGTTGTTTTGTGCAAACGAAAACGAAAATAAAACAGAATATGAGGAAAGAAAAAAGAGAGAATGGGTTAAATCCTGCAGATTTTATTTTGAATTAAACGTAGAACACTAGGAAAAATTCATGCAACTTGTTACTTTCACCTGATGAGACCTATCCCGTATCGCAACACTTGCAAAATGAAAATGTACATCAAAGACGATATGATTTGGAAACGAAACATTTATGCCCAAGTAGAAAGTCATATTTGAAGATGATGGACATTTATATGACCGAAATTGGAGTACAATGCCCATATCTGGTCAAATACTCCCAACGCTTCTTTTCGCCTACTAGATATAATTGTTTTCAATAATAATATGAGAAAATATATTATACAGAAAACTTATACTCTACACCACAGACGTACCGTCTACTCCTTACTTTGGTCAATCGCTATTTTCTTATCCAAAAATTGCCAGTAGCATCCCGTTCCTTCATACCTTTAATGTTCACATCTATTTCGCTATGATTGCTCATTATTTTACCCTAAAGCCTAGTTTCAGACGAATTCCCAAATATCATAATTCTTTCCAATTCCCTTTTTTAATGGACAGCCGAAATTTTTATTTTCTAGACCAATATCTCTCTTTACTTCATAAATGCCTTTTATTTTAATACATAAAAAATCTAAACTATATAAAATTGGTGTAAACCAAGGCAGTTTTCAAATTCTGTTGCTTTTTGATGTCATGCAGTCTTTGAAACAGTAATTTTTTCTGAGCCTATAGACCTAATTTCAGACATCTATTTAGAAGGAGCCCTTGTGGCGAAGTACGAAAGGTTTAAATCCATAGTAAGCCATCAAGGAAATTGATCATTTCCTAAGAAGCTTAACGCAGTGTGGTTTTAATTAAAGGTAAACTTACAGTCTTGTATAACAAAGACTACGTGACAAAAATTCACATAAAATTTTAGGTTTCGTATACACGTGAATCACGTGAATACTAATAAAAATGATCTCAATCAATTAGAAAGAATTTTTGTTAGTATTCTTTTTGAGAGACCCGGACATTAGATTGAAACTAACAATCGACCAAGCTGGCTGGTTTCTATCCGATTGTCCACATTTTTGCAATTATTAGTATTGCGAAGCGGCTCACAGAAAAAATGAAAATTATGCATACTCTGTGGATTTCAAGGCCGCTTTTGATTTCGTGAACAGGAACGCCTTAATTTATAAGTTCTCTACTATTGGTTTATCTTACAAGTTTTTGTCATCTTATGCAAATCTTCTAGCTTCTACTAGTGCAACGATATGTGATAATTCAACTGGGATATATCTTGAAGTTTGCCCTATATATTTATGGTAATTCTCTAATTCTTTACCCGGAGAAGTGGAATTTTTGTGCTGTACAAATGCAAATTAATACACTACAAAATTATTGCAATTTATGTGATTTGCAAGTGAATGCCCAAAAATCAAAACTCATGATATTTGAATCATGCCATCGCTGCAGAAGACTTGCAGAAGAGGTAAGCGCATTGAGGCTGTTGGGGAATTCAAATATTGATAGCTAAAGTAGGTGAAGCAATGTTCTTGCAATGTTTAGATCGATCTCAATGCATATCTACAAAAAATTAAGGTATCTTTTGCAGATCTTTGCATTGGCTTAAACAATATCAGTATTGTAAATACCTATGCTCTTTGTTACAGAAATAGTTTCCAAAATTTTAAGGAATGAAACATATACTTTTTTTTTCTTCTCTTAAAACTAAGTAGTTTACATATCTTATTTTTTAGGTATAATCTTCCACTACGCACTTACTTCTTACTTCTAAAAGGTGTCTCAAATTTCACGCAAGAAATAAGTTCGAAAGAAAACACGTTTTTAATGTTACTAACACAGTGAGGGCTGAGGCCGCCATTTATTCTGGCTGAATATAAGCTTAATCTAGCTGAAAAACTAACAAAACGACTTAAGAGACCTGATTGGGAGGTAATATTCAAGGGTCGTTCCAGAGAAGACCACGAAGAGGAAACCGGAGGAATCGACGTTGAATACCCTCGATTTGGGAAACATGACCTCTTTGAAACGGTAACCAAGCTTGACTGTCATACTCAAGCTGGAGGCGACCAAAAGTAACATAGAGAGATCTGGTTACATACGGTGTGAAAAAAAATTAAATAAATAAAAAAAAAGTAGTGCAGTGGAGGAAAAAATAAAAAAAAATACACAGTGCGGGTATCGCACCCCTCCCGCTCCTGGTCCTAAGTAATGTTGATTGCACTCAGTCACGGCCGTTGCAATATTTGTCATACGGAACGGGCAGTAGCTGAGTGTAGGCAATAACTGATGGATAGCGGGTTATGAGTGAGAATTTTGTTGGTGCACTCTTTTCTTCTGTTGTAAGGGCATAACACTTACCACAATTTAATTCGGTAAACCAATTCTGAATTTTTACTTCACAGCCTCACTTGTTAACGTCGGTGTTTGTGTTTGACTTTTTATAATGACGCGGGAATTTAGAGCGGAATAGCCAACATTCGCGTCTCTAAACACAGAACAGCTATTTTGTCACTTACTGAAACATAAGTAGATCCCCGCCCACACCACTCAGATAACTCTGATCTGAAGCTACCTGGCTAAGAACTAGTGCCATTATCCTTCTCTCACCGCGGTCTCGCCATTTACGTGTGTAGTGATGTAGCTTACCAAACTCCACCACAATGTAGTCCTTGTTCCAATCCGGAATTCAATGGCATGTGGTTAAAATTCCATCTCCGTAAGCAAATTATCCACTACTGCTTTATTTACAGAAGCCCCAAACTGGACAGCAATTCGACTTTTAACGAGTTTGATGCGCTGTCTTACTCCATTCAAAGAATTGTATCCCTGTATCCTCATACTGAAATCGTTATTACGGGCGATTTCAATATACACAATACTGGTGGCTTCAACATTCTGGACGACGACACCCGAAGATCTCAAGGTGAAAAAACTTAACGCAGCTTGTAAATGAACCCACGAATACCAGACGTTGATAGTCATACCGCCAACGCCCTGGACTTGTTTTTAATTTCTCACCCTGATAAGTACACCATTGATGCGCCCTAGGCTCGTTGGACCATTGTGTCATATCAGCTAATTTCCGGTACACCGACCACACAGTTAGAGAAAAAATTCCTAAAAGAACCGTGTGGCAATACGAGAAAGCCAACTGGAGCGGTCTTAACAGCTTCTTAAGAATTTTAACTGGTCGTTATGTTTCCTCGATAACGACGTGGATGCCGCTGCTGATATGATCACAGAGACCACTCTCTTTGGAATGAGATCCATCATCGGATGAAAAGTATCAAACCAAAAGAAAGAGCATGGTACAACTCAAGCTGTAAAGAATCTATCAGGGTTAGAAGAATTATTTTTCGGTCCTTCAAAACCAACCCGACAGAGGAAAAGCGAAAAAAGTTTAAACGAGCCAGGCATGATTGCAACTTTCTTAAGCGTGTAAAATTCCAATACGAACAAAAACTGAGGCAAAAAATAATACAATGTCCCAAAGGTAGTAAAAGCTTTGGTCGTTTGTCAAAAACATCAGAAATTCTGCCTCATCCTCCATCCCAACTCTAATTCACAATGACATTCCAGCTGTCAGCTCTTTAGACAAGGCCAATCTGCATGCTGCACACTTTGCGGCCAGTTCAACACTTCCAGATTGTGCTTTGTCTCCGCTTATACTTGAGTGCGTCGAATCTTCAATGGGACGAATTTACTTTCGCACTCGTTTAGTAGCAAGAGTACTCAAAGATCTCAACATACATGAATCCTCTGGTCCAGATGGTATATCTCCCCTTCTTCTAAAGAGGTGTTGTTTCACGCTGGCAAAACCACTACGTAAGCTTTTTCATCAATCCTACTCTTTAGGACACTTCAACACTGGGTGTTGACGGAGAATCCGATAGGTCGTAGCTCTCGTGCATGTTATGTGGAAACGTGGGACACACCGCAAACTATCGGGGTTGTCCTAAGTTCGCTGACATTAAAAAAACAAAACTGGCTCGGCAGCAGAAGGTGGAGGTCAAACGTTCACCTGTTAGGTTTCAAACACCAGCCGTCACGTCCCAAATTTCCTACGCCCAAACGGCATCAGGTAGGCGGGCTACGGTAAAGCAAGCGACTGTTGCTTCTCTGGCGCCAATGCCGAGAACAACGGAAGCTGCACCTAACATGCTGGCCATCTTGCTCGCAATTTAAGGGCAGATGGCTCGGCTGCAACAGCAAGTACAGAACAGGCCAAGCGGGCGGACCAGATCTACGCGCTGCTGCCGGGACTAGCACAACACATTTCGTAATGGGTACGCAAACTTTTCGCTAGGGAAACCAATCTAACCGACAAGCACAAACTGGAATACAATAATTAATTTATTAGAAGAAGAAATCAGCCCAGAGGAAGGTATAAAATTTCACAGAGTGTACAAGGGAGTGTTGCGCAGGTTCCGGGTGTTGGAGGCAGTTGTCATTTAGATACCGCTCCGCAGTGGAAAGCGGCTGTACTTGGCCTCTGTTTTTGCACTTGAGCCTTCACAATCCACCCTTTTCATTACAGAGCTCGACACGCTTTTTTACTTCTGAGGCGGGAATCGGAGGAGAATTATTTTATAAACAGCGGGGATTTCAACGCTAAACACTGAGATTGGGGAAATAATTTGCCAAATACTAGAGGGAACCTACTACTCGATTGGTCGGGTCCGCATGATGTCATGTACAGACTCGGTCTTAAAGCGACGGATAACCCGTCGTTTCTCAGAGGCGGATCTTATTTGGATCTACTGATGTCCGACGAACGCATACGACTGACAAGTACGAATTTAAAAACGCTAAACTGTCTGCGCTCATTCGTGTATGATAGCGACCATTGCGGTTTTAGCACAGAAATTACAGTTCCCAATGAAATTGCGGAATTGGAGGAGTTTGTCTAAAGATATTCTTACAACTACAGTAATACTCGATGGACACGTTACTCCGCAACCTTGAAAAGAGCGCTCTCTTCGAACTCGCTCCACCCACCGTCCAATAGAAATTTGTCAAACGAGGAGATCGACAATTACCTAAAACAAATGGACGAGAAAATTAAACAAACTATGGACACTACAATACCGCGGTATCCACGTACGACCTGTTCCGCAATCCTACTATTGACGCACTGCACCTACAGAAAAGTAGACTTCTAACAAGACTCAAAAACTTGTACAGACAGTTAATTGTAGCCTTAAGTATACAATATAAATAATTCTAAATAAAATGTAAGTAAAGTCGAAAGACATAGATATAAGTATTTAGAGTAGCTTAGAGTGCCTGTGTGGGTCAATTATGGACCAGCCTCAGTAATGAGGCAGAGCTGACCAATCTGTTTTCTTTATAAATAGCGATGGCCAGCTTACATAGGTTTAGGTTAGCATCTAAGAAACATATACATATATCAGTGTATACAAAGGTGTATACTGATGTATATATATGATTGTGTATAATGTCTATGTGTGTATGTGTATATTGTGCATGTAAGTTAGGTAGACTAAGGTTTATTTTAAGTTAGATATTAAGTTTTTATAAAAAAATAAAAAAATTTCCATATGCTAAGTTTTGTTAACAATTTTTTTTTTCTTAGCGTTAAGTATACAAAATAAATAGTTCTAAATAAAATGTAAATAAAGTCGAAAGACATAGATATAAGAATTTAGAGTAGCTTAGAGTGCATGTGTGGGGCCAGTAAGTTAGTATTTTATTCTTAAGTATTTTTAAGCTAGCATTTAAGCATTTTTTGTTAGCATGTAAGAGTTATTGATTAGGAAATAAAATGCATTTAAAAACTAAAACGAAAACTGGAATGACCACATATTCGATGTCGCCAAAGCGGCGAAATATCTAGGCTTCCTCAAACGATGTAAGAAATACTTTTCCCCTTCTGAGCTGGATATAATATATAAGGCATTCATCAGGTGTGCATAAAACATCTCTGCACCTGCTAGATAAGATTCAAAACTGTGTAATAAAACTCATAGGTGATGCTAACATCACCCAGTCAATGGACACCCTCGAACACCGAATTTGTTTTATCGCCATTGCCACTATCACTGCTCCATTGAAATCACCGGTAGCATTACGCCCCTAGCACCCGTCTCGCATTTGAAACCTACGTACATAAATAGATACCTATCTTTCGTCCCTCCCTAATTTTCCTTCGCCCGCGTTGTGGCAAACATTTTAAGGGTACCTTAACCCCTTGAGCGCGCGCAATATATATGCCAAGGTCTTGAAAGGACTGAACCATGGCAATTGGTTGCCCATAGAGAAAATAAAGTAGGGGAGGGAACTGGTTGCATTTAAAGGGCTTTCCTAGAGCGACTTGACAACTTTAAATTTAATTTGCGAAAGCACTCTTTCACTAATCATCAAGCTCAGAGCCAACATTGAACGCGAAATAGCGGCCGTTTCGGCCGAAATGTGTGGCCGAGTCGTTGAAAATTGGGTCCAATGAATCGACCGCTGCAAATGTGTCCGCGATGGCCATATGAACGAAGTCGAGTTCCATTCATAAATGTTTTGATTGTACTTCAAGCCGATAAGTTTTTGAAATATCTCAAAAGGTTTGCGTTTTATTTAAAAAAAAAATTGTCAAGTCCTTATTGGAATACCATATACGAGTACGTGAGAAGGTTATAGAGTAACATTTGCCTATATTAAGTTGTAGGCAGTCTTTGAGGCACCAGATTGAAAGCCAATCATGGTCTTCTTGAAAAAGGGAAGAGTCATGGGGAGAAAAAATAGTTTTAAAAAGTTTTGTGTCGTTAGCGTAAAGGGGGAGAGAAGAGTGTTTAATGACCCCCTCAGGATCGTACATAGTAAGAATGAAGAGAAGAGGAGCAAGATGTCTGCCTTGTGGAACTCCAGATAAGGACACGAATGGAACAGAGAGGGTGGATATAACGCTTTAGTGAAATCAGTTGCGATAACATCGATTTCTTTCCCATTTTCTAAGGCTGCGAGAGCAAAAGACGCGAATTCAACTAGGTTTGTGGTTGATCTGCCTTAAAAAAAAATAAAAGGCTTGCATTTGAAGTTTAAGGTGGCGGTTATATAGAAAGCGAGTAACACAAGCGCGAGCTCGCGATTTCTATGCATCGATCTCCTGCAAGAAGTAGGGGAGCTGTAAATAAATCAGTGGAGTTATTATTAACTGATCTCTCCGTATCTCCTTTCTCAATGAAATCATTTTCAATGGGTGGTCTATTGTTGTTTTGTTTATTTCGTTGATACTATCATCTTGCGCATCATTACTGGAGCATGGTGGAGAAGGACCACTTCCAGTCATAGATGCTGGTGCTAAAATATCTTTTAAAAATGATATGTGTTACATTTGTTCAAGTTTTCGTTCGAAAACTTGACACGAGCTCCTGTCCGATTTTTTATGCGAGCATTGTTGTTTTTAGGTCGATCCTAAAGTTATCTCGTAGGCTTTTCCATTTCTTTCTAACCTCATTTTCTGTAAAAAAAAATAAAACTAATCCTGACTGAAAATTAATTGGAACACTAATTAATTGAATGTCACACTCCGTAATTTCTTTGATTGTAAAGGAAGTTTGCGAGGTAATTTGTGATAATTTAGCGGCAGAGCATAATGTCACCACCTTCCGTAGATTAAATGAGAAAAACTGCGAAATGTTTCTTCGATAAATGGGGATTTCCGAATTGCGTAGGTGGAATTGACGTAAAACACATTCGAATTAAATGTCCCGCAAAATCTTGCAGCATTTACTATAATTACAAGCACTATTTTTCCATTATTCTGCAAGGAGTTGACGACGCAAACTGTAGATTTGTTTGCATCGAAGTTAGAGCATTTGGCAAGCAGAATGATGGAGGAGTATTTAAGGCATCAAACCTTCATTCCTTGCTTGAAAATGAAAATTGTAATATACCATCTCCCCCTAGGTTACTTGGTACTGATATTGAAGCTCCGTTTGTTTTGAGTCTTATCCACTAAAAATATATTTATTGAGACCTTTTTCTAAAAGCACTTTGGTGGAGGAAAATTTTGTATTTAATGAGAGGCTCCCTAGGGCTCGAAATTCAATTGAATGTGCTTTCGGATTACTTTTCAATAAATGACGAATATTGTTAAAACCAATAGAAAAAAATATAGAAACGTCAAAAACAATCACAAAATGTGCATCCATTTTTCACAATATAGTTATAAACAAAGATGGTTTAGACAAAGTGGGACTTCTACAAATACAGCAATCTTACCAAGAAACTGCTAGTTGCTAGTTTTACAGCATTGAGTACATGCAGTTTATTCAAATCTTATTTTTTTAACATTTAAAATGTTCAATTGTAAATACAACTATATACAAAAAAAAAATTATTTTGAGTAAATAAAGAAACAAAACCAAAACAACTTACTGGATACTTGCATTTATTCGCCACTTCTTCCCATAATTTTTCCGTTAAATGTCTGTTGCTATTGTTTTGTTTTCATGTTCCAGAGACAACGCCGTTTCCGAACTTCGATTATTAATTTTTCGCAATCCATCTTCGGTTGGAATCTCAATTCTCGAATGAGCTCGCGCTTGTAATTGCAATTCAACTTACAGATGAAAACTAAAAGCGCGAGCTCCCGCTTGTTAAATTTTGTTACGTCACCATAGCGATATGACAACATGCATTTAATTTTAAAGCGAAAACGCGTGCTTGTATTACTCGCTTGCTATATTACCGCCACCTAAAGCTTCATATAAAGTGCTTTCAAAGAGTTTGGTTATATTAGAGTTTATTGCGTATATTAGAGCTTAGCAATGTGACTATAATTCGTAACTTCACGCTTAGATCCCTCTTAGTTTATCGGGATTATAAAAGAGGTCTTCCAAACCTGCGGAAACTCTCCCTGTGTTATGGTTGGGAAAGGGGTTGAGACGGTCAGATAGAAATTCATCTTTAAGATTAAGTAACTTTTCTTCAATAACTGCAGGATCGAAATTTGATTGAGAAAGGGGGATCTGGTACGAAGAATTTGTTAGAAAATGATTGTTTGAAAAATGTAGCAAAAAAGTTAGTGATGGTTGGTGGATCACTTGAAGCTTTCGTTTCGAAAGCGAGGGAGTAAAGATAAATATCGGTCTTACTTTTGCAATTGACCTGCTTACATACAAATATATAGGTATTGATTTTACGAAAATTAGCTTTGTAAGAATTTCATGGGGGGTTGTGGAAAAATGGGTCAAGAGGGATAGGGAACAATAGTATACTGAGGGGTTGATGGGATCAGTTGTGAAGATAACGTCTAATTGTTTTTGTGTATAATTGGAAACGAGACTGACTTGATATAGGTTAGAGTCTGTTAATCGATGTAAGAAGAGGCATTCTTTAGTACAGGTCTTTAGGCAGATCTGCGAGTAAGTGTTGTTTTAACTGACACAAAGTCGAGCTTAGCAAAAGGCGAAGTTACATCATTCCGAAAAACATTAAAAGAAGGAGGGAATAACTCCTGTTTTTTATGTTGGATATAATATTATTTTCAGTCAAAGCGTAGATATCAATCCCATGCAAAACAGCGTGGGTTTTAGAACGCAGTCCGCTTAATCTCTGTTAATAGAAAAGAGGGGAAGGTTTTTGCATGACTTCTTAGGTTTAAAAAAATTTATCGTGGTCAAATCGACTGCGTTGCAAGTGTCAGACTCTTTTAGCATGTACATAGTGCGAAGAGCGGCAAGAGACTGGTGACATCGGTAGGGAGGCCTTCCTGCTGGATGGAAACCATCACGCTTGTTTTTGTTTTACCCTCGCAGCACACCAAGTCGGATTTATCGTGCAGATAGGCAAGATAAAGCCATATATTTTCATATATCTTTTTATCCCTAAGCCTAGAGAGCGCATAGCGACATTCAGTAGTATCGCTAGTTTGCTACTTTAATTTAATAGTGGGTGGCGAAAGGTGGCCAATAGAAGAGGGAGTGGTTAAGGAAGAGAGGTTTGATGTCGCAACAGATAGGATGTCGGAAATGTGAGAACTGATGAAGTTAGGATACTAGGCTCCAGTTCTGAGGTCGTATTTACGGAAAGACGTGTGTGTTAGGGATTGAGTGGCAACGTTAATTGTAGGGATTAAGTCAAAAGAGACACGTTGGCGTTGGGGCTTGATTTGTGGTATAATAGAGGGAGTTGGAGTATGGGTGGGAGGCCTAAAATTAGAAAAAATTAAATTGTGAAACTCCAATTGGAGCCGGGTTTGTTGTCGGAAGAGTAGGTGGGTCTTGGCAATTTGGATTTACTTACTAACTTATTAGCTGGATGGGTATAATGGACTGCTTGACTTTATCCTGCTTCTTGGTCGTATTTTCCAACCATTTGCAGACACGCATCTTTCCAAAATTGAAATTGTTGCTGTCTGGATTATGGAATAACCATTCCTATTTAGCCGGAAGATTGAGTTTGAAGCTACGCTTGTTTCTGTGGTGAGATATTTGAAGCAAATTGCAGTGGCTAATGGTGATGCCATATTTCTTTTCGAAGAAATTCGAGATCTAATCAAAATCAGAGTTTGGGGGCGGCTTTGTTAAGAAGCGTAGTGACCAATTGACTCTTCGGAGCAAGCTTGTCAAGTCAATGAGCGAAGTATTATGGTGGAAATTCTGGTAAACCTGCGGGAAGAATGGAAATGAATGTCCATGTCACGCAGGGGCTTATCAACTGTCACGTTTTTTGGTTGGATTTAACCTGCGCCGAACTTTATCCCGGTGACATAAGTGAGTTTCTTCATCTCCTGGATCTCCCAGAGTCTAACTCGATTAGACCAGTAATTTGTTTATCCATGTACTTTACCTTGAATTTTATAAGATTGACTGAGTTCTGGACTGAGCTACGTACCTCTTCAACACTTTTAACACTGTTTTCAATAACCAAAATTTTGTCTCTAATCTTTTTGGCGAATACGTCTTGGTAGGAGTGATTTGAATCGCTTAGGCATTTTATTTTTAAAAGCACATGCGAAAGTGATATACTCTTGCACTCATCACATATGAAAAGGAGGTTATCTGAGAATTCTTCGGGAAACACCGTATTTCTTTTGTTTAACCCGACACATACCTAGTTTATCCAACAGCTCAGTGTGCGTTGAAGCAATCCACATTGGTTCAAAGAAATAAGAACAATGTATCAGTGTTAGTGTCAAGTGTCAATTCAATCAGCTGTTTGTTAAACTTCTCTCAATTTTCTCTCGCTCATTTTGGATAATTTCATATAAACATATAAGCATTTCTACGGGTATTGAACCAATACGGATAGATTCAACGCACATTGAGCTGTCGGATAAACTGGGTAACAAACGGCATGAAAAGCGTTCCAACAGATGCTATTGCAAACTACCCAGTCAGCATTGTTGTCATTAATTACACAATGTCAATTCCGCAAGACATGTTTACAATTTGAAATGGGTGATGTTGCACTAAACGCGCAGATAAATTAGTTGCGTGGATCAGTGAGGGTATAAATATAGTTCGCAATTATTGTTTGCATTTTTTTTTATTGTTTGGTTGCAATTTACTTTATTTATTTATTTATTGTAGATTGAGGCTTTGAACTGAAGGCAATAAAAAAATAAATGTATTCGAGCACTGGGGGTTAAGAACTGGAAAATGCAATTTGAGGAAAATTTGAACTGGAAATGTAACAGGTGAATAGGAAAAACCTGAGAAACACGTCTGACTGATTTGAGTACTTTGCACAGGATTGTCTCTATGGCTTTGGAGGCAAATAAGCACTCTTTTGTCGAAATTTTCCATGACAGTTCTGCAGAAATGTATTTCGTTAATACAGTGTTCAATTTACTCACTCAGGGCGAACATGGTTACAGGCTTATTGGCATAAACCTTAAACATAAAAAAACGCCAAAGAAAAAAGTTCAACTACGTTAAATCTCATGATCTGCGCGGCCAATTCTGATCAATAAAATGGGAAATGACTCATGCAGTACTTTAATTGTTTATTTGGGTGCCACATGCCACATATCATTCATATCAATATATATGTTCATTTTGTTGGGACCAAGGAAAAGTTGAAATCTCCGGTCCGTATTCAAGTCAAAAGACGCTGGTATAATATTGATTGAGTTTATTACAAAGAAAAGATAAGGATTAGAAAATACAATAAAGCATGAGGTGGGTGATAACTACAGCTCGCTGACCGGAAAGAACGATTAAGAGTGAGTGACCATGACGTTGGCCATGTTAAGGGATATTGGGTTATGTGAAATGGGCTCAATCGTGGGTGTAATGCATCCAGTTCAAAATCACTGTGATGCATTCAGTCCGAACAATACATATTGCAATTTAGGAACAAAAACTGGATTATCAACTCACGATAGAGAGCACCATTGATTTTTATTGCATTTTCAGAGAAGGATGGTCCGATGACGCCTCTAGCCCAAAATTCGCACCAAACAGTGACATGTAATGGATGCATTTGTTTCTCAACAATCACTTGTATATTTCTTGAACCCCAAATTCGACAATTCCGACGATTAAAAAAGTGATAAAGATGAATATGAAAAAATCATTGCTGTAGAAGATTTTGTTTGAAATCCACTTGTTGCTGTTCCTGTGCGTGGCAGTAGGCTTCAGTTCTTGAGTAAATTGCACTTTGAATGTACGAAGATGCAAATCTTTCGCGAGAATACAATAAGAACGCTTTATTCTTTCGTGTAGCGCTCCACTTTTAATATCCCTGAACTGTCAGCCATCACTCGGTCGGTTTTTTCGCTGGCAACAGTTTACCGCATAAATGGCGCAAAATGCAAATCTTACGATAAACAGACTTCATAATTGCATTTTAAAAAAAATCTTATATAAGTTGTAAGACCAACTAAACTAATATCTATAAAGAAATAATAATAATAATACGATATGATATTACAAATGAGGAACTTATACACAATTCTCAAAAACTGGTTCAGTAGAGTTCAAATTTATTTTTTAAAAGATATAATATACGAGTATCTGAGAACTGCACACAATTTTTATACTAGATACAAGATTTCAATTTATTTAATTACAAGCCGATACTCAGTGAGCTCCGCGGTACTTTCTGCAGCACAATTGTTTCTTTGTCAGCGTGTATGGAGAGTAGGTTGTCCAATATCCATTCGTCTTGTGGTGATTTTAATAAAATGTTGCAATTATGATAGATGATTGCATTGTTATATGAAATGTTATTATGTTAATATCGACGATTGGTTGAAATATTCACTTTTTTTCGTTTCTTTTCTCTTTTTATCTCTTTTGTTTATTCAATAAGTAGTACCAATTCTAAAAGTAAAACATTCTATACATATGTGATTGTGTATTTTTATGGAATTCTAAATCTAATGCTCGTTATATTTACGCCTTACAATATTTTCGTGTTTGAATTTTCTTCCATTAATTAATGAATGCATATGATTTTACTTCTTGATAGACAACATAATATTATTATATTATATATTATAATATATATAATAATATATTATAATATTTTTTCATAAATAATTCTAAAAATGTAAATTAACTTTGTACGATTTTTATGATTCCATGAGAAATGTCATTTCATTGTTAAATGTCAATTTTGAGTGCTGTAGTAATAATTTTGAAATTTTGGTTTTCAGCGTTAATTTGAGAACTTTTGATTTACGTGCACATCCCACTTCATAATAAATATATTGTGTACGTTTCAGTTTAATCGGATTGTTAGTTTTTGAGGTTTTAGTCCTTAAACAGTTCCGAACATTTCGACCACTGTCGGAACGAAATAAATTTATTGTTGTTTCATCAGTCCAAAGAATATTGCGAAACATCTCTTTGGTGTGATTTTTAAATCTCAAGGCGAAATCGTTTCTTGCTTCTATTTTCTGTTTGCTTAGTAGGGGAACTTTCCGAGCAATTAGAACAGTTTTTTTTTTTTGGGCAACCTTTTTCGGACAATTGGAGCAGTGACAATGTTGTTGAATATCGCGGTAATGGCGCTTTATGTGGTCCTTTTTTGCTGGTAGCACAATATAGGAGTCGTCAGTGGGAGTAGTTTTGTTTTGGTCTATCTCTTGTTTCTTGTTGAGCCTTACAAACAATATAATAAATATAAAATAATAAACCTTTTAAGAGTTTTGCCTTGGTCTTTCAGTTTTCGTATAATGCGATCTTGTTAATCAGTACAATGGCTTTTCGGTACCATTTTTAACAAATACTCTAAAATTTTGTAAAGTTTTAAATTAAAATAAATAAATCAAATAAATTAAATTAATTATTTACATTAAATTTTAAATTAAAATCAATTTTAAATTACTTTTTCACTGCTTTATAATAAAAACATCAAAGATAAAACAAAATTCCGAAATTCTCAATTGAATAATGAAATAATAAAAGTACAGTAATAGAAAAAAAAAATTATTTATCCAGATTCAAAATCATATGTTTTAATTAAAAAGTACTAATATTTCGCTCGGCAGTTTCAAAACTTTTCTAATATCCTTAAAAATGCTTGGATTTTTTCGTTTCTCTATTAACTTGCAGAGATTTGTATGTCTTTAGTCTTTACAAAGTCACATTTCCCTACCACCATTTATTCTGCAATACATTTTTCTGTTATTATCCGTTTGTATTTATGTATGTATGTATGTATATATGTATGAAAGGTGCATAAATTTGTATAATTTTTTCAGTTGAATGAATTAGGCTATATGTACAGATATAAACATGCTTATACACAAAGTCGTAATCCTTTCTATTCCAAAGAAATTTTCCTCTTAATTTCATTTCATAAAAAAATAACGAGAAATCTTACTTCGGTATCATTTTCCAGATGATTGATTTTCAGGATGCCCCAATATTGGCCCCACTCTATTCAGACGGGAATTGTCATTATGACATATTTATGTCACCCTTATGGTATCATATTATTCAAGCGTAATTGATATCGAAGGTGAAGAATGAATTGATGTGCACTCCAGATAGCTCACTTGAAGTTGATTAAATTGTTGAAGAACACCAGTAAATTCATACGTATTCGTACCTACATGTCGTGTGTTTGTGTACATACACATATAATTATTTCTCTATCAGATTTAAGGCTTAGGCTTAAGAAGATTTGTATTATGTTTTAACGGAAAAGATTATGGTTAATTGTGACAAAATAATTTTGTCTTTCAACACTTAAAATATGAAGTTAAGAATTAATTAATTGAATTAATACGTTTTTATTTGATAATTTCGTCCTCTTTAATGAAAGCTAACTAAATATTGGAACTATGCATGTATGTATGTATGTATGTAACTATACAGCTATTCATTTAAATTATTTATCTATTGCAGTTATAAAATATCATTCCTATCTACATTTGATTTATAGATAGAAGTTCTAACTGTACCTCAATAGCCCTGCGTCTTAATATTTCCGATATAGTGATTTGGAAAGTTTTAATATTAACGAATATTGCTATAAAGGTATTCAAGTTATTCTGTGCATTTAATAACGTCTGTTGATTATCGCATAAGTAAACACGCCTTTAATATTTTGCCTACTAAGATATTCCTACTTCGCGCTTTATGGCCTTCGATTCCAATACTATATAGTGTGAAATATATTCCTCAAAATTTGAGTGGTTTTATTTCCTTTAAATGTGAAAAAATTGTCAAAAAAAAAAAAAACAAATCGCGCGGTTTTACTTTGATTATTTTCCGATCCTTGCAAACAGAATTTCGAAAGGAAGTAGTTTTTTGAACACTAAGAAAAATGTTTCTCTACTCTGTGATTCTTCCCATAAGGAAGTGAACTTACATATTTCCCACATTGCATGACAACTAAGTCCGCTTTACAAAAGTGGGCTTATTTCCTACTGAGTCTGAAATAAATCTCCCACTAGACGTAGTGGGTATTTTACTGTTCTCAAATTCTAGGTTCCGACGGGGTTTATATTAAGGATTAAGTGTCATAACACTAAGCAGTACACAATCACATAATAGTCGCCTAAGAAAGTCACTTCTGTGTCCTGATTTTCATCCGGGCAAGCAATGGCTTTGTTAAAGAAAATGCTATACATACACTATGTTGGGTTCCTTAATGCATAAAGGTTTAATAAATAGCGCTTTTCTTTTATGTTGTTTCCATTTTGAAACATATCAGGCAATTTTGTGCGAATTGACGTTATTTAATACAAGTCAATGATATTTGCAGTAAACTACATTTATTAGAGACTCCTAAGCTTAGGGACTCCTAAATTTAATACAATAAATCCACGATTTTTTCAAGAGACTTAACCATTGCAAATACACATTTTGTTCTTCATTGACTGCATATATGACTTCCTTGCAATGCTAGAGCAAGTAAATAGAGCAACGGCAGTGATTAAGCGCATGCGAAAGTATGACAGGAGGCAGGAGAGCTAGGTTGCCCGAACTGTGGTTGCTGTTGGCACTGCACAACACTCACGTACAGGTGAGTTATATTTTTATTTCTTTTGTTCACTTATTTTTTTATGATTTTTTTGCTCACTCGCGCGAATTTTGGATTCGAAAAATAATAAAAAAAACAAAACAAATTTGTTCATTTTTGTTTCACTATTTTTCTTCAATTTCTTTTCATCTCTTGTGACTGAACTAAACTGAATCTGCAATTGTTCTCATGTATCATATAACTGCTTATGTCGCATTATATTTGTCAGTTCAACCAGCCACGGTATTCAGTCACATTCTTATTTTGCTCCATAATTTTGAATTCTTATACTCAGGCCGATTCGATGAATTTTAGCGCCCGGCGCAGAATTATAATGACGCCCCTTAAAAATGTAGATTCGAACAATATGAGTAAAATTTAAAACGATCGCAAAATCAAAAATATTTAATTATGTATGTATTTACACATTCCACATCACTCAAGGAGGTAGAATACCAATGCGTTTTTTGTGTTTTCCCCTGTAGGCCAATTCCTCTATACATACAAATACAAATCAAAAAAGGTTAGATAAGGTTTACTTGTTAAACAATTCATGCATTAAAAATAACCAGAAAATCAACAACGAAAAAAATTGTTAGAACTAATAAATATATATAAATTAAATAAACTAAATACGTTCACGCGACTATTGAATAAATAATAAACCATACACACATATTATTGCTTTTGCGTGATTTTTTGGTAAAAAGTTATTGCCCAGTAAAAGAAAAAAAAAATGAAAAAGTTTAAAGCTAAAATTAAATTACGTACATTTTACAAGAATAAGATTTCTTTGAAGAAGTCACAAAAAAACATGAACTAAAGAACTAAATTTAGGTATTTCCATAGGCAAGAAAGTTTAAATTTAAAATAGTGTTTCTTTATGGTGCCTTGAAAATGATCTTACGGGGCTTTATTTTGGCAAAACCTTCCGCTGGAAAATGACTACCAAGCTCCGACATAATTTCTTTTTCAATTGATATGGTTGCCAAAGCTACCAATCGTTCCTGGGACATTGAAGAACGTAAGAAATTTTTTATAATCTTAAGTTTGGAAAATGAGCGTTCTCCTGATGCCATTGTAAACCGTAAAGTTAAAACTTTTCTTAGGGCTATAACAGTACTTGGAAAAAGAGTCTTCATATTTCTGTTATGAATAAAAAATGTCTATCGCGGAATCATTTTCATTAATCAAAGTTGACAACATGATGATTTCTCGATAAAATTCTGAGCCATTTATATATACATTATATCAGTTTTTTTCAGTTTTCAATGCATTTTATTTTCTTACTAATTAACTCTTACATACTAACAAAAAATGCTTAAATGCTAGCTTACAATTACTTAACAGTCTTATACTAACGTACTGGCCCCACACAGGCACTCTAAGCTACTTTAAATACTTATATCTATGTCTTTCGACTTTACTTACATTTTATTTAGAATTATTTATATTGTATACTTAAGGCTAAGAAATATATACATTATATGTATAATTCATTGTGCACTTTTATCTGCTCAAATCTTTCAGAAATTGATGAAATGGCTTGATCTAAAACTTTAAAATAAAATTCTACCTTAAATCTTTCTTGCGGTTCTACAATGGGCTCATCTCTTCCTTCGTAGGAAAACCGAATTGCCCTTTTTCGGGACCGCAAGACTGCGATAACTGGAAAAGTGTAAGGTACTTCTAGATCAACAGCTATGCTAGCTGAATCTAAAAACAAGGAGAATTTTTCATCATTTCTCAAATCTATGAAAAATTTTTTTGTTGAACACAATATCACTGCCAGCTTGAGGCACATATTCCGTTGTTGAAGGAATTTGCTAGCAATATTAATCCTATCTGAAATTGTGTGCAAAATTACAGCACAGAAAATAAATCTAAAATCAGTCAACTTGCCGCCAAGGAACTGGGCCATATTTTTGGATTTAGGATCGTCAACAAGGGCTTCATAAACTTCTCCTAAGTATAGGTATAATGGGCTGATCGCATTTATTCTGCTCTCCCATCTGATAATACATAGGGGTCTTAGTGTCAAACTTATCAGATGTTTTTTTTCAGAACCGTCCATCTGTTTACAGAGCGAGAGAAAAAAACATATAAACTCTCAACCGTGTCAAAAAATGACAATATAATTGAAGAGCATCAAGGATAACTAGATTCAGCGAACGCGAGGAGTATGTGACGAACAAAGCTTACAGTTTGCACGAGTTGCAGAAAATTGCCGTTGCAAGAGTCTATTGTTTCGCCAAAAGAACATTGAACAGCATCAAGGATGATAGATTCAGCGAATGCGAGGAGAATGGGACGAACAAAGCTCTTGGTTCCAGAGCTTTTATTCTAGCTTGCATACCACAATTTTTGAATTTCATGTTTGCACCATTGTCATCTCCTTAGCCAGGGCAATTTGATAAAGCAAGGTTTAACTTTGAAAGCTCACCTAATACTAACTCAGTTAATCCTTATCCGGTTGTCTCTTCTGCAACTAAAAATCTTAAGAAGTATTCCTTAATTTCATAGTTTTTTTTTTGTTATGATCAATTATTCTAACTACCAAAGTTAGCTATTCCTTCCTAGCATTATAATATCAGGCGTCCAATCTACAATTGTCTAAAATAGATTTTCTAACTTCGCCTGCCAAAAGTTCTGTGAGCTCATTTTGAATGCCTTTAATTAGGTATGTGTGCTTCATCTCTTGATGATGGATTCTGCGTAAGTGTTCTGCTAGAACCAATTCGAATTGACTTACAGCTTGCACGAGTTGCAGTGGGTGTGCGACCTCTGTAGCGAGCACATGTGCCTTACTTGTCTGAGTGCATTCTTTAAAGTTACAAAAAGTTTTGCCAGTGTTAATTAAGGGCTATATATGCACAATTAAAAACCAACTAGATATTTCTAAAGACAAAAGAAACAAACAGTGGAAAATAAAAGAACAAAATCAATAACCTCAGTACCCTAGGAGAAGTTCTGGGGGACACGTTAAATAAAATTAACCCCAACTTGTATTATTTATCCAATACAATGGCCACGGCTGACAACCAAAGTGATAAACTAAGAGATGATCCCACAGGGACAAATATGGACACTAACAATGAACAATTAAGAAAAAGTGATTGGAATATTGTTATATACAATCTTAAAACAGCAGCAAATAATTTTGCTAATAAAAAAAGAAGACGAAATGATGCAGATGACGCTGAGTCATCACCATCTGTTCTATCAAATTTGGCAAATAAACCATTCGCATTATTATCGGACCTAACCAATATATCAATGTATGCCTCATACACAAAAAAGGGCGAACTCGAACGGAGCAACAATCCAAAACAACAACTCAGGGTGTAGTACTCTTGGAGAGGAGGACAGCAACATTACGACTGGCGTTGACACCGATGACAAAAAGGTAAGCAACAAATCGTTTTGTCCACCTATTTTTATTTTCGGAGCAAATTGTAGTCTGATAACCAACTTAATTAATCTTGCCGCTCGTGAATGCAATGCTGAGAACTTAAGACACAAATTTGTAAACTTAGGATACCGAAAAACAAAAGTCTACTCGTATGTAGACAATACTAGCGTTCATAAGCTTGTTATAGAAAAGATCCGTGGAACAGGTATATGTGCTTTTTCTTACTCACCAAGAGAAACGATAAGAGCAACAATTCTCTTGAAAGGAATCGACGGCGATACCGAAATAAGCGTAATTTAAAAGGCATTAAAAGAAGCTGCTCCTAATGTCAAAATCAATAAAATCACACTCAAAATCAATTGTCACAGCTAAAACTAAAGAGCAAGGTATAAAGCTAAACATTTTTGTAGTTAAATTAGATGTAGGGGAAAGCACTAAAGACTTAACTAGCATAAAATATCTTCTTCACCAGAAAATTTATTGGAAGAGGAAACACAATAATGTGGTTATTCGTTGTTATCGCTGTCAAAGGTTTGGGCACACAGGGGAATGTTGTTCCTTTCACAGCCGATGTGTTTTGTGTAGTGAGTTCCATGACTCTGAGGTACGTATTAATTCATTTAAAGCATTAAAAGAACAAAACCAACAAGTTCCCATTACAAAATGTGACAATTGCAATTTGGAGGGCCACGCAGCAAGCTGTTCCAGCTGTAAATACTACAAGCGGTACAAAGAAAAGAAAATAATGTTAGCCTAAAATTGTAGATTTGTTGCGAATACAGCAAGAATTTAAGTGAATGACATGGTAAGCAATTTAACAAAAAATAATATGTCGTTTGCCGATATGATCAGGAACGCAAACAAACCTATCCAGCAAAAAGCTTACCAAGCTCCAGCTGTTGAAAATACTCACCCATCTTCCAGCACAAATTTAAACGATTTTCTTAACGAAGCCAAAAATCTCTTTAATATATCGTTTAAAGAACTTTTGTTTAAAATCAGGCAACTTTGGCCTAACTATCTAAAACTCCAGAGTAAAGAAGACAAGATGTTTGCGTATCTTGACTTTGTCGCTTCAATTGTTACATAATGGGCTCAATCACAAATCTTAAAATAATCTCTTTAAATACAAACTCCATAATCTCACATAATAAATGAATTTCACTCCTTCGAACTAAAACCTTCCTTTGGAGGTTACAACATAATAAGAAACGACGATGGTAGGGGAACAGCCAACGTTACTGAAGAAAAGTTTAAAGCTAATGAAGTATTCTTCCACAGTGATACCTTCTCAGCTTGCCTAGGTATATTAGTATGCCAGAACAATAATCGGTCCAAGAAACGAATACTTCTTGGAAGTATTTACATGCATCCGCGGCAGGTCAGTCTCTTTCGAGCGAGTTAGATAAGCTACTCGGCATTGCAAGCTCATATGACGCAGTGTTATACGGGGGTGATTTTAATGTTCGACATCCTGACTGGGGTGATGTTGTGACTAATCCTAATGGTAACGTAATAGAAAGATGGTTTTACAACGGATCATATCTTACTCTAGACATAATTTCGCCGAACAGTCCAACTTTTCCTAGATCTTCGTCCGTATTAGACTTTTTCTTGCTATCAAGTTCATTAAACACAGGAAATAACACTCCTTGTAAAACATTTCCTTTCGTATCTGACCATTTTGGTGTAGAAACTAATATAAAAATTTTCAATGTTTTCCCTGTTCTAATTCCTCATTAAGTACAAATATTTCCAATACTGAAATTGACGATCTTCTTCATGAGGTAAGCAATAAAATAAACTCAAGTGTAGAAAACCATTCCGTTTCTAAAATCAGTAAAAACTTAAAATACAAAAGCATTTCACTTTTGACTAAAAATCTTATGAAAATTCAAAGCATTTGGCTTAGAAAACTTAAAAGAATTTTCCATAGACGTTTAAACAAGGTTAACACGGAATATAAAGAGTTACACTCTAGGATACAGTGTCTTAATAAAATAATAGCTGCAAGAGTTAAAATATACATGGATAATGATTTTAGGTCACGTTTAAGAAAAATAAGGCCTTCTCCCAAAGCTTTTAAGGAAATCGACGGAATAACGGGCAGAAAGTATTTTGGTACGAATATAGCCAAGGATACCTCGATTTTTAATGGAGAAGAACTGTCAGATTATGAAGACAAGCTAATTGCATTTAAGACGGTGTATTCCGACCTGTATTCAGAAAAAATACCACAGTTTGGCATAAACGTAACAAACCATGTTAATCTCAGAGTCAACGAGTTTAAGAGCAGGCATGCAAATACACACTTAACCAATTTTCTTCCATCTAACACCACGTCAGATAATTTACCACCACCTTTTACGTCTCCAGAGAAAATTAATGCTCATAGATTGAGCATAAGCACAAAAAATCGTACGGTGTAAATAAGATTTCAAACTATGTTTTGCAGAAATGTCCTCATACCCTTGATGTGCATTTCAACTAATCAACATGGGTACTTTCCCTCAACGAGGAAAAAATCTGAGCTTATTCCTATAGCAAAGAAGAAACGTGGAAAAGAAATCAAAGACTTTCGCCCTATATCATTGTTATCTAACGCTGGAGTTTTCTGAAGTTTTGTTTCAGGACAGCAGCAATCTCTATTGCTTCTGAATACTCTGAAGAGTTTCCAGTACTTATGGGCGTGGCTCAGGGATCTTTACTTGGTCCAAAACTCTTCAACACATATCTGTATGATTTCCCTTTAAATAGCCAGGTAGATGAGACTGAAGCCTTTTTATATGCGGACGTTACTTAGATATTAGCAAGTGGAATAAGACCCCATGATGCACTTAACAAATTGAAAGACTGTGTGTTCTCATTAACATCTTATTTCAACTCTTGGGGATTAGTATTAAACGCAGGAAAGAGTAGTATTACATGTTTCAGAAAGGTTTATGGAAAAGGGCACCGTAAAGCAGTCAAGGAGAGTAAAACACTGTTACTAGAAATCGATAATGTATCGATCGCACTGAAAATGGAACCAAAATATCTTGGTATACACTACCAAAACAAATTCAAATTTAATAAGCATGCCAGAGCAGTGTTGAATAAAGCTAAAATGGCTTTTGGTCTGCTTAAACAATTTTTATCATCAAGTTCTATTTCAAAGAAAATCAAACTGCTTATGTACAAAACACGTATAAGACCTATAATTACATATGGATTAGGCTGTTGGTTTAGTGTTTCACCAACAGCCACAAATGAGTTAGAAAACTTCGAGCGAAAAATGCTAAGATTTTGTTGTGGAAAGTTCAGAAAACCAAATAAACAATGGTATTCAAAGGCAACAATATATAGAGAAAATAATATTGGACATCTTTGATATGGTTAAATTCAAAAATATATGTATGGTTAAATTATTGAAAAACAAATTACAATCACCTCCAATCACCCCAACCCAATTATAAAAAATATATGGGACAGAAACTTCAACGAAAGTGTGCTAGATAACAATTTTTACCTTTCCCCTATTAATATATTGATTTTAAGATCATTATTTGAACCATCGTCCAGCTCTAACTTGAAACTTCCACTTTATGAAAAAGAAAATTTGCCTGTTCTCAGAGGATAACGATTTCAAATTTGTCTAATTTAATGAATTTAAACCAAAAGTTAACCAAATGTATTCCATCTTGTATCCAAAAATACAACATAGATTTTTGTTTTCCATTAGTAATCGAATTGATATCTCAGCTTATTGATAATAATACATTCTTTTTGTTATTATATAACTGGGATAAAGATAAATAATAAATGGATTATTTCTTTTTCTCTACACTGCACTACAACCTTACTACACTATACTTAGCTCTTCTTCTTTTGTGTCCTAGCGGTATTGTGCCCCTTTTCTGGCACCGTTCCTGGATCCTTCCGGCTCGCTATCCCCGCTATCCAGTCACTTGTTCCTGTTTCCTGTCGCCAAACTAGCGACTCGAACAACAAGTTACTCCAATTTTTCTTTAAAAAAAAAGGAAAAAAATTGCTTCTCGCACTTTTCAAATAAATTTTTTTTTTAATCGATAAATACTGACTCTCGCTAATCGCTGGTCGTCACCAAAGTGTTTTCCAGGTCTTTTATGATCCACAACTCCCGCCAGACAGACACACACATTCTGTCACACATCCATTCAGCACTAGTGGACCCAACGACGGGATTTCTAGCTACACCACTAGCAAGCTTTGCTAGTGTGTGCACCCGTGTCCGACTAGGCCTCTCACACATACCATTTTCCACATTCATACTAAACTCCTCAGCCTCGGAGTTCGCTCCCACTTCCAGTAATGACTGGGAACTCCACTGAGCGAGTTTATAGGAGCTGTTGATCCTAACTTTTTCCTACTCTTAGGTTCTACAAATAGATTTGCGAAAAGCAATGTTTCTTTCCTTTCTATTGCCCGGATATTTTTCCCCCATCGAATTGAACTAATAAAATTTTGCAAAAAAATCAAAACGCCCGCGGAGGAGAAAGGAAATGCGATGGGACGGTAGCTGGAGCATCGGGACGAAAGGAAAAAAGTGTAAAGGAAAAGGAACAATCCGTTGGATCGCCGCCCCTCACAAAAGCCAAGTCTATTGACTGTGAAAATTCAAATTTTTATATGTTCTATCTGCGGGTCCCTATCTACTCCGGTGGATCGGTGTTCAGATTTGGAGGGTGGGGACTGACCAATAGCGTGTCACTCCTTACAATTATTATTATTTTTTTTTTTTTTGTAAACGGGCGCTGTGCCCTCTGACCACACTGCCAGTTTGTACTTTTTTTTTCACGTACAATTGTTGTTGGTGGTCGTTATTTGTTGTGTGTTCGCTGGTTGTTGCTGTATGTTTGAGTATTGTTTTTGGTTGTTGTTATATGATTGTCTGTTCCTTCGGTGGAGGCGGTCTTATTACTTGGCCGTCCGCCTACACGCCTCTGCTACTCTTTCGGTGCTCCATCGGTGGGTGCTGGCTTAAAAAGGGGTCGTCATCTCTTCACCCATCGAACCTAACTTTTAAAGCTGGTACGTCGTTGGGGTGTGCCTGATTATGCTGGCCGTCCGTCTGCACACCACTGTTTGCTCCTTTGTTGCTCCATCGTTGGGGTGTTGCTATAAAAGAGATCGTCGTCTCTTCACCCATCGATCACTTGGCTTGGTGCTAGCTCCAGCTAGCTGCATCCACATCAGTTGTGGGATGTGATGCCAGTATCCACGCCCACATCGGTAGCAGTATGGGGTGTTATTTAAGCCTCCTATTGTTGGCTTCCGTTCTGGTGTTTGTTCCAGGGATCGTCTTCCCCCACCCGTCATCATAGTGTTGGGGTGTCAGGATTGAAAGGACCGTCCGTCCCCACCCGTCGGCGACTTTCAGACATCCCGTCTGATGCTGCACGTTGCGAGTCTCCCGTCATGGCTGATGGGACCATGACTGCCCTCCACCTCCGCCAGAGCTCGATGTTCCCACTCAAAGAAAAGAGGGACCGAAGGTACTTGCAAGGAAAACGAGAGCCAAACTTGTTACGGGAAAATTAACCGCAACAAAACATAATTAAGTAGACATGTAGCAACCGCATAACACAAACAACACCTTTTAACACGTTTTATATAACAATAATCACAAAATCAAAACATTTGTATTTATATATTAAATTTGATACTAGGCAATGCCACTTAATAAATAAATGTAGTACTGGCAATGCTGCCTCTTTAATGTTGAATTATAAAAGCTCTTCATGCTAAACAAAAAGCTCTTCAAGCTAAACAAAGGAAAAGCTCTTCTAGCTAAATATTAAAGCTCTGTGAAAATGTATAAAAGACAAGCTCATGAGATAAATGATCACTCTTGATTTGGCCATTGATCAGTTCGGCAGAGTTCCTCAGCCTCTGATTAACCTTTGAAAGAGTTTTTCCAAGTATCCTATGTGCCTTTTTCTTTCCTTTTCGTTTACCCGCAGCGAACCTTACCCTCTGCCTGAAAACTATTTTAGCTCTCGCAAGATAAGACCATTACCAGTTGTCTAGCTCGGTAGAGTTCCTCCGCCTCTATACAACTCATTGGCAGCATTATCGTCAACGAGACTACCAGCGTTACAGACACGATTATTACATGCCGATGCTTATCCAATTATTGTTGTATCTTATCTTAAATAAGATTTAGCTTTTTATTTACTTAGTTTGTAAATAAGTAGTTCTAGTCATAAATTTAATTTCGGCCACTAGAGTCATAAAGCGAACATGTGTCGGGAGCAAACACATGCAAATATAAAGAATTAATAAAAAATTAGTTAAAATAAAAACTGTACGTATATATGTTTCGTTATAAACATTTATTGTATCTAAAAACTTAGTTTAACCAGATATAACTATTAAAGTCGGTTACCATAAATTCAAAAAAAATGTATTCATAAATTATCAAGTGTATTAATGTCTCAATAAAAACAAAATGAATGAATGAATGCTCGCACGAGTTGCAGAAAATTACCGTTGTCTTGCTCGAATAAAACATCTGAGATTTCATTAAATGCTGAGAAGTGCGCAGAAAGGAATTGCATGAGAATTATAAGCCGTTTCAGGACATTTCTCCAATGCTCATTTTCCTTGGCCATCTGGATTTGCCAAGACTTACCGATGGATTTCCTGAGCTGCAGCGCCTGCTTTGTATTGTCTGCCTCAATCGCCTTCCGTTTGCTCCTACACTCACTATTTGATAGTTTTTTTCTTTCTAGAATACATTTCTGAGTCCCGATTTCAAGGCAACACTTTTTTTTAAAATATTTTTTAACCGACTTGACTCAGTTGTATAGAGGAACTTTTTTTTTACACTTTAGAAATAAACAATTACAACAAAGAGACAATCTATTTACATATTATTTTAACACTGGCTGGGTTTTCTAAATTCTCAAAATTAAAGCACAATTCTAAATTTATCCAAAAACAAATCTGTGCAAAACTAAAAACCATACTCTGACATAACATGCATAATATTCAATCTTAACAGAAAAAGCGCATACCTACTGTGAAATATACATACATACTCGTATAATGCGATTGAAGCTATAATAGGGCCCATACACTACACAAACTGTCGCTGCAAACATATATATTTTGTTGTTGCAAAAATGTCTGTACTGTCTGTACTGTCTGTCTGTGTAGTGTGTATCCATGTCTGTTTGCAACGACAGTCTGAGCAAATACAAAATATTTTGAAATTTTCTTGGCTGTGTGGTGTATGGGCCCTAAACAACACGTTCTTTTCTACCTTCTACATCGAACACGTCTGCCTTAGTTTGTTGGAACCAATTTTATTTGTTGTAAATAACTTGCATTTGGCGCAGATCCGAAACTTTCCTCCATAGGAAGTTTAATTTGTTAGTGTTTTCTGTGATTTCAGCTGGAAAAACTATGCCATATGGCACAGAAAGTGCTACGTATGGAGCGGCATGATACAACTGTTCCAGAAGCACATACAACAAAAAAGCCGTGGATATTAAGTTATAGGTTCGATGAAAGAGGGTATTTTTTTGGATGAACTGCAACTGCGTTACTGCCTTACTGCAATTGTTGCATACAGAGTACCAGACACAGGCACTGGAAAAGGCTGTAAGCTGATGTTAGGTATCACTTTACATTTGGTGTGTGTATTATTATTATAAGGACGTAAACTATGAAGTGTTGCTGCGTTGCGATCAGGGTAGTGGGAAAAATATTTTCTGTTAATTTTGAAATGCATTTAAAAACGATGTTTGCAAAGCACTATTTAACGAATCTATATAATCTTGTGTCCGGTGCGGCTGCTCCACTTGCTCTAATGCAAGCTCCGGCCCTGCTTATTCCCCTTCTTCCACCTCAATTAATCCAATAATTCAATTTCTCACGCAAAAATTGTTATCGCTGACGCGCCCTTCTTATTGTTGACCTACTAGTCTGTTAATTTCGCGACAATGCGTTTAATACATTTTTTTTTATTTATTTTCTATGTAATTATTTTTGTGTTGCTTTTTGGTTTCATGGTTTTCGTCATGTCGTGTTCCTTGTTCCACGATAACTTGTCTGTAATCTGCGGCAGAACCTTCCATGCTACTTATGTCAGCCTAAATAAAAGAAACACGGTGTTCGGAAATATAATTGAATTCAATTTCATTTAGATATTTTATTTGTTGAAATTGTCATCTTTGTCATATCAATTTAAAACTTAATTTAAATGTAACTACTAAGGTCTTATGTAAACAAAGAAACGTAACGAAAGATTAGGGAGTGTAATATTGTACAAATGTATGACAGTTGAAAGTTAAATCTGTATGTGATTTCGGACCAATAAACGTTCTCTTTGCTGCAACTACGGAAGCCGAAAAGAAGTGTTTTATTTAACCGCATTTTTCTACCCGTATCTTAATCCCACACATAGTACACAAAGTGAAAAAACCCTACACACCCCAACATTTGGTCCTTACGAGCCGGATAACATTCTCCCAAATACATTAAACATTTTTAAAATAAAACTGCTCTGCAACTGCTATGCTCAAAACAAAAAATAAAAATATACATATATAAAAATCTACTGACTAAGTACATACACATATTCTTGCCCCTTGTTTATTCGCTTTAAAGACTCAGTTCAGTTCAGTATTCAGCATTTATATTTTTATCACTTAAATTACTCATATAAGAGCTAAACAAAAAAAAGCTTAAATAACTTAAAAATAATCTTATTGTAACTTACTGGCCCCATGTGGGCACTCTAAATTAAACTTAATCTATGTCTTTCGACGAATCTTACAGTCTAATTTTATTTTTATTTTTACATTTATTAGAGCTAATAAAATAAATTTTAATTAAAAAAACTTAGTATCTGGACATTTTCTTTTTACCTATAACACTTAAACCTAAACCTATAAAAAAATAAATCTTAACCTACTTACATCTAATGCATACATATATATATATATATATATAAGTAATATACAAATATATGCATATATGTATGTATATTTTTTTTAATCTTTTATAATTATTTATTTGCTTTTTGTTTTTATATTTGTTTTCTTAAAATCTAACTTAAACCTACCTAAAATTAGGTAAGAGGGCCATGGCTAAAAAGAAAATTGGGCTGGCCCACCTTGCTTCACATGAAGCTAACTATTATTGGAGGAGTTCGACGACGAAGCATCCTCCCCTTCAACAAGCCACCAAAAGTGTTGGTGCTGCCGAGCAACATCCCTCATGTCGAGACTCCCTACCACCCTACTGAACCGGAGACGCTCCGCACTGCCATGTGCGACGTCTTTGTCGTAGTTAAGTCGCCTGTCCGCAGCTGTTCGAGCGACGTGGGAGATTAGTGGCACCGCCAATCGGTCCTGGATCAGACTTTTGCTATCTAAATAGAGGATTGCTTCTGGAGGAATAAAGCCACCAAAGCGAACTCTCTCGTCATACATATAATTGGGGTAGTAAGCAACGGAGATCAGGTTATTCGATGAGGTCATTGCTCTTGCAACTTGCCTTCGAGTCAACTTAATGACGAAATTGTCCACTTTTATTAGATTCGCCCTATTGTACAAGACCTCATTGGGATAGAATTTTATGTACTCAGACTCTGGTGTTCTGTATAAGCAAAGACAAGTCCTAAGACAAGCCCTCTCAAACACCCGAATCTTTTCCAATAAACTTGCTCTCACGTTTAAACACACGGAAAAATCCAAATATAAGCATAGGCCTGATAAGGGCCATGTAGCAGATCACCTTCACCCTCGCATCGAGTCTGTTTATAAGGGCAAAAGCGCCTTTGGCTCTGGCCAGAGCAATATCTATATGTTTATTAAAATACAGAAATTGATCTAGCCAGATCCCAAGGTATCTCACTACATTCCGACAAGCTATTAGCTGCCCATGCTGCCCCACTATCGAGAACTTTCGCCAATTCTTTCTGTTATCCCTAGAGGCCCCAGACAAACGCGTCCTAAACAGAATGGTTTCCGACTTCTGAAAGTTGATTTTCAACTTCCAGTCATCGCAATATCGCTTAATTTTATCGAAGTCACGCTGCAAAAGTATATTAATGACCTCAATCTTAGGACCTGATCTGTACGCGATTAAGTCGTCTGCGTACGCTATGGCATGGTGAAGTGAACCTATCAGATCACTTGTGTAAATGTTGAATAGGATTGACGAATTTACCGCACCTTATTGCAGACCGTTTTTAATGTTAAATGTTCCAGCAGAATTCACATCGCCATTCTTTACTGTGAACTGTCTACTGGAGAGCATATCAAAAAGAATATATATAGTGGTTTACTAATGCCTAACCTGTCCAGCTTGAAAAAGAGTCCTTCTAACCATACGATATCGAAGGCTTTCTCCAAGTCAATCAGGCAGGCATCAGTGCACTGGTTCTTGCCTTTGTTCCATTGGATATCAGAAACCAGTTTCGACGCAGCATGAAAGATATCATGCCCCGCCTTCAAACCGAACTGAACTATATGTTTGTCCTCAACCCACTTAGTCAGGACTCTATTGGTCACCTTTTCGAACACCTTACTGATGTTTGGAAGAAGACTGATCGAGTGGAGATTCGCCGGATTGGAAGTGTCTTTATCCCTTTTGGGGATGGGATGTACCACTGCAGTTTTCCAATGCACTGGATAATGTGCATTATTCATTACATTATTAAACATGTTCACAGCTTCTAGAGGGATGTGTTGAAGCACAATGTTCGGTATTTCATCGGTTTCCACTGATTTCTTACTTCTAAGTGATTCGAAGATCGTCTCTTCCTTCGAAATGAACAGTGGTAGTACCATTTCATTTGTGATGACATTATTTGCCATATTCTCGTCACTGAACTGGGTGAAACCCGAGCTCTCGAATCGCCAATTCACTATTTAATTTTGAAGATAGAAATTGTGCACAAGGACTCGATTCTCCATATTGTGGTTCAGGCCAATGATAAAATCGCCTTGTACACTTCCTGGAAAGTCCCTCCTATAGCCTCTACCTTCTCCTGCGAATCCTCGATCACAAAGAAGTTCTCATCATCAACGGCCTCATTTGGATCTATGCCTGCTGCTACCAGTAATTGTTCGTTGTTCGGATTTCGGACGATTTTAACACATGGAAGGTCGTTTTGATTATTTCTCTGAAATAGTTTATATATCAGTCTACAACCAGCTCTCTCAGGGTGCAAACACTCCTTCTCACTGTGCATTTTTGTAATAAATAAACAAAAACAACTCGCAATAGCAATCTTATTATACCATATCCACTTTCGTAAGTAGAATATTTTAATAAGGCAGATAAGAAAAGCTTACAATGGCTGGTGTCCCCGGTGGGGGCAACCGCCACAACTTTTGGGCGTAGCTTGATCCCGATCCCGGCAGTCCAATTAGAAAGAAACCAAATTTGAAAAACTATAAAGACTTTCCCACTATGAACCTCCATAAATAAGCCAAATAAAGGATTGTCCAAAATTCATAGTTATAAAAAATAAGGACCCAGCCAAAAAACTTAACCAGTTCAATACCTTCTTGATCACAAAGGCTATTTCAGGTCTAATTACTGACCCCCTCAGCATAAAGTTTATGTCCGACGGCAGTATTCTGATTTTGACAAAAACCACCCACCAAGCTGACCTTCTACTAAGAAAAAAAAGATGTCAAACTTATGCGAAATAGAAGTCTCCTTTCACCCTAAACTTAACACATCATGTGGTGTCGTTTTCTCACCCGAGCTTAAAAATATCTCTGATAAAGAAATTGTCGAAGGTCTCGCTGATCAGCACATTACAGGCTGCAAGAAAATCACCAAATTCATGGACGGTAAAACAAACAACACTCCATTACATATTCTCTCCTTCAATCTCTATGAGCTCCCCGCAGAGTTAAGTGTAGGCTTCTTGAAAACGAAAATTGAGCCATATATCCCCAAGCCAATGCAAAGCAAGAAATGTTACAAATTTGGTCACACGAAGAAGCATTGTAGATCAGAAGAACAGACATGTGAAGTCTGCAGCATCCCAAACCATGTAAACAGGTTTTATGCGTCAATTTCAAGCACGAACACACCGCCACGAACAAAAATTGTCCCGTAAACAGCAAAAGACACACATTTTAGAGATTAAAACTGCAAAAAAATTACATACAAAGAAGCTAGTAAAGACATTCAAGAAAACTCGAACCTCTATCCCGAACCATCAACTACTAATATCCCGAAAGAATCTCTCTCGGAGATAATGGAGAAAAGAAATAAGACACAAGCCCTTCAAAATAAAAACCAATCTACACCAACGCAATACGACACTCAAATGATCGCCGATGACGTTGATAGTACATCATCAATCTCAACTTCATCTCACTCTCTTTCTAATGATAACAAAAGCACCACATCAACACCCAACGAAAAGGAAACCCCATACAATCTTCTAAACCAATACACCGACAAAATTTATACCCTACCAACCAAACCAAAAATCACCAACAGTCAAGAACAAAAAAACTTTTCCACCAATAATTTAAACTCAAAAGAAAACAAAAATAAAGATTTAACAAAACATTTTCACACCCATAAGGTTTAGTTTCTAAACTTAGTTGAGTGTCTCTCTTTAGAAATACTTTACATGATCCTCAAAATTCTTCAGTGGAATATGCAAGGCTACCAAAATAATTATTCTGACCTTCAACTAATAATAAATAGTGTTATGTCAGATATAATCGCAATTCAAGAAACACATTGTCCATTCGATTTCACCCCACAATGCCCTAAATTCTTCATTGCAACGAAAAAATTGGAGTTGCACTGTTAATAAGAAAAGATATCCCACATCAACCCATTAACATAAATACCAATCTCCTGGTAGCAGCAGCAGAAATACACATTGAAAAATGTTTTACTATAGTAGACATATATCTACATTACCTCCCAAACTCTATTTGACCTTGTAAGAAATTTATCATGGGAACTTATCCTACTAGGCGACTTCAATGCGTGGAACCCTCTCTGGGGCTCATCGAAAAGTGACACCAGAGGCAAAGAGATAGAACACTTCAGTATAAATTCCAACACTACCTTGTTAAATGATGGATCACTAACCCACATCTGTACCTACGGCAGCCTTACCCACATTGTCCTCTCGCTATGCTCTCCAAACCTTACGTTATTTTGTGATTGGTACACTTTGAAAGACGTATACAGTAGTGACCATTTCACAATACTAATTGAAATCAAGAACGTACGCTTCACGAAAAACTCAAATTTCACCCTAAAGTTTAAACTTAAAAACGCAAACTGGGAAAAATTGCAGAATATAATTGACCAACAACTAGACTTAAGAATACCTAGTAATAACAACAACAAAGAAGCAGCAAACTTTCACAAGGCCATTCCTTATGGGGCAAATTATTCTATCCCCCACACAAAACCAATCAAAAAACGGAACGTTTACTGGTGGAGTAACGAATTAAAACTTCTTCGGAATAACAAGCAAAACGCATTCCACACTCTACAATGGTCGAAAATCTTTTAAACTATTGTACAAAAAATTCCGAGGCCGTTTTATATATATGTGGAGAAAAGCCAAAACTTCAACTTATGAGAAACTTACAATGGTAATCCGTCCAGATACACCAACACACACAATTTGGAACACCATTAGACACATCTCAAGTCCCTTACAGGCAAGTATCCTAAGGACTATAGAAACAAACAAACAAACGCAGGACCTATTTCTGACTCAAAAACTATGGCTGAACTATTTGGGCAATCCTGGTCTAACTACTCAAAAGATTCAAATTATCACCAACGATTTCTGCATTGAAAAGTTGAAATTGAAACTAACATTCGAAGTCTTCCACATATTTGTAGCAGCGCCAAGAAAATTGAAACTCCAATAACACTCGAAGAGTTGGAGTTCACACTAAAGACTCTAGGCTCTACTCCTTCCCATGATCGAATATCATACCCAATGATCTCTCACCTCTCTAAAACAGAAAAATTTCGATTATGCAACCTTTTTAACAACATATTCTTGAACAGCATCCACCCGCAGCAATGGAAAACAGCAACAGTAATACCAATCGTTATACCACAAAAAATAACACCCAATTAGAAAGTTACCGTACAATATCTCTGTTGCCATGTCTCAGCAAGGTGCTTGAAAAAATTATATCAAAGCGATTATTATGGTTTATGGAGCAAAATAACCTTATCAATAGAGCTCAAGTCGCTTTTAGACCTAATAAGGGCACAATGGATGCTTTATTGCACGTAGACTACGCCGTTTCCAACATTTTGTCAACCAGAAATCATGGCACAATAATCTCACTAGACTTCGAAGGAGCATTCGAAAGAATTGGAGCACACAGCATCCTACAACAAATGTTAAAATGGAAACTTGGTCCTAAAATCATCAGTTACATTAAAACCTTTCTTTCCTATTGTAAGTTGAGAGCCAAAGTTAATAATGAGTTTGCCTCTAGATAACGGTATCCCACAGGGATCGCCCCTATCTGTAATACTGTTCATAATAGCATTCAATACTGTTAGTAACATAGTTGACAGCGAAAAAATTATAGATCACGGAATCTATGCGGACGATCTCATCATCATTGCAAAAAACACCAACATCAATCTAATACAGGAAGCGTTGATTAGAATTTTTAACAAACTAATTGATTGAGCTGATACATCGGGCGCGAAAATATCAACCCAAAAAAGCCAACAATTGCATGTTTGCGTAAAACAAGCTGTAAAAACTTTTCTTTAGACCTTGGTACATTAACACCAAAAAGCGTTACCACAATCAAAATGTTAGGCATTTATATAGACAAAACTTATAGATGGTCCTCTCACATCGAGAAATTGAAAAAACGACTTATAACGCGTCTTAACATCGTAAAGTACTTTTATAGCAAAAGGAGCAAAGTGCACATCAATTCAATTCTTAATGTGATACGTTCAATAATTCTATCTAAAATCGACTACGGTATTCCAATTTTCGGATACTGTGCAATGAGTGAATTAAACAAAATAAAAACTCCTCTAAACGCCTCAATTAGAATCACGCTTGGTGTTTTTCGAACTACGCTCATACCTAATCTACTTGCCGAAGCTGGGGTCTTGCCACTAGAAGAACGTAGAGACCTCCTTACTGCTAAACTCATTCCAAAACTGCTCATTTCACATGGTTCACCCATACAAAAAGACTTTCTTGCAACGATAAAACGTAAGACGAAACCTAAGTTGGAACAACTACAAAGTTGCTCAAATTGCAAAGGAACTCAACATTCCGTCCAAAATTTTAAAAACAAAGCAAGGGCATTTTCCTCCGTGGTTCTCTATGGTTTCGGCCAAAACAATTTTTTATATAAAGGTTAAATATTCTGGAATAAATATTTCTATACGAAAAGAAAGTCACACTGAGATTTTATAGCAGTATGCCTATAAATTTAAAAAAAGCCCACCCTTTTGATGAAAACGGAAAATATTTTGCCTTAATTACTCCTTGATGATGAAGTTTTATAATTTTTTTGATGAAGTTTTCTCGTTTCTGGTACAATTCTTTAATTAGAAAATTTCGATTCTATCAATAATTTTTCTTCACAACACTCCTGTGTGGACACAGGTAAAATCCATATTCCTTATATTTTCAGTTGCCCAGTTATATAACTGTAAGAGAGTTGTAATGCGTTCTCTACAGCGTGTTTGTAGGCTGGTTCTGGTAGCCATTGTTTTTACTGTCCCACCAAGTTCCATTCAGCGTTTACTCCAAACGTAAATAATTTTTTTTAAATATTGACATTTCTTAAGCTAGAACTCTAAAGGTGCTTGTCCACTTGAGAGTAAAATTTGAGAGAGTAGCTCTCAAGCACTCTCGCGAGAAATTTCGTAAGTGGACACGGACCTGAGAGCAACTCGCAGAAAGCTGATTTACTACTCTCAGCTTTTAAAATTTTACAGAGTTGCAAGTGGACAGATATTATCTTACTGTCGGAGATCAACTCACACATTTCAAACAATGTTCGTATTCTGAGAGTAGCTAGTGGCGAGCATGGCTTCAATGTGGAACAGCGAATAAATTAATAGAGAGATATGAATCCGAGGAAATTCTGTGGAATTTATTTCTTCCGGAATTTCGGGAAAAGAAACTCAGTGAATGATCGGTCCAACTGATTGCATTATATACCCCACTTGACTGCTTGACAACCGGCAAAAATTCCTATATTGTTGAGGATCTTCGATTTGAAGCTCCGCTGTTTGATAATATCCTGCTCCAAATTGTTGTTGACGATCCACCCATGGTTTAACCCAGCACGTTTTTGTTTTTTCAAAAACACCTGCAGCTACAATTTTCCGCTTATGTGACATCACGATGATTACTCTCAACTAATTAGTTTTAAGTTTTAAACGCATTTTTTTTTCTAATCAATAACTCTTACATACTAACAAAAAATGCTTAAATGCTAGCTTAAAATTACTTAACAACCTTATACTAACTTACTGGCCCCACACAGGTACTCTAAGCTACCCACTCTCAACTAATAACTAAAGTGAAATGGACACGTTTGCGAGAGTACTATCCGCAAAATTTACTCTCAGAAATCTCGCAATCAACTCCCGATAGTAAATCACAAAAACAAAGGCTACTCTAGAGTTACTCTCGAGAGTTTACTAGCGAAAGTGCTCTCAAGTGGACGGGCACCTTGAGACGGCGCTGAAATAATTGTACTACGATTACAATAAAACTTTTATTTTTGATTTCGTCCACTTGTTTTCGGTAATATATTGCGAAAGGTCCAGTGGTATACTTACATTGCATCTTGCACAACGAAATCACAATTTTCAGTTTTCTTAAAAGAGTTTTGACTGCTCTTAAGTACGTTCTTTGTTGTCTGTTATAAAAACGTGACGAATTAAAACACTACAAACACTACCAACACAAAAAGGTTTGAATGAACTTATCAGTGTTTTTAATTCTCACTTCCAATTTTGATCGGTCTGTGTGGTTCCACTTGTTGCGGTAAAATTTACCACAACAAGCTGGACTCTTTTCCCTTGAAACCTTCGTTTCACTCCTTCGAACCTTTCCCTTTTAAACAGTTGTTCATCCAAAATTCTGAGGGAGTGATGGGCAGTCATGGGCGCATCAGCCATCGGCGCACTTTCTCAGCATCTTGGAAGGACAACATAAATAAGTACGAAGGACGGTCAAAGCCTCTAGGAAGAACCCCGCAGAGCAGGCAGACGGCCTCCCACAAGAGCGCAAGGAAAGCGCTATAGGTTTTGGTTATTATTCAAGGGTCCAATACGAAATAGCCAACCCTTGTCCCAAATGTTGTTTGGTCTCCCCTAATGGGAAGTCTCCAGCCTTAAGTAGAGCTAAGGCACCCGGTCTATCCTTAAAGCTCTTAACCCATTCACTTTTTGACCCGACTTTTCTGTTGTGTCCGTTGTCGCTTTGGAGGAACGTATTTGTGGAAGGCACCTGTGGATTCTTCGAATTCCGTACTTCTGCCTTTACCCTCCTCGGAGGTGACAACCAGTAGGTCTACCCTGAAAAGACAGAGCCAGCGGACGGCCTGGAACACTCCGAGCATGTGGCGGGCGGTCACGTTATTTGGACTATACGCCTAGAGCCAGATGGACGGTCTGGAATGCTCTGCGTAAATAAAACACCTGCAACCTATACCAGTTGCCTAGAGCCAGGCGGACGGTCTGAAACTCTCTGCAATACACACCACGCAACACACCCACAAAAGCACAGGAGAAAACGAAATACAAGACAGAAACCAACAATAACAAAAATAATACCAAATTGTATATAAAAAACGTAACCAGTGTAAAGCACTCTATATTCTGACGCTATATGATATTCCCTTTTTCTCCCCAAAATATGCACGGAAGACCACCGGGTCCACCTTTTATAAGCGAATTTAATTTGAGAAAAGCTTCATTCTTCATTCGTCACTTTCCAAAAGTTTTAACCTGAGATCCCTAGATCCTGACTTGGTTCCCTTTTCGTAATCGCAAAAGAATAGAAAAAGAACTTTCTTTGTCATTTCGACTTACTTCAGGGATCAAATTCGGGGGGAAAAAATGGGTTATTTGAGCCCAAGACAATTCAGGGGAAATATTCACGTTCCAGCTAAGTAGCGTAGCGTTGTACATATATACCAGATATTGGATCCGCTAACCGGGTAGATGTACTGCACGAATGTGTGGGTGTGTGACCAATGGTCTGAGTGAACATAAGTCGAATCGAATCAACTTCTTGGTTGATCACAACGCGATATAGAGGCTTATAAAAAAAAGATATCTAGATCAAAGTGACAATAGAAAGCAAATAGAGAAAGGAGAAATTAAAAAGCAAAACAAAAGACAAAAATTTAAGTGGAACGTGAGAGGAAAAGAGGACAGGATCTGGGAACAATAGGGAGAACTGGAAAGCAGAGGAAAGAAGGATACCAGGCAAAGCTAAGTATTGTGTAGTGAGAGTTTATAGTGAGGTCCCGGTAGGCTTTCGCCAAAGTGAAAAAAACAAAAACAAAAAAAAATTATTAGAAAGGCAAACGGGACACGCGACCGGCTAGAGAAAAAAATAAATATTTTCAATCGTTCGGGAAGACGGACGAAAGCGGCCCACTCTTAAGCGGTTTTTAATACGGTAGTTTTAACTGCCACTAGCCTTGATACGTAAACATTTTATACCGCTCAATTCCTTTGTCCATAAAATAAAGTCCGAATAAAGCACTCGTTATAACGTGACTTTCGACTTTTGCTTTGTTTTTTTAATCGCTTTAAGGTTTCGCAATTCCTTGCTAAAAAGATTGCGTGGCGCCTATGGACACATTTGTGTATTCTTATTTCAAGATTTGCTACTTACGTATATATTTTTTCCTTTTTCCCCCAGCTGAGCAGCCGAAAGTGGCAGCACCCAACCTGCTGCCTGTTGCAAATTTCGCCTTTTGGTTTTCGTTGGTGGCGTTGCAGTCCGCCATTACCGCGATCGTTTCGTTGTTTTTTTTTGTTTTGGAAGTTTTTGCTCCTGCCGGCAGACCGGCTACCAATTTGTTAATTCCAATTAGATTTATATTGTTTCAACCCCGGGGAAAAGAAATTGGCACGAGTACGATACCTTTAGCGCCAAGAATTGATAGCGGTATTTTGTAGAGGAGTTAAAAACTAGCATTATTTACTATAGGTGGGGGGGGGGGGGGGTCCATCTCGACCCGTTTAGGAGTTATGGGCAATTTAAAAACAAATGACTTAAGATGGGAAAAAATTATTAAAAAACAACGGTAACACTTACAATAAAGTACTATACAGAACATGAAAGCCCGAAACTTATTCTTTAATATAAAATTTACATCAAATTATTCGTGTGATAATTCACATTCAAACTCAAATTCTTGGTAAAAGATTAAGAAAAAAAAATTTAACAATATTACTCAAAACTGTGAAATAATGTGCCAAATTGGTTTTTCGAATTCAATGCGCGTATTAATTCTGAATCGAACACAAAAAACCGCATGGCTTTAAGTCCTCTAGTTTTTGAGCAAATTGAAATTGAAATTACTACTTTAGTTTTGTTTTGTGGCATTTATGTACGTAGTCTTCCTTTAAATAAGTTAATTAGTATTATTTAAATATCTCGTAGACGCCTATATCAATAGTTTTCTTAATTAAATGATTAATTAAGTCTTAGGTGACCTGCTTCGCGGGATTAAGGGATTTCAACTCTCTTTCCGCAGGCGGCAGGTCCCGCTCACGCAACTTCGTTGCTCCGCTCGGGGTATGTGCTTTTCGTCAGGCAGGCGCCTATGTCATCAATACTCCTCATCCACAGTACTCATCACAAATTTACAAAGTTCCCATTAATAACAAAGTTTCACCAATTCGCATTATAGAAAATTCACATGTTCCAATGTTGCAGTAAATTATTTAGTTTGCGAAATATCTATGTTTGTACGTATGTAATATGTAATGCACTTGATAATGATGCAAAAATATAAAAGACAAACGTTTGTCTTTTATACGGTTATTTCTTTTTGTGATAAGGAGTGTAGTTATTGATATTCACAAAGATCACTCCGTGTTCAACCGTAGTGCGAATCAAGTGATATTTTCTGTGAATAAGCAATGACGGCTAAGCATTCTTTAATCCATCCTAAACTAAATAACTTCTCAGTGTTTTGTTCGTTCGGAGATTTTGTGTCGACCAACGAAAGAAGCATTGAATTTTTGAAGAATCTGGTTTAATTCCCACTAAAACATCCATTCCCCCACTGTGTTGCAACTTACCTTTATATACTTTACTTTGCTATACTTTACTTACAAAGATGACCCTATCATCAATATTAATCCTCAAAGTGAGATCAAAATAAATACCAACAAAAAACGTCTTATAAAAAATAGTTTTAGTAATTCTCAATTTTCTCAAAAACTAGAAGATATAAAGCCATGCGGTTTTTTGTGTTCGATTTGCGCATTAATACAAAAAACCAATTGGGCACATCATCTCACAATTTTGAATAATATTGATTTAAATTTTTTTTTTTTCATTTTTTACCAAAAATTTAAGTTTAAATGCGAATTATTTAAAAACTATTCACACGAATAATTTGATGTAAATTTTATATTAAAGAGTAAATTTTAGGCTTTCAAATCCTGTATAGTACTTTATTGTAAGTGTCGACGTTGTTTTTTAATAATTCCTTTCCCATTTTAAGTAATTTTTTTCTAAAATTGCCCCTAACTCCTAAACGGGGAGAGATAGACCCCCCCTCCCATAGTAAAAAATGCTAGTTTATAACCCCTCTACAAAATACCTTTATCAATTCTTGTCGCCAAATTTATCGTACTCTCCCCAAGAAATTAATTGTCTGAAGAAAAATTGCAACAATCGGGAACAATTGCAACACACTGATATTAAGTTACATATTGTATGAAATTATAATTAAAAGCAGTCTCAAGGATGCTTTTAGAACAGTTTGAGCAATTTGGGCATTTACTCAAATAACAGTTTATATGAGCGGTGTGAAAAATTTCCAATGCTAAGCAGGTTCTCTTGTCTTTGAGATTCGGACCTACGTTTTCTATCAGTCTTGATTACTACCCTCAAACATAAGTTTGATATTTTGACGGATGGTACTTACTAACACACACGGCATAAATTCCTGATGCCCCAGTCAAAAGCAGTTTTTTGGTCTTAACGAAGCCAATTTCGAAAATCCAATCCCAATATTATTATGACCTAAGGATATATCTCCATAATATTGGCTAGAACCAGGCGTTGCTGAACCTGTTGTTTCTGGTCTTCAATCTAACAAAAGAGAAAAGGGTCTTATTTTTGAACCTGATGAAATAAACTGCTCTCACCTTTATCGATACATCGTCTTTTTTTCCCGGACATTAAGCGACAGTAAAAACTTTCTACCAATTGCTTAATATCAGCGTCTGAACTTTGCCAATAAGTTGATGAAACGCTTTGATCTTCTTGAAGTTTTCTAGACGTTTTAATCATGTACTTCGTCGATCATTGAAACTCTTCTATAATTTTGTTGATGGTCCATTCTCCGGAAAGTAAGCACAACAAAGCAAGTTTGGCGTCCTTGCTTGTAGTTTATGGAAATTGTCAAGGTATTATTCCTCTCTGGAATAGTATTCATCGAATTCACTTGTAACAGAGAAACCTTTCTCTGCAATTTTCAACTTTTTCAACCCTGATTGTACATATTTCAAGTCATTAAGTCTTCTTATCTTATCATCTTCTCCAATATACTGCAGGCATACATTAATCAAATTGAATGCAACGCCTTTATCGACATACATTTCGTCAAGGCCAATTTAATCTTTTTCGGATCTGACTCAATTTTTTTATGGACGCAGTTCAAATCAAAGCTTTGTGGTCAAATTTTATTGGACTGATACCATACACGGTCGTACTGGCCGTAAATCAGATGCACTGGGCTGGTAAACCCAAAGGATTGCGGCACCTTTTACACACAGAAGTACTATTTTCAAGTTATAAAAATAACTTACAATTTAATATTAATATTAATTAGTTACAACAATTTCATTTAATTTAGTGGGGGCTAATGCCCATATTTATTTCGCTTAATGCAAGCTTAAACTAGGACTTAAAAACTAACAAGAGTTAAGGGTTAGGAAGCAAGAGAATGGTGGAGGAGATTAAATTTAAGACCAGAAGTGCTCAGATTAAAATAAAAAGGGGGAGGTTTAAGTTTACCATACGGAGAATGCGGGAGAATGGTTCGTTAGAGCCATAAGAGGTGCGGCGGGTTGGGATATAGAGTACATGAGGACAGCTTAAATTACGAGCGTTAGTGTTGAAGGAACTAGAATTGTAAAGGGAAGCGTAGTTCACAGAACCGGAGAGCAGCCGATGAATGAAGAGAATGTCAGCTATGTTTCTGCGTTTTTAGAGGGTACTCAGGTTACGAAATTTGAGGCGGTCGCGATAGGGAGGTAAGATAAATGGGTCACTCCAAGGTAGTCCATGAAGAGCAAATCGAAGAAAACCACGTTGAATGTTCTCGATTCGGAATATGTGAATTCGCTGAAAGGGGGACCATACTTGGCTGGCATATTCAAGCAGGGGCCGGACAAGGGTAATGTAAAGTGACCTTGCCACATAAGGGTTGCAAAATTCATTACACCAACGTTTGATAAAACCGAGCGAAGAGTTTTTTTTTGCTAAGGGCTTATGATATCCTTTTACAGTTTCCTGGGCGCTGGCGGTGGCGGAAAGATAGAAGGAGGAGAAAGGAAAACATTGTTGTGATGTAGTGGTTTGAAACTCAGGTATATTAGGTTTCGATATTAGCTCTCCGGAGGTTGGAGTCCGAATAGGACGGAGAGTTTTTCTTAACTCGGAATGATTTGAAGCTTATCAAATTTTCACGCTTGTTTTGTGCTTGAACTTCTACCGCGAGCATCGAACTTGTCGAGTTGTAGAGGCTGAGTAGGGTCAATGAATCTCGAGAAGAAATTCTGCATACGAGTTTTGAAAACAAAGGATGCTCCCCCCCCCCTCCTCACCACACAAACCTCTTCCTTCTTCCCCTGGACTGGATCAAGGTGTCATACGACTCGTGCCGAAGATCAACCTGGCTGAGGGCATAGCACCCCAAAAATAACTCAGTCGAGAACGGAGTATCCGGATACCTGGCGACCTCCGGATTAGCTAACCTTATCTGTATACGGCGGATCTCTGTACAGATGGACACCCCTTTCTCCGCTACTCGTGAGACCATATTATGGATAATATCTCAAATAAAACCAAACCCGAGACCGGTACTTCTTTAATACAGGGCGGTAGAACGATGACTGCACCGACTACCGGCAAAGCTCCTGCATTGTCGAGAGGTGGTAAAACTGTGGCAGGCCATGGTGCACCATCTTTTAAAGGCAAACGCATCGAGTGTAAAAAGAAAGATTCAGGGAGTGTTAAGACTGTGGCAAGCCATGGTCCTATCACTTCCTCCACCCCTAGCAGCAGAAAGTTTGTGGCAGGCCATGGACTTGTCGCTGCTTGCCGCATCGGCAAGCTCCATATAAGGCGCTCTACCTAGGACGCCGAAATGCTTCACACATTATCAAAACCTTCGGATCCATTCCGGAGATAGAGAAGTGCGTCCATAAAGAGCAAGATTGAGTGGGCGAAAACATCCTGAAAGACGGATTACCCACTGCTTCCACTACTCCCAAAATTCCAAAAGACTCCTCCAAGCGCCAGAGATCATTGGAGGAAAACGTGCCGGTTTCCAAGAGGCACAAAACACTTAGTTCCAAAACCCCTGGGCCATCCAACAGCACATCTCTGAGGTCTTTCAATGAAGTCCTAAAGGACGCATTGGTAATCGCGGTGATTGATAGGAACGTTACCGACGGTTCAATTACACCTGAACGATGGCAGCTGGTCAAGCTGAAGCTTTCGATCAACTTCTTTGCCACCATGCGGGAAAACCCCGGACCACCTCATATCATAAGCAACGCTGGCTGGCACCAAGGACATGTCAAGCTTATCACGTATTCCAACCAGAGATCTCTTGATCTCTTCACCAAGGCCGTAGGCGGTTTAGGAGAGATTTGGCCAGGTGAAAAATTCGAGGTCGTATCTAAGGAAGACATTCCTAGCAGACCTCGAACTCACACCTGGATCCAAGCCGAACCCTCCTCTCCAGAAAATATTCTGGAACTCATCAGGCTCAGTAACCCGACTCTTCCGACTCATGAGTGGAAATTCTCGAAACTGGAGGAACTAAGGGGCTCTTATATATCGTGGTCAATAAGGAATCCCTTAACCTTCTGGCGCAGATGAAAGGCATGATTCGGTTCGGATTCGAGTCCATACACTTAAGGGTCTACAAAAAGGATGAGCTGGATGCTGATAAGAAACCTCCTCCTCCTTTAACACCAGATAACACAACCTTGAATATCGGAGCGTTTATATCCTTTCCAGAAATGGATAGCGACGACTCCAATCTAACCGAGGTGACTATTAAGCCGTTGGTCTCCTCTTCTGACACCCTGTCGGAAATGGAAACCGATGACGAAGCAGAGAGTGGTCCTATATGATCAGAGGTAGAAGATGAGCTTTAGGGCACATCTTCAGAATAGAAGGACCTCAACAAAACCGTGGTAGGGGCTACTCTGGAAAACTGTGACAATGATGCAGTTTCCCCAGATTAATCTCCATCACTCAAAAAAGGCTTCGACCGCACTCATTCTATATCTCTCCAAAAACGCAGAAGACATTATCCTAATCCAGGAACCATGGATTATAGAAGGCGTAGTTCGTGGCCTTATTACATCCGTATACGCTACGCTCTATACAAGAGGCAAAGGTAAGATCAGAACATGTATACTATATTAGTGAAAAGTAGCATTAGTGTATTTCTACTTCCCAACCTCAGCGACCCCGACTTAACCGTTGCCAGACCAGAGACTGCCAAAGGCTCCTACTGGCTGACATAGGCTTATTTTGGCCACGAACATGTGGACCCTCTCTCCCTGGTGATAACCTAGAAAGGGTGGTATTGGTTGAGGCAAAAACCTGGCCTCATCATCATATGCGACGCTAACGCTCATCACACATCAATGATAGAGGTGAGTCAGTTTTTGACTGTAATTTAAGTACTAACTTCTTTATTTGCAACACTGGCAATGAACCCACTTTTATAACTAGAAACCGACAGGAAGTGCTAGATATAACTCTTGGCTTCGACAGCATCACTCAAAGGTTAACGAACTTTATGGTCTGAACGAACTGGTGTAAGGAATGTGGCCTAAACGTTAACCTCAAAAAGGGCGTCATAGTTGCATTCATTTTGCCCATTGGACAAACTTAAAGCTAACACTTGTTGTTGGAACCATAAAGTTTTCAAGTGCAGTGAAATTTCTAGGCCTGAATCAAAAACTCACTTGGGATACACATATCAAAAAAAACCCATAGAAAATCCATAATCTCACTATGGACCAGCAAATGGCTACTGGGTAAAAACTGGGCCGTTAACCCAAAAATGACACCATAGATGTACACAGCAATTGCCAGAGCTACATATGTTTAGTCACTTATCCATCTCCAATATGTTGGCACACAACTAAAAAAAAAGTCTACACGGGCTGGACCAAACAAACTTCAAATACTTGCCTGTGTGTTTGCTACGGGTGAGAATAACTCCAAAATGGTTCAAACAGAGCTTTTACGAGTAGTTGAACTTAGGAGAAACGAACTATTATGAATTACTCCCACAGACAACTATCGGAAAAAGTACAACTTCAAGCTCAACAATTGTCTGGGACTGCATTATACGAGTACTTCCCAGAACACTAGCCAATAGAGCCCATTTAATCTGGGTGCCAGGTCACGGTGGTTTGCAATGGTAATAAATCCGCATACGAACTGTCTAGAAAAGGTTCGGCCTCAACACTCATGTTGACACAACCATTCTGCAGGTTACCAATTAACTCCATAAAAAGCTATACAAATAACTGGCAAAAAACAAAGTCATTCCATTACTGAACGGAAACTGAAGGAATCAGGAAGTCAAAAATTTTTTGTCAACCCCTTCCCTCAAGAGAACAAAATAACTCCTACAGCTTTAGATGCACGTTAGATGCACGCAGTAACCGGACTCTTAAAGGGTTACTGCGAAGTCAAAAAATGCTTTACGACTATGGGGATAGCACAAGACAACAACTGTCGCAATTGCAAAAAGGACGAAGAAACAGCAGAGTATATCCTTTACCACCAGAACCGGTTAAGCAGAATAAGTCTACATCTTCTAGGTCAGCCATAACTTGAGATATAGCCGTGTTTATTAAAATTTCATGCATCATGGGTAAACTCTAACCCGAGGAAATCACAATAGGCCTAACCTGGGTGCAGTGATAAGTCTACATCCTCTTACCTCTCTTAGAGCTGTCATGAAGGTACCGGAGAGAAAAAACATTTTCTCAACTTAAAATGTCGGCGCTCATACTTTATACATAACAACCATACATATAACAACAATAGTGATGGTAGCAACAACAACATCAACAGTGAGATCAACAAGATCTACGTCAACCGTTACCTCACTGCATATTCAGGATCTTTACTTAAAAAGGCTCAGTCGTTCGCAGATCTCCGCCGAGAAGTGATGTGATTGGCTTTTCTTATAGTAAAATAAATATAGTGATTCCGTTTTCTTAAACAAAATTAGTTACAATTCGGTTAATTGAATCAGTGACCCGGCGGTTAGCGGCGCAGTGTTTGTCATCGAATTTTGGGACACGGGTTCGGATCCCGGACCAAACAAAGAACTATTGTTTTTTGTTTTCTCCTCAAATTGTATGATTTCAAAACAAAACCAACAAATAAAAGGAAAAAAAAAATCACGTGATGGATGGTGGCGTTCCGGTCTTCCCATAGCGGGAGTTACAAAAGACAACAACAGTGTTGCCGGTGCCGTGGTGAAAGCCATTAAAAGGAGGAGGAGTTTGAAATCCGCTCCTAAAGTAACAAAAAAAAAAGAATAAATGCCGTTCTATCAGAGGATGATGAACATTATGAAGGGGGCAATAACAACTTTGCTTCTCTAGCGGCATCCGAATCGGAAGATGAGGATGAAATGTTAAAATACATTAGCAGCAGCATAGAAAAGCTGCAAGAAAAAATGCTTGCTGTTAAGCTAAAACAAACTGCACGCAGGCAGAGGAAGAAATTAGAGGCAGAAAGCGCCCTACAAAAAAAAGCAACACGAGCAGAAACAACAACTGCAGCAACAACAAAACCAGCAGCAGCAGCAACCACAGCAGCAGCAGCAATAACAACAACAGCAGCAGCAGAAGAAGAAGGAGAAGGTGCCTCCTATCAACACCTATAAACTAGAGGTAAATGAAACCAAGGTTTCGGGGTTGTCCTAAGTTCGCTGACAAAACTGGCTCGGCAGCAGAAGGTGGAGGTCAAACGTTCACCTGATAGGTTTCAAACACCGTGACGGCTGGTGTCCTAAATTTCCTAAGCCCCAATGGCGTCAGGTAGGGGGCTACGGTACAGCAAGCGACTGTTGCTTCTCCGGCGCCAACGCCAAGAATAACGGAAGCTGCACCTAACATGATGGCCATCTTGCTCGCAATCCAAGGGCAGATGGCTCAGTTGCAATAGCAGGTGCAAGAACAGGCCAAACGGATGGACGAGATCTACGCGATGCTGCCGGGCCTAACGCAACACATGTCGTAATGGGTACGCACATGGTGGAGCAAACTTTGAAGGTCCTCGCGGTGAATGTTAATTCACTGATTAGGATCGAACGAAGAGCCGCGATGTTTAAATTGCTACAAGACCAAACTCCTGATGTGCTTTTTGCTAGCGAAACCAAGCTAACCGATAAGCACAAACTGGAGTACAATAATTATATTGTTAGAAGAAGCAATGGACCCAGATCCAAACGTGGAGGTGGTGTCGCGATCTTCATTAAAGAAGGTATAACATTTCACAGAGTGTACAAGGGAGTGTTGCGCAGGTTCCGACTGCTGGAAGCAGTCGTCATTTACATACCGCTCCGCAGTGGAAAGCGGCTGTACTTGGCCTCTGTTTATGCATCTGAGGCTTCACAATCCACCCTTTTCATTACAGAGCTCGACACGCTTTTTCGACTTCTGAGGCTGGAATCGGGGGAGAATTATTTTATAATCGACGGGGATTTCAACGCTAGACACAGAGATTGGGGAAATAATTTGCCAAATACTAGAGGGAACCTACTACTCGATTGGTGGGGTCAGCACGATGTCATGTGCAGACTCGGTCTTAAAGCGACGGATAACCCGTTGTTTCCAAGAGGCGGGTCTTATTTGGATCTACTGCTGTACGACGAACGCATACGACAGACAGGTACGAATTTATAAACGCTAAACTGTCTGCGCACATTCGTGTATGACAGTGACCATTGCGTTTTTAGCACCGTAATTACAGTTCCCAACGAAATTGCGGAATTGGAGGAGTTTGTCCAAAGATATTCTTACAACTACAGTAAAACTCGATGGACACGCTTCTCCGCAACCTTGAAAAGAGCGCTTTCGTCGAATACGCTCCACCCACCGTCCAATAGGAATTTGTCAAACGAAGAGATCGACAATTACCTAAAACAAATGGACGAGACAATTAAACAAACTATGGACATTACAATACCGCGGTATCGACGTACGACTAAGGAAGACCTGTTCCGCAATCCTACTATTGACGCACTGCACCGACAGAAAAGTAGACTTCTGACAAGACTTAAAAACTTGTACAGACAGTTAACTGACCGACAAGACCCGGAGATTAGTACACTGAACTTACAGAATTTCTGTAAGTTTGTATTGGAACAACAAGGTTCGGGCTGTAAACACCAGAAACCCGAATATGTTTCCGCAAATAAATAAAGTATTTCGGAGAAAAAATCAAAACGACCTTCAGTTTCTTAAAATAGCCCGGACAACAGGCAACGAACGGTTACTGACAATAGCAGGTATTGATCCAAATGAGGCCGCTGATGATGACGACTTTTTTGTGATCGAGGATCTACAGGAGAAGGTTGAGGCCATAGGGGCGGCCTTCCAGGAAGTATACAAGGCCACTGATAACGTTGGCCTTAATTACGACCTGGACAATCGCGTCTTGGTGCACGACTTCTGCATTCAAAATGAAATAGGGAACTGCCGATCCGAGGGCTCTGGTTTCACTCGGTTTAGCGACGAAAATATGGCAAATGATGTCATTGCCAGAGAGGGTGCCCTACCCCCGTTCATTTCGAAGGAAGGACTCCATGAAATCTTCGACACAATCAGATATAAGAAATCAGTGGGGACTGACGGTATTCCGAATATCGTGCTTCGACATCTTCCTCTATAAGCGGTGGACATCTACACCACCCTGTTTAATAATGCAATGAATAATGTATATTATCCAGCACATTGGAAAACGGCGGTGGTTCAACCTATCCCCAAAAAGGGAAAGGATATATCCAATCCGGCGAATCTCCGGTCGATAAGTCTCCTTCCGAATATCAGTAAGGTTTTTGAAAAGGTAATCAATAGAGCTCTGTCTAGGTGGGTTGAGGACAAACATATAGTTCCGGATAATCAATTCGGTTTTAAGGCGGGACATGATATCTCACATGCCGCGTCTAAACTGGTGTCCGATATCCAATGGAATAAAGGCAAAAAACAATGTACTGGTGCCTGCCTTGTTGACTTGGAGAAGGCCTTCGACACCGTATGGTTAGAGGGTCTTTTCTATAAGCTGACTAGGCTGGGGATCAGTAAACCACTCTTGTACATTCTTTATAATATTGTGATAACCACTTAAATGTGAGCAGCGACATCTACGAGTAGATTCAAAAACCAGAAGATTTCGATACTGGAATAACAAAGTCTCGACTGGAGAGTGGAATCGAATTTGCTAGCAAATTGGAAATTGTATGGGACGCTGGATGGCGAGGATTGTTCTCGAAGTATGTCATTCGAGTATAAATACCAGCATCCCCATGGTATGCAAATCAGTTCTAAAGTGAAATTTGAAGTGTTAATTAGGAGAAGTGATTAAGTGGTTTAAGTAAAAGATAAGAAAAGTATAAGTGGTTGAGAAATTGGATTGTACTGAGAGAAAGAATTAAATAGTGAATTGTAACTGTACTGAATAAAGGGATTTGTATTGAAAAGAATAAGTCCTATCATTTGTACCCACACAAACATTTTACAATATGCTAACTAACAGACAGTTCGAAAAGAAGAATCGAAAAAAAGAATGATATCTGGAGCTTACTACCCCAATTACCTTTACCACGAGAGTGTGCGATATGACGGCTTCGTTCCACCGGAAGCATTCCTCTACCTAGATCAGATAGGGTTGATCCAGGATAGATCAGTGGTGCCGTTAATCTTCCATGTCGCTCGGACAGCTGGGGACAGGCGACTCAACTACAGCAGAGACGTCGCACACGGCAGTGTGGATCGTCTCAGGTTCAGTAGGGCGGTGGGGAATCGCGATAAGATTGATGTCTTTCAGCAACACCAGCATTTCTGGTGGTTGAATGATGGGGAAGATGTTTCGTCGTCGTTTCCGTCAATTACGGACCAGCCTCACTAATTAGGCAGAGCTGACCAATCTGTTTTCTCTGTGAATAGCAATGGCCAGCTTGCATAGGTTTAGGTTAGCATTTAAGAAACATATAAATGTATCAGTGTATACAAAGGTGTATACTGATATTTGTATTTAATTGTGTATAATGTCTATGTTTGTTTAAGTGTGTATTGTACATTTAGGATAGGTAGGCTAAGGTTTATTTTAAGTTAGATATTAAGTTTTTATAAAAAATAAATAAAATAAGCATATGGGCGCTAAGTTTTTGTTAACAAATATTTTTTCTTAGCCTTAGGTATTCAAAATAAATAGTTCTAAGTAAAATGTAAATAAAGTCGAAAGACATACTCGTAGTTATATGAATTTATAGTAGCTTAGAGCGCCTGTGTGGGGCCAGTAAGTTAGCATAAGTTTATTAAGTAATTGTCAGCTAGCATTTAAGCATTTTTTGTTAAAATGTAAGAGTTAGTGTTAAGAAAATATAATGCATTTAAAACTGAAAAAAAACTACTTAAAGAGGCTAATGAATTTAAATTTGCAAATGCAAATTCGTTTGGATAAGGAATTCAACTATTTGTTTTAGGAAATTAGAAGGAGAGAAAGTAGTTAAAATAAGTAATTTTGAGAATTTTCCTAAGCTTGAACATATTTGATTTATGATTTTTTTCTTATCTTTTGATAAATGATTACTAATAATTTTTATTTTTCTAATCCTCATGTTATTTCCAAAAATTCTAATTGCTTTTGTACAGATCATCCAAACAATGATCAGTTTTCATACTCCGAATGAAGTATACTCGCTCATCTCGCATCGTTGGATAGTCTGCCTGATTCTGAAATTTGGATTTTAGAGGATAAAATCTCTAACTATAATATACCAAATCATAGACTTGGAGCTAACTGTAATGAATCTTATTCGGCCGGTCGAGTTGCAGTTTTCTTTAAAAGTGATGTAAAAGATTGCATTAATTAAATTGATTAAATCAACCAACTCGACAGAATTCTTGTCTAGACCATATCTTCTTAAGGTTTCACAGAAGTAATCATGTCCGATATGAAGCGGCTTACTTTATTCAGTATTCAACCCAACTATGAAATGCCCAGAACAATTTTAACAAAATTAATTTCGCTGTTCTTAAATTAAGTTTGAGTCTTGAACTCTGGGATAACGTTTTCAACAGGTACACAGGATCCATCGTTTGATTTTGATTTGTTTCTCACTAAGTTACAATCTAATATTTCAAACTGTAGCCAGGATATTAGCAGAAGTAATAATAAATTCAGGTTTTTTAAGCCGTGGATGACTATTTTCTTATTCAAAAAAATTAGAATGAAAAAAACAGCTCAATTCTAAAGTTAAAAAACATCCTGACAATATAAGACATAGAAATTATTATGGCAAGATATTGAGCTAAAAATGGATATTTCACCTTGTAGAAATAATTATTTTAGGAAGAGATTAGAAGATAATATCGGAAATGCTAAAATGAATGAAAACATAACTGTAAACCATAACAATTTAAATGTTTCCTTGTAAGTTGCCGATTTATTTAGCGATTTTTTCATCGCATAATTCTTCAAATTTGGACAACTTTACTTGTCAATGTGAATATAATTTAGTTCATATGGGTTTTCAACCACAAACCGATTTTTTTTTCTAGAATTCGCGGCACTAGAAATACACAAAATAATAATGTCGTTTAAAAGGCCAAAATATTTTTCTTCAGACCGGATTTGTAGCTCAATATTGAAACAAATTTATTTTTATATTGCAGATACTTTTAGCTTTGTATTAAGAAGGGATGATGGGACAACAATTATCGTCCTATTTCTCTGCCTTTTCTAAAATTTTTGGAAGGGGAATGAAGTTGAGAATTATCTCCTTTTAAGACAAGACGAAGTTATGGGCTTAGAAGTGGAAGGTCGACGGAAAGCAGATACAGGTGTAAACCTCTGTGTCTAGAACCTCTGCTATTCTATTTATATATATTACCAAAGCGTATGACACAGTGGGCCACACTTTGCTATTAGATAAGCTTTATCTTTAGAGGTTTTACCTATGACTGGTTTGCTTCATATTTGAAAAAATAGGAAACAAATTGTAAAACTAAAATACTGATTTAGCTCGCAGAAGTCTATTTGCATCGGTATCCCATGGTCTCTTTATTGGATATTGCTTTCTCTGACGATACTATTATTAAAGTAATTCTTTTAATCTGTTTAGAAGTATATTTTTTGAAAATTCTGGTTTCTCTGCTGTTAGAATACATGAAAACTATAATTTCCTTGACAACGACAGTAACTTCGTCATATTACCTACTGTGAAAAAAAACACATTTTCCCCAGCCTTACCTTTTTACTCCACTTCATCTATTTATGTTAAGTTTTGCTTGGAATAAAGTTTGATTAATAATAATAAAAAAAATCAATACAATTTGACGTTGATTTGATTGAGCTAACTGTTCTCTCGGTTGATTTGCTCTTGCGTCGCTACAATTGATTTCTGTTTTTGTTGAAAAGTAGTTTTTCTTAGTGCATCTGCCTACTGTTATCATTTGCATGTGTAAGAAAGTATATACATACATGTACATATGTATCATACTACGATATAAGTTAACAACATTTCTTACTCTAAATTAAAAACATCATTCAAACGCGAATGCATCTCAGCACATTCCTAAATATCCTTATTACTTCAACCCATCAAATCCACATTCACTGTATTCCCAGTGCTGCCGCTGATTCTGGAGCCAACATTTCCTTCCATATCCCATTTCAAATAATTCCCCCGTATAGTTTATGATAAGTGATAAGTTTTATTTTGCAATTTGTGTAAGTTAGTTCTTAAGTGATTTTCAAACAATAAAGAGGCTTCTCCTGCCAAAAAAAATATTTTTTTTATAAAAAGTAAAAAATAGAAATTTAATTGGTACCCGAGCAGGAATACAGAATAATCGATATGTAAAAGTCAATAAGTAGTGCTTAGTTTCGCGAAAACGTGTTCGTCATAAAGTCCTTAAGTAACACAGACGATTTCTTTACTCGTGTGAATCTCTACGAACATCAATTTCGTGAAATCCTGTGGCTCCACCACCTATGTGGTGGAAAAAACTATGTGGTGTAGAAAAAACAGAAAATTTGTAGAAATTAAAAATAAAATCTGAGAGAACCGTTTTTTGAAATTTAATGAAATAAAATACATACAAATTAAATTAAAACTGAATATAATTAAGAACGAAAAAAACATAATAATTTATATATACCTAAATATAAATAAAAATAGATACTATATAAATAAAATTTGAAATTAAGTCATATACACTTATAGGGCTTTTCACACTGTGAGAAAATAATTGTACAATAACACGCTGTAATTGGAAATTAAAGTTTAAATTTATTTCTCTTAAAAATATGTTATATAATTGTATGCTATTTGTTCCTTGTTTACGATTCTAAAGTGGAATAAAAAAACAATAATTTTCTTTTTCTTCCTTGGAAAGACATCCTTGGTGCTCCGAATCGTCAGAAGCGATCTCTTACCCAGTTTATCCAACAGCTCAATTTGAGTTGAAGCAATTCGCATTGGGTCAATATGCTCGAATAAACAACACTTTAAACCGCATTGAAATATTCAACACGCATACGTTCATTCCTGTTTATAAACCGCATTGAAAATTTGTAACCGCTTTTAAATATCATATAAACATTTTCAAATCGCATTGAAACATTTTACTCTCTCGCGCTCTCATCATTCTTTCATCATCGGGCAGGTATAAGTTGTGTATTTAAAATTTGGGGTTGCAAACGAAATATTTGGATAGACAAAGAAATAAGAACAATGTATCAATGTTAGTGTCAAGTGTCAGTTCAACCAGTTGTTTGTTTGACTTCTCTCAATTTTCTCTCGCTCATTTTGGACAATTTCATATAAACACCAGCATTTCTACCGGTATTGAACCAATGCGGATTGCTTCAACGCATACTGAGATGTCGAATAAACTGGGTATCTGTAGTTAAAGGTTTTGATAGCATTTTCTTGCCGGTGTTCGCAGCCACATCTCTTGACGAATATTTGCTGCTGCACTACTCACCCTTCAGTAACGAAGGCATGGATGTTTGTGTGGGTTTTAATCGATGAGCTGAGATGCTATGTGTACATTCAATCTGGATCATAAAAACTCTGTCACTTATGTATTTGCTTGATGATTCGATATGGTCTAGAATACGGTTACTCGAGTGGCGTCTTGACTGCAATACAGCGCAGAAAAACATATGTGCAAATGCACTTTTCTTTGAATGATGTGCTGTTGGTGCTGGTCGCATCTCACCGATAGCTATCCAATGCATATCCACAAATCTCTGTGGATTAAAAGTAATATCTTCACTAAACAAAAACTCATCTGGAATTTTAATTTTGGCGCCGCATAGCATTTCAGATGTGGATGCCTTAATGTTGTCTATCCATTTCTCCGGCTTGTAACACATCAGTGTTGTTTTTAATGACCTGCGCCAACGTTCTACGAAGCCATTGGATGCTGGATGGTGGCGTCCTTTTCCTTTGTGTCTCACACATTTTGGTGAGATCTTCGAATAGTATTGCTTCAAATTGAGTTCCTTAGTCTATCGTGAGATATTTAGCCACCTGATGCATCGATCAATGATGGTCGGGCAGTACCTGTAACCTTGGCACAAAGGTAGCACAATATGATCTACGTGGACGTCCTCAAATCGATTATCGGGCACTTAAGTTGCATTTGGTCGGAGCTGGTTATGTTGGTGAACCTTAGAGCGCTGACATTGCAGATATGTTCATGACCACTGCAACCCATCTCGCCTGATGGCTGCACGTATTGTTGACGAAGCTATTGACTGGTTGCTCTATCTCCAGGATGAGAAAGACCGTGTATGATATTGAAAATTTTTCCGATTAGCTTTTCCGCAGTTTACGGTCTAATAATTCCTGTGGCTGTGTCGCAGTAGATTTTTACACCTGATTTTACAAATATTTGAGAAAGCTGGAGGGATGAGGCTTTGTTAAACATAGTCTCCAGTTCGTCATCTTATTGCTGTTCCGTCCGTAGTTCTTCTGAGTCTATTATTGGCGTTGACTTCAGCTGACAAATAAGCAATATTAGTTGTGTATTGCGAGATGAAAACAAGTTGCCGTAATCTGCGCTGTGATACTTTGTCCGATTTCTGTTGAAATGCGTGTGGTCAGTCTGCATGTCGAACTGACGACCATCCAGAAGACGTTTGAAGAATCTCACTGCAAGATACATTACCAGTAGCTCTCGATCGTAAGTACAATATCTGCTTTTGGCTGGAGACAGTTTGCAGGAAAACAGTCCGTTTGATTGCAGGCTGTTGTTTTTCATCTGTTGCAGTTTTGCTCCAGCTGGGAAAAACTATGGCCCAGTTGTAAGGATGAGAGGTGCTTCACTGTCTATATGATTTAGTATTATTACCTTGCTGATGCTCATCTTACACTGCATGAATGCTTCGTCTGATTTCGTTGTCCAATGAATCGTTCGCTTGTCGTTCGTTTTAGAGTTTTTCAGCAATTCATTCAGAGGTGCTTGTATGTGTGCCCATTTAGGGAGATAGCGACAATAATAGTTAATAATCCCCAAAACGCGGTGAAGTTCAATAACTGCGGATATCTGTGGGAACTGTAGAATAGCCTGGACTCTGTTTTCATGTGGTTTACTGCCAGAATTACAAATCAAGTTGTCAAGGTAATTTACTTCTGTTTTGGAAATACACTATGTGCTATGGACTTGCCCAGGGGCTCCTGGATTGACGGCAGATGCCATTTTCTACTAAAGGCATGAACTCAGTTTTCGCCTGCTATTATCTATTAAATGATAGCATGAAACCTCATACCTCTGACCATCATATGACTATGAACATTCACATCCATGTGCTGTCCATACTAAGGCGGGAGGAGTCACATGCTTACAACTATGCAGACTGTACCAATTTTGGCAACAGAAAGAAAAAGCCAAGCCATGTATTGTCAAGCGGTATTAGAACAGATGCAGCTGTCCATAGAAAATTCCATCACTTGTTTGCAACTAATATAAGTATGCAGGCTGTACCGATCTTGACAACAGAAGCCAAGCTATTTATTGCCAAGCGACAATCCCATGAGGCAAACTGCTATGCATGAAGAAGCTGCCGAACGAGTACTTATCTCATTTTCTCTGTGTTGTTTTGTACGCTGCATGTACGCCCAACAACAACGCTCTGTTTACAGCACGATATGTTCTTTTGTCTATAACAAGCTGCTCTGCTATTTTTTTTTTGTTTTTCATCTTTTCCTATGAGTACTATTAGGAAAATTGTGAAGGATAGGTTTCATTTTATGTTAAGGTAGTTTTAAGCACTCGATGTTTGGACTCAATTGAATATAGAGCTCTCATTAAAATATTTTGGTTTTTAATTTTTCTGGTTTTAATATCGACACCAAATATACCTGAGTTTCAAACCACTACATCACGACAATGTTTTCCTTACCCCCCCCCCCCCCCCCCCTTTCTATCTTTCCTCCCGCGCCGTGGCTACAGTAAAAGGGTATTATAACCCCTTAGGCGCGCGTAAATTATAAAAAAAAATTTAAGATTCGGGGTCTCTGATGGCACGTTGGCAGCGTTGCCACTGGTTTTCGGTATTTGATTTTCTCTGGATAGGAGTTATTGAGAGATTTCGGGATACGTGTTTGGCGAAGATTCTGGCGATCTATTGCGATTGCGGCTTTTCTCGTTATGTCTTTTCACAGAAGTTTCTCTTTTTTTTGCGCTTGGGAAATCTGCATTTGCACCTTGGCTGCAACAAGGTGGTGATCCGAGTCAATGTTAGCTGATGATCAATTTGATTTAGCATTTGATAATCCGGAGACCGCCATATCCCCTTACGTATATTGAATTGAGGAGACCGTGTGTAAATTATGCTTACCAACTATCCCACCAAAGATGTCCTCCTCTCCTATCCTGGCTTAAAATCGCCTAGTACAATTTTAACGTCATACTTCGGACATTGCTCATAAGTCCTGTCGAGGAGCTCGTAAAAACATTCTTTGGTGGCGTCGTTCTTGTCTTCCGTAAGGGTATAGACGCATATTAGGCTTGCGTTAGCGAGTTTAACCTTGGTGTAGATTGGTATAAGGCGCCCGCTCACGTGTCGGAAGCTCAAGACATCTTGCCTAAGTCTGCCGCATATGGCATATCCGCATCCAAATAAGCACTTTTTCTTTTCCGCAATCACCATAGTATATACCACTGTTTCTCATCTTCTTATGACAGATCCATCAGATCGCACTTCCTGGATGGCTGTGACATCTACGTGCTAGCAGTCAAGGGCCTCTGATAATTGTTTGGTTGCACGTGGCCTGTTAGGAATCCGAACATTCCACGTGCAAGTACGAAGGTCCTTGTCAATTAAACGTTTGCTAGGGTCGTCAACAGTGAGTCCATTTTTATCAGAGGCATTAGTTGTTAGTTGTTTCGTCACATATTTTAATCTCTTCCGCATAGGGTTATGAGCCCTATGATGGCGTACCCTTGGCAAAGTTTGGTAACACTTGCAGCTTAATTTTTCAACAGAACAGCCAAGTTTGAACCTAAAAACTATAAATTTGTTTTTTTTTTAATGATAAGTGTTTTTTTTTTAATAAAATGCTGCTACTATACGTACCCCATGTAACCCCATCATATTCTAGTGCAGAATTGGATAAGAATAAAACATTTCATAAACAATTCATAAATATTTCATCTGCGTCCACACCGACATAAATATTTCATAAACATTTATTAAACAATATTTCGCTCGGTATGGACACACATAGGGTTTAAAAGTGCTTCATAAAAACAATGTAACTAGACATCCTCCTGCTCATAACAGATAATCCCAACAAAGAAGCCGCTGTTATTTATCCAAAGAGCAATTAGGACTGCTGCAAACGTAGCTATTCCCCAAACTTATTTAAAACACTCGAAAAGAGCAGTCCCCTGGTGGAATCCTGAACTACCAGAACTCCGACAAGCTTAAATGAAAGCTTGGAGGGAATTCATAAAGTTCAGTAATCAAAATAATTTAATTTTTTTAGGAAAACCAATGCTAAATTTCGGAGAAAGCTCAAAATCGCAAAAACTAGAAACTTTGAAGATTTCACCTCTAGCAAAAATCGCAACATCTCACCGGCCAAAATTTGGAATAGCATCCTCATCCTCACGGGTAACTCCACATCACTTGCCATTAACTACGTGAACACCTCAACTGGGCATCTTTTTTACCCAACGATAATTAGTAATTACTTCGCCAACACCTTGTCCAAATATGCAAATGATTCCAACTGTTCCAACGAATTTAATGACTTAAAATACATAACGATTTCTAATATTGTAGCCCTATCCACTTGCAACTGGCAAGCTAAATTCATTGAGCGTGACATCTCTACTGTCGAACTTGAAGCATGCCTAAGAAAGTTTTAAGGAAAAATTCCCAGTAGAGACAAGATCTCATACCCGATGATTAAAAATTTACCAAACGGGGCTAAGGGAAAAGGCTCAAGCTTTATTACAACAACTTCAATACAGGTGTCATTCCACAAATCTGGAAAATAGCCTCATTAATCCCCATTCCCAAACCAAGTGAAAGATAAATATATACCAGAAGGCCACCGACCTATCTCCCTCCTCCCACCCCTTTCTAAAGTGCTCGAAAAAATAATTGCAAAAAGAATACTCTGGTATGGCGAAAAGCAGCAACTTCTGAGCCACAATCAAGTCACGTTCAAGGCCAACAGAGGGTTCACTGACACCCTCCTTTAACATAGCCAACTACATCTCTAGAGTCTTGAGTTCTAAAAACCATCTGTCAATACTAACCCTTGATTTCGAAAAACCGTTCGACAGGATAGGAATATATATTGTTTTAAAAAAACTCATTTCTCATTAACAGAAAATTTTGCATTAAAGTCAATAACTGTCCTTTACAAAACGGTATCTCACAAGGATCACCTATATCTGTTGTCGTGTTTTCTATAGCATTTAAACCCATATGTATGTGCGATATTATCAAAACACAAGTTAGTAAGTTACTACCTTTATGCAGATGACGTATTCATACTGTGTAAAAGCCAAAACGTGGATGACATAAAAACGCACCTAACTAATGCATTAAAGCCATATTAGAGTGGACAATTCTTTCCGGGGCTAAACTTTCACTAACGAAATCCAAGGTCCTACATGTCTGTCACAAGAAAGCTTGCACTCCCCCTGTTTTTAAGATTAATAACATTTAATACATTTGAAAACATCTGGCCGAAATGAAACGTGATTGTGAAAAAGGGTTTAGAATCAATTAATTTCGTAAAAAAGAACTTAGTAAACCGAACCTGGAACACGTTACCTACATCCACATGGGAAAACCTATCTGAGGCAATGAATCGCAGATGTGCAGCGGTAATAATAATAGAAGCTGGACCAACTAAACATTGATGAAGTAGATAATGTGTCTAGGAAGTAATAAAAAAATCCACTAATTATTAGCTTTCTCGACCGCAGGTAAAATCTTTAACACTTTAAAAGTATTCTACTCATTAGCCGTTTAAAGATGCCTTTAGAAACAAAATCTCATTAGGAAATATGTTGTTATTACTACATAGAAAAAACTACAATAGTTAAAGCAACATCTTACAAACCGCACACAATTTCTAAATTGAGAGAAATGAAAAAAAAATAAATATGACGTATTAAATATAAAATTTAGTTTAAGACCATTATGATTAACATTCATTTCAATATACAAATTAATGGCACGTTACTTTTACTCTCTCAATGCCTGCTCGTACATTTAAATATTTTACTTTTTACTAATAAAACAATTTTAATAATTTAATTTTTAGAATTCTAATTGTTGTTCGTAATTAATTTGAACTACAATCGACAGCGTTAGATTACAAACGTACAAGTTAATGATTTTTTTTCACACCCCTGTAAAGAAAGAGATACCCTTGAAGGTAGGCTTTGCTTTGATTATCTTGTGAAATCAAATAAACATGGCTTCCTTACAATATCCACCTTATCACATAAACCTTCAAAATGCTTCACTTCTTCCCTTAAGGGGATCTGTTAAAATTTTTTCTTCCTCCTTGTTCCAGTTTGGCGAAAAGTCGTCATGACACTCCTATTGAATTCAGAAGAAAGTTTTGCCATCAAAAAATGGTATCGACTTTCGACAAGAGTTCTTTTTTTCGGTTGTCCCAAAGAAAATGCCTTCGATGGATCCAACGTAGAGAACATTTTGATGACAAGCAACAAATCCACTGCCAGGGGCTGTGAACACATATCCTCTTTTTAGGAAAATATTGAATATCCTTTTCACGTTAGATTGGGTTTATATGAAATGTTAACTTTTACCGGCAGATCTAGTTGGAGAGAATAATAAGAGAAATGCAAAGAGGTATTTTTTTTAGAAACGTATGTAAAGATATGACATTGGAAGATGCTTTGGTTGCTATGATTGAAGTTATGAGATTGAATGTGTATTTACTTGATTTTACAATTTTCTTCTTATCTGTATATAACGAAGAATGAATATGTGAATAAATATGTGTATATGCATGCGTAATAGAAAACGACTTGCTTTTTGTTTTGACCAGAAACAACCGGCGACAAGGGCAGTAGGAAAGGAAAAGCATTTAAAAGATATGCCAATGTAAGTAAATATTATTGTTGACAAACTTAAAGTAAGAAAGCCACTTTAAGGTTTGAATGGTCGCTGAAACAAAAATAAAGTCATCGCTGGCACAATAATTTTTCTTTTGCATCTTTTCTTCAAGAAAAAAATGTAGAAGTTGCTGAAGGACGTTTCTGCGTATTCGTCAACAAAACCAATGATCGATATCTTAAATATTACTTTTAAATTGTTTTGGATGAGATAAAAGTTAAAATATGAAATGATAAGGTTTGTGGAAATGTCAAATTTCACGCTCCTTTGTCGAATTTAAACAAATTATAGTACACTGGTCAACAAGAACTTGTAGCAAGAGAAATGTTTGCTAATTTTGACATATCTTTATCTACTCAAATTATAAAACATTATTTATTTTGATACATTTGGGTCTTGTTACACTTATTAATAGGAAAATTAAATCAAGAACAAGGATATCATATTAAAGAGGCAATTAAGAAAATCCCTCGGAATTTTCCAAATTATATTAATGAACTGTAAAAAATGGTACTGATTAATGCCATGCAATGTACCGGTTTTAGCAGTCGGTTGACTGCTTTATAAAGTTACTGTGATTTTGTTATTTGAGAATTAGTTGGGATCAGTTACTACCAAGATATGGTGCCAATTTTTATTACATTTATGAGAAAATAACTTCCGTTAAAATGTTCTTCCGTTTAGAACTTCCGTTCTAAAATGTATGTAAAAGTTAATTCGGTTTTCGTATGGGACAACAAGGTAACGAAGTGGTTCCCCACATCTGTTTCATAACCTTCTTACTGGGTGAACAAAACGGTCTCGATGAATGCTTCTCAAAATTGGTTTGGTTTGAATGGAACTCAGAGATCATTCATCAGATTGTTATTTTTGCACATTATTATTAAGACTAAAAATATTTATAGGTATCTGGATCAAACTTCTGCAAGAAAATCGATTTCTCATTAAGAACTTTATTGTTGAGTTGTGTTAAGAAAGGTTGGTCCAACAGAGAATACCTTATTCCAAGCAAAAAAAAATTCAAAATTACTTCCTCAAAGAAGCGAAATGATGTATTCCTACCACATTTACACATCAAACTAGAAGTTATGAAAAAAATAAATTTAAATACAATTAAAATTAAATAAGAATGAATAGGGACATTTCTTGTTTTTTTTACCAAAGTTAAAAGAAAAATTTCCTAAAATTAGTTACGCTGAGATCAAAGAGGGAATATTTGGAGATATTCAAATAAGACAATTAATGAGAGAAGAAATATTTACTGAAAAACTAAAAATCTCTTCTTTGAGAACTTTCATAAATTTAATTTCTACAATATTTGTAATATGTCCTTACCAAAACATATCCTACGTTTTTTCTTGAACTTCTTCTCCGCAAACTTAGGAGCTGTTATTGTTAAGCATGCCAATGTCTGAATATGAGAGGGAACTATTGCCGGAAACTAAGGTGAGACGCTTCTGAAGCAAACTATAGAAGAAAAAGGTAATATATTAATTTTATATCATTGCATATATCATTATTTTCATTAATTAATTTTATAATTTTTTTTAGGGACACAAATTTTGACAAAACAAGGCTATTCGTATCTGAGTTTATTTGACATCAATTCTTTCTTTCGAAACCTTGCGTCTAACAGAATCAGGTTGAAGTTTGCATTATACTATATAAGAACAATTTTTTATTACCAATGTTGTCTACAATAATAATTGTGCAGATTATAATAAGTGGAATATATAGCAATTCGTATAATGGTGTGTCCATCCAACCGTGCGGAAGCACAGCTGAAAATATTGAAGGAACTTACATACAAAAGGTTTTCGTTTTTAAGAACTTAACACTCAAGTGGGTATGAATACACTTAAAGTGCCTGAGCACGTGCTAAGTTTTTTTGGAAAATGGGATAGAAAGAGAAAGAAAGATGTTTGGGCTCAGTGGTTATTTCACTCCATGGGTGGCATTCAACATTTAATGGGGAGACTAAATTCTTAGTGGAGGTTGGCTTGTTGTTAATTTCTAGTCAACTACTCATCGTATTTGATTTTCGTTAACTGAAAAAATGAGTATTTCTTTCGGGCGAGGCTGGAATTCGAACACCGAACCTTCCGATTTGGAAGCCAGTCCACTACCACGACCATTCACGGTATATACACACCTTCTGGCAACGGCAACCGGTCGTCAGCTGTCAAAGATATTTCAATTGTGACAATCTTGGTTCATTGGCTGTCATTAAAACGAGATACTAAATTCATATTTCTAACCGCACCTTTAAAGAATTGTTATGTTTATTAACAACATCTTGATGCTTTAGAAAATGGAACAAAAATACATAAATACGAATTATAACAATCCTCCCGTAGCTTTTACTTACAATTAAACAACTTCGTATGTTTACAAGTTTAATTTTATTAGAATAACTGTACTGGTATCCAAGCTTCAACTTAAAAATAATTTTGTCCTAACTTAACTCGAGCCTAGATGCAGCTCAAGGGTAAAAGTTCTGAAAGAGTAATTCACGCCGTGGTAAACCGCAACGTATCGCAATCACAGAAGATCATGTTCGAGCTTGCAGTGTACGAGTATGTTGCAGGTTCTTGCACAAGTGAAATGATCTGGGATAGATTCCAGGTGACAACTCCCCTTTCCGTATGGATTTAAAATTTAAACACTCAATTTCTATAACTACACTTATTCAAAAGGAAAATTTACGCACAACTACTTCGAATACATATTTCATAATAGTGTTTGAGGATTTAAAGCCTTTTTCTTCTCAGAGGTATTTATAACGAGCAAATAAGATCGTGAGTTGGGCAATTATGAGTATATGAGGCATCACTTCAGCAGGCTTTCTAATTCAATGCAGCCAGGGTATGGCTTTAATATAGGTAATAATTTGAGAAACTCTACTGGCAGTAAAGGTTTTTTTCGTCGTTTTGAATAGAACGAAACTTTCCCTGTGTTACTTAATGGTGTATAGTAACAGATCTTTTTTAAACGAGAAAATGTAACTGAGAGCATACGATGTGTTAAATTCCTAGCGACATAGGCTTTTCATGAAGTGGATTGAAAGGAACATATTTACATAATTCAAATGTTGGGTAGAAATTATTTTCACATTTATTATATGAAAGGCTTGTCCTATCTCCCCAAATCGATCATAATTTGTTGCACGTTACGCTAACCTGAATTAAATAGAAATGTTATCCACAACTCTGAAATTGAAAGAATACTTTGATGGAAACTGAAGTTTTTTTTAAAGTTTGAGTTACTGTAGAACTCGTTCGCCGTTTCCTCTCTCCGAGCTCTAAAACACATGGTGTACATAAGGTATCAATATGGGGACCGATTTTGTTTAGTTTTCTTTTTTTATAAATGACCTACCAACTGTTTGAAAAAAACCTTCAGTGCTACTCAATGCAAGTTTTCTTCGGCTTCATTTGGCCCATCTAATAATTATCTTAAAGAACTTGGCTCACAACCTAGTGAAGATTTGGAGCTATTAAGCATGTGGAGGGTGATAAATCATTTTCACCTTAGTCGAAACAAGTTGCAATTAGTACAGATTTCAAAGCGAATATCCTGCACTTCTCATTATTACTTCAAAACAAATTCCCATTTATTTAATTTTTCTCGCACTTTTTTTTATAAGAAATGATTCGTTTAGAGGTACTTCTTTCAGAAATGAAAAACAATCAGAAATTAAATTTTATCGCATAAAAAGAACCATTCTTCACACTTGAACATTATTTCTATTAAATGTTATCTGCAACTACAGGCAGCAACTAGTCTGTAATCATGACGCGATAACAGAATATTCACAGTTACGTTCCAGCCGAACCTAGTTTTGTTGTTTTGTCTGGATGTAATGGCAACTCTTTAACCTCTTCGGGTTACTCCACAACTCAAATACAGCTATTTTGCTTATTGATGTGGCCATTAAGCCATGAATCCATTAATTGAATTTCATAATTCAGCACACTCTCCGCTACTGCCGCGATATTTTCTTCAATATGTGCTGGATGGCCTGTTATGTCGCGTGTTATTTTTCTACAAATATTTCTAAGTTTTCTCATCCTATTACTCTATTTTCCCATCCACTCTTAGATTTGTAAATACAGTTATGTTAGTTTTAAGAATTGCACAATAATGTACATACTTATTTTCTACCTAAAAATGAAAGTGTTATAAAAGTTTTATAGCATCTTAATTTACAAACCATTATATTTAAATAAATAAATTAAAATTAAATTGAAATAAAATGGACTAATTTTTGATTTAAGTGTTCTTAGCATTACACTGTAAGCCCAAAGATGAGGCAATCACAACGTTGATTAAAACTTAGCGTTTCAAGTGGAATTTGTTAATATTATCAAATTAACAGTCATCTAAAGAAATAACGTTTCCAAGGCCACACAGTTGCTCATATTGACTTTTTTGCTTGCAAAAATCATAACTCTTAAAGGAATAAAGGTCTCGTGACATATTTATTTCTGCTGAAATGAAATTCCCAGGGCTATATAATTAATGAATTTTAAGAAAAATGCTTTACAGGGTATTTCAGAATCTTCTGCTAAAATAGGTTTTTCTCACCACACGAGATAAACATTATAATTTAAAAATGTATAAATAAAAGTACGTGATTGAAGTAGTAACAGGGTGTCTAAATACTACTTCGAGCAAAAGAGTGGTGAATTACGTAAAGTAAACGAACCATTTTTTTAATGCTGTTTTAGGTGTATCAAGAAAGCATTTTTTTATTTTGTGGCACATCAGAGTATAAACTAAAATATTTCAGTGATTCATTTCAGGTCAAAAAGTGGAGAAAAAAGTAAAGTGAGTCCAATGAGATTGCAAGCATGTTAATATCTGTATGCACATATTTTGATATCTGTTTTTCATGTAGTCTTTAGTTTTGGATTTCTGAGCTTCTCCTAATAATTCTCCAAGTGGTAACGTTTGATACTCGATTATGAACTAAAATTATATGAAGAGTAGGTGTGAATTGTTTTTCGGGATATTTCTGCTTTTCTTGTTTTTAAATACGTGCACACTCAAAGGATTAAGGTAGCCATAGAATGTTTGCACACACCGTGGACGAAGGAAAGCTAGGGAGGAAAGAAAGAAAGTTACCAATGTACATACGTTCGTTTTGAATGCTTGAAGGTTATAATAGTCAGCTTTATTTGCTCGACAGGTCATTCCTTAAGCGAAGTGTACGGTTTAGGAAAGTATAACGATATTTCAATGTACGTGCGAAAGTGAGTTTGGGCTTCAATACCTCTGCTGTTTTCTAGGCATGCTCCCTAAACTTGACAGTATTAACCTTTATCTGTAATTCAAAACATATAGCATTACGTCAAGCCTCGTTATTACCTTTCTATTGACCCTGGATCTTGAAAAGATCTCCTCGAAGTGTTTCCGTCATTGGTATTTGGAATACTTGTTTTGGTTTGTCTATACCCAACGCTCGTTGATTCCAATAGACTCCTCAATATCGTCTCCGTTTTGTCGAATTGTATAATCAAGTTTCAAAGTAAATTCCATTCACATTATTCTTGCATGCAATGGAAAGATTCCATATTCGTAGTTATGTTCGTTAAGATTTGATTTTTCTTGATGATTGAAGTTTTTATGTGTTCTTTTGCATACGTGATATGACCGCGTTGACTTTGTATCTGTCATTTCATTCAAAAATAGGGCTAACGCCCCCATTTATTATGCTTAATACAAGCTTAAAAACTAAGACTTAAACTAATACTTGGGCTTAAAGCTAAGGATGGTGAAGGAGATCGAATTTGAGGGAAAGTGTGCTGCGATTAAAATCGAAAACGGAAAGGTTGGAGTTTACCTTACGCAGCATACGGGAGATTGGTTCGTTAGAGCCATATGTGGTGCGGTGGATAGGTAGATAAAAGAGACGGGTGGAACGTAGATTACGAGGGTTAGTGTTAAAGAAAATGGAGTTGCAAAGAGGCATGCAATCGACGGAGCCTGAGAGGAGTCGGTGAATGAGCAAAATGTCTGCGTCCCTTCGTTCCTCAAGGGTATTCAGGTTAATGAGTTTGAGACGGTCTCGATAGGGAGGTAAGATTAGAGGATCGTCTCAAGGTAGACTTCGAACAGCAAATCGAAGAAAACGACGCTGGATCCTCTCAATACGAGATACATGAACTCGTTGAAAGGGACACCACGCTTGGCTAGCGTACTCGAGAAGGGGGCGAACGTAAGTGATGTATAGTGATCTAGTCACGATTTCGTCACTAATAGATAAAAAGAACTAGTGGTTGGCAACTATCCCTATTCCGTCATTAACTTTAGTAGGTTGTCATTTGATATCGTCGACTGTACTTTTTATGCGTTATCCAGTTTCCTTTCCATATTGTAACATTATGGAATGGCAAAAATGAATGAACGATGGACGAGGGTTCCCCCAATGTTCGCCGTTTGAACTTGAACTGTTAAACCTCAGTGGAACAATTAAGGCCATAAACATGTTTGCATCCAATATTATTACAAGAAAAATGAGAATTTGGGTTTAAGTTTATAATTTTGCACAGCTCTGTACTTCTTCAATGAGAAAGAGCGCCAAAGAAAATTTAATTTGGCTGACCTATTCAAATCAAATCTCTCTAGCACCAAGGGATGCAAGTTGACGTACCTGAGTTTTTAAGTATTGTATATATTGTATTTACAAATATATATGAATTAATTTTCTGTTGAGTTTAGATCGGACTCTTCTGGACCTTTTTTTAATCTCAACCTAAAGTCTAAAAAGCACGCAGGAAATAGGGTTTCAAAAAAAAAAATTATTAAAAAAAAACTGCGTCCATTTTTGATTTCAAATGAATATATACATCACTCAAACCAAAAAATAATAACTAAAAATGCGATTTTTAGGTGACCTTAAAAATTACTCAATTTGGTAGAGTCAGAGCAAGGTAGAGCAAAACTATTGAAAAAAAATAATTTTTACGATTACAAGAGCTCCAAATCTAAAATGCAAACTTTTTCATTATAGGCCCGCTCGAAAGTTGAATTTTGCAAGCACTTTTACCTAAATGGGCCACTGTGCGCCGTTTTTCTAATTAAATCAGTGTACAGTGTATATACAAAGTATATAAGAAAATAAAATTGTAGGTGACATATTATGAGAAGCATTGTTACTGAAACAGTCACAGCTCATTTACTCAGGGCGAAGCAAGAGTTTTGAAACAAAACCGCATTTCTTGAAGTTATGTATTCTTGAGAAAAGGGGGACTGTTCTGATATTCGCCTTCAACGAAGATTTTTTCATCAGATATTTGAAGCAAGGAGGGGTGCATGAGCTGCTAAATAATTTCATAAAAAATTATATAATATATAGTATACGGAACTAAACAATACTGACTCAGTAAAATCAAACGAGTGACAAGATTTGCCTTGTCTTCAAGTACTAGGCAAACAAAAATTTAACATGTACTCATAGAGCAAGCTGCGCCTTATAAGGCGCTTGTTCGGCTAAATTGAAAGCACTGTTCCTAGGATAGTAGAAGTCAAAATACTGAAGTACCAATGGAAAAATGTTTTATAGGTTTAAAAGTCTGTTATGCCTGTAATTAAGAAAATAAACTCATTAGCATTTGAAAAATTATATTATATATCGAAAATCCAATCTGCAAAAGTAGTAACTACAAAAATTCTAATATTCATTCAATATGAACTTAAAATGAAGTGCACTACTCAAAGACTCAAAGTAGTCCATTTGCAAACATTTCCCTGTTTTCAATGCATGCACAAAAGAATGTCTATTCTAGGGTATGCTCAAATTAATTCAACTTTTTCTTGAAACGAATGCAGAAAGTATTTATTTACGGTTTAAAAAGTTTTTTTTTTCCAAAAAAAGGTAAAATAAGTGTGTACCGATTCTCATTCGTTAGGTTTTTTCTTGTAACATGCCCACTACCAACAATAGTTTATATGATTCTGGTTTAGAAACAGTTTCACAGAGTCCGTTTAATGCGATATCACAACGATGCTCATAAAACGAAATACTGCGATATTGCGATACTTTGCAAATTGTTTTGCATAGACTGGCTTTTTTTAACTACGTACGTACGTTTCCAAACACTCTGCTCCACCACATCAATATTTTCTGATGTTTTCGCTTTTCGCAAAGACCTTGCTTTATTTGCCACTGTCTGCAAATTTTTAAAATTATTTCTTTCACGATGAATAGCCGACTTCCTTGGCACATTAACATGAACAAATATCGTAATTATCTTTGCGTATACACATTTGAACAAGTACATAAATAAAATGTTTTAAAATTTTCAACTCGTTGTTATCGACCAATTATTAAACAAATAATAACCAAAGCTAAATCGACCTTTCAGGTCTTGCATTTTAAGAGCAAACCCATTTTTTGATTTTTTTACGGAAATAAAAATTGTATTTATGATTTAGTCATACGCTTTTACACATGAGATGAGTAACCTAGATAACTTACTCGTACATTTGAAACGAAACCTACAATTTGAAATCTGAAAGTTTTTGTTTAATAACGAAGTCAAGGTTTTCTGTTCGGTTTGTCCTGAAGAATATGAATGCATAACATTCATCAAAATGTTCCCATTTCATTTTCTCAACCTTCTGGTTTTTTTTTTTTTTTTTTATAATTTACGCTCGCCTAAGGGGTTAGATACCCTTTTACTGTTGCCTGGGCTCGGGCGGAAAGATAGAAGGAAGAGAAAGGAAAATTGTTTTGTAGTGGTTTGAAACTCAGGTGTGTTTGGTATCGATATTCGCTCTCCAGGGGTGGGAGTCCGAATAGGACGGAGAGTTTTTGCTTCACTCAGAGTGAATCGAGGTATATTTTTTTCTGTGCTTGAAACTCTACAACAGCCAAATTTACGTGTCAGTGTTATGCCTTCACACGCAGAATTTTTCTGTCTGAGTTCCAATTACAAAATGAAAAACCGACTTGCCATGGGCAGGACTCGAACCTGGACCCTCCGAGTGAGAAGCGATTGCTAGAACCACTACACCACGGCTGTCCAACTCACGACGATACACATATTGGTTTATGGATCCAAATGATTTAAACAGTATTAAAATATGCATCGTAATGAAATTTAAAAAAAATATAGCAGGTCATTATTCATAATTTTTTCTCCAATATAAAAGACCTACGTAATAAATTGAGAACAAAATATACCATATCACATACCAAAAGTTATTTGCACAAATTGATTTTGCAACAGGGATAATTTTCAAAGCGTGCTGTCATTGACGGTTCCTTGACATTTTGACATTTTGACATTTATATTATATTTATAAATATTATTATTTTGAAAATCGGTCTTCAATTCGTGAAACATATATTTGTTTTGGTCTAAGCTCATTTTGTTACGGATAAATTTCATACCATATACATCTACATGACAACAACAACAACGTCACTGTTAATGAAAGTGTGACAGAAGAGCCGGAATTGTTAATTCAGTATAGATCGCAACATTTGGCCTCTGTTCATCTACTAAGTTCTAAATTTTACCAAAAGATCTCGGCTTACTCCCAAGTAAAATTTAGGCGTGGAACAAGACCTTGACTTACGACATGAGCACGCAAATTGAGCTTTTAAGCAGTTTGAAGCCGACCGTTATTTTTATCGAAAAATAGCGTTTAGTGACGAGGCTAACTTTTGGCCCAATTGGTTCGTGCCAAGCAAAATTTCCGTTTCTGAAGTGAGGCAAATCCAAAGAAGACACACGGGATTTAATTCCACCCAGAATTTGGTAAATTTGTTATGATATGGTGACTCTTGTGCCATACTGTCCATGAAATCATTGATTTACTGGGAACTTGATTCAGAAGGCACATACTATACATAACATACAATTTATGGTGAAATGGACCAGTGAATTTGCAACCGATGTCGTGAGTTGTATCGTGTATGCATTGGTGTAATAAATAGCTCATTATGCAGACCTTGGAAGCAAATACTAGTGTTCAATGCGTTATTAACAAGATATTGTCCCAAATGATAAAGAGAGAGACCCATAACTGGATTTATAGAAAGTGTTTCTTCAAATGTACAGCCGAGTAAGCCATACGATATACCTGAAGTCGCATTCTTGTTTAATAAATGTTGTATTGTTCTTAAAAAAAACACCCTTTATATAACGAATAACTTTGTTTATAGGGTATCATGGGACTTTGTTCTTCCGTATCGTACATTGTCCATGTTTTTACTTGCATTACACTTTGTATGAAATTCAGCGTACAGATAGTGTTTTAACAAAATGTAAAAAAAAAAAATTGCTAAAATTTACGCTTGTGTATGCAGTAGACGATGGCAATGGGGGTTTTAGCTTAAAGCAGTGTTATTACGCTCAGATCTCCTTTCCATACAGGATGTATTTTAAATTTTCACGTCCTCGTACAATGTGCGAAAAGTGAGAAAAGTAGTTTTTTGTTGGCACCCACACACCATACTCATAAATATTGCAAGCACTTTTTGAGGGTTTGACAATTTAAGAATATATATATCTACACATACTCGTATGCAACATATGAGAATATATTTCCTATGTGTGTGGAAAAGGATAATTGATAGCCTTGGAGTGATTTACAGCTTTTACTCACTTGAAAGTGTAACAAAGCCACCCATAGAAACTGTAGAGAATATTACTTATAAATCAATAAAATTGTCATTATTTGTTTGAACTAGTTGAACTGATATGACGTAAATTTAGATCAAAACTAATCCTGGGTATTGTAAATAATTGGTTGTGTATACGTAAGTAGTTCGAATAGAGCGGATTTCTCACAATAAAAAATAGTTCGTCTACGGTTTCAGTTTATGCTCAAGTGGTACGCGATGGAATTTCAGTGGTTTTCTTCTTGGTTTAGTTGGCGTAAAATGTAAAAATGTAAAAATAATATAAAAAGTAATAATTTTCTCAATATTATGTATTTACAGACAATGGAATCAACTGAAGTCAGTCCAATTTAACCAACTTATTAAAAATCTTGATAATATCCCAGTTAACATAAACAAGAGTGCAGTTTTATATAATATTTTAACCACAATAAGTGAGTACCAAATACCAAGCCAAATATTGTTCTAGACCAGTACAAACCCACGGGCTCAACTTGTGTAAATGTACAATCAAAACTTTAATATCACAATACAAAATACTACCTATTTTTTAAGACAGCCTGAAACTAAAACTAAGTTAGGTAAATCAAAACTATAAATTGATAGTTTTTTGACAATAATTTGAAGGCAACTAATTTTTGTTACGAATAAGTATTTGTTAAAGTAAGTGATTACTGATTGAATTCGTACAAGTTAAACTGGCACCTAGGAAGGATTTTGTTTGTTGAGGATTTTGTGATGAGTCCATATGTTGGCCAGTTTACGGTAAATTCTCGTGTGTTGTGAAAAAAAACCGCCCAAGTTAAAAAAAACAAGCAAAAACCAAAACCAACGCTCGCGTGTGAAATAAATAAAAAAAAATAAAACTAGTACAGTGCAGTGGAGAAAGAAAAAATAATATATGCGGGTATCCCACCTCTCTCTTTCCTGGTCGAAGTACTGTTGCTTACACTCAGTCACTGCTGTTACTGTTTTTATCATACGGATACGAGCGGTGACCGACTGCATGTAACAACTGATGGACAGCATAACACCTACAACGGTTTGACTCGGTAAAGCAATGTCAGAATTCTCACTTCGCAGCCCTGCTTAACTTCGTCGGTTTTTGAGTTTGTTTGTGGTTCTGAAGTTCAACTTCATGTATAAAATTCCACCTCCGTAAGCAAATTATCCACTACTGCTTTATTTACAGAAGCCCCAAAATAAACAGCAATTCAACCTATAATGAGTTTGATACGCTGTCTGACATCCATACAAATAATTGTATTCATGTATCCTCATACTGAAATCGTGATTACGGACGATTTCAATATCCACAATTCTGGGTGGCTTCGACATTCTTCGACGGTGTGTTGAGATCTTCGCTGCGGAGAATAATTTGACCCAGCTTGTAAATGAGCCTACACGAATACCAGACTTTGGTAGTAATACAGCCAACATCCTGGACTTTTTTTAACTCCTCACCATGATAAGTACACTGTTGATATGCTTTCCCCTCAAGGCTCATCGGACCATTGTGCCATATCAGCTAATTTCTTGTACATCGACCACACAGTTAAAAAAGGTCCGTAAATGAACCGTATGGTAATAGAGAAAGCCAATTAGAGTGGATTTAATAGCTTCTTCAGGAATTTTAACTGGGCATTATGTTTCCTAGAAAACGACGTTTCCTCGATGCAGCTGCTAATATGATCTAATATGATTATTCTCTTTGAAATGAGATCCTTTATCCTTTATCGGATGAAGATTATCAAACCAAAGGAAATGGCGTGGTACGATTCGAGCAGCAAAGAGGCTGCGGCTAAGAAATATTCTTTCGGTCCATCAAGACCAACCCGACAGAGGAAAACTAAAAAACGTTCAAACAAGCCAGGAATGTCTGCAACTTCTTTCTGAAGCATATACAATCTTAAAACGATCAAAACTGAGGCAAAAAATACTATAATGTCCCGAAGGTAGTAAAAATTGTTGGTCGTTCGTCAAAAATATTAGAAATTCTGCCTCATCTTCGATACCTCCTCCGTTCATTTATAATGACATCGCAGCTGTCAGCTCTTTGGAAAAGGCCATAAGGCCAATCAGCTTGCTGCACACTTTGCGGCCAGCTCAACACTTCCAGACTGCACCTTGTCTTCGCCTACACTTAAGTGCTTCGAATCTTCAATTCGAATCTTGGGGGTGGCCGTGGTGTAGTGGTGCTAGCAATCGCTTCTCACTCGGAGGGTCAACGTTCGAATCCTACTCATGACAAGTTTTTCATTTGTGTAATTGGAACTCAGTCAGAAAAATCTGCGTGTGAAGGATTAAAACTGACATGCAGATTAGGCTGTTGTAGAGTTTCAAGCACAAAATAAGCGTGAAAATTGATGACCTTCGAATCATTCCGAGTGAAGAAAAAACTTTCCGTCCTATTCGGGCACCCACCCCCGGAGAGCTAATATCGAAACCAAACATACATGAGTTTCAAACCACTACATTACAACAATGTTTTCCTTTCTCCACCTTCTATCTTTCCGCCCGCTACCAGGCAACAGTAAAAGGGTATCATAACCCCTTAGGCGCGCGTAAATTATAAAAAAAATGCGACGAATCCACTTTCGCACTCGTCTAGGTCTTAACATACACAAATCCGTTGATCCAGATGGTATAACTCCCCTTCTTCTGAAGAGACAGAGAAACGAAAAGCTAATCTTCTCTCTCCTCCTGCAGACCCATTGTGGTTACGTCCCTTCTTTCCAAGTTCATGGACACGTTGATAAACTGCCAGCTCGTGGAATATTCCGAAACACAAGAACTTCTCAATGATCGGCAGTACTGTTTTCGTAGCAACAGGTCCACTGGTGATTTGATGGCATGTCGCACAGAAAAGTGGAACCAAATCGTACATCAATCTGGCGAAATCAAGATAGTTGCACTTGATATTTCTAAGGCATTTAATAAAGTTTCGTAGGAGACTTTTTAATCGAAAATGTGTGCATTTGGGATCGACGACTCTGTTCTTCAATGGAATGTTAAATTCAAGTTGTCGTGGATGGTTTCAAGTCTGATAGGTATCCAAAAAGTCAATGCTGGAGTGCCTCAGGGCTCCGTTTTGTCTCCGACACTCTTTTTTTATTTTTATTAATGATTTCTTGTCTGCTACTTCTAATCCAATGTATTGATTTGCTGATGACAGTAATTTCTGCTTTTCATATTTTTTCCCGGACTCACGTCCTTTCTCTTCGGCTGTAGAACGGGAACGCCGGCGTATGCTAAGCTCATTAAATTCCGATATTAACAGCATATCCATTGGGGAACTATAAATAGAGTGGGATTTAATGCATCCAAAACTGCATTCTGTTCTCTGTCACAAAAGCGAAATTTAAATACCCAGCAATTATCCATGAATGGCACTAGCATCGTCGAAATCGAAATACTTTCCATTCTCGGTATGTGTGTCAGAGGCAACTTTCATTGGAGTGACCGATGTCGCCAAAAATGCTGCGAAATACTCGTATGTGTGTTTCCTATTTCACCCCCTCTGATCTGGTCTCAATATAAAATTTCCTGAGCATTTCTCACAACGACACTGTTGGAAGAATTTATATGAGGAGAATGAACTATTGTTGTTAATTGCATTAGCTGGAGCCGGAAGAGAGTGATCTTCATAATACAAACGTCTACGTCGAAAAAAACATATAAGGCATTTATATATTATCGATTGTTTTTAAGCAAAAACTCAATATCACTTTTAGTCAAATTAGCGCGCTTTGAATGATAGTAATTAGAGCAGATAGAACATTGGATTTTGAATAAAGTTCTACCAATGTTTATATTGCACACGTTACACACGTTACACTTTATAATGCTAGACTTGATTGAAACAACTATAAAAAATTTTACAATTTGTATATGAACTAGGAGTAGAAGATTTTTTGTTAGTTCATTAAGAACGCTGTGCTGAACAATAAGCAGGAAAGAAGAGCAATAATACAGCTAAGAATGCATTTGATCCCCAATTTTCAAATTGATTAGATTAGAAAGTTTAATCTATACAATTAAAAAAAGGCTGTCCGGAGTATTTAAAGTCTGATTTTATGTAATCCACCATTGGAGAGTAATCTAAGGAACTGAAAAAGTACACACAATATTAATTTTTATCTCCCGGAGCTACATATTCAGAAATTAAAAATATATAAATGAAATTCCTGGATATAAACATAAATTGTATTGGAGGTAACAAGTTAAATATGACACTATTTTGGCTTCGCTAAAAATTAAAAACGGATATTAAACATTTGTGTTATACATAGATATTTTAGATCATAGAAAAGCTTTCGAGAAAAGAAAACGTATTTTTAGTGTTTAAATACATCACCTAAATAATAAACAAATATCCTACATGATTCGTGCAAAATAATACATTGTAGGCATTTGTGTATGCCTTCTATGTAACACAAGCCGCAGTAAAATTAAAATTAGAAACAGTTGGTCGAATCAAGCTACATATTTGATGTGCATACACCAATGTGTTTTCGTTATAAGTAGTCACTACGATGCAATGTATAGCCATTTCATTATCACTCCATAATTCAATATTTCAATATTTTAGCAAACTATAATTAGCACCTACATTGCTTTAAGTATAAGCCCAGGTATTTATGTCAAATTACCCCAGTTTAATGTTCTTACTTAACGAAAGAGTATATTTTCCTTTACTTTGCACATGCAACATGCTGTGCTCATCACGGGAGTAATTATATTGTAGTGGATTACGATTGAGCCAAATGTCTACAACCAGCAAATAATGCGGTTGAACCAAGAAATTGAAAAACACAGCTCAGAATTGATTTTGAGGAAAGGTTTTGTGTTTCATAATGACAACGCCAGACCACACACATCTTTGATGACTAGGCAAAAATTGAAAGACCTTGGCTTGCTTTGTTACGCTAATAGGCCAATTAAAGTTACCAGAGATAAAAAATGTTTTTAATTTCCTACAAAAATTATCTTCTTCATTGGGCCCTGTATCGAATGCGTAAAAATACAGAGATAGAAAATGTTTTTAATTTCCTACAAAAATTATCTTCTTCATTGGGCCCTGTATCGAATGCGTAAAAATACTCAATTTTCCCAGTTTCTGGAAAGCCGTTGTTTGGTGAGGTTTCTGATAGAGTTGAATGATTAAGCTTTATTTTTTTGAAGATGATGAAGGAAAATCCGTTACAGTTGATTTATTCCTCTACCATAGCATACTGAAAAACTTTGTATGGACCAAGTTTATTCGAATTGACTTCAATTCGAACAAGGTCGCTCTAATTGCAATACATTTTATGAAAGAATAATTTTTTAAAGAGAAAATATTTATAATTTGAAAGATATAGTAAAATAATTATTAGTATTAGGTAGTAGAGAAGATAAATAAGATGACAATAATGTGGCTCGTGATACATACTCAAACACAGTATTGGTTAATGCTTGGTCTAAAAAAAACTAGTTGGTAGGGAGTTTATATCAGCATCAATTATACGACAGGAAATTAGTTGTACCATTGTCAACATAGAAAAAATGAAATTAATAAAGAAATCTCAAACTTGAAGAAAGAAAAATTAAATGGCAAGAAGGGCCACTTGAATCTTAAATGCTCGACAAGAAATCAGATTATGAAGTTAGACCATGTTGTGTATTTTTATCTAAATTATTGATTGCTCTTATTACATTCGTGCATCGTAGATACGAATGCTATCGATTTATTATATTAACGAAGTTTAGCTTCTCTGCGTCATACAAATAACTACATTTTATGAACATTCTCCTGTTAATATCATCCATTTATAAATGCTATTCAGAGTTAGACATTCTAATACAATATGACGCTGATAACGCGAATATTAATGTGCGCATAGAATTGTTGTCAGTGGTCTGTACTCCAGAAGAGTAAATATAGTGCGAAATTTTTCAAATGTGTTTCGAATAGCTGACTCATATGTTCGACTGACTTTATAAACATTTTTTACTGAACAGTAAATAAATTTCCAAAATTTTTAAACGAGGCTCGGTCGTAGGTCTTTCTATGATGATTTCCCAAATAACATTGAAAAAAAGGTCGATGTCGACTGTCAGATTAACTATTAAATGTCTGAGTATTATAATATTGAAAAAAAAAACTCATGAAAAGCAACTTACAATTGAGAATGAATTGGAACAATATTTAGAATAAAGTGAGGATAATTTGGCGATGCGTAGAGACCCAAATCGAGAAAAATTTTGTACAGCCAAGTGCAAACATATCTGGGAAGAGATATGTGTCTACAATGTATTAGAGTAACGTTACAACGTCAATGTCCAGTTGTAGCAGAGAGTATTCTCAATATTATGTAAAATGCTGTTCAATTATTCCACTGGAATGATTAAATTAATACCACTCATCTTTAATTAATAAGCAATTGTGAAGATGACAAAAATAATGAAGACGTATGCACTCGTACATATGACTCGAATAAATAAAAATACTTACTTTTTGACATTTGCAATAGAATTATTTTGTGTCGAAAATCATCATGAGCGATTACGTCAATAAGCAAAATCTTCATTTCTGGGGCACTGAAAATCCGCTTGTGATGCACGAAGAGCCATTACATCCACTCAAAGCCACTGTGTGTTGCAGCGTTCACGCGGGAGGAGTGATTCGGCCGTATTTTTTTTTGAGGACGCCATCGGCAATACGGTCACTGTTACTGGCGATAGCTACAGGGCCATGATAAATGACTTCTTACTGCCGGAGTTGGATGGGCGGGGCTTGGTGAACATGTGGTTTTAACAAGACGGTGCATCCACATACACAGCACGAACCACAATGGATATTGTGAAGGAAGCGTTTCCTGGTAGCGTAATCTCCCGTTTTGGTGATCTGGAAGGGCCAGCAAGATCGCTCGATTTAACCATCCCAGACTTCTTTCTTTGAGGCTACTTGAAGTCCCGGGTTTATGCCAAGAAGCCTCAGGCAATCGCAGCGCTTAAAGACAGGAATGCGAACAGTTATCATCGGAAATTTTGCGGAAAGTCATGGAAAATGCGATAAAACGGTCACAAATGTGTATCAACACTGGCGGCAGTCACTTGGCGGATATCATCTTTTCTACTTAACAGAAATAATTATAAAGGTCCAAATAAAGATTTCCATCATTCAATATCATTTTTTTTATTTAGCAAAAAAGTAATTCAAAAACAAAATTGGATGATTAATTTTGCGTCCCCTTGTATAAGATTCTGACTTAAAGGTAGTTTGTAAATGGATACAACTTAAATATTTTCACTTTGTTTTTTTTTTCAGTTTTAAAGCATTTTATTTCCTTAATCAATAACTCTTACATACTAACAAAAAATGTTTAAATGCTAGCTTAAAATTACTTAACAATCTTATACTAACTTACTGGCCCCACACAGCCACTCTAAGCTACTCTAAATTCTTATAGCTATGTCTTTCGACTTTATTTACATTTGTATTTCTCAAATGTTTCATCGTACGTAAAAAATGAATATAGTGCTTTTGTGGAGAATTTTTTGCAATAACCATTATAGACCTATGAGCATTGGTGGCCGTTTTCGTAACACACGACCTTAAATACTGTTGGAAGCCCAGTCAGTATCGTTCTCTATTTCTAATGTGTTAAAAAAACATAAGTATTCGTGCATGTAATTTTTATTTTTTTTTTTCATTGAAAAATAAAATCATAATATTTGAGTTTAATAAAAACAAGAACAAACCAAATGCTTTTGGATTGATTCTAAAATAATATTCTAATCATTATGATGCTGAAAATCTTAATTGGTAATGACACCAGTCTAGATGCATACAGTCAATCTCACTGAGATCACAACACAGAGCGCTTTTAACTGAGTCACGCGGTTTGCATTGCTTAGAAAGGCCGTTTTCGAATTGTGATCGTCTAATTGATCGTCATTTGCAATACTTAAGGGTTGCGAACATCAAACTGCAAACGTCATTTGGTATCGTTGATCTGTGCCATCTACATGATTTTTTTCTTGCAAGAGCATTTAACGTTTTCGAACAGAGCAAAATGGAACCCTTAACAAAATTTATTGAGAAATTGAAAAAATTAGCCGATTTTATATACTTACTGTTCACGAGACTGAGATTCCCCTGAATATTCGGATTCACTCATTTTTTCCAATTTTTTAATGCACAGCGCTTTTTTGCAGCGCAGTTGACGTTTATGAACATCTGCCCTGCAAACACTGCACTATCGAACATGCTGCAAATGTAGTGTGATTTATGATGTTGTTTTCGAACAAATGACTTTCGCAGCTTGCGTTTAAGAACATTTTGCAAAAGCAATGACGTTTTCGAAAACGGCTAAAATTTCGAATAGAATTTCGCACGCTCAAAAACTTATGAACACTCTTAACCTTCGTCGTGGGCGAAAGGAAAATATGGCAGGAAAAATAAGAGATACAAAACATTGGTTTTCATTGTTTGAGCATTATAATATCTAAGGGCCTGTCGAGCATTGTATAAACAAGCTATATGGAAGAAAAGAATCACAATATTTCAGGGCACTTTGAAACATGGGAAAAAATCTCCCCCTATGATCTTGATTATTTAATAAATCCTAGATATTTCGCAGCATTTTTACGTGTTCAAATTTTATTTTAATTACAGAAGACAACATTGAGTTTTGAAACTATCATCAGCTAAGGAATACATATGTATATTAATTTAGAAGTATTTTAGTAGATATGTCCTGGTATATCAGCATATATGAATTTTGTAAATATCAGGCTTATGCAAATTGAAATCAACTGAAAGACACCGAAAGGCACTGAAAGGTAATTTCCAATCAATTCAAGAAAAGGGTGCTTTCGATATTCCGCTAGGAATAACTTTAAACAGTGCGTTCTTTGAAATCCGTTTTAATGCTGCTTGACAAATCATTAGAATATATCACCGATTTCTCGTCTCCGATCCTCTTAGTTCCGAAGAAAGGCAGAAGTCGGTTCACTAATCCCATCAGAATCAAAGAAACAATTTCCTGGATTGTCTTGCAGAGATAACCACACCTCTACATAATCTTACAAAGAAAGACGCAATCTTTGTTTGGAGTGAGGACTCCAGTGAATTATTTTCGGGAACTAGGTGATAAACTTCGAGCTGTGAGTAACTTTAGCCGAAAATCTTTGATACCGACCCTACAGACCCATTGCACTTACGTCGCTTCTTTCCAAGGTCATGGAAACACTGATAAATCGTCAGCTCATGAAATATCTCGAAACACGAAAACTTCTCAATGACCGGCAGTACGGCTTTCGTAGCAACAGGTCCACTGGTGATTTGATGGCATGCCTCACCGAAAAGTGGAACCAAAGCGTACATCAATCTGGCGAAAGCAAGATAGTTGCACTTGATATTTCTAAGGCATTTGACAGAGTTTGGCATCAGGCTCTTTTGTCGAAAATGCGTGCATTTGGGATCGACGACTCTCTTCTTCAATGGATTAGAAATTACCTTTCGGAACGTTCAATTCAAGTTGTCTTGGACGGTTTCAAGTCTGATATTCGATATTCACAAAATAAATGCTGGTGTGCCCCAGGGCTCTGTTCTGTCACCGACTCTCTTTTTAATTTTCATTAACGATCTCTTGTCTGCTACTTCTAATCCAATATATTCCTTTGCTGATGACAGTACTCTCTGCTTTTCATATTCGTTCCCGGACTCACGGCCCTGCTCTTCGGCTGTAGTACGAGAACGGCAGCGTATGCTAAGCTCATTAAATTCCGATATCAACATCATAACCAATTGGGGAACTATCAATAGAGTGGAATTTAATGCTTCCAAAACACAATGCTGTCTGCTGTCTTTAAAGCGAAATTTAAACACCCAGCCATTATCTATGAATGGCACTTGCATCGTCGAAACCGAAAAACTTTCCATTCTCGGTATGTCTGTCAATGACAACTTACGTTGGAATGACCACATATTTGATGTCGCCAAAAATGCTGCGAAATGTCTAGGTTTCCTCAAGCGATGTAAGATATATTTTACCCCCTCTGATCTGGCCTCAATATATAAGGCATTCATCCGCCCAAAATTGTAGTACAATTCCCACATCTGGTCAGGTGCTCCTAAAACATCTCTGCACCTGCTAGATAGGATTCAAAACCGTGCGATAATACTTATTGACGATACTAATATCAGTCAATCAATGGACACCCTCGAACACCGACGAAATGTCTCGTGTCTCACTTTGTTTTATCGCTACTTCCACCACCAGTGCTCCACTGAAATCGCCAGTAGCATTCCGCCCATTCAAACTTTCAACCGTAACACCCGTCTCGCTATGAATGCTCATCAGTATACCCTCAAGCCCATTTTCGGACGTACTCTAAAATATCGTGATTCGTTCCTAAGCCGTACAACTCGCTTATGGAATGCCCTGCCGATCTCTGTATTTCCTGGTTGTTATAACTTGCAAACATTTAAAAACAATGTACATCGGTACCTCTCTTTTCTTCCTCCCTAAATTTCCTTTGCCCGCGCTGTGTACAATCAACTTAAGGGTACTCAAACCCCTTGAGCGCGCGCTCATTATAAAAAAAAAAAAAAAAAGCTGCAAACAATGCTGCTGAGGGGATTAGAACCGTCGACTGATCCGGAGGAGCTCCTTGCACTGCTGAAAGAGAAAGAGTGCGAAGGGCTCAAATTCGTGGGGGTCAAGCCATTTGTCACGGCTACAGCCAAAAGGGAGAAGCGGCGACTGCCGATTTTCCTGGTCCAACTAAGTCCCACCAGCAATCTGGATGGTCTAAGGAGTATTAAAGTCCTAGACTACCAGGTTGTATATTGGGAGAAATTAAAGAGGAGCGAAAACATTTTACAATGTGTTCGCTGCCAAAGGTTCGGGCACGCCGCGTCGAACTGCGAAATGCAGCCTCGATGCGTGAAGTGCGGAAAGAACCACAAGTCCGAGGAATGCGCTCTGGGTAAGGACGGAGCGTCTGAAAAAAGCCAACTCTCTTGTGCTTTATGTAGGAACACGGGACACACCGCAAATTATCGGGGTTGTCCCAAATTCCAGTACATCAAAAGAATAAATCTGGCCCGGCAGCAGAAAGTAGAAGTGAAACCTCCATCCGTGCATTTTCAAACTCCAGCCGTTACTCCTCAAGTTACCTATGCCCAAATGGCGGCAGGTAGGGGAAATACGTAACGTAATAACGTAACCATTGACGACATCAAAGTAGACTGCTGTCAAGACTAAAAACCTTGTACAGACAGTTTACTGACAGACATAACCCGGAGGTTATAACGCTAAAGTCGTCGATCAAAAACCTCCAAGTATTAATAAAAGAAAATTACAGAGCATCTGTAAGTTTGTATTGGAACAACAAAATTCGAGCTGTAAACACCAGCAACCCGAATATGTTTCCGCAAATAAATAAATATTTCGGAGGAAAGATCAAAACGACCTTTCGTGTCTTAAAATCGCCCGAACGACGGACAACGAGAACATACTTACAGCAGCAGGCATAGATCCAAATGAGGCTGTTGATGATGACAGCTTCTTTGTGATCGAGGATCCGCAGGAGAAAGTTGAGGCTATAGGAGCGACTTTCCAGGAAGTATATAAGGCGAATGACATCATTGGCCCGAACCACGACCTGGAAAGTCGAGTCCTTGTGCACAACTTCTGCCTTCGAAATGAAATAGTGAATTGGCGATTCGAGAGCTCGGGTTTCACCCAGTTCAGTGACGAGAATATGGCAAATAATGTCATCACCAACGATAGGGTACTATCCCCGTTCATTTCGAAGGAAGAGCTCCAAACGATCTTCGAATCACTTAGAAGTAAGAAATCAGTAGGAACCGATGAAATACCGAGCATTGTGCTTCGACATCTCCCACTAGAAGGTGAACATTTATACCATCCTGTTTAATAATGCAATGAATAATGCACATTACCCAGCGCATTGGAAAACTGCGGTGGTACATCCGATCCCCAAAAGAGATAAAGATACTTCCAATCCGGCGAATCTCCGCTCGATCAGTCTTCTTCCAAATATCAGTAAGGTTTTCGAGAAGGTGATCAATAGAGTCCTGACTAAGTGGGTTGAGGACAAACATATAGTTCCGGATAATCAATTCGGTTTTAAGGCGGGGCATGATATCATTCATGCTGCGTCGAAACTGGTTTCTGATATCCAAGGGAACAAAGGCAAGAAACAGTGCACTGGTGCCTGCCTGATTGACTTGGAGAAGGCCTTCGTATGGTTAGAAGGACTCTTTTTCAAGCTGGACAGTTTGGGCATTAGTAAGCCACTGCTGTATATTCTTTTTGATATGCTCTCCAGTAGACACTTCATCGTGAAGAATGGCGATGTGACTTCTGCTGGAACTTTTAACATTAAAAACGGTCTGCAACAAGGTGCGGTAAATTCGCCGATCCTATTCAACATTTACACAAGTGATCTGATAGGTTCACTTCACCATTCCATAGCGTACGCAGACGACATAATCGCGTACAGATCAGGTCCAAAGATTGAGGTCATTAATATACTTTTGCAGCGTGATTTTGACAAAATTAAGCGATATTGCGATGACTGGAAGTTGAAAATCAACTTTCAGAAGTCGGAAACCATTCTGTTTAGGACGCCTTTGTCTGGGGCCTCTAGGGATACCAGAAAGAATTGGCGAAAGTTTTCTATCGTCGGACAACACGGACAGCCACTTGCTTGTCGAAATGTAGTCAGATACCTTGGGATCTGGCTAGATCAATATCTGTATTTTAACAAACATATAGATGTTGCTCTGGCCAGAGCCAGAGGTGCTTTTGCCTTTACAAAGAGACTGTTTTATAACAGCCAACTCGATGCGAGGGTGAAGGTGATCTGCTACATGGCCCTTATCAGGCCCATGCTTGTATTTGGATGTCCCGTGTGGTTCAGCGTGAGAACAAGTTTATTGGAAAAGATTCGGGTGTTTGAGAGGGCTTGTCTTAGGACTTGTCTTCACTTATACAGAACACCAGAGTCTCAGTAAATCAAATTATATCCCAATGAGGTCTTGTACAATAGGGCGAACCTAATAAGAGTGGACAATTTCGTCATTAAGTTGACTCGAAGGCACATTGCAAGAGCAATGACCTCATCGAACAACCTGATCTCCGGGTCTTTCTACCCCAATTATACTCGTATGTATCACGAGAGAGTTCACTTTGACGGTTTTATTCCTCCAAAAGCGTTCCTCTATCTAGATAGTAAAGGTCTGATCCAGGACAGATTGGCGGTCCCGATAATGTTCCACGTCGCTCGAACAGCTGCGGA